>CM070012.1:8170741-9458241 GCA_036247105.1 Cirrhinus mrigala
GGTAGAAAAAGTGTCAGGAATAACAAAAAATGATGAAGGAAAATGTTCTCACATTGTTGGACTCCTCATCGCTTTTCATGGTGTCTGCGATGTATTTAACACCTTCGATGGCACTGCGTACATCAGGATTTTTGGTTATGGGAGAGTGGTAAGTGACAGAGGCTGGCATAGGTTTCCCTGAAATGTCAGAGATGTCAAAATCGGCAGGAAATAGACGCTTTTCCTGTCGTTCCTGGGATGGTCGTTTCATAGTGGAGAAAAACATCAGGTTTGGAATGGTGTCTATGAAGATCTGTGGGACACAAGAGAAAGTCAACATAATGTCTCTGATCAGAATCTCTACAGGGTCATCAATAGCTCAAAATAAACAAAAATACACTAAATATATGTACAATTTAAAAACAAGTGAAAGTCTAAACATGAATTAATAAACAGGACTGCAAAAATAATGGTTCCCATTACTGGAAAATCTGACTTTTGAATGTCACTATGTAACTTCTATAAAAAAAGGATTTTTGTTAATTGAGTTAACGATTTTTCAGGATAAAAATAAGTGTCTAAAATGCTGTGGAAGAAATCATCCACCCTTACAAAAAAACGATGGGTTATTTTCATAAAAGTAATACAATTTATATACTTTTTAATGTCAAACACCCGTCTTGTCTCACTCTGCCTGAACATTTTTTTTCTGGTTCATGACAGTTAGGGTATGTTGAAAAATTCCCATCTCATGTTCTCCCTCAACTTCAAAATTGTCTTATATCGCTGTTTTACCTTTTTTGTTAAGGGTGTTTGATATTTTTTGCATGTTCACTTTGCAAAGACTGGGTTGGAACTTCTAGGATGATTTAGGATGATTTAGGATAGGCAATTTAGGATGATTTTGAAATGATTTTTGAAGTTGAGGGAGAAAATATGATTGCAGTTTTTCAACATACCCTAACTGTCTTGAGCTAGAATACACAGAGTTAAGGGAGAGCAAGACAAGACGAGCTTTTGAGATTAAAAAGTATTTAAATTGTATTTTTTAATGAAAATAACCAATTGTTTCGCTAGATAAGACCCATCTTCCTCAGCTGGGATCGTTTACAACCACATCTGAGATCGTTTGAAGCCGCATTTAAACTGCATTTTGGAAGTTCAAAATCGGGGCAGCATAGCAGTCCATTATATGGAGACAAATCCTGAAATGTTTAACCTAAAAAACATAATTTCTTTACGGCTGAAGAAAAAAAGACGTACATCTTGAATGACAAGTGGGTGAGTACATTATCTGTAAATTTTTGTTCCGGAACTAGACTTCTCCTTAAATATAATTTTTTACTAATTTTACATATATATATGCTATTTTTTTAAAATAATAATTTGTAATAATCTAGCTATAAGATAAGTAGACTTTCATTTAATTCCAATGTACACATACCTATACATACCTTTAAGAGACTTGCTTCTTTGCTATTTGACTTGATGTTTTATGATGAGATATAAATTTTTTTATTTTGCTAGAAGCCAGTATGAATCAGGTCAGGTTTAATTTGGGTAAATAGCACTACGTTTAAAAAAAAAAAATAATAAAAAGATCAGATTCCATTCCACCCATGTACTATTTACTTTCAGATAGTACATAAAACATATTCTGGAAGCCAGTATGTATGAATAAAGTATTTAATAGGCTACTTTATCACAACTACAAGCCAGGCATCCTTAGAATACTTTGTTTTCATCTATATATCTAATTATATTTTTATTTTGAGTGTATCTTAATCAATCTAGTACAAGTATAGATCAAATATTCTGTATACTCAGCAGTATAAGCTGATGTTTTTGATCAATTTAAAGGATCCTTGCTAAATAAAAGTATTATTTTTTTTCTCTCTCTCTCTCTCTCTCTCTCTCTCTCTCTATATATATATATATATATATATGAAGAGTTCAGATGCAAAACCAGCTAAAAGCAATGTTGGTAAAAAATGAGATAATGATACTGAGTGAATGCTCTTGACACATATTATACGTCCATCAAATACTTTTTCTTCAAACTCGCTAAAATACCAGCCTCAGCCCAATTAGAAGTACCGGTACTTACACAGAAACCTATACATCTGAGCCTGATAAAAATGCATTTTTTAAAGAAAGACGTCAGATGGATTTAGCTGGTTTTGGATCTGAACTCTCTCTATATATAATTATTATTATTATTATTATTATTATTATTATTATTATATAATGCTGATCTTTGGAACTTTATATTCATCATAGAATCCTGAAAAAATGTAATAATAATAATAATAATAATAACAACTTTATTTTTATAACTGTTTATAACTGTTTTAAATATTGTTATTATTAATAATAATAATATAAATGTTTTTTGAACAGGAAATCAGCATATTAGACTAATTTCACTACTGTCACTTCAATGTGACACTGAAGACTAATGCTGAAATGATGCTGAAAATTTAGCTTTGATCACAGAAATAAATTACATTTTAAAATATATTCAAATAGAAAGTAGTTATTTTAAATAGTAAAAATATTTCATAATATTACTGGTTTTGCTGTATTTTGGATCAAATAAATGCAGGCTTGGTGAGCAGTAGAGCAGTAAAAACATAAAAAAAATCTTACTGTCCAAAAACTTTTTACTGGTAGTGTACATAAAAAGTAGACTGGAAGTATACTCTCTCATTTATAGTTTAAAAGAAGTACGCTAATGCAAGTATACATGAGAAGAAATCTTTTTTTGTAAAAGCATTCATATGTCTAAATGTGGACACTTCAATCAAGACACACTTTTTCCGATGGAAGATAAAGAAAAAAAAAAAATCTGCTCCTTTGCATACGTACCTTGCGGACCCAAGCAGGCATGGTGTGTGTGCTGGGTGAGCGGTGGTGTGTGTTGATGACAATCACAGTGATGATGATGGACGCAATGACAAAGATCATGGTAAAAAGCATGTATTTGCCAATGAGTGGAACTGCACTGGATGTGGAGGGGATCAACTCAACAATCACCAGCAAGAACACAGTCAGAGACAGCAGGACAGAGATGCTGAGAGTCATCTTCTCACCTAGACAAACAAGTAAAGTACAAAACTGAATCAAATGTGATAAAAAAATAAAAAAATAAATAATCAAATCTGATCAAGTACCTTTCATCTGTAATATAGAATATAAAAAATAGGCATTACCCCATGATTTCTGTATATATTTAAATATACTGCAAGAATGTGCCAACAAAAATATTACGATTTTGGCCATACCACACACTCGTGCACAAACAAAAGCACACATGGTTACCAGAGTCTGTGGGCAGGTAGAACACAAGCCCAGTGAGGAAGGAGAACAACATGCAGGGAATGATGACGTTCACAATGAAATAAAGTGGCAGGCGGAGCAAGAGGAAGTGATAAGTGATATCAAGGTAGGGCGTATCTGGACAGCAAGCGTAATACACCCAGTGTTTCCAGCTCCTGTAATCCTTCATTACCCACTCCCCGCTCTCCATGAAATTACTTAGGTCTGGTCTGTCATTGTCCTACACACACAAAAATGTATTAATAAACTTGTTCATACACATACATACAATAAGCTATGTACATATGTTTATACTGCATCCTGATGATCATGTGTGTGTGGTGTTATAGTTACTGGGTTGATAATGACGAGGTTGCCATCATAGGTCCACGTTCCAAGTTTCATGCTGCAGTTTTGCAGGTCGAAGGGAAAGTGAAGCACAACAATCTCACAGTAGCTCTTAAAGATTGCTGGAGGAGTCCAAGTTATCATTCCTGTGTGCTCCAACAAGACCTTTGTCTCATGGACGATGGCAAAGTCTCCATCAGCACTGCACATATACACAAATACAACATATATCAGACCAGGTGTGTGTATATTTCAATGCATTTATATTTCCTGATTCACACTAACGTACTACAGGTGCAAGGAGTGAAAGTTCTGCACAAAGTGACTCATACTTGTTATAAAGCACTAAATCAGGTTTCCAGATGTCAGTGGAGGGAATTCTGATCTTCCTGATGCCACCGTAGTCATCAGGATTCCACTTCAGATTCACATCTTTCCATTGCTTAACATCAGATAAGGAGAAAAATTCATTGTTAATTTAAAATGAATAAACAAAATCACTACAAAATATATTTAGAATAATTTAAAAATAATCAGAAAGACAATACAAGGCACATAAAACAACAAATTGTGTTTTTTACAAAAAAAAAATATTTGTATTAAATGCAGAATAGCATTTCTGTTGAAATGTAACCTAGACATTTCTTGAGAGGTTTCGTGACATTTTTGAAAGTGGACATTAAAATAATTTTTGTTGTAGTACAGAATGTTATTACCATCGCCTAAATCTCAGTTTTTGTTCATATACAGTATCAGTCAAAAGTTTTTGAACAGTAAAGTTAAAAATTGATCCAAAGTACAGCAAAAACGTGTGAAATATTTTTACTATCTTTTATATTTAAAGGGGTCATCCGATGCCCATTTTCCACAAGTTGATATGATTCTTTAAGGTCTTAATGAAAAGTCTCTAATATACTTTGATTAAAAATTCTCAATAGTTTTGTAAAACAACACCCTTTTTACCTTGCCAAAATCAGCTCTGCAAAAATCATCTCATTCTAAGGGGTTGTTCCTTTAAATGCAAATGAGCTCTGCTCACCCCGCCTCTCTCTTCTCTCTGTGGAAAGACGATCTTGTTTACTTTAGCCGCATTTAGCCGCTAAACTTCCTAACTAAAGTATTTCAGGTTTCTTTGATGAACAGAAAGTTCAGAAGAACAGCATTTATCTGAAAGAGAAATCTTTTGTAACATTATAAATGTCTGCACCATTACTTTTGGGCAATTTAAAGCATCGTTGCTAAATAAAAGTATTAATCGCTATCATTTCTTTCCCAAAAACCATCTACCATTCCTTTTGAATGGTATAGTGTATAATGTTACAAAAGCTTTTTATTTCAGATATCTTTGGATCTTTCTATTCTTCAAAGAATCCTGAAAAAAGTACTCAACCTTTTTATATTTTGATAATAATAAATAAATAAATAAATAAATAATGCTTCTTGAACAGCAAATCTGCATATTAAAATGATTTCTGAAGGATCATGTGACACTTAAGAATCGAGTAATGATGCTAAAAATGTAGCTTTGATCACAGGAATAAATGACATTTTAAAATATATTCAACTAGAAAGCAGTTATTTTAAATAGTAAAAAATATTTCACAATATTACTGCTTTTGCTCTATTTTGGATCAAATAAATCCGGGCTTGGTGGGCAGAAGAGACTTCTTTAAAAAAACATTCAAAATAAAAACTTTTGACTGGTAGTGCAGATCAATTTTCCCACAGTAAACACTTTGATATCTACTGATATCTAATTTGATAGCAGCACACAGGAACTGAAACAGCAGTTGAAACCCTTACCTGCTTTAGCCGCACATTACTGGTGACAATCTGATTAACTTCATCCTGCAAGAAAGGAAGGAAAAATAATGGAAGGTAAGAGAAAACAAAAAGTTTATTTGTGCAATGTAAATGTTTTTTGATATATAAATAAAAATTGAAACTGAATTCAAGGAATAGAAATTAACAGAGGTTTAATTTACCACGCTGATAAGCTGAATGAGTTGTAGACCCACAGTAACCACTACCGGATCCTTAAAATGGCTGACAGGACGAACAACCTTGTTATATCCGGTAAACAGGGTTTTTACTAATTTTGTCTCATCTTCTGAGCACAGTGCTGGTCCTGCAACACACAAACACACACAGACACACACACACACACACACACACACTATTCAGTTGCTCTGTGAAGAAAAGTTATCACCCCACTCTTCTTACACACAAACACACACGTCCATCCTAAACAGCACAGAGGATTAACGTTGATGGAGTCAAGCAACTGCATATGACACACACACACAGATGAAACACTACGACATGCATTCTTTTATAACAGAAGTAATGCAGAAATTCTGCTTGTAAATAATCAACTTATTCAAGTAACTTGGTTTTAGTGGTTGGTCAAAATTAGGATATTTTGCTTCTGTGGATTTCTGAACCATGTTGTTCTTAGAATAATGAAGTAAAAATTCTATTTTTCCATAAGTTAATGACAGAATGTGACCATGTTAATTGGAATGCTGTTGATTTTGTTGACATCAGGACTATTGTTCCATCAGTTTGAGTATGTCTGGTGAGGGTACTCACACAGGTAAATGAGTGAGCTTTTACAGTATTTTAGATAAAAACAAAACAAAAAAAAACAAAAAATTCCAGCTATTTCCGGTTTAAGTTTAGGCCACAGCCGGTATCGGATTTATAGTCTACAGTATCCCTGCTGAAAAGAGCCTTGATTCCGTCTCATCCAAGAAGTTAGGCAAAAAAGAAACAAAAAATATACAGAGAAAGACGAAACGAATATTTGTCAGCAAATATCACAAAACTGTCCGCTGACACACTGATCTCACATCAGCCACAAACCACTTGAATGGGACCGGCAGGCCGCACACTTGCACCTGTCAATCAAACAGGACCCATAGTATGCATACCATACACGTAGCATAGAAATCTTTTAAATGTGTTTAACAGCTAAAACGTTTGAACGTAACATCGTATCGCTATGGAATGAACTTGTATTGGTTTCTAATAAAAGCTTGGGTGAAAAAGTACGATTGTTGGTTTTCTGTACATGCCACATATTTTATTTCTAGGTTTTCTATTTCTAGAATATCGGTTTAACTGAAGCCTTTATCAATGAGCTCATAATAAACTTAGCGTCTGTTGTCTGTTTAACGGTGCAGCTTATTTCCCCTTGTAAAAATTCTAATATAAAACAAAGTGGTTACTCACCAAATAGAAAAGTCAAAATTGGTAAAATCAGTATGAAGTTCTTCATCTCCTTGTTGTAAGAAAATCCGTGTAGTCGACTGAAGGAGCACCGCGTCCTTACTGTAGCTGAACTCTGTGTGTATGAGCTGCAGTATTGTTAAACCCGCTTGTGGCATGAGCTGGCAGCTGTCAGAGTCAGCGGGAGACAAACATTGCTGCACGTGTGTGCTGGCTTTAAACTTAAAACGCTGTTTTTCACGGTTGCACATAATTATTAATTGTCTTAAATGTAACTATTTTAGCTCATCTAAACCTGTCAGTTGTCACCGTGAACTTCATGAAAAAAAGTTTAAAATGTCCACTGAATATTAGCTGTACTTTTACCCTTGAAAATGTTGGGATAGTGAATTAGTGATCAAAAATGCATTCTAGTGTCGCCCCCTTGCAGTTGAATCAATTTAAAATATCAGCTCTCGTACTTTTGTATCTTGTAATTCTGTATTTTTTATAGCTACATTGATAGATGTTAAGTCAGATTTGTTAGATGTTACCTTAGAATTGTAAGGAGAAAAGTCAGAATTCAAATTTTATATCCCACTTTTTTTCTTTTCTTAATTGTAAGATGAAAAGTCGCAGTCAGCTTTTATTCATTTATTTTTAATTCAGTGGGAGAAACAAGCTTCAGTATATTTTAGATTGATAGAATCCTTTATATTTATAAACCTAATTATTGCACACTGATTTTCACACTAAGAGATTACTAAAAAACTTAAAAAAAAAATAAATAAATAAATAAAACATTTAAAGACTATAATTCAGATTTCTGGTGAAATAAGCAAGTTGAAAAATCTGAGCCATTCTGTAATAGACACACCACAAGTGTTTGAATTTTATTAAATATAGAAATAAACTAAAGTTACCCCTTTAAAAAAAATCCCCAAATACAGGGTTCCCACTCAAGGACTTCAAGGATATTTGCATTTTTATTTTAATTCTGGCAGGAAGGAAACACAAGGATAACACCCTAATAGAAGGTTGGGAAACACATTAAAACTGTCAAGAGTCAGTAGTGATGCACCGATCTTGATTTTTCATGGCCGATTCCGATTTATTTATTTTTTTATAGCAGGAGATAAGACAGAATGAAAATATGAGTACATAAATAAGATGTTTTTCGCTCTCTTACAGGCTGAACTCAATGTCGCCATTTAAAATTAGAGGCAACCACTCCAATTTAATCTCAATCCAATAACAGATTCTAAATGCATGAGCAGTTTCTGATTCAATTTAGATTAAATAAGTAATTTTTAAAATCTGAAGCAAAAACAGAAAGGTCTGATTATATCTTTGTGAAATTATGCTACATAAAAAAAAATAAATAAATTATAACTGAAGCAAACAGAAACAGAAGAAACAGAAGACTGAGAATGCAAATTCACTCTCTGACAGCAGCGATACAGCGTTTCCCTGGTAAACAAAGCAGTGCTGGGCCTAGAAATACTAAAGTATGTTTCCACATTTTTCAACATGAAAGTAAGCTTATGCGTGAGACTTTTGGTTCATTAGCCACTACAGGGACATAACGAGGATAACGTGCAGTAAATGGTTAAACTGTTTGCCCTACAGCCCAGTGTGTTCATAATGAAGATAATACATTAAAATATTATGGTAAGACACAACAATTTGCAATATCAAGCAGCAAAACAAGCTGTTTTGTACAGCTAAAATAGCTGGACTTGAATGAGACCGGAAGCCAGACCCATAAAATTTACAAATGGCTGCACACACCCTTACAGGAAGAAAAAAAAAAGAGGCAAGATGAAAAGAAAACACCATCTTAACTTTTTCTGAAGTCAGTTCCCCTCAGATATACATTCAAATAAACCCCAAGTTTAATATTAAGGATTTTCTTCAATTTTGCACATTGTAAACAGTGAGCTTGCTCTGCAAGTATTTTCTCTTTGCATCAATCTTCAGCATCTCTGGCATTTGTTAACAGCCAATTAGACTTTGTAATACTTCCACAAAAATTACATTTTGGAAAATGCTTGCAACAGAGTTTGTGTGCAAGACCGGAACAGAGATCGGCTGAAATAAAAACCAAACAGCCAATTGTGCGTTTGGACCAAAAACTAGTCGGTTCCGATTTAGTTCAAACTAATATTATTTCTTTCAGGCTTGGCTAAAAGAAAACATTATTACATTTTATATATTACATATTACATTTTCCAGGACATTTTACATTTTCTCTCATTTTCCATACATTTTCCAGGACTGGAAAATTAGTCATCAATTTTCAAGGTTTTCCAGGACACACGGGAACCCTGCAAATAGCTTGAACAACCATCTTCAGTGGCACCAGTTTCCATCACAAAAACAAAAACAAACAAACAAAAAAAAAGCCATTTGAAACATTTTAAATAGTGAAATACATGTATTTATTCTGTATTTGGATACATTTTTACAATACATGTTTTACCTTATCAGCCTTCAACAAAAACTTGGAAAATGTACAATTTTAATGACACCAAAACAGAACTCTTTTGGTAGCCAGTGTAAAACACGTGTCGTCACAGCTGTGGGCAGAGGTGGACGGAGCAGTATTTACATGGCAAACAGAATGAGGAAAGCCACCATCAAACAGAAGAGACCCATAGCCTCAGACAGGGCAAATCCCAAGATAGCATATGAGAACAACTGCTGCTTCAGAGATGGGTTCCTGCAGGACAGAAAAAAGGTCAAGGGTCACTCATCACCAGATCTCTGTAAGGAACATTACTTTGTCATAGAAAAAGAGAAATCAGCTAACAACAGTGTGATGCATTCATGTTCATGAGACTGAACTATATAAACTATAGAAGTCAACATTTGAAGTGGATAAAAACCTTTCATCAAAGTTCTCCTAAAACCAAAACGATAACCGTTCTTGTCAGGACAACTCTGCTGAACTTTTCCAATCCACTTCAAATGCTGATCTTAATGTATGTGAATATTTTAGAACTATAAAAGTGGATTTTAAAA
This sequence comes from Cirrhinus mrigala, assembly GCA_036247105.1. Lineage (NCBI taxonomy): Eukaryota > Metazoa > Chordata > Actinopteri > Cypriniformes > Cyprinidae > Cirrhinus > Cirrhinus mrigala. Next base: position 8,180,621 of record CM070012.1, read on the forward strand.
ACACAGAATTTGAGTAAAGCTATAGTTTACGTGGCACTACCATACAGAAAGATCAGGAAATCTTGGTTTCATGTACAACAACTGATGTCAACAAGATGGCGACTACATTCAGGAATCATATCAGTGGTGCATGTTGATCTAGTCTGTACCTGGCATATCCAATAATGAGGCTGCCGAACACTGTTCCGATTCCAGCTCCTGAACCTGCCACTCCCACAGTGGCGGCACCAGCACCAATGAATTTGGCGGCTGTGTCGATGTCACGGCTTACAGCGCTTGTCTGAAAACCCCGCACTGCAACCTGGGAAACGGCTGTCTGTGGCAGAAAGGCTGGGCTGGCCTTAAGAGAGAGAGGAAAAAAATAAAAGCATAGTCACAAATTAATGAGCTATAACACTTGACAAAAAGAAATCACTTTGTGGAAGTAACAATCTTGTAATGCATGCAAGTACATATAACAGTAATGAATTTTGAAGGTGATTTATAAACTGGTTCTTGCATAGGAAAACGACTCTATGAGGAAAAACATCTGCTAAAAAGACATTAAAAACATCCATTTATGACAGCAAGCAAGTGCCACTTATCTTAAAAACAGCATATACATAAAGCACTCACCTCTGCAGAGCTGACATCTGGCCTGGAGAGCACAGAGGCAGAGAGTGGTCTGTACAGCGCCCTTGAGCCAGAGCGGACCTGAGATGGAGATGAAAAATCATAGTTGGGACCTAATACATACAATCACATTCATTGCAAGCGTTGTATTTAAGAGTGCCACTTGAGGCCCAACTGTTGCGTCAACATTTGACATTTGAATTACATGGAAGATACCTTTCGTCCAGAAAATCTATTTAATATTTTCTAATATTAGACATCACAACTGGACATGTATCAATCACACTCCAAATGTAAACTGAACAAGCTATTACATTCATAATTCAATTAATTAAGGTCTGTGGATAGTCCAGTACAAAAAGGAGCACCACAACACTCCTAGCTTTGAACCAAACATCACTACTAAATTTTACCCTTTAGCTCGAGTGTTATGCATTAAAAGAGTTCTGTTTCACATTTCAGCTGACTATAAAACCTTATGTTTGGCTGTCAGATTTCTATAATGACCTTGACTTCCCCGGAATCACCGTTCAGATGATAGCATTAGCAACAAGCCGCCCATTGACATCTTAACCACAATGACACATACACAAATTCTGCAGAACTATTTTTTTTTCCCCCAATACGAAACCCATATGAAACGCACTGCACCAACGTAGGGAAAAGTCAAGTGCACCAGGCCTCTTGCATTTTAAGGAAGCATAATTTTCTCTAGCGTTTCCATTCTATCCCAAATGCAAAATTCGCTACAAATACTCACCAGTGCAGGTGTGGACACGAACTTCGCACAGGCGTACATGTTTGATTGAGCTCGCTGACTGTTGTGAGGAATAAATCCGCGTCTGTCACTATGGAAAAAGCCGACAGTTTAAGGTCAATGCAATATCAGCGCTTTCAAAACGCTACCTAGTGCTAAATAGCTCCTTTTGTAAAGGCTATATAAGCTATAGAATATGAAACGGATCAAATGATTTGATTAAATACATCTAAAGCGTAATGATGGTATAAGATTGTGACAATATAGATTCTCCGGTTCCCATTTAGCTCTCCTTCACTTACCCGGCTGCAGAGGTCGAACCGCTGAGGAGCTACTGCGCATGCCCGACCCTCTATTTAATAAAGCTCCCGGATGCATGCATGACGCGCTTGAAGGTCATTCAGTGGTGCTTTATTTAAAACGGCGCTGAGGGCAAAGAAAACAAAACAGTCATATTTGCTGCTATTTTACATATTTAACAGTAACAGTAACAATATGTACACTACCAGTCAAAAGTTTCTGAATAGTAAGATTTTTAACATTTTTTAAAGAAGTCTCTTCTGCTCAACAAGCCTGCATTTATTTGATTCAAAGTACAGAAAAACAGTAAACTTATGACATATGTTTTAGTTTAAAATAACTGTTTTCTATTTGAATATATTTTAAAATGTTTTAAAAATGTATTTCTGTAATCAAAGCTAAGTTTTCAGCATTGTTACTCCAGTCTTAAGTGTCATATGATCCTTCAGAATTTTTTATCAATATTTAAAGCAGTTGAGTACATTTTTTCAGGATTCTTTGATGAATAGAAAGATCCAATAAACTAGATCCAGCATTTATAACCATGCACACAATCCAGTCTGCAAATGCAACAGACAACAAATGTGCACAACAACTTGCAAGTACTGACAAACAAGAACAAGTGGATCATTCCAGTTCCAAAGTATATGAATTTTGTTTTCAATTCATAATGAACAAGAAAATGAAGTGCAGAATGCAAAGGAACAATTGACTACAAAATTATCATTCTCATAATTTTTTTTAATTTCACGAATAAATGCCAGAGTCAGTTGACTTGTAAAGTGTAAACATCAATGCAGAAAACATCCTATGTATGAATACTATTTTTTTTTTTTGACAAAGTTTGCTATCTTGTAAACTGTGCAGTAAGTCCCAGACATATTCTCAACCAGAAAGGCACAAGACAGTTAAATTCTACACAAATAAGTAAACAAACTTTTGGCCAGAAAAACACAAGCAATTAAAATAATTCAAAACAAAAAAATAAATAAATACTTAAGAATCAAAATAGTGCATTTGGCAAAAAAAAAAAAAAAAGCATTACTCCACTACAAGGACTATGCTTTTGGCAGAGTGTATTTTTGTTCAGCTTGCAGTTTCAAATAGTTCTGTAAACACAAAGACAGCTAAACTCTGTAAAACGTATTATGCTACATGTTTTTGCCCTAATTTACTATGCAACTGAATCCTAACACTGTAAAATGACACTATTATAGCTTTAGCAATTGCAGTTTTGTAAATCACCCTCATAAACAAACCATACACAAGTACTGTAGTGGGTGACATCACCACTATGATGGGAGCGCACCGCAAACTGTAATATAATATGATATTTAGCCCATTATATGTAAACACTGTGGTGCATGTATAAATAAATTAGCAATAAAAACGCTTAACAGCCTCCAGAATTACTAAGATGAACATGCTTTAGAGTAAACTCAAAACCAAACAACCCAAGAACCAAAGCTGTGAACAGCATTGATCAAAAACATGTTTAAACTGCATTCAAGCACAGTTTAGTTTGATTCATCCTCTTTCTGCTGTTGCTCCTGAGCTCCAGGCTCTTCCTGTTGGACATCCTCTGAGGGGGACGGGCTCTGTTGAGACTGTGCCTCTTCTTCCTCTGATTCATGTGCAGCAGGTGGATCTTCAGCGGTAGGGTCCTGAGGCTCCACAGTTGTAGTTCTTTCTATGTCATCTGTAAAAACGAGATAATTAAAATTATTTCCACTAGGGATGTATACTGTTAAAAGCCATGGCACTGTTTTGCTTGTGTGAGATTGTGTGCATATTAGGGCCTGTTATTGCATTAAAAATAAGAATAGAATTTGTTGTATTCCTCATTCAGTATGATAACAAATGTTTAAAAGAAGCACAACATGCATTATCAAGACTGTAAATAAGCCAATTAATAATTATAAGAATTTTAAGACAATGAACTATGCACCTAAGGGATTGGAAATAAGATCAGTTCAGATTTTTTATAAAGAGAGGTATTCAACATTTTAGACATTCAAGTATTTAACCAAGTATCTGACTAAAAAACTGACTTGCTGACAAGTATCTGACTTGCTAAAACTAATATTAATTTTGCAGATATTTTGCAATATTAACATTAGTTGTTTCACATACTGCAAAAGCATCTTTTTTCTTGCAATTTCTTTTTCAACAAAGAGCAAAAAAATAAGCTGAATGTCAAAAATGCAGGATATTTCTCTTAAAACAGATATAAAACAGACATAACATTTCAAATCACATATTAGAAGATATTTTTCATATGTACAGATATGATTTAAAGCCATTTACAAACACATACAAACACACACCTTCCTGTTTTGTAATAGTGACAGTCCTTTAAATAGGAGATGATTGTGATTATGATTATGATTATGATTATGTTACCCACATTAATTGAAAGAAGCAGAGAATACTTCAGCACCAAAGCATCATGCAGTGCATACACTACCGTTCAAGTTTGGGGTCAGCACAATTTTTTTTTTTTTAATAAATAAATACTTTTATTCAGCAAGGACCCATTAAATTGATCAAAAGTGACAGTAAAGTCATTGATAATGCAACAAAAGTTATTAAAATATTATTTCAAATAAATTCTAAGGAAGCACAACAGTTTCAACACTGATAATAAAAAGAAATGTTTCTTAAAGGTATAGTTCACTCAAAAATGAAAATTAGGTCATTAATTATTCTCCCACATGTCATTCCAAACCCATAAGACCTTCGTTCATCTTCAGAACATAAATCAATTTTTCTTTGTGCACAACCACTATTTTAATGACGTTCTTACTACCTTTTTGGGCCTTCAACGTGCTAATATCATTGCTGTCTATGAAGGGTCAGAAAGCTCTTGGATTTTTAAAAAATATCTTAATTTGTGTTCCAAAGATAAACGAAGATCTTATAAGTTTGGAACGACATGAAGGTGAGTAATTGAATTACAGAATTTCTATTTTGGGTGAACTATCCCTTTAAGCACCTAAACCCTATAACTGAAACTGAAGACTGGAGTAGTAAATATTTTGTTATTAAAATAGAAAACTATAAAAAATTATAATTATAAATTTTGATCAAATAAATACAGCCTTGGTAAGCATAAGACCTTTTCAAAAAAAAAAAATAAATAAAAATTTGTACTGACCCTAAACTTTTGAATGGTATTGTACGGTGTAAGTAAAGTGTGTCTGTGTGTAGGTTCTGGGACCTGAGGGAAATTTCTTGAAACTATGAACTTTACTCCAAGGGGTGCCAGAGTTTGAAACACGAGTTGAGCGAGCCGAGACAATACGGTCTAAAAAAACACAAATAAAATAAAATACAACATTCATTCATACAAATGATAAATGTGAATGATTTCCTCAAAACTGCAGTCTTGACTTTCAAAGTTCTTTGCTCTCCAGCTGCAGTTTTAAGACTGAATGACACATGGCATGACAAGATGACAAAATTATTTTATGACGTCTTGATAACGAGGCTGTCAGCAGCATGAAATACCTTCAGGGGCGTCACTGTCCTCTGGTGTCTCAGTGGCGGCAGAAGACTGTGTTTCAGGAGATTCAGAGCGGAGTCTGCGCTCAAAACTGAATTCTGGGAGTCTGGGTGCCTGGGGGCGTGTCTTTCTTGCTGGGTTCATGAAGTAGCAATAAGCACAACGAAACGCTGTAATAAAACATCACATATTAAAATAACATTAAAATAAAACCCTCATGGAAGGAAGTAGTAAAGGAATAGTGAAAAAAAAAACTTGTTCTGACCAGGGTTGCCAGGTCTGCGTAAGAAAACCAGCCCAATTGCTACTCAAAAACCTGGGGGAAACCGTGGCTCCATTATTGCATTCCTGGGACTCCTTCTGAGTTAAAATCACGTTCTGAAGGCATAATGGCTTGCTTCAACCCGTAGAGTTTAAAAACAACCCAATTTGGTAACAAAACCGCCAACTTGGCAACACTGGTTCTGACAGGTTCTTACCTACATACTCAAATTCCTCCTTCAAGGCCATACCATTGTGGGAAAAACACTGCTGGCAAATCAATGCATATCTGAAAGTATAAGAATAAATGGGAGGGTGCAAGGGACAAATCATTCTCTCATGTACTGACATAATTCTGGCCAGTGCAGTGCTCAATGTGTTTGTCTTAACTTGTATGTTGAGCTGGTTTTATATTATACCAGTGTAATACCTGTTCTGAGGTCCATCTCCCACCAAATACTCAATGACTCTGTCCACAGCGCTGCGCTCTCGTGGAAGGATGGGTCGAGCGAGAGGTGGACCAGGAGGACGCATACCTATATGATCAAAAGCATAATCAACACTTCAACAATGCACATATCAGGAAAAAATGTAAGCAAGCAGTATATGGCGACATCAAATTTGGCAAAGCAGTAAGAAGCCTATTAATTCAGTTTGTGTTTAAGCCCCAGAAAATACTGATTTAGTGAGGAATGCCTTAATCCTTGAGTAAGACGCTAGTAAGGAATTTTTATAACAGGCTAAAACTGCGTGAATGCCTTTTTCCATACTTAAATAGATAGTTCACCTAAAACTGAAAATTCTAATTCACTCTCATGTCATTCCAATCCTGTATGACTTTCTTTCTTCTGTGGAACATAAAAGATGATATTTTGAAGAACATCTCAGTGTTTTTCCATACAATGGAAGTCAATGGTTACATTCTTTAAAATATCTTTCATACTGTGCAGAAGAACGAACGTCATACAAGTCTGGAATGACATGAGGGTGAGTAAATGATGGCAGTATTATTATTTTAGGCAAACTATCACTTTGAAAAAGGACGCTTTCATGATGGACATAAAAGTAGGCATGCACTATACTAAAAATCAGTCAATACGAAAAAGATGATGCATGCTCATTTCCTTTAGTTTTTCATTTTTATTTACTTTAATCACTTAAAGTAAATCTTTAAAAACACTAACACTAATAATATTGTTAAACTGCATCTTCTAAACATATCTAGAAATAAATATAAAGTTTTCTTACTGTACAGTTCTAATGTTGGAATGCATACATGTAGTATTTAAATTTATTGTAATATTATGTTTTAATTTATTTTCACAAAATAGCATTGTATTTTTAGTTCTGGTCATTTATCATTAAACATTATTATATAAAAATAATTAATAGTGCATCACAACCAAAAGTCACTCTAACACAAGGCCATTTATACTGCATGATCAAATACATCAATATTCAATAAACAGGTAAATGCATTATATAATAAAAAGTATGATAAAACCCATTAAATACAAAATACAACAAATTTACGGTCACAGGATATATTATTATAGCCACAGCTATTTGTTTTTCATTTAATTATCCACAATGTATATCCGCTATAAGTATACTGAACCTGATCCAGGTCCTGGTGAATAAGGACTCATGCTTCTTCTCATCATTTGTTGTGGTGTTTCTGCCTGGGTCGCTCCTGTTGGGGTGGCTACAGCCCCAGCTAGCCCTTTCTCTGGAGGCCCTCCTGGGGCACCGTGAAGTGGTGTGGCTCCTGGGGACATGGGAATGGGTACTGGACCAGGAGTGGCCATTGCAACATGCCGCTGCCGGAGGTCTGGATATAATGAGAGTACAGCGTGCAGTAGGCATATAGTAAACACACATAGCAAATAATCAAAAACAAAAGCACATACAAACCTTGTCCTGGTCTAGGGGTCATATGGGGTCTGACTGGAGTGGCTTCTGCTTCCTGTAAGCATACAAGCAAATGCATGTATTAATCTATCTCAGTAGATAAAAAATACAGCCCTACATCTGTAATTTTCAAGCTTTAATAATACATATGACTGTACTTACTGCTTTCTTTTTAGATTCTGGATCGAATCTCTCTAATATGACTTTTGCATTTTTATAGGTCTCTGTTTCCATAACCTCCTCAAGCTGAGAAAAACATAATTCATTTGTTTTATGGTGCATATGAAGAAGTTCATTAATCTGAAATATTAGTAGCCATAAACAAGCTTAATTTATAGGGCAGCTGTTTTAATGTGTCTAAAATCACACTTACTATTTTCTGTTTCTGTGCTTTTAAATCATCTAATTTTTCATCTGAAACAGACGAAACCATAAATTAGTCAATCTATAAATATGTCCACTCAAAAGACCAGTAAGTCCATCAATCAAAATTGAAAACACATTTATGAATAATTCCAGGGTAAAAAAAAAAAAAAAAAAAACCCACACACAGCTCCAGTATAGAATAAACATAAGATGGAGAAAATGAAGAAAAGAATGAAATATGAAGAAAAACAATACATGACGAGCTTACTGTTTCTCTCTGTACGTTTGGAGAAAAGGAAGACGAGCAGTTTTCGTACTAGCAACACTCTGTTAAGACAGAGAATGTAAAATTGAGCAAGTGAGCACATTAACAAATCAATAATGCAACGTAATAACATAGACCTACCTAAGCCAAGCAGAATGAAATACATACAGTTGAAGTCAAAAGTTTACATACACCTTGCAGAATCTGCACAATGTTAATTATTTTACCAAAATAAGAGGGATCATACAAAATGCAGGTTATTTTTTTTATTTATTACTGACCTTAATAAGATATTTGACATAAAAGATGTTTACATATAGTCCACAAGAGAAAATAATAGCTGAATTTATGAAAATGACCCTGTTCAAAAGTTTATATACACTTGATTTTTAATACTGTGTTGTTAGCTTAATGATCCACAGCTGTGTTTTTTTATTTGGTGATAGTTGTTCATGAGTCCCATGTTTGTCCTGAACAGTTAAACTGCCTGCTGTTCTTCAGAAAAATCCTTCAGGTCCCACAAATTCTTTGGTTTTTCAGAATTTTTGTGTATTTAAACCCTTTCCAACAATGACTGCATGATTTTGAGATTCATCTTTTCACACTGAGGACAACTTAGGGACTCATTTGCAACTATTACAGAAGATACAAACGCTCACTGATGCTCCAGAAGGAAACACGATGCATTAAGATCCGGGGGGTGAAAACTTTTTGAATTTTAAGATCAGGGTCAATTTAACTTATTTTGTCTTCTGGGAAACATGTAAGTATCTTCTGTAGCTTCTGAAGGGTAGTACTCATGGGAAAAAAACATGATATTTAGGCAAAATAAGAAAAATTTACACATCTTCATTCTGTTCAAAAGTTTACACCCCCAGCTCTTAATGCATCATTTTTCCTTCTGGAGCATCAGTAAGTATTTGAACCTTCTGTAATAGTTGCATATGAGTCCCTCAGTTGTCCTCAGTGTCAAAAGATGGATCTCAAAATCATACAGTCATTGATGAAAAGGGTTCAAATACACAAAAATGCTGAAAAAACAAAGAATTTGTGGGACCTGAAGGATTTTTCAGAAGAACAGTGGGCAGTTTAAATGTTTATGATAAACAAGGGACTCATGAACAACTATCACAAAAAAAAAAAAAAAAAAAAAAAAAACACAGCTGTGGATCATTCAGGTAACGACACAGAAAGAAATTTTTAGAAATTCAACTATTATTTTCTCTTGTGGACTATATGTAAACTTATTTATTTATGTGAAATATCTTATTCTGGTCAATACTTAATAAAAAATAACATGGATTTTGTATGATCCCTCTTATTTTGGTAAAATAATTAACATTTTGCAGATTCTGCAAGGTGTATGTAAACTTTTGACCTCAACAGTATATATGTGATATAATACATAATGTATGTAAACAGATGTAATACAATAATCATGCTTAATACAATGTAATTATCCATGTATAAAACATAGGACTCACAGTGCAGGAAAGGCCAGCAGAGGCAGGGCAGTGATGAGCCGAGCGCTCCACTGCTCAGGGAAGTACAGGTAATAGACACACAGACATGTGATCAGGTACAGAGCAGATGAGTAGAAGAGAAGTCGGCCCACCCACAACTTCAGCAAACGCTGGTTCTTTGCACGAAACTCCTCAAGGTCCTTTATGTCCTGTGGATTCATAGCACAATTACTTTAAATGTTGTAAAAATGCTTTGTAAGGTAACCTAAAAATGCTTAATTTAATAACATTTCATTTAACCCCATAAAGTCTACTGTATCATATTTAATTCATAAATTTCTGTAGTAGATTCATAATCTACTACATGCATTTTGTCTGACTGATTCACACTTCTTTAGAGAATAAACTGCCTTTTAGTTTAATTCTAAAGATGTCTACCTTTTGGTACACGTCTTTTTGCTTTGAGTAAAGTAAATGTAAAAATAACTTTTTATTTTGTTGTTACCATTTCAAGATGAACATTTACTGGACTGAAAAACCTGATTATCTTTTAGAAAAATCATGTGAAATCATGTTGTTTCATGCTGAAACAGGCTTATGATGAACATTTATTTGTGCATCTCTCAGCCATCATTGTACTGCATTGCATTTTATGTTTTTAACTACATATCTTTAATCAGAAAAGTATTTATCACCTTTCTAGGACACTATTGGAAAATATAGAGGGATAACTGATCATTTATATGCATTTCATTTAAGTAGTCTGTAATACTGTTACAAAAAAAAAAAAATCTAATTGATTTACATTATTAGCAAAATTTTATCTTCATACTACATAAATAACAACGTGCACCGAATTGAATAAAACTGTTTTTCTTAATGTTATTCCATATGTTAGGCTTTACAGGGTTAACTGGTTTCATTCAAGAATTAAAGTAATTAATTAACATGACTGAACCTGAATCTGACTACATTAGATTACACTAACAGAAGTCATTTTTAAGGTCAGGTAGGAATAACGCCGCAAAGTAACTTTAATGTTTGTTTATATGGTGGCATGAAAAACAGATTTGTCACTATGTGTCATGTTACACCATTAAAACCTATGCCCAACATAAATCTGAGCGACACTGACCCTGCTAATGCAGAACATGTGAATACTGAATGCTGAATATAAGCTCTGTTAGTTACAGCTGAATGTACAGGGGAAATTAAACGTAAAGCCCTCTGGAATTGCAAAGTGTATTCCTACAGCTCACTCTAAACCAAACCAGTGACCACTACTGGACAGTTAAGGTCAACCGCAGCAGCTCACTGAACAGATGGTCCTGTCAATACAGTCTCTAGACAGAGAGAGAGGCTTCAGGAGGCGAGCCAGGAATGAGTAAAGCAAGGAAATGCAGCCAGTACAAGGGTTCAGATGATGACATACAGCTCTGTGATGTGAGATAAGGTCACAATGGCTGAAAGAAGTCTGAGGGGTTTGAAAAGGCAGGACAACAGTGACGAACATACCTTATCCAGTGACTCTAGAAGTTCCACAGTGGAAGGTTTAGTCTGTTGGAGCATAACAATAAAATTATTGTTTATAGAATAGGATTGTGCAAGAACTGGACTGAGGGGAAAAGGAGAAAAAATACTCACCTTCCACCGTGAAATTATGGCTCCCATTGTCAGTAGTGCAAATCCACACCTTAATACAGAAACCAAAACATCATAATTACCCTCGCAACACATCCACACCCTCTAATGCATCTGCTCATTAATGTTAAGAAACACAATCCTCGCTTGCAACTGAGGTCAGTCATCTTTTCACTAACGTGGGTTGGAGAAACGAACTCCAAAAGAAAACCAAGAGTAAGTATATTTAATTGAGAAATAAGACAATAATGCAACTCTAATTCTTGCAGAGGACGTTACTAAACACCTGCCCTGCTTTCTCACCAGACCTAAAACTCTCCTGGATCAAATTCGCTTAAAGTCGTAAGCAGTGTGATTTAAACATATGTTCATTAGGTTAATATTAGCTGAAGCATATTATAAGACAATAATTTGCAAGAGTGCACTCATTAACTTGCCTTTCTACAGAGATGACTCGGAGGCTGAACGTGTGACGGTGACGTAACCAGAGGTTTTCGGAAGTTAATTTGAACCTTCAAAATAAAAGCCCCGTAACCTACAATTAAAAGTCTTGCACCAAAATGTTTAAAACTGCATTGACTGCATGGATCAATCCAGCTATTTTTAAAACTGTAATGTAATTACATAAAAGTATAAACCTATGTTTAAGGTCCTCTTTTGCACGATACTTATCAGAAATTACACTACAAAAATACAATAACATTAATAATCAAATAACTGAAAGGAGGAAAGCAATGAAATAAATTAACGTAGCCTACTTAGAAATATAAAAATATGTAAATAAGTAAATGTAAAAATAGAAGCAGGATGTTTTAGCTGTGAAAACTGTTTTTGTATCAATACATTATGCAACAACTGTCAAACGTACCCGGCACATATTTTAGGAAGATAAATCGGTGGTTTGGGAGGGGTCTGGCCCCCCTGAAAAACGCTTGATTCCAAAAGAGACCAAACGTCAAAACAAGACAAGGAAGGTATAGAAACTAATCTTAGTAATATGAAGCTTTACCTGACATGTGAAGATATATTTCTATAGGTCTAACTTATTTTAAATCGTAATTTTGGCAGCCCAAAGCACCATTAACATTACCTAAGCTGCTGAACAGCCTAAAATATGCTATAAAACCCTTCTCATTCAGGGACCTGCATAGATGCATATACAATTCTGTTAAATGATAGAATTTGCCAGGACCAGAAATACTGTAGCTGGCCAGTTAATTTTTTCCTCTATATTAGCAAAAAAAGGCCATTACGTTTCACCTAAAATGAACCACTTTATAGCCTAAGCTGACATTTAAGAGATGTTTTGATGGTTCCTTTAATTTATATTGTTCACATAATATTAACTATCGAAAGAATCTCAATTGAAACCTGTCATATTTACTGTATGCAGTATCCATAAATGTGCATACACACATAGACACTCATTTATAAACCCATGCTTATTTTATTACTGTTGTGGGGAAATGCAATTACGTAAAATTATAAGTTAAAAGATATTTGAACTGTATTACAGCTGTCAGGACGTATTGCGATGAATGCTGCATAAAAATGTTCAGAGCTATACACCGTGTTTCTTTTGCGCATGCATGCATTTCGTGCAAGTGAGTTTTAATATTAAGAAATGTAATATTGTATAATGTTATAAATTGTTCGTATAACACCCATGCACAAATACATTCGGTCTTTCTCAATTCCCACCACAAACATACACAGATTTGTACCTTATAGTGTAAGGGTTATCGTATTGGCATTTTTATTCTTTTTTTGTAATAGCATGCTATAAATGAAAGGCAATAATAGTAATTAAAATAATATAAATAGTTTTTAAGTATATTACAAGAGCTTTTGTTTCCTTGTTCACAAGTCATGCGTACAGACAGACCCATTTTTGCTGAACACAGTTATAACAGGGAATTTCCTATCTTTTAACGGGACAAGGGATTTTACCTTCTTCTTCTTCATTTATTAATTTCTGTATGTATTTATTTATTTATTATAAAATGATAGAAGATGTCTGACTTAACATAGCTACAAAGAGCTGTCCACAGATACTTTAATGCTGCCCATCTTACCGGACTTCGCCTTATATTTTGAGCTATTTCTGGCGTTTCTGTTTCCTTCATTTGTTCGTTTTTGTGGATTGTAAATGGTTAGCTGGCAACGCCACTGTGGGGAAGAAAATCTGCGGTTTCTAAGCTCTTCCCAGCTCAAAAGTTGATTTACAGCTCAGGTTGTAAAACGGTTTTTACGAGCCTCGCGCGTCCGTCATTGGGTATCACAGATGAGACGCGCCACGGGCTCGCGGTAATATTGGCCCCTCTCTTTCCTTCCCACGCGCTCTGTTGCACAGGAAAGCTCAGTACGAGGACGTCTGTCTGCATTTCTGTCTGTTTTGTCATTTGTGCAGCTTATTTTAATTTTTTTTTTTAAATATTAATTTTGTCTTCCTTATTATTTTACTCTATTCTTTTTTTTAAATGTCGTCTGTTTAAAACAGGGAAATGCATTTTAAATAGGTCGGTTTTGCATCAAATGGTAAGTGCAGCTGAAAAATCAAGCGTAATGCTTTTTTTCCACTTAAAACAATTTTTATTGATTTTGTCTGATCAGTCAGTCTTTTTATCAATAATGTTCATTTATGATTATACATTTTTATCAGTTGTGAATTTTAACAGGAAAATTCTTATAGTTTGATCAACCCGTGTCTTTTTTATGCAGGCGGCAATTTACATTGTTGAGTGAGAGAAATTGTAAATGTAATTTTTTAGAAAAATAAGATAAGTTTGAGATGAGGTCAGATAAGCCAAGAGTGTGTTGTGCATTTGTGTTCTATGAGTAAACCTGAATTTATTATTCTGGTTTCTTTGTTAAGGAATCAATTTAAATTTGAAAGCGAGAGGGTTCTAATTTACTACCTTACTGCATTGCGGCGAGAGAAAGAGAGAGAGAAAGAGGGAAAGAGAGGAAGAGAGAGAGAGAAAGAGAGAGAGGCACATAGAGACCAAGAAAGAAATTTGATTTTCTAAGATAGCAGATTTCTCAAAATCTTACATTTGATTACATTATTACAACAGTCAGCAATTTTATTTCGATTAGAAAACAGAAAATATCTTAAAGTAACAACAAATTCACACTGAGAAAAAATAGACGTCTATTCATTAAATGCCTCAAAATAGCATTTTGTTTTATTTTATTGTATTTATATGCTTTAATGTGATCGAAATAATTGATAGAATGGTCTTTCAGATATATAATTAATCGTAATTTGTATCTTAATTGAAATTGTTAATTGAACTTAATTGAAATAAAAAATAAAAAAGATTTTCTTGTTTACAGGATAATTTCTATTTTTCGGTGCTAAACATCATTACCAACGCTTCATTTTTTATTTTTTTTTTATTTCTATTTTTTTTTGTTTGTTTGTCTGGACCGTGGAAACGTTGCGCTCTTAATTTTTTTTAGGACGTTCCATTTCTGGATGTTCCATTTCCGAATATTCATTTGGAATCTTTGTTCCGTCGTCTATATATACCCTGTAGAACCGAATGTGTGTTTACACAGCACATTCACAGATTCGGTTTTAGGGGAGTATATGGACGATGCAAAAACGTCTGCTTTCAAGAGAAAACCACACTGCATTTACTGAATGCATAAACGACTTTTTTCCCCAAGATATTTCGTTTACTTGCAAACGGTGCTAACGGTTAAGATTAAAGCCGTTTAATGGAATTTTTTTAAAATCTTTTTTTCTGTTCCTTCTTTCTTTTTATCTTTTTTTTTTTTAATTGCCGTGCAAATAGTTTGTCATTAAGGTTAGGCTAATAGACGTGTGATTTTGTCAACTATCCAATAATGTCATAAATAATTAGAATATTACCATTACTTCAATGTGTGTTTGTATTGCATTTTGTTTCTTCAGCTGTCTTTCCTTCTCTTTAGAGAACAGAGTAAGATGTCCCGACCTCTGCTCAAGCCTGGAAAAAAATCCTACAGCCCAATAAAATACATGCACTTTCCATTTACTGATGAGTGACTTGAATATATTTGTAAATATTCTATTGTATAATGAACTGTAATAAAAAGAAGAGTGTACAAATGTGTATTTTTTTTGTTTCTAAATAAATACAACACAATAATAAATTATTACAAATCAATATCTCTATTCTCATATACTAATCTTAGCTAATATATATATATATATATATATATATATATATATATATATGTGTGTGTGTGTGTGTGTGTGTGTGTGTGTGTGGTTTTAGGTTTAAGGTTTCTGTTCAATATAGTTTAATACAGACATATTGATTTTACAAAATGTAACATATTAACACCTATATTTACATTCTTATTCTTGTTCTAAGATGTACGTATGTACGTTAGGATAATAAATTTTGGTATATAAGTAGCCTAAGATTCGCCGAAAGAACAATTGAGATGCGGCTCACACACAGTGGAAGGCGTATGCGCTCTCGGCCCGCGCACATGATTTACCGTCCGCGCCCAGTTCTAATGGCACCATAATGACCGCATGCAGACACCTGCTCCTCCACTATAAACTACATTAGCACATAACTAAATATAAAATATAGAGAGTCAAAATAAAAAAGTTTGTAATATGATTATAACAAAATAAAATAAAAAAATGAAAGAAATATAAAAGGTTTTACAAATTTCGTTGCAAAACCTAGTATTTGCATAGTAGCATTTGCAGTGAAGGGCCGCTTTTATATTACGCGTCGGAAGTGGAAGAACGTGATTGGCTAGAAAGCAGGAAAAACTCCAGGGTGACGTCACTACACTGAGACGGGAGCTTGCTGTGCCCTTGCGTGGAAAATTAATGCCATTTCAGTTTTTCGATCAGTTATTGTGCTTAGATTACAGTCGATTTCTTCTGTGCCGCCATGTCTCTTGCTGCAGAGGCTTTCGTCTCTCAGATTGCAGGTAATGTTTTGGCTTGGGTGTAATGTAGCGAGTCCATATGGGTGTGTTAGTGTTTTGCGCTAGAGATGGGTAGGTTAGGATGATAATCGATACTTATTTCAACACATTCATTTCATTTCTCTGCATGTTAGTAGAGTTAAGCCAAAGCTTCTGTTCACGAGTCTTTTATTTTAGATGTTACAGCTGTTACAGTTCTGTTGTTTTCAGTGCAACTGTCAGGGTCAAAGATAAAGAAATGCGTTAAATGTTTATTAATGTAATGCAAGCCCACATAAAACGTAGATAGAGTTTCTATCGAAGTCTAAAGATACAGTGTTATTTGTGAAATGTCAGTATGTCACTGTCTTTTGCAGCTGCTGAGCCATGGCCTGAAAATGCAACTCTGTACCAACCTCTTAAGGGTAACTGATTAAAAAAAAAAAGCTGTTTATTGGTTTTACATTTAGAATGAGGAACAGAAATGAAATTAAACAAACATTAATATGTTTTACTGTTTTTTTGTTTTTGTTTTGCAGAAGATCAAATCCTGCTGTCAGATTCTGCATCCTCTCTGGCCGTTCAGGTGAAACGTAGTGCCGTAATCGATTTGTCAATTTACACACTCGCTGAGATGTTTTAAAAATCTGTTGGTGACTTGTTTTAGGTTTAGTGAAGTTACTCTTGTTTTGCAGACCTTTTTGAGGATGTGCGGTCTGCCAGTGCAGGTGTCCTGCCGTGCCAATTCTGAATACATGTCACCATCAGGTGAGTAGCAGTAAAAAATTCTTTTTCAGATTGAATGTATGAGTTAGAGCTTTTTCAAATGTTATACTGTCTCCTCCTCTCTGTTCATTAGGGAAGGTTCCATTCATCCACGTTGGAAATCAAGTTGTGTCAGAATTGGGGCCGATTGTTCAGTTCACAAAGGCAAAGGTATCACTCTCGCTCTAAAAACAAATTTCATATGAATACAAGAATGTTTGACCGACAGTGCTGTCCATAGGGTCATTCTTTGAGTGACGGGTTGGATGATGTCCAGAGGGCAGAAATGAAGGCTTACATGGAGTTGGTCAATAACATGCTGCTGACTGCAGAGGTACAGCCTTGCACACATCAGTATACATTTGTGTGCTACACTGCAAAACCCTTCAAAAGTGTGGGGTTGGTGAATTTTTAAAAAATGTTTTTAAAGAAGTATTTTATGCCCACTAAAGCTGCATTTAGTTGGTCAAAGATATCTTATTAATTATTTAATATTGTGAAATATTTTTTACTAAAATAACTTTTTAAAAAGATATTCTAAAGTATACACTACCAGTCAAATGTTTTTAAACGGTGAGATTTTTAATGTTTAATGTAAAGTCTTTTCTGCTCACCAAGCCTGCATTTATTTGACCCAAAATACAGCAAAAACAAATATTTTTACTATTTAAAATAACTGTTTTCTATTTGGATATATTTTAAAATGTAATTTATTCCTGTGATTTTAAAGCTGAATTTTTAGCATCATTACTCCAGTCACATGATTTACTGCTCAAAAAACATTTATTTTTATTATTATGTTGAAAACAGAGTAGAATTTTTTTTCAGGTTTCTCTGATTAATAGAAAGTTCAGAAGAACTCTGAAATAGAAATCTTTTGTAACATTATAAATGTCTTTATCATCACTTTTGATCAGTTTAAAGCATCCTTGCTACATAGACGTATTAATTGGTATAAAATGGTATAGTGTATAATGTTACAAAAGCTTTTTATTTCAACTAAATACTGATCTTTGGATCTTTCTGTTCATCAAAGAATCTTGAAAAAAATTGTACTCAACTATTTTACATATTGATGATGATGATGATGATAATAATAATAATAATAATAATAATAAAAGATGTTTTTTGAAGAGCAAATCAGCATATTAGAATGATATCTGAAGGATCATGTGACACTGAAAACTGGAGGAATTATACAGAAAATTTAGCTTTGATCACAGGAATAAATTACATTTTAAAAGTATATTCAAATAGAAAGCAGTTATTTTAAATAATAAAAATATTTTAGTATCGTACTGTTTTTCAGTACTTTGAATCAAATAAATGCAGTCTTGGTGAGCAGAAGAGACTTCTTTAAGAAACATTAAAAATCTTACTGTTCAAAAACTTTTGACTGGTAATGTAATTGATTTTATTAAATATATAATTGATTACTGACCCCTAACCTTTGAATGGTAGCCAAAGGCAAAAAATGTAATTGATACATTTGTAAAATAGCTCAATTTCCAGCACATTATGTATCTTAGCTTATGGATTTCTCTAATTATGTATTTTACCTTTTACATAAATATTTTAAAAGTGTTCAGACCACTGAAACTTTGCCTCTTTTTTTCTAGTTGTATATCCAGTGGTGTGATGACTATACTGCTACAGAGGTATGTATACGTATAAGGATGTTCCCAAATCATATATAATATATCTTATTAACAAAGATGACATCAATGGCACTTAATTCCAGCATATAGATAGACAGATATGTAAATATATAACATCATGGTACACATTTAATGATGGTGTGTGTTCAGATCTCTAGGCCACGCTACAGTAGCCCCTATTCTTGGCCCCTCAATCACATTCTGGCCTATCAGAAGCAGTGGGAAGTCCGGAGGAAGATGAATGCGATTGGATGGTCTGGAAAGAACCTGGAGCAGGTACTTTTGTGTGTGTGTAGATAAATTGTGTAATTCACTGACCAAGTCAGTTTGTGTGTTTTTCTTTTGTCAATGTGCGCTACATAAAGCTTTGTGTGGGTTGTTTCCTCTCAGGTATATGAAGATGTGAGTCAGTGCTGTCAGGCCTTGTCACAGCGATTGGGAACACAGCCCTACTTTTTCAACAAACAGTATGTTTTATGTATTTAGTACTATTCAAAAGTTTAGCGTCAGTGACTCAGTTATCACATACTGTTTTTATTAATTGATGTACTTTCAATGTTACAGGCCAACTGAACTAGATGCTCTGGTGTTCGGTCATCTTTTCACCATACTTACCACACAACTGACTAATGATGAGCTGGCCGAAAAGGTCAAATCCTACACCAACCTGCTTTCTTTCTGCCATCGTATTGAACAGACTTACTTTAAGGAGCACGACCGAGAGAGCCAGTCGGGGTCCTCGCGCCATTCCAAAGGCTCACTACCCTGAGCACCACACTTTGCCCAACATTTCTCACTTCTCTGATCTGAAGTGATTGATCTGGCTGAAATGATTGACATCTTTAATATCCTATGTGCATTAAAACACTTAAAATCGTTGGTTCTGTTAAGGCTAAAACATCTTTATAGATCAGTAGGAGTGAGAAAGGGCTATTAAATAAAGGTTTGTGAATATTTAAAGTGTTCCCAACACAACTTCTTTGCCTGTTCATAATGCCATAACAGGAACCTGCCTGCCGAAACAGTAGAATTTGATTTCGTATATAAGAATTTAGTTGATGTAAATCTTTTTTCCACTGTGTGATGCCTTTGTGTAATATTGATGTGTGAATGGAAAGTGCCTACAGTATGAAATACAATAAAGTTAAAGTTTAGACTAAGATTTTGTATGTTTCTGTGTTAATGAGGAATTCTGTTCATACAAAGTTTAAATGTGTTATAACAGGTAAGGCAGTAAGTATGTAGAAGCAGTCTTCTGGTTCAACTAGCATATTGTTGCTGTGTTCTTTTTGCTCCAGCAGGGGGCGCATTAATGCTGCATAAGGGTCAGTTTCACCATAGAGTGCCTTTCAACCCTCACAATACTCAAAAATTTTGGTCTTAATTTCTCATTCGCTTTATGTCATGTCACAAATAGTAGATACTCAAGTACTATAGAAACATATTAGCTGAGCTCCCACACATTTTTTTAGATAATCATGGGCCATTATTTTGTTATATACGTTTTAATTGCAATATTAATATGCAAATTATATTTTCTTAAAGGTATAATGTCCCTTTCCTAAACAGGGTTTGCTTTCAAATTATAAATACATAAAAGAATTTATGTAAATCTTCTGTTTTTAAAGAAACTCATACAATTCACCCATGTATTTTTTTCTTATTTGAAGAGAACTGTGATATTTGGATGCAGTATTTTGTTTGCATGTTATTGCCCCCACACCTAGCTATTAAACACACTGGATTATATAGATATGATTGGATTACTATTTAAAATCGTATTGCAAAATATCAAGACGACAGGGTGGACACATAAAGCAGAACACACAAAGCATGACAAAATATTAACTACAAATGAATGCTATGTCCACCCTATCAAGTCATTTTGGACATTTTGAGCTTCAGTTAGCATATTAGCTTACAACAAACTGTGACTAGCGAAATATTTAGTCTGGTTGTTGAAGAGAATTTTGTATATTTAAACTTAAATACTTTTTTCTAATCACTTTCGGCATATTTTATGCCGACAGGGTGGACATGTTAAGCATAGGAAAAGCAAGCAAGCAAACTCATACGAAGAAAATTTGTCAATTTAAAAGTCACCAATTTACTCACCTCAGCCGTTTAAATTCCCGGGCGCTGAAGAGAGAAAAAAAATTATGTTGTCCTGATGTCACTAAAGAGGGTGGCCTTTTCTTAAAGGGGCAGATTGCCCAAAACAACAGGGTGGACAACCATTTAAAGGATATGGACAAACTCTTCTTTTTTATTAAATACAAATATCGTTTTTATTACCAAATGGTCAATACACTCAAATGAGTGATCTCTTATTTAGCAAAATAATAATATAAGAACGAAATTTTGTGATTTGACTATATTCTACTCTCATTCAAATTTAATGAGCAGTGCATGAGACATAGAAAAATAACACATCCTCCTACACAAAACTTAAAAAAAAAAAAAAAAAATCCAGAAAATGTATATAAAGAGCCAAGTAATGCTTTTGTTATGAATATAAAAACTTAGCCTAATATAACACAACCTTTCATAGTCATTTTATGTTATCATGGGAAATTAGTCAATTATGGACTCCAAAAGGCACCCTACAGTGATATTAACCTATAAAATTGATGCTGCAGCCTATAGTCAATATTCAGTAAATACATAAATCAAGTGTCATTGTATTTAGTTTTTCATCAGTTTTTATTGGATTTAAATATATTGGAACTACATGACAATCTTAGAGTATTAGAATACAAAATAATGTGGTTAAAACTTGCACATTAATTAGAACACACAAGTACTCATAAAACATCTGTCTGTTGCAGATATACAGTCCATGCATCATATCTTTCATCTGAATATGCATCTTAGACAGCCCTCCAAAAAAAGCTGACATTTTCCAACTACTCATACCATGAATATTCAGTTTATTCATAATCTCTTTACATAATCTGTAAAATTCTGAAGTTGTCAATAAATAATCTTTGCACTTTGCCAAACTCGGCCCATGAGGGTAGTTCTTCTTGTGACAGGTGGATATACATTCGTCTAGACACATGTAGGCCTATAGTTTCTATACAGAGTATACTGTACTGTTCAAAAATGTTAGGCAAGGATGAATTATATTGATCAAAAGTGACAGTAAAGACCTTTACATTGTTACAAAACATCTATTCAAACTTTATACTCATCTAAGAACTCTGAAAAAAAGTATCACTGTTTTTATAAAAATATGAAGCAGCACAAGTGTTTTCAACCTTGATAACAATTAAATGTTTCCTAATAACCAAATCAGGGTATTAAGCCGCATTCACACCTAGAATGATAACTACAAAAATAACTATATTAGCATTCACACCAGCAGATGTTATCGTTTGTTTATTCTAGCGTACACTTGCTCGTCTGTCGCTTTAAATTCTGGAGTTCATTATATCAGGATTGATTCTGACTGGATGTCAGTGTTTTTATCATTCATCAGCTGGAAAAAATCATTTTGAAGGTGATTCCAACTATATTGTTTGTCTGTGCCTTTATTGTTATCCACCTTATTCTTCTCAGAAGAGTGGGCGTGGCCATTTGCAATTTTATGGGTCTGGCTTCCGGTCTCATCCACGTCCTGCTACAGTTTTACTGTTTACTGCATGTTGCTATTCTTCTCGTTATTTCCCTACAGCGGCTAATGAACTGGAAATTTCACCCACAAGCTTACTTCCACGTTGAAGAAAAAGGTGGATAGAGGGTTTACACTTACATCACGATTTGGTCAGTTATCCGGATGTGATACTCAGATGTAAACAACAGCATGGATTGCATGGTTACTACTGTACTACTGAATACGTTGTTCTGCTAATTTATGCAGGGAAGTATATAGAAAAGAATTTAGTGAGCAGGAAAGGGCGCAATATTTTGACAAAGTAAAGTTAATAGGTGGTAGAGATGCATACGTATTATGCGTAATATTAACTAAGATGTTAGCCCAATATTTCACCTACCTGACTGGAAATGATAAGAACAAACACGGATGTTGTCAAGATTCTTGCCCTGGAAATCCTGGTTCAGTTTGGCAAACCACAAATGGCTCAGACATGGCTTTTTGAACTTTTTTCATTGATTTGTTATAACTTTTGGCAGTCTATAGTACTGCAAATGTTTGTCCCGGGCCAACCGATTAGTACAGCCCAAAACATGGGAATAATTGATCATTTTCAGCAGAAATAAGCAGCAAAATAAGCAAGTTTCATTCAGTTCAGTGGCATTGTTTTTGTTCAGTGCCACCAATATGGCCGACTGACAATGTGTTGTGAAAACACTTTATAGCCGATAATGAACCGGAAGTACTTCTGTGTTGAAGAAAAAGGTGGATAGCTGTAGTGTGAACTCGTTAATATTGAAAACTGTTTGTAGAACTATATCTTCATCGTTATCTTTATAGTTATCATCCTTGGTGTGAACAGGTCTTTTAGAGTGATTCTGAATGATAATGTAACCCTGAAGACTGGAGTAATGCATGCTGAAAATTCAGCCTTGCCATTACTAATAAATTACATTTTAAAACATGTTGAAAAACAGTCATTGTAGATGTAAATATATAATACCATAGTTGTCAGATTGTATTGTCATTTTAGTGTAACATTGACAACAATTTGATTTCAGTCTTTCCCTATTCAAGTAGACAGTAGCTGTATTAAAAACTGCTAATGTGGGGATGATGCTAATTTAACTGAATGAACTGTCACTCAACCAACCTTGCTTGACAAAATCAATAGGAATGCCAGACACAAACAGGGCCAATGATTCCTCAAGACCACAACATCCCTGGCGTGTCAAGTTACAAACACCAAAAGAGCTTTGTTGTACTTCAGGTGTGTTATAAATCAACAGGTAATTCCTCTGTTGGCATATTTGTCTTGTTGGCTGTGCTACGTGGCAGCAGGTAAACCGTGCCATCACTGCTGTGCTGTAGTTTGTACTCTTTGGGGTTGTACAAGTTTCCATGTTCATCTCTCAGCTGTCTGAACACCTCACTGTAGAGTTTCCTGAGCTTCTCTTTGGTCTCATGAAGTTCTCTAGCGTTTCTCTCGTTTTCTTCCTCAATTTGCTCCTTCTCCCTCTTCAGATCCTCAATCTCTTCTTCGAGATCAATGAGACTATCCAACTTCCGTTTGCGACAGCTCTGGGCTGCCATCTTGTTTTTACCACGTCTCCGAATGTCTCTGATGAGGGTATGTTGAGCATGGTTGAGTTTGCAAGAGCCGATGGCTTCATTAAATGCTTCCACGGGCATGTTGATGATGTCATGCACACTAAGCGGCAAACTCATCGCTCGGGCCCGTTGTTCATCACGGCACAAGCGCCGTACACCTGCAGCTCTGCTTGTGGTTGAGGGATTTGCCTGAGGTCCTCTTTGTGAATATTTAGGTGTTGATTCATTTAGAGTTTGGTGTTGTGCGTACGTAACAGTTTCATACAGTGTTGCTTCTATAGCCTCAGAGTGCAGAGGTAAAGGCAGCAGATCGGTGTAATCTGATTGAATGCTCTCCAGCTCGTCCTTGTCTGATTGGCCATTACTTAGGTTGTCAGCAGCATAGAGCGATGTCTCTAAATCCACAGAGCCAACAGAAGCAGAGTCATCAAAGCCCAGGAGAACGTGGTGCTCCTCAAATTGTGAAAGCGCTTGTGGCTCTTCCCTTTCGGGTGCACTATTTAATTGTTCAGTGGCATTGATGGTATATGGACAGAATTCACTGAGGGTTGAATCGCTTGAGTTTATTTGGCATTTAGGTAAAATCACTTGATTCTCAGGGGTACTGCAGCTGTAAATCGTGTTTGAAGGTGAAGGAGTAGAATTTCCTGGATCTGAAAACGTCTGTATGCATGTTTCCAGGATCTCTGGATCAGAGGGTATGGATGACAGTGGCTGAGCAACCTCAAAAGAGTCTGATATTGTTTGTGTGACGCCACATAATGCATCTGTTGAGTTTTCCCTCTGTGGTTCGGGCAGGTTGTTTTGGCAGATTTCGCTGATGTCCTCTAAGGGTAAACTTGAGCCTTCAGACTCCAAGACATCTAAATAATACTAACAGAAAAACAAAACAGTATTTTAATTATATTAGACATTTTTAAATAATTTTACAGTTGAGGTCAAAAGTTTCATACACCTTGCAGATTCTAAACCAAAAATACAAAATGCATGTTATTTTTTATTTAGTACTGACCTGAATCAGATATTTCACATAAAAGATGTTTACATATAGTCCACAAGAGAAAATAATAGTTGAATTTATAAAAATGCTTGATTCTTAAAACTGTGCTGTTACCTGAATGATCCACAGCTGTGTTTTTTTGTTTAATTTGTTTAGTTGTTCCCTTGTTTGTCCTGAACAGTTAAACTGCCCGCTGTTCTTCAGAAAAATCCTTCAGGTCCCACAAATTCTTTGGATTTCCAGCATTTTTGTGTATTTGAACCCTTTCCAACAATGACTGTATGATTTTGAGATCCATCTTTTCACACTGAGGACAACTGAGGGACTCATATGCAACTATTACAGAAGGTTCAAATGCTCACTGATGCTTCAGAAGGAAAAACGATGCATTAAGAGCAGGGGGTGAAAACTTTTTGAATTTGAAGATCAGGGTAAATTTAACTTATTTTGTCTTCTGGGAAACATGTAACTATCTTCTGTAGCCTCTGAAGGGCAGTACTAAATGAAAAAAATATGATAATTAGGTAAAATAAGAAAAATGAACACATCTCCATTCTGTTCAAAAGTTTTCACCCCTGGCTTTTAATGCATCATGTTTCACGATGAACAAGGGACTCATGAACAACCATCACTAAACAAAAAAAAAAAAAAAAAAACACAGCTGTGGATCATTCAGGTAACAACACAGCATTAATAATCAAGTGTATGTAAACTTTTGAACAAGGTCATTTTTATAAATTCAGCTATTATTTTCTCTTATGTAAACATCTTTTATGTGAAATATCTTATTCAGGTCAGTACTAAATAAACAGTAACATGCATTTATATGATCCCTCTTATTTTGGTTAAAAATAATTAGCATTTTGCAGATGCTGTAAACTTTTTTATTTTAACACATGGGATAAAAAACAATAGTTGCGGCCACTGAATCAAGCCACTTCTTTTATGATACAGGACATTGGTCACAAGCACCCCACATGCCGCTGCTATCTGCAACAACCAATACTAGACTTGTAGGAGTGGGACAGCGAGAGTGGTTGGCGACATTGAGACAAGGCCATACTAGTGACAATTGTGATATGTCAGAACACCCATTTGAATGATAGTGAGAACATTACCTTCATGCTATTCCATGAAAAATGTAAACATTAACTCATCATATCTCAAATAAGCACACACCTTAAATAAATTACCGTTGCTTTAACGCTTTTTAATATTACTGATTAGATACATGGTACTAATTGCTTATCTGGTATTGATTTGTACCTAAATATAGCTAACAGATTGTAAGCTAAAAGGAGTTTGCAACTAGATACTTTTATGAGATTATGTTAAATATTTGAAGTTAGAAAAATAAAGCACATTTAAAACAGAGGTTGAACCATACTGTAAAATGGTTGCTACCATACAAGATCTTGCTACCAACAACAGTTTAAGCATCTGTCAATCATATTAACTTTTATTTATTTATTATATACCTCTGATAATTTACTCACCCCCAAGTCATCGAAGATGTTCATGTCTTTCTTCCTTCAGTCGAAAAGAAATTAAGGTTTTTGAGGAAAATATTCCAGGATTTTTCTCCATATAGTGGAGTTCAGTGGGAGCTAACAGGTTGAAGTTCCAAATTGAAGTTTCAGTTGAGCTTCAAAGGGCTTTACACGATCCCAGCTGAGGAATAAGGGTCTTATCTAGCGAAACGATCTGTCATTATCTTAAAAAAAAAGGTATGTACTTTTTAACCATAAATGCTCATCTTGCATTAGCTCTGCGATGTGGGTCTACGACTTTACACAATTATGTAGTCATGTTGGAAAGGTGGTTAGTTTTGCCTTTTTTGTAAGGGGCATTTGACTTTCTTTGCATGTTCGCTTTGTAAACAATGGGTCGGTACTTTCACCTACGTCAGAAAATGACCAATTGTTTCACCAGATAAGGCTGGGATCGTGTAGAGCCTTTTGAAGCTGGATTGAAACTGCAGTTTGGACCTTCCCATTGCCTCCCATTGAAGTCCACTATATGGAGAAAAATCCTGGAATTGTTTCCTCAAAAAATTTAATTTTGTTTGGACTGAAGAAAGAAAGACATGAACATCTTGGATGACATAGGAGTGAGTAAAGTATCAGGAAATTTGAATTCTGGAGTGTACTAATCCTTTAAATGCTCACTTTCTTTTTCCAAAGGTAGAAAGTCAACTCAGGTTACTAAGAATGTGCTGAAAAAGTGTCATTACTGACTTATTTGTGATTTAATTAATTCAGTGGCTATGTGATTTTATAATTACCATAGAGCCTATTACAATTTACAGTTACCTATATTTAATGTAACTTCATCAGTGAACATGCAACATAGAAATTTATTCCAAAATTAAATATCAACCATGCACCAGCTCAGGCGTGTCTTTCTGCATTATGTGCATAAGTACCTCTAAGTCTGGCAGTGACAGCAGTTCACTAAAAGCCTGCTCTTGAGAGGGAGGCTTCTGAGACTTCTGAGAAAATAGCAGTGCAGACAGTAGAGGATTCTGGGTAACAGGTGAACGCTGAGTAAACACAGTAGAATGCAACGTCTCAGACAAGGGCACAGCCTAAAACAGCAAAAATAACTCTGTAAGCAATACTAAACAATAGAGAGTGTGTGGGTGTGTGTACAGATATTATTTTGAGAGACTTTAAGGTTTTCTGTATTAATTATATGCACACTGTTTATTTGTTTCCATGTGTAGATAATAACATGCTTACGTGGGAGTTCACAGATGAAGGACTAGGCAAAAACTCTCCAGTTTCCTTGTCTAGTTTCTGTAACCTTTGCATTATCCTTTCAAGCTCTCGCTCTCTTTTTAATTCTCTTTTTCTTGCTCTCGTGGTCTCCTCCTCTCTTTGCCGAAGACATCCATCATATATCTCTCGCTCCACCCCCAAATCAACATCTTGCCTCCATAATATATCAATCAAATCCTAAACAGAAAGACATAATGTAAAACAGACAATTGACCATGGTTGTATGTGGCTGTGCATACTGGTATTACAATAAGAGCATGTTTGCATAAACTTTCAGTGAACTCGCAGTATCAGTCATGTTTTTTGTACTTGATTTGCATTCACATTCATTTGCTTGGCAGGTGCCTTTTTACCAAATACACCTGTAAACCTTTTAGGTTGGCGTAGCATGGTATAACAATAAACACGTTCAGGGCGGATCGTTTTATTTTATGAAAACACGTTTTCATATTGCCTTATCAGAACTATTGCACAAAACCAATTAAACTAAACAACATATTAGACAACTTATGAGCAAACTTCAAAGAGGGCCACTAGATGAAAAAGAACGAAAAATCAAGAAAACTTGCTTTTTTTAAAAAAAAAAAAATTTACATTTTTGTGTTACATAAAAGAATTCTTTATTCTTATCCAGCGAATAAAGAATTACTGGAAAGGTTTATGTGGTCTTTCAATATTGTTGTGTACAATATGGAGCTTTGGAGTCAAAAAGGTTGAGAACTACTGATATGAGATCACTTGTAATCACTTCTTTTGATATGATAACATGGTAATCACAGAATTTATGAGCCCTGATTGTGTGGTCAGAGGTTGCGCTGCCACTGAGGGAGCCTGATGTACGACACCAGACCAATAAAGTGTTTGAGTATGTCTTCGCTTTGTTTCCTAGTCTAAGTAAATGTCAATGACATTCGCGGTGCACACTATGGATGTGGAACTGAAAATAGAAACATTTCAGTTCAGATAGGATCAGGTAAGTTCAGTCCAGTTCAAATTAGATCAGTTCACATCAGAAAAGTTCATATCAGTTCAGATTAGATCAGTTCAGACAAAGGGTAAATGTTTGGCTGGTTGGCATGAATCCTGGTATGGCTTAGGTGACAGGCTCAAAAAACAAACAAAAAAAAACCTGAATGCAAAACTGAGTGCTCATGACCAAAGATGGCAGAATTGTTTAAATTTTGTATATAATGTATTATATGTTCCTTGATTTCTATTCAAATGTTCACACGTGTTATAGACAATGTGAAAGATTTTCTTTAAATATCACATGTGAATGTATTTTCTTCTATTGAAATATATGAAGAGCAAAATAAGTGACCCTGGACCACAAAACCAGTCTTAAGCAGCACGGGTATATTTGTAGCAATAGCCAAAAATACATTGTATGAGTTAAAATTATCAATTTTTCTTTTATGCCAAAAATCATTAGGATATTAAGTGAAAATCATGTTCCATGAAGATATTTTGTAAATGTCCTACAAAACTTAATTTTTGATTAGTAATATGCATTGCTAAGAACTTCATTTAAACAACTTTAAAGGCGGTTTTCTCTATATTTAGATTTTTTTGGCACCCTCAGATTTTCAAATAATTCAGCCAAATATTGTCCTATCCTAACAAACCATAAATCAATGGAAAGCTTATTTATTTAGCTTTCAGATGATGTATAAATCACAATTGAAAAAAAATTGACCCTTATGGTTTCATGGTCCAGGGTCACTTATATATTTATTTATAAATGTATTTTCAAATATTTGTTGAAAACATATTTACTTTAACATATAACTTTTTGAAAACAGATATCTTTTAGAAAATATATTTTTGCTATTTTGAAATGTATTTTGAAAATATATAGATTTTTTGTCACATGAAGTTGTTCAAGTTGTTCTAACCTAACGCCATTTTACTATGTGCCAGTCCTCTCAGAGAATGACACACTAGGGAACAGCCGGAGTCAGCTTTTCATTTACTGTGGTTTAAAGCCTAATTTGTAATCTATTTTTATAGTCATTTCAATTCACTATCAGTAATATATATTGCCAGTGGTGTTTACAAGGTGAGCTGTGCAGTGACTGAAAATGTTCTCAAGCCAATTTTACCCCTATCAGACCTATAATCAGTGTATGTCCATTACAGCTTTGCTGTTTCCATGTATCTGTGTTAACCTGAAGGCCATGACACTACGGTCTTCTGAGTGAGGGCACTTTATATGCTGGTACACAAACAAAACTTCTAAGCGGTGCTCATAGTATTTGTAATGGAGCCGGTCATAAAGACCTTGAACTTGTTGCCCTCTCACTGAAGTCACGCAAGTAAATAAATGCTCCAGCTTACGTAGGAGATTTGCTTCACTGAGCAACCTAGGGAAAACAATTCATCAGATAATAGAAAAAAAAAAAAAACTCCAGAACAAGAATAACTGGGAGAAAGAAGGTAAAGGTGAGCTGAGTGAAAGGTGAATACACACGCCTACAGCTGGGTGGTGAATGTGATGATGCAAGTGTGTTAAAGTGTAGACAGGCAGATATAGCCTTGTATGCATAAAAGACAACTGATTTATGAATTAACTCTTCTCATTGGGGTAAATGGCTACCCACCCTGTAACAGTAGTGCACTGGGTGTGTCTGGATCAGGTGCACAAAGTGAAATGTTTATTTAACCAACCCAGGTAGTTGAATTCATGACAGCTGAGACTAATTTTATGTGAGTGGCCTACCCTTGTGTTACAAAGACCTCGAACCCAAAGCTTTTCTGACTGTCCTCCACTCCACACTAACAGCCTAATATTCAAAAACAAAAAGAAATATTATTTTGCAGTGGTAAAATATGCTCTAATTGGTTTTTTTTTTTTTTTTTTTTAAAGAAGTTTTTTAAAGAATGTTGCATTTATTTGATCCAAAGTACAGCAAAATAGTAACATTTTGAAATGTTTTTTTTCTATATAAAATAACTACTTTCTATATGAATATATTTTAAAATGTAATTTACTCCCGTGATCAAAGCTAATTTTTTTAGCATCATTACTCCAGTCTTCAGTGTCACATGATCTTTCAGATATTATTCTAATATGCTGATTTGCTGTTCAAGAAACATTTTATTATAATTATTATTATTATTATTATTATCAATATTTAAAACAGTTGAGTAAAGTTTTTTCAGTCTTCTTTGATGAATAGAAAGATCCAAAAATCAGCAGATCAGCAGAGTTTATAGAAATTAATATTTTTATTTAGCAAGGATGCTTTAAATTCATGATAAAGACATTAATAATGTTACAAAAGATTTCTGTTTTAGATTAATGCTCTTCTTCTAAACTTTCTATTCAGCAAAGAAACCTTAAACTTAGCCTTATTGTTTTCAACATAATAATAAATGTTTTTTGAGCAGCAAATCAGAATATTAGAATGATTTCTGAAGGACCATGTAACTGGAGTAATGATGCAAAAAATTCAGCTTTGAAATCACAAGCATAAATGACATTTTAAAATATATTCAAATAGAAAACAGTTATTTTAAATAGTAAAAATATACTTCAAAATTTTCCTGCTTTTGCTGTACATTGGATCAAATAACTGCAGGCTTGGTGAGCAGACTTCTTTAAAAAAAAAAAAAAAAAAAGATTACAAATCTTAGATTAAACATTAAAAACTTTTGAATAGTAGTGTATCTAACATGCATATAATTCCGTTTATTACATAGTCAGATGAATATACAAGCTTCCATATGATGTTAGACCTTCAAACTAACTTCACTACTCATGATTTATGTATGATAATACAACAAATACATACTACAAAATTTTGGGGTTGTATCTTTTTTTAAAAATGTTTTTTTAAAACAAGTCACTTGTGCTAATGAAGGATGCATTTATTTGATCAAAAATACTATAAAACCAGTATTTTTGTGAAAAATCATTACATTTTAAAGTAACTGATTTAATTTATTTTAATTATATTTTAAAATGTAATTTATTTCTGTAATAAGCTGAGTTTGTGCATTTCTTATTATCGAAGAGACAGACAGAGAGAGAGAGAGAGAGAGAGAGAGAGAGAGAGAGAGAGAGAGAGAGAGAGAGAGAGAGAGAGATACTTCACGTTGCTGACAGCAAAGGTAACCACCATCGAAGAAGATCAAACATGTATACAAATTTCCACAAAATAATAATGTTTAATGGCTTTTTTTTTCCTTTTAAACACTGGAATCCTTTAGTAAGGTAATAATTCTTAATAGGTTTGTCCTTTTTATGACAATGTCATTTTATAGGCAACTTTTCAGATCATATCAACAATTCTACAATAAGGCTACAATTACAACTTCAAAGATGGGACTTCAAAAAACAAATGAGTTCTTTTCCATCAAAGATGGGACTTCAAAAAACAAACGAGTCCTTTTCCATCAGTTACATCAAATTTCATAGATGTAAAAATGGATTTACATGAACCCATTAAGTAAGATTTGTTTTTTTATCAAAGTATTGTCTTACCTCATGTTGAAACCGAGCAGAAGGTTCGTCCATGTTTTTCATTTGATGTTGAAGGACTTGTCTGATGGAGGACTAACACAACCGTCAGCCAAGCATATTTCTGAATCAAATCTGACGACACGCGTGTGTAACAACCCAAATACAGACAGGACTCACCCACAAAATCCATCAGCCAATCAAACGGCGGATAACAAATTCAGGAACGATCCATTAGCCAATCAAAGAGCGAAACACAAATATTAACATTGACCCGCCTACTACAAAGCATTGACCAATAATAACGTTCAACTCAAGCTAGACATGCCTTCATCAGTTTACAACATGCCTTTACAACCTTCTTTCATCATAAATAATGTTGATGAAACAGTTTTATGTCGAAGCTTCACATACACAAACCAAAAAGCACAAGTTTGCGTTCTCAAAACGTAAAATGTCATAACAATTGCTACTTGCTCTGACTTTCTTTTAAGAATCTACAATTGTAAGCTATGCAAAAATCAAATTTAGGCTAATACAAGTTTAAAAGCCGAGTAAAATCTGGTAAGGATTTTTTTAATGAACTGCTCAAAACATTAAACATGCACAAAGCAATTTATGAAATAGAACATACTTAAACAGTTTCAGATGAATCGTACATTGTCCGTCTTTGAAGAATTTCTTCCCCCTCAGCTTTCAACACGCCACGAAATGTGACAGGTAGCTGTGATTAGCGCCATGCCCACACTACCTATGCCAAGGGTACGAGCTCAGACTCAGAGAAGACTCTCCGACGAGCGCGTTCATGAGTACCCTACACGTTCACGTTTGGCAGCTCCACGTCGACATTCCTTTAGCAACGGAGAGAGGGGGTCCAGCGATACATTCAGTCTGTTTCGAGGCACAGCCAGGAGAGCCACCGGTCAGCCGTAAGGTAAGCAGACTCTTTACAGTCCAGAATTAAACTTTCATTAGTTGCTTTGGCCTCTAGTTTATGTTTTTGGAGGTGATGCATTAAACTCAGGAAAGCGTGCGCACTAAATTATACTGCTTTAGGCAGTTCTTAAAGTGATGCCAAGCTTAAACTATTTCATAAAGTAATTTGAGAAGGTCTGAATACAAAACCTGAGCACAGAACCTGTGCAAAAACATGGATGACTTGTTTTAAACACAATCAGCTCTTTACAAATTCATATATAGGCCAGTATGTACATTAGAGAAAATATGCTTTTGGTGAAAACTGGTGAATTTAAATGTTATAGCCTACATTAGGAGGAAAAAGCATATCTGTTTGCTTTGATATACTGCATATATATTCTCGGCTGAAGAATTTATTTTTTTCTTCTTGTTTCAACATGCCAAAATAGACCTTAGCGGGTTGTATAAAAATAAGACCTCCATTACAGACTGTCAAATTTGGATTCTTCTAAATAGTGTTGCAGCAGTTTGAACATGTTAATGCATGGAGACACGTCAGCTCATTCTAGAGAGTGAACATAAATTCTAACATGTGTTTTACTTCCCAGGAACCTCAGGAGCTGATTGGTCCTCAGTGGGCAACCTTCTCAACCAAGGCGACTGCAAGCGAACTGACTGAAGACTAAATGATTGCAGTAAATGTTTGGCACATTTTAAAGACAAATGTAGAATTCAAAAAGACAAAAATGCATGCATAGGCTTCACCCGCCAAAGTTGCATACCCACACAAGTTAACATGCACATATGGACATACTTAAACAGAGAAACGCACACATTCAAGCATGGCTCCTCGGGGAAAGTTCTGTGGTCCACTCTGGCTGTGTGAGTGTGTGGTCAGTGCATTACAGAACTTTGCTTTAGAAGCTCCACCCGTCAAATTTCTATTGATCCCCGAGAAAATAAACGCTTGGTTTTACGAGTTTCATGACTGGTTTGAAGTGTATACTTTAACATGGATTAATATGCTTTTTGTTAGTATTTCTGATGTTGAAATCAAATTGACTTTTTAACTGAATCCCTCCTAATAGTATTTCTTAAAAAATAAAAAAAAATCTCTCTCTCTATATATAATATTTTAACATATATATTAATATCATATCATAGTAATTAAAATTACTGCCATAGTTAACAGCTTGCAGATTTTGGAACTTATTAAATCTTCTATTTTTAAACAAAGTGAGTTTTTCTTTACGTATATTTAAGTTCTTATTTAAGGATACAGTTTTGTTTTATTGGTTTGTAATATTCTGTTGGAACTGAAAAAGTTTTCAGTTACTAAATGTTGCAGGAACTAAAATGGTTTATGTAAAGTCATGTCATTTGGTGAATTCGTGGCACATAATGTACAGTAGTCCACATTTGAAGTGGATCAAAAAAGTTTGAACTAACCTTGCTGTTGATTTCATCAAAGTTGTCCTAAGACATGAACGGGTATTGTTTTGGTTTTAGGACAATTTTGATGAAAGGTTTTGATCCATTTAAAATGTTGAGTACTATATTCAAAGGGGGTAACTTCTCACAGTTTTTTTTTAATGTATCGCATCAAAAAGACGCTGACTGCTATAAACGTTATCCTTGAAGCCCATAAGCGAAATTAGGTGTTGCAGTTAAGTACGATGCATTTAGTGCAATATGTCATATTTGGCTGCAGATTTCACCAGCAACATCCATTAACATCATTTTGTAATTTTTGGGTTAAATGTAAAAAGAATTTCTACGGTTGGTGCCGACAGACTAGTGGACAAATGCGCTGACATACAGCGCCATTGCATTACAGGCTTCCCAAGTTCGAAACCGGCTCGCGGATCTTTCCCGAGTCGGCCCCTCTCTCTTCCACTTAATTTTCTGTCTGCTCTCCACTGCCATATCATAATAAAAGAAGGAGAAATTATTTCAAATAATTTTTGCCTTCACTAGTTAATTTTAAATACAAATATTTAATGTAATCTCTATATTAGTATATAATAACAATAATAATGACGTTTTTATTAGCCAATGTGCATGTAAAAAACAGTTTTGTATCTGTAACTTGTATTTTCTACCTCTTTTTATGACGGTTAACATTTACAGTAAAACAGTGAAAGAAAGAAAAGAAAGAAAGAAAGAAATTAAGAAATACAGTTGACTGCTGCCCTCTAGTGGAGTCCTGTGGCAGCACCGTTTTCTGATCCCGCCCAGCTCGTCTTCCTTACTCATTTAGTATCAGACACTTTCACCTTGAGATGATGTAATTGACACAAAAGAGACAAAAATCTTTTCGTTATATGTCTATTACACTTACATCTTCACAAGACAGTCCCTGTGTTCACAGCACTCTCCTAGAATGTGAAGTGAAACGATGCCGTATTTGTAGACACTGTAACCTAACACATTGCTACATCTTCGACACACACGTGATAGAGGTTCCTCTCAGTGACAAACACAGACGGGTACTGTACGTGCTCTATTTATGTCATAAGGCATAAATCAACAAGATATTCTAGTCGTAAAGCTTTAAATAAACAGGATATAACATACATATATTTATATTGAATATCGCAGCAATAAACCAAAATGCTAATATAGTTCACTGGCATGTTGTAAAGGCATGGATCAGCCTTTATTTCAACCAAACGTTTATTCAAACAACATTTAGCCTAACATTATTTAATACAGAATATAGAGAAATTTTAGACATCATGTCTTACGTGTTTCAACAAACATGTTGGTTGTGCAACCTTTGTGTTTAATAAAAAAAAAAAGTGTTACAAAATATCGTTATAAAATAACTTTCTTTGTCCTGTAGGTGGCGCCATTTCCATGTTAAAATGACACTGCTAATGACACTGAAACCGTTGCAGTTGTGATGAGTCAGGGTAA
The DNA here is from genome assembly GCA_036247105.1 of Cirrhinus mrigala. Lineage (NCBI taxonomy): Eukaryota > Metazoa > Chordata > Actinopteri > Cypriniformes > Cyprinidae > Cirrhinus > Cirrhinus mrigala. Next base: position 8,216,333 of record CM070012.1, read on the forward strand.
ATTTGCATTTCTGCATTTAAACCAGTTTTGTTACATTTTTTGTGATCTTCTAAATATTGTACTATATCAGTACTATATTGTTGTATTAACTTTCACACAACCCTATGTTTTGATATGAGGTAGTTGATTAGACTGGATCTGACCAGCTGTGCACTTTCTGAGGGACATCTCTATTTGAACTTTGCTCTCTGTGTACTCCACGTATCTACGTATAATGTTTAAGTCCAATCAAAGCTGAGGCTGATAAGGACTGTTGGGCCAGAGCCCAATCTTCAGAGTGATCTTCCTAACTTACCGATAACACGTTTTTTTTTGTAACATTTGTCTGAGGAGATTTTATACTAGAAGCCTGTTGAGCTTAGTACCAAGGTCACATATGCCAATTAACCAGTCAGTACAAGCTAAAAGATGATATTAAGAGTCCATACTTATATCTATGAATGATAGTACTTCTTCACTGATAGTGATACTACATCTCTTTCTACAATTTGGATGCAGTGAATCTGAAAAAGCATGTTGTTTCTCAGCTGTCAAAATGAATAATTGGATCTGAATGCTCTTTAGTGGTTTTAAATTTGCAGTAATATAATTTTGTTCAATGATGTTAAAATTGATCTTTTATGGCAGTGCAACATACAGGCAATTTCCTGACATTAAATCTTCAATATAATTATCTGTCAGTCAAGAACATCATTTATATTGAACTATAATAAAAAAAAAAAAAAAAAACAGCATCAGCAGGAAAAGTAACTTTCTAAGAAAATTCTAGGCAATTCCTTTTACAAGGACATTGTCAGGTCTTGTCCTGAAATTTCTCAGATGACGAAGAGCACCTCGCACTTTACATACCCAGATTAAAGGTCTCAAGTACACTGTCTTATTGCTTAAGGGTCAGCTTGGTAAGATGAAAGTCAAGTCTTTTTGTTATAAAGAGTTAAAACCGAAGAAATGGTGAACCATCACTAAAGCGCACAAACAAAAACAGGAGGCAAGTGCATTACAACATGACAAGCTAAAAAAAAACAGTGACAAAAAAAAAAAACTGTTTTGACCGTTTTATTTGACAGATCAAATCCATCCGGTACAAATAGTTACCACTAAGCATGCTGGTTGTTCAGTCACTGATTGTGATCCAAATACTTTAAGTGTTCAGTACAATTTAATAATTTAACCTACAACAGCTCCTGTGAAACCAGGGGTCACAGTTTTCATCCCCTCAGTGGAAACACTGGGGATGTGCAGTAACTTGACTCATTTTAACATTACTTGGACAAAAGAAAATGTGGAAATCCTCACTGCTAAAATGGACTGGCATTAGAAGCATGCCACATGTTATAATGAATAATCCTGGCCACTTGATCTGTCACACCATTTGATATAGATACTGTTAAAGACATTCAAAGCCAAACTACAAATGTTTAATTTAAATATCGCAGACTCCTTTTTCTGTATTATGATGTGGCAGACTTTAAGTATGCAATAAGGTCTGCCCTCTCTCCCTTCTTCTTGATACCAGCAAAGATCATCTTTGTGCCTGGAATGTACTTCTTGGGATTCTCCAAATACTCCATCAAGGTGTCTTCACTCCAGACAATGCCTGTGAAAAGAATAAGATTATTTAAATACTGTCATTACATCTCATTGTTAAAAGTACACACGCTGTAATTTAATCAGCAAGCCTTACCTTTGCTCTTATTGGCATCCGTGTAGGAATATCCCTCTGCCTGACCAGTCTTGCGTCCAAAAAGACCCCAAAGATTTGGCCCCACTTTGTGCTTTCCTCCGTTTTCAACTGTGTGGCACTGGGCACACTTCTGAACAAATACCTTCTTTCCCTTTTCAACGTCACCCATATTTACCTAAGAGTACAGGACATGCAGAAAGGCATTTGAAGGGTGAGTGATTTGAAAGCACTGTGCACAGATCATTAGAAGGTCATTCAATGATAAAGCATCTACATGCTTAACCCATACGCTTCAAAACATAAATCAAGCATTAAAACAGCTTGTAAGGTTAGTTCATCACAAATTGAGAAGTAAAACATCTGCTGTTGGTTTCTAGATAGATGGACTGCGTTTCATATTACATCCAATCTATTCCAACTCATATCTGTAAACATCTAGACACTAAGATGTTCATCTGAGGATAACCTTAAATCGCCTTCATTAAAAGAAGCCTTAATCACTCATGTATAGCTCGTTAAGCATCCGCCTGTGATAATTAGCTTAAAATAAATAAGAAACCGGATCAGAGCTTCTGTGACAAAATCTCAATTTAACCTATCAAAAGATTCTCAGATAACTTATACATTTCTGAAGAACACAGGAGAAGTCGTAAACCGGCTTTTTGATCCACGTTGCGGAAGCTAACAGCTAGTCACGTCTGACTAGCTTCCCATAAAGCACACTTTCCGATGAATTACTAAACGTTTATTACTACTCAGTTACCAAAAACGACTATTCCCCCTGTTATAATGACAAAAATACAGAGACTGTTACTAAACCCTACAAACTCCTTCCGTGACATACAATTGTTCTTGAAGAGTACCGGTTAGCTTACGCAACCTTACGCCACCCTTCGCTGTAAAATCCTCCATTTCGCTTAAATATCGCATCTATGATCGTGAATAAAGCACGACGTTATCCGTTTAATAGGGCTGATAATTTTACCTTTCAGGCCGAGTGAGGAATCGCCTTGTCTTGCGGGATGTGGTACTCTGCTCGTGCCGGTCGGCGAACCGATTCTCTATCAGGGCGAAAAAGAAAGGTCACTTCATTTTAGAGGAGCGAGAGGGCTCCGGTATTTGACGTCACAATCATGCGCTACGTGAGGGGTCACGTGCCTCTTTCCGACGAATCTGGTCGCGGTCCCGCAGCTGTTCTCCTGAAGATCCATCTATGGAGTTGTGACAGTCGGTGCATTTAAAGAGATAATCGGTTTAGATAAAGCGGAGTTCAGAGTCTGGACATATAAATGCAAAGGATGGAAAAAACAGAGAGCGAGTCTGACCCTTGGCTTCTTGTCAAACTTACATTTTTCAATGAAATTACTATTTTATTTATTTTTTAAATATTTTATTTGAAACTTACATTTAAACTCTAAACAATTCTATACATGATTATTTTCGTTGAAAGGTATGGTTACCCTGATAACAAGACTAATGAGCGCTTTTTATATCAGCATATAGTATATATTAAATATAACAAATTATATTTATGTTGCACCTTGAAACAAGCCTCAAAGGTAACGTTACGCATTACTCAAGCGTACCGTAAGCGCCTCCTCTGTACGCATGTACCCTATAATGTGACTCTGACGTTGCGTCACATGAGCGTTTGACTGCGTGACTGGAGTTTCATTGCAGCACGTATCCATTCTTGTTCGCGGCAAAATGAGAGCAAGAGGTGTTCTGAATACTTGATTTTCGAGTTATCTGGTGTTTCCCCGTCAACACCTGAAGCCGACAGGTGACTCACAAATGAGAGCTTATAATTACGGCGCTTTACACTCACGTGACTAACAGGAATGACAAATGACAGGTCTTGCCAGACGTACATAATTTATCAGACGTCAATGTAATAACTGTACGACGTTTCGTAAACATTACATGTTAGCAGTTTCTCAATGGAAACGGCTTCCTTTTCATATGAAAATACACATATGTGTGTAGCTTTATAACAGATACATGTTAAAACTACCTACTACTAACATTACAAATAACCCTTATTTAAATTAGTTTTAATCTCAAATATTCTATATTCTATGACAATTCCCTAAATTCCTTTGACCTTCCTGGTCCCACTAAATGCTTGTTATAGAACTTGATATGTGAAATTCCTCAGTGCATATGTTTAATTTTGTTGACCTTTTTGACCTTGTAATGTTCAATCACTGTATGTTCTGTGTGAAAAGGATAGATTTCCATGTTACAGCCCAGTGTAACCTACAGAATAGACCTGATTTGTCATTGTGACAAGCTAGTATCAGAGTCATTCCTGATTTGACTTTGGTCGTTTGCAGGATGGGAAAATAACACCTGTCATAAGCAATTTTGCTTTTTGCTTCCACACATTGTTTCATATAGCCTTCTGAGGAGAAACAATCAATTTAGTTGAGCTTAACACAAACGCAAACAAACTCCAGCACTTTAATACTGCCATTTATATGCAGTTGGAGTTAATTCTGGGATACATTAAAGGTGAAGTCCACTTCCAGAACAAAGATTCACATATAATGTACTCACCCGCTTGTCATCCAAGATGTTAATGTCTTTCTTTCTTCAGTCGTAAAGAAATTATGTTTTTAGAGGAAAACACTTCAGCATTTTTCTCCATATAATGGACTGGTATGGTGCCCCAATTTTGAACTTCCAATATGCAGTTTAAATGCAGCTTCAAATGATCCCAAATGCGGTTGTAAACGATCCCAGCCGAGGAAGAAGGGTCTTATCTAGCGAAACGATCAGTTATTTTCATAAAAATAATATAATTTATATACTTTTTTATTCTCAAATGCTCGTCTTGCCTTTCTCTCCTTGAACACTATATTCTGGCTCAAGACAGTTAGGGTATGTCAAAAAACTCAGATCGTATTTTCTCCCTCAACTTCAAAAATCATTTCAAAATCATCCTACATCGCTGCAGAAGTACCGACCCAGTCTTTGCAAGGTAAACATGCAAAGAAAATCAAACATCCTTAACAAAAAAGGTAAAACAGCGATATAGGACAATTTTGAAGTTGAGGAAGAGCATGAGATGGGAGTTTTTCGACATACCCTAACTGTCATGAACCGGAAAAAAACAGTCCAGGCAGAGTAAGACAAGACGAGCGTTTGACATTAAATATTTTTATGAAAAAATCGTTTCGCTAGATAAGACCCTTCTTTCTTGGTTGGGATTGTTTACAACCGCATGTGGGAAAGTTTGAAGCCACATTTAAACTGCATCTTGGAAGTTCAAAATCAGGCACCATAGCAATCCTTTATATGGAGAAAAATCCTGAAATGTTTTCCTCAAAAAACATAATTTCTTTACGACTGAAGAAAGAAAGTCATAAACATCTTGGATGCAAATTTAAAAAAAGAATACTTTAATTTAATTTAAAATAATATACTTAAATGCAGTGTATTTGGACAGTTAAAAGAAAATGTTTTATAGTTTAAATTTATATTAAAAGCAATTAGTTAAATTTAGGAGTGCTTTCTGAACCACATAAGTAGGACTTGAGTACATATTTATATGTATTTTCATTTATTATCTAATATCAAATAAAAGATAAAATGAACAGTTAAAATGCTTTAGTGTGTTAATCAAAACTTCAAAATAATTTTTCTTCTTTAGTGCATGACAAAAGCTTTTAAAATGTACTTTCAAGTTAAACCTTGACATTATTAAAAAGCGGACTTTTTAAAAGTATACTTAACTATGTTAAGAAACAGTCATGATTGTGTTCTCTCTTCTTAAGTACATAGACAGCCTTTTATTTCATTATTATTAAATTATCTGCAAGTACATTTTTTTTTTAAAAGTACTTTAGAGATTTGAAGTACACTACAAGTGGACATTTAAACCAAAACCAAAAAGAGATGTAATACCCAACCTGAAAAATTCAAATGGTTTAAAACACTACAAACACAGCATGCATTATTCTTCTCATCTAAAAGCATACAAATGCTATCACATATCTCTGACCCTATCCTTACTTAAAATGCTCCAACACTAGAACAGTCTCTCTGACTATGAGCCTCTGAACTCAATTCACTGCTGCTTTTGTTACCAAGACAAGTCAACTGTGGTCTGTTCCCATAGCAACGTACAGAAATCCTTGCTTTGGAAGCCATTTTCTTTTTCATTTTCATTACAGCCGTCATTACAGGGTTATCGCCTCTACTGTTGGCCAGTTTATAAATATCTCTAGGGAAACCTAATGTAATAGCAGTCTATTAATAAAACAACATCTGAGATCTAGGTTCTGTTCTCAAAGACTGTGAAAGCTGTGAGAGACGCTATGCGTATGTCCTTGCATGACCTTTAGTTATCTATAAACCTATAAAAAAATTTCTGGCCTCAATATTCAAAAAGGCTTAAAGACCTCTCACTTTGCTTAGAATATGAATCTTAGGTTTTACAGGTATTACAAGTTTTGCTCTCAGGCCAAAGAGGCTCTTACTGTAGGTTTAAAGCTGACTATGTCCTTCCCATAGTATTCCCTTGGGTTCCTTGCTGCACTTCCTCTAGCTCCAACAGACTTTATTGTTTCCTGTGCTGTCTCTTCCTCTCATGTTGCTGACACCTGCTGCTCAACTGTAGAACTGTATCATAAAGTGCTCCAGTGGTTGCCAGTGTCAGAATTATTTTATGCAAGAGTGCGCTCTAGCGGCGAAGTGTAGGAACTGAAGCACAGAGTCTAATGACAATAATGGCTTAATTCAGTTTTAAAGCAACATTTATTACAACTTATATGTTGCATTAAGTAGTAGATTATTCTTTCTTTCCTTTTCTTTTTTCTTTCTTTCTTTCTTTCTTTCATTTTCTTTCTTTCTTTCCTTTTCTTTCTTTCTTTCTTTCTTTCTTTTTGTTTGTTTGTTTCTTTCTTTCTTTCCTTCCTTCCTTCATAATTATGAGATAGAAAGTCAAAATTATGACTTTAAAAGTTGAAATTATGATAAAAAGTCAAAATTATGACTTAAAGTCTTTCTTTCTTTGCTTCTTTCAATCTTTCCTTTTCGTTCTTTCTTTCTTTCCTTCCTTCATTCTTTCTTTCTTTTTGTTTCTTTCTTTCTTTCTTTCTTTCTTTCTTTCTTTCAATCTTTCTTTCCTTTTCTTTCTTTCTTTTTTCAAATTCAATTTTTAAATTATTTATTTATATATTTTTTTATTTTAAAAGGGACAATGCACATTAATTAACATAAGTAAACAAGTCTACCATGTAAATGTGCCAGTCACTAGTGAAGATTTGTGTGGCAGCATCAGCCAGTCAGCATGCACTGTCATATCAGCATTATCATGTCATTTTCCTGAAAATCTACAGTGATTAGTCATATGACATTTACAACTTTGCTTTAAAAAACAGTGTGGCCATGAGCAAAGATACAGTATTTAAAAATGTTCCACTTATTTTAAAGTGAAGGTGTAGTCTTTTTAAAGTTAACTTGGTTTAAAGTATCATGTATCAAGGTGAAAGATGAAAACACTTTCTAAGTCACAATTAATATTTTGCATTATTACATTAAGCAGTAAGGCACCAATATGGAAGCCCATTTCCACCACATAAGAAAAAAAATTCATGCCTTAAAATTCAAAATTATGACATACTTAAGTCATAACTGTGAGATATAAAGTCAAAATTATGATTTACTAAATTGAAATTATGACTTCAAAAGTCTTAATTATGAGATAAAAATTTGAAAAAAAAAAGGGTCAAAATTATGATTTAAAAAGTCTAGATTATCAGAGAAAAAGTCAAAATTATGAGATAAAAAGTCGAAATGGTGACTTTAAAAGGTGAAATTATAAATTAAAAATCAAAATTATGACTTTAAAAGACAAGAAGTCAAAATTATTAGATAAAAAATTTCAATTATGACTTTAAAAGTCATAATTACGAGATAAAAATTCAAAATTATGAGATAAAATGTTGAAATTATGACTTTAAAAGTCTAAATTATGAGATTAAAAGTCAAAATTGTGACTTTAAAAGTCATAATTATGAGATAAAAAGTCTAAATTATGAGATAATATGTTGAAATTATGATCTATAAAGTCGAAATTATTAGATAAAAAGTTGAAATTATGGCTTTAAAAGGCATAATTACGAGATAAAATGTCGAAATTATGACTTAAAGTCGAAATTATGAGATTAAAAGTCAAAACTGTGACTTTAAAAAAAATCGAAATTATAAGATTAAAAACTGAAATTATGACTTTAAAAATTGAAATTATGAGATAAAAAGTTAAAAGAAAAAAATCTAAATTATGAGATAAAAACTTAAAATTATGACTTTAAAAGTCATAGTTACGAGATAAAAAGTCAAAATTATGAGATAAAATATCGAAATTACGACATCAAGTAAAAAATTATGAGAAAAAATGTTGAAATTATGACTTTAATAGTCAAAATTATGAGATTAAAAGTCAAAACTGTGACTTTAAAAATCGAAATTATGAGATTAAAAGTCAAAATTGTAACCTAAAAAAAAATCTAAATTATAAGATTAAAAATTGAAATTATGACTTTAAAAATCGAAATTACGTGATAAAAGTCAAAATTCTGACTTTAAAAGTCGAAATTATAAAATTAAAAATCAAAATTATGACTTTAAAAGTCATAATTACGAGATAAAAAGTCTAAATTATGAGAAAAAATGTTGAAATTATGACTTGTAAGGTCAAAATTATGACTTATAAAATCGAAATTATGATTTAGAAAGTCGAAATTATTAGATAAAAAGTTCTAAACTATTAATTATCATGTAAATTATAGACTGTACTTCAGTCACTTTCTAACGGTGACACAGTGAGGCGGGCGCGCTGATGTTTGGTTCACTGCGTTTTATTTTGATAAAGTACTAACTGCGCTGTCAAGATAGCAATACTAGAAGCCTGGAACTGTTATGTTTTGGGTTTGTGTGCGCCGGCGCAATTACTTCAACTTTCCTCACACCAGCAAATATCAACTTAAAAAAACAAACAGAATGTTGCTTTCTGTATTTGAGTTTCCTTTCCGTCACAAAACTGAACTGAAACTCAGCAAATATAGGCTACGTTACGTGTCGCACAGTTTTTCCCCCCTTGTCTATCGGTTAACTAAATTAAATATATTTATTTATTCCTTATATATGTACTGCAGATTTTATAGCCTATATAAGACATTAATTTGATACAATATTTAGTATTTTCACATGTAGGTGGAATTTTTTTTTAATTTGTACTACTTTCTGTTTAAAATAAATGAAAAGAAACCTAGTATAGTTATATATTGCTTTTCTGCTAGCAGGACATTTTAATCTAACACTGTTGCAGAGTGAGGGAGATGGGAAACGGGCGGATCTTCGCGCCTGCTGCACTCTTGCAACACAGCAAAGCAAAGTAAACAAAGCATCTGAGCGTATGTAATCCTACCCGCTTCTTTATTCAAACTTTTTGATTTCGTTTTTATTTATATTGAAAACAAATGCCTTTCCGATGTAAAATGAGATGTGAAAAAGCAGAAGATCGATTTCGGCAAAAGGCGGACGCGAACTCGGGTCGTTTGCGGCAAAACACAGAAGTCATTCGCTCTACTTCTTACGCCACTAGAAACATGCTGAAATAATTATGTTTTGCAATGTTGTCACATTAGGGGCAGAGCTAACATACATCATAAAAGCCACCAGACTACAGAAAATGACATATACTTAATTAATTTTTTGGGGGGGAGGACCCACCCACATTTATTTTGCTTCCGACGCCCCTGTGAAGCAGAATATGAACGAGAGAATATGAAGTCTCTCGATAAGCGTTTTCCTCCCGTAGAAAACCATTAACACTCAATATGGCTTAATGTATTAAGATGCAATTAAAAGATCAAATTCGATACAGTTTATTAATATAATGTATATGTAGGCTGTATAGTGTTTTCCTTCGCAAAACGTGGCATAATGTGATTTAAAGCATTGTGTTCTGGGCACGTCTGCTTGCCTAAACAGAGTTGGTCCTTTCAATATCACCTAATGCCTTTCTTATGGCGTGTTCATATCTGCTGGTATATCGTTTGACAACAGTAAGGTTTATATTGAATTTGGTCTTTATCATCTTAGTCCGTTTTGCCACATTAAGCGTTTGCTGGGCAAGTATAAAAGTGAAAGTTTGCGCATTGTGTTCATGGCCATATGCTTGCCCTGAAGTACATTAAATGAATAAACTATATTACAAATTTGATTGTTTAATGGCACTTAATGTATCTTAATACATTGAGCCATCAAGTGTTAATGGTTTTCTACAGGAGGAAAAAGCTTAACGAGAGACTTTGCGCATTGCGTTCATATTCTGCTGTTCTGTGGCCACGGATTTGCGGGTCTTGTTTTTATCTCCTACAGACGACTTGCAGGACCCTGTAAATTATGCTATTAAATTAGTTTTAATCGTTTAACCACCACAGCGTCTTGTCTCAACACGCACCATTTGTGTGGATTGTGACGTCGCAGGTAGCTGAGAGTGCAGGTGGCGATTGCGAGTGACATTGTAATTTAATTTCTTTTTTTCTTGTCTTCACCACCTGGCTACTGTTGTAAAATGTTGAGCGATTCAATTAAAAAATAAAATAAATAAATAAAATAAAGTAAAAATAAAATAGACTGCAAGTGACGTCACTTCTGGAAAGTGCAGGTCTGAGAATGCAGGTGCATGTCTGCAGCCAGACACTTCTCCCACAACCGCATATATACTACCAGCTGTGACCACAGACAATGAACATAAATGTCTTCTTCACAAAATAGTAAGGTGGGTAAGAAACCAAAGGATGGTAAAGTTCATTTTGTGCAAGTGAAACTTATTTGTGTTTGTATTTTCAAAATGTATTTCTCCTTCACATGGGCTCGGCACGGTGTTTATTGTAATGTTACGTATATTTTGTATCTATTTTTGAAACTATTTATTTGTGCAGATGTATCTAACACACAAAACTCAAATCAGTTATTTCAGAAAATGTAGATTTATTTTGATAACATCAGACAAAAAAGAGAAGAGAATTTATATTTTAAGGAATATCTAATTTTAAGATATCTCATTTTTGAAAGCACGTATAAAATACAGTATATTGATACTGAGAACAAGATATTGTGGTCACAACGAGCTGTATCACAAAACACAGAGCAAAAGACATTTAGTCTCTCAAAGAGCAATCCAACAAAAAAACAAAAAAAAGCAAAAACAAAAAAAGAAGTGAAAAGGTAATTGTTACAAAGCAGGAAGTTTTTGTACAAGTAACACTTCATAGCAGAACTTGCAGCATGTCCTCCACACACACTGTGATCTGAATGGAGCTTATGAAGCCATTTACCACTATGTAACGTAAATTTGCAAAATGTTTTTGTTGTTTTGGAATCTGGAGCATTCAGGGGGAAAATGCTGTTGTGGTTTTGGTGTCCAGGCTGACAGAGGATCTTCGTTTACCGCAGTGGGTGTACATGAGGTGGCTCTTTTTGAGACATCCCAAGTCTTTCAGTAGCTTCAGGAGATCATTGCGAAACTTTAATGAAGGCATACAGGAAGGGGTTCACACAGCTCTGGTCACATCCAGTGCGTAAAGACAACTTTTGTCCTGGTCGCAATCTGTCGTTTCCTGAGTGGTCACTCCCATGACTACATTGTAGGGTAGCTGAATGAACACAAAGACAGATACCACTGCAATGATGACCTTGAAGGCTTTATTCCTCTCAAAGTTCTTGGCCAAAAAACAAATAGAATGTCGTTTTCTGCCATTTCAGTTTCCTTTCTGTCATAAAACTGAACTGAAACTCAGCTACGTTACCTGTCGCACAGTTTTTTTCCCCCCTTGTCAAGTATTTACTCCTTATATATGTACTGCACATTTATAGCCTATATAAGACATTAATTTGATATAATATTTAGTATTTTCACATGTAGGTGAGAAAAAAATTGTAATTTGTACTACTGTTTAAATAAATTAGAAGAAACCTAGCATAGTTAAATATTGCTTTTCTGCTAGCAGGACATTTAAATCTAACATAGGCTCACCACAACCGCGTATATACTACCAACTGTGACCACAGACAATGAGCATAAATGTCTTCTTCACAAACTAGTAAGGTGGGTGAGAAACCAAAGGATGGTAAAGTTCACTATTTTGTGCGAGTGAAACTTGTTTGTGTTTGTATTTTCAAAATGTATTTCTACTTCACATGGGCTCGGCACGGTGTTTATTGTAATGTTACGTATATTTTGTATCTATTTTTGAAACTATTTATTTGTGCAGATATATCTAACACACAAAACTCAAATCAGTTATTTCAGAAAATGTAGATTTATTTAGTTTGATAACATCACAGACAGAGAAAAGAGAAGATAATGAATATTTTAAAGAACTGTTAAACCATAATGGATTATGTTGCTAAGTGATTTTTCACATCTTAGTGGATAGGTCCCCTTAATAAAAAAATCATTTTTTAAAGCACATATAAAATACAGTATTGATACTGAGAACAAGACATTGTGGTCACAACGAGCTATATCACAAAACACAGAGCAAAAGACATTTAGTTTCTCAAAGAGCAATAAAAAAAAAAAAAAAAAAAAGTGAAAAGGTAATTGTTACAAAGCAGGACGTTTTTGTACAATAAGTCACTAGCAACACTTCATAGCAAAACTTGCAGCATGTCCTCCACACACACTGTGATCTGAATGGAGCTTATAAAGCCATTTACTATGTAACAAGTAAATTAGCAAAAAAATTTTGTTGTTTTGGAATCTGGAGCATTCAGGGGGAAAACGTTGTTGTGGTTTCGGTGTCCAGGCCGACAGAGGATCTTCGTTTACCGCAGTGGGTGTACATGAGGTGGCTCTTTCTGAGACATCCCAAGTCTTTCAGTAGCTTCAGGAGATCATTGCGAAACTTTACCCCTATGAAAGCGTACAGGAAGGGGTTCACACAGCAGCGCAAGAAAGCCACGGCTCTGGTCACATCCATTGCGTAAAGACGACTCTTGTCCTTGTCACAATCCGTTGTTTCCTGAGTGGTCACTCCCATGACTACATTGTAGGGTAGCTGACTGAACACAAAGACAGATACCACTGCAATGATGACCTTGAAGGCTTTATTCCTCTCAAAGTTCTTGGCTTGGATGAGGGTCTTGATGATGCAGATGTAACAGAACCCCATGACAACCGCTGGAAGAATAAAACCCAGCACCATCTGACTTACCATCATCCTAACGCGGTACTCTGCAAAGTTGTTGCCATTTGCTGTACAGGTGCCATTGATGTTTACTTCAGAGAACACCATGTCAGGTACCGAAAAGATCACCGCCATCACCCAAGTCACCAGAGAAGACACCTGTCCATAAAACACTGCACTGGAGCGACAACGATGAGCAGAGACAGCCTTCGTTATGGAGAAATATCGATCTACGCTGATACAGGTGAGAAGGAACATGCCGCTGAAGAAGCTGACCCTGTAGATGGTGAACATGGCCTTGCATGGAATTGGACCCAAATGCCACTTGCTCATGAAACTAGCTGCCCAGAAGGGGAGAGATATTGCAAACAGCAGGTCAGCCATGGCTAGGTTGAGCAGGTAGACGTCAGTCATCGTCTTCAGCCTCTTGAAGTACAGGTAGGTTAGGATGACCAGAAAGTTTCCAACAAGGGCCATGAGGCAGATGATCGTGTAGATGGTGGGAAGGAACCAGGCGCGGAAGGAACGGTTGGAGCCTCTATCGCACATTAATTCAAGTCCGCTGTAATCCACTGTGTCCGCTGTGGAATACTCATAATCTGTTGTTTTTTCGCCCACAGGGTATTCAGTAGTCTCATTGGACCAGCTTTTCTGAAATAAAGGTAATGCAGAAGCTTTCAAGGAATCCGTTCAAGTTACTCAGCAAAAGTCATCATTATCCTATAAATGTACAACATGATTCCTGTTTAGAGGTTCATTCTAAAGTGTTTCTTAGAAACCCGTACTCCTATACAAGGCTAGATTTAATCTTGAATGATTTTCTTGTAACTCTTTGCAATAAGGTTCCATCTGCTTTACATTAGTTTACATAAACTAACAATAAACAATTCTTTTAAAGCATTGATTATTCTTATTTAATGCTATTTTCAACATTTACTAATGCATTATTAAAATCAAAAGTTGTATCTGCTTAATCCCTGTTTAATTTGATGGACTTGAGCTAACATGAGCAAACAATTAACAAGTGCTAATTGCAAGCTAACGTTAGTTTAAGTCAACCAACGTTAACTAAAGGAACCGTAATGTAAAGTGTTACTGTTTTTCCTTTTTTCTGTAGCACACAACATGTCAGAACGACACCGTCAGTCACCATTCACATTCACCGCATGCAAAACGCGTGCAATGAAGTTGAATGGTGACTGAGTTTTTTATTCACCCTTAAATCTCATTTTGTGTTCCATAAAAGCATGTCAGTCATACAGGTTTAGAGATCGAATAAATGCTTGCATAATTTTCATTTTTGGGTTAAGTATTCTCTGGATTTAGAGGTTAAAATGAAAGTGCAGTTCGTCTTAGGTTTAATCCGTGAATTACCTTTATGTGGCACGACCATATCACCAGCAAAGGGCAAAAAACTGTCAATGAGAAACGCAACGTGTCAGAAAGTACACAAAATGATAATAGATTTCATAGATGAGTAAAGGTTAAAAACATGAACTGAACTACACTAATAAATCCCTTCTCTTCTTTGATCAAATCCTTTACATTTTTATAAATGTGTACAGCTATTTGATACATTTGGTAACAGTTTAATTCAACAGATTAATTTCTAGGCTTACCGGTAAACGCATGCATGATTTAAGACTTTCTCTTTGAATGTTTCGCCAGGACTGCGAACAACACAGTGAATACGAGAGCTCTGCATCTGCTGTGTTAAAAAAGGTGAAGCACCACTTATAACTTTGAAGCCAAGACCAGAGGAAAGGGTTTTCACCACAGCCTGCACTGTGTTTCAAGAAAAACAACTTCATTTCTTACCTTTGCACAACCATGTAGCTATTCTCAACCATAAATTCATTCTATTTTAAATCCTTTCCTGCTATTTATTCAATTAAACCTACCTTATTAAAAACAAAATGTATTATCTATTTGCAATCATTTAGTGTTGTCACTGTCTGCTTATAATTTCCGTTTTAATTTCTTAAACAGGCATTATAAGTGAGTTATGAAAATATGATTTTTATGCATTTACTAGACATTGATATACTGTGGTGCTGTGGCACATGGTAAAAGTGCTTTTATACAATGTGACTCAAGTGTAGAAAGGGTCTAAATTTAGATGCTTTATCTTTATTATGACGACCCAAATGTAATTATTTAAAAAAAAAAGATTTATTTGATAATTAGAACGCATGTTTTTGTATCGTATCGTGTAAAGTATCATGTCACAAGTTCTGTCAAAACCTTGAACAGAAATGCAGATAAATGAGCACATACTATAAAACAACCCCCCCCCCCACCCCCCCCCCCCCCAACTTCTGGTTTTTTAAAGTCCCCGTCCTCAATCACTGGCACCCCCCACAGCCCCACCCCCACCAAGTTTCAACTTTGCACAGGTACACAGACTGCTGCACGTGTGCATTTGTGGGTTTGTGTGTACATTGCTGCCAGGAAAAGAGGCCTAAGCAGGAAGATGTGTTTCGGCCACAACTCAGGTGATTTGCGTGGTAAAAGAACTGTTGCAGTTAGTTAGCTCACACCAGCCGTGAATAAACCTCAGTCGGTACAATCACCTGTACATTTACCTGTTTCTACAAAAACCACTGTTGTTTGTGGGGATTTTTTTGGTTAATAAGTAATAAGTGGCCTTAAGATTGATCCATATATTTATACATACATACATATATGTATATATATATGGATTTAAATATTAATATGTATTAAAAATTAAGACTAAACCAAATGTGAAAAGGCAAGATAATTTTTTTTAAATGCAGGTCATACACTGTTGTAGCTAGCAAGCTTCGAGTTCCATCAAAGAAAGATCAAAGAGAATGATAGAGAAAGGAACACACATCCCCCCACCCCAAAATCAAAAAGGAAAACAACACACAAATGAAAGATGAAAGTTCCCTTTTTCTCAAAACCACCTCTAGTAAAAAACAAACCCATGCATGCTGTCACACGGAAAGTTTTTTGAAGTGCATGCAAACATGTGCACTTTAAGTCAGTGACCTGTGATCACTGTTAGATGCATCTCTGGATCTGTTTGTTAGAAATAGTTGAGTGTGGTTTATTAAAAACAGGAAGACATCTAATCAAAACCACAACACATTATTTTGGTACGTCAAATGGCGGAGGTAAGAAACTCAAACCCATGAAACCAAAGTAACCTGAGATCACTTGTTCTGATTTCAGGGTAATCTGTAAAACCAATGTAGTATCTAAAAGATCTATGTCTATATTATTTTTAGATATTTACTAGCTATTGCAAATTACATATGCATAATAGAATTCCAGTATGTAAACTACTACTGGATGTGGCAACGCTTGCATAGCTGCTCCTTTCCTGTTGAAAAAACAGCTTATGCTGGTTAGGTATGTTTTGAAGCATGGCTGCTGGTCATGTGCTGGTCCTGAGCAGGAGCTAGTTGCTTAGGACCAGCTTAAACCAGCAGCCATGCTTCAAAACCTACCTAACTAGCATATGCTGGTTTCTACAACAGGATTAGTAGTTTAGGGCCACTATCTATGGTTGCTTCACCATTTGCATCTGAAACATTGCATATGTACATATAATCCATAAAACATTTTAATCAGAAGAACAGCCAAGAGATGGAATATACCCCTCAATGTTTGTTTGTGTCATGGATGTGAGCACAAATGATCTTTTCTGTTTTCTCTTCAATGTGAAACATTCTGTGAAATACAGTAGATTCTAGAGTTTGTCTTTTCACAGTTACCAGCTAAATAACCTTAAGTGAACTTGGACCGTTAGTCAAACTACTCACTGGTGCATACAGGAAGCCAGGCTAGTGTTGTCTGTACTGTGACTTATGGCCTGTTTCCCTCACTGTTGTGTTCCTCTCATAATAAACTGTTTGTATA
The DNA here is from genome assembly GCA_036247105.1 of Cirrhinus mrigala. Classification (NCBI taxonomy): domain Eukaryota; kingdom Metazoa; phylum Chordata; class Actinopteri; order Cypriniformes; family Cyprinidae; genus Cirrhinus; species Cirrhinus mrigala. Next base: position 8,233,112 of record CM070012.1, read on the forward strand.
TGGATGTAACAGTGAAATTCCCCTCTAGACATAATGTGTTTTAACTCTGCTGAGAAGTTTCTTAGTCATGCCTTCGCTTAATCATGTATGTGAAAAAACAGGTTATTTTTACTCATGAAACTCCCACTCAAAGTCTCTGCTTAAAACTTTTAGGAAGCTGCATGGAAAAAACCTAGCAGACCATGCCAGACACTGTCATCAAGCCTAAAAAGCTTTCAGCATCCCCATATTATTAAATAATATTCTCCTTTAAAGAAATGTACATATCTCTGGCTAAAAACAACTGTATGAATGTAAGCGACTTGAAATTCCACTCCATAAGGTTCTGCTCAGTAAGTAAATTGAGCTTTTCTTTAAGAGAGATTGTGGTTAATTGAAAGCAACAATACAGCTAACCTAGAAAGTTGAAATAAGATATCTGATAAGATTGTGGTTAAAGCTCAAAATGTTATGACGCAAATTATTCTGGGTTGGAACAAGAGATCAGTTCAATCGTCTAACCACAGTGTTTTTGTAATTTGTAAAGTTGCTACCGTGCCATTCCCCATCAGATTCCATTCAAATGGTCCTTTTAAATCAGTCAGTCAAGTTAGGTTGGAAAGCTTCCATTAGTCAACTACTCATGAAACCTATAGTGATGTTTTTTAGTTGGTTCCTCTGTGCTCTTTAGTTCCAGTAAAACACACAGACACAAACACTAAGATAGCAGGCGTCTAAAACATCTTGTACATATAAAAGCATTCATTCATCTTTTATTAGTGTTCAAGAAAAGTCAAACCAACTATAAATGTCAAAACAACTGGATATTACAGATCATGAAAATAGACAAGGAGTATAATCATATGAATGTGTGATAAGTGTATTTAAAATAGCTGTTTTGGCTTCAATATATATTTTTAAGGACATTTGATGAAGGTTGTCAATATGTAACTGCACATTTCCTATTCATATATAAGTCAAAATAAACCAGATACCACATATATCCATTCAATATTATCACTGTGTGTCATTTTTATGATTCTTGTCTGCAAAATGGACTACAATGTCCTAAAAAAGCATGCATTTGCTAAAAAAACAATAATACAGAGATATAACACAGACTAAGTATTGTGACAGGATGTTTGGAAAATGTGGTTACTGCAGTCTTCTGGTTTCTTGACACTTTTTTTCTTTTTTTGTTAATCACCTGTAGTTATTATACTGCTCACTGATTTTCTCCAGAAAGTTCTCTACATGTCCTTGTACATTCTTCAGATATAGTTAACAGTAAATTCAGCTCTTTTTGATGTTGCTGCTATACTATGATGTTGTCAGACAGTTTTAGCTAAAGCATTGAATTCAGACACCAGTTCTCTTACTGAAGTGATGAATGAGATTAGCAGTTGTGATAACCATTGTTGAACTGTCTAGCTATAGTCGTTCACTTGGAGAACCCAAAATCGTTCCTGTTGATAAAACACGGTTGTAAAGGCAGACTGTCGGTACTGAAATCCAGTGACATGTTCACTAGACAAACCCAGGTCCATCTCTGGAAGTCACCAGAGAGGAAGCCACTGAACAATCTCTAAAAAGTGTGGGTGAGGTGAACTGTGTCGATGAGAACACCATCGCTCGCTAATGCTAATTTAGCCACCACTGCTCACCATGCTGGCTGAACTTACATCCAAGCCGAGCTTTTGCAGGTCCAAGCCCATACTGGCCAGAACCTGGAGCAGAGTCATCTCCTGTTGCGTGGCTTGGTCGATCAGGGCTGGACAGGTTGGATTGCATTGTGGCCATTGGCAGTTATCGATGAGATGAAAGGGACAGCCCTTCAGAGCAGTTTTGCTGTTCTTATTAGCCTCCTGAAGACTTCTGTCCCAGCACTGCAGAGCACGAGAAAGTGACGTCCCCTTGATCTGGAAATCCATCCAATTACTGAAGGAGAGAAAAATTAGGCATTAGACCTTTACTTTCTGAATGCATGTTCTTGGTCTTATTGTGAATGATTCTTTACATTTCTCATTTTTTCTGTACATTTTTCTATACATTTCATTAATTGTCCTTTTTAAGGAAGTCTCATTCACTCATAGCAATGTTTATATATAAGTTTGGGATCAGTAAAATTTTTAATGCTTTTTAAAATGAAGATTCTTATGCTCATCAAGGCTGTTTATTTGATCAAAAATATGGAAAAAAAAACTGATGTAAAATTACGATGTAAAATAAGGTTTTTCTATTTTAATATACATTAAAATCTAATTTATTCCTGTGATCAAAGCTGAATTTTCAGCATCATTACTCCAGTATTCAGTGTCACATGATCCTTCAGAAATCATTCTAATATGCTGATTTATTTTCAGTGCTGGAAACAGTTGTGCTGCTTAATATTTTTTTGGAACTTGCGATATTTTTTTTCAGGGATTTTTGATGAATAAAATGTTAAAAAGAACAGCATTTATTTAAAATAGAAGTCTTTTCTAACAATATACACTACCGTTCAAAATTCTTATCTAGCGAAACGATCGGTCATTTTTATTTTTCGGAAAATAAACATTTGTATACTTTTTAAGCACAAAAGCTTGTGTAGCACAGGCTCTAGGATGCGCGTTCACGACACTACATACTACCCACTAAACATTGGACGTCGGATAGACGTGCAGATCATGTCTATATTGGGTCCGTCGGTCCATGACCAATTATGGACATCTATTCGACGTCCAAACTAGGTCCACTATTTGGACGTCTATCCATTACCCAACTTGGACGTCATTTTGACGTTCAGCATTTGATCTGGGTTTTTTTGGACGTCATTTGGACATCTATGGCAGTTCGCAGTAAATGTGTTTTACAAAATAGAGCCTATCAACATGATTATATATATGAATACAGATTATTTATAAACAAACAAGATTTATTATCTGTATTACTATTTATTTATTTGGTAGCCCATATGTTTTTTTGACATGGAAAAGACATCACTACGACGTCACATTGCGCAGTGGGTATTGAATCACGTCGAAAGGTCACGCAGAACATAGGCGGAACTACGGACCCGGTGTTTACAAAGCGAACGTGCAAAGACTTAAGAAAGTGCAAGTAAGTCAAACTCTGTTTACAAACAAAAAGGTACAACAATGTCGGACGATTCTGAAGTTGCAGGACAAAATAAGACGGCGTTTTTCGCCATTCTCTACCTTTTTGAGGTAGACGTGATTGGTAGTAGTGATGGGAAGTTCGGATCATTTTACCGACTCGGACCTTTGAGTCTCGTTCAGCAAAATGAATGAATCTTTTTTCGAGTCATTTCATTCATTTTAGCAAAATATAATTAAAATGTTACGTGTTACTTCCCTAACACATCTACTGCTTACACAAAGGTTAATTACACTACAAACAAGACAAAACTATAATGCTATAAGAAACAGAAAAGATTAATTCATTGTTTACCTTTAGTCTTTAGTCTATGATTAGCTCACCTCACCTCTTATCTGACAAGTTTTCGGGTTTGAGTCATTCGTTAATCACGTGACAGCCACATAAGATGAACAAACGACTCGAAAAACCCGAAGACTCGAAACAGGTGACCTAATTCCAGTACAGAATCTAATAGGATGTTGCGCATGCGCGACTGAACGAATCACTCCCTGAGACGACTCGTTCTTTCCGTGTCACATTAAAGATTCGTTCAAACGACCCATCACTATTTCGTAGCATCGTGGACGCGCAATCTCAGAGCCTGTGCTACACGAGCTTTTGTGCTTAAAAAAGTATACAAATGTTCATTTTTTTAAAAAAAATGACCAATCGTTTCGCTAGATAAGACCCTTCTTCCTCAGCTCAGATCGTTTAGAGCCCTTTGAAGCTCCATTTAACCCTTTAACTGTCACCGTCCACTGGTCTAAGACCTCTAAATAGATATTTTATCATATTTTAGTGTTACAAACTATGTAGGAAAAGTAATAGATTAATATATGTCAAGAGTGCAACTTAAAAAACTACATCATAACATGAGTTCTGACCTTTGTCACAAAATACTTTCTTCATTGCCTTTTTCCCTATCACACTTTAGAAATCACAAGAAATTATAAAATGTACAACAAAATCATATTACAAAATGTTTTCATTCATGAATTATAAAAATTTATTTTATGTCTGTGTTCAAAAATGGGAGTGACAGTTCAAGGGTTAAACTACATTTTGGACGTTAAATAATCGGGGCACCAGTGAAGTCCATTATATGGAGAAAAATCCTGAAATGGTTTCCTCAAAAAACATAATTTGTTTACGACTGAAGACAGAAAGACATGAACATCTTGGATGACAAGGGGGTGAGTAAATTATTTGTAAATTGTTGTTCTGGAAGTGGACTTCTCCTTTAAGTTGCTTTAGAAACAAGTGTTCACTAAATGGCAATGCAATGTCCCTTCAGCAGCAGTTTAATGAGCCTCTTTATAAGCAGCTGTAGCTCTGCTGTAAGTTTGACCTCATCATGTGTTTCGCCATGGTTCACCTCGCAAATCATCTGTCCCACCGCTCTCTCAGCTGAGCTCATAGAGCGGGCCATTAATTAAGTGTGAAACCGTGAGGTGGCATTTTGGTGACACCTAGAATGCATCATGATGGATGAGTGTTCAAATGCAGGCGTATGAGCTCACCCATGAGGAGTGTGTCTCAGGGTGCCTGTGTGTCCTTACCTTTTGGTAATCAAAGTGTGGGAAAGACAGGAAGGAGCAAACACGGCTCTGAAACAACATACAGCAAGACATTTTTTTAATACACATAAAATATACAACCTTAAGCATGCAGACATGATTTTGACGTGATTTATCAACTATTAGTAACTATTCAGCTGTTCTGGAGACATATTTAACTAGTTTTAGTGATATATTTATGACATGTACTCACGTAACATCTTTGAGAGAGTTTTTAAACTCTTTTCCCAGATTCTGCATGTAGGTCCACTGCTGCTCTGAAAGCGATTGGCCGCCCATGTAAATGTTCTCCACTCGTAACTGTTCCTCATCAAACAACCACTGCACCACAAACAATGGAGCTAAAAAGAGACATATCCTCTGTTATTTTAAAGGAAGTAAGTCTTATGAACATTAGCCACTTCTGTGAAAATGTTTTCATTCATGTCGCACAGACGTCACACCCTCACCTGTTATGTGGGAGTACAGTTTGTGTCCAAAAAAGCATTGCCATTCCTCGCCTCGTTTATACTGCTGCTTGCACTTTTCTGGAACAACACCGCTCCACAACCTAACAGAGGTATAATATCATCAAAAAATTATAATCATTAAGCTATATTAAGCTAATTTGCTATACCATTTATGTCTGGAGGAAAAATGTGTAGGATGAGTTATGCACAGAAGATTAAGTCAAATGTCTAAGCTTAAGTATTAGCAATAATAACATTCCAATGTTAGAAACAAAACACATGATGTTTTGAAACTTGTTTTTCATCCCTTGTGAAAAAGAAATGAACTGTATTTTATTGAATGTGCACTTGTAGTGTAGCTCAAATCTCAAAAGTATATTTTAAAAAATCTGCACTTGCGAATAAAATATTATTAATCACTTTAATGACTTTGTTTGCTTACATTTTACTTTGTCATGTTTTAAAGAAGCATATTTATTTTTAGATAATAAAAAGTACTTATTTTGATGTAACCTACAATAAAGGGCATATAAAGTACTTGATTAAAATTGCAATTGTAGTGTGTAATTCAGTATTACATTATTATATATTTGAAATGTATTAAATTGCAACTTCATAATTTCAAATGTTAAAATATATGCAAGTTTCTCAAAAATGACATTACAGTATATTTTAGTTTACCATAAATGCTTGTCAGTACATTCAGCAGTAGACTTTAACCATATTTCAGCTATAGTTGAAACAGTTATGAAATTACATATTTAGTCCTATATGAAGTCCTGTATAACTGGGTCAAAAAGTGCACTCTCAGATTCAACTTATTGCATTTAATATAAATTGAAACTACAATACATTTTGGTAACACTTAATTTTACAGTGTCCTTGTTGAGTTGCATGTACTTACTGTACTAATAAAAGGTAAATTAGGCATAATTACATGCAACTAACCAAACCCTAATGTACATGAATGTATAATTACACTGTAACAAGAACACCTTAAAATAAAGTGTAACAACATTGTCATTTAATTGTAAATAACATGCAGTTATTCTTTTAAAGTGAACTACCTCCATACTATTGACTACTTCTAAAAGTGTGCTGAAGTACACTACCAGTCAAAAGTTTTTGAACAGTAAGACTTTTGACGTTTTTTAAAGAATTCTCTTCTGCTCACCAAGCCTGCATTTATTTGATCCAAAATACAGCAAAAGCAGTAAAATTTTGAAATATTTTTACTATTTAAAATAACTGCTTTCTATTTGAATATATTTTAAAATGTAATTTATTCCTGTGATCAAAGCTACATTTTCAGCATCATTACTCCAGTCTTCAGTGTCACATGATCCGGCAGAAATCATTCTAATATGCTGATTTGCTGTTCAAGAAACATTTATTTTTATTATTATTATAATTATTTAAAACAGTTGAGTACATTTTTTCAGGATTCTTTAAGCATTTATTTGAAATAAAAATCTTTTGTAACATTATACACTATACCATTCAAAAGCTTGGGGTATATTTTTTTTTATTTACGCTTTAAATTGCTTTAAATTGATCAAAAGTGATGATAAAGTCATTTATAATGTTACAAAATATTTCTATTTCAGATAAATGCTGTTCTTCAGAACTTTCTATTCATCAAAGAAACCTGAAAAAAAAATCATAATACTAATAATAAATATTTTTCGAGCAGCAAATCAGAATATTAGACTAATTCTGAAGGGTCATATGACTACAGTAATAATCCTAAAAATTCAGCTTTGAAATCACAGAAATAAATTACATTTTAAAATATATTCAAACAGAAAACAGTTATTTTAAATACTAAAAATATTTCACATTTTTACTGTTTTTGCTGTACTTTGGATCAAATAAATGCAGGCTTATTGAGCAGAAGAGACTTCTTTAAAAAAACATTAAAAATCTTACTGTTCAAAAACTTTTGACTGGTAGTGTATACATCTTTTTCACAAGGGATATTATGGTTATTGTCATGTAATTACAAAAACTACATATTCGAGATTAGCATGCATGCTTTACCGAAGTCCTTTTTTAATGGCATCCACAGGGGTGCAGGAAGCACTGTCTGGACAATCAGGAGCTTTTTGCTGTTTACTCTCCAGAAACCAGCCTGAGTCGACAAGGCCGCGCACCTGAGCATCTGCACCCAGCTGCTCCAGAAGACTGGACACCTTATCAATATTCAGCAGGACACCTGTTCCCCCAGCACTGCAGGACAGAATAAATAATATTACCCAAAATAATACCTCAAACCCCAAAATCTAGTTTTTCAAACTAGTGAACTTCTGAAAATCAAATGGCTTTCACAAGCAAGAAAGCATGTTGCTAACATTGGAAGAATCCTCAGAACTTGTTCTGCCTCCTTGGAAGGACATATATAGATATTATGTCATTGTCTATAGTGTTACAGGCTGCAGTAAACATTTTTATGGTAGACAACAGGATGTGCTGAAAATAGTGCTTCAGTCAGTGTTGTGGTAAAACTCAAGGGGTGGTCCATAGACGGGAATAGGATTTCATGGTACTCCAGATGGCTCTGTTTCAATTGTTCATAGCATCTTGTTATTAGATCTCAATATGCAGCAACAGGTGTAATGGGTGTCTAGTGTTGTCTTTGTTTATGAGTGAATTCAAATCCAATTATGGGATTTATAATAGCTGTGGTTCTTGGATCGTGGAAACAAATAGCAGAACAGCCACAAAAAAAAAGGCCAGCCACTGAGGAAATTTCATCGCGCCTAGGGATTAATACTATCAGGTAATCTCTCATTTACTATAAATGCATCCCATCATTTGAAAAAAAAAAAAAAAAAATGAAAACATATATAGAAACCAATGTCATAACAATTTTTTTTTCCAAACTAAAACAATTTGGTGATATAGCGAGAGATCTCACCTTGTTCCTGCCAACATCACAACTTTGGCTTGTTTCAGTCCTTTTGGGGCAAGATCTTTGATCACCTCCCGAATGATCTGAGATCCCATGAAAGCATATTCTATGGTGGAATAAATAAAAAAGAGTGTCCTAATATTTGTAATAAAAATGTTAATAGTAAGACAAAAATTGTTGCCAAAACATTTACCTGTTTCTTTTCCCTGTTTGGACTTTGATGCTGCTTTGTTACCACTCCACACATCGCTTGAACAATAGGGAACAAACCTATTCAAATCAAAAAAGATATGCAAGTCATTTAGATGTTAATTATAAAGCTTATAGAAATATCACTCTTAAATGTTTCAGATACTCACACAATATTGGCATTATACCAGTGAGGATTTTCATCAACTTGTGTAGATAGTAAACCACTTCCTGCAATCAGGTTGTTTTCAGTTAGAATCACTAAAGTATGGCTTGCATGACTAGCTAGAAGAAAGCAAAATGTGACCCTGCACCACAAAACTACTCATATAGGTACATTTTTTGAAATTGAGATTTATACATCTTCTGAAAGCTGAATAAATAAGCTTTTGATGTAGGATTTGTTAGGATATGACAGAGATACAACTAATTGAAAATCTAGAATCTGAGGGTGCAAAAAAACCCAAAATACTGAGAAAACTGCTTTTAAAATTGTCCAAATTAAGTTCTTAGCAATGCATATCACTAATCAAAAATTACGTTTTGTTATATTTAAGGTAGGAAATTTACAAAATATCTTCATGGAAAATGATGTTTAATTAATATCCTAATGATTTTTGGCATAAAAGAAAAATCGATAATTTTGACAAATACAGTGTATTTTTGCCTATTGCTACAAATATACCCGTGCTACTTAAGACTGGTTTTGTTTTCCAGGGTCACAAATGTGTTGTTGTAAGTCTGGGTAATATCAGCCTACCTTTCCGTGTCTGTGGCCAGTCAGTTGAGCTCATAAGGCGGGGGATAGTTTTGTATCTGGAATCGCAGGTCTCTTTGTTGTAGCAGCACCAGCCACCTGAAATAGAATAATTGGAATTCGCCTTGCATTATTGCATTATTCATCCTTTCTGTTCTGGCACAAATTTACTGTATTCACCTTATTCCCCTTATGCTACTATATTATTTTTAAAATAGTTTGAATTAGTTAAGTCAAAAAAACAGCACAATGAACAATGAATCCATGTCAGCCTGTTATTTTGACAGGTGTTACAGCTTAGTATTATTACAACTGCATGTTAAATAGGTTCACTTCCTCTTGGCGGGGCTTTCCAAGTAAAGAGATTTACATGTTTACATCTTGCTCTCCCTCTTGCATTATTTAATTTCTCCATGTCTAATTCAACATCGCATGTTGCTTTTCTTGACCAGTGACACTATATATTTTCTCGGCATGCTGTTGAACCAACAAGATGTGATGTGCTCCAAAAAAGTGAGAAAAATGACATGTCTAAGAAGATGACCAGCCATCAAAATAACACTGAGCACTGCATTTACGCCTGCTGACCTCACTCGACCAAATTAACTTTGTTTTAAATACTCACCTTCCAAAAATATCAGCCATCTCTTACTTCCTTTGAACTCCTTTAGGTAAAACCTGAGGGCCACAAATAAATATAGATGTCCAGAGAACATAGCCATATGAGGATATTTACAAAACTGTCCAAGGACCGATATTTAACTTTTAAATACATTGCTACAGTTTCGTACATTTATGATTTGGCAGATGCGTTCATTGCAGTGACTTACACTGCAATGAATGTTTAAATACCACCAGTTAATGTATCCTCTGAGAATCAGACCCTTGAGCTTTGTGCTAAGTTTATGCAACTCTGGTTGACAGTGAGGATGTCTTACCCAGCAGCAGTACCGTCGTTGCATGTAACTAATGTGTTCTTAAGAAAGTGCAGCTTCATTTCATCAGTAGGCTTGTTGACAGATGCGCTTTGTTGGCCAGTGCCACGACCTCCGGAGTAAGTTTCTTTACTGGAATCACCAGCACCTGCTAGCCCAAGGTTTGGGTCATCTTCAGGGCCATGCTGGGTCATCTCTATAGCTTGGCTGTTAGGCTTCTTTGCAGGTTTTCCACTCGACTTGGCATTGCGATTGTTGTTCTGACAAGAACTGACTCCCAGCAGAAGCAGGAACATAACATGACACAAAATATTCATATCAAATCCGACAGGACCTCCCTAAAAAAGGCCAAACGGAACAGTTTGCAGTGAAACTCCAAAAACGCAACACCTTCATTTGTATCTCGAAAGGCCCATCATGAAATTAGAAGTGATCCGCTTTTAATGATCAACACTCACCTCTTAAAGCAACTGGTCCTGGTCCTCTTGGCGTCTTGGAGAGCAAAAAATCTAAAAAATCAGAGGCACTGAGGGAAAGGTGGTTTTCGAATTGATGCTATGCCGGCGTCCTAAACAGATCTTGGTCTTTGGTTGTGGTCCGTGCTAGATTTTATAGTGCCACCATATGGATTGCATTTCTCAACATCCCCTTTGAGCTGGTGCCAGCTCTGGGCTGCAACCAATGACACACCAAACCTGGACGTCTAATGGCGAGGAGAAAAGATAACATGCGCTCTCCCAACCATATTTCAAAGACATCCCCTCCCCACCTAACTTAGTCTCACAACAAGCCCTCCCGCCCTCCCCTAGACAGGGCTCGACTTTGATTTAAACACCTACATGGTTGAAATACCTGCATAACCCTGCAGCTACATGGCATGTGGCTCTAGGTCATTGGAGCAGACCTCTCCCTGCTCACTCTAATAGGGAGAAACTCTTCACACTCGAAATAATCCTAGGATATAATCCTATGAAGATAAGCCTTCAGAAATTTGAATTCTTCTCAGATTAAAGAAATGGAAGCGAATTGTGCACAGTATCTGCTGATTGATTGCACAGGGTTGCCTAACATAAAGCAACAGCTGAGAGACTGATGCTGTCGTTATCCACTCTGCTTATCAATCATGGTGAAATGTGTATGTAAAAGAATGATGTTATGGAAAGTTTGTTGCCTCTTTGGCATAAGAGACATGCCTTTGTGTCTAACCTTTGGTAAATACAAGCACTGTCCAGGGCATCTTATGAATTTGAATATTTTCTACAAATATTGTTGTAATCAAGTGTTAACATGACATATAAAGTACAGAAATGTATCCAGAAATTGCTGCATATAACTGGTACTCAACAAGAATAAAGGTTAAAAATATATTAATTAATTCAGTAACTATTTAAAAATAATGATAAAGATGCTACAATAGCAAAATCCTACTGAAAACCAAATAATCAGTAAGGAATTTTGCATCTAGAGTTTTGCTACAAAATAATTAGGCCTAATAATTCTGTAATCATTTACAAATTGCAAATCCATATCAAGAACTGTCAGATATAAATCTGGGATATCTTTGGGCTGATGTACTGATCCATGTAAATCAGCCATTAATAAGCCTCTAGTAAAAGGTTAGTGATGGGATGCACTGACATATTCCACTTATTATCCAAGATTCTCCAAAAAATTCAGTAAAACAATAATAAAAAAACCCTTACATGCTGTTTGATCAGATTAGATAATGATCGGTCGTACTCAGAATATTGACCAGTCCGCACTCAGAAACACATGACCTGTTTCTACAAAAGAATTTCTTATAGGACAGGACAAAGATTTTTTTTTCACAATTGTATTATCGGTGTTATTTTATAATCTTATATCTTGTAGGTTTTGGGAGTCTTTGAAAAGAGTAAACCAGATTCAGCATAACTCAACATAATTATCCTATTTTCTACTTTTAGACTGTTTAATATAATAATGCATAATATCCACCTTTTTCTTCAACGGGGAAGTAAGCCTAAGGGTGAGAATTTCAGTTCATTATCTGCTATAGGGAAATAACGAGAAGAATAACAACGTGCAGTAAACGGTAATACTGTTTGCACTACAAACCAGTATGCTCATAATTAAGATAATACATTAAAATAATATGATAAGACACACCAAAATGCAATATCAAGCAGCAAAATGAGCTGTTTTGTACAGCTAAAAATAGCTGGACGTGGATAAGACCGAAAGCCAAAACCATACAATGTACAAATGGCCAAGCCCACTCTAAACCAACTACAAAGTACAACAACAAAACACATAACAAACTACTTTTTTTTAACTAAATGCCTGAAACTAAGATTAATATACAGGTGCATCTCAAAAAATGAGAATATTGTGAAAAAGTTCATTTTTTGTTTGGAACTTTATTCAAAAAATGCAACTTTCATATGTTCTAGATTCATTACATGTAAAGTAAAACATTTCTAAAGTTTTTTTTTGTTTTGTTTTAATTTTGATGATTAGAGCTTACAGCTCATGAAAGTCAAAAATCCAGTATCTCTAAATATTAAAATATTTCCTAAGATCAATCAAAAAATGGATTTGCAAAACAGAAAAGTTCAAGTTTTTTAAAGTATGTTCATTTATGTACTCAATAAATGGTCGGCAGCACAAATTCCAGCAAATAACTTGCTCCAAGCACAAATTACAGCATCAGTAAAGTGTGACGTGAAAGTGATCAGCCTGTGGCACTGCTGAGGCACTATTGAGCCTTCAGATCATCTGTATATTGTTGGATCGACTGTTTCTCATCTTTTTCTTGAAAACATCCCATAGATTCTCTATGGGGTTCAGGTCAGGCATGTTGGCTGGCCAATAAAGCACAGTAATATCATGGTCAGCAATCCACTTGGAAGTGGTTTTTGCACTGTGGGCAGGTGCTGAAGTCCTGCTGGAAAAGGAAATCAGCATCTCCATAAAGCTTGTCAGGAGATGGAAGCATAAAGTGCTCCAAAATCTCCTGGTATACGGCTGCATTGACTTTGCACTTGATAAAACACAGTGGACTAACACCAGCAGACGTCACGGCACCCCAAATCATCACTGACTTCAAAAACGTCACACTAGACTTCAAGCAGCTTGGATTCTGTACCTCTCCAGTCTTCCTCCAGACTCTGGGATCATGATTTCAACATAAAATGCAAAATTTACTTCGATCTGATAAGAGGACTTTGGACACTGAGCAACAGTCCAGCTCTTTTTCTCCTTAGCCCAGGTAAGATGCTTCTGATGTTGTTTCTGTTTCAGAAGTGGCTTGGTAGCCCTATATACACTGACTCCAGCTTAATTCTACTCCTTGTAAACCTCTCCCAAGTGTTTGAATCGGCTTTGCTTGATAGTTTTCTCAGGCTTGCGGTCATCCCTGTTGCTTGTGCACCTTTTCATACCCAATTTCTTCCTTCCAGTCAACTTTGCATTTAATATGCTTGATACAGCACTCTGTAAACAGCCACCCCTTTCAGTAATGACCTTCTGTGACTTACCCTCTTTGTGGAGGCTGTCAATGATTGTCTTCTGGACCATTGCAATGTCAGCAGTCTTCCCCATTATTGTGGTTTCAAAGAACAAGAGATACCTGGAATTTATACTGTAGGGATGGACATTTAATGAAACTCAAATGTAAATATTCTAATATTTTGAGATACTGGATTTTTGACTCTTATGAGTTGTAAGCTCTAATCATTAAAATTAAAACAGACAAACTTTAGAAATGTTTTACTTTACAGGTAATAAATCTAGAATACATAAAAGTTTCAGTTTTTGACATAAGTTACACACAAAAAACGTTTTCACGATATTAAAATTTTTTTTAGATGCACCTGTAAGTTATAATGAACATAAACAAAATACAAATTAAGAATTAAACAAACAATGCTCAGTTAAACTATATCAGGTTTCCCTGTGATTAATCTGTTCATGGGTGCCGGTGGGCAGAACTAAAGATTAGCAAAGGCTGCGCGGCAGTCCTTAGGAGACCGGACCCTGCATCGAAAGCTCGGAATCCTTTGCAATCTCCCCATGCAGCCCACAGCATGGTAATGATGTGTTGCCACATCGTGGCCTGTCACATTTTCTAATAATTCAACAGACCACAGTCAGTTATTCTGCTTATTAGGTGTGTGTGAATTACCTTTGTGAGTCGGCAGCAGCATTTCTACTAATAGCGAAACTGAGTTAATCATCCTTATCATCTTCAGTTATTAATGAGAAATGATATGGCTTTTGATAAAATTGTTAGAGCAGCACTAATGACATGTTCTGTGTGAGTGTGTGTCTGTACTGTGTGTGTGTGTGTGTGTGTGTGTTTGTAAGGTTTAACAGAGAGCAAAAGAAATAGTATGCTTTCCGTACATAATAAAACGTAATTTTGTTACGTAAAAATAATTAGTTGTGTAAAAATATTTTTTACTATATTTATTTACTTGGACAGCATCGTTATCCACAAGTTTCTGGGGGGGCGCTACTGTAAAAAAGAAAAAAAGAACGTGGGTACAGCTTCCGTTGAGACAGCGGACGTAGTATACCAGTGGTATTTTGTGTGCTAATTAGGGAAGAGTGTTTTTTGGACCATTGTTTACTTTGTAAAGTTGCACACCTTCATGAGAGATGTCAATACGGTTATTAGGGACAACATATGCAGTTTAAATTTGTGTCCCGCATCGTTAGCAAGTTTGGATCGCTAAATCTTGAATGACGGTGAACTAGTGAAATGACATTTGATCCAAGACATCAGAGCTTGTGTTAAAGGGCATGCCAGATGAAGCCTCGATTCGAGGCTTGTTAACATAGAAATCACTTTTGTAGAAGCCTCACTTTCTGTCCAGTCATGTGCGCGATTCACTTTGCGTGTCGTAATGTTCAACCCCCAGATCTTACTTTGCAAGTACATTTTCATTGGGACTTATTTAATAATTACATTTTTAAATACCCAATCATACAAGTAATATGAAGAATACAAAATATTTCAGGAAAATTAAATATTTGCTATACGCAATTAATATATGTGTACACTATTCTTCTATTACATCATATTGATATTCGTACTGGCATTTAATGGTACTGTTTGGTGGGTAAATTAATTCAGAGTCAGAAATTCAACAAATAAACACACACACGGTTAGGCTTTTATTTGTGCATATAACATGAGTTGATCTATGGAAATTGTGGTGAATGCTTCTTCCAACGGAGCTTTACAGGCTTTTGGCTGCTTTATTTTTTACTAACCACCAGATTGCACTATTTTCGACACTCTCGAAGCTTTGAATCTTTTCCTGAAACAGTCAGAGGAATGTATCAGTGTTTCACGAGGCCTCATTTGCCCGTCTCTCCTGTCAACTGTTGAATGAATGACACGTCCTGCTTGTTTACTTTGAACTGGAAGACACTCCCACTTTTGACACAAGGCCTCATGGGGCGTCCAAAACTTGTGGATAGGTTTTGGTTCTTTTGCTGTTGTAGGCTGTAAAGACTTTTGAAATAACTGAAATCATTAGGTGAAGTGATATGGACATGTAATGCGGTCAAGACCTACCTGGAACTACTTTTGCCGTTTCCCTGAAAATAATTGCACGCCTTAGAACAGGGGTGGCGAACTCAGGTCCTGGAGAGCAGCAGCCCTGCAGAGTTCAGCTACAACCCTAATTAAAACTCACCTGCCTGTAGCTTTCTAGTAACCCTTCAGACCTTGATTAGCTTGTTCAGGTGCGTTTGATCAGGGTTGAAGCAAAACTCTGCAGGGCTGCTGCTCTCCAGGACCGACGTCCGCCACTCCTGCCTTAGAATATTCGTCAGCCAGTCAGATTTAAGCATTCAAGCACATCCACCTCTTTCTTCCAGTAAGAGTGGGTGTGGCCATTTGTACATTTTATGGGTGTGTGCTTGTTTTGTTGCTTGATATTGCAAATTGGTGTGTCTTACTATATTATTTTAATGTATTATCTTAATTATGAACACACTTGTTTGTAGAGCAAACAGTTTTACCGTTTACTGGACGCTGTTATTCTTCTTGTTATTTCCCTATAGCAGATAATGAACCGGAAGTCTCACCCATAGGCTTACCTCTGCGTTGAGGAAAAAGGTAGATAAAGTAATGTGTAAGGAATAATTGACAACGGGAGTTTTTACTGTTTCTACTAACAGTGAAACTTTCAGTTAATTTTCTTCAGCACCGTTGTCACCTCACTTGTGAGAAATGTCATGTAGCTTTTTACCCTTTAACTCTCACTCCCATATTTGAACACAGACATAAAAATGCACATAAATGAAAACATTTTGTAATATGATTTTGATGCACATTTTCCGTGGTAATGCAATGTCTGATTTTAAAATGCCTTTCAAACTAGAGAGAGAGTGTGAGAAATAGAGTATGTGTGTAATAAAACATTGTGGCAAAACATGGAAATGATCTGTCGTTTTTATCCTATTGTTTACTATATTTATTTGTTTGGCCAGTGTCATTGTGGGTTTTGGTTATTTTGCTGTTGTAAGACCTTGGAAATAACTGAAATTATTTGGTGAAGAGATATGGACATGTAATGCGGTTAAGACCTGCCTAGAACTACATTCGCTGTGCGTTTCTCTGAAAATAATCACACACCTTAGAACGTTCGTCAGATTCAAGCATTCAATGGCCCTGCAGTATATAATATAATATAATATAATATAATATAATAGTTGCTTCCCCTGTGCTGCAGTTCTCAAAATCATTGTGAGATAAGTTGATTGTAGAGACCACCGGTGGCAGTAGATCTACAGTCTACTACTACTTGGGAAATGCAGCCCTGACTTCTTGTAGGCACTTTCAGACTCAAGATGTTTTACCGTTCATTGTATTGTAAGAGCTGAAGCCTTTAAAGTGTTGCCAGATAAGTGAAAATATTTAGACCAAAAATGTCTAAACAGCTAATCAAATGACATTTCTGAATTTGATCTACTGAGCTTAAAACATTCTTCATTCTTTCTGTATTTAGAAGCACGCACGCTGCCCCTGTCTTCCCAGAATTCACTGCAACAATCTGCGAAGCAGACCTCAAAATGCAGCAAAACAGAGAAAAAAAGGTATAAATCCTTCACCTTATTTTCCAATACAAGCCAGAATGTTTTGAAAAAAGCTTTTAGATGGCATTGCTTGTCTTTTTTGTCTTTGATATCTGCTTCAATAGATTCTTTCAATAGAAGCTGGCAAGATGCTGCAGATATTCAGACTTTGTCTGCGGGTCTGAACCTGAAGCAACTCTGCCGCTCTGACCAGAAGTGACCAGAAGTAATGTTTCGTTTTTGTTAAAAAGGAAACCAATCCCATATCTCTGGATAATCGGGTGGCCAGCGGAGAACTAGGACTCGGTTTTGTTTGGAATGTGTTTTTCACATGTACAGCCAAGGTCAGTTTCTGACATTGAGCGCTCGAGTGGTCTGAGCACTTTGTCTGTGTCCGTGCGTGTGTCATCACTGCATTTGAAGGCAGGCGAGTGCATTTCTCAGCTGACAGGCATCAAAGCATGCCGCACCTCAGAGGACTGTATAGATGTGATTTTCAGAGCACAGTAATGTGCAAAGGTCGTGATCTTAAGGGATCACATCATCTAAACATCTAAGCTGAATGCTTGCGACTTAAACATCCACAATTTACACACCAGGCAGTTGTTCGGTGCATATAGATCTAAGTTCATCTGGAGCTGTAGGTTGAATTGAACCATGGGAGGAATGAGATCATTAGAAAAGCTTAGATGGTTCTGACTGTCAGCAGTGCTCAAGTGCATTTTATGAGAGAGAAATATATATGCAAAGGTGCACGCTCACAGCATAAGCACCGAGACGAGCGATGATTTTTGCTGAGAACACTGTTGCGGTTATTTGCTGTTTGTCATCTACACTTACATCTCGAGACGAGCGATGATTTTTGCTGAGAACGCTGTTGCGGTTATTTGCTGTTTGTCATCAACACTTACATCTCAGGTTTTGCTGGATTGGTGCAAAGTGTGAGACGCCCACTAAAAGGACGAGTGCTGAAGCAAGCATTACGGTGGGTGACATGTTAACCTTCTGCAAACAGTCAATGCGATTAATGGTCTTGGCAGGCTCCATGATATAACAAGTGGCACGATTTGAATTTAAAGGTTCCACGAGAGTGTCACTTTCTTCATGCAAGAGCTGTAATTCACGACTTCACACCGAAATGAGGTGTATTAGAGTCAATGGCTGTGTATGAATTCCTGTGCCTTTATGGTATGTACTGAATTCTTGACTTCTGAAGAACATTGCAGGTGTGTAGCAATGCATTCCTGAACATACTAGACCTGCTATGTTGTATTGCTCTTTGACCTATGATGTACTAACAACTGTGAAAACAATTTTACCATCCCAGAAAACATGAAAACGGACAACCAAGTAACTTTGTTGTGGTAAGACCTTCACTGCAAGCTTGTGACAAAACGAGCTGCTCAGATTTCGCTCCCCCTTGATGTAGAAAGGGGATTTTATTATAAAATAACCGCCCCTTAATCTGCACGTTTCCACTCACAGGGCCGACATTGTGTTTTAGCAAGCATCAACGGTGTGCCAGTTCTAACGGCGGCAAAAGTTTAAGCAAAGCATGCTAACTGTTCTGTTGTTGGCTGCACAGATGAGCACAAAACACTATTTAGAGTCCCAGCCTCAGAGGAGACAAGAGAGCAGTGGATTTATTGATTTATTTACTGTATATTATGCTGCTGCCACACAGATCTAATATAAACATGTGATTACTTTCCCAGCTGTTTACCTTCACAGACGTAATTGACTGTTTTTGTAACTTGTGTGTTTTTAACATAAACCTGTGTGTATTTGACAGTTTAAGCAGTATAAGACATGAAAGAGAACTTAGTTTAGTACTCACATGCTGTGTGAAAGCCGCTTTCTGTGCACGTGCTTCAGATGTGTGCACTCGGAAACCCCTATATCAAAAGTTTAAACTAATATGGCTTTAAAACATGATTTCAGCACAACAGACAGTATAATCAAAACCAAACATGTTTTTTAGCAGAGTATCTGAGCTATGAGCTGTAAAAGCATAGCCCTGTTCTGAAAAAAAGGGGGGTAGGGAGCAGCAGCTCATTTGCATTTAAAGAGACATGCACGAAAACAGCGTGTTTCTGCTTTCACTCAAAATAGGCATTTTCAGAATCATATAATAAATGATCTGTTGGGGTATTTTGAGCTGAAACTTCGGAGACACATTCTGGGGACACCCGAGACTTATATTACATCTTGTAAAAAGTGGCATAATAGGTCTCCTTTAACACTACATTGTACACTTTGATTTTTATTACCCTGAAAATAAATACATAAATAAATGAATAAATAAATTATAATACAGCTGTTGTAGGACTGACTAAAAATGTAACCTATTTCTTCTGACTGGCATATAGTAATCCTCTTTTTTCTCTTTTGGAAGGTCATTGAAACACAATAGTGGGTTTTATATTTTTCTCTCTAAAACATATGGGAAAGCAGAAAGTAATATTTAATGTGGTGTTTTACATAATTATAGTAATTCCGACAAGTGAACGTACCATTACTTATGAAAATTAACTATGGTTTTACTACAAATAAAACAAACAAACAAAAAAAGTTATTTAAAAAGGTTATATCAAAGGTTGGTAACACTTTAGAATAGGGTACACTTATTCACTATTAGCTACTACTTTTCCCTCAATAAATTCCTAATTTGCTGCTTATTAATAGTTAGTAAGGTAGTTGTTAAGTTTAGGTATTGGGTAGGGTTAGGGATGTAGAATAACATCATGTAGAATAAGGCATTAATATGTGCTTAATTAGTACTAATAAATGGCTAATATTCTTGTAATATGCATGCTAATAAGCAACTAGTTAAGAAACCGTAAAATAAAGTGTTACCAAAAGGTTATGTAGTCACACCATGGTAACCACACATCTACCATGATTTTGCTAAACTAACCATAGTTTACCAATGGTATTTATATTAAAACTATAGTTATACAAATGGTAAACAATCCGCCAAAAAACATGGTTATTTTTACTATAACGAACCCATGATTAAATCCACTGTTTGTAGAACCTCCTTCCCTGTGTATGCAGCATTCTGTTTAGGTTAATTTATCAAAAATTGTGATTTATTTTTAGCTAATTGAGTGAAGAAGTTCCTTTTGAATTCATGGTGTAGCTATTATGATGACATCTTCAATTACCAATTAATTATTAATTAATTAGTAATATGTGCCATTAAATATTTATATATTCATATACATTTATATAAGGCATAGAATAAATGGAACTTTCTGATGAATCTCTTTTACTGGGATTCTGCCTTTCATCTTTTATTCAATTACTAAACTGAATTGTCAAATAAAACTTCAAATAGAACAGTTCATTATTTTATATTTTAATAAGAATGATATCCAAAGGCATTTACTATAAGTCATTCAACTTACATCTAAATACGTTATGATTGAAAAGTAAATGCACATAGTTCTTAAGGGGGGGATCTTCCCCTATCTCACTGTCTGGAACAAACAAAGATCCCAAACAGTGAAGGAAAAAAAATGTGATTTTGGATTTGAATCAGCTGGAAAGTAGCACTTATCCGAAAAAATTTACAGTATACTTTTTACCTTGCAAATCCTAGGTTGAAGTGCTTTGTTCAAGGGCACAGTGGTCATCACCTGTGAGATTTGATCCTATAACCTCTTGGTTACCAGCCCAGATTTTCATAACTAAAGTATCTACAGCACTACTGGGATCTATCTGTAAGGGTTTGTTAGTGACCACTAGTTGGGTTGTGTGGGGCCTCATCAAATGCTTGGGCAAACTCATGACAGTCTGAGCAGCAGCGTGGCCTTGAAGTCTTGCTGGTGAAGCCACACTCCTGTCAAAGCCATTGATTAATGTTCCCTGGGGTCACACCACCCTCTGGGACCTCACATAAGCTCCCCCATCTGATCAGAAACACAGACGTTGGAGGTGCCAACACAACTGTAGGCTCCTCAAACAATGTCATGACTTACAAAGACAAACATCTATATGTTCGAACATATGCTCACCTGTTCTAAACGTCAACATTATACTCATGCTCATGCACTCATACTAATGATTGGTGGCCAAGCTATATGCCACAGTTTGGTCATGGAAATTTCTGTTTAATATGCTTAAAATAAGAATATACAAAAAATTATAATGTTTGTGATTAAATCAGTCACAGTTAGTGTTGGAAAAGTTACTTTGGAAATGTAATAGGTTACAGATTAAAGGTTACCCTATTCAAAATGTAATAAGTAATTTAACTCTTTTAATTACTTTATTAAAGTAATGTAACTGATCACATTTAATTACTTTTGAATTCTTCTCTAAATTTCTAACAAATGTTTTCAACTGTTAACCAGTTTCAAACATTTAAACCAGGCAGTTTTAACCTTACAGTAGTACTCAACACTAATTACTTGAAATAAGATAATGGGTCATTCCTGGGATTCGGTAATATTTCAATCTCCCAGACTTTCTAAAGTGGTGGTTCAACAAAATACATTTTTCAAAGCTTTTCACAATACTTTGGTATGCCCATTATAATGAATAAAAATAATTATTGCATTTTAATATTTTTTTAGCATAAAATAATGTCTTATATCTGTCTTAAATCAAGCATTTTGTCATATTTGTACTTTGGAATTTATTAACTAAATGTGCATAGTGTCTGTGACTTTTGGCAATAATGTAAGCATTTATTTGTGTTCCTGCAAAATATTTAAAAATATAAAAAAAACAGACTGTAACATTATGTCCCTCAGTCTGAACTCAACCCCATCACACTAACCACACTGCAAAAAAGCGGCAGCTGTGGTTGTCGGAATTTTACTATAAAAATATGGTAGCAACATTTTAGGTTTTAAGGTTTTAACTTAAATTTAGATGTAAATACTGTAATTTCATTAACTGATGTAATGTTAACCAACATATTGAAGTACTGAAATCTGGGGAGTCTATGGGATTGACTTCCTTTTGCAGCCAGCCTCTACACTGTAAAAAATAAAAAAAACAATTTGTTAAGTCAGCTTAAAATAATTTGCTACCCCGCTGCCTAAGTTTAAGTCAAGTTGAAATGTTAAGTTGTACTAAGTAACAACTTAGATATTTGTGTTTGCTAAACTTAAAGGAACACTCCACTTTTTTTGAAAATAGGTTCATTTTCCAACTTCCCTAGAGTTGTACAGATGTGTTCTACCGTTTTTAAATCCATTCAGCCGATCGCCGGGTCTGGCGGTAGCACTTTTAGCATAGTTTAGCATAAATTATTGAATCCAATTAGACCATTAGCATCTCACTATAAAATGACTAAAGAGTTTCGATATTTTTCCTATTTAAAACTTGACTCTTCTGTAGTTGCATCGTGTACTAAGACTGGCGGAAAATGAAAAGTTGCGATTTTATAGGTCGATATGGCTAGGAACTATACTCTCATTCCGGCGTAATAATCAAGGAATTTTGCTGCCGTACCATGGGTGCAGCAGGCGCAATGATATTACGCAGCTGTCAAGTTTTAAATAGGAAAAATATCGAAACTCTTTAGTCATTTTATAGTGAGATGCAAATGGTCTAATTGGATTCAATGATTTATGCTAAGCTATGCTAAAAGTGCTACCGCCAGACCCAGCAATTGGCTGAATGGATTCACAAACGGTAAAAAGGTAAAATTTAAAAAAAAAAAGTGGATTGTTCCTTTAACAGACGGGTAAGTAACCCAGCTGCCTTAAAATTTGAAGTTGATTCAACTCAAATATCTAAGTTGTCACTTAGTATAATTTAACATTTCAATTTGAATAAACTTTTTTTGAGTTGACTGAACTTAAAATTTTAAGGCAGCCAGGTTACAAATTATTTTAAGTTGACTCAACAAGTTTTTTTACAGTGTAGCGGCCAGTTGATGAATTGCAGTTTTAGTCTCTTCAGTGTTGGCTTCAAGAGGGAGACCGGTAGGTTGCCGCTTGGGAAATAATGCAATAAACATTAATTTAACAACATTAGATGTAACATACAACTCTAATGTACAAAACTGAAAACTGAAGAAAAAACTAAGAAGAAACAGTTATTTCAACAACAAAAATTAAATCATTTCAATCAAATTTGAAATGTAACGCAGGGAATTCTGGGAATGTCAATTTACAGCTATGGAGGGTATGCATTGACGTCACTTTCCCACCGGGACACGCCCCCTCAGCCCGACTTGGCAAAAGAGCCTTCAGTGTGAATGGGTTTAATAGGGAAGATGCGAAAACTTAAGTAAAACAAACGATAATCAGTTTAAACTAAATGTTGCTGAACTTGATATAATGTTCCTAATAACTTAATAATATCCAGTGGTCAATGCCTATTAATGCAGCCAGAAATCGTGTTTTCTTACATTTATATGTGTCTGATTTTGACGCCGGGGAAAAAAAATAAAGCAAATTTGCCTGTGAACTCATTTTGTAAATACAAAATAGGTTGGTCTCAACCCCGGTGATCACTTATATCAATGCTATATATATTGTCCAGCTGAAAAACATACATAGTTTTTGTCAGTGTTTTTTTTAAAAACATCCAGTTATGCAGAATTTAAGATGGTAAATATGTAGCTGATGACTTGTCAATACGATATACTACAATACAATATATAGGATATGATTTTACTGCACAAGTCAACATATTAACATGAAATGATATCTGCAAATCCGTGTTTCGCTACCTGGAGACCATTTGTTTCTTTGAATTGCAGCGATTAATTTGCTTCTCTTTTCTGTAGCTTTCAGCAGTCTGTAAAAATATACCTCAGGTTTCTTGTGAAATCTCTTTGTACAGTCAATCGCAAAGCTCGTTCTGGTTTTAGAGGTGTTTTTTGTGTTCTGTCACAGCATTCATGTTGAAACCAATGCTGCCTCTCAGTCTTTTTTGCTACTCAGTGGGCGGAGCCACAGGCACTCCAGCTGACGGTGACATCACATGCATACCCTCTATTCACTGTAAATTTGATGTTCTTTTTCACTTCAAAAACAATACACTACCGTAAAATTACATCCAATGTCCAAAACAGTATTTCACTGTATATAGTTGGGGAATTTAACCTTGGGGAATTTTACTGTAGCACTTTTACAGTCTCTAAATTTACCGTCATTTTTTGTGACATATGTGACATCATTTACCAGAAATGTCTCATTCAGGTCTCTCTAACAGTGGTGCAGAAAATGGTTGGTAGTATCATATTTTTTATTCATATTTTTGAGGCTTATTATAGTCAGGGAGGGTACTGTCAAGCTTAACAACTCAACCCCGTCAGATAAAATTAAGATGGAAAATTATTATTTTTCAACATTTTTTTTTTTATTCCACAAGTATATACAATGTACTTGGTGGTCTACTCACCTAACTACATGAGGAGCAGTGGCCATTTTGAGTGAAAAACCTCAGCCCTGTCACAAATGTATGTATTTCCCATTGTTTAAGGGGTGTTATTAACTTTTAACATTTTTTTTAAATATTTTTAAAATATTTTTTATAAAATATTCATGGTTTCAGCAAATATATACTTACCAAAATCATGACAACTCATATTAATTGTTATAAATAGAATTTTTGATATGTCCACTTAAACTTTGACAAGCATCCTATCAGAAATTGCACCCACATTTCCACCAGAAAGACATGGCTATGCATGCAAATGTGTTGACCCAGAAATATGGGGACAATATGGGACAATATGAGAGAGAAACAAAACCAAAAATTAAAACTGGAGGCAATGTATCCCTTCAAATGTGTTACAGTGTTCAACCCCGTCACACCTTGTCACATTAAATTTATTAAAAAATACAGGGAAGAAAATTAAGAATGAAAGCATTTCTTTGATTACTATCTGACATGTTAAGAACTAAAACAATAAAATTGTGGTTTCAGTTAAAACTTTTAAATGAAACATATTTTTTACAAAAATAAAGAGACCATAGTCACACAATTTGTGTATTTTTAACTTCATTCCTGTAAAAATATGAAAAATATGATCAATGTTCTGTGTTAAATCCTTTTTAAACCAATCCCATTTTGTTTATGGGGTTGAAAAAAAAGGTGTCTAAATCTGAAAAACTGAAAATAATAAAAGGTCGTCAATGCCTGAGGTGGGAAAATATGATTTCTTTGGAGTTTTGACATGTGCCAAATTGTGTGGGCTATTTAGAAAATGAATCATATGTAGTTGAAAAAAGTGTATTTTCCAAGTTGAAATGTTACCGAATCTCAGGAATAACTCTTATAATAATTACATTTTAAAGCACAGCCACCACAAAATCAGACTTTAGCACCTCTTTTTACTTTGGGATCATTCTGATTTTTTATTTTTAAGTTTCCAGCACTGGAATACAGTTCTATTTCCTTGGCTACAGACCACCAGAGGGCATAACAGAGTGGAATTCTTCCTGCCCTTCCCTTTGTTGAGAACTTAACATAAAAGCTGTCACCTTGTGACCTTAATGACGTGTGCCTATAAATACCTGCTTACATGACATCACTTCCTCTTTCGTCTTCTCGTCGAAATCTATCGGGTGAGCGTGGTATTTCCGAACCGCCCGCTGGAATGTAAAATATCCGCAAAAAAAATAAAATAAAGAAAGGTAAAAAAAAGAACTTGCTCGTAGAGTTGACGAATTGGCTGATGAAATAGGAAAAATTCAGGAGTTTCTAGCCAAACTGCAACCCCAGGCAACTTCTGAGGTGTCAGAATCAGGCAGCGAGGAGACCGGTATTCCGTCTCTCTCACCGCCTGATCTTGCTTTATTTCCAGACGACATTGATTGTGTTTCTGTGGCAGCTACAGACTCGCTGTTCTCAGAGCAATACATTTCAGATAAGGAACCAGTGATTGATAGTGAAGATATTGCGGATGATCAGAGTGAAGGATTGCTTGTGTCTAACGATATAGTAAACACAATTAAAACCGCTTTAGCAAAATTAGGGACCAATCCCAAGTAAGCAACTGGAACTGCGCGTACAAATCGCCTTTGCCATTCCCTGCTATGCACAAATGTATTTGCTATTCCACAATCTCCAGATTTTCCGGAGATATTCTCGCAAGCATTTAAATCCGCTCACTCAACCAGACTGGATCGAGTTTCGCATCTGTTAGCAGCAATGGAGGATCCGGGTCCAATAGGATTGGGTCCGATGCCACCAATAGAACCCGTGGTGGCATCTCTAATTGTGCCACCTGACGAGGCATTGAGACCGGATCCAAGGTGTCCAAATATTGAATGTAGACGGACAGACAACTTAATTGGCAAAATATACAATTCAACGGCCTCTTTAGGCAGAACTGTTAACACGCTTGCCCATTTGTTACTAGCAATCATTTCCTCGCTCAGTTCACCAGACACTACAGCCAGAGAATTGGTTAATGTAGTGCTGCAATCCGTGGGTTCAATAGCGGGTCATTGTGGTAAGGTCATGGGGTTGCTGGTCCAGGTGCGCCGTCAGGTTTGGTTTTGCAGTCACCTTTATCTGAATCTTGCAGAGCCACTCTGCCTCAGCTTCCTCTTGTCCCTGGTCAAATATTCGGACCAGCTGCTCAGGAGGCGTTAGACCGAAGGCTCGTGGCTTCAGAAGCGTGGTGTCAGTTACAGAAGCAGCGAGCCTCATTTAAGGTGCCTGGTTATTCGCCCTATTCGTTCCGCAGAACTACTTTTCCCTCGGGTCACCAAAGTGCAGTATGAGACCTGCCACCAATTAGAGCATATAAGGTCCAGCAATCCCGGCCATATGGACCTCCACCGAGACCATATCATCGTTCAAGACACACGGCAGTGGCACCTGATAATTGTCCCCCCAAGGACAACAAACTCGCTCGTAGACAGCATTGACTTGGTAAGGCCGGCGACGAACAGATTTTTAACATCACAAATTCATTGTTGGCATTCAATAACAGCAAATCAATGGATTTTAAAGACAATTTCTCAAGGTTACAGTCTACAATTTTGTGGCCGGCCCCCTGTAGACACTAGGATTTGTCCTTCTATTATGACGAGCACAGAGAAACACAAAATTCTTTCCAAGGAAATTCAGACATTACTGGAAAAAGACGCTATAGAGAAAATAAAACCACCTGCCGCAACGCAAGGGTTTTTTTCTTTTTACTTCATAATTCCAAAAAAAGATGGGAGTTTCCGTTCTATACTGGATTTGAGAGATCTAAACAAAACACTAAAATATCTATCTTTTCGTATGCTTCGAATGTCAGATGTCCTGCAGGCAATCGAGCCTCAAGATTGGATGGTGAAAGTGGATTTAAAGGATGCGTATTTTCCACGTTCCAATTGCGCATAATCACCGCCACTTTCTACGTTTCCATTTCGAAGGGAAGACATTTCAGTTCAAGGTGCTTCCGTCTGGTCTCTATTTGGCCCCAAGGGTCTTTACAAAGGTTGTTCAGGCAGCCCTCACTCCCTTGCAACAAAAAGCCATCTGTGTGCTTCCATACCTAGACAATTGCCTTTGGTGCGCGGAGAACCTGACAAAGGTGGCAGAAAATTTGAATCATCTTTTGGCCCATATTGCAAAACTGGGATTTTCAATCAACCAGACCAAATGTCAGCTAATTCCATGGCAGTGCATTCAGTTTCTCAGAACTAAATTCCCGCAATATGACTGCTTCTCTTACAAAAGTCAGGGCTCAAAAGATTTTGTACATATTGGCCTAGATAAAACCAGGCAGATCAGTCAGGTACCTCACGTTGTTAAGACTTGCAGGTATTGCAATGCCCGTGATCAGACTGGGCATGCTGTACCTAAGACCCTTTCAACGCTGGCTGATTGGGAGACGTCTGTCAGCGAAAACTCAGAAGTACACCTTAGTGAGGGTAACGAACGCAGCATGGCAGTCTCTAAGATCTTGGCGCAGCACAGAGTTTCTTATGCAGGGGGGTTCCTATGGGTCCACCGCCTGCGAGAAGGGAGAACGTTACTACAGAGAACGTTACTACAGATGCCAGTCAGCAAGGCTGGGGAGGTGTATGGAATCAAAGGGGTGTGAAAGGAATTTAGGAAAAAAACGCTCCCGTTCCAACACATCAATTACCTAGAGCTGAAAGCAGTGTTCCTAACAGTAACTAATTTCTTGAACGGATTAATTCACAAACATGTACTGATACGGTCAGACAACAGGGCGGTTGTATTCAACATAAATCATCAGGGCGGCACGAAATCACTAAAACTCCTTCAGGCTGCGCACAAATTTTGGGTACGGGCAGACACCCACCTGTCTTCTCTGAGAGCAGTACACATTAGCAGATGCGTTGTCACGGAGTGCACCTCTGTCCAGGGAGTGGCAACTCCATCCAGAGATAGCGCAATTAATCTGGAACACATACGGGGCGGCAAACGTAGATCTGTTCGCGAACAGTCAGTCAACGCAATGTCCGAGATGGGTCTCGCTGAGCAAGGAAGGACAGGATGCGTTGGCCCACAGTTGGCCAAGTGGTCTCCTGTACGGGTTCCCTCCGTTCCCGATGATTTGGTTAGTTCTCAGTCGCATTCGGGTAACGAGTCAGCCGTTGTTATTAATAGCCCCATGCTGGCTGAACAGACCGTGGTTTCGGCTCCTTCTCCATCTTTTGATGGGTCCGCCGGCCCAGTTGCCGATCAGGCCAGATCTCTTGACACAGTTGAACGGCAGGTTACGGCACAATCAACCTCAGACTCTGAAATTGTGCATCTGGCCGTTGGGGGCGATACCAACCTTTTGGTCTGTTCGCAGGGGGTACAGGACACTGTTCTAAATGCTCGTGCTCGGTCGACTAGGGCGTTATATCAGAATAGGTGGAAACTCTTTTTGCAATGGTGTAACGATCATCAGTTAAATCACCAAATGTGTTCCATACCTGACATTTTGGAATTTTTGCAAAGCTTACTGACGATGGGCCAGTCGCACTCTACAATAAGAGTTTGCGTGGCAGCGATTTCAGTGCACCGGGGTCTCGTAGATGGTTGCTCTATTGGGAAGCCTAAATTGGTGTTTGCTTTTTTAAAGGGGGTTAACCGGTTAAATCCTCCCTGTAGAGCCATGATTCCACAGTGGGATCTTAATGTTGTTCTTGATAACCTTTGCGTACATCCATTTGAACCACTGTCATTAGCGGATATTAAATGGCTTTCTCTGAACACTGCTTTTTTGATTGACATTTCTTCAGCAAAATGCATCAGTGAATTAAATGCGCTGTCTGTAGCCCCGCAATGTTTACAGTGGGGTCCAGAAGAATCCGAAGTGACGCTGTGGCCAAACCCGGCTTTTTTACCCAAGATTTTGTCTAGTAACTATGTTAACACACCAGTGATATTGCCAGCGTTTCACTCGGTAGACCTCCAGATGCGTCATGAACTTTGTCCTGTGAGATCCCTGCATCTTTATGTGAATAGGACAGCTCCCTGGAGGACAACTGATCAGTTATTTGTTTGTTTTTTTAGATCGTGATAAAGGTTCTCCTGTATATGAGAGCAGACTTGCTCACTGGATAACCGAGGTCATCACGAGCTCTTATGCTTCTGCCCACAAAGTCCTGGCCAATCCAGTAAAATGTCACTCCACACGTTCAGTAGCAGTGTCATGGGCAGCTTTACGGGGAGTTTAGCTGCAGACATTTGTGCAGCAGCAACGTGGAGCTCAACTTCCACGTTTTCACGTTTCTAGACTTAATGTTGTTTCTGTCCCAGACAGTTGCTCAACAGCAGTACTTGGTGAAGGAGCGCTTATATGAAGAATGTCATAATTTGAAATTTGAATAAACAAGTTAAGCATTATATGTTTGTACGTTGTCATTCTTTTCCAAGTCTTGAGTTATAGTGATCTTCTGCAAGGAGTCAGATTGTCTATATGGGTAACTATGGAATTATGTTATAAGGTGACATGAATGCTGACAAGACCCTCGTGATGGATTTGATATTCGCCTTCCACTCTGTTATGCCCTCCGGTGGTCTGTAGCCAAGGAAATAGAATGTTGGTTACATATGTAACCGTGGTTCTATGACTGGCGGAAGACCGCCAGAGCCTCTGGTCACTCGGGTCAACGAGAAGGAAGTGATGACGTGTAAGCAGGTATTTATATGCACACGTTATTAAGGTCACAAGGTGACAGCTTTTATATTAAGTTCTCGACAAAGGGAAGGACAGGAAGAATTCCACTCTGTTATGCCCTTTGGCGGTCTTCCGCCAGTCACAGAACCACGGTTACATACGTAACCAACGTTTTATCACTTGCAATGGTGGCAACTTTCAGACAGGTTGTAGCCTAAAGCTGCGTGGGACAATTTGGATTGATGTAATTGGCAGACGTTGTGCGCCGCAAATTCAAACAAGAGAACCAATCAAAAGCACCAGAATAACATCTGTGGCTTGTTGCATAAAAGCTTGTTTGGTCTAAGTTAGCTATCTCATTTTTTCTGGTCGTAATTTTCAGTCAGTTACATAAAATCGTAGATCGGTCTAATTTGAAAAAGAAGCCTGATTATGTAATGGTAAATGGTCGGTTGGTACAGACTAGTACTTAACATAGAGGCAAAGTTTATGCAATTGGCTGCTGTTGATCTAAAATGACAAGTATTGTGTTTGTTTTTTCTTTTTATTTTTAGGGGAAAAAAGTAATTATGGTCTATAATCAGTATTTATTATTTTACACTACAGTATTATCTAAGAAAAACCACTGAGAAAGGTTAGAATGGAATAAAAACCTTTAAGAATGATGAAGCATTCCGTATATAAAGATTTGACTTATTCATTCACAACTATTTTGAGGCATTCATTGTATGGGCAAAATATACGCTTTTGTGTTCTGTAAAACAAAGAAAATAATACAGGTTTGGATTGTTTGGATGAGTAAATAAGAACAGAGTTTGTGAATTAATGTGATGAACCAGAGACAGTATACATTGGAGGAGATGTTAGGTCAACTTGCCACATAATAGCAGACTAGGGTTTACAGTACAGAAATGATCAGTTACACTTTCATCTTTAAAACAAACCTGACAGAGAGATGTGAGCTAGAGATGGTGCTTAACATTATAGTCAGTGATTCATTGGATGCCTCTGGTGTTGCCAAGAAACAAAATGATCTGCATCCGAAAGTTTTTATGATTTCTGTGGATTTATATTACAATGTGCTCAAAATTTACAGCAACAATTTTTCACAGATTCAGAAGCCATAATGTTTTGAATTTTTTAAGTCTGTTCTTGACGTTGATTTCCTCAATATAAAAGTAGATTCTTCTGAGAGGTTAGTTTAGGCGAAGATCTTCTCCAGACACATACAGTTAGACAGGATCCAAAACACAGTCACATCATTTATGCATAAGCATCACTTTATTTTAATGAATGACATGAATGAATGACAATAGCAATGGCTTGTGTGAGCAATGTGGACACCATTGGCTCATGTGCCATGTATTTTTTCAAACATTATGTGTTTTTATTCCAGAGTCAACATCTTGAATCCCTATTGATACTTTAAAAAGATGCATCATAGTTACAAAAAAGTGGATTAGATCTTAAAGGATTTATCATTTGACAAAATTAGCATCACAGCTCCTCAACTGTCATTAACATTGATATAAATGTGACCATATATAGAATTTGTTGTTAGCCCCTTGTGGATTAGAAAGTAGTGAAATTTGGCATGTTCTATCAGACTGTCCTGTTTTCCACATGTACCACATTTTGTAAAGTGTTTAGTTTTGTAAAATTATTAGTAAAAACATGTGCTGCTTATAGCACCAAATTCTCACAAAACGTTGTAAACACCCTTAGTTTGACACTAGGTACAAACCCAGTGACCATATTTGACATTATTAGCTGCTGAAATTTGATTGGCTGCTGGCGGCCATGTTTGTTGTTTTATCCCAGTGATATTTAAAGAATATGTCAGCATTTGCCCTTTGGAAGAAGCATACTAATTTTCAACTTGACTGAACATATTGTCATGAGGATCTCAAGAAGATGCTAAACTGTATGCTAAAACAAATGCAGCCCAGGAGAAGATTTTTCTAAAACTTTGAAATGGCAGAAAACAGATTGTGAGGTGAGTGAGATTAATATAGGCAAATGTATCTGAAAGATTAATGTTATATTCATGATGACAGAATGAAATGGTAAAGACAGGATCTGCTTCTGTGGTCACTACTGGCTCTGGCACTGTGGGACATTATTGTAGGAGGCTTCATGGTCAAGTATTAGGAGTGCTGACATAAAGGACAATTCCCAATTTTATTGTGTCTCAACTGAAAATGGTAATTACTGTAAATAGGCTGCTTTGTATGCTAAATATTGTGTCCTTAAAAGAAATTTGCTCAAAAAAAGTGTTCGGGCACATAAAATTACATTTATGGTCTATGACAAATGGGTAAATCTGGAACACAGGCATTGTGTCTGGAGAAAAGTAAATGGTAGAATAATATTGTTTGGTTCTATTTTAATATCCTTCCAATTTTATGATGTCAGTTTTTGTGAATACATCTGTGCATTGACTCAAAGTTTTGGTATTTTCTCTCTGTTCTCTTAAACAGCTAGATAATATAGTTGTCGGTTTTATGGCTTACCGGTATTAACACCTGCAGCTTGACTGGACTCATCACTCATGCTTTTATGTTATGGCAATTTTGTCACACAATCTAGATGCCAAATATGCAGTTCAATACTTGTTGCTTTTTTAAACATCTTACATCATGCAATGAAGCTGTCAGCACTATTAATCTAAAACAGAAATAAACCCCTGACTCAGGTGGGCTTTAAGATGCGCAAATTCTGCTGTCGTTCAGATAGTAGGTGGGCAGAAATAAATAATATTCATTGGTCTTAACAATATATGTCAAAAAAGAGAGAGAAAACCCCCCAGCAGCCATAACAGGTAACTATAAAACAATTACAAACTGCCAGGTACAAAAAAAAAAAAAAACTTGATATCTAATAATAAATTACTAATTTCAGGCAGCATGTATGAATGTATGCTATTGATGTTCCTTAAGTTAAATATACTAATCAATCCCTTGGCTGTTAAATATTAATAGTCTAACACTTTAATCCAAGAGATTAATTTAAATAATCCAATAGTCGTGCTTTGGACAAATGAACACATCTAATGCAGCAATGTGGCATCTCAGCAAGGTTTGACAGCTGTCATTTACATAATGCCTATTCTAAACAAAATTAGAGCACTGTTGTTTAACCTCTTCTCAAACCTTTTGAAATTTATGAGTGAGTTGCAATAGGAGCTAAACCGGGGGACATGATTTATGATCACAACCGTCACCGTTTATATATGTGAACTAGAGTGCAGCGGTGGTTTGTCTCAGGGTGCTGTATGGGTGGAAGGTGATGTCATCCGAACACTGAAAAACATCTGATCCGTTGTGAGGTGGAAAACTGCTTTACAAGAAAAACAAACTGCACAGCTCTGCTTGTAGGTGTGAGAAGTTACATTCATATGTGTCTTGATGTTCCTATTCTTCAAGTGCTGTAATGTAGTGGTAGCAAAGAAAAAGGTCATGTTTTTTTTTTTGTCCAGAAAATACAGTAGTCAGCATTTGAAGTGAATCAAAAAAAGGAATCAAAAAAATGTTTTGGTTTTAGGACAACTTTGATGAAAGGTTTTGATCCACTTCAAATTTTGTATCCATTCTGCCAAACGTTCAATGAAGATCTGGTCTTTATAGCAAAGTAGATTTTTATAGAGCTATCCAATAGACTTCTTGCATTAAAGCAATAGTTTTTGTTCCTTTTTGTGCAAAACACAAAGGAAGATATTTTGAAGAATGTTGGTAAGCAGTTTGGTTCCTATGGACCTCAATTGTATTTTTTGTCCATACATTGGCAGTCACTGTGAACAGAGCGGTTTGGTTACCAACATTCTTTAGAATATTTTTTTTAAGTTTCACAAAAGAAGGAAGTGCATACAGGTTGATGAATAAATGATGATTTTTTTTATTTTTTTTTATCACTATCACTTTATTTTTACTATCACTTTAAGTAATCTTGCATGTTATGACCACCAAGTGGCGCCATATAGACAACATGCATGATAATATGCATTTCATATTTTGCCACTTGCAATCATTTCAGCCTTCAAGCCACTTTAATTAGAATTAATGTCATCTCTGTTAAGGATGTCCTTAAAATAAAACAAAACCATGATTTTGTGAACACATTTAATTGGAGCAAATAAAGAGTTTTGTAAGACAAAAGGTACATTATGTTTATATTTTTAATTACAAAAATTGTTTCAAATGTTGTAGATGTCAGAAGTTTCCTTTCAGCATTACATAAACTGATCATAACCTCTTTCAAAATGTGCTCTCCTTAAATCAGTTTCTTACACGACTGACAGAAACAAAACAATATTTACATGTCATGCATTGTTAAAATGACTCTAAACACGCTGAGAAATATAGATAGCAGCTTTACAGCCAGCCTGTATTACTGTTTTCAAAAGCAAATATCCTGGTACCTATAGAGTGAAAAACAGATTTTTGTTAAATGTTTACATAACATATATTTCCTATGACACAAACAAGCAAACCAACATATCAAACTCACCGACTCAGCGTCATTCTCCAATCCTGTGTCATGATGTTCTATTTCATCATCACGAAATTCTTTAATAAGCTGATTGAATTAAAAACATTTAGTTTATGTATCAGTGTGCATTTTAGACATCCACATTTTTGCATTTGGCTCAAAAAATATATGCTTATTAAAGTATATGGTTTGCATAAAGTGGTGATTATAAATGCTACACTATAGGTGTGCATTTACAGTTGAAGTCAAAAGTTTACAGAAGTTTGCAGAATCTGCAAATTGTTAATTATTTTACCAGAATAAGAGGGATCATTCAAAATGCATGTTATTTTTTATTTAGTACTGACCTGAATAAGATACTTAACATAAAAGACCTATAATTACATACAATCCACGAGAGAAAATAATAGTTGAATTTATAAAAATGACCCTATTCAAAAGTTTACATGCGCTTGCTTTTTTCCTGAAAAGTTAAACTGCCGTTTTTCAGAAAAATCCTTCAGGTCAAGTTCTGTGATTTTTTAGCATTTTTGTGTATTTGAACCCTTTCCGACAATGGCTGTATGATTTTGAGATCCATCTTTTCACACTGTGGACAACTGAGGGACTCGTATACAACTATTACAGTAGGTTCAAACGCTCACTGATGCTCCAGAAGGAAAAGCGGTGCATTAAGAGCCGGGGGTGAAAACTTTTGAACACAATGAAATGTGTACATTTTTTTTATTTTGCCCAAATATCATATTTTTTTTTTTATTTAGTACTGCCTTCAGAAGCTACAGAAGATACTTACATATTTCCCAGAAGACAAAATAAGTTAAATTTACCCTGATCTTCAAATTCAAAAAGTTTTCACCCCCTGGCTCTTAATGCACTGTGTTTCCTTCCGGAGCATCAGTGAGCGTTTGAACCTTCTGTAATAGTTGCATATGAGTCCCTCAGTTGTCCTCAGTGTGAAAAAACGGATCTCAAAATCATACAGTCATTGTCGAAAAGGGTTCAAATAAACAAAAATGCTGAAAAACCAAAGAATTTGTGGGACCTGAAGGATTTTTCTGAAGAACAGTGGGCAGTTTAATGGTTCAGGACAAACAAGGGACTCGTGACTCATGAACTATCACTGAACAAAAAAAAACACAGCTGTGGATCATTCAGGTAACAACACGGTATTAAGAATCAAGTGTATGTAAACTTTTGAAAGTCATTTTTATAAATTCAACTATTATTTTCCCTTGTGGACTAAATGTAAATGTCTTTTATGTAAAATATCTTATTCAGGTCAGTACTAAATAAAAAAATAACATGTATTTTGTATGATCCCTCTTATTTTGTTAAAATAATTAACATTTTGCAAATTCTGCAAGGTGTATGAAAACTTTTGACTTCAACTGTAAGTGTGAAATAAACATACCCATTACCTGTAGTAACTCTGTGTATCTCTCTGGGTCGGCCTCCATTAGTGTTCGGATTTGGCTGTTGTAGTGCTCTGAGATGCTCTCCTCCACTGCAACAGTGCAGGCCATGGCCCCTTCCTTACCCAGAAGAGCAGTACAGGCCCCTGAAACCACAAAGGTAAAGGCAAATTATTACACAGTATAGTGCAAAAGCAAGTAAATGAGCATGCATAGTTATAAACATACCTAATGCAAACCCAGCAATATTCCATAATGGCAACAATAATGTTGGTCGAACCCGGTGCT
Source organism: Cirrhinus mrigala (assembly GCA_036247105.1). Taxonomy (NCBI): domain Eukaryota; kingdom Metazoa; phylum Chordata; class Actinopteri; order Cypriniformes; family Cyprinidae; genus Cirrhinus; species Cirrhinus mrigala. The sequence continues at coordinate 8,269,360 of CM070012.1, forward strand.
CACCCAGGATCTCATTAAACTTTTCCAAATGCATTTTTTCTTGGTCCCACATATGCTGCAGATGTGAAGAGTACATTTTAATCAGTTACTGCATTAAACTACGTAGGGGACCTGGATCACAAAACCAGTCATAAGTAGCACGGGTATATTTGTAGTAATAGCCAATAATACATTGTATGGGTCAAAATGATTTATTTTTCTTTTATGCCAAAAATCATTGGGACATTAAGTAAAGATCATGTTCCATTAAGATAGTTTATAAATTTCCTACCATAAATATATCAAAACTTAATTTTTGATTAGTAATATGCATTGCTAAGAACTTCATTTAAACAACTTACTCAATATTTTGATTTTTTTTTTTCACCCTCAGATTCCAGATTTTAAAATAGTTGTATCTTGGCCAAATACTGTCCTATCCTAACAGGCAATTGAAAGCTCATTTATTTTTCAGATGATGTATAAATCTGAATTTCAAAAAATTGAGCCTTATGACTGGTTTTGTGGTCCTGGGTCACATATGTGCATTAGAATGATCTTCAGTACCTGGATTAGAGGCCCTGTCTGAGTTCTTCCAAGAACTGCCATCTGGCCAGCATAGATGCGATTGGCTCCGTACTCTCCTGCATGGTCAACCCTCAACATACTGTCCAGCATGGCTTTCTCCTCTTTGTCATGTGGTGAAGGAAGGACACTGTACCTTCTACATAACACTGAGCCATTTGCTGCACACATACAAACAAAATAAGACAAAGAACACTGTATAAATTTCTGTATATATATATATATATATATATATTATATATATATATATATATATATTCATGAGACTCATGAGACAACACAGTTTGGACTTATTCTACACTAAGGAGGCAAAATGTTTCCGACATTATTCAGGTAACAGGGATTTCTACTAGTTCAAAATTAGATATGTACACAATTTTAACAGGGTTGAAAAAAACATAGGAAATAAATAGAAACACTACAGAAAGTCAATAGAAAATTTTAATTTTAGTTCAACGATCAAACATTTCTGAAACGAACCAATGTTTAAAAGAAGAAAAAAGGTCTTATTTTGTGCCCAGTTAGCAAAGTAAAAAAATATTAAGTACGTTAGGATATTAAATAATGCGTCTGTAAATATCACGATTCACATATCTGCATTACAAACAAAAAACGTGACTTTAATTTTAGTTCTCATCTAAACTTTAAATTTTCAAAATAAAATATCACCATGTCACATAAATCCAAACAATGTAAAGTTTCACCGCTCCTGTTCCTATGTCAAGGCCATCACTAAGCCATCATTTACGCAGTATTATAGCAGAAGTTCGAGGAATTGTTTTCTTGACATCAGAGTGTGATCCAGCAGCTGTCATGAGCTCACTCACGTACATGCACAAGTTTACCTCTGTTTACTGCACGACAGTTCCTTACGCTTGACGGACAGAAAGCATGACTAAGGTCCAGTCTCACAGCACACTTCGCTGCTCTCTGCATGTCTAACGTTAGAAATTATACAATTATGTATCTAACTGTAGAGCTAAAAAGCATATATTAACACTGAAGGTTGTGGCGCATGTAAGTGACGTCATCACGTCGCTACGTTCGTCCTGGTTGTGTGATGTTTATGGGCTATATTATGTCACAGAGATTAGGGTTTTTGGAGACGAATATAACAAACTAAGAAAGCTATATCACAACGTTATCACAAAATATTACTTTTGATCTATTATAAACTCTTAAATATTTATCTTAATGCCCCATAGGTGGCACTGTCACACAAATGAGTCTAACAAGTCTTTGAGTTTGGTTACTAAATATATGGAAGCAGTACAGAACACATATGTCAGTAGGACAACTGCTAAACTGTCGGTGACTTGCATCATTTGACCTACTTCCAGCACCAGACATTTTTTTCCACCTGATTTGGTAGTGAGTGTAAAAGTTTCCCATAGCTAAATGCTACTCCTATAGTTGAACACTTGTCCTCAGTGATGCAATTCAGTGGTGTAGACATAAACAATTGGGTTTTGCATTTAGGGTAAACTTCTGGCCCTTCCGGAAGGCTATATTCCACCCTTTGTAATTAGTGGAACTTTCTAGCAAATCAGCAAATGAATTTTCAAAGTCATTTTCATGGTGAGTAAACCGTAGGCGTCCAGTTTACATGCCTTTGGTGAAGTGTTGAATGTGATGTTTCATCCAAGTCAGCCGGTAAATTCCATGGCTTCTGTAGCTGTGTCTTAGATTAAGACATACAGCATATATTTCACTGCAGTGATAAAAATGGAGCCTGGCCATCTGAAGAAAGAAGGTGCTGACTGCTATGGAACTGCGACATTAGGTAAACATTGAGCTGTAGGTAGAAGTCTCTCTGTAAAGATAATGCACTGAGTTAGTTATGGGAAACTGAAGCTAGGTCAGCATGACAAGACAATTTCAGCTTTAAACAGAGTATTGAAATGGGGTATGATGTAATGTAAAAAATCTGAGATCAAACAGGGTCTGAACTTTGAAAGGGAATAGAGCGGTTGCCTCAGGAAACAGCAAAAAAGTAGTACAGTGTTGACACTTGTTATATTTGAAATGAATCTTTAATTAATCAAGATATGTAAAATGAGATATCCATCATTTTGCGGTGAAATATATTAGAATAATCCTCTAGCAAATGTTTGTGGTTGCAGCTAACGTGTAATTTATGCACCACAACTGTATATTTTCTTACTGGTATTTGACATCTCCAGTGTAGTTAATGATATAATGTGGACCAGCTTATGTTATTACACAGACAAATAGTATATTTAAAGCATTAAGTGGGTTTTCAAAATCTGTAGGCATGTAATATGTCCACAAGTGTGTAAAAAAGTAATACATTCATGTCTGTTTCAAGGCTCTGGCCAGACAGCCTTTTAGACATACCTGTGGTCTAAGAGCTCCATGCAAAATTTAGTGTATTTGTTTGTACTTCTGAAGGAGACATAACAACTCTTGACTTAACGTATGTCGAGAGCCATGTGATGTATTCAGTTTAAAAATTTTAGACATAGTAGCACATGTAGTAAGTAATTCTATTACTAGTTTTTTAATGCATTTGGAGATGAAATATGTACTTTAATAGTCAAAAGTTTTTTTTTTTAAGAGTTTTAATGTTTTTTTAAAGAAGTGTCTTCTGCTCACCAAGCCTGCATTTATTTGATCCAAAGTACAGCAAAAACGGTAACATTTTGAAATATTTTTACTATTTAAAATAACTTTTCTATTTGAATATATTTTTAATGTATTTCATTCCTGTGATTTAAAAGCTGAATTTTAGCATCATTAAAACAACATTAAAAATCTTACTGGTCAAAAATTTTTGACTGGTTGTGTATGCATTTAGCACACCACTCTTATGTTGCCACAGTTCAAGCCCTGGTGGCAAATAATTGTGATTACTGTAATTTCAAGTTTTTACTTAGACAATAAAATATAATAGATTAAGTCAACGTGTTAGCCAATTAATGGAAAATTCATAAAGCGTATAATCAAATGTACTTTAAATGCTTTGATGGATAAATGGATACATTTCATTGCACAATACACTGAGATATAACCTCTGGAATCTTCTTGATTTTTTTTTTTTTTTTTTGATAGAGTGATATGTGCAATTGTCTTACCAGATATTTAGATGGAAGACTGTTTTTACAGATACCATTTCAACAACACCTGGTGTTGTGTCACTTTGTCCCATATAGCGTTTGTAGTACCTTTTTGTGTGAATATAATTGATTGGCCACTATTCTGATTATACAACCCCTGTTTAGAACACAGGTTGTTTCTACATCATAACAGATTTGGAGAAATTAACATTACATTACTTCTGCAGTGAATGGGTACCATCAGAATGAGAGTGCAAACAGCTGATAAAAACATCACAATAATCCTCAAGTAATGCACATGACTCTTCTTGAGAAGCAAAATGATGTGCCTATTAGAAACAAATTCAACATTAAGATGTTTATAACTTCAAACCATTGCTACCAGGTAAAATATGAGTCCTCTATCCATAATATATGCTTTCTCCAGTGAAAAAGTCATTTTGTCCGAATCAGCAGATCGAAAAAAAAGTAAAATGGATGTTATGGTGTTATGGATTATGGAGTCATGGTTTGAAGTTAAATGCCTTAATGATTTATTTGTTTCTTACAAACACAGCTTTTCACTTCACAAGACATTATTTGATGGACTGAGTCATGTGCAATGTTTGTGGATTACTGTGATGCTTTTATCAGCTGTTTGGACTCTCATTCTGACAGGCACCCATTCATTGCAGAGGATCCACTGGTGCACAATAAATGATCACCGTATTGTGGAACACAATAAGTTCACCGTATCTCATGATTAATTTAAATATTAGTACATTAAAGACTCTTAATATAAAGTGAGTTTGAAAGATTTAAAATCACCTGCGTAGCCTAGCAAACTCAGGGGAAAAACTAGTGTGTATAATAGACTGTGGTCAGGATCTGGGTTACTGGCTTGCGCCTGTTATGTAACCCTGGTGCAAGTTTAAAAATTAGCTTAACACTTTTTATTTTATTGCTGCTCAGTGGTATCCCCCTGGAAAAGACAAACCAACTCATAAAAGTCACGACAACAGCACAAGAATCAAATTCAGATTTAAATTTGCATTGTCTCCCAATAGACGCACACCTCTTTTTATAGTCCACTATTTAAGCAGGGAGAGGAGAAGCTTTACCGCCAATATTGAAGAGTTTGCCTTCAGAAATGTTTCTTCTCATCTGCAGACCTTGTTAAACCGCTTAAAAACAGGCTGCTCTTGCAGACTGTGGGAATTCAGCAGGCTGATGTAAGCTAATACGTGCCGCTGCGTCTGTCTGTGCTCTTGTAACAAGTCGACTACTGAAGGAGAAGGTGACAGGGACTCGTCCAGCATGTTTAGCATCTGCACCTGGCTGTGGGGTGCATGCTTTCATGTCCAGACAAACCTCCCTGTGGCTGGCTGGGATGAATCAGATTTCACAATGAGCCGGCAAACAAGCAATAGTCTGCATATCACCGACAAAATAATATACAAGTGCTTATGACTAACATAGTCGATTCTGTCTGCACCAGCAGATGTTGGGAAAGATGCCCTTAAAATAATATTAAAGAAGAAGTTCACTTCCAGAACAAAAATGTACAGATAATTTACTCACCCCCTTGTCATCCAAGATGTTTGTGTCTTTCTTTCTTCAGTCATAAAGAAATTATGTTTCTTGAGGTAAGCTCTCCATATAGTGGACTTCTTTGGTGCCCATGAGTTTGAACTTCCAAAATGCAGTTTAAATGCAGCTTCAAAGGGCTCTGAACGATCCCAGCTGAGGAATAAGGGTCTTAGCCAAACGGTTGGTTGTTTTCTAAAAAAAAAAAAATGTACAATTTATATACTTATTAACCTCAAATGTTCATCTTGTCTAGCTCTGCGATGCACATGCGAACTCTGTGTGATCCGGGTCAATACAGTTGGGTAGATCTCATTTTCTCTTCCAACTTCAAAATCAACTTACATCGCTGTTTTACTTTTGGGTGTTTGAGCCTTCTTGCAAGTTCACTTTGTAAACACTGGGTCGGTACTTCTGCAGCGCTGTAGGGCGATTTTGAAGTTGGAGGAGAAAATTAGATGAGTTTTTTCGACCTACCCTAACTGTATTGACCCGGATTACTCAGTTCGCATGCACATCGCAGAGCAAGACAAGACGAAAAGTACATAAAATGTAAAGGTTTTTCTTTTTTTAAGAAAACAGCCAATCGTTTGGCTAGATAAGACCCTTCTCCCTCGGCTGGGATCGTTTAGAGCCCTTTGAAGCTGGATATAAACTGCATTTTGTAAGTTCAAACTCGTGAGCACCATAGAAGTCCACTATTTGAAGAACATTCCTAAAACGTTTTTCTCAAGAAACATAATTTCTTTACAACTGAAGAAAGAAAGACACGAACATCTTGGATGACATGGTAAATTAAGTAAATTTTCTGTAAATTTTTGTTCTGGAACTGAACTACTCCTTTAAGATTAAGCAATAACCATTGACCTTATTTTGCTTATATACACATTCTGTATAGATTTGAAGAGGGCATGGTGTTCTGATTAGGTCTGATTTGAAACTTGTTCCCTTTGCAGTTAATAAGACCATTTGAGTTGACAACATTTGCTGATTGATTGCTGTTAAAAAAATAGTTCACCCAAAAATGAAAATTTGCTGAAAATGCACTCACTCTCAGGCCATCCAAGATACACATACGTTTCTTCATCAGAACAGATTTGGAGAAATTTAGAATTACATCACTTGCTCATTAATAGATCCTCTGCAGTGAATGGGTGCCATCAGAATTAGATTTCAAACAGCTGATAAAAACATCACAATTATCCACAAGTAATCCACAAACCCCTATTCCATAAATAAATGTCTTGTAAAGTAAGAAGCTTCACCATTAAGACATTTTTAACTTAAAATACATCAAAAAATACCTCTATTCATTGCTTTTTTCAGTGAAAAACTCATCTTGTCTGATTAAGGAGAGAAATATGCACCGATCACGCACCTTGCATGATCATGCACCATTTGCAACAGTCCAAAACAGTTCTAAACAAATATGTTGGTGGGTTTTGATGTAAGAAGACAATAGGGGATGGAGTTTTTTCTCTAGAGAAAGCATTATCATGAATTATAAATTCGTATTTTGGGAAAACGTGATGGTTTCAAGTTAAAAATGTCTTGATGGATTTGTTTCTTACAAACACACAGCTTTTTGCTTCACAAGATGTTAATTGATAGACTGGAGTCATGTGGAGACTTGCTTTTTTATCAGCTGTTTGAACTCTCATTTTGGCGGCACCCATTGACTAAGGATAAATTGGTGAGCGAGTGATGTAATACTGAATTTCTCCAAATCTGTTCCACTGAACAAACAAACTCATGTGCAAACAACTCATTTTTGTCTTTTGGTTTCAAGTTACAAAGTTACAGGTGCATTATAAATATTATAGCGTTTGATGTACACCCTTTAACATCAACTGCAAAAGGTAAGGGAAGAGTGATGTCTCCCCTCCTCCCTATTTACAATTATGTCATTAATTACACTATATTAGCACTTATTTGCACTTATCATTTTTTCCCCTTGCTTCCCTATTAGAACAAACAGTTGGGTCATTGTTAGGTCATGACCTTCCTGTTATGTCATACTGTTCCAAATTGCAGGCACTTCGCCACTGACATGTTTAAAAGGTGCAATTGTGAGGGTAGTCTTTTCTACTGAAAACCTACAGTTTTAATTTGCCATGACCGTCAGGGTGTGTCTGAGATGCCCGAGAATCTCGGTCATAAGAGAAAACTGAAATATCTTTTTCTGGACCATTTAATACAGCACAAGTGCACTCAAAACAGTGAGCTCATTGAACCATTACTTTTCTCAATAACATCTTATTTTAAGCCATGATCTAATGTTTTCTGTTTTAACGTGTTCATTCAGGAGAAACAATATTCTGATTTGTGAAGGTGCTGTAAGTACTGTATACCCTCTAAAGGTTTTTCTGTGTTACTGTGCTGTCCCTCCTCTCCTACACAGACTGCAGTACGGCCCATCTGGATGACAGCTGTGCCATTTGTCATAAACAAAACCATGAACAGTAAAAAAACAAAGACAGTAAAAAAAGTATAATTTTGGAAAATACAAGTTCAGTCCTTTTATGTTTAATTAAACAAATACAATTTTTTTCAAACTGCCTTTTTGATATAGGCATACCAGGGTGGCTTTGTATGTATGGAGACGTATATGTACGGTACTGTAATTATCAGAGCCCATGTAAAAAATCTCAGTACCGGTGATGGTATAAAGTATAAAACCAAACCCAAAATGGTTTAATAATTTGAAATATTTTTAGAGCTCCATCTGATCCCAATTAGCCATGGAAAGTAAGAAAATAAGATATTCTGATGACAAAAAATGTTGATTTTCATTCCCGGTTGTGTTTTGTTAAACACTCTCGCTCTTTGTGGAGAAACACTCATAAAGGACTCATAGCTCCCGCTTATGCCTCAGTCCTGCAAAAAATATTTTTAGCCAAAGCACGCCAATAAACATTAAGTCGTGTTTGTGTAGCATGAGTCCGTACCACGAATTATGTCATAAATGAATGGATGTACGTCACTGAGCAGGGTTGAGTAGGTGGTATTCTCCATTGGATTACAGGACAGGCTCCAGTGAGCTGTCTGCGGGCCGATCCCACGGATTTCCACAAGGTTCTATTTTGGAGCAAGACGGCCTGCTTATAGTTTGTAAAAAGCCACAGCATCCTATTAAAGGCGGTTACAAGTAATTGGACGATGTTTACTCAAAGTCTTGCCACAGCATTGTTCTTTTAGTTTGCGAGCATAGCATGCAGGTTTTCCATAGGGATGCACGTATAGGTCTGTGTGAGTGGACGGCAGCTTTTGGAGTCTTCAATCAATGTGCCTGGTCTTTGATCTGCAGTTTGGGAATAATAAGAGGCAATAGCTTAATGACACAGTGATGCACCATCCTGATGTGGCCCACACATGCTGCCTTCCTCCGTGCCCCTTTAAAATTGCAATACTCCCTTAAAAATCTGATTTGTTAATGGGCAGAATGACAATATAATAGGTAATAATCTTTGAGGAAGTGATAAGTGGTTTTTTAGTGCTGCGAGGGAGGACCACCAATGTTTTGGACTCTTTGACTCATAGAATAATACTCTAATACCAAGGTTTCCATCCATGCAAGGTTTTCATTCAGGCCCTTAAAGGTTAAAGAAGATATTGTCGGCGGTCTGTACAATGAAAGGTAAAACATATAGCAGTTTCTTAAAGTGAAGTTTTTTTGGCTTTTAGTATGAAAATGTTAGCCTTAAGGGTTACCTATAAGTTAGTATGCTCCAAAACAATGACAAAATTTGCATTTAGAAGATATAAGGTTTAAAAAACTTAGTTTCTAACTTCCGCCAATGTGGATCAACACAAAATCAACTCAGATTTTGATGACATCACCCTGCACTTTAGCTTCTCATCAAACTCTATGTCCAATCAAATGCCCTCTAGAATCGGAAAAGTCCTGCCCCCTACACTATAAATAGAGGGTCTTGTCAGTTTCCCGGATGTGTGGCCATATTGGCCATATTCAGATGTAAACAACAGCACAGATTGCACGGTTTACTACTGAACAGGTTGTTTTGCTAATTTATGCAGTTTAAACCACAGAAAAAAAAATGTGGAAACTGCTAAATCATATAGAGAAGGACTCAGTCAGCAGGAAAGGGCGCAATATTTTGACAAACTACAGTCAATAGGTGGTAAAGATACGTACGAGCAGTATTAATTAAGATATTAGCGTAATATTTCACCTACCTAACCTGAAATTATAAGAACAAACATGAATGTTGTCAAGATTCTTGCCCTGGAAATCCTGGTTCAGTTTGGCCAACCACAAACACCTTTTGTTCCTCAGTTCATTTGCACTCTTCTCCTTGATTTGTTATAACTTTTGGCAGTCTGTAGTACTCCACATGTTTTTCCCAGTCCGACCGTTTAGTACAGCCCAAAACACGACAGTAATTGATCATTTTCAGCAGCAATAATAAGCAAAATATGCGAGTTACGTTCGGTTCAGTGGCGTTGTTTACGTTCACTGACGGCAATATGGGTGATTGATGACGCGTCGTGAAAACACTATCCACAAGTTTCCTACGCCTCATAAGGCTTGCGTCAAAAGTGGGAGCGTCTTCCGGTTCGAAGCAAACAGGCGGGACACTCATTCATTCAACAGTTGACACTAATGATGGACAAATGAAGGCTCGTAAAGCACTGACATTTTCCCCTGACTATTTCAGGAAAAGATTCAAAGCTTTGAACGTGTCGAAAACAGCGCGATCTGGTGGTTAGTAGAAAATGAAGCAGCCAAAAGCATGTGAAAGAGACACCGCTGGACAAAACATTTACCACACATTCCACAGATCGACTCATGTTACGTGCACAAATATAAGTCTAACAGTGTGTGTGTGTTAGTTTGTTGAATTTATGTCTCTGATAAATTAATTTACCCATTAAACTGTAGTATTAAATGCTAGTACGAATACCTATATGATGTAATAAAAGAATAACACATGAAGTGCATATGGCAAATATTTAATTTTCCTGAAATAATTTGAATTTTTCATATTACTTGTATGACTGGGAATTTAAAAATATAAATGAATAAGTAAGATCTAGGGGTTCAAACCGACACAAAGTGAATCGTGCACGGAACTGGAGAGAAAGTGAGGCCTCATTTGTCACTGGTTTCGTGATTTCTACGAATCGAGGCTTCATCTGGCACACCCCTTAACATAAGCTCTGATGCCTTGGTCCAAATGTCACATCACTAGTTAACAGTCATTCTTGCTAACAATGTGGGAGCACAGCTTTGAACAGCACATGTTGTCCCTGAGCACTGTAACAACATCGCTCATAAAGGTTTGCAAGAAAAACGCTAATTAGCACACAATATACCACTGGTATACTACTGCTGCCTCACCGGAAGTTGTACCCACGTTCTTTTTTACAGTAGCGCCTCTCGGAAACAGGTGGATGTAGGTTTTCACAACAAAACCTGCCCAATTGCTACTCAAAACTAGCCCAAAACTAGCCCAATCGTGTTTCGAAGGGGATCAAAACACTAAAAAGTTCATCAAAGTTCATCAAAAACACAAAAATGTTCATCAAAGTTGTCCTAAGACATGAACGGGTATTATTTTGGTTTTAGGACAACTTTGATGAATGGTTTTGATCCACTTCAAATGTTGACTACTATACATGAAAAACAACCCACGGCAACAGTGTTAAAGTAGCCCAGTTCCATGGGAAAACCGCTGACTTGTCAACACTGAATGTGGCTTTACCAAGCTCAGCGGCTCTGGCCCAAGCTGTGAAACAAAACGCTATTGGAGTGGGGGGGCGGGGCTGCTTGATATGTCCCGCCCTGTCTTCGTGTTTCAGTTGAAATTACATCAACGTATGAAATAAAGCTGTGTGTTTCAAAGCACTTCAGTGGAACTTTAAATTTTAAGATTCTTGTTCTAAATGTGGCTAATGATTCAGATAGTGTAAATATGCATTCTGTTTGGGCGAATGAAGTCTGGTTTTGCGATGTGTCACACAAACCACCATAGCACGCACAGTCTACTCTGGTCCAGAGACACGATAGCACAGAGCGGATCACATGCACGAATCGGCGCAGACCACAAAATGTATCGGACCCATTTGAATTCTATACAGAGTGCATATTTTATAGCGATATGGATATACCCTGTCATCCCGTTTCAGTTGAAATTACAACACATGGAATAATGCTGCACATTTCAAAGCACTTAAATGGACCTTTAAATGTTAAGATTCTTGTTCCAAATGTGCCTAATTTGTCCTATTTTTTTTTTTTATCAAAAGAAATAGCCTCTTATATCATCTTACTTTAGGTGCTTCTATACATACAGTATAGGCTTAGATATAAATAGGGTGTAAAGGTGGCAGTGTCAGAAAGAGTAACAACTCTGTCTCTGATATAAAGGTGTTACATTTGTTGATAGGCCTGCTATGTAGACGTAATTATATGGCGAGGTTATAGACGCATAAAATTAAGATACATTTTCGTTTAACCAGCCTGTAATTAGGCGACTGACTGGAGTGATGAAAATCTTGACGCATTCACTTCCGGTTAGAGCAAACCATCATCTCATCCAAAGGAATCCAGACAGAGGTACCCTCCATTTACAGCGTCTGCAATTTAGCAGGCGATTACTCTTCCTTCTGTGGTTTTCCTTTTGTGTTTACCGTGGAATTCCATCCATTTCATGGATCTCAGCAAAAATCTCAGCAAAAAATGTATATAATGATCTCTGACACATTAGTGGAGTGTATGAAATAAGATGAAATTTTCTCCACAGATTGATAGATTGTTACTGAAAAATGCAATACTAATCATTTTCATGCGGGGGTGCCATGCTCTGGCAAGATAAGACATGACCAAGGAAGAGAAACACCATATATATGTTTTGCTTTGTGTGTATGTTTCCGTATTATAAGCTACATTGCCAGTTTACAGATGTCTAAACTCACAAATCAGTTTTTTTTCAGACAAGCCTGGTGTCAAATATCTCACGGAAAGGTTTTGAGGAAACCTGTGAGACATGTCTGTAGACGTCAGACCTGTCAAAATCTTAAAATCATCAACTCAGACAAACTTGACAGGATATAGCCAGACGTTTGATCCCTTCTGAATCATAAGAATGGGCAGACGACGTAGCAGGGTGGGAGGAGGGAGGGGAGAGCGTGGCAGAAAACAACACAAGTCATAATTGCATGCGTAGGCTGACACATCTGGATTTACCACTCCTTGGCCCTTTGCCACAGACTTTATGATGGTTCTTTAAAAAAAAGAAGATATTTTCTTACTTCCTACCAAAAGCTGTGTCTTAATGGGTTTGGCACCTCTGCGGCCAGAGCTATATTTATCTGCACTGGAGAGAGTAGGTTGAAAATGACACCATTATTTTCTCTAGACTGTTTTCGCTCCAGAGTAAATGAAAGAGAGAGAGACAGATAGAGAAAGAGAGGGCCTAGGGGAAATGGAGTGGAGTGTGAAGTAGTGTACCAATGCTCTGGCACTATTTTTGCCAGACTGGCATAGAAACAGACACCCTGGTCTCTCCCGTGTGCCAGCTTAACAGACTCTTTTTGGCTGAAAGTGGCAACAATCCAAGTTTCTTTCGACTGCTTTTACTTTAGCTTTCCGTTCCATGTTAAATCTTTACCTAGTCCATACGGCTTTGCGCTGATTAGCGAAGCATATGCAGAGCACATCCGACATAAAAGCCACCGGATTTGTAAAAATCCAACCCAAATATTATTACTAATTGAAAGCACTGACCATTTTCAATTTGAAAGATGGAACTAATAAAAAAAATCACATCAATGCAGAAAACAAAAAAAAATTGTATATCTTTAAATTAGTGCTGTCAAAATAAAAGTGTTTGCTTACATAATATACATGTGTGTTCTGTCACTGTGTATTTATAAATAAATAATAAATATACACAGTACACACACATATATTATGTAAACAAAAACTTTTATTTTGGATTCGATTAATCACAATTAATAATTTGACAGCACTAATTTAAACTCATGCATGTATATATTTAAGAAAAATGTTATGTTTACATACTAAATATATGAATATATGATATGAATTATATGAATATAAATATTTGTGTGTAAATACATGCAAAAAATGTCAAAATATATACTGTATGTGTGTGTCTTTATATATAAATAATAAAAATACACAGTACACACACATATATTATGTAAACAGAAACTTTTATTTTGGATGTGATTAATCGCGATTAATCATTTGACAGCACTAATTTAAATATATATTAAAAACATTTTTGTATAAAATTTACGTTTGCATTTATAAAATATTCTAAAGAATAATAATCTTTATATACTTTATATAACTTCATTTTAAATGATGTTTTATTTCTGTATGTTTTAGTTACTTTTATTTACTCAAAATTTCTGACCATTTTTCATGTATTGTTATTTTCGATTTGTAAAAATTTGACCCACTTCACTGACTTTTGTGCTTTGACAAACATATTATTACTAACTGAACATGCTTCTAATTTTCAGTTTGAAAGATTTTTTTGTTTAAAAAGATATCTTCCCATGCAGAAAAAAAAAATAATTTAAGATATATTTAATTTTTTTAAAAATATATTTAAAAATATCAAAAACATTTTGCTAATATTTTAAATTATTTTAAAAGTATTATTGTTTTGAATTATATATTTGTGTACATTTTAGTGACTTATATTCTCTCATATAATGTTTGACCATTCTTTATAATTGTTGATATTTTCAATCAAATGTAATTGTATTATCCAAAAATATATTTTAAATAACATTTGGTATTTTCCTTCCCCTTGAAATACACATTGTAGTATAGTTTGTCATTTGAGGATTTACACCCAAAACATTTTCAAACTGAAAAATAATTTCCTTAAGCAGTGCTATTTATAATATATATATTTAAATGATATATGAAATACATTTCCTTCCTTCCAAAATTGCTGTATGGGTAAGTATAAATTTAGAAGTGCAAAGTTCTTTGGTTAAGTGACGTCTACGATTAATTTTGGTAACCTGACTATTTTTAGCTTCCCACTCAACACCACAGACCAGTTACGCAACATACTGTCATAACAACGTGTATGTCCTTGCGGTGAGCACTGGACATGCTGCATAACACTATATGTAGTGACATTTTGATACACACAATTCATCTGTGGGAAACTGTTTGGCCCCACCCCACAGCATAAAAAGATAATGCCACTTTGACTTGTTTGGTTGTAAGACTGTTATTTACTGTCTGGTCTTGATTAACAAAAACAAAAGTGGGCAGTCATGCTGATTTGAGTACTTTAAATGGGAAACGACGACAGTTTCTCTGAGTGCTATAGTCATATGTAAATAATCTCATCAGCAACAGCTTTATCAAGCAATAGCAATGAGGCTTTTTGTCGTCTCATGAAGTTTTTCACCTCATTTACTGCCATAAGTGCAGTGCTCAAAACTATAGACAGAATGAGATGGTCATTGTTGTTTGGAGTCCGTTTGCCAAACCCCTGGTGGATTCATGGTTGACCAGGAAGAATGCATCAATTCATCTCTCTGTTTAGTTGCTCTGACAGTATAATGCTATGTTTTTGCAATTTTGGCTTTTCTATAGGTGGTCTGGCCAATGAAAGCCCAAGCGAGAGTCGATAGTACAACTGAAAAGTGTGCAAATTTTATAAAAATGTATACAAAAGAGCAGCTGAACTCTCAGACTGATTCAAATGATTTACTGTTGTTTTGCCACCTTAGTTAAAGGAACACTTTGGCCCAAAATGAAAATGAAATTCTCTCTGTTTCCTAAGAACCATTAGTCCTAGGTGTCTTTCTGTTTCAACTTCTGACCACACCATTTCATTCCATCACAATGACTTTAAAATGATTGAAAAACCAGTCTAGAGTTTGGTCATTTAGCACCAGTTCTTGCTTGATTTGTGAGCTTCTCTAAAAGCAGTGAAAACTAAGAGGCAAAATTGGCAGCTAGCGAACCAGGACTGATTATATCTGTCTCCTTTGTGCCAGTGAGGCTTCTTGCTGCTATTTTATCACTTTCCTTTGAGCTCCCTTCAAAGGCCTCTTTGTTAATGATTTACAGCACCTTCTGGTCATTAGAAATGATTCTTGAGGATCCTAGATCAATGTATGTGAGTAGACCAGAAATGAGAACAGTCATTTTAATGCCTTATATGAGTAGACCTTATATGGTGCTGCAAAAGAATAAAGCCTGAATGTATACATATTCTCTCACCTTGAGGAATAACACAATACAGCTTTCCTCGCACACACAACTGTTCACAGGGAGCACTTATTGGAAGGATTGTCCATCCATCGTTTTTTCCATGTCTGTGCAGAAACTCCTTGACTGAGGTCGACCTAAAAATTTCCACCTGTGTACGGGCCTTTTCCAGGGTTTCTGTTGGACTGATGTTACTTCATAACAGACTACTGAGAGCTTCAAAAGAGACAGACATAATATCAGTCTGACCGTCTGTTTAACTTGTGCCAGTCTAGTAATACAAACTTGTGTGTGAGAATGTCTGGGTGCCTATGTGAATGAGTTACAGTGTGTGAAAATGTGTACGTATTGCATTATGTGAGTACGTCTGTGTTAAACCTATGTCTCAGCGCATCGTTTTTGGTCTATTTTCAACAGAATGCTTGAATGCTTCTCTTTTAAACACACTTGATTTGACATGCCAAACAGGTGCAGGGCTGCAGTTCTCGCAAGTTCTGCTTGAGACCAAATTTAGCAATTTTAGACATTTTATAACATGACAGTTGTATCCTATATTTGTGCAAAAAAATCTGTGTACAAACGTGCTTTATCAGTTAGTTATTCATCATTTAAAATGTATAGGAACAACTGCAACCATATACACAAAAATTACATACTACATGCATAACACATAAAATCAACCACATGGTGGCCTTAACAGGTAAGTAATTTGCAATTTTTAAACAATTTTTATGCCATTTTTTAACTTTGGTGATACAAATTGAATAACTACAGCTCTAAAAAGTATTCATTATTTTTGAGTAGCAATGAATGAAATACTGGCAGTATATGCTTATCCACAACTGGTGAAGCACGAACATGCGTACACCGATATAAAAACTATTTATTGTTTTAAAGGGGACCCTGGGTATTAAGACTTGCATGGCTTAATATAACGTAAATGATGTCTCTTACTGAAATATATAGTAGAAAAACCTATAAAAGATTTACTGGATTTAAAAAATCCAAATCGTTTTATACATATTTTGGACTATGGGGGGGCCATAATGACGTGAAATGTTTGCACTCGGTTAGCTACTGCCACTACCTGTTGCTATTTTTACCACAACACCTCAGAAAATAAAATACTGATATGATGACCACAACTACTAAAAGAGCTTACAGGTAGCGATAAGTGTAGTGTAGGCTTAAACCAAATGCTGTACCACTGATTTTTCCATCGAAAGAAGTCTAAATGCCTCCGGCGATCGAGTGAAATCTGAGCTGAGAAACTCCTTCAGTGGCTGTGGTATCATGACAAGTGTCTGCATGTTTACATCCTGCCAGGATGGCATCTAGCGTTTCTCGTCTCTGACGTTTGTAAGCTCTTTCAGTAGCTGTGGTCTACTAAAAGCCTCAAAGATAGGGCTAACAAAGATGCGGGTCTTTAGGAAGTTCTCCCATTCTTTTCTCCTATTCTAATTGCTAGAAAAGCAGTGAAGACTTACATCGCTTCTCTTGTTGCCCTTTGACTAAAAATTACAACCAAAAGCTGCACAATGTGGCATCGTATCAGTATTTTATTTTCCGAGTTGTGTCACGGTAAAAATAGTCACAATTAGGCCCAGTAGCTTACAGAGTGCAGCCGTTTCACGTCATCAAAATAATAGCGCCCCCCATAGTCCAAAATATGTAAAAAACGATGTGGTTGTTTTACGTAAAGTAAGTCTTTTATGGGTTTTCTGCTACATCTTTCAGTAAGATATATTATTTAAGTTATATTAAGCCATACAAGTCTTAATAGCCGGGGTTCCCTTTAAATGTTTTTGAGAACACAATTTACTCAAAGATCTGAGACAAAGATCTGAGGCTGCGTGCGACAGACAGACAGAACTTGAGTGGACGGGAGAGAAAAAGGTAAGATTGTACGGAAAGCCCTTATATGGACACACGGAGCGTGTTCCGTATATGACTAGCCGCGGGCACGCGCTTCCCTAATTTAGAATGGAACTGCTCAACAATAGAACGAGGAACATTTAAATGCTTGAGCACCTGTTGTGAATATGGCGGAAAGTTTACGTGAGAACTTTATCCTACACACATACATGCGCAAATTTATCTGGTGGTGCGTCAGTCAGGACCCAGCTTTTGTATTCGACAACTGAGTGGTGACCCAGTGCAGCTTTCAAAATAGTTTAGAAATGATTGAATATAAATGTATTTAAACTATCTGCTCAATATACCTTGTATTTATTTGTAGTTTGGGTGATATTTTAATTCTTTCTATAACCCTCTGTAGTTTTGTTCATAGTTTACAAAATGAGCACTTGTCAGGTGGTTGTCTATCTTCTAGAAAGTGAACCTTAATTTACAATACATATAGTTGTCTTCATTTAATTATTTCCACCTTTTTTTTTCCACAATTTGGGGTTCACTAGTTGAGAGCCACTAGTACGAGTACTGAAAGGTTGTGGATTCAAGCCCCACTAGAGATAATAAATGTTGCCATTAGGCAAGGCACAGAATTCCAGGTTGGACTGAGTGTATCATAAGTCCTTTTGGACATAAAATTACACAAGGTGGAGAGTGCGATGCTTGGTTGTGTGTGATCTTACTAAGTGTTTCTCAGGTATATTCAGGAAAAGTGAAAAATAGCACTCCTATAAAG
The DNA here is from genome assembly GCA_036247105.1 of Cirrhinus mrigala. NCBI lineage: Eukaryota > Metazoa > Chordata > Actinopteri > Cypriniformes > Cyprinidae > Cirrhinus > Cirrhinus mrigala. The sequence continues at coordinate 8,287,451 of CM070012.1, forward strand.
ACAAACAAATAGCGCTGGAGTGCTACTAGCAGCACTTTCTGCATTTGGACCGAGATGGAGTTGACTGCTTGTGGGAAATTAAGAGAGATAGTGTTTTATAGGAGGCAAATGGGGAAAGGAGAGGACTATGTTAAGGGTGGGGATTTTTTTTCGGGCGGTGTCAGAGAACTTTGCAAAAACCACAGTACTGTTTTGATAAAGAACCTAAAGTACGTGGGAGTTGGAGAAAGAGGTAGATAAATAGAGAAGGAGGGAGAGACAGAGAGTTTAAGGAAGACTGCTGGGAGGAGAGAGTGAATATAACCACCCACCTAAGCAGCTGTCAGACTGGTGGTCAAAAAGCAGACACTTCCAGACACTCTCAGAAACAAGCAGTGACAAAAGTGAAAGAGAGTGTGTAGGAGATCCCAGGACGAAGGGAGAGTTTGACTCAGACACAGCACAGAACAGAACAGTCTAAAGAACCAGGATACACAGAAGGGATAGGTACAGCTTCAGGACCAGACGAGTGAATGGATACCTTATGCAGTCTAAGTGGACTTGACCCTCTATGGGTGAGCAAACGTTTTATGTGATTAAATCTTGAATATATATATATATATATATATATATATATATATATATATATATATATATATATATATATATATATATATATGATCTATCAGTCAATTCATATTGTATATCTCACATTTATAGCTGTAAGGAGTTATTATTTTTATAAATGATATTTATATTGAAAGGACTGTTGTAAACATATGATGCCAACAACTCAAGAACCAGAATATGTGTTTTTGCTGTACTTACATTTTATGACTTTTCAGTTAGAGTTGGAATATTTAATAAATGTGTCACATTAAGTTAAAATGATGCACTGTGGTCAAAGTTTAGAATGTGATTTATTTGACATGACATTTAATATTTTGGAAAAAGCTAGCAAATGGCAATTTAATACACTGATTTCACTAACTTCTTCAGTTGTCTGAATTTCTGGCAAATCTGTTCCTTTAGTTTCACCGATTTAGTCCAGTCTGAAGACTTAATTGAAACTCAGTTGTTTCTCACCCAGTAACAGAAAAAGATAAAAGAAAGTCAGTGATGAGCCAAGATAAACAATGACAAGTGAAAATTGACCGATATTGTAAGCAAAGCACAAGATTATACAAAATTATAACCTTATTTGAGATGTTCTGGAACATTCAGATCATATCTGGTTTTTTTGTGGACACGGTTTGGATCGAGACAGTGTTGATCCAATGAAAGAATAAAGACTGTCAATTATCATAAAACTGGTTGAAAAGTTAAGCACACCCTCTCCTTCATCTCTAGGACTGGAACCAGACATGGTACACTCATAACCCAGAACTGAGCAACTGCTTCCAGAACACAGTCCTGGTGTGGGCTCCGTGCATCTACCTGTGGGTCCTCTCTCCGTTCTACTGCCTTCATCTGTACTGCCATAGCCGTGGTCGGCTGCCCCTTTCTTCACTCTGCAGTGCCAAGCTGGTGAGACAGACCGCTAAGACCTGTTAATGTTATACAAGCCTGTCCGGGTCTCAAAAGTACCAGCTTTGTGGGCTATAAAACTCAAACCAGAGTGTTAAAACAAAGTGAAAGTGGTGGTCTGGGGAGACTGAGGGGTCGAGTTCATGCTTTAGTAGCCAAAAAAGACAATAAAAAAAGAATGATGTGTGTAACCTCAGTTTGTGGTATGAGTGTGGTTAGCACTCTAGTGAGCTGTGATGTCACTTTTCACTCTTCCGCTCTAAAATCTTTTGTTTGAAATACTGTTGTTACACTGTTTGTTTAGACTCACACAGATTCCTATCCAGTCCTATCATAATGTTAATCGCACCTCTTCTCTACAGTCACTGCCAACCGGAACTTTCGGGAGAGTGACTCAGTTCTCACCCTGTCATGAATTGTATTCCTCTTTGCTCTTTTACAGTTGCTGGGGTTCTTCTTGGCATCCTTCGGTTTTGTGGAATTCTTCTATATCCTGTTGGAACGAAGACAGGAAATCCAGCAACACCTTGTCTTCTTGCTCAGTCCCATCATTCGCAGTCTCACCGTGGTAATGTAACCCCTAGGTTCTATACTTGTTATATAAGAAATATGAACCAGTACAGGCAAAAGCCCGCATAAAAAGTTGTATAGAACTGTTTATTAATGAGCCTAGCAGGCACCGGATATCAGTATATCATCAGCTCGACACTGGACCGACGCTGGACAGGCGTTGCATTTTGATTAAAAATGAAAATCAGGTTTACCTCAGTATTTGACGTCAATTTGATGTTGATTTAACGTTGGATTTTAGTTACACAACCTAAAATCAACAAAATATCTACGTCAGTTGACGTTTGTATTGGACATCAAATTAATGTTGACATTAGATGTTGAATTGACATTGATTTTTTGTCACCCAACGTTGCAACCAAAATTGAACCAAATATCAACATCTTATAACATTGTGTGCCTGCTGGGAATGTAAGGAATGAAACAATTCTGGGTTTTGTTATGTAATTTGCTGTTTTAGCTCTATCTTAGCATGCAGGTGTGGTTAAATTTACCATTGTTCAGCAGATTGTTGCAGGCAGAATCATTCATTCCAATACAAATATGAATCCACACAATCAGGAATTTTGCATGAGGGTGAATGATTTCCCCATGCAGATTTTGCAGTGAGTTAAACTTGGTTTGAAAGTGACTTCATCTCTTTCAGTTTTTTTTAACTTGTAGCTAACAAAATTTGGTAGAAATTTCACTAATGTCCTTTAAAAATGTAATATGTTGTCCAGTCTTGCTGAAAAGACCAGTTTAGACCAAAATGAATCTCCATTCTAATCTAGACTGATTTACACTTGTTAGTAGTGTTTTAGTATAGCAGGTGGACCAGCATAGCCATGTAAATCTTAGCTAGTGAAGGTGGTTGGTAAGTGTGTTTTTCTTTTGAAGCTGGTTGACCAAGGAAGTCTTGCTGATGAAGCTAGTTTAAAGCTAGTTTAATGTATGTACATTGATGACTTTAGACAAAATGTCAGACATTTTAACAAATTCAAGAGACAGAACATTTTCACAATCCAGAGGATCTTCATTAAATGGATAGTTCACCCAAAAATGAAAATTCTGTCATTAATTACTCACCATCATATTGTTCCAAACCCGTAAGACCTTTGTTCCTCTTCGGAACACAAATTAAGATATGTTTGATGATATCCGAGAGTTTTCTGACCCTCCATAGATAGCAACTGAAACGATCAAGGCCCAGAAAGGTACCAAGAACATCATTAAAATAGTCCATGTAACATTAGTGGTTTAGCTGTAATTTTATGAAGCTACGAGAATACTTTTTCTGCGCACAAAACGTATTCTTGTAGCTTCATAAAATTACGGTATTTTGTTGATGTTCTTGGTACCTTTCTGGACCTTGAACATGGAAGGACCCTTGCTGTCTATGGAGGGTGAGAGAGGTCTCGGATTTCATTAAGAATATCTTAATTTGTGCTCCAAAGATGAACGTCTTACAGGTTTGGAATGATATGAGGGTTAGTAATTAATGATAGAATTTTCATTTTAGGGTTAACTTTGCAATTTTGCAGCAGTGTTTGGATCTATACTTTGTGATAGTTATGAAACCTAGTGGTAACACCAGTATCCCATATGGATGCATGGGCCCACATGCACAAATGTACATTAGAGATTTAAGCTTCATTCATTCCCCTCCTACAAGTCTTCCGTCCCATAATTAATTTCTCAACACACCTGCTTATGTCAGCGAAATGGCTCCTAAACCCTTACACAGCAGGAGCTGTGTTTTCATCTAATACACTGTGACATTTTGAGGTGAACTAGGGTTAGGAGCACACCTACACACTGCCTAATGAACACAATCTCATCATCGCTTTCTGTCCGCATGTTCCATTTGCATCCTGCAGAGACGGGCTCCAGACCAGACTCATGAACCATCTGTGGTCTCCACAGACACCTAAGTCAACACTGGCTAATGCCAAAGAAAAACACTTAAAGAGTTAAACAGTGTGATCTTGTCCTCAAAAGCCCTCTTTCTTCACAACACGAGATTGTGATCTTAATTGGTCAACGAGTGAAATAAAGCGTTGTCATAGCTTGGTCAAGAGCTGGAATGTAGGTATCAAACCTCAAAACTGATTTTGGAGATTTGTGAAGTAGGTGCATAAATATTGCTTTTAATTTATGAAAACTTTTCTTTGTTTCCTTGCCCAACCTACTTTACCACCTATGGGTTTCCTTGCGTAATATTTGGGCTTCTGTAATGAACGGTTTAGAAAGCAACAGCCACCACAATTTGACTGAACCCAGAGGGAGAATTTGCTAAGAATGAATTGCGCCCCCAATTGAGGTTTATTTACACATGCCATCTGGTTTGTTGTAGCACCCGATTCACTAAAAGAACACCAAATCTGCCTAAATTCCCTTTCAGGTTAGTTGTGAGAAAAATACAGCAGACTACCACAGACTGGCATACTTTCCTAGGACTGTATGCCATTAGTCCACCATATTGGCTCTTTAAAATACATCATTTGATCATTCTTTTTACTTTAATTTGACATTAGATATGTAGATAGGGCTGTAACCACTACACATCTCCAAATTTTTACATTTGGCCCTCCTCAATCTCGAATGTTTGGTTTATGTCTTTGCGTGGAGCTCAAGTCTGCTGTAATGCTTTCCTACTTGCGAACCATAAACTGTGCCGGTTTCACTGCGTGCTGTCATTTAAGCCGCAGGAAGCAGATCTGTCTCTGTCTTCTATCGCTCTTAACTCTCCAGTATAATTACAAGCTTTGGCTTCCTCCCACTGTCCAGAAGAGAAGTCATGGCTTATTCTCGTAAGACGTAAGGTCTAAACACAACATCAACGATGCAGATGTTACATGTGGTTTACGTGTTCTGTTTCCAGGTAGCACAAAACCTCCGCAGGCGTGTTTTGTGAGGATGTGATTAAGAGTTCCCTTTAAAGGTTTCACCTCATTTATCTGAGGTTATATGGCTTTGGTTTGGTTTTGAGGAGGCGTCTTTGGGTCCGTTCCTGATCCTTCATGTGCACCGCACCAGGAGGCTGCTTTTTACGTAATCACATGATGTTTTTCGCTACCTAGGAGATGCAGCAACAAATGAACATCACTTGAAGTTTGGGATCGGCCAATGGTTTTGGACGGTCTGGTTTTGAGAAATGGAGACTTTCAAATAGTTTTTGGATAAAGAAAAGTCACAGTAATTAAGAGAAATGTGGGATCGACAGAAGCCATGCTTTACATGTGTTCTTTTATTAGAGGAGGCATCTGTGGTGGTAGACTGGGAAATCCCAATATAACCTTAACAAAACAGCTGAACCAAAAACAAAACAAATTTAATAATTGATTAGTCTTCAGGTCATCAAGATTTTAAAAGTACTTAAATTCAGTTCTCATGCTGCATGTTTTATCCATATACTTGACTGAATAGCTTGGTTGGTTAGGTGTTCGTTTGACAGAATAAAAGTTTGCTTGCTGGCCTTCCTTCTCTCTAAAGGTCACTGCCTCAAAAGTTGTAATTTAAATCTATTAAGTGTAATTAAATCTATTTAAGTTCCTTCACAATGAGTTAAAGTAAAGGTGAAATGTGTAATTTCAAAAAGGATGTAGTAATGAAGTTTCCCTGAACACTTTCCCTGTTTACCATTGGTCGGCCAAACAGACAGTCCCAGCCTCAACTCACACCACTGACACACCACTTTCCTGCAAATGAATTAAGCTGGGATAGGAGAAAGTATTTTAGCACTGAAAAAAATTACATGCTTTACCTTTAAAGTAAACTTGCATTCATTCAGTAAATGCTCATCAGGAAGAAGGCATTCTGTAATTGCTTCCTGTTTGAAGTTATTTATAATTTGTTTTGTACAGGCTGTAATTTTAGCAGATGAGAACAATGTTATTAACAGCTGTGTGTTTGACAGGTGTTCGCTGTGTGCGTGATTCATTGGGAGCGAGTGCGGGGATGCCGTTCCTCTGTTTTCCTGTTCTTCTTCTGGCTGTTGGGCGTGGTCTGCTCCCTTATTCCACTTCACGCAAAGGTCCAGCTGGCTGTGGATCAGGTGAGAGAAATGACAGCTGACACAGACCCCAAATGTGGGGAATTGGTACATTCACAAAACCCTAGACTAACCCTAGACTATTAAAGGCAGTGTTGGGGGTAACGCATTACAAGTAACGCGAGTTACGTAATCAGATTACTTTTTTTCAAGTAGCCAGTAAAGTAACGCATTACTGTTTAATTCTGAGTCTGAGTTACTTTTTCGAATAAAAATTTTTTGAAAGCTCTCCTGTCCCCATGTTGAGAGAAATCAGGAGTAAGATGTGAAATGTGAACATTCATTAATTCATCTTACAAAAAAACAGATTCAGTATTCCTCAAAATGAATAAAAACAGTGAAATGCAACTCAGGATATGATGCAAACCTGCAATAATTAAATGTAAACAATACAAATATCCTTTTTTGTATTTACTCCCATTGTCTTTGCTGCTGACCTTTGATGATCCAATTCAACCATACTAATAAGCAAAAATTACTCAAGTACTCAAACTAACATTTGTTCTTTTTTTGTACTGCTGAAAAGTGTTGAACTTTCTTCTTCTGCATTCTACTGTACAGACGTGAATTTACTTTTCCTTCAGCCTTAGGCTTTTGGTGTAAAAGAGTTGGCTTTTACATTTGACAAAAATAGAACTTTTTATATTAAAAACAAACAAGCAATCTCTGTCCAGATTTACCATATTACTTTCCATAAAAGGTAACTAAGTAACGTAATTAGTTTTTTAGGGAGTAACGCAATATTGTAGTGCATTACTTTTAAAAGTAACTTTCCCTAACACTGATTACCTGTGACCTATTATGCTACTTTTTACAAGATGTAAAAAAGTCTCTGAAATCCCCAAAGTGTGTATGTTAAGTTTTAGTTCAAAATACCCTACAGATTCATTTTTATTGCTTGTTAAAATTGCCACTTTTAGGGTATGAGCCAAAATGCGCCGTTTTTGTGTCTGTCCCTTTAAATGCAAATAAGCTGGTGCTCCCGGAGGAAAGGGCGGAGCTTCAAGAGCTCGTGCTCCGGTGCTGGCCTTTGCAAATAAACATTCCACTATTAGTACAAGCCTGTTATCTTTACAGAAAACGTACCGAGTCATCTTGTATTGTGCATAACACATGTGCGTTTATGAATTACACAGACGGTAGCACGGCGTGATTAAGAATAACGTGCTGTTTTAAAAGTCCCTCAATATGTGATTATGAGCTCGACAAATTCAAGCAGTCGACTTCACATTGCTTTCATATGCAATTTTGCAAATATGCAAATCGTGAACACATTCCTGTTCACGATCATTCTCGTAGCACGTGAAGGCAGCATTAGTGAAAAGAGGCAGAGAAAATGCTAGCTTTATCAGCATTAGCCTTACAGAGTGCCAAGAGGCTCTTTCAGAAAGGGAATTTGGAAAACAAACGCATAACTTACTTTGTCTGGAACTGACGCACACAAAACGTTGGTATTGATACCTAAACATATAGGGGACTTTACTGATTTTTCCAGGACATTTCCATTGATAATGAAATTTAACCACTATGTCCTCAGCAGCTCAGATAAAGGGAGTCTATGATGCATCAGAAAACACAACACTTGTAATGCCTCTTTGGCGCTGACATTATATATCTCCAGTAATGGCGGACTGCTGCTTCTCACTTAGGGCTGTTTATGTGCAGAGATCGTCACAAATGGGCACGACTTTTTCCCTATGTTGACGTGTACGTAGGGAGAATCTGAAATTGCTTGTTCTGAAAGACTGTTCATGATTCACTGGGATTATAAAAAAATATGAGTGGGTGGATTTTTACCATTATAGACCGGTTGTTTTCACACACTGCAGCCACACAACTTATAAAAGTGATTTTTGCATAATAGGTCACCTTTAACATACTGACGAAACACAGGTGCACACATGAAAACATCCTCATGCTTAAACATATAGACAAACACAGATGCATACACAGATGGTCATACAGTAGATACATATCCACACATGCACAAGCAAATACACTGCAGCACATTCTCACATACAAACAGAAGCTAAGCATTCCAGCAGTTTCTACTTTTAGCACTGTTGATTTTCCCCAGGTTTGGACTTGGTTTGTCACATTCATATCATGAGTTCAGGTGAAGTCCAAGTAGGTGTTAGTTTGAAACATATGTCAGAAAGGTTTTAAATCTGACGTTGAATGTGGAAGCATAGTATAAGTATTTTCTGATCACAATTAGATGAACAACTCACTTGGGTTAAGCTAATTATTTTATTTAACTAAATAATTAAAACCAGATGCTTTAAATATTTCAAAGCTGTAAACATTTTTATGTGCGAAAGTACATGCTTCTAAGCTATTTTATATATGCCACACAGTCCTTTTCAGCCCAAGGACAATAACACCGCTAGCAAAAAAAACTGGTTGACCAGTTTTAGAAACGAGGCTAGGCAGTTCTGACCCATATCATGCAAAACTGGGTCAATCATAAAGACAGATAAGCATATTTCTGACTGGCATGCTGACTTTATGCTTGAATAAGAATGGGAAGACATTTTGACTGACCTACATTGTGACCACCGAAACCACTCTGGCCTTGTTTTTTTATTTTGTGGTGTGGTTAAGAATAAAGCCTCTATCTTGGCAAGGGTCTCCACGGCCAAACGGATGTTTACTACAGATTTGTGACTTCTCAACATGGCTTGCGCTCCAATAGCAAAGCCAGGACGCCATATCCAGAAAGATGTGTAGAAATGCATGAGCAGCATATGAGCAGCACATGTGAAGCGTTTGTAAATATAGCTACTTTTGGCTCCTCACCAGCAAATAGTGGCCGGAGGCTCGAACAGCAGCGATCTGTGAGTTTCCAGATCGTAGCGTGACTTGAGGCCTTTTATGGCTCTTTTCATACGTAATTCATTTATATAAAGCAGGCCATTAAAGAGTTTGGTTTTCACCATGATTTGCCTTAACTGTTCAAAATAAGCTTTACTATGTTGTTAATGCTCGTGCACACCCATGACATTAGGCGAAGTAGGAAAGGGCTCCGCGCTGCACTGTAGCACTGCACGATTTCTTAAAGCATAAACAACGGATCATATTTTTTACATTAAAACCTTATTTTGGGACACGATATCACTGAGATGTAAACAACATGTCTCCTGCTTTCTCCACCAATTAGACTTGTAATTAGAATTGTAAATGTTCTCAGTAAACAAACCCTTCAAGGTTCATTAGGACATGTAGTCTTGGACTGGATAATCATCAACAAGGTGTGTTCCAGAGAGTTCCATAAGAACAGAATGTTCTGCATGTAAACAACGTTTTGGGAAGTCTGCGGATCGGGACTGGAATAACATCACAGTAGCATTATGGGAAATCCCTGGTTGTGGTAGTCGTTTAAAAACGGAAAGTCTGCATGTGCTCTCTTTTTCTCTAATCTGTATGTGATCTGCTGATTTGGTTTCTCTGCTTTTCAGGGTCTCTCTCCGGATATTGTGCGGTATTTGGCCTTTTTCTCGTACTTCGCCCTGCAGCTGGCGCAACTCTTCCTCAGCTGTTTTGCAGACCGAGCCCCCTCGGGCAAAGCCGTCCTCAAGGTACGAATAGAGCGAAATCAACTAAAATAATCCATCGCAAACAATCCTGTGGCGAATTGCTGTTGTTTACTAGTGTCCTTATGTAATATAGAATGCAACCCCTCCATTTTGAAGTGAATTATGGTAATGGTGGTAGGATGCTCAACTACTGTCTCCCGCAAGTATGTTACCACTTAGATATTACCTATTGTATAAAAAAGATGTTTTTCGGCAGTCGGCTTGACTCATCTGCACGGACACTCTGTGGTCCTCCTTCCCGGATAATGATAGATCCTTTTTTTAAACAAAATTCTTGACTCATTCTGCCCACTGTTTGGTTGTTATGTATGCAAATTGCACACAGAGCAGAGCAACACAGAACGTAATCTCCAGACGTCTTGTGAGATAGTGGTCCATCTGACTGCTCTCCTCCAGAGGAAAACAAGGAAACAATCTCAGAGAGGAATTAGTGTGTTTGTGATGAGGTTGTAGCCACAGACGTCGGTGCCACACCCCTTGATCCCCTCCTGGCTCACTCACTTCCTGTGTAGGGTTATTCACAGAATCCTGAAGAGTGAGACCTCCGGTAAGGAGGCGGGAGAGAGCGAGTGAGTGTTTGGGTGGATGGCTGAAGGGACAAGGGGGCAGCACTGAGGTCAGCAGTGGGTGGAAGTGTGTTACTGTGGCACATAAGGCATGCACACACACACACACACACATAAATAGAGGTCTACCACTCTTACTCAACAGACACTTTCACACTGTTTCTCTGTTTACTCTGAGTTCACTGTTGCCAAATATGATTTCTAACCACTGCTTTCTCCATCCAAGAAAGCAAAACTGTGAAACTCTTCTTTCTAAAACTGACTGTTGACAGTTTCACACCTGGTTATTTATGTGTGGTTATTAATGTTAGAACTGTTTTTAACAATCCTTGTTATAGCTGATGATATAATTGTACCTCTATCATATTTTGATTAACACGTTTGGTTGGTTATTCCAATGAAGACACTGCTGGGCATCAGTATTAGACAATAAATTTTAATGTTATTGGTACTGGCGCAAGAAGTAAAGTCAATCAGTTATAGCCAAATGTGACCCTGGACCACAAAACCAGTCATAAGGGTCAATTTTTTTGAAATTGAGATTTATACATCATCTAGAAGCTGAATAAATAAGTTCCACTGATGTATGGTTTGTTAGGATAGGACAATATTTGGCAGAGATACAACTATTTGAAAATCTGGAATCGAGGGTGCAAAAAAAATCAAAATATTGAGAAAATCGCCTTTAAAGTTGTCCAAATGAAGTTCTTAGCAATGCATATTACTAATCAAAAATTAAGTTTTGATATATTTATGGTAGGAAGTTTACAAAATATCTTCATGGAACATGATCTTTACTTAATACCCTAATGATTTTTGGCATAAAAGAAAAATCGATTAAAAATCGATGGCTATTGCTACAAATATACCCATGCTACTTGCTAAAAACGACTGGTTTTGTGGTCCAGGGTCACATATGACTATGGGACGATAGGACCCAATGGTCTATGCACATTCTGTACTTTTTAGCCATATAGCCATATTTGTTTTTGCTCTTTTCTCAGAATGGATGTCCTGTTCAAGATGCATCATTCTTGTCCAAGATCCTCTTCTGGTGGTTCAGTGGGTAGGGAATCAAATGATTTTGAATACCATTTCTAATTTCGAACTCTTTTAAATACCTGTTGGTTTAGTGAAAGTAATGCAGTTTGTGTTGGTTGTGCTTCCAGGTTAATTTTTAAGGGGTACCGTTCTCCTCTGCAAGCAGAAGATCTGTGGAATCTGAGGGAAGAGGATACATCTGAGAAGATAATATCTGACCTGGAAGAAGAATGGACAGCAGAGCGCACCAAGTTACAGCAGTAAGTTCCATTAAAATAACATGAGTTTTTCTCGCACGTGGCATTTTAAGGCCACATGTACATTGTGGATCCTCATGCTGCTTTGATCAGTGCAATCACATTTCCATCTGAAAGATGGCCATAAAAGAGACAGACCTAAAACAAGTCAAGAGGAGCTGTACTGCCTACATGGTCGAGACAGGAGGATTGTGTCAATTGGTTGGCTTGTTAACACTTTTCTGCTTTGAACATACTCTGAAATGCTCTTTTAAGGCCTCACATGTCAGAGGTCCCATGCATTTTACAATTAGTGGAAACTTGCGCTGTGGCGCAGGATGTTTTAATGTCATTCTGTTTTCAATTACAACTTACAAAGAGGGATTAAAAAGCTTAACAACTGCATCTAGGCTTTAGCACCAATTTCTTACGCACATGTCCGTTTGGCTCTTCTCCATCCACAGGCAGGAGAACCACCTAAGCACCAGTATTGCCTTGGGATCTCGCCTACCAGACCAGGCCCAGTTTCTCAGGAAGATTCAGAAGGAGCAGAGTTCGGGATTCTGTCTCTTACGGACACTGGCGCGTAGCCTCGGACCCTACTTCCTAACCGGGACGCTGTGCCTCATTGTCCACGACATCTTCATGTTTTCAGTTCCACAGGTTCTAAGGTGAGAAAGTCAAAGCTGATTTAATGAGTCATCTTGGCCCAGTCCTAAACATTGGGCTTTTGGTGTATCTAGGATAAGTTAGGCTTTGGGCCGTGTTTATGCAAAGTTCTGCCTTCGAATAAACACAGATGGCCCCTCTGTGCTTTTAAAGACAGCTTGCTAGGTTATCAAAATATTTTTAGAAGAGACATCTTACGGTTCACAATATCTTGGGATGAAAACAGGAAGTGGCAGTGTGCGGCAGGTGCTTGAGTCAGAAACGCCATACCAGCCAGACAGAGATCATGCTGTTTATGCCCACAGAGAAGCAATTATGGCTTCAAGTCTGAAGCTTGAGAGAGCGAGAGATGACCACAGCATTCTGTCCGCCGTAGACGTGTTAGCTTCGGGGAGGGTAGAGGAACACTGTCGGGGTTGTGGTTACTATAGGCAAGCAGCCAGCTAAATGGGAGGTTCAGTCAGCTCCCTGCAAGCTGTAGCTGGGAGATCCAAACTGCAGCAAGTACATGTATTGTACTGGGATCCACTGTCGAAACAAGGTGGACTTTGGTGGGAACTGTGGAAACATTCAAGGTCTTGTGCCCTCACAGTAACCAACGTGGATTTTGTAGCATTTGGTTAGCATTCAGAAAAACATTTTTCCAGTTGAACATGCTACTTCTTGTTAGGCTCAACAAATCTACCATTCTTCATTTTCAAAACATTTTCAAAGAAAGCTGTGGGTTTAGGCGCTTCTGTAAACCTTGAGCCTAACCACAATGGTTGGATGTGGTCTGTCATAGAGGAATCCAGCCAAATGCTTAGTTGCATCAAAAATCAGCACATTTCTTTGTACTAAATAGTGCATTCATTCAAACCCTTTTCTTTTCTTTTTTTTAAGTCTCTTGTTAGGCTTTATGAGGGACGAGGATGCTCCGCTGTGGAAGGGCTATTTCTACGCATCTCTTATGTTCTTCCTGTCCTGCCTGCAGTCAGTCTTCAACCACCAGTACACATACACCTGCTTTACTGTGGGCATGAGAGTTAAAACAGCTGTCATGGGTCTGGTCTACAGAAAGGTGGGCCATCTCATCAGCTCAGAAACCATGTTAGAACAAACGATTCTGTTATTAGTCAATGACTTGTGAGGAACAGAAGTACAGCTGAGGTCAAAAGTCCACAAGAGAAAATAGTAGTTGAATTTATAAAAATGACCCCTTTCAAAGGTTTACATACACTTGATTCTTAATACTGTGTCATTACCTGAATGATCCACAACTGTGTTTTTTTGTTTAGTGATAGTTGTTCATGAGTCCCTTGTTTGTTCTGAACAGTTAAACTGCCTGTTGTTCTTCAAAAAAATCCTTCGGGTCCCACAAATTCTTTGGTTTTTCAGCATTTTTGTGTATTTGAACCCTTTCCAACAGTGACTGTATGATTGAAATCCATCTTTTCACTCTGAGGACAACTGAGGGACTCGTATACCACTATTACAGAAGGTTCAAACGCTCACTGATGCTCCAGAAGGAAACAGGATGCATTAAGAGCCGGGGGGTGAAAACTTTTTGAATTTGAAGCTCAGGATAAATTTAAATTATTTTGTCTTCTGGGAAACATGTAAGTATCTTCTGTAGCTTCTGAAGGCCTGTACTAAATGAAAAAAAAATATGATATTTAGGCAAAATTAGAAAAAAGTACACATCTTCATTCTGTTCAAAAGTTTTCACCCCCAGCTCTTAATGCATTGTTTTTCCTTCTGAAGCATCGGTGAGTGTTTGAACTTTCTGTAAAAGTTGCATATGAGTCCCTCAGTTGTCTTCAGTATGAAAAAACACAGCTGTGGATCATTCAGGTGACAACACAGTATTAAGAATCAAGCGTATGTAAACTTTTGACTATTATAAACTATTATTTTCTCTTGTGGACTATATGTAAACATCTTTTATGTGAAATATCTTATTCAGTTCAGTACTAAATAAAAAATAACATGCATTTTGTATGATCCCTCTTATTTTGGTAAAATAATTAACATTTTGCAGATTCTGCAAGGTGTATGTAAACTTTTGACCTCAACTGTATGTACAGAAATGAAATGGTTTCAGGGGCACTACATGTTATTAAATGAATGAATGAAATTTTTAGATTAAATTAAATTTTATGGACTATGTAATTTCTAAGAATTCTCTTATTTTCTTCAAAATGGGTCCAAAGTAATCTAAATAAGTTATGTTTTTGCTATTGAACTTTTTTGTTATGAATTAGTGAACTAGTCCCGTAGGCTGTGACCAGTTCAAGTAAATTTAAAAACACATGAATAGAGTCAGTACATGTTTTAAAACCAATCCTCTTCTCTTCTTTTGTGTCTGCATCTTGTTTTTCCTCAGTCTCTTGTAATGAACAGCGCAGCACGCAGAACATGCACGGTGGGAGAGATTGTCAATCTGGTCTCTGCTGATACCCAGAAGCTGATGGATTTTGTGGTGTATTTCAATGCAGTGTGGTTAGCACCCATCGAGGTCACACTCTGTCTCTTCTTTCTTTGGCAGGTGAGGACATGTATATTTGCTTATTATCATTATTTTCATTCTACTCCAGTAAACTGCCTCCATTCTAGTAATATGAGTAAAATCCGAACTGTATTCTTAGCACTTGGGGAAATTGGTTGAATAGCGGTTTCAGCTTTCCAAAAGAAATAAACAACATGTGTCTTACTTGACTTATTTCAGCATTTAGGACCATCTGCTCTAGCCGGCATTGCCACTGTGATCTTCATTTTCCCTCTGAACGGATTCATTGCAAGGAAGAGAAGCAAACTCCAGGTACTTTAATGTTGTATCTCAAGATGCATGTGTTGTGACTCACCTTCTATTTGATGCCTAGACTCCTTAAAGGGTCATGAAATGGAAAATCAAATGTCCTTGAGATAAGAGGTTACTCTACAATATATATATATTTAATTTATTGTATTTAATTTTAAGTATTTTGTCCTCTGAGGGAAGTACATTTATTTATAATATCTGAATGGGATTCTTATAAAAGGAGTTGAAAATTAGCTCCTTGTTTATCTCACTCACTTAAATTCTTTCTAAAACATGAGACCGTAGAGGAGAGCTATGAATGAGTGCTAAAGTAAGTCAGCGTGAAGGGTCCACAGCTGGTTTAGATAGTGCAGTGAGCAGAGCGTGGGTGTGCGGGTTGGATTCAAGCTTCTCTTGCTCCTTTGAAGTTCCCCATGCTTCCTTCGAAGCAAAGCAACCACAGTGCTTGCAAATGGCAATAAAACTTTTCTTTTGAGAAAACAACAGACATTTGGCATGCCACTGATTGAGTCAATTTCTCAGCTCATAGCTATTGTGTTCTAGAATATCTTAACATGCACTTAGGAATTTATTGCCTTCTTCAGTATCACTCATTCTGGTGTGAGATCATCCTGCTGAAAAGACCAGCTCAAATTGGTGTGATACTGGTCTGGACCATTGGTGGACCAGCATAACCATCCTGTTCATGAGCAAAACGTTGCTGGTTAAGATGGTGTTTGTTATTTAGTGGTGTTGTGAGAAAACTTGTGATGTTTAATGGCGGTTCCTGTTTTCTGGTCATTCCACAGGAGATACAAATGAAGTACATGGATGGACGGGTCAAGCTGATGAATGAGATTCTGAATGGTATCAAGATCTTGAAGTTCTATGCCTGGGAAAAGGCTTTTCTGGAGCAGGTCCTGGGATACAGAGAGAAGGAGCTTAAAACTCTGAAGAAATCACAGATCTTATACTCTGTCTCTATTGCCTCCTTCAACTCCTCATCCTTCCTGGTGAGGAAAAAAATAGATTCTTACAGTTGAGGTCAAAAGTTTACATACACCTTGCAGAATCTGCAAAATGTTAGTTATTTTACCAAAATAAGAGGGATCATACAAAATGCGTGTTATTTTTTATTTAATGATAGTTGTTCATGAGTCCCTTGTTTGTCCTCCTGAACAATTAAACTGCCTGGTGTTCTTCAGAAAAATCCTTCAGGTCCCACAAATTCTTTGTTTTTCAGCATTTTTTGTGTATTTGGATCCTTCCTAATAATGACTATATGATTTTGAGATCTATCTTTTCACACTGAGGACAACTGATGGATTCATATGCAACTATTACAGAAGGTTCAAACGCTCACTGATGCTTCAGAAGGAAAAACTATGCATTAAGAGCTGGGGGCGTAAACTTTTGAACAGAATGAAGATGTGTATATTTTTCTTATTTTGCCTAAATATTTTTTTCATTTAGTACTACCCTTCAGAAGCTACAAAAGATACCTGCATGGTTCCCAGAAGACAAAATAAGTTACATTTTTCCTGATCTTCAAATTCAAAAGTTTTCACCCCCGGCTCTTAATGCATAATTTTTCCTTCTGAAGCATTAGTGAGCATTTGAACCTTCTGTAATAGTTGCATATGAGTCCCTCAGTTGTTCTCAGTGTGAAAAAATGGATCTCAAAATTATACAGTCATTGTTGGAAAGGATCCAAATACACAAAAATGCTGAAAAACCAAAGAATTTGTGGGACCTGAAGGATTTTTATGAAGAACAGCAGGCAGTTTACTACTAACAGTTTACTACAACTATCGCTAGACAAAAAAACACAGCTGTGGATCATTCAGGTAACAACACAGTATCAAGAATCAAGTGTATGTAAACCTTTGAACAGGGTCATTTTTATAAATTCAACTATTATTTTCTCTTGTGGACTATATGTAAACATCTTTTATGCGAAATATCTTATTTAGGTCAGTACTAAATAAAAAACGAATGTGCATTTTGTACGATCCATTTTATTTTGGTAAAATAATTAACATTTTGCAGATTCTGCAAGGTGTATGTAAACTTTTGACCTCAACTGTATATTACCTGTAGTTTAGGATGTGAAATTGTTTTTTGACTGCGATTTCCATTCCCTCGCCAGATTGCTTTTGCCATGTTTGGTGTCTATGTGCTCATTGATGATAAGAATGTTCTGGATGCTCAGAAAATCTTTGTATCAATGGCTCTCATCAACATACTGAAAACCCCCCTAAGCCAACTTCCTTTTGCCATGAGCACAACCATGCAGGTAAGAATTACATGAACTCCATTATATTCTACTCTGATTATTTGGCGGTGTCTGTTATATAGTTATTTCTTACTGATCTTGAATTAAATGTACAAATTGTTGCAGGCTCTCGTCTCTCTAAGGCGTCTGGGGAAATTTCTTTGTCAGGATGAACTCAAACCAGAAAATGTGACAAGGGAATCCTATAAATCCGGTGAGAGATCACTTGTTGACAAACATCATTGTGCAATAGATTAGTAAGGCTAAAAACAGACTGAATGTTGTCTGTACTCTGTGAGACTTTCCCTCTGCCCCTCACTTCCGTCTGACAGTAAATATATGTGTGAGAGCGAGATTAACAACAGTTTGATAATAGCCTCTAAATTTCACAGTTAGATGGCAGAGATGTCTCACTTCCTTTCACTGGCAAAAACAATTAAAGATCTCTGAAAAGTCACTGGTTCGCCTACATGTGAACGCAGTGTAGTTATTTTATTTAAAAATACTTTTTCTTTCTTTCTTTCTTTCTTTCTTTCTTTCTTCAGAAATTTTATTTTATTTATTTAATGTATTTCTTTTATTTTATTTTATTTAATGTTATTTTATTATTAAATGTAATTCTAAATTCTGTCCATCTCTTTTGTCAGAGCATGTGTTCTGTGTATAGGGATGCTGGAGGCTGTCCCAATGTATTTTATTATATTTTATTTTATTTTATTTTTAGATTAGCATATACCTTGCACAAAAACAACAGTACATTAAAAAAAAAAGCCTTGTGACAAGTAAACATGAAAGTACCAAAGGTATGTTGCCACGAACAGTGGTCAAACATACAGTTTAGTGGTCATTATACAAACAAATTTGATGGGGGACAGGGGTGGGCGGCATTCATCAAAGCTCTTAAAGCCAGCTTGTGAAAACTGTTATTGTGAAGATGAAGCTAATTAGACTGTGAAATTAAAGTGAGTCTTTAATTTCACAAGCTGCAGAATAAATCTAGTTTCCCAGAAGCAATCTCTGTAATTTCTCTGCACTTTTCTCCAGAACAATTTGTGTTTGCGACAAAGATGTTTGCAGGTAGTCTGTCTGCATAAATTGCATGTTATATAAGTGATTAAGACATGATTTTACATGATTAACTTTTGCTCTTTCATTGTTCCTTTTTACTTCTCAGATGTGGACGGTGTAGTGTTTGAGAATGGAACCTTCAGCTGGTCTAAGGATGGCCCCCCGTGTCTAAAAAGGTATCATTACCCAAAAAGTTTCCACAAGACACCTGAACCACACAATCAGGAAATAAGTGTCCACGTTTGTGCAACTTCCTCCTTACTTACTTTGTGTGTTGGAGCAGGATCAGTGTTAGAGTTCCCTGTGGTTCACTGGTTGCTGTTGTCGGCCATGTTGGCAGTGGGAAATCCTCGCTGCTTTCTGCCATGCTCGGGGAGACTGAAAAAAGAAGCGGGAACGTCTCAGTCAAGGTACTTACATTAATCAACCGTAACCCTCATTGTATGAATTTTATGAAATTTGATATTGAATGGCATGTTATGATTATACAGAAAGTGACCAAAATGAAAGCCCTGCATTTCAAAGTAGAGTCACATATTATAATCATACAATTCATGAGGTACAGTGGTCTGAAACCACATTGAAAATCTAATTTAAATATGGAAATAAACAAAAAGTTTTGGAAGAATTCAAAGTAAATAAAATTATTTCATATTCTGCACTATTTTAAGACCACTAATCAAACTTCAAAGTGCAAAATAGTTCATCCTTACAGCATTTCTTTGCTTCTGTCTATATAGGGCTCCATTGCCTATGTTCCCCAGCAAGCTTGGATCCAAAATGCCAGTCTGCAGGACAACATTCTGTTTGGACGGGAAAAAAAGGAAAGCTGGTATCAGCGGGTGCTGGAAGCCTGTGCCCTGCTGCCAGATCTGGACAATCTGCCTGCAGGAGATGCCACTGAGATTGGAGAAAAGGTGAGATCCTTGTACTTTACCCAAAGTACAAAGTACAAGTCATTTTAACTCACTGTATTGTATTGAGTTGAAATGACTTATAGTACTAAGTTGACTTAACTTAAAATTTTAAGGCAGCTGCTGAACTAAGTTCACTTAAGTTGAAACTGGTAAAAACTTTTAACAGTGTAGGACTGAGCCTGTATGAGCTACAGTTTCATGATTCAGATTGATTAGGCATCCATAAAACCAATCACGAATGAGTGTAGACCTGTATAAATCTTAATCTAAATAAAAATTGTTTCTGCTTTGTCTTTTGCCAGGGTTTAAATTTGTCTGGAGGACAGAAACAGAGGGTGAGTCTGGCACGTGCTGTTTACAGGAAAGCCGACGTGTACCTGCTTGATGATCCCTTGTCTGCAGTGGATGCACATGTTGGCCAGCACATCTTCAACAAAGTCATTGGACCCAAAGGCATACTGAGAGACAAGGTGACTATCTACCTTACAGATGGAGTCGAGGGGTAATTTTCTTGCTCCTCAGCATTTTCAACATCTAACATCCAACACTTTTTTTTAAAGACACGGGTTTTGGTGACCCATGGAATGAGCTTCCTGCCTCAGGCGGATTTGATTCTGGTTCTGGTAGATGGGGAGATCAGTGAGCGAGGCTCCTATCAAGAACTTCTGAACCGGAATGGTGCTTTTGCTGATTTCATCCACACCTTTGCAAGCTCTGAAAGGAAAGAGTGCTTTTTGGAGGCTTCCAAGAGAGGTAATAATACTGTGGCGTGCGTTCAGTAATTTCATCCTTGCTGAAAAGGCCCACCAGGCCTTTTAACTAGTTTTACTAGGAAATTAAGGATCACTAGCGATGTTGTCTGATGAACAATGTTGGGGAAAGTTACATTTAAAAGTAACGCATTACAATTTTTTCGTTACTCCCTGAAAAAGTAACTAATTACGTTACTTAGTTACTTTTAATGGAAAGCAATGCATTACGTTACTTTTGTGTTACATTTTAAATCTGGGCAGGGTTTACTTCTTTGTTTTAATATAAAACAATTCTAATCTAAAACCCTTTTAAACCAAAAGTGAAATGAATTCACCTCAGGCTGAAAGAAAAGTACATTTATGCAGGAGATCACTCTTCAAAAAATGAAGCATATTATTAGTATGGCTGAATTGCATCATCGAAGGTCAGCAGCAAAGACACTGGTTAATAAAATGGAATTAAATACATAAAGGATATTTGTTTTATTTAACATTAAATAATTAATTATTGCTGGGTTGCATCATATTCTGAGTTTGCATTTCACTGTTTTTATTCATTTTGAGAATAACCGAATCTGTTTTTTGTGAGTGAGATGAATTAATGCATGTTCATATTTAGTCTAGAATACAGTAACATCGTGTTTACTCCCAATTTCCCGACAGGAGACTTGTCAATCAATAAATGGGGAAAAAAGTAACTGCCGTTACTTATTTGAAAAAGTAACCCAGATATTTTCTTAGAAATTCAAAAGTAATGCGTTACTTTACTAGTTACTTGAAAAAAGTAATATTATTACGTAACTCGCGTTACTTGTAAACTTGTAAACCTACTTAAACTAGTGTTATGCTATAAGCTAGAGCAGTATCCATTCAGTATAAACCAACCAGGACTAGAATGAAAATTCATAGTTCAAACTTAGTATGGATTGATTATTATTAATAATTTTATGTTGAATTCATACACTTACAGGCTCCAAAAGATTGTCCGTACGATTGAGTGTTACTGAATACATGCCGTTTTCCAGGGATCTGTCCCAAGAGCAGCTTATCGGGTATGGGATTTTAAATTTGCTTATTCAATGCTACTTAATATGACACACTGAAAACAGGAACTGACACTGATACTGTGGTACAGAATGACTGCAGATAAAGCAGGGTGACTAAAAGAGTGTTGCAGTGATTTTTATAGGCCAACCTGAATTGATACACATTTTGGTAATCAAAATAATCTTGTACATAATCTTTATGAACAAAAACCTGAAAACAATCATCAGAAGTAATGCTCACATGACTGTAACATAACTATTCCTAAGCTTCCAACAACTCAAGTTTTATTTAAAATTAGTTTATTAAAAATTACAAGTTGGAAAGTTTGAGTTAGAATTTTGCAAGAGCATGAATATAAACATAAGGAGGCTATAAAAGCAGACTAGTGAGTAGATGAGCCTTCCTGTTTGGCTGATGATGTTGATGTTGTTTACGGTCTGTGACAACCTCAGCAGTCACATTTCACCACTTTTCAGGAAATAAAAGGTCAAAAAGACCAAGATCAAGAAAGAAAACATGTGTAGGGTATTACCAATGTATTTCAGTATATAAAACCTGAAAATATCCGGAGCTGTTTTAACCTTATTTCAGGCATTTATAAAAAATAATAAAAAATAAAAAATTGACTTACGGATAATTGAACCAGAAGTGCAAAAATGCTACTCATTTCTGGATTTTCTGACTCATATCTGCAGCACTCTATAGCACTTGTTTTTATGCATAGGTTATTTACTAATTATGAGAAGCATAAAGATTATTTGTTGATTTACACTTAAATCTCTTTCAGTGGTGACACAAACAGCATTACAATTGAGCCACTGCCTGATTCTGATGAGGACCACATCCCAGAAGACCTGGGCAAACTGACTAAGGTTGACAAAGCACGGATAGGCAGAGTAAGATCATTTATCTTACAACTTGAAGACATTCTCTTTCTATTTACCACCTACGTTTGGCTCACAATCTCAATTTTACCTCTGTCCCAATAGGTTAAACTTGAGATGTACATTGAATACTTCCGCACCATTGGCTTGCCTTTAATAGTTTCCATTGTATTCCTGTACGCCTTCCAACAAGCCGCATCTCTGTCTTATAATTACTGGTTAAGCTTGTGGGCTGATCAGCCTATCATCAACGGCACGCAATTAAACACGGATCTGAAACTGGGAGTCTACGGAGCTCTCGGCTTCGCACAAGGTCAGCAGAGTCTAAGTGTTTTACGCCAACAGCTCAAGTTATGACTCATTTAACTAATTTGTATGTCTTGTGTTTAGGAATTGCCATATTTGGTACCACAGTGGCCATCTCATTAGGGTGCATCATCGCCTCCCGCCATCTTCACTTGGACCTTCTGAACAACGTGCTTCACTCCCCGATGTCGTTCTTCGAGTCCACTCCAAGTGGCAACCTCCTCAATCGTTTTGCTAAAGAGATAGACGCCATAGACAATATGATCCCTGATGGGCTGAAAATGATGTTAAGTTACTTCTTCAAACTCATGGAAGTCTGCATCATCGTGTTGATGGCCACTCCTTTCGCTGCCATAATCATCCTCCCTATGGCATTCCTCTATGGTTTCATACAGGTGTGTCCAAATCTGCATTTAAGGAAATATGGTAATTTGTTAGAACTCTCTAGAACCCATTTGATGAGCCAAAGATACCTGAATTCAGAAGCAAAGATTGAAATCGTTTACTTGCTTGGGTTTTGACTGTAATCTCTCTCTCACTCTTCTCAACCCTGAAGAGTTTCTATGTGGCCACATCCTGCCAGCTGCGGCGGTTGGAGTCAGTGAGTCGGTCTCCCATCTACACACACCTAAACGAGACAGTGCAGGGTGCCAGTGTCATCCGGGCGTTCAATGAGCAGTCACGCTTCATCATGGGTGCCAATCACAAGGTGGATCATAACCAAACAGCGTACTTTCCCCGTTTTGTAGCCACAAGGTGAGGCACAATTACAATAGCATCTACATTCAGAAAATTGTTTAGTGATAGTTGTTAATGAGTCCTTCAGGTCCCACAAATTCTGTGTTTTTTCAGCATTTTTGTGTATTTGAACCCTTTTCAACAATGACTGCATGATTTTGAGGTTCATCTTTTCACAGTGAGGACAACTATGGGACTCATATGCAACTATTACAGGAGCTTCAGAAGGAAACACGATGCATTAAGAGCCAGGGGGTGAAACTTTATGTACATTAAAAAATGTAATGTGTTTTGTCTTCTGGGAAAGTATCTTTTGTAGCTTATGAAGGGCAGTATTAAATGAAAAAATATGTTATTTAGGCAAAATACGAAAAATGTACACATCTTTATTCTGTTCAAAAGTTTTCAGCCCCCGGCTCTTAATTCATCGTTTTTCGTTCTGGAGCATCAGTGAGTGTTTGAACCTTCTGTAATAGTTGCATATGAGTCCCTCAGTTGTCCTCATTGTGAAAAGATGGATCTCAAAATCATACAGTCATCGTCGGAAAGGGTTCAAATACACACAAATGCTGAAAAACCAAAGAACTTGTGGGACTTGAAGGATTTTTCTGAAGAACAGTATGCAGTTCAACTGTTTAGGACAAACAACAGACTCATGAACAACTATCATTAAACAGAACAAAAAACAAAACAAAACAAAACAAAGCAGCTGTGGATCATTCACGTAACAACACAGTATTAAGAGTCAAGTGAATGTAAACTTTTGAATGGGATCATTTTTATAAATTCAGCTATTACTTTTTCTAGTGGACTATATGTAAACGTCTTTTATGTGAAATATTATATTTGGGTTAGTTAAAAATAACATGCATTTTATATGATCCCTCTTTTTTTGGTGAAATAATTAGCATTTTGCAGATTCTGCAAGGTGTATGTAAACTTTTGACCTCAACTGTAGATATTGATTGCTTGAGTTCATTCTAAAATGTCTTATTGTGCAGGTGGCTGGGTGTGAATTTGGAGTTTCTGGGTAATGGAATTGTCCTTGCTGCTTCTATTCTCTCCGTGATGGCGAAAGGAACCCTGAGCCCTGGGATGGTCGGTCTGGCTGTGTCTCACTCACTTCAGGTGGGTATCATTTCAAATGTCTGTAGAATCCAACATTACTAACCCAAATATTACAAGAGCTGCCAAAAATATTTTATGTGGCAGCCTCGCTCTTGCAATCTTCACCCTCAAACCAGAAAAGCTTTTAACTCTTGCTCAAGATCTGCTGTGGTGTATCTTTAATTTGTGGTCAGCCTTTTAAAATTAAAATTCAGAGAAGAAAATGCAACCATAATTTTAACCATAAATGTTTTTGCTTTCTCCCAGGTGACAGGTTTCCTGAGCTGGATTGTAAGGTCATGGACAGATGTAGAGAACAACATTGTGTCAGTTGAGAGAGTGAAAGAGTATGCAGACACACCAAAAGAGGTGAGTGTGGCTATACAGCATAATTAAAGTTAAGTCTTCATCAGATTTTATTTCCAAATGTAAACTATTCTTTTTGTTGGTCAGTAATAGCAAGCATTTTTACTGTGTATATCATCATTTACAGGCAGCTTGGAGCATAGAGGGAAGTTCTTTACCGCCATCTTGGCCTCAAAATGGGACCATAGAGTTTCAGGATTACGGCCTTCAGTATCGTAAAGGCCTGGAGTTGGCCCTAAAGGGAATCTCTGTTCACATCAAAGAGCGGGAGAAGGTACATGTGAAAACTTTGAAATATTCTACATCAGCATTTACTACCCTAATATATTATTGCTGTTTGCTTTTATGGATGATATATGCCTCGCCTCATTTCTCTTGAACAAGGTTAGATTTTTGTAGACCTTGACCCAAAAACATCATCATTTACTCACAAATATAGAGTAATATAACCATTTTTAACTATATTTTCTAACCATGGTTCTAATTAGGATATATGCTGAAAGTTCAAAACACATTACTTTAATTATACATGACAAACTTTTGGTGGGATTGTGGTAACGCAAAGTGTTCCTGATATTTGTTCCATAATTCCTTTGTCTGGAAGTCAAGCGATGTTGAAAACATTCCCGCAGGCTTACTCTTGGGCTCATTATCTTTTCAGATTGGTATTGTGGGAAGAACAGGCGCAGGAAAATCATCTTTGGCTCTTGGAATTTTCCGGATTTTGGAAGCAGCAAAAGGACAGATCTACATTGATGGAATCAACATCGCAGAGATCGGGCTTCACGATCTAAGATCTCGCATCACCATCATTCCACAAGTGTGTACAACTCAGATATTGCACCTGGAACTAAAATTATTCTAGAATTTTTTCTAAACTTCATGGCTTCTTTAAATTATGAACTCATCACCATCGTGTTTTGTGATTTTAATATCTTCCCAGGACCCAGTGCTGTTTTCTGGATCTCTCCGTATGAATCTTGACCCCTTTGACGCCTATACTGATGAGGAGGTGTGGAATGCCTTGGAACTGGCTCACCTTAAAAACTTTGTGTCTGAACTTCCAGATAAACTCAATCATGAGTGCTCAGAAGGAGGAGAAAATCTCAGGTAAGTGCATGCAAGGGTGCTGTTCCTTCACAATTTTAAATAACTAAACAGTAGAGACTTCGGATTAACAGTGGTGAATGGTTCTCCTCCTGCAGTCTTGGTCAGAGGCAGTTGGTATGTCTAGCAAGAGCTCTTCTTCGAAAGACAAAAATTTTGGTGCTGGATGAGGCAACAGCTGCATTGGACCTGGAGACAGACACCCTGATCCAGTCTACCATCCGCAGCCAGTTTGAGGATTGTGCCGTGCTTACCATCGCGCACCGCCTCAATACCATTATGGATTACACAAAGTATGTCATGATACAAAGCCACTGAACAGAGGTTCCCAAACATTATTCTGTGGCATTCTCAAACTTTGTTCTGTTTGTTTGAGTGGTACAGAACAATATGGTCACATTTACTGTTGTACCGTTATGTGAAATCCAGTCATTTTAATTTCTATGCGATTGTGAATTTTGCATGTTGACAAAATATATCCTCCGATTTTGCATCGGGTTAAGTTGATAACTTGTATTTACCATGTTGACCAAAAGAAATACGATTTTTAAGTGGCTCGCGGCTGACTTGTGCTTCATACATCGCTGCACTATTAACAAATTTTACTGAACTTTGGTTTGGTTTGAAGAGATAATTCACACAAAAATGAAAATTCTGTTATTATTTACTCACCCTCATTCCAAATCCATAAGACCTTCGTTCGTCTTCAAAACACAAATTAAGATATTTTAGATTAAATCCGAGAGATTTCTGACCCTGCATAGACAGGTGACACGTTCAAGGCCCAGAAAGGTAACGTTAGTATGGACAACGTTAAAATAGTCTATATGACAACAGTGGTTCAACAATAATGTTATGAAGCTACGAGAATACTTTATGTGTGCAAAGAAAACAAAAATAACGACTTTACTTAACGATTTCTTCTCTTCAGCGTCAAGTCTTTGACGAACTTTAGCAAAAAGAGTATCACGAAGCATCCGTGCTGCTGAGTAGGAGCCGGCGTTCAGTGACCACATTTTTGGGAGAAATGTTTTAGAAACAGTATTTTTTTCATTTCCGTATGAAAAAAATATATATATTTATATATACAAATAGCTATTAAAAAGTGATTTAACGGCTTACCTTATCCTAATTTGGATACATAAAATTCGAATGTAACGTTAGGCTTCTGTAACGGCTGGCGTAATTTATTAAAATAAACGCGGTTATCTGACAACCCAAGTGTTTATTATATATCCTTAAATGATAGTATTATCTGTACTGTTATATTTTATTAATACCAATTGACTAAACAGGTAAATTTAGCGCTATTATACATATTTTGTAGCCGTCTGTACCGTTTGGGAACCTCGTTAGATTTATTTACTTGCCTGTTACGTATTAATTTGTTGATGTTTTAAACGTTACCTTATTCTTTTTTTCCCTCAGGGTAATTGTTATGGACAAAGGACATATCGTCGAAATGGATTCTCCCAATAACCTTATTGCAAAAAGAGGCCAGTTTTACTACATGTGCCGGGAAGCTGGGATCTTGTAAGACATTACACATCGACTGTCTTCTTGCGCCTCCTTGTGGCAAAAGCAAAGAATCTGCAGACTCTCCTTTTTTTTTAGTTCTCAGTGCAGAACACAGAGAGACATCCCAATTACACAGCTGGTGCTTCACAAGGGAAAACGGCCAGACACTTGAATTACGCTTTTCCCCATAAATGAAAATGGTTTGCCTGACACATTTGAAGATGTGTTTATTCAGGTTTACTACCATCTCCATGGGCATAATAACTTCATGCAGACAAACGTGCCTTCAAAGCTATTTGGTGTAGCTGATGGAAACCTGTAAATATGGCACCTAATTAAATACACAAAACAGTTAGGGAAGAAAGTGTCTGTTCTACCTGTGCCATAGCATCCATGGTGAACATGAATGTGAATAACATGTTAAAATTGTTGCACAGGTAACTAACCAATCAATGAAGACAATTCTATAAGCTCTAGTGGAGTCTTAGTTCTCTTCATAGACAGTCAGTCATGTGAATAATAACGTAAAAGAAAGAGGACAAATATGTTTACAAACGTATTGCCACATATACTTGACCTGAAATTCCCTGAAAAATTCCAGACTCCCTTTCAGACACTAATTAAAGCTTTACGAGAGGGGTTAGGGAAAAAAAAAAAAAAAGTACAGTCAGCCAAGTAGGTTGTGGTGTTTGTTCCTTTCAGCCAAAGTAAACAAATAAAGTGGACAATAATGGCAGCATGAAAGAACATGCAGCCCGTACGCATTAAAAGCAGTTCTAATATCTCAAGAAAATATTGTTCACCACCATTCTGAAGGCAAGATTTTTTTTTATTTAGCAGTTGTGCACTTCAGTTTAAGAAAAGTGTTTTACAAGCATTACTGTTACTGTAGATTTTTAGAAATATATTTTAATCGTAAAAGTGGACATGAAAAGACACTGCATCTCGTCTTGTAAGACAATGCAAAAAGCTACATGTGTGACATGTACATTCAAGTGCCTTTGTGACACTCCAGATTTTTATTTATATTTTATATTTAATCTTTATTGACACTTCATCTCATGTTTTGTATGTTCATACATGTAATAACTGTGTATAAAGAAACATCTTGTTAAAGGATGCGTCATTGTGCTTCTATAAGATTTTCTACAGGCTTTGTATTTGATGACAAACAAAAAAAACATGTTAAACAATTACAAAAACACTCTTTGGACATGACGAAGAAGCCTCTGCAAAAGAAAAATGAGTACCAAACTATATTTATTGTTTACAGTAGTAAAGGACAACAACAAAACAAAACAAAACAAAACAAAACAAAAAAAAAAAAAAATGCACATCAGTACAGAAGGATGCCAACTTCTGGAAATCTTTTTTAAGTCAACCCTTAAAACCCTCTCTCCCTTTCAGCCATATGAATTACCGTGGGAGGGCAAGAGATTTTAAAAGAGATCAGACCAGTCCTTGTGAGCGACAACAGCTAAATCGCCTCAACAAAGCCTGAAAGGATTCCCTTTTGTTTTGCTTCAAGACCTGGTCATAGTTTTGGGATTTAAAAAAAAAAAAAAAAAAAAAAAGGGGGAAAAAGAAAGTCATGAACAGGAAGAGAGATATATTGGTCTTTTAGGTCATTCCTGTCTCCTCGACCAACACTCAAGAAGAAATAGGAATGGTAAGTGGATATATTTCAACAGACATTTAAAACTATAAACTTAGAACTAGTTGGTGTAATCCTGCCCTTATCAGCTAACAGAGTACCATCTTTGGGGTTTGGTCCAGTAGGGGTCACTGTAAATTGCATCATGTATTGAGTCTCTTCATTTTTAATCGACCAACGAGATGACTGACAGATCCCGTCCCTACAGTGAGCTCACACGAGAAGCGGCCCCATTAAAAGGCAGATGAATACAACACTGGTTGAACATATTTCTACAAAACATACAGGCAAGTAGAATCTGAGTTGAAACAGGCCTACTTAAAGCTCTTAAAGAATCGAAACGGGAAAAAAAAAAAAAAAAAAAAAAAAACCTATGGAGGGGGTCAACGGTTCTTGTCGAGTGAATCAGTGTTCTGAGCAACATAAAAGCCTGCATGGTGACTGGTGTGGATAATCTGAACAACTACGCCCTCTGGCAGCCTTTTGGAGTTTGTTCCCCCACCACAGTAGCTGTCTAACCATTGCGTATATAAATATTACTGGAAACACATTTGTGATGCCCACTCTTGGAAAGCTAGAGATGACAGAAGAGAGTCAACGAGAGAAAGAGAAGGGGAAACAATGTGAAAGCATCAATGAAACATCATGAGGAATAAAATAGATAAGTGTGGGGTCCAGGTGGTGTGGAGTTTTAGCAGGAGCCGCCAGTTTGTTGCTGAAATACGTCAATCGTGTCCTCGTCCTCCATCTCCAACTACCAAACGCAAAGTTAACATTAGTTAACACATTAACTCACAACAAGCAATACTTTCGTTACAGTATGTTCATCTTTTTGTACATTAGTTAATAAAAATATTACAGTTTATTGCTAGTTAAAGATATAGATCACCCAAAAATTTAAATTGTGTCATTAATTACTTGCCTTCATGTCGTTCCAAACCTGTAGGACCTTCGTTCATCTTTGGAAAACAAATTAAGATATTTCTGATGAAATCCGAGAGCTTTCTGGCCCTCCATAGACAGCGTTTATGAAGCTATGAGAATACTTTTTGTGCGCAAAAAAAAACCTTTATCAACTCTTTACCTCAGAGTTACTGTCTACCACTCTACTCTAGATAATGGTGGTAAACGGTAACTCTGGGAGAAGAATTGTTGTATAAAGTAATTATTTTTGCACACAAAACATATTCTCGTAGCTTCATAAAATTATGGTTAAACCATAGATGTCACATGGACTACTTCGTCAATGTTCTTGGCACCTTTCTGGGCCTTGAACGTGGTAGGATCCTTGCCGTCTATGCAGGGTCAAAAAGCTCTTGGATTTCATCAAGTATCTTAATTTGTGTTCCTAAGATGAATGAAGGTCTTACAGGTTTGGAATGACATGAGGTTGAATAATTAATGACAGGATTTTCATTTTTGGGTAAACTGTCCCTTTAATGTTAACTTAAGAGCATTAATACTCACACATACAATTTTAAAAATTTAATGTATTATTAAACTAAGATTAAATGCTTTAAAAGTTTTTCATTGTTGATTAATATAGGTAATAACTAATGTTACAAATAGAACCTTATTATAAAGTTTTAGGTTATCAATATTACCTTTATATTTAATGTTAGTGTTGTTAACTAAAATAACTATGAACAGTTATTTTTGTTAACTGAAACAAACCTGAAATTGAATAAACATCAGATCATTTTCAACCTAAACTAAACCTAAATGTTAGTTAGCTGCAAAGGCATTATAAATTGTTTAAAGGACTAAAATACTAAAACAGGAGAGAAAAAAAAAAAAAAAAAAAAAGACAAACAATTACTAAAAATAAAATGAAAACAAACGTAAAAGCCCATACAAAATAGTAATACTATATTAGTATATAAATAGCACTACAATAACACTGGTGATTTTATCACAAAAAATGGGCACTTTTACTCACCTGCGCCGGTGTGTCTGTCTCATTAATTGGTTGCCCGTCAAATCTAAATCTAATCTGTCTTATCGACAAACCCTGAAAGAAAAGAAATACTTGCCTAAGTCTTGGATATATTATATGATGTTAATAACACTTAAAAACAATACAAAGTTCTACAAATGTTTTGTATAGTGATCTCACAAAGCATTACGGCCAGGGTTCTCACCATGTGCGTGATTATTTATCTAGTAGAAATGGCTTACCTGTCTCTCACAGTACGCTTTCATTAATTTGCTGAGTGGCGTGTGCCTTTTAATTTTGAACTGGACCACCGAGCCATCCTGTCCCGCCACCTTTAGATTGATGTGGTCGTTCTCTGTTTTCACTCCCTCCTGAAACAATAACAATAAAGTACATGTTTGAGAAGGCAGGGAAGATCAAATAGTGCAAAATGTACACATTTGAGATGCATGAATCACAATCTGGGTATTCTGCTCTAGAGCCCTTTGAGGGCTCTGTTTTAGGAGGGACAACTTCAGTAGTGAACAAGGCCTAGTGGATGCTAAGTTTTTAAGAACTAAGTGAATTGAGGAATAAAAACATTTTATAACAATATTTATAACGTTCAACTATTCAACAATAACAGCAGCAAACCGAACAAGACGTACAAAAACAGACATTCAAATGCAGCAGCAAATATTAGCCGTCTACTCAAACATTGTTGCGGCTCTGTGCGCCATTTTTAAGCATCTGGCGCAGCGAGGTGCAACTCTGAGCTCAATACCCGTAACCGGCAGATTATTCAAATCACTTTTTTGGGGGTGAATACTTTTGACTAGCGTGGAAAATACACGGTATCCGTTTGTTTACCATCTAAATGGCGGACGACAATTGTGTACTTCGACGCTCTTTTATATTCCGTTCCGCTGTTCTTGCGGCATTTTCTTACGCTAGTGGCGTAACGTGGCCGGTCAGCGCCACTCCGCTCTCACAAAGGAAAAACCCGCAAACGCTGAATTACACCGGGTCAAACGCGCGGTAGGTAATAAATAATTGCGTTCTTTGAATGAGCACCTGCTTAACGCTCTATTTAAAACAAGTATTAATAAAAACATCAGCTTATCGGCTAAAAACGGATGGCGTTTGCACGAAAACAAGACAATGATTGCGTGCCGACCGCCTTTCTCCCGCATAAATGCGCAATCTGACTATCAGCAAGGTTGCACAAAATGAAACTGGAACTCGGCCTCACGCGGCTTGTTTTGAGCAAAGCTTCGAAATACGGTGAATTTACAAATCCAATGCTTACCTTAGGCTTGTCTTCGGACATTTTTGCAGGTGTCTGTTGGTCTGTATTATGGAAATATACTGAACACAAGATGCGCTCTCCACACTGTAGAGCAACACAGCTGCCGACGGGGACGCGCCTTCCTTTACCTACTTTATCAACGATTGGTTGGTTTCTGGTCACGTGATGCTCCTGCCGTTCGCGGGAGCGAGCAAAGCTCCCCGCGAATTTCTGTAGATAATCAGGCCCATGCGCCTCGTGTGCTGTGCAGGTCCTAACACCAGGGCCAATGAATCAGTTATTTTATTTATTTATTTTTTAAATTAAAAAAAATGTACATCATTTAACAACTATAGGTGATAGCCATAATTCCTCATTTGTACATAACGATGCTCATTGTTTTCTGGCCCAGTTCTGTTATGTGGTGAATAGGAAGTTACCAGGATTCTCAGAGCATTTAACTTTGGCAACTTTTAAAGAGAAACTGAAAGCAAGTGCCTTTTTATATTTTACAGGAATGCTCAGGTCAGTGACCTAGCTGCGTTTGGCATCACTGTCCAATGTATGTTTTATTAGCATGCATTCAGAGAAAAGTAAAAAAATACAATATTTAGTTGTATCTAGCCCTCATCCAACCCAATAATCTTGTTTGATTTTCACAATTTGTACACAAATTGTAGTAGTGAATGCATTCATCAACCTCAACCTTCAACTCTTTAACATATGTGAGGGGGAAAAAAAACAATATTGAGAAAATCCTTTAAAATAGTCCAAATGACATTCTTGGCAATGCATATTACTAATCAAACATTTAAGTTTTGATATATTTACAGTAGGAAATTTACAAAATGTTTTTATGGAACATGATCTTTACTTAATATCCTAATGATTTCCTAAATAAAAAAAGAAAAATCGATAATTCTTAAAGAAAAATTGATTAATTTGACCCATACAATGTATTTTTACCTATTGCAACAAATATTCCGGTGCTACTTAAGACAGGTTTTGTGGTCCAGGTCACATATGAGTTTATTAATGACTACAAACCCATATTGGAGACACATTTGGAGCCCTGTTAGCCATTCTAGTTTTTATATTCAATTATATTATATATGTACATATATAATAAATAGATAAAAGGCACTTCTAATTAATGAGTGAAAAAGAAACAATGTTTTTATATTTAAGTTTTATATTGACTACAATATTACCCTTACACATAGACACGTTTGCAGCCCGGTTACTTCCCATTATTTATTTATTTGAACATTTTATAAATGTTGTGAAATTGCATTGATTTCAGTGTGTTTTTAATTGTTCATTGATTAAAAACTGTACTATATTAAATTAGAATACAACAATATTTAGACATGCCCCAAATTTTGTAAACAGGTTTTCAGACCTTACAGAAAATGAAATAATAATAATAATAATGTTGATGATGATGATAACAAACTGAAATAGCTCATATCTAAAGATATCAACATTTGAACAACTAATCATCTCCAACATGACGATTTTTTGAAAAATAAAGAAAAAAAAATTGATTCAAGTCAAAACAGGCAACCAGTTTTTATTATGAATTATTTTATTTGATATATCAATACCTTACATGAGCAGAACAGTCATAAACAAATGAGAAATTATTCACTCTGTTTCCAATACAGCAGAGTTTTGTTCTGTGATTACATCGAGTTTTAAAATAAACTGTGATTTTAGTCAGTAGATACTACAGGCTATTGCATAGTTGCAGTTTTTGTGGAAACTTGTAGAGTATAAAATAAAGAAACAGAAATAAATTTTTGAAATAAAGTTGAATCTTACTGTAAAACCATAATTTTGAGCAGAGTGTAATCCCATTATTTCATGTATCTATTTTAATGATATAAGCATCATAGGCAGCATCTTTAAATATGTATTCATCTTTAAAATAGTGTACCCATCATTTTAGCTGGGATTGTCAAATCTGGCATAAGGACTTGCCCTGCTGAGACCTGATAGGGAGAGACAGAAACAAATTAAATTACATAAATTACTACAAAAAGGTCATTGGGCAAAATCTTTTGAAAAAAAAAGACCTTGCTTATTATTAAATAACACAAAAATAATATGATATAATAAATGTACACATATACATTGATCACAATTCATGTCAAGGAGTGTGTACTGCAGAAACAAAAGAGGACGATTTAAATTTCTACCACTAGAGGGAGTGGTAGTAATTTCATAAAGAATTTGACTATCAAAAAAGGACATGCAGCATTTTATGAAAACACTCCATAACACCAGGTTGCCCCTATTTTTTTTTTTAAATGTTGCCATATGCTTCTTACTTTATACTGACTGACAGTCAGATTTTTTTTCTTGCACAGCCAGCATAATAACCAGTTCAATCTCACCTAATTATGCAGTTTCTGAGAT
This sequence comes from Cirrhinus mrigala, assembly GCA_036247105.1. Classification (NCBI taxonomy): domain Eukaryota; kingdom Metazoa; phylum Chordata; class Actinopteri; order Cypriniformes; family Cyprinidae; genus Cirrhinus; species Cirrhinus mrigala. The sequence continues at coordinate 8,321,810 of CM070012.1, forward strand.
AGGGAAATCGTTGACTCACCATATTTTTGTCGGATCTCATCATGTCTAACCTTCAAATCAGCTTTTCTGTGAAACAAAAACACAGGAACATAAATTCTTTGTGAAGTCACACTCACACCCCAAAGGTATGTTGACAGTCAGTACCCATTACAGCTGTAGAACAGGTTACTCACAGAATATCTTAGTTCCTCTTAACATAATATCTTTTGTCTGCTTCGAAAATTCGAACACTGATATACTACCCATGATGCATCTGCATCGTTCAACACAAAATACTTAATGAAAAGGTTTTACATACTATCATGTATCTCCTACCGTCTGTCATCTCCATTTTGAATGTTCAAATGTCAATCAGTCTTACCTCTGCTCTTGTTTTGTTTTTCTCTTGTCTGATTGCCGGTTCATCCTGTTTTCAAATCGAGCAGATCTACGAAAGATAATGTTTCTTAGATTAAGAAAGTTGTGGTCGAGCCCTTTCTTTAATGATCTAGAGGTCTCTTGGCTCTACCATTTTAAAGTGATGCAGAGATGCTGACCAGGTTGACCATTTTTTTAAGTAAAAAACACTCTAAGTCTGATTATTTTGACTTTATCTACATTTATTCAAGTAAATGTAATTATGGCCTGAGGCAGGTAACACCAACTCCCTGTAGTATTTAAGAAAGCTAAATGGAGGGTGCGACTCAATCGTCAAACAAGCATGTGACATACAATAGTTCAAACGCAGACTTACCCAATGTTCTCACACTTGCAGCAGCAGAATATACACACCAAAACACCAATGATGAGGGCCGCTCCAGCCACTGACAATGTAATGATCAAAATCTGGAAGTTCACTGAATTTGCAAAAAAGAGGAAATCATAGTTAAACAATGATCTCCAGGTGATGCTATACTAACTTGTGTAACATTTACAGCAAGCACGTGTAATTATTAATAAGGAACTGTAGTTATTTTTTTTTAGTCTTGTTGAATTCAGAATTTGGATTAGAGAAAAGACTACAGTAATCCTGATATTGCTTGTTTATGGCTGATACCAATTTTAACTATGTTTAGCGCTTATAAAGCATTTGGGTTCATTTTAATCAAGAGATACATAAAAAATTCTAAAAAATAATAGGCTGTTAGTAAAGGAATGAAACTTTGCAAATTAAGACCTTCAAAATACACACCTTTTTTCAGATTTTTAAAAAGAGATATAACCTTTTTTTTTTTTTAAATAAAAAGTTACATGTTTTGTGTGTCAGGTGTCAAAATACTTTGTAAAATTATCTATGAAGTATCAAAAAATATTTACAAATTTACTTGATTTAAAAAAAAACTTTAAAACTTTACAGAGTAATATTTATGTTGTTTTGATGTTGTTTTGCAAAAAAATAAGCATGTAGGTTTCATAAATTTCTAGGGTTGTCAAACAATTAATTGTGATTAATCACATCCAAAATGTATCCACGTGTGTTTATATATATATATATATATATATATATATATATATATATATATATATATTTTTTTTTTTTTTTTTTTTTTCTTTTTTTTTTTTTCCTACATAAATATAACATTTTTCTTAAATATATACATGTGTGTGTATTATATATACATTTACACAGTACACACATTATATTATGTGAACACAAACCTTTATTTTGGATGCAATTAATCTTGATTAATTGTTTGACAGCCCTAATTTGAACTGTTTTTAAGCAATTATGAGTTCAGAAAAATTTAATTAAAATCCATTAATTCCAAAACAGAAAAAATCCTCAGATTATATGTGACCCTGGACCACAAAACCAGTCATAAGTGTTTTCAAAAATATACAACATCTGAAAGCTGAATAAATAAGCTTTCCGTTGATGTATGGTTTGTTAGGATAGGACAATATTTGGCCGAGATACATATTATATTATTAATATATTACATATTATTCGAAAATCTGGAATCTGAGGGTGCAAAAAATCAAAATATTGAGAAAATTGCCTTTAAACTTGTCCAAATGAAGTTCATAGCAATGCATATTACTAATCAAAAATTATGTTTTGATATATTTACGGTAGGAAATTTACAAAATATCTACATGAAACATGATCTTTACTTAATATCCTGATGATTTTTGGCATAAAAGAAAAATAGATAAATTTGACCCATCCAATGTATTTTTGGCTATTGCTACAAATATACCTGTGCAACATAAGACTGGTTTTGTGGTCCAGGGTCACATATGTTCTTTTCAGTTTCTTACAATGGTACATTCAAATTAAATTTCTCATCACTATTGAAAAATAAAATATACATATAATATTTAAATATAACATAAATATATAAATATAATTTTTGCTTAATAGGTATTTTTAAGTGTGGTTCATGTGTAGATAAAAAAGGGGCACATGCAGTAATAACTTGGTAATAACATAGTAACAATCAAAACTATATTAAAACAATATTAAGTTAAAACTGTTCTATAAAACAGTGATTCTTTGTGTCCAAACAGACCCGGAATGCACCAACAACATACGAATTTTGAACGCATTATGAGGGTTAAATGTCTGATTTCCAATATACATAAAAGCTTTTTAATGATTGTTTTACTTCTGTTTTTTTTTTTTAATAATAGAGAATTACTATTTAACAGTAATAAAACCATAACATGGCTTAAAAATATCCTAATATTTATAGTATTAATTATTAGGGATGCACCAATATTTAAATTCTATTGAAATAAACTAGTTTGGCCAATCGTCTTTAAATAATAAATCTATTCAATCTATTCAATCAGAAAGTTGCCTTAAGTCTCCACAAGATAACTGGTATATTTTGTGCATTCCTAATAATTATTATTATTATTCTGTTGTTATTTATGTAATGTAGTTTTGTGATTTAAATGATGATGTTTTGTGCTATATCTAGTTAAGGAAAAGTTGATAAAAGCTGGGAAACACAGTATCATAAATAAATATAGAAAAATAAGTGAGAGACAATTTTAAAAACATTTCTTACTTGAGCAAAGGCCCCATCGAGCATCACTCAGTGGGCAGACGGACTGGGGGGGCAGGATGGTTTTGGCTGGGTATGTTATACATTTTTTAGTTGGAATGCACCACAGACACTAAAAAGACAGATTGAAGACTAAGATTGTTATATAAATTCTTCCACTGTATCCACGAATCAAAGCTCAGGATGTTTTATTCTCAGAATTTATAGTGGATAGTTATAGTAACAATAAAGATGAGGGTAATGACATCAGTAAAGAAGAGTTATTACAGGTTTGATACTGACACGCACGTCAGTAACTGTGAGAAAAGTTGTGTGCATGTCTCTGGTATTTAAAAGGTTTGTTTGGGAGTGTCTTAGCAAATACAGAATTTCAACATCACATAGTAAAAACTCACTCAATTTTGGGTCAAATCTCAAGCCCTAAGTGTGAATTATAGTAACAGGGATGCTTGGTTTAAATAAATAAAAGGCTGATGTCAGTATATGAATATTTCTGTGACTGACTTTTTAGAGAAAGTGTACAGGATGTCTCAAGTGACGCTGAGCTCTCGGAAAGAGTATGAAGCTGTAAACACCCAAAACAGCCCAAACCTGTTCCACAGGTAAGGTATGTGATGATCAGATAAGTGTAAAAAAATCCAGCCAGTCTTGCTGCTTGCTGTGCTCATTATTTCCTTGTCACTCTGACTGTTTTTCTCTTTCACATCTCATCTTTCCTCATATTTTCGGTTCTCATCAGATCTCATTAATGTGGTTCGTAGCTCTCTCTCATACTGTAATTTGTTTTCACCCATGTTTTTGTCATAAGTAAACAGAGTGAATGTCAGCTTTGTGGACTAGTGACAGGCAAAAATATAAGGACAATAATATCTCCAAAACATTGAAGAGAGAGGTGAAATTTTATCCAAACTCACATCCACATATGCCAGGCATTCCTCACAGCTTGTACCATTCTTGCTCTCACAGCCTAGAAAAATGTTAAAGAGAACATGCTGGTTTTATACATTAATTGAGACTTGTTAATGAACATAGCAATGATATTTAGTGCCTGACTCAATATATTAAGCAACAATTACACCCCATGAGACAGTGGTTGCCTTGGCCATCCTTAGTTATGAACGCAGACAAAAGCAGCATGGGAAATTAGAGTAAGGCAGTTATTTACTAGTACACCATACTTGTTTTCCAGGGGAATTAAATGTTTTAACATTGCACAACAGGTCATATGTTTGGGCACAGGTTTGTCTACAAACAATGTATTTGTAATCGTTTATTGCCCATTTAGTTTCAGTAGCTAGTAAAACTGACAGCTATGAAAATAAGCCTGGTTATTGTAATCACAGTAAAATCTTAGGTAATATTCATTTGTTTGTATGTAAATGCAACACCAGTTAAACTAGAGGTTCTATAACAGTAACAAAAAATTTAACTTTAATTCCTCTAGAATGCAGTCAAAAGTATCTTGTATTTGCCTTACTTGGATGTGGTGTTGTAGTCGGTGCGGTTGCTTTAGTTGTAGTTTGTGTTGTAGTTGTCGTAGTTGAAGATTGTGTAGTCTGTGTTGTCGTATTTGGAGCTGTTGTAACGTCATTCTGTGCCAACGTTGAGCTCAAACCACAGACAAGCAGGACGAGAGAAATAAAATTCATGTTCTCTTCTTCAAATGAACGAACACCTGAATAAAACTGACTCCTCTGTTAAATTTTGTCAGGAAATATTTCCTATTGAAACCTCAGCGTAGACACTTCATCCGACCTGAAACTGGGAACAGGCTTTGTAGTTTTGTTTCTGTTTTTTAATGGCGCAGAACGTCCTTTAGGAGCTAAAATTACAATACCTGTTTCGGCGAAGGCGTGGTTTATTATTATTATTAAGTACGTAATACAAAAGCTGCATTGTAATCTTTAACTTGCCTTAAGATATGAATAGTAAGTAGTTAATGACGTCGCGTTGCAATCTTCCAATGGCGAAATTCTGGCTCATGATTATTAAGCAGCAACTTTGATCAGAGAATAATTTCGCATTATCCCATAAACTGTTTCTGCATTTTTGTACTAATGTATGTATATACTACATTTTGTACTTGTATTCTATATGTACACTACCAGTCAAAAGTTTTTGGACAGTAAGATTTTTAATGTTGTTTAAAGAAGTCTCTTTTGCTCATCAAGCCTGCATTTATTTGATCCAAAATACAACAGTAATATTGTGAATTATTTTTCCGTTTAAAATTACTGCTTTCTATTTGAATATATGTAATTTATTCCTGTGATCAAAGCTAAATTTTCAGCATCATTACTCCAGTCTTCAGTGTCACATGATCCTTCAGAAATCATTCTAATATGCTGATTTGCTGTTCAGGAAAGATTTGCTGAGAAAGAAATTATTATTTTTTAATAATAATTCTTTTTTAAATTTATCAAAGGTGATGATAAAGACATTTACAATGTTCCAAAAGATTTCTATTTCAGATAGATGCTGTTCTTCTGAACATGCTATTAATCAAAGAAACCTGAAAAAAATTCTACTCAGCTGTTTTCAACATATAATAATATTATTAATAATAATAAATGTTTTTTTTTTTTTTCTGAGCAGCACATCAGGATATTAGAATGATTTCTGAAGGACCATGTGACTGGAGTAATGATGCTAAAAATTCAGCTTTGAAATCACAGGAATAAATTTTAAAATATATTCAAATAGAAAACAGTTATTTTAAATAGTAATAGTGTTTTTGCTGTACTTTGGATCAAATAAATGCAGGATTGGCGAGCAGAAGATACTTCTTTAAAGAATTTAAAACCTTACTGTCCAAAAACTTTTGCTTGGTAGTGTATAAAGTTATATGAATATGAAAAATTAAGTAATACGTATAATATGGAATAACGTTAACATATAAACCATATAAATTGAAATGTTAATGTGAATTATTTGAACTACAGTTAACTGAACTAATTAACTGTTACGCATTAGGCCTTTATTATATGTAAATAATATTTTCTTATAGGCTATATGGGCCTAACCAGATGTTTTGGCACCCTCTGGTGGATAATCGATAAAACACAAGAAGTTGTCAAGCAGTTTCTGAACAAACGATATTCAGCTCCATTTAGGGCATTCAATACACAGACGAAACCACTACTTGAGATAAATTACAATAATTTATTAAAGCATTTTGTAAAGCCAGTTACAAAAGAAAACATTTTTTCTCTCTCTCTCAATATTTTAACAAGCACAATTATTCTTTTTTCTTTTTTTTTTTTTCGAGTAAGCTATAATTTATAGTATTATAACAATGGCAATGAAGAAATTACATTCAGGCCTTGTACTGGCTGCCTGCAGCTGAGCAAGGACCCCAGTATGAATGTGTGAGAGAGACAGAACCAACCGTGCTATATCTGTGTGTGCATGTTTCATGTTGATCTTTGTGTGTGAGCATGTCTATGATCATGTGTGTGTTAATATGTGTGTATGAGGCAGAGTGTAAGCTAGCACCTGAGTCTTATCGGCTGCTCTGACACCACCTTCTCTTAACACACACACTCACACACACACTCAATAACATCAACACATATTTGTTACTTCAACACACCGTCACATCAAATCTTCTCCACGTATTCATGACAAGTCAACTCTATCCTTTTCGTCAGTGTTGGCAGCCCTTTAATGCTGATCTGAGCCTCTGTGGTTAAAAAAAAAAAAATTGAGATCAACATGAAAGGGTGACCCTGCACCATCATTTCTCCAATTATCAACTATAACACCATCATAACAGATAAATACACCAAACCCTCACCCACCCTTCCCATTCTGTTTCATAAATATAATCATAACAATAATAGAAATCCCCATACACAGAGCTCCCTAAACATCATCATATTCCATCATCATTATCCTTGTCTTAATTCATCGTTTAAATTCAGACATACACACGTTCACAAAAAACTTGCATTACACCGACAAATATAGTTGCATATCAAACAGCAAAATTACACAGGTACTGTCGCGGGATTATACTGACAAAGAAAAACAACAGGCATACTCGGACTCATTCTGTGTTGACCAAGAGTCAATGAATGATGTTTCTTGGTGTTATAGTCCATTTTTGATCTCGGTTATGTCTGCTGTCTGTCATCTCTCTGGCGGCCACTCTGGTAACAGTCTTAGCAGAGCTCCATCATGAAATGAAACACAAAAACGACGCTTTGGCCATGATAAAATGCCAGAAAGCGAAATAAAAATTATGATAAGAGCAAAACCCGTAAACTTTACGAATGTGTCCTAAGTTATGTTTAATATAAGACATTTATGTTAATTTCTTGTAAAGACAAAATGGCCACTTCACCTGTGATTTAAGGAACAGATATGCAGCTACATAAGATTAGCCACCAGTTGGACAAGATGCACTTTAAAGAATTTGAGGCTTTCCCAGTCAAGTAAATGGGTATAAGGTCCATGCCAGCAAACAATGTACACCCTCAAAAGATTTATATGCTCCTTAAGCAAAGCCGTTTTTAAAATTCAGAAACCAACTTGTCTCATTTTGTGCTGGTTATTCTGTGCAGTCAAATATGATGACGCTCTCCACAGTTTAATGAGATTTCAAGTGTATGCAAGGACTACAGTTGAGGTCAAAAGTTTACATACACCTTACAGGATCTGCAAAATGTTAATTATTTTACCAAAATAAAAGGGGTCATACAAAATGCATGTTATTTTTTATTTAGTACTGACCTGAATAAGATTCACATAAAAGACATTTACATATAGTCCACAAAAGAAAATAATAGTTGAATTTATAAAAATGACCCCTTTCAAAGGTTTACATACACTTGATTCTTAATACTGTGTCCTTACCTGAATGATCCACAGCTGTTTTTTTGTTTAGTGATAGTTGTTCATGAGTCCCTTGTTTGTCCTGAACAGTTAAACTGTCTGCTGTTCTGCAGAAAAATCCTTCAGGTCCCACCAATTCTTTGGTTTTTCAGCATTTTTGTGTATTTGAACCCTCTCCAACAATGACTGTATGATTTTGAGATCCATCTTTTCACATTAAGGACAACTGAGGGATTCATATGCAACTATCAGAGAAGGTTCAAACGCTCACTGAAGCTCCAGAAGGAAAAAACATGCTTCAAGAGCCGGGGGTGTAAACTTTGGAACAGAATGAAGATGTGTACATTTCTTATTACATTTATATAATTCTCGTACATTTATACAATTCTTATTTTGCTTAAATCTCTTTTTTTTTTCATGTAGCACTGCCCTTCAGAAGTTACAAAACATACATGTGTCCCAGAAGACAAAATAAGTTACATTTACCCTGACCTTCAAATTAAAAAAGTTTTCACCCCTGGCTCTTAATGTTTAATGCTTAGTGTTTCCTTCTGAAGCAGCAGTGAGAGTTTGAACCTTCTGTAATAGTTGCATATGAGTCCCTCAGTTGTCTTCAGTCATTGTTGAAAAGGGTTCAAATACACAAAAATGCTGAAAAATCAAATAATTTGTGGGACCTGAAGGATTTTTCTGAAAAACAGTGGTAAAATTTGTTCAGGACAAACAAGGAAATGAATAACTATCACTAAACGAAAAAAAAAAAAAAAAAAAAAAAAAACAGCTGTGGATCATTCAGGTAACAACACAGTATTAAGAATCAAGTGTATGTAAACTTTTGAACGGGGTCATTTTTATAAATTCAACTATTATTTTCTCTTGTGGACTATATGTAAATATCTTTTATGTGAAATATCTTATTCAGGTCAGTACTAAATACAAAAAATAATATGCATTTTGTATTGTACTTTTTAAAATACCAAGTGTGATGAAAAAGCTAGATTTTCAGCATCATTACTCCAGTTTGTAGTGTCACATGATCCATCAGAAATCATTCTAATATGCTGATTTGGTGCTCAAGAAATTATTATATCTTACTGACCCCAAACTTTTGAATGATAGCCTTGCATTTTGTGGGCCCAAAATGTTTGCATCAAATGTCTTAGTGGAACAGGCTTTAAACAGTTTAAGTGCTTTAATCATAGAATAAGTGTAAAGGATTTAGAATTAGTATTACGTATACGTACTGAAACAGCAGAAATACATGCTTATTGAATCTTCACTTATGTCGCTTAATACAGTACTTTTCATTGCTTGCATTCGTCAGGCAGACCTGACTCTACTTGCATAACACTTAATAACCGTTATCCGATTTTTGTAATAGTAAATAGAGGTGCTTAGGAACGGCTCTGTTTTCGTTGAACACTCTAAATTACCAAACTGTTCAAAATGGTTATGCTTTTGTGCCTTGGCACAGCTGAACTTAACACAAGCTTTGTATCACTGGCAAAAATAACAAAAACGGAAACACTGTAACTGTAAATACAAATCATTTAGACAGTATCAAATGTAACACTTCAGCGTATGTATTTATAGACTCTGGCATTTAATACAAAATAGGATGTTTGTTGCATTTATAATGTGTGAACAGTCTCAAGAACGAGCAGACTGATATTCACATACTGCCAGCCCCAGATATACTGCGATCTGATTGGCTGACTGACTCCAGGTGGCCTCTGCTGGTAGAGTTCATAACTACACTTTTGAGTGCATGAGGCAAATTCTTTGGAAGCAACATATAAATTGCACACATTTTATTATATTAAAGCAGATTTTTTTTTAATCAGTGACTAATATATTTTAAGCAACTGTGCATGTGGTGCCATCAGCCAATCAGAGCTGCCATTATGTCATTTTCCAGTCGCATGGCGTTTATGGCTCAGGTGATTGGCTCAAAACAACCTGTATGTGAAATTGAGCGGCCACAAGCAAAGATGGCAGAATTCAAATCACGTACTTCTGGGGTGTCCTGCTCCAGCCAAGCAGCTGCCATTGAGATGAATGGGAATGTTAAAGCATAGCTTTCTCCTCCTGCTCTCTGAATGGCCTCCAGCAGTCATGGCTTTACAAAATGGCTCTGTATGTGCTCCACAAAGCATTCACCTGTGTCTGTGTCTGTGTGTGTGTGTGTGCACGCAAACTCTGATCGCACACACAAGCACAATATACACACCTCTGTAAAACTACCAGTAAATGGTTGTCGGTTAGGTATAACATCACTGACTGAAAACTGAGGATAGAGAGAAGGAAATAAATAAGTTTGGTCATAAGTCAGGGTGCTGGCAGTGAGGGGAGGGAACAGTGAGCAGGTTACCAGGCTTTGTTGTGCTTTGCAAAGTTGAAATTGGTCGGATAAATACTAAATAAATGTGTGCTGTTGTATTTAGGACAGGTATACAGAGGATTCCAGTAGGTAAGTTAAATTGTTGGAGAGGTGAAGTCTGAGAGGTGACTTTCTTGTCTGCTCTCATTCGTTCTCCAATCAATAATGGTCAGTAGTATACTTCATTTTTATCACATTGTGTTGCTGGACTTTGAGCGGTGGCTGGTGTCGATCACCTCATCCAGGCGCTGCTGTTGCTGGTGATGGACATGATACTGCAGCGCTTTTTGACGATCATGTTGATGTACGCCTTCATGATCTTAGTGATTTCACCCACCTTGAAGCACAAAACAAAACAAACATACTCAGTATGTTAAAAATCACATGCTAATCCTACTATGGAAAAGGGAATATAGTGACTAAATAAGAAGTCCTAGACTTATAGATTCAATTTAGAACAAAGACTGTAAAATGTTTCTTAAAGGGATAGTTCACCAAAAAAGGAAAATTCTGTCATTAATTACTCACCCTCATGTCGTTCCAAACCTGTAAGACTTTTGTTTATTTTCAGAACATAAATTAAGATATTTTTGATGAAATCCAAGAGCTTTCTGACCCTGAATAGACAGCAATGCAACTACCACATTTAAGGCCCAGAAAGGTAATAAGGACATCGATAAAATAGTCCATGTGACATCAGTGGTTCAACCTTAATTTTATGAAGCTACAAGCATAGTTTTTGTGCCCAAAAAAACAAACAAAAATAACAACTTCATTCGACTATTCAACTGCTACCTTTCTGGGCCTTGAATGTGGTCAGAAAGCTCTCGGAGTTCATCAAAAATATCTTAATATGTGCTCCGAAGATGAACGAAGGTCTTATGAGTTTAGAACGACATGAGGGTGAGTAATTAATGACAAAATTTTCATTTTTTGGGTGAACTATCCCTTTAATTTCCATTGTAATATGATATGTTTATTTAATTTGTTTAGCAGTTTTAATGAAGAGAAGATGGTGACTTCACCTGTGATTTGAGGGAACAGAAATACCACTACATAAGACTTCAGAGGTTGGTCAAAATGTACTTTAAAGAACATTTTAAAGACCTTAAAGAGGTGTAATGTCATTGCCTGCACACTATACACACTACAGTTCAGAAGTCTGTTGTCAGTAAGATTTCTGTTAAAATAAATAAATTAATCTTTTATTTAGCAATGATGCATTAAATTGATCAAAAGTGACATTAAAAGCATTTATAACCTTACAAATTATTTCTGTTTTAAGTAAAATGCTGGTCTTTTGTACTTTCTATTCATCTATGAATCTTGAAAAAACATTAATCAGCAAAACTATTTTCAGGATTCATAATAATAAGAATTGTTTCTTGAAGTAAATCAACATATTAGAATCATTTCTGAGATTCATGTGATGCTGAAAACTGGAGTAATGATGCTGAAAATTCAGCTTTGCCATCACAGGAATAAAGTTTCATTTTGAAATATATTAAAATATAAAGCAGCAAACAATATTTCACAGTATTAATGTTTTTACTGTATGTTTGATCAAATTAATACGGTCTGACTATTTTTTCAAAAACGTTTAAAAATCTTGCTGACCCCACCATTTTGGCCAGTGGCATACATCTTCAAAAGATTTAAAACAAACAATTATACAACATTTGTCCATTACAGCACTGATAACAGAAGCACAGAAGTGTTTTACCTGAGACGTCTCGAAGAACATCTCTCTTTCATCAACAATGATTTTGTATGTGCTGGGCTGAGGTGCTCCAAAGAAAACAATGTGCTCATACTGGAAAGTTTCGAGTGGTTTGGGTTCACCCCGTTTGTACACAGAGACGTTCTCAGCACTGACTCCCAACCACAGATCATGAGGGAAGCCGCCCTCCTTACACTGCGGACAGACAAATAAAAACACAACCACATGTAATTAGTAATATCAGTTAACATCAGTGGCTAAATACTGAGACTTACTGAAACATTAAGGAAAAGTGAAAATGAGTCAGAATGTTTTCGAATTATAGGAATATTAGTTCCAAACGTATTGAGGTTTGAAATAACAGCACTTTGGGGCTTAAATAAAGGTTTGTAATGCTAAATATTGCTGCTTTACAAGGCTGTAACCATTTTTGACAGGTGGTAGTAGCCCTGATTCTCCAGACCTGAGGTGGAATTTAAAAAAAAAAAAAAAAAAAAAACATATTTCTATATTGACAAGGGTTTAGCTTGGTAATGTACATGACAATGTTAAGGTGTTTAATCTTGGTGGAATTAATCTGCTACGCTGCTGCTGCAGCAGAGCAAGTACAGAGACTTGCTACTGCCAATACATCAACAACATGCTGCTGTGAGCATGTACGAAATACTGCTGCTGCACATGTAACATAAATGAAATAACCCATATATAGCATACATGAATCACTTCATAGCAGATCTATAGAGGCGGAGCTGGGGAAGGTGGAGGGGTTCTAGCGCACTGCAACTGCAACAGCAAGCACTAGCCAAGTATTTGAATGTTGAGCAGCAAGCTCATTGGCTGCTGATACAAAAAGAACCAATCAGCTGCGCCACGTGATGATGTCATAATGTCATATTGAGTTAAACCTATTGGATCGGAGTTTCATGACAAAACTTTGGATATATGCTCTGAGTCTTAAAGGAACACTCCACTTTTTTTGAAAATAGGCTCATTGTCCAACTCCCCTAAAGTTAAACAGTTGAGTTTTACCATTTTTGAATGTATTCAGCCAATCTCCGGATCACTTTTAGCACAGCTTAGCATAGATCATTGAATGTGATTAGACCGATAGCATCTCGCTCAAAAATGACCATATATAATGATGATTATCAAGTTTTAAATAGCGAAAATATTGAAACTCTTTGGTCATTTTTGAGCGAGATGCTAACGGTCTAATTGGATTCAATGATCTATGCTAAGCTACGCTAAAAGTGCTACCGCCAGACCCGGAGATCGGCTGAATAGATTCGAAAATGGTACAACTCAGCTGTTTAACTCTAGGGGAGTCGGACAATGAGCCTATTTTCAAAAAAAGTGGAGTGTTCCTTTAAAGAAACAATTAATACCTCCACATCAAACAGTGTGGACCCATATCCTGGCCACTCTTTGATGATGGTCATGTAGCTGAGCATGGCCTGGTGTTGAGGCATGCCCTGTAGACGGCTCCATTTCTCTAGCACACTGGTCAGTGTGGCTGACATCTCCTCCTTTACGAACATCTCCAACATCTGTTCCTCCTCCACACGCTGTTTCTTCAGTGATCCCGTCTTGAAGCTGCGTCTCAGTGTCCCGTCCAGGAAGTTCGTCTTCCGGCGTTCTAAAGTGTGGCCTCCCGGCCCTACTATACCAGCCAGGGGTACTCCAGCACCCCCTGCTTTAGTTGATTGGAGTATGCGTGTGCGAAGTCGTCCAACAGGGTAGACGCTGCTTAGGCTCCAGGGCGTACGAGCCACGTCACCGTGGATGTACTGTAGTCGCAGGGCTGCCAAGTGCTGCAGGGTTTCCTCGAGGGCTGGGAAATGACCACTGATGAGACTCTCATGAGCCTAAGAAAAAAGAGAGAAATAAGAATGAAAATAAAAATGCAATATCACAGAAGAAAATAGGGGGAAAATTCATGACAGTGATGCGTTATCTTAACTTCTAATTCTTCTTTCTGTTTGAACATTTTTTTTTATTTTTGGTTTAAATTGTATATAATACAGTGAAAAAGGTACTTTTATTATAATATAATTTTAAATAATGAAACACACTGTAAACTATGCTACTAGTCAAAAGTTTTTGAACAGTAAGATCTTTTATGTTTTTTAAATAATTTTTTCTACCAAGCCTGCAGTTATTTGATCCAAAGTACCGCAAAAACTGTACAAATGTGAAATATTTTTACTCTTTAAAATAACTGTTTTATATAATTTATGTTTTATATAACTGTTTTGTAATATATTTCAAAATGTAATTTATTCCTGTGATCAAATCTAAATTTTCAGCATTATTACTCCAGTCTTCAGTGTCACATGATCCGTCAGAAATCATTCTAACATGCTGATTTGTTGTTCAAGAAACATTTATTATTATCATTATTATTATTATTATTATCAATATTTAAAACAGTTGAGTTTATTTTTGGATGAATAGAAAGATGCAAAGATCAGCATTTATCAGGAATAAAAAGCTTTTGTAACATTATGCATTTTACAATTCAAAAGCTTGGAGTCAGTATAATTTTTTTAAAGCAAGGATGCTTTTAAATACTGTTCTTCTGAACTTTCTATTCATCAAAGAAACCTGAAAAAATTATACTCAGCTGTTTTCAAAATAATAATAATAAATGTTCTTTTGAGCAGCAAATCAGAATATTACAATGATTTCTGAAGGATCATGTGACTGGAGTAATGATGCTAAAAATTCAGCTTTGAAATCAAAGGAATAAATTAGATTTTAAAATATATTCACATAGAAAATAGTTATTTTAAATAGTAAAAATATTGTACAATTTTACTACTTTTGCTGTACTTTGGTTTAAATAAATGCAGGCTTGTTGAGCAGAATAGACTTCTTAAAAAACATAACAAATCTTACTGTTCAAAAACTTTTGACTGGTAGTGTAAATTGTGAAGCATTTTTTCTGCCAAATGTTATTACAGAAATATTTGATTTCTGGAGTCAAAGTGATGTGAAGTCTGTAAATAAGGTTTTGCATATTTTAGGTAAATTCCATTTGGAAAACACTCCAACACACATGACTTCCATAAAATTAGGTTACAGGGGATGAAAACAGTTACCAACAATTGCTAAAGTAGCAACAGTTACTAACAAGATCATTAACATTTTTAAAGTGGGTTTGACTATGTGATTTAAATCTAGTGACTCAATATTAAGAATTCTCTATTATGGTTATACAAATTTTACAAACTAAAATTATGCAATTTACCTGCTCAAACATGAAGGCAAATTCCACTCCTTCTTTGGGCATGCTTTCCACATCAAGAAAGCAATAAAGCTTGAAATATAGCCTCCAGGGCCCATCTTCTTCTTCATCCTCACTTCCTGCCAACCTGAAAGAGCAAAGCAGTGCAGATGAGCCTCAGTTATAAAGCAAACAGAAACAACATGAACAGAAATATGTGACCCTGGACCACAAATCTAGTCATAAGGTGAATAAATAAAAAAGCTGAATAAATAAGCTTTCCACTGATGTATGGTTTGTTAGGATAGGACAATCACCTTTAAAGTAGTCCAAATGAAGTTCTTAGCAATGCATATTACTAAACAAAATTAAGTTTTGATATATTTACGACAGGAAATGTACAAAATATCTTCTTGGAACATGATCTTTACGTAATATCCTAATGATTTTTCCATAAAAGAAAAATCGATAATTTTGATCCATTCAATGTATTGGCCATTGCTACAAATATACCTGAGTGACTTATGACTGGTTTGTGGTCCAGGGTCATGTATAGGTTTTATAGATGATATAAGTATCATTCAAAGTCATCTAGAACTGTTTATTACCTCTCAAACTTTGCAAGTATATCTGCTACAATTACACGGCTTTCTATAGCGCGGCTCTCCACCTTGTTGTGCTCAAATAAAGAGAACATGTTTCTGCTGTTTTCCATTGCCAGACCACGAATCAGCTTCTCCACCACCTTGACACAGTCAAGCACAAATAAAACGTCATTTTCATGCTAATTTGCAGGATACGCTGTGTCATTTCATTACACAGTTCAAAGCAGAGATGTTAAAATGTTGTCTGAGTATGCTAATAAAATCGATAAAATCTCTTTCTCTCACCTCTCCAGCTGTGGTGTGTGAGTTGATGGATATCTTGCAAGACCCTCCTCCATGGCAGTACACAGTAGTTGTCATTTCCTGTCTGTTCAGCAGGGCGGCGATCTCCTCCTGAGAGGGCACATACTCCCTGGTCTTTGTCTTCTTTAAGGACTCACCAATGAAGTGGGCGTACTTTTCAATCTCAGTGCCAGGGTAACGCTCTCTAACCCTGAAAGTTTACACAAGAGTAAGACCAAAAACGTAGTGTTTGTCACATGACCGTTGAAATAGACATATAATCGTTATTCAACTTCAAGATGCTATTTAATCTCTCTCTGTGTTACCTCTTCAGGTGGAATCGGAGGTAGCGCAGGATGGCACGACTAGGCAGGAAGGTGCAGCTCATGCAGGTGAGCAGGTGCCAGTGTGCGCGGTTTGCAGGGCTGTTGGGTTGGGGCACGTGATTGGTCTGTTTGATCAGCTGACAGTACACCTCGTCTCTTAGTGGCCGCAGATCATGGCAGGTTTGCAGGATGCCCTGGATGATGGCGACAGGGTCTGAAACGATCTCCATTTCCTGAAGTGAGTTAAAGATCTTCACTGCCTCATCCTGCAGGCTTCCATAACCCTTCTCCTTTTGCACTGCAGAAAGAAGGAGAGATATCTGTTAGTAAGATGATTTCCAAGAAAACAAAAGGGAGGAGCAAGGCACAAATTGGAAACAGGGTTGCAAATTCAGGATGAGGGTAAACTTTTAATGCCACTTTCTGTGTGTTTTACAAGTGCAAGTGATTCAGCTGATGGTCGATACTCACAGCTTTCGCTGACCTCTCCGTATGGTAGCGGCAGAAGAGGTGAATGCAAGGGATGCTGGGTATATCTCAGAATGGGGTTTCTTCGATACATTTGTTCCACAGCCTCAGAGTTCACACTGTTTTCCTACACAAATGTCAAAAAAGTTCAAGGAAAGGCCAAGAGTTATATACCAATTGTATAAAATACTAAGTTTTATCCATTTTAACCTTGAGTTCAAAACCAGATTTATATTTCTAAAACCAATTACCTTGATGTCTCTAATGAGTTGCTGGGTGGGCGTTTCAATAGGTGCCTTGTTGTCAATGACACCCTGAATGGCAGACACCCAGCGCATGGCTTCATTCAGCAACTTGGTGTACAGACGGTATGAATGTTTACGCCCATGAATTATGATGTTCCAGTAACCTGCAGTGTAACCAGACATCAGCATCACCATGTTACTTGGTTTAAACATCCACAATTTCAAAATTTGCATATGCTCATTATTAATTTTTTTTATACAAAAGTAATGACATATGACCAATAATTTAAATACTTGTATTAGAAATAAACTTGTTTAATTTTATATATAAAACTATATATGATTCTTATGAAATCTTACAAATTTCCTGGTTTAAGGCTGTACATTTGTAGCTCTAAAAATACACTCTGTAATTGCTGCTAATCGCAGACTGCAAACAATTTTTTAAAATGTTTTCTGTCAAATCCAAACAACTACATATGTGACCCTGAACCACAAAACCAGATTTATCTGAATAAATAAGCTTTTCATTGATGTATGGTTTGTTGGGATAGGACGATATTTGGCTGAGATACAACTGTTTGAAAATCTGGAATCTGAGGGTGCAAAAAAAAAAAAAAAAAAAAAAAAAAAATTCTAAATATTGAGAAAATCACCTTTAAAGTTGTCCAAATTAAGTTCTTAGCAATGCATATTACTAATCCAAAAAATAAGTTTTGATATATTTACAGTAGGGAATTTACAAAATATCATCATGGAACATGATCTTTACTTAAAATCCTATTGATTTTAGGGAGAAAAGAAAAATCATTTAAACCCATACAATGAACCTGTGCTCCCTAGAAGTGGTTTTGTGGTCCAGGGTCACGTATATGTTCTGTCACTTTAAATATGCAAGCTCTAGTAAGGGTTGCCAAGTTTTCACAACAAACTCCGCCCAATAGCTACTCAAAACTAGCCCAATCTAGGGGGTCCCCTGGTAAAAATCCCCTAGAGATTTTTTTTTTCACTGGTAAAATTCACATTCCAGGGGCTAAATATCAGCTTCAGGTCACTTCAACCCGCGGACATGAAAAACTACTTGCGGCAAGAGTGTTAAAATAGCAAGTGTTTTTATTGTTCATCAGCTGTAAAAAACAAATATTCTGAAAGTGATTTCACACACATTCTTCCTCTGTGTTGATATAATCATGCTATGGTGTGGATTTCCATATGCTTATCTATTGTTTACTCAAGCAACATGAGCTGTAATTCCATATTATACTTTTAATAATATTAATAATACTCAGTCACATCATATCATGACCGTATCACACTCACCTGTCTCTTTAAACTTCTTCTCCTCCGGCTGAACCACAGAGCACAGGCTGTTCAGAACCAGCGTCCCCATCTTAGATGCATTACGTTCAGAAGACTTGTAGTAGTCCAGAGAGTTGTTAGTCAAGACAAACCAGCGCTTTTTCAGTTTGAGAGCAGAACTTTTGGCTCCTGCCTTCATCTCCTTGTGCAGCCATCCTGTGTCACAAGACGGCACAGAAACACACATACAGTTTAAGAAAATGTTGACCAGTTGCAGAGCCTATAATATACACTGTCCTTAATACAATATATCAATTTAAATCCAAATACTCGTCGACATGTTATACAACTAATCAAGCACAAATAAAATTTATTTGGTAGCTAAATTCAGGTTACAAGATGAATAACTCACCTCTGACCAGGAACTCCTGTCCGTCACTCTTGGAGTCTCCTTTGGGTTTCTGCAGCAGACTGATCCAGTGATGCATTTCCTCCGGCAGGTCTGAGTTACAGTGGATCACACGATTGGCTGTGATGATCACAAATGAATTGGGCCTATTTGAAAGGAAACGGAAGTTTACACACTCTTCAGCTTCAAGTGCTATAAGCCATTTCAGCCCTTGGTTATCCTCTAGTATTCTGTAACAAACATGACACTTGCCTGTCAGGATTGTCTGAAGCACAAACTGAATCAATCAATCCAACATCCAGTGTGCCCTGAGAAAAAGAGAGCAAAGCCAGTTGTCGAAATAGAAAGGAGGTTTAACGGTTGAAAGTGCATTAAAGGGGTCATTGGATGCCCATTTTCCACAAGTTGATATAATTCTTTAGGGTCTTAAAGAAAAGTCTATAATACACTTTGGTTAAAATTCTCAGTGGTAGTGTAAAACAACACCCTTTTTACTCTGCCAAAATCGGCTCTGCAAAAATCGTCCTGTTCTGGTCGAAGTTGCTTTAAATGTTAATGAGCTCTGCTCACCCCGCCCCTCTTTTCTCTCGGTGGAGCGATGAGCCTGTTTACTTTAGCCGCATTTAGCCTCTAAACTTGCTAACTAGCACGTTATTAGGAAAGGCAATCGCAAAGATTCATAAAAAAACTCTTATACTCACTTCTGCTGTAAGTGAAGCTGGATCACGAATGATTTGCGCAAACATAGACGGATATATGTAGATCGGGAGGTGCATTCTCTTCACAAACAAACGTAATCCACTGCATCTTCAGCGGCTCAGATGTTGGGAGTAAATGACGACCACTATGTTCATTATTACAACCAGTAACACAACACCTCAGTCGCTCAATGGGAGATATTGTTGTCTAACTTACATCCCTGCTCCGGCATCGAAACAATGGAGGTCGGACTGTTACAGCTGATTTCAGGGGGGTCTGAGGTAAGACGCTCATGTCAATCAACTATCACGGGAGCGGCCTCTGTTGGTGTGACGGCACACCGACAGGCATCTGAGAATGGCTTGATTTGAAAAAGGGGATATTATTTTTACATATTAATTAAAAACCACTGCATGGATTTTTATCATTATAGGGTAGATTTGTACATACACTGCCAACACACATTAATGTTCAAACAACATGTAAAAGTGAACTTTGCATCCGATGACCCCTTTAAGTGTAATGGACACTGACCACAGCATTCTTTGGGTTGGCCTGCTCATGAGACATCTCCAGCAGCTGCTCTGGGGTGGCATTGTGGACCCGACTCAACACTGTAAACCAGCCACTGAAGAGAGAGAGCACAAGAAAAAGCACAGAGTGAGGGTGAGCAGTTTGGTCCAATTACAAAAAACATATTAAGATAAAGGTCAGCATACCTGGCATCCTCTGGTGACTCAGCAAACACTTGATATGTTCTCTCATCTGTGACAATATTCAGAGCATTCTCCTTTTCATGATTATCCACAATCTCCCTAAAAACAGGAAAATATACATATAAAACCATAGGATGATGCAGTGTTTCTGTAAGAATTGTATTATATAAGGCTCTTTGGATAATAATTAAATGGCAAGATATCATCTTCACACAGTCGAGTTAAGGCTGCTCTGTGCCTGCTTAAAATTCACTATATAGCTGCATTAAAAGCCAAATTATGAATGCTCGGATCCACTTCAGGATCAAAGTATACAGTTGCAATAACTGTGTAAATGCATTTACACCACCTCTGAGCATGAAACAGTCTGTGCAAAGACACCAACATGCAACTTCAAAAGCGCTCCTGTGCCCTTTGAGTGTAAATTAGGCAATAGACATCTAATGATACCAATACTGTTCTCTATTTCTCTCATACTTACTTGGCTGAGCGGATGTCAATTGTCCCTTTCAGCTTTTCCTCGCTGTCGTTCTCAAAGTACATGAGCTTGGAGTCACGCAGCACAAACCAGCGCATCTTCCAGTTCCTGCGAGAGAGAGTGGATAAACCGCCGCCCTTCTTGTACAGCCAGCCTGACTTTAATGACTCCTGTTTAGAGCGGAACCACATGAACGTGTCGTCCTTCAGAACACACCAACGTCTGCGCCACGGGATCATCAAACCAGCTATGGATGAGACAGAAGAGACGTAAAATATTTATACTTTTAAACATCATAAGGTCAAAAACAACATTGTCCCGGCTGTTTTATAATTTTTAAGAGAATGCACGTCAAATACTGACACAAAAGAGAAGAAATTGATGAATAAAGTCAGGGTTATTTTTTCTTTGTGTGCAAAAAGCATTCCTGTAGCTTCATAAAATTATGGTTGAACCACTGATTTCACTGATGACTATTTTATCAATGCTCTTACTACTTTTCTGGGTCTTGAACGTGTCAGTTGCGTTGCTATCTATGCAGGGTCAGAAAGCTCTCTGATTTCATAAAAAATATCTTAATTTGTGTTCCAAAGATGAACAAAGGTCTTACGGGTTTGGAACGACTTGAAGGTGAGTAATTAATGACAGAATTTTCATTTTTGGGTGAACTATCCCTTTAAGAACCAGATGTCTCGCAGTTTTGGATATGAGTGAATTCTAATGTATGATTAATTTCTAAACCTGGAAATTTCAAAAATGATTATGATTTTTTTAATTAGGGCAAACTCTAAAATATTTTGTTGGGTAGAAACTGTTATTTGTGAGTAAAAAGACTAGAAAAGCTATTTAAATGCATTAGTCATAAAAAAAAATTCTTACCCTTCATGTAAAGGTAACTGTGGAAGTACGGAGGTCCGTTCCCATTCAAGATGTTGACTTTACCGTTAGAAACCTCCTCATCTGTGTCCACGTACCCATCATGCTCATCATCACTGTCAGCATACTGAAAAAGAGACAGAGTAATGGTCTGTGTGTGAGTGTGCATACCTACTTAACCATATTTTGGGGACAAATATGTACCTAGAAGTGAGCTAAACCTGACAAAACCTCCTTTTGAGGACATCTAGGGACATAGTAAAAATTGTAAAAACATTATAATTAAAGTAAATTCAAGTTTTGGTTTTAAATTATAAAAATACAGAACAATTTATGTTGGGGTTTGATTATAGTATTTACAAATAGCTATACAGTTGAGGTCAAAAGTTTACATACACCTTGCAGAATCTGCAAAATGTTAATTATTTTACCAAAATAAGAGGGATCATACAAAATGCTATGTTATTGTTGTGGTGAGCCAAAAAAAATGTTATTGTTTATTTAGTACTGACCTAAATTAGATATTTCACATAAAAGATGTTTACATATAGTCCACAAGAGAAAATAATAGTTGAATTTATAAAAATGACCCTGTTCAAAAGTTTACATACACTTGATTCTTAATACTGTGTTGTTACCTGAATGATTCACAGTGGTTCAACACGCTGTTCTTCAGAAAAATCCTTCAGGTCCCACAAATTCTTTGGTTTTTCAGATTTTTGGTGTGTTTGAAGCTATTCCAGCATTTTATCATCAGTGAGCATTTTGAACCTTCTGTAATAGTTGCATATGAGTCCCTCAGTTGTCCTCAGTGTGAAAAGATTGATCTCAAAATCATACAGTCATCGTTGGAAAGAGTTCAAATACACAAAAACGCTGAAAAACCAAAGCTATTATTTTCTCTTGTGGACTATACTGTATGTAAATGTCTTTTATGTGAAATATCTTATTCAGGTCAGTAAAAAATAACATGCATTTTGTATAATCCTTCTTATTTTGGTTAAATAATTACCATTTTGCAGATTCTGGAAGGTGTAAGTAAACTTTTGACCTCAACTGTATATAAAACAATTTGCACATACATGCACATATTCTCTGTATAACTCACTGAATCTGAGCTGCGGTTGTAAG
Source organism: Cirrhinus mrigala (assembly GCA_036247105.1). Taxonomy (NCBI): domain Eukaryota; kingdom Metazoa; phylum Chordata; class Actinopteri; order Cypriniformes; family Cyprinidae; genus Cirrhinus; species Cirrhinus mrigala. The sequence continues at coordinate 8,344,499 of CM070012.1, forward strand.
ACTCCTGGCTTGCATTGGTGCAGGTGGACTTGCGTGCGTGTTCTGTGTCTGTCGCCGCAATGCTGCTCTGTCCATCCTCTAGATCGTCTTGGTCGTAGTCCGACTCGCCATCCCCAGGCACACTGTAGATGGGCTCCTCTGTGTCTGGCAGAGACTCTGCTGCAGTCAGCCTGCTGGTGCGATCCCCATCCTCTCCCTCCTTTTTCCCATCCACCTCTTTAGCTGTTTTAGCCTCTTCAGGCTTTCCATCTTCCTTTTTGGCTTCGCCAGGAAGAGGGGGAGGAGGTGGAGGAGGTGGTGGTGGAGGAGGAGGCGGGGGAGGAGCCCCAGGTGGAACATTGGGTGCAGATGGGGCCATCGTGCCCTCGGCAAAGGCAGGAGGAGGAGGTGGCAAAGTGGCTAAAATCTCCTGATCTACTGGACCTTCTGCTGGAGGAGGGAACTCGGGAAGCGGTATGCACTCTTCCTCTGCATGGAAGCCTTCGTCTACCTCTTCCTCAGTGGCGGCTGCCGGTCTGGCGGCAGGTTGTTTAGCATCACCAGGAATGACTTCTGGGCCTCCAGTGTCAAGCAGTTCAAGGAATTCAGTGGCAACACGAGAAGCCGCTTTTTTCTGGCGCAGGACCTCAGCATCACGCCGCAAGCGGAGTTCCTGTCTTGAGCTCTCACATAGCATAGACACGCTGTCTTCTCTTTTTTTCTGCAGATGCTCAATCTCTCGCTCCAAACGCAGAATTTCCTCCATCTGACGCTTCTCCTCCTCAGCTGAGCATGGAGACTAAAGGAGGGCAGGGGAGAGGAACGATATAAAAACACTGGTTAGAGAAAAACAAACATGCTGACACCACCTGTCTGCAACTCCGACGGGTTTTTAGACTCAATGTCAGAAGGTCTGGAAAAAAAAATCTATTTGACAAGTTGACTCCACATAATTGGAGGAGGAGTCTGAAGTTTTCTTTAAAAATAAAATGTTGCTCTATAATTTGTCCATCAAAAAATTCTCTTGAAAAGCATGGTAGCCTATTTTTTTACACATAAGAATAATAAAAGTCATAATTATAGATATAAAGTCATTATTATGAGACTATCTTTAATCTCATAATTTTAACTTTATATCTCATAATGACTTGAGATATAAAGTATGTCATAATTTAGACTTTGTGTATCATAATTTCAAATTTTTGATATAAAGACTTTTGTCATAATTTAGAATTTAATGTCAGAATTATGATTTATATTTTTTCCCAATGTGACGTAAGTCATAATTATGAGATAAAAAGTCACAGTTGTGACAAAAAGTTAAAATTATAAAATAAAAAGTCAGTTCTACTTTTTATTCCCACATTTTATCTAACAATTATGACTTTTCCCTCATAATTATAACTTATTTCTTCATAATTTTGACTATTTCATTCTTATGACTTTTGTCACAATTACTTTTAATTTCATAATTGTGACTTTTTATGTCATAATAATGATTTACCATAGTATTTTGTCTCATGTGGCAGAAATGGGCTTATGTGGGATAAAGACAAAGCTATGTGACAATAAAAATCATAACAAATGAGCATAATCATATAAACTTGGATTTTAAAGCTTAGCTAAACATGCATATTGCATTTTCATGATGTAAAGTTTTAAAGTTTGGAATAAGATAAGACTAACTTAAGAAATGTTGATTATTTGTTAAATATACCCTGAACAAATAGATACTGATATATTGAACACTGATCACCATAATAGTGACTTTAAGAGGTGAGTGGGATTTATGCCCTAAAATACATACACAGCTAGTATGCATGGTCATTAAGCTTTCGAAACAAACGTTCAAGTCACTTACCGCTGTCCCTTTCTCTCCTTCCTTTTCCTCTTCATTTTTCTTTTCATGGTCTCCCTCTGTTTTCTTCTCTTCCTCTTCTTTCTTTTTCCTTTCCTCCTCCTCTTTCTTCCTCTTCTCTTCTCGTAGTTTGCGGCAGACTCCTCTTGCCACTTGCCCTCGCCTGTGTTTCTGGAGAACAAGCGCAGCTGAACGTTTCCGTTGAAACTGGCGTCGATAGAGATGAGCGCGGTAATTCTTCTGTATGGTCACAATGCTGTCCCTAGCCTTCTTATAGTTCTTTCTGTAGAAAAGTGAAGACATTGTTATAAACAAAATGCTGTTTCTGTTCATCAAAGAATTAAATAATGGTTTCAACATCAATAACAATAAGAAATGTTTCTTAAGCAAGAAATTTCTAAAGGATCAAGTAATGCTAAAAACTGAAACCTAAGCTCTGCCATCACAGGAATAAATTAAACTTTAAAATACTTTACAACAGAAAACCTAAAAGTGATATAGGATGGCACGATGACCAGAAAACATCATCAGCGGAGGTCGGAAACTAGGCCATATAGGTAATGCATGTGCTTTAAAGTACAAATCCAAAAGGAGATTGAAGAAATGTTGAAGTATTTAATTTTTTTGGAAACCATGCCTAATGTAATCTAAGTAAATCTGTGCAAAAAAACAAAAAATACAAACACCTTGCTATGTATCTCAGAAGATAGGCTCGTATGATCAGCCCGGCTTTACTTCGCACTTCATCTCTCTGCTTCTCCAGCTTCTGTTCTAGAGGTTCCTTCAGAAACACCTTGAGGTAAAAAATTATATTAGGTTAGTGTACAGGACAAAAAATGTTCATGGGTGAGCCTACCTTTAAAACAGATAGAAAAAGATAACTATTAACTGAGAAGTGATAGAGGAAGAGGTCAAAGGTCACTCACCTTGGTCTTTCCAATCTGCCACTCCTTTTTGGTCCAGTCATGGAGTGTCAGTAAATCTGTGCTCTTCTTTTTCTCATCTCCATTTGAAGCCACTGCTGCCTTTTCCTTCTCCTTCAGAATGATCTTATACCTGATGTACACAACCACAAAATTATGGTCTCCAAGAAAATCTGAGTCAACCAAAAATCATGCACCTATACTTATTTTAATTAGGAATGTCAGTTTAATACGTTAACTTAGTTAAATAGTTATGAAAAAATAATGTTAACGCAAGTTAACACGCTGGCCCCGCCCCTAGGCCTGTACATCATCTTATATTTCATACAGCTGAATGTTGACATATTGGTGCAAAAAAAATGCTCCTTTATGTGTTTTGTCTCATATTTATATATATGTCACATATCACAACACATCACAAGGGCAGCAAGAGCAATATGACACGAGTGCTGAATTTGTCCCAGTCTATGCAAGCTTAAATGTGATTTTATACAACAGTTACGTAAATAAGTTGATATTGTGTTACATTTTAAACCCTATATTATGTGTTTTGTGTATTATGTGTTTTTGCAGAGAACATATTACCTTTGAAGCAATTGTTGTGCATCTCTGAGCAACACAGCAGTGTTCAGTTCCTGAATGAATCCGCATTTTGAACAAATCGTGCGAACCAATGATTCAAAGGCCCATTCATAAACAGAGCCATTTACTTAATTCCTGAATGAATCAGCCGTTTGAACGGATCAAATTAATGACTTATATAGACATTTACCACCACCTGCTGGCAGATTTTGTTTCTTATTTAGAGTATCATTTCATTAAAAAAATTAAATAATAATAATAATGATAAAAATAAAGACATTGAAGGGATAGTTCACCCATTTTTTTTTTTATTCTGTCATCATTTACTCACCTTCATGTCGTTTCAAACCTTTCTACTGTGGAACATAAAAGAAGGTATTTTGAGGTAACAAAGCTGCTTTGGTTACTAATGACTTTCATTGTATGAACAAAAAATACTGAGATGTTTCTCAAATGATCTTCTTTTGTGTTTCATAGTTTACGTTGGGCCGTCGCAGCCTATATGTTTATGTGTAATAAATTTTATTCTGAATCAAATAAAATATTTCTTTCTAAAGCAACAATTTGTGATGTCTACTTGATACTTTCTCATGTAATACAAAAATAGCTTCATATAATCTTATGTGAGTATTTTCACAGTCAAATTTATTTTGCGATGAATTAGACTAATTAATCGAAACATTAGCCCTAGTTTTAATATCTACCTGCTGAAGAAGTCTTTAAAGGTGCGTCGGACAGGGAATCCAGCTCTGCGAATCTTCACCGTCTCCAACATGCCGGAGTACCGCAACTGATTGAGAACCACATCTGGGTCGAACTTGTCTGGAGTCTAAAAAACAAAAAAAACAAAAAAAACAAAATGCATTATAAAAATTTACGACGTGTGTGGAATAACTCCTCAGAATTGCATTCTTATTGGCTGTTGTGACTGCTCTCACCTTATCCATGTTGGGTTTGATGCACCGCACAAAAAAGGGGTTGGACACACTAAGAGTGGCCATTAGGGAATGAAGAGAGTCCTGGGAGAACCAACCAATCAAATGTCTTAAATCACTGATAAGTCATATAGGACTGCAGGCAATAAGTCAGCAGGAAACAGGGTTAAATTACTGGCGACTGATCGTTTTAACATGCAGCAGTTTAGCATGTTCAGTTTTAGTTCTATTATACAAATAAGAGTCTTGATATGGGAGTTTTTTCTCACTCTGAACTGTGAGCTGACGGTGGGCTTTTTTCTAGCCGTGCCCATCTTCAAGGTCTCTTCATTATTTCTGCTGCTCACTTGCTCAAACAGGTCATAGATGAAATCCAATCTGCACACACACACAAACAGAATATCTCACAGGTTAAATGAGAGTGTGATGTGAGATGTACACAAGAACAAAACTGCCTAGGTGTGTGAGAGCTTGTGCATTTGTATGTTTGCGTCTTACCTACTATCCTTCAGCATGTTCAGTATATCATCTCTAAATGTGTCTCTGTTCTTCTCTAAAATCCCCCTCACATCATATAAGACCTATAAAAAGGAAGACAAAAAATGTAAACAAAATATATAGATATACAGACAGACAGATGGATATTTCATTTACCTCTCCAGCATAGTGCTTTATCCCAAACTGATAGTCTGCCAGTCTGGGTTTCACATAATAGGGATTAGTCTGTGAAAAAAAGACAATGTCATGGTTTTAGTGAGTTCATTCATGTTATTACAATGAATGCTTGGTTGAATTGTATTATGTCTTTGTATGACAAGAACTTAACTCACAGAGTGTCTGCCGTGCAGTTTTTCCAACAAGGTGAAGTCAGTGCCTTTGGGAAATCGGCTCTCCTCGTTAATCAGAGCTAACATGCCCAGTTTCTGCACAAACATGACATTAAATAAGCGTTAAATAATTTAACTTCTATTATTGTAATAATCAAATTGAACTTTGTTTGAAGGAATGTATAGGTATATGGCAGTCAGAATAAATTAAATTAATTTTTTTAATTAAAAAATTGTTCTGACCATAATTGGTTTACCTTCTCAATCAGATCCAGACATTCTGCATTGTCCATCCAGTCAATGGCTTCCCAGTGAATGCCTTCCCTGTAAATTCACCAATTTCAGTTTGACTTGCACAAGCTTAGCAATAATCTTTTTTAAATGCTTAAACTGGATTCACAAAAACTGTTTGAGTAATTAGGCACTTAGGAGATACAAATACAGTAATATATGTAATAGCAGAGCAAATTATCATGCACTCACGGTTGTCAGTCTTTACCTGTTGTACTCCAGTTGCTCCAGAGAGAAGATGTGTTTGTTGAAATATTCTTGCAGTTTCTCATTTGCATAATTAATGCTGAACTGCTCAAAACGGTTCACCTGCAGAACACACAAACACTTAGATCTCAATAAAAATGTGTGTCTGTGCATTAACATGTGATCCAAGTGGCCTCACACCTCAAAGTTCTCAAAACCAAAGATGTCCAAGATTCCAATAGATTTGAAATTATCTTTGCCCTTTATCTTCTGATTAATTCGCATGATGATCCACGAGAAGCACTGAGAATAAAGCGCCATGGCAACCGAATCCCGGGAATCTATTGCCTGTCAATCACACATGATAAAAGAAAATGCCTTGGTCAAGTAAAGACAGAATATTATTATTATTAATGTATATCATTATGAGAAAGTATATGTGATTGTACCTGTTCCACTGTGAGTGGAGAGCAGATCTCTTCTCCTCTGAGGATCATGGAACGCTGGGTCAGAACCTCAGACAACTGAAAACTGTCCAGACCCAGGAGCTCACTCACATTAGTGACAACTGCAGGAAAACAGGAACGAGAATTACTAACAAATACATATTAGCAGTACTGGGTAAATTACTTACAAATTGTAGCCTGTTATTGAGTACAAATTACATGAGAAAAAAAAAAAATTCTATATATATATATATATATATATATATATATATATATATATATATCTGGATTATACATTTTAGGTAAAGTAGTCAGACTACTTTTAGATTACATTTAGATTACTTTTGACCTAACTTCCTAACTTGTTTATCACCTAGAGTTGAATAGATAATTGTGTACAATATTGATAATAATAATAATAAAATATAACTGCAAGCAGCAATTGCAGGGCCAAGCACTAGGCAAACAAGGCAGCAAGCATCAGAGCAATTAAAGCAAATAGTAATTGAAGCCATTTTAAGACAATTTTAGTTAATTTCTAAAAATGTTTACAATTTATACACTTTTTAACCACAAACGCTTGTCTTGTCTAGCTCTGCGTGAACCCTGTGTATTCCGGTTCATGGCAGTTAGGGTATGTTGAAAAACTCCCATCTCATTTTCTCCTCCAACTTCAATATCATCCTAAATCATTGTTTTACCTTTTTTTGTAAAGGGTGTTTGACCCTCCTTGCGTGTTCACTTTGTAAACACTGGGTTGGTACTTCTGCAGCGATGTAGGATGATTTTGAACTTGGAGGAAAAAATGAGAAGGGAGTTTTTCGACATACCCTAACTGTATTGAACCGGAATACACAGAGTTCATGCAGAACTAGACAAGGCAAGCATTTGAGGTTAAAAAGTATATAAATTGTAAACTTTTTTAGAATTTAACCAGTCGTTTCACTAGATAAAACCCTTCCTCCTCAGCTGGGATCATTTAGAGCCCTTTGAAGCTGCATTTAAACGGCATTTTGGAAGTTTAAACTAGCGGGCACCATTGAAGTCCACTATATGGAGAAAAATCCTGAAATGTTTGCCTCAAAAAAACACAATTTCTTCACGACTGAAGAAAGTAAGACATGAATATCTTGGAAGACAAGGGGGTGAGTGATGAATGACACCTCTCACCCTGTTGGGTGGTGATCTGAGCGCCCCCTGCTGTCATGAACTCCACATTGCCAAGCTGCAGAACTCCAGACAGCAGTTTAAACATATCTCTGATCTCCTCTTCTGTGAATTCCATGACCTTCAGAGCCTCCTGCAGATGAAAAGAAAAAGAGAGAAAAATCGTCATGCCCACCTCAAGAATGTTTATAATCAGATCAACAAAAGTCTATTCAAATTTTTGTACCATGACATCGTCAAAAAGCTTCTTGTCATCGAGACTGCGGTCCTTCACACATCCTGACTGACTCAGGTAGTGAAATACCTCAGCAGAATCTTCAAGAAAATATGTTTCTAAAAAGAGATGGACATATCTAATGATTCTGCGTATTTTGGTTGATGATGGTACATCTACTTTTGAGAATGTGTGCATGTGTGTTTATGTGCATTGTGTATTTGTTCACCCTTTTGGCTTTTGCTGGCCCCCGCCAGCAATGCATAAAAGATGTGGTAGTTTCTCTCCCCTGGATTCTGCCTTACTACTCGATTCTGGAACACAGATCACATCACAGATGCTGAGTGGGCGAGAATCTCACTTTGGCAGACACTCTTTTTCTGCAAAATGGTGGAGTGATTCTGCCTTTGACAAGATATCCAATGCCAAAATGTATTAACAGAACACTAGCTTGTAATATACTGTGAATAATTGATCACAAAAGATTTCTGGTAGTTAGGCGTGAGTCAGCAGAAGACAGAAAGGCTTACCTTTTCAAGCAAATCTGAAGGGGGAAAAATTAAGGGAAATGCAGACAGTAGAAACAGTAAACTGTACAGTCAATATATTTAAGCATGGGAAAAAACAAGTATTTGAATGCCTATTTACACTAAGTGCAAATAGCCCGCCTTGTTGGCAGAGGCTATTTACACTAACTCCGCCCACCAACGTGTGGTAGGGTTAGACAACATTGCAAAAGACGCTGATTAAACAGCAGCTCAAGTGGCAGGTAGTAAAGCGTGCAGCATTTATTTTTTGATGCCATCGACCTGAGTTCGAATCCGCCTTTTGCCAAACTCGTTCTTCTCCCTTTTCACATCACAAGGAAATAATCGGAAAGTGGAAAATAATGTGCCTTACAGGTGTTTATCTGTTAAGGGTAGGTGTAGGGAGGGCTTTATTGTCCCTAAGTGGCATCCATTTGATCATTTTAATAAAGAATGTTAATTTACGCTCAATAAGTTATTATTGCATACTGTTTTATAATGTACTACAACACTGAGATGCAGATATCTGCCACTATTTTCACTAAGTAATATAAATAGCGCGTAAATACTGAGTTCTGGCATGGTGCAGTTCTGGCAACTCTAGATGGTGCAGTTCGATATGTCTAACTCAATCTGACATAATGACATCATCACATGGCACAGCTGATCGGTTCTCTCCTGTATCAGTAGCCAATAAACTCGCTGCTCAGCATTCAGATATATGACTAGTGCTTGCTGTAGCAGTTGCAGCGTGCTTCAGAATCCCTCCACCTTCCCCAGCTCCACTTGTATAGATCTGCTATGGTTTGATTCATGTATGTTATATGTGCAGCAGCAGTATTTTTTACATGCTCACCATGGCATGTTGTGAATGTATCGGCAGTAGCAAGTATTTGTACCTGCTCTGCCGCAGCAGCAGTGTAGCAGATCTATTCTGCCAAGACCAAACACATTAACATTGTCATGTGCATTACCATGCCAATCCCTCCTGTCATGACAGAACTACTATTATTGCAAAGAAAATACTCATATTTTTACATAGTGTACTAGAATTTATTGCTATTTATAAACAGCATATCGCTAAAAGTACTGCTATTTTAACTTGGTGTGAATAAAATTCATTGCTACTCGCACTTAATAGCATCTTTCACTGACAAAAAGAAAACCTATGTTAATACAATGACACCACAGGACAATATTTAAAACCTGGCAAAACTTGAAATGGTTGATGTGCAGCATTCTGCTCTATTTTAGTGAAAATAATTTAGACTCTATTTTAGTAAAATTTAGAGTAAATATGGTAATTGGGATTTACTGACACATAATTGCAGGTTATATGCAATTTAATGAAAATGTCTTATAGTTTAAATCTATATTAATGCAGTTAGTTGAACGTTTGTGCTTACGCACTCGTAATGTTCAAGTCGCAAATTAGTACATTTAAATTATAATAAGGTAAAACCTTGAATTTGACATTATTACAAAGTGCACTTTTAAAAGTATACATAAATGCTTTAGGAAACAGTCATGAAGGTGTGCCTTCTTTAAGTACACAAAAGTGGCATTTTAATTCAACAATAACATTTTAAATATACTTTTAAGGTTAAAAGTACACTGCAAGTGCACATTCAATACAACTAAGCACACTTCTTTTTCACAATGGTATGGTACCATTTGTAAAGGTCAAGATGTCTCAGTATAAAAAAACTGTGTATGAAAGCATGTGTGCTCTGAGAAGGATACAGTCAACGATGCATCCTCCCTGGATGTTCCCGCTTTGAGAGAAATGAAGCTGAATGAATTTCCCAAAGCGACTGGAGTTGTTGTTGTAGACTGTTTTGGCATTTCCAAATGCTTCCATTATGGGACTGCAAAAGAAAGAAAAGTATAAATGTTGTGGATTTGTATGTGCATATAAAAGTGCTTACGTGGTGTGTTAAAGAGACAGTTCACCCAAAAAAGGTGTCATTAATTACTCTCATGTCGTTTCAAACCTGTGAGACCTCTGTTCATCTTCGGGAACACAAATTAATATATTTATGATGAAATCTAAAATGCTGATGAAACGCTGTCTATGCAGGGTCAGAAAGCTCTCAGAGATGAACAAAGGTTTGGAATGACTTCAGGGTGAGTAATTAATGCCAGAATTTTCATTTTTGGGTGGACTATGCCTTTAAGGAATGTGTTTTACCTGCTCTGTACGATGGCTTGCTCCACACGTGTGCTCTTCTCCGTAGGCGGCGTCCCGGCAGAGTTTTGGCTCATGACAGACAGGAACTGTAGCAGTAGTTTAGTGCTCTCTGTTTTCCCAGCTCCACTTTCACCACTGGTAAACACACATGCACACATTCATTTGTGACCTTCACTGACATTTGCGTTACCCTGATTGAATTTGCAATGCTGTGAAATCTGATAGCAGTCTGTGGCAAAGGTCTAAGCCACAACTGCTCAAACGCAGCCTTTAAGTTTAACACAAATGAAATTAGCAAACTAATATCCTATAGTAAACTAATACCAACATTCTTTACAAGATGATAAAAGTGGCACAAAAATTCACTACAGTATATTTTTCCAGTAAGAAGTGATAGCGATATCTCTAAGGAAAACACAAGGGCAAGTAAATAATATATATTCAGGGTCTATTTGTTTATAACAGATGCCATATTGTCAGACAGACCTGTTTATTTCATTTCTAATGTATATGTATGAAAGTCCTGTTTGTTTGGCAAGTAACTCAGTAACCAATCAGAGGTGTTTAAATGAATCACTCACAGAGGAAGTCCATTTAAAATGGCAAACATTTGTTCAGTGCATGCTAATATGAAGTTTGACATTTTTATGGTTGTAATTATCATTAGGTATCATTCTTGGAGTTGAAGATAACTGCTTTTTGTGGTCATACTCATTCCAGTCTATGAAGAATATACAATCACCACTTTTTAGTACTTTATGAGCACATTTTACTGAAAATCTCTTATTTACTGTATTTCATGCAGTGGTGGACAGTAACGAAGTAGTTGTACCTCGTTCCTGTACTTAAGTACATTTTTCAAGTATCTGTACTTTACTGGAGTAGTTTTATTTTGAGTAACTTTCACTTTTACTTCACTACATTCCAAAGCGTAAGATCGTACTTTTTACTTCACTAAATATCATAAAACATATCGTTACTTCTTATAATATATCCCATGCTCCGAGAAGCAGAAGCCGTGTCTGATTCATTAACAAAACTGATTCTTTTTAATGAACCTGTTAAATCGATTCGCAAATCGCACCAAATGATTCATTCACTGATTCAAATGATCCGTTTAAAGCGAGTCTCTAGTGAACTGAATTCACGAGTATTGCTGCGTCCACGCCATATTGCAATTACCGGAGCTGTTCACGTCCTCAGAGTCTATGGCAACACTATCAACGCCTAAACAGAGCCTACGTTGGTCAGGTGGTACAAGTCGTAGCTCTCAGAAGACTCCCAGTTCACAAGTTGTAATTACGAGTTGTACGAGGACGTGAACGCTTTTTACAAGTTGGAATCTGGTAATTACGGGAATTCCGATATGGCGTGAACGCACCTTAAGAACCGGGAGATCTTGTGAGTGCGCACTCGACTGATGCTGCGAAAAGTAAGTTACTAATGTCGAATTTTAGGATTAATTATTCTAACTGAAAACCATATTTAGGTCAGAATTGTCCTTTGTTTGTAAATTAAATCTGCTGTAAAGGGTGATCTGTCTAAGCCCACTGAAATGCTTGAATTCAGGCATATCAACATAAGTGTCTACATTTTAAACGAAAAATTAAAATAACACTGATTAAATAAAATAACTCATGCACGTTCATATTCCCCGCTGCTGTAACGTTAGCAGTTTTATTAAAATGTTACGCATTAAGATCTACGTGACGTCTGTTTTTATATCGTTTATCAACAGTATAAAATGTTATATTGTTTGCATCAACTAGACAGATATGAATGTTTATTCATAACCATCCTGAAAATAAGTAAATATTGTTAGATGATGCTAACTGTCTAGTTAACAAGCTTGCTGGTGCTAAGTTGAGGTAATTTTAGATATAAAGTCCAAATATTTTTAACCACCTAGACAGATTACATCTGAGGGAAAAAGAAAGGATGTGATGTTCAGAACATGGTAACTATAGCAGTTATCAAATAGGAAGTGATGCCCTCACTTGGCATTTGGCCAGGGGTGTTTTTACACCACAGACAAGTTTTAAGAACTGGGACCTTATGCAAAACAGCAAGCTTTAAAACACGTAGTCCATATTAAAACACGTAGTCAGCGTAGTCCATATTAACAACAAACATTTTTTTTTACTCCATATAGTGGTTATTTTGGGGAAATCCCAGGTATTTTGAGCAGTAGGATTATACAAAAATATGTGCTAATATAAAATTAAATTAAGTAGCCTATATAAAATTGCAAAATAAATCTATCAGTACTTTTTTACTTAAGTGCATAAAAAATCTGGTACTTGTGTACTTTCACTCGAGTAAAATTTAAAAGGAGCACTTTTACTTTTACTGAAGTAATATTTAATTATATGTATCTGTACTTTTACTTAAGTACTTAATTTGCGTACTTCGTCCACCACTGATTTCATGTTCTGAATTTGTCTAGATCAAATAAAGTGTTTGGAGGTTTCATATTACCTGATCAGCACACATTGGCTATCATGTCTCTTCCACAAACAGCGGTAGCACTCATTGGCAATAGCAAAGATATGTGGTGGCAGCTCGCCCAAATGATGCTGACTGTACAGCTCCACTGCAGAGGGATCATACAGCCCTCTGATCTGCTTATAAGGATTCACAGCCGCCAGGATAGAACCTATGTTAGTCTGAGAGACAGAGGAAAAGTGGCAGTAAGTTAAGGAGTATTGAGTGTAATAAAGGAAACAAACAGTAAAACAATAAAACCAGCTTACTGAAACAAATGCATGCATATTTTAATTTACACCCAACGACCCGTGATCAGGTCATATTTCACATCTGGTTGTGTCAGTGGGCCATGAGAGGATTGTGGATGGTATTTGTCTTTATCTATGAGCACTGTGACAACATAAATCCATCTCATTTAATATTGACTGCATTAGATGCTGGATTTATTAATGTGTTTATGTGTGGGTGTGTGATTGTAATTTTCATATACTGTGGCTAACAACACCCATGCTGACTGGCAGTAATGTGATTTACTGATCTCATCACTGGAACAGCAGTGATGAGATTAAATTGAGACATTCCTGGAGAGGCGCCAACACATCTAGACACAACATTATGGACATTACACAAATGTAAAAAAAAAAAAATAATATCACAGTATATTATTTGCAGATCTGAAAGTGTGTCAATGTTGTCCTTACAAAACATATTTTGTTGTTACTGCCCCAAGAGGGCGCTAGAGAGAAAAATCATTCTCATTCAGGTCAGCCAAGTCTCGGTGTTTCAGATAAATCAGATAACCACTGCTATCAGTCATCAAATTCAGATGCTAGCAATGCAGTGCATCCTGGGAAAGGTGAATTACAGTATCCATTTACTAAGATGGGATAAGAGAGCGTTCACATTCACTCCACTGAGCACATGACACAAATCTGCAGCAAGATCAACAATACAAGCAAGACCAGCCAATTGAAGCCTTGCATGGTGCTTTATTTTGTATTCAAATGACAGGAAAATTTATATGAGCAATTTTCAGACGCTGATAGTGAAATGCTATTCCAGCTCTGCAAATATAAAGCATTGCAGTGACCTTCGCTAATCGTAGAAACATCCATACATAATTTCCTGTATTGCATATGAGAACTAGACTGATTCATCATACCATGTCTCATAAACCATGCACAAATATACCAAGATAAACAACCATACAGCTATTATCTCACTTGTTCGTGCAGGTTATTAGACTGTACTCTGAAACGGGTTTTGATTGCATGATGTGTTTTGTGTGTAGATGACTGTTGGATGTGTTTGTCCCTCTGCAGTGAACTAAACACGGCAGGTCATGTTCACAACTGTTGCTAGTAATTACCTCTGACACAGGGACTGACACTTTATAAATAGTTCGAGTGCCTGTAAAAGAGCCATTTATACTAAAACAATACCAAACAATTTGATACATTGTATCGCAGTGTGGGCAATATCCAATATAGTGCAATTTGATCAACTGTAGTAGTGTGGGCAATATGCAAATATGCAATATAGTAATGTAGCTTCATCAGTAAAGAATTCAATTAATGTGTGGCTAATTGTGTTTAAAGGTAGGTTGTTTATTTTATAATGATTATAATAATTATTTTTATTTTATAATAATTATAATCAGCATTCTTCAAAATATGTTATTTTATGTTCCAAATAAAGTTTGGAACAACATGAGGGTGGGTAAATTAGTGGTGCACGATACACCGGTACATAAAAAGTATCGCGATACCCTGCTTTTAGAAACGGTAATATTCCGCATTTTACTAGTACCGGTACTTTAAGAATGCATTTTCATAAGAGCCGTATTTCTGCGTGTCTGTTTTAGTGAATGGCGCAGACGCTGTTTTGTTTACTACACACAAATGCGTGACGCTCGCGGTGTTTTCAGCCACTGCCGCCTCAATATATGAGTACATGAACGCATGAACATAATCTCTAGAACTGCTCTGAGAGTCACTTCGTGAGCATTTTACCGTTTCTTTTGCGGAAAACTATCGCCATATAATGAAGACCCTAAAGGTCTTCACAGCAACCCGTCAAAATAAAAGTTCGGTTTAACTTGACAGTCAGAAATATATTAATATATTACTTAATGTAAAGATAGTACTATTAATAATAATACAAATATTATTAAAACAATGTTTAAGCAATATTTACCAGGAAAAAAAAAATACCAGAATTTATTTACCAGAAAATTGTAAATGCACAACACAGTATTTCTGGAAAAAAAAAAAAAAAAAAAAAAAAAAAAATCAATAATAATAATAATAAAAATAAATAAATAAATAAATATCCTATAATAAATTAATTCTTTTTCAAATCTAATTATTCTTTATAAATTCATTAGACATCATTTTAATTATTAAAATGTAATGAAACGATTAAAATAGAATCCAGAAAATTAATGGAAAACAGAGATTCACGAACAAAGCTGAATTTGAGAAAAGTAATAAAACGTATTTCATAGGGCCTTAAAAACATGTAATTAAAAAATAAAAATAAAAAAAAATAATAATAAATTGCTGTTAAATTCTGCAAGTTTCATGATTTCAATTAATTAGACATGCTTTTTGATAAATACTTTTTTTTTTAATGTAACCATTGAAAATTAAAATGGAATTTGGGAAAAAACAAAACAGGTTTCATAGGACCCTCTTTATTTTATTTGTTTCTTTGTTTTATTGTAGTTGTCCTTTAGTTTGTCACTTGCATCTGAGTTCTTATTATTAATAACAAAAATAAAATAAAAAATGACTGTCATCATATAAATTGTTGTTGTGAAATAAAATTACTATATCATGAAATAAGATTTGGCTTTATCCTTTAAGCTAACTTACCAATATAGCAAAAAACTCTACATACCTGTAGGCTTGGTAGTTGTTCACCATAATCTTGTGTAGTGGCATGTTATTACTATTGTTTTATTTATTTATTTATTTTTTTTTTTAAAGGGGGGATGAAATTCTTTGTTTTAATAGATAAAATAACTATGGTCTCCATTTGGATCATCTATTATTCAATTACTTTTCCTGATCTATGTTTTTTTTTTTTTAATTATCGGTTCAGTAGTAGTATCGTGATATTTAAGTCAGGTATCGTATCGAAGTCAAAATTTTGGTATAGTGACAACACTAGGGTAAATGATGACAGACTTTTCATTTTTGGGTGGACTATCCATTTAAAATTTCAGTTAACGTTATATTTTTAAGCTACCATATATACACCATATACCAAATTTAAGTTATATCACTTTAAAACTAGTTCTGGGTGAGTTAAGGGGTTATTTAACCCAAAAATGAAATTACTCATGCTGTTTGAACACAATTTATTTATTTATTTTTGTGAAATCCGAGAGCTTTCTGACCCTAATTCTCGTAGCTTCATAACATTTTGATTGAACCACTGATGTTACATGGACTATTTTAATGATGTCCTTACTAACTTTCTGGGCCATAAAACGTTTCAGTTGTGTTGCTGTCTAAGAAGGGTCAGAAAGCTCTCGTATTTCATCAAAAACATCTTAATTTGTGTTCTGAAGATGAACAATGGTCTTACAGGTTTGGAACGACATGAGGGTGAGTAATTAATGACAGAATTGTCATTTTTGGGTGAACTATCCCTTTAAAACCTGCCTGATGGAAGATTAAAAAAATCTGATATATATAAAAGCTGTGTAATCATGCTGAAAACTTTCAGTATCTTTGTCTCTATTCCTGTCAGTCCTTACAAAGAGGGATTTACTGGCTTTAAGGTCTATTTCTATGGATTTTTCAAAGGTCAAGCTGGAATTTTTGGATCATAATGCAGACAGTGAGTCATACCAGTCCCTCCAGGGTACAACTCTAAACCGGCAGTCTGGGATGTATGGCTCTGTTAGACCAATGAGGTTACAGCCTGCACTCACCACCCAATCACGTGACCCTTCTCTTTGTCAGCATCATCGGTAAGACCCTATAGTGGCACACATTTATTTAAACATGTCCAGAGGGCCTATTCTTTGATTTCTCTTTTTGTCTCTCAAACACGCAAGGATGCTGTTACAGTGTGTGAAATATACGGTATATACTGTATGAATGATAAACGTGAGTTGAATTATCCACATAAGAGCATTATCGCAAGTTTAATTTAAGAACAGATGGTTAATAGTTGGATTCTAGATTTCGCAATTCAGTTTCACAATAATACTCAATGCTATTCTAGCATTAATTCTGACCCCTAATTATAAAACCATCTGTACACTGAGCACTTGCAGAGGGATTTGTCAGTTGGAATCTTTTGACATTTAAACCTTATTCATCATCTTCATTAATCTTTCCTGATGTAATATAAAAGCTGTAAACACTACCAGGCAAAAGTTTTTGATTTTTAATGTTTTTTAAAGAAGTCTCTTCTGCTCACCAAGCCTGCATTTATTTGATCCAAAGTACAGCAAAAACAGTAAAATTGTGAAATATTTTTACTATTTAAAATAACTGTTTTCTATTCCTGTGATTTTAAAGCTGAATTTTTAGCATCATTACTCCAGTCACATGATCCTTCAGAAATCATTCTAATAGTCTCAATTGCAGCTCAAAAAACATTTATTATCATTATTATGTTGAAAACTGAGCTGAGTAGAATTTTTCTGGTATCTTTGATGAACAGAAAGCTCAGAAGAACAGCATTTATCTGAAATAGAAATCTTTTGTAACATAATAAATGTCTTTATCATCACTTTTGATCAATTTAAAGCATCCTTCCTAAATAAAGTATTCATTTCTATAAATAAATAAATAAATAAATAATAATAATAATAAAAAATTACTAATAATAATAATTATATATATATATATATATATATTATATATATATATATATATATATATATATATATATATATATATATATATATATATATACATACACATACTGACTCCAAGCTTTTTGAATGGTATAATTTTTGAAGAATCATGTGACACTGAAGACTGGAGTAATGATGTTAAAAAATGCTAGCTTTGATCACAGGAATAAATTACATTTTAAAATATATATTTAAATAGACAGCAGTTATTTTAAACAGTAAAAATTTCACAATTTTACTGTTTTTGCTATACTTTAGATCAAATAAGTGCAGGCTTGGTGAGCAGAAGAGACTTCTTTAAAAAAAAACTTTTGACTGGTAGTGTAAATATCCTAGTTACTAAGCTGATAAACTCACTTTAAACAATGAAAAAAAAAAAAAAATCATACGCTAAAACATTTACACATTTGTGCTATCATTTACAGTACATATTTTAACATCAATTTTGTCTGAAAACCCAGTTTGGGATGTATTAGGTTTCGGATGTTTTTCTTGAAGAAGGAAAATTCCTTAATCAAACAGGGTTTCCTTTCAGTCTCAGGCCGAGATGTTTTGAGTTAATATCACTCTGCTAAACTAAGGCAGGAAACTCCAGTTCCTCTCTTAGCCAGTCAGATTGCTGTCCACCCTCAAACTCAGAATACAAAACAAAACAGGATTGATTACACAGGAAAGAGGACTGAACCCTTATGCTTAAACTGCCATCCTGACCTATTTTTTCAAAGTACTGGCATGAGGAAAAGTAAAGAGAATCCCTGAAGAAAATGTGAAAATCTCAATTTATTATATAAAATTAATGATAGTAACACTTTGACGTAGAACACCTAGATGCTTGTTTGTTCATTTTTCATCACTTATATTGGTCAGTACAGTACAGAGAAGAAAGGAAATGATTCATGAGTTTGACTCAAACTAACAGTGCCCACATTAAAAGCACAGCTCAATGTGTTGGAGCATGTGTGTTAACAGCTCTGACAAATCCTGCTTTTTGTCTGCTTCCATCTTGTCTGAAGATCAATCCGACTGCATTAAAATAAAATTATGATATGCAACATGTAAGATTCTTACATAGATGTTGTCTTTCTGGTATCGCTGATGAAGGTTGTGCATGATGGCGGCCTCATGGAGCTCTGCCAGTGTGGACATGTCCTCCACTCCATCAATGCTGCTCTGGTGCATGGGGGACACCTTCTCCCTGTTCACCTCCGCCTGCTGCAGGTACACCACCTGAAAGACAGAAACAGACAGAGTGGGCTTGACAAAATAACACAGCTTCCACGCAAAACAACCTGCTGATACACACAGATGCACGTGTAGTATATCACAAAAGGGGTGAGGATACTTCCTGGGCCATTTTAAGGGAATGCCTGCAGTTGAATAATGCATTAGTATAACAGCAGGGTTCCCGCTTTTCTGTTCTGTAGAGTTTCGGCATGCTGAGGCCTTCCTTTACCCTTTATACCCACCAGGCACTTCTTGACAAAAACACCAGACGCTTTGCCAAGTAGAGAGCACAGTCTGGCCTATTTAAGCTCAGCAAAAAAGGAAATGCAGGAATCAACATGTTTTCACATGTGTAATACGTAGCTTATAATGTCAAGGAATAGCCATTGAACTCCATAGTATTTTTTCAGTCAATGGCTATCGTCCACTGTTTGGTTGCCAACATTCTTTATAATATCTTCTTTTCTGTTCAACAGCTGAAAGTTGAGGGTGAGTAAATGATGATAGAATTTTCTTTTTTTTGAGTGAACTATTGCTTTAAGTAATTTTGAAGAAATATTAATATTATTATTCTTATTCTTATTTTTAATTTTAGAATAGGTAGTACACACAATACAAAAGAAAAGATCAGTCACTACCTTTTTCCCTCGTGTGTCCATATATGGTTGTTCCTGTCCTAGTTGAGTCATTATTAGTTAATTACCATCACCTGTTTGTGTATCATTAGCCACCCTTTATAAGTTGTTTGAATTCAATGCTTTGTGTCCGGTCTCGTCAATGAATACGTGTGTTCCTGTCTCCCTTTTGTGGATTTACCTGTGTGGATTATATTAAAGACTTTACATTGCATTTCATCATCATGTTTCGCCTTCCTCCTCATGTGTTGTGACGCAGGGAAAGTAACTACTGTGTTACTTTAAAAAAAAAAAGTTCAAATATGTCAAATAACTTGGATGCCCGCAATATTAAATATGTTAAATGAATGAAATTTAAATGACCGGTTATATAAAGCTTAATGGCACAGTTTTTAAATATTTGAATGTACACTAAGCATCAGTCAGTCATGCATTATAATATGATATTATGATAATTTAGCATTAAACTTTAGTAATTAGAACTTTAGAATAACCATGTATGAACGCATATTTGTCATATTGACTGAACTTAGGACTGGTGGTGGTGCTTAAGATTGTAATTTAGTGTTTCTATATAAAAAAAATATTAAAAAGATAACAATACTACGAATTCTATTACTAATGACAATATAAAACACACTAAGGATTAATGAGCTGCTGGGTTCATGAATATTAATCACGTTATCTGTGTTTGCTTGAACTGATTTGCTGAAATCAAAACAGGGGTTGATAATAGGTGAGCGCCAGCCAATGAGATTGCCGTTTGCGCATTAGTTCCACCTACTACTGGAGAAATCCGGCAGTTCTTAAAAGCTGAAGAATTCCAAAGGAACTCCGTTATTTTTGACAGAAAAATACAGCAAATGATATCGTTTACATGTAGCGTGTCAATTCAGCATGGTATATAAGACTCTCTCGCTCTGTATCTTTCTTTCCATGTGCGTACAACAAAGCGACGTCCAGTCGCGTGCCTTTACACTAAAGTTTACGGTTCGTCAAATACAGGTACGCTGCACATCCATTCAGATGAACTGAAAAATGAAATTATATTAGTATTATAATAAATTATAGTAACGTCGCATTTTATTGTCGGTAACGGTAAAGGCATTGCAACTGAATAAATAATGCCGTTTATTTATAACGCCTGTATAAACTATAAAATAAAAGCCATTTATATGCTGATTTCCTCAAAAAATGAGTGTCTGCAACCAGGGAAGGTATTCTGGAAACCTGTTTGATAAGGGTCATTATTTTTTCCAATTTGGTGATGCTACTGCTGCAGAAATTATACACTTCAGCATTAATATCCATGTAAATTACATGAACTTTGATAAAAGGTCCTTTGCTTTATTTGAGTGGACAGAACAAAAGGAAGAGACATTCTCTTTCTCCTTCTCAGCATTCTGTCTATTTCATTTCTGCTGAAACCTCACTCGTGTCGCCCGTTGTCACGGTAACCAGAGAGCACAGCCCAGTTCATGAAGAGAGAGCTGAGAGCCTGATAGATTAAAAATCAATACAGCCACTAATGTGCGTGTGTGTGTGTGCCGTTTACTTCAGGTTTGGATTTATGAGCTGTTTCTATTCAAACCTATTAAATCAGCCACAGTCTTTTTAAGTGCACACACATGTATATATATCCCAGCAGTGGAGGGCAAGACAGAGAGAGAGTTATGTTTGCCTTAGTTACATGCTGTTAAATTGGGGTCGACAGACTGAACAGAAGAAGGAAAGGTCAAAGTTTATGAGCTGAGACAAGTTGCTGCAAATCAATACAGCTGACGGTAATGACACTGACCTTCCAGAATCCTGATCAGAATCAAACCCTGTTTAGAAATATAAAGAAACAAACCTGAATTTTGAATGAAATAACACATAATGTGTTTTTTGAAGAGAGAGCCCAGAATTAAGAGGCATAATATACTGTCAAATCTGTGTATGCTTTAGATAATTTGCTGGTATTTATACCTTTGTGTTTATGTAAGTGTCTGTCTGATCATATAGCTTATCATGCTTATTTAACAAGCTTATCTTAAATAGCATTTGAGGGCCACTTCTAACGTTCAGTCAAAGCTACTGAAGACCTGAAATATAGCACAAAAGTCTACTACTCAAACTTTTTATTATACTTTCATGGTATGGTTTTTGGACCTTGACGGTAACTATCATAACTGACTAACATACACCCAGCCAACAGGAAAAATATTCAGAATTTTGACCAACGTTCTGGCAAAGAAACAAAGGTTCTAGCAACAATAATGGAATATTTGTTCAAAGTTCTAGTTATTAATAATGTTCTCTTTGATAATCTGATCTTTAATAATGTTCCTTGCAGCTGTCCCCTCTGGCTTGCTTAGTTGAGTACACTTAATTTCCAGCAATAACGTATACTATTTGAACTGAACTGAGCTGGATGATGACATCACTGAATTCAGTGATGAACTGCCTTTAACTGAAAGTGTTTACTGTTGTCCTTTTGCATTGTTGACACACTATTTTCCTATTTAATACTGTAAAGCTGCTTTGACACAATCTGTATTGTTAAAAGCGCTATATAAATAAAGTTGACTTGACTTGACTTGTTCAGCAAAAGAGAGCTATCTGAGAGGTGCATGCACATGACGACGGTGCTCATAGAGTTATTTTTGCCGCTTTAAAGACCTTGAACAGTTAAATACACACTTTTTTATGAGTCAAAACGCCCATCTTTGCAAGTATCCTCGTAAACACAGTAAGTTAGGTCTGAGGTGAAACTTACAGCTGAGAAGGAAAAGACGTGTAACAGTATATTGGATCAGGGCAGCTCTTAAAGTGACAACAGTCTAATATTCCCGCTGTCTTTCTTATTCTTATTTAATTAAAGGAGACCTATTATGTCCCTTTTCACAATATGTAATATAAGTCTCAGGTGTCCCCAGAATGTGTCTGTGAAGTTTCAGCTCAAAATACCCCATAGATCATTTATTATATCATTTTGAAAATGGGCATTTTGAATGGACGCAGAAAACACTGATTTGGTGCATGTCTCTTTAAATGCAAATGCTCCCCGCCCCCTTTTCCAGAACATGACTGTGCCTTTACAGCTTGTACCTCAGATAGTCTGCCAAAAAACATGTGTTTGGTTTTGATTATCATGTCTATCACGCTGAAATCATGCGTTTTCTGATATAGGGTTTTCTGAGCGCGCACATCTGAAGCACGCACACAGAAAGCAGCTGTCACATGGCATGTGAGTACTAAAGTTCTCATTCATGTCTTACTGTGCTTAAACTTTCAAATACACACAATGAATTACAAAAACAGTTGGTTATGTCTGTGAAGGTAGTTAGCTGGGAAAGAAACTGCATGTTCATATTAGTCTTGTCTCCTTACAGAGAACATTCAAAAGTACCTTTTATATAATGTGAGCAAAATGATAAAATGGAATGTTTCAGGTTCGTATAAGCAAGAAAAATGTTTTCAACATTTAGAGAACATTCAGAAATATATATTTTTAACTTTATGGGAATGTTAGCAAAACATTTTTAGAACACATTTTTGTTGGCTGGGAAGTATCTGATGTGGATTGGACACAAACACGCAATCTGTTGTATGTGTGTGTACCGACTTATTTTAGGGGCCAAATTGTACCAAGAAGTGCACTAAACCTGACAAAATATCCTAAAACCTCCTTTTCAGGTCATCTTCATTTGTGTCCCTGGGCCACAAAACCAGTCATAAGGGTCAGTTTTCTGAAATTGAGATTTATACATCATCTGTAAGCTGAATAAATAAGCTTTCCATTGATGTATAGTTGAGATACAACTATTTGAAAATCTGGAGGGTGCAAAAAAAAAAATATTGAGAAAATCACCTTTAAAGTTGTCCAAATGAAGTTCTTAGCAATGCATGTTACAAATCAAAAATTAAGTTTTGATATATTTACAGTAGGAAATTTACAAAAAATCTTAATGGAACATGATCTTTATTTAATATTCTAATGATTTTTGGCCTAAAAAAACCCCCCGAAAATTCTGACCCATGCAGTGTATTGTTGGCTATTGCTACAAATTTACCCGTGCTACTTATGACTGGTTTTGTTGTCCAGGGTCACATTTGTAAAAAAAAAGGTTTTTTATTTTATTTTTTTTTTTAACTTCAAAAACAAATGCAAAAGTTTTTAGTTAGGGTTAGAGATAGGTTACCATATTTATAACTTTCTGTATATAAAAACAACAGAAGTGTATGTAATGTCCCCATTTAGAGAGCTATGTAAATGTGTATAATTGGTTGTGAGTCTGTGATGTCTGTAAGTTTAGATGCTGAAAAGAGGAGATGAGGAGGTCTTCATGCTCCATTTTCTCCACCCACCCACTCACACATGCACACAAGCACACAGTCGCTCCATCTCTCTCCCCTCAGTGCATGGATATTCCAGCAAATCTGTTTGATGTTTGAAGCTGCTTTGCATGATTCAGACGAAAGCTGAAAAAAGCGCATGGGAGAGAGAGAGAAAGACTATAAGCACCAATGACCTACATTCACACCTATAGAGAAACAGAAGTGCAACAGAATGCAGGGGTCCCTGAGATGCATGTTTAAATTTGAATTAAAAACACATGGAGTTAGACACTGAAAAACAGTAAGATGTGACATAATAGTTAAAGACATCTGTTTGTCTGTGCATACAGACCAAAAATGATAGTTTTTTTTTTGTAATAAAAGTACATGTTCTGTGTGAATGACACCTCAGTTTAAGCTTAGAAAGACTGATGACCAATTGGATTGCTGGCGACTACAGGCCAGTAATAGGCTTATGTTCAGTGATATGTAAATAAAGCAAACAATATATGGATTTTTTTATGTGCCTCAATGTGAAATTATTTAGAAATAGCTCTCACATACATGACGACACACGGAAAGGCCATCTCAGGAGGGGGTGGGTAAGATGCCTTGGAGCGCTGTAGCTCAGAGTTGCATTAAATTCTTATAGTTAACTTCTCAAATTTAGGTCACAGTCTATATTTGTGCCTTTAGAGTTCTTAAATCCTATAACAAACCTGTAAACGCTTTAGGTGAACTTGCACACACACACACACACACACACATACACACACGCGCACTGAAGCACTGAAGCAGAAGACTCACCTCAGCATGAATTGTAGGAAGGAGATACTCACTGACCAATGCTCCGGAGGGCACACACACAAATACACACCCACCAAAAAAACCCACATACAGTTATTCCAGCTGATACCAAGAAATATGCGACAAAACACCAGATTTACTGATATACTGACAAAATATACAAAAGCATTCACTTAAATTCTAATTCAACCTGAAAGGACAAGGCTGACATTATGACCATCGACATTATAAGTGACCTTTTTCACATCCTCAAATTCAACCTGAAAGGACAAGGCTGACAATGTAATCTTCTATGACGGAATCAAACTCTATACCAACACAATATACCCCTGCTAGCATAACTACATTACAAAAGCATTTTAAAGTCATGAGAAGGTTATTAAAACACTTTTACCCTATTCTCTTAAAGGAATAGTTCACTCAAAAATGTCAGTTTGCTGAAATTGTGGATGAGTTTGTTTCTTCATCAGAACAGATTTGGAGAAATTTAGCATTATATGACTTGCTCAATAATGAATCCTTTGCAGTGAATGGGTGCCTTCAGAATGAGCTGCATAAAAATATTACAAAAATCCACACGTAATCCACACAGCTCTAGTGCATCAGCTCACATCTTGTGAAGCAAAAAGTGTTTGTGAAGTGTTCGTAATAAATTCATCATGAAGATGTTTTTAACTTCAAACTGTTGCTGCTGGCTAAAATATAAGTCATATATCCATAATATTGATTTTTCCAGTGAAAATTCATCTTACCTAACCAAGGAGCGAAACATGCACGGATCAAAGACTGTTTATAAGTGAAAACAGCCAAAATATGTTGTGAATTTTGATGTGAGAGGACAACAGAGATGGACTTTTTCATTGGAGGAAGTGTTATTAAAGCAATAAGCCCCAAGAAGTCATGGTTTACAGTGAATTTATAACAGCTAAGGGGCGTTGTTAGGCCATAGCTGTTCTAAATTCACTGTAAACTATGGCTTCACGGGGTTTATTGCTTTTATAAAACGGTTATTCCATAAAAGTAGTAAGGTTTCACAAAATAAAACAGAGCAAATAAAGTGTAATGATATTAATAAAACATTATTCTTCCGCCAAACAATGTAGCTCCTCAGAAACGGTTGTGGTTGCAACAAAGTGGTTGCTGAGCAACACACAGACGTAAACAAAGGTGTATATTTGTAGAGTAATTTACAACAGCTTTGAACATGGCTCAACCAATCAGAATCAATGACTGGAACTATCCGTTTTATAATATGGATTATGGACTAATATTTTAGCCAGAATTTTTGGATTTGTTTCTTATAAACAGCTTTTCACAAAATGTTAAGTGACAGACTGGAGGCGTTGTGGATTATTGTGATGTATTCATCAGCTGTTTGTACTCTCATTGTGATGGCACCCATTCACTGTAAAGGATCTATTAGTGAGCAAGTCATGTAATGCCAAATTTGTTCTAATGAAGAAACAAACTCATCTACTCATCAACTCATTTTGAGTCTGCATTTTGGAAGTTCAAAATCGGAGCATCAATGAAGTCCATTATATGGAGAAAGATCCTGAAATGCTTTCCTCAAAAACCATAACTGCTTTACGACTGAAGACAGAAAGACATGAACATCTTGGATGACAAGGGAGTGAGTAAATTATTTGTAAATTGTTGTTCTGCAAGTGGAGTTCTCCTTTAATAAGACAGGGGTTTGTTATTTATGCAACATTTTAATATAACAAATACATTTTTTCATAATGTTGCAGAAACATAGCAAGTTGCATGTGATTGAATTTTGTTTACATTTGTATATGGTTTCTAGAACATTTTTTATAAAATGTTTTAATTTCACACATACAATCCACACAAGCATGCATGCATGCATACTGAAGTGCTCATTCTGTCCCAGTAACTCGGTCAGAACCACTGCAGGAATGGGGTCACACCCATACTTAACTAAATTATTAACCAAATCAGAAACGAGAGAGAGAAATAAAGCGAGGGAAAGAGAGAGAGAGATGTCGGTTTGCATCCAGCCCTGTACTATACCATGCCTTAAAATCCACATTAAAAATTCAGCATTCTCCAACAGGGTTGCCATTTGAGAACAAATCCCCCACACACGCAAAACAATTTTTCTACCCCTTTAAACCAAGATTAGCTCTGGGCCAAAACAATGGCTGATAAGACCTCCAGAAAGACAGTTTGGAAGATGTTGGGGTTTCCTGGAGAGGCTGCCTGAGATCCAACAGAAGGCTGGATCTGTGTATTGATTTATGGAGGAGGGTCTGGACTACTGCAGAGAATGCTACTAAATATTCTCATGTCAGCACAAACTCTCTGGTGTTCAGGGCATGAATCATCAAGGTTACCAGCATACAGGAAATATTGGGGAAATATAGACTTAGAAAAAACCTAAAGGAGATTTTTAATCCATTTTTGGAATCCACCTTGTATTGAGCTGTAGAACTAGGACGTTTGAATCAATTTAGAGATTCTGTTTATTCATTCTGATTGGTGGGAAAAATATTACATATTTATTTGAGTTAACACTCAAAATTGTTCTGACGTTGCATTTTACACAATCTTTTGTTGCTAATATTAATATTTATTTTATTGCTGCTTTTTACTACTATTTTTTTGAGTAATTTACATTGAAAGTGAAAGTTCTGCCAGTCATCTTTTATTCACCCTCACCCTCAAGTCTTAAAAAAACATGAAAAAAAGGTGAAATTGTGATCTTATATGAAAAAAGCTATGATATGATATTCTTGCCATATTGCCTACCCCTACCAAGCACACACATGAATGAACATATGCAACACACACACACATGCAAACACAAATGTTTGTATACAAAAACACAAATGCAAACAGGCTTTCTGTATGCATCTGTACATACAGATAACCCTTCCCTGCTGTGCAGTCTCTCTCTCTCTGAGCTGAATGCAGGCCAGCACAGCTGTTATTATTAGCCTGACATCACAGCTCTGCCAGCTCCAACAACCCACAGCCATCACAAACTACTTACCTCGATCAGCACTGAGTGTGTGTGTTAACTGCTAATACAAGCATTTGATTACAATTAAATCCAGAAACAGAGGCAGTTCTGCTCACTGAATTGTACAGAAATGTAATTAGACACCCAAAGGTTGGTGTACAGACTCCAATGACAAAACTATTTAGATACTATTTAAATCTCTCTGAGGTGTGTTTTTTTCAATTCAATTCAATTCAAATTTATTTGTATAGCGCTTTTCACGATACATATCGTTGCAAAGCAGCTTTACACCAAATTGACATTTTTACAATATATGTAGTGTGTTTTACATGAGATAATATAATCTTTCCATTTCCATTTACGTACAGGGAATAATAAAACAAAAGACCAGTGGGACGTTTATGAAGGAAATAATAAGGCTCTTTCATCATATTTTCACAGCCATGAGAATGGCAAAGAAGCTATTAAAAGCAAGTACTTTTTTAATGTTTGCAAACTTTTGAGTGATTTTCATTAATTATGACATAAGATAACCCTTAAAGCGTGCTTAACTGAGACCATCTCAAAAGATAGCTACTGCATTCAATACTTTGTGCGATTCATGGCAGGTTAACTTTGTTTTCACTATTTCAGAGTGTAATGTTTTTGTATTTTTATCCAGTACTTTGGGACTTTTCAGGTCACCATGATCTTTGTACTGTAGCTGTATTTATAGCTCAACACTCTTAAAAATAAAGGTGCTTCACAATGCCATAGAAGAACCTTTTTTGTCTAAATCATTCCATAAAGAACCTTTAACATGTGAAGAACATTTCTGTTTCAAAAAAGGTTCTTTGTGGCGAAAGAATGTTCTTCAGATTATAAAAGGGAAGAAAGAGACTGAATGGTTCTTTGTGGAACCAAAAATGGTTATTCTATGGCATCGCTGTGAAAAACCTTTTAAAGCACCTTTATTTTTAAGAGTGAAGGATGAAAATATATTCAAATCAAATTGTCAGGTTAAATGAATTTGTTTAGCACTTTTCACAAGACACACAGTTTCAAAAAAGATTCAACGAAAATCTTAATGTTTACATCATAATACCTTTGTGCCTTATAGTAGCATTTAGTAGATTAGAGTTGGGCGATAGTATAGATTATGCTTTGTGACGAAACAAGCAATCAAGCAGTTGAAAAATATGCTATATAGTAAATATACACTACCAGTCAAAAGTTTTTGAACAGTAAGATTTTGAATGTGTTTTTTAAAGTCTGTTCTGCTCACCAAGCCTGCATTCATTTGGTTCAAAGTACAGCAAAAACAGAAACATTCTGAAATATTTTTACTATTTAAAATAACTGTTTTCTATTGAATATATTTTTAAATGTAATTTATTTCTGTGATTTCATAGCTGAATTTTTAGCATTACTCCAGTCACATGATCCTTCAGAAATCATTCTAATTTGCTGCTCAAAAAACATTGATTATTATTGTGTTGAATTTTTCAAAGTTTTCTTTGATGAATAGAAAGTTCAGAAGAACAGCATTAATCTGAAATAGAAATCTTTTGTAACATTATAAATGTCTTTATCATCACTTTTAATCAATTTAAATCATCCTTGCTAAATAAAAGAATTTCTATCATTTATTTCCAAAATAAATTCTGATCTTTGGATCTTTTTATTCATCAAAGAATCCTGAAAAAAATGTACGCAACTGTTTTAAATATTGATAATAAAAAAAAAATTTCTTGAACAGCAAATCAGCATATTAGAATGATTTCTGAAGGATCATGTGACACTGAGAACTGGAGTAATGATGGTAAAAATTCAGCTATGAAATCACAGGAAAAAAATTACATTTTAAAATTAATTCAAATAGAAAGCAGTTATATTAAATAGTACAAATATTTCACAATATTATTGCTTTTGCTGTATTTTGGATCAAATAAATGTAGGCTTGGTGAGCAGAAGAGACTTCTTTAAAAAGCGTTAAAAATCTTACTGTTCAAAAACCTTTGCCTGGTAGTGTATATAGCAAATTTACTTGATATTTACCCTGTTACCATTAGATTTTCCCCTTTTAAAGTATTAATTATTTTAAAAATCAAAAAGAGCATCGATTTACTATATTTGATGTGCTTTATGTATGTTGTTGTTGATAAATGTTTATATGTGAATAAAAGCCTATATTAAATATTTATCAAATAAAGCAATGGTGTCTCTTCAGATGACTTAAACCATTCAATTCATATGGATTTAATTTACAATCTCTATAAATCACCCCATGACTATATGGCATGTGTGCAGACAAAGCTAAACATACTGTATGTATCCGACTTTATATAAAGATTTGTGATTAATCTCTTTTTTTATTAATCCAACAATAAATTAACATATTTTCCAAGCAGATAATATAATGTTAAACCTGTGCACATTTTTATATTTAGTTAAACTGAAAAAGTTTCAATTCAGTCGATCTTTTTTAACCTGTTTTAACATGGATTTCCATGGAGACCAGAACACGAAAGCACCCAAACTGAAGTTAGAATCCATCATGGCGCCACTCATCGGTTACTCAGGAAAAAAGTGGATACCAGCTGGTTATAAGCACTGGCTTGTTGGGCATCAAAAGGTCTGACACAATTTTCTCCAGCTGCATCACCTTTTAAAGGACACCCTGTTACCATGACAGCATATATTAGTGGACATCTCTTCACTAAAAGAAGAGAGTTCTCTCTCTCCTACTCTGTCTCTCTTTCAATAATGTATTTTCTTCTGTGATTATTTCTCTGCATATATCACATTGCACCAGAACAGGCCAAAAGCTCAGGTAGAATGCTAGAGTGCATTGTGGTCAGTTATATGATATAGTCTGTTTCACATGGACTTTTATGGGAGGGTGAATGCATTGATTTAGCCTCAGACGTGCAGATGGCAGACATTCACACACAAACATGCATATGCACACACACAGGTCCTCAGCCCTGTTATGATGAC
The DNA here is from genome assembly GCA_036247105.1 of Cirrhinus mrigala. NCBI lineage: Eukaryota > Metazoa > Chordata > Actinopteri > Cypriniformes > Cyprinidae > Cirrhinus > Cirrhinus mrigala. The sequence continues at coordinate 8,374,942 of CM070012.1, forward strand.
ATTCAGAGCACAATACCAACCCAGCGTAATCTCTGACTCACACAACACCCATTCAGCCATAAAGGGCAACATCTGTGTGTTTTCATGTGTGTGTGTTTATGACAGATTGCTGAGTCTTACCTCCCCGTAGTCGGTGGTGAGCACCAGGGTTCCATCTCCGCAGGAGTTCACTGTAGACGGAACCAGCTGATCTTTATGATTCACCCACACTCGAGAACCCTGCAAAACAAAAACAAAAGCAGTCAGACACAAATCAGCACAATCCCAGATTATATGTCCCTAAGAGCCACAGAACAAAAAAACACATCAATAAAACACAAAGTCTTCATGTAGTCGTTCAGTGTTGACTTTCAGGGTGACCTATGGGTGGCTTTTCTTTCACAAACACTCACAGATGCCCACACACAAAGCTTTGACACAAAAGTCTGATTCAAGCCTAAAAAGTTTTTTTTTTCTTTGTTGGCCTTTTATTATTCCAGAGCAGTGAAGTAAAGACATTAGAAAACAGAATAATGAAGGAAAAAGTATAAAAAGAAACACAGTCTTCCCCAAAGAAACAGCTGGGTCATTTTTATAGCATCACGGTATTACAGTATTTTAGTATCAGTCCTGTTACAATGACTTTTTTTCCCTTTTAAAACACTAAATTATTTTTTAAAAGACTTATAAAAAAAACTGCCATAAAGTTAAAGGAGACCTAAAACTTCTTTCATCTCTGAGACCTAAAGTCTCATGTGTTTCCAGAATGTGTCTGTGAAGTTTCAGCTCAAAATACCCCACAGATCATTTATTATATTATTTTGAAAATGCCTATAGTATTTTGAGTGGAAGTGGAAACACGCTGTTTTTGTGCATGTCTCTTTAAATGCAAATGAGCTGCTGCTCCCCGCCCCCTTTTCCAGAATAGAGCTGTGCCTTTACAGCTCGTACCTCAAATATTCTGCCAAAAAACATCTATCGCACTGAAATCATGCGTTTTAAAACGTCTGATATAACTTCTGTTTTCTAAATGCACACATCTAAAGCACGCACCAGAAAGCGGCTGTCACATGACATGTGAGTACTGAACTAAGTTGTCTTTCATGTCGTATTGCACTTAAACTGTCAAATACACACAAGTTTATGTTAAAAAACACAGGAGTTACATAAACAGTCGGTTATGTTTGTGAAGGTAAACAGCTGGGAAAGAAATTACATGTTTATATTAGATATGTGTGGCAGCAGCATAATATACAGTAAATTTTCTTTATAATTATTTTATTTGTTAAATGTACTTGCAATTTTTGAGTGAAAATTGTTTAAAGTAAAACATTGTTTCAAGTTTTCAGTGTACATTATATTCTGACATACCTCAAAAATACACAAGGCAATTTATTTACACTTAAAACACATATATACACTACCAGTAAAAAGTTTTTCAACAGTGAGATTTTTAATGTTTTTTAAAGAAATCACTTGCGCTCACCAAGCCTGCATTTATTTGTTCCAAAATGCAGCAAAAGCAGTAATATTGTAAAATGTTTTTATCATTTAAAATAACTGCTTTCTATTTGAATATATTTTACAATGTAATTTATTCCTGTGATCAAAGCTACATTTTCAGCATCATTACTCCAGTCTTCAGTGTCACACGATCCTTCAGAAATCATTCTAATATGTTGGTTTGCTGTTCAAGAAACATTTTTTTATTACTATTATCAATATTTAAAACAGTTGAGTACATTTTTACAGGATTCTTTGATGAATAGAAAGACCCCAGAATCAGCATTTATCTAAAATAAAAAGCTTTTGTAATATTATACCATTCAAAAGCTTAGAGGAATTTTTTTTTTGGAAAGAAATTATAGAAACTAATACTTTTATTTAGCAAGGATGCTTTAAATTGATTATAAAGACATTTATTATGTTACAAAAGATTTCTATTTCAGATAAATGCTGTTCTTCTGAACTTCCTATTCATCAAAGAAACCTGAAAAAAATCTACTCAGCTGTTTTCAACATAATAATAATAATAATAATAATAATAATAATAATAATAATAATAATATTTGTTTTTTGAGCAGCAAATCAGAATAATTACAGTTATTTTAAATAGTAAAATATTTCAGAAATGTTACAGTTTTTGCTGTACTTTGGAGCAATGCAGGCTTGGTTTGCATTTATCATGGAAGGTTTGTGCTGTAATAAAATTCTCCACATTATAATTTGTAAATGCAATAACAGCATAGTGAGCAATGATGTCATTTCGGATGTGTCCTCCTGCTCTTCTCCAGAGTAAAGTGCTGCTCCATGTGAGCGGCAGACTGAATTATGGCCAGCTGTATGAAGTTAACTACTAATAATTGAGAAACGGATCGATAAGCCCTTAGCTTCGAAGAGGAAACTCAATACACAATCACCAGCCCCAACAAAATATCACGTATGACTTCCCGAGCATTAAATGGCCCAGAAGAAGCATCCTTTTAGATTTCCATTGTCCAGTATTTGTGACAAAATTCCCTGTTACTCACAGTTTATGAGGTGAACTGTCACAATGGTAGCTTAACCACTGCTAGACAAGCATGTAATTGAAAATTTGACTCATTGGACAGACATAAACCCACTTCTGCCCACAAACAAACAGAGAATAATGTGTGAATCCACCCCAAACCACAAACCAAACAATAAGTGTGAGTTTCCCAGACATGGACATTTACCATACTGACTCCGAAGCGGATAACCTCCTCTACAACACATGCATTTCTGGATGACAAATAGGCAGACAGACAGGCAGACCGGGAGACAGACTGATAAACATATAGAAGCTATTCTTTGTCAACAGATGGTTGACTATGACGGGGCTGCCCCAGCTCCAGTCAGAGGAACTACAGTGGTGAAGACAAAAGGCAGGCTGCTCTGCCCCTGGGTAAAGGAACCAAGCCAGGCAGAAAAACACTTACAACAGACAGCTGAGCTACGCACACTTACACATTTCATTTCCATTAGAAGACATTAAAAAGATTTCCCTGCTCTTCCGGGAAAAAAATCATTCAGTGTACTATTCACAACACACAAAATGTAAACGAAAATGGGTGATTCTCACAGTCTTTCACTGTGGTTGCGATTTGAAATTGCAGTAAGCCATATTGTGATTTCATTTTTATTTTAATTAAACGTGCAGCTTTGCACACGCATGCCACTGTGTGTGTTGTGTGCAAGAAGTTCAGAAATTAAAAATGACTTGATGATGTTTGACTTGTCTTTCGCTCCAGTGTTCTTCATGTTCTTATCAGGAACTCCTGGCTTTACACAGCTCCAGATAGCATCTCTAACAGGGATCAGGAGCTGCTACAGTAATTAGCACAGATGCGGAGGCTGTTGGTTTGTGCCCTGATCTGAGCGAACGAATCATTAATGAGAGCTCAGACCCTTTGGAGAACAGGAGTGTGTAATCATGCATAAACACAACAGAGATGAAAGAATCCAACATCTTCATCAACAGATAACTCCGCTGTTGCTTTTGCACAGCTGTCAGTAGAAAATGAGGAAATGAGGAGAGTATGCTCTTACTGGGGGAGGGTATGCAAGAGGGTCTAAAAGATGCAGCCCCTGAGGAACCAGCAACATTAATCCTGACCATAGAGCTACACGATTAACCAAAGTAAACATAGAATCGTGATATGTATTAGTGCTATTGTCAATTAGGAAAGGCTGTGATTTAATTGAATAAATATATGCGCTGCATGTTTCAGACTGAAGTCTGAACTTTATTCTTACGCACAGCAGCTCATTATCCGCCAGTGTTTTCTAAAGCAATAAGTCCCAAGAAGCCGTGGTTTACAGTGAATTTATAGCAGCTAAGTGGCGTTGTTAGGCACAACGCAAAGCGGAGGGTCTAAAACGCCCTTAGCTGTTGTAAATTCACTGTAAACCACGGCTTCACGGGGCTTATTGCTTTTACAAAATGGTTATTCCATATACGTAGTAAGGTTTCACTAAATAAAACTAAGCAAATAGAACGTAATGACATTAAATTATTAAATGTAGTTCCTCAGAAACGTTTGTGGCCGCAACAAAGTGGTTGCTGAGCAACACACAGACGTAAACATAGGTGTTTGAAGAAGTAATTTACAACAGCTTCAAACATGGTTCAACCAATCAGAATCAAGGACAGAAACTATCCGTTTTATAAATTGTCTTATAGCAAACAAAGACTGTATATATAGGAAGACTATTACTTATGAATGGGAGAATGTGCAACGCCAAATATGGCGAATAAGCCCTGCCTTCTAAATGAAAGAGCCAATCATTGATTAGTAAAGTCATTGCGTCACTGCAGCTGCCGTCAGAAGTTCCAGATCCTATAGAAATATGCAGGGTTCGCAAATTCACGCTTATGACTGTGCATGCGTATTGGCTGGTCTAGCATCAAAAACAAGCTTTTTTAATATATCTGAACCTAAGAAACAAGCTCTATGAGACTTTTGTCAGATTTCATTGGTGTTTTCAAATATGAAATTTAATCGTAAGCTTAGTGAACCGTTTTGGAGAATTTTATATTTTCCCATTCAAACAGATAGGACATGCATTTGCATGCCCGAGAGGCATTTCAAAGATGACTGCCGAGTGAAATGACTTGTCTTATAGGGACTTTAATAGCAAATTGGTTCTAAGTAGGGGTGTGTGATACCGACAAAAAATTATATCTCGATTTTTATCGGGATATTTTCAATAATGATAACTAAACAATATTTTGCTGAGGGTGTCTTTGTACTGTTGCTGCTGGTTTAGGCTTGTCATGGAAAAATAAATATGACACTACGGCCAGTAGGTGGCAGCAAGTCCCTGTCTTAATAACTGATTCAATGAATCATTTATTTTAATGATTCATTCAAAATGGCTGATTCGTTTAGAAACGCAGCAAGCGGCTGTTTTTAGGAATGGGTTATTGAATCATAGACTCAGATTCATTCTGGAATGAAACACCACAGTGTTGCTCCGAGGTGCAGAATTGTTCTGCTTCTGTTTTCACTGGCGAGGCCGAATAATCAAACAATGTTGTGTCTAAAATGTAGCTCACTCAATATTAACTTGTTTGTTGGACGTTTGTTTTAAGTTAAAATGTAGTATGTGATATTACTTATCTATATAAACATTAAAAACTTGAATTATAGGGATATTTTAACTGCATTTTAATAGGCTTCATTACATATATAGGCTTTTGGACATTCAAGATGCATTTTATCTTTTCTGCCACTAAATAAAAAATAAAAAAGGTGATTATGCCTTTTTTAATCTCACAATTCTGACTTTTTTCTCAGAATTGTGTGATACAAACTCACAATTCAGACTGTTTTCTCAGAACAATTTCTCGTACAATTGCGAGAAATAATTCAGAATTGTGCAATTCTGCTTTTATAACACGCAATTGCGAGTTATTAAGTTGGAATTGCGAGATATAAACATGCAATTGTTATAAAGTCCAATTTTGAGAGGAAAATAGACTTAAGTTAATAGCTCACAACTGAGTGTTATAACATCAGAACTGCAGGATATAAAGTCGCAAATCGGAGAAAGTTTATTTCTCAGAATTGCAAGTTAATTTTTCTCAGAATTGTCTCGCAATTCTGAGTTTATAACTCACAGCTCCAAGTTTATATCATGCGATTCTGAGAAAAAAAGTTTGAATTGCAAGAAACGCGCAATTGTGAGAAAAAAGTCAAAATTGTGAGATAAAAAGTTTTTTTGCTTATCAAGCTTTAAAGAGCTCCCTTCGGTGTTCTGTTAACATAAATGTTTGATGGTTTAATTTTTGAAAAGAGTGAAATTAAGACAATCATAAATATTAAAATTGTAATTTTACGATGGTAGAGTACAATAAACTTATTTAAAAATATATTATTTTTCTTAATTACCAAATATAAATATTTTATATAAAAATACATTATTATTTTACAGTGAAATATTTTTATTTGTTTTTTTTATGTTTTTATAATAATAAACAACTATTATTTATTTATTTTAATAGTTTTAGTTATTTATTCTAATTATTTTATAGCCATATTGATATATGATCAAAACAGTTTGCCCAGATTGTTTAGCCCTACCAACAAGCACAGCAAATCTGAGCTTGTTCAATTGCATTAAATATTGCGGTGACAGTATTTATCAGGAAACTCGCATGTCTAGCACAGAGACTCACTGAACCCATCAAATAACTTTTATGGAAAGCCTGCACCACACAACCTTGAAAACCACTGCCTTTCAAAATCTCCCTGCAAAGATACTCTCCATTATTAACCTTCATCTAATGACCACTGTAATTCATCACCAGACAGCCTCTCAACCTTTTATCACCCCATCAATGGGGGAATTTACCAATTCCAGCAGACCATAACATTGACAATAAGAAACAGAGGGTGTGTGTGGAACAGTGCCTGAATGATTCTGTGAAGATTAAAATAGCATTAGGGAAGTGGCACACTTGGCAACGTTTTTAAAATGCAGAATAGAAGCATATGTGTGCATATTATGAATCAAGCATGATACAGCTGGACAAGAAGACAGGGAGAAAGAAAAATGGGAAAAGAAGAAAGGAGAGTATTCACTGCTAAGCAAAATAAACCCACTGGCCTATAGAAAATGCTGCATCCCATCACCCACCTCTACAGCTCTAAACATGCTGACATTTCAGTGTTCATCACTGGAGTCTCAATTACTGCAACACGACCATTCTGAGATATTTATGCTCCATTTCAGACATCACAGTTATAATGCCAACACTCTGCCCATCTTTCTGCCCTGTAGGGGGAATTTTAGCTGCTCAGGTGATCTGAAAAGCAGCTTCTGTCCTTATTGTTGGCACCCTGTCCTAAAGACACAAATCACTATAATACAACCTGTGAGTTCCTCTCAGGATTTCATTTCTGCTGCTCTCTGCACTACAATTAAGCCTGAAAGAAAGAAAAAACCTAGTGTAATAACCACATTTAGTTATTTAGTCTTTAACTTCTAGAATTTTCCTAAGTTAATTCACAGAAGAGAATACAAGAATATCATTATAAACCTTAGGTTTATGCTTCTAACTAGCCCTTTTAATTTCAAACACATTTTTACAGTTAGGACCAGTGTTGGGGGTAAAGCATTACAAGTAATGCGAGTTACGTAATAATATTACTTTTTTCAAGTAACTAGTAAAGTAACACATTACTTTTGAATTACTAAGAAAATATCCGAGTTACTTTTTCAAATAAGTAACGGCAGTTACTTTTTTCCACATTTATTGATTGACAAGTCTCCTGTCAGGAAATTGGGACTAAACATGATGTTACTGTATTCTAGACTAAATATGAACATGCATTATTACATTCATCTCACTCACAAAAAACTGATTCAGTATTCCTCAAAATGAATAAAAACAGTGAAATGCCAACTCAGAATATGATGCAACCCTGCAATAATTAAATATGCTAAATAAAACAAATATCCTTTATGTATTTAATCCCATTTTATTAACCAATGTCTTTGGTGCTGACCTTCGATGATGCAATTTAGCCATACTAATAAGCAAAAACTACTTTAGATAAACTAACATTTGTGCTTCATTTTTTTTTTTTTTTTTTTTATAGCTGAAAGAGTGATATCCTGCATAAATGTACTTTTCTTTCAGCCTGAGGTGAATTAATTTCACTTTTGCTGTAAAAGGGCTTTTACATTGGAATTGTTTTATATGGACCTTTCTCACATTTCTGGGTTTCTCATAGAGGAAGTCGTCGTAGCTGGGTAAAGTCCGAGAGCAGTGAATGGGAGTGTACCACAAATATATTTTTTGCATTCCCATTTGCTCAAATAACAAAAGAAAAACTCCACAGTAGTGTTTTCCCGACTTTCAATCAAAGCAAAAAATCGAGAGAGACTGATATCGGCAGTCAGAAGAGAGAACAATGTCAAATTTACCGTCTCTCCCATAGACGCAGCATTAGAAACACACTCACATTAGTGTTAACTAGTTTATTGTAACTTGATGAAAAGGTAATATAATACAAAGTATAGTGTTATAAATGTACATACATTTTTAAAAAATCAAAATATGAAACAATTTCAAGGATTTATGATGATGATGACCGTTAAAACGTGTCATCACAGTCTTGTGAAAAGGGTTCATTAAAAACAAAGAAGCAAGCCCCGCCCAGATTTAAAAAGTAACGCAAAAGTAATGTAATTCATTACTTTCTATAAAAAGTAACCAAGTAATGTAATTAGTTACTTTTTCAGGGAGTAACGCAAAATTGTAATGCACTACTTTTAAAAGTAACTTTCCCCAACACTGGTTAGAACAGTTCACTTAACAGTTCATTTTTGGAATTAAACTCGCAATTCTGAGAAAAAAGTCACAATTGCGAGATACAAGCTCACAATTGCAATTATATTTCTCAGAATTGCGACTTCATATCTTACAATTATAACAACTTATAATCTCATTTTTACAGTTCAGACAGTTCATTTAACAGTTCATTTTTACAGCCCAGACAATTTTATTGCACAGCTGCGTGTTATAAAGTCAGAACTGCGGGATATAAACTCACAATTCTGAGAAAAAATTCACAATTGTGAGATACAAGCTCACAATTCTGAGAACATTTCTCAGAATTGCGACTTTATATCTTGCAGTTCTGAGTTTATAACTTATATTCTCATTTTTACAATTCAGACAATTCATTTAACAGTTAATTTTTACAGGCCAGGGAATTTTAGTGCATAAAACTGTTTTGAAAACTATACTATTCAAACAAATTAAGGGAAAAAAACCTTCTACCTTGGTTTCCCATTTTTAATTTTGAAGAAATTTTTATAGTTTGGATAGTCTTTCAAACAAAGGCAAATATAAATAAAATAAAATTTCTGACTTTGGTTCACCTTCAGATTTTTTTTTTTTAAGTTGAGACAATTTAGTGCATTAAAATGAAAACTATAATATTCAACCAAAGGCAAAAATGAAACTATGACATGATACCAATATCTAATTATTTAGAATAATTTAGTTTGGTGGCTCTGCCCTTTTTAAATACTGATAATTAATTGCACAGCAAAATAAATGTAAAAAAAAAATTGCTAAATAACATTTTTCGCATTTATTTTGATAACATTAACTCAAAAAGACCAACTGAGACATTGAAAATAAAGTGATACAAGTATATTTCACACAAATCTGGGACATTTTACTTTTGATTGACAGGACATAATCAACTCAGTGGCTGTTTATAAACAATCGCTCGAAGTACAACAGCACAGAAATTAACTTTTGCTGCTTGAAATTGATGATTAGCTATACGTCGGTATATCTTCATCTTTCTCAGCTCTCCACTTCCTTCTCCTTTTACCTCCTTTATCTCACTCTTGTCTCCTAACCTCAAGTGTGTTCACACATAACAGTGTGAAAATGCCATTACACTGCTTCCTGTGCAGCTATCAAATATACATGACAGAAGGAGAGGGAGTGGGAGAGAGAGGACAGAGAGAAAGAGGGAGAGAAATTAATGATAGATGAAGCCGTTGAGCTAAAAGCTGAGCCTGAGAGATTCCCACCATACTGAAGAAAATAGACGATGAGGAAGCTAGACTTTGCCACCGATTGCTACACGTCTCCCCTCCTCGTTTAATTTATGGCCTATATACTAATACACACTAAAGACACCCACATATTGGTTTTATGGGGCATATTATTCTCAGCTTGAAAAGGGTCAATAACTAAAATTTTCACTTTGTGTTTTTGTGGAAAAATGAACCAATTGAACCAAACCATAAATATAATAAAACAAACAAAAAAAAAGAATACATTTGGCTTCAGAGTTGGCCAAAAATGTTGTTTTCAAATAAATAAATAACCGATATTAAAGACATATACACATAAAATATGTGATATGCAGGATTATTTGGTACAGTATTTACTCTTCATCCTCTCCATTCCTCCTTCCTGCTCTGTCCTTCAAACGGTCTCTCACCCCTCTGGCCCAGTTTGATTTAAAAGCAGTAATAAGGAAGACTAAGAAATGAGAGACCTGTCTGGAGACCCCTTCTATGTCACGCCTGTATGTCTTTTTTAACAACCCACTGACAGATTTATGCATCTGGAAAAGGAGCGAGACAGAGATCTAAATGGTCAAGCGGTTCACCATGGCAGTAGAGGAGTTAATTGTCCATCAACGAATGATATATGTTTTCTGTGCTGGACAGGGTGGGAATGTGTGTTTATGGACTACAGGTACAGATGAGAGCAGATGTTACTGCATGCAGCATTTCTGCAAGTTCTGCCAGTGCTGCATTGTTTCCTCTTACAGTGCCAAACAATCAATGTATGCAAACAGGGAAATAAATCACTAGGCCATTATTATGTAGCTTTGGATAATTATAAATTGATTACATACTTGATTGCTTCTTGACCGCTTAGGTTTAAGTATTTGTAACAAACAACATCCCTCTTCTTTTGGATGAATAATTAAGTCTGGTATGTTTGACTGACCCCAAATTTAAAGCAAGATATTATATTTTGCTTTAAGTAATATTATAAGTGTTAGTTGCATTGCTATCTACGCAGGATCAAAAAAGCTCTGGGATTTCATAAAAAATATTGTCATTTGTGTTTCAAAGATGAAGTTCTTACGGATTTGGAACGACATGAGGGTGAGATCTATCTTTTCACGCTGAGGACAACTGAGGGACTCATATGCAACTATTACAGAAGGTTTAAATGCTCACTGATTCTTCAGAAGGAAAAACAATGCATTAAGAGCCAGGGGGGTGAAAACTTTTGGAATTTGAAGAAGGTAAATTTAACTTATTTTGTCTTCTGGGGAACATGTAACTATCTTCCATAGCTTCTGAAAGGCAGTACTAAATGAAGGAAATATGATATTTAGGCAAAATAAGAAAGAATGTACACATCTTCATTCTGTTCAAAAGTTTACACCCCTATGTCTCAATGCATCATTTTTCCTTCTGGAGCATGAGTGAGGGTTTGAACCTCTGTAATAGTTGCATAGGAGTCCCTCAGTTTTCCTCAGTGTGAAAAGATGGATCTCAAAATCATACATTCATTGTTGAAAAACAAAAAAACACTGCTGTGGATCATTCAGGTAACAACACAGTATTAAGAATGTATGTAAACTTTTGAACGGGGTGTTTTTTTTTTTAGAAATTCAACTATTATTTTCTTATGTGGACTATATGTAAACGTCTTTTATGTGAAATATCTTATTCAGGTCAGTACTAAATAAAAAACAACATGCATTTTGTATCTTATACTCAAGGTGTATGTAAACTTTTGACCTCAACTATAGATCAAAGTCATGGGAACTTATAGAACTGACGTAAAAATAATAATCCCACTCTTAATCCCACAAAATAATCATTTTCTTCATGCAAATTTTTTTTACTTTTGATTTTGCTATAAAATGTGACATGGATATTATGAGAGTCAAGTGTAGCAGTATCTCATAATAAATGACCCAAAAAAGTGCTGGGTTAACCTGCTATACTCGTGAAGTCATCCATTTTGGCTCTAATCACAGCAGGGTGAAATCACAGGGGAAACGAGCGATGCTAAATCAGGAAAGCCAAAGCTGCAGTTTTAATGACAAAGGGAGTTAATTACATCGTGGGCCTAGCTGTTTGCGTTCTGATAATTATACGCCTATACAGCCAGCAAGAAAGAGAAACCACAAGCTGGTAATCCACCAAAGGGCTACACGCAGGCTTGTGCAATTTGTCCAGTTTCATAGACAACACAAGAGCGATTTCCCACTGGATTTCACTAGGAAGATTCAGACAGATGACCCTGGCCTTTGTGAGCATTATAAGGGCACTATAATCACTATAATAACCTGCTGTGTTACTGTAATCCCATCGAACTGCCACACTTGATCAAAGGGTTTTGCACAAGCACACGGCTGCCATGGCAACAGAGGGGCAGGTTGTGGCAGCAGGTGCTGGGTGTGAACTAGGGCAATAGTGGAGTGGACAGGGCAGTAGGTTATATATTAAAGCTGAAATATTGCATTGGGGAATTGGAATGATTTAACACACAGATAGATAAAGACCAAAACTGGGCTGATTTTTGAGTGCCTGTGCAGAGGATCAAAATTATTCTAGTGCAGATTGCAAAGGTCAAATGCAGCATGGGTGTATATTTATAGCCTGTATGTTTGTGTCTGTATCGTCGCTTTAAGCCAGCTCACCTCATTTATGACGTGTACATCTCTCTCTCACTTACACATATTCTTCTGCATATATTTTGAGGCTTTCCTCTCACCTACTCATCATCCTGAACATAAAGTACCATTCATATACACTACTTCAAAATTTTAGGGTCCGTATTATTGGGTCAGTATACAATGTATTTATTTATTTTTACAATTTTCTAAGATGTCTCTTATGCTCACCAAGGCTGCATTTATTTTGATCAAAAAAGGAAAACAGTAATATTGTGAAATACTATTACAATTTAAAATCTGAATAAAATCTAATTTATTCCTGTGATGGCAAAGCTGACTTTTCAGCATCATCACTCCAGTCTTCAGTTCACCCAAAAATAAAAAAAATGTTGTCATTAATTACTCACCTTCATGACTCAAACCTTTAAGATCTTTGTTCATCTTCGGAACACAAATTAAGATATTTTTGATGAAATCCGAGAGCTTTCTGATCCTGCATAGACAGCAATATAACTCCCACGTTCAAGGCCCAGGAAGGTAGTAAGGAAATCTTTAAATTAGTCCATGTGACATCTGCAGTACAACTTTAATTTTCTGAAGCTACTTTTGTGAACACACGTTGAAGACTCACACGGCAGAGAAGAAATTGTTGCATAAATTCAATTTTTTTGTTTTGTTGTTTGCTTGCAAAAAGTATTCTCATAGCTTCATAAATTTAAAGTTGAACCACTGGTGTCACATGGACTATTTTTTCCTCCTTACTGCCTTTCTGGGCCTTGAATGTGGTAGTTGCATTGCTGTCTATGCAGGGTCAGAAAGCTCTCGGATTTTATCAAAAATATCTTAATTTGTGATCTGAAGATGAACACAGGTCTTACAGGTTTGGAACAACCTGAGGTTGAGTAATCAATGACAACATTTTAATTTTTTTTGTGAACTATCCCTTTCAGCATCACATGATCATTTAAAAATCATTCTAATATGTTGATCTGATGCTAAAGTAACATTTCTGATTATTATCAAAGCTGGAAGAAGTTACATTATATGCTGCATGATATCTTTGTAGAAACTGTTATACTGCACATTTTTTCTTAATTCCTTAACTAAACAGAAATTTCAAAAGAATAGTGCTTATTTAAAACAGAAATATTATAAATGTATAAATTACAAATATTTAATGTCATCTATACACTATATCTATACACTGTATTAAAAATCAAACTATAAATACAATATTAGCTATGTGATATTATTAATACATGTGGAAATATCTTTTAACGCATCTTTTAGCACATGCCAACTAGCCTCAGATGGCATGGTCAGACTGTCTCTTCCTGTTTAAGTCTTGAGCAGACAAAGCTATAATGTGGACCAACAGCTGGTTGCAAAAAACACTTATAGTAGGTTAGGAAAACCCTTAGTGTTAATACATTTTACTGGTTTTCTCAACATAAGGGTTTTGTTGCAACACTTACACTTTTGCCTATGGATTGAATACTATATGTAAAGACTATATGTAAAAGATATTAAATGGTGCCCCTAATATGAGCTTCTTTAATGAGAATAACACTGATAATGGCATCAAACTTTTGTACTTTCCCTAACTATTTTTTCCTGTTCTTGCATTTTTACAGTCTGGTTTTGGTATGAACAGATGGCGAAGAGTCTCAGGTGAGGACTACGTCTACACAAATAATAAACCTACACACATACAGTGCGCTGTTCAAATACCACCAAGTAGATTCATACTTCAGATGTTGAATAAATGCACAAATCATTTCAACAACTAAAACCAATTTGAATCTGATACCTTATTTTCCTTGGCAATACCTATAAACAAAAAAAGCAGTCTTGACCTGTCCCAGTATTACGTAGCTACATAAACTCCTTCTGTACCCTCACTAGTCCACTAAAATAAACTTTGACTTCATTCCCATCTCTCCGCTATTTAAGCCTGTTTCTGGCACTGAATTTAAAAAAAAGGTATTTGTGACTTTTTATCTTGCAATTCTGCAAAAAAAAAATTTCAGAATTGTGAGATATAAACTTGTAAATGCGAGATATAAAGTCAGAAATGCAAAATAGAAACATGCAATTCTGAGAATTTAAGTCAGAACTATGTGATATAAACTCAGTACTGCTACACTCTAAAAAATGCTGGGTTATTTTTTTAACCCAAATGCTGGGTTCAGCTTGTTAGGTCATTTTATTGGGTTGTTTTTAATATTTTTACCCAGGTGCTGGGTAGTTTTTCTGTAACTAAGTTTCTGGGCCATTTTTAATGCTAGGTTATTTTTTTTCTATATCCAACCACTGGGATAAGCATGTCTCTGACGAAACAACCCAGCTGCTAAGTTACAGTCAGAGTGTGGGCTTTTTGAGTCCTCTACAGGAGAGAGCGGTTCTCACTGCTGCCGATTTGGTGCACTTCTACAGTGAAATAAAGCTTTGTACACATTTTATTTAATTCATAAATTTTTTATTGTGCTGTAAATTGTATTATTTTACTCAAGGACGAGATGTCAGTCAGCTGCGTCAGCAGCGGTCACTTTGCATGATGGAAATGCCTTTTGCCCTGCATAACATAAATAGAATTAGCGCTATTCCAGTAAAAAGCGATTACAGAGAACGATTGAATACACTAAAATTAAAATGCTATGTTTTTTATGTCTAAAATGCTTGTTAAACGAGTTTAAATGTATGTAATATTGTAAACTATGCTGTATTCACCCAAGTAAATTCAATTCGTCTTGTATTTTGTCCATGTATTCTTGCCTAATAATAAATGTTTATCTTTTGATTATTGTTGTTGCCTCTAGTAATTCTGTGTGTTTTTTACAAGTTCCAGTCCATTTTAAGCCAGCAATATAATAATTTTTAAACAATAGTTGACTTAAATAAAATAACCCAGCATGTTTGGTAAAAACATTTAACCCAATCAGCTGGGTCAAAATAACCCAGCATGTGTTCTGTCCAACATTTACCCAGCGCTCGGTTGCCAAATAACCCAAATTAGGTTGTTTTTAACCCAGCATTTTTAGAGTGTACATATAAACTCACAATTGTGCGAAAAAAAAAAAACTAATTGTTAGATTTTTTTTTAAATCAGTGGCAGAAACAGGCCTCCATAAGTTTCCAAGTAAAAATGCAAAAAAATACTTTATGATAAAAAAATTTAAAAAAACACTAATTGTGTGAGAGCCATTTGATGTTGGCTTTGTAGCACAGACACTATACTTAAAGGAACAGTTAACCCAAAAATGCAAATTCTGTCATCATTTGCTCACTTCTTGTCATTCCAAACCCATGTGACTTTGATTAATTTTAAAACAAAATGTAAGTCAGGTCACCTTTATTTATATAGTGCTTTATACTGTACAGATTGTATAATTATGAAAGTGAGTGGCTTAATCCAAGTCCTTTGAAGAGATATGATTGCTTTAAATAATAAACATGTTTAATTTAGACTTTTATTAGCATCTAAACAATGATCAACACACATATAGCAGACACAAGCCTGTGCATTATATATGTACTGTATGTATGTGTTTACGTTTGAATAATTGATGTGAGTAAATGATGACAGAATTTTCATTTTTGGGTGAACTATCCCTTTAATTTCAGTGTCATGCGGTCAGACACTTCAAACCTATATTTTCC
Source organism: Cirrhinus mrigala (assembly GCA_036247105.1). Classification (NCBI taxonomy): domain Eukaryota; kingdom Metazoa; phylum Chordata; class Actinopteri; order Cypriniformes; family Cyprinidae; genus Cirrhinus; species Cirrhinus mrigala. The sequence goes on from CM070012.1 coordinate 8,390,790, forward strand.
TAAAAGAAACAAAGAGTGTCCCTTATTTTCCACGGCTGAAGTAACCCTCATCCTCAGTAGCCTCCGGTTCTAAAATGTGCCTCGGTAAAAACACTGCAATGATCAGAGGCCGAGATTTAATGTTGCGATTGAGGCACCCTGGTTCCTCTCCAGATGGGGTTTAGTTCATATTCTGACAGTCTCAAAGACGATGACTTAAATAAAAGAAAAAGCTATCACTCCAGACGAGTGAGACTTCATAAGCGGCCATTCAAATATACACAAGGGAATCAGAACGATGACTAGACCATATAATGATGCCATGCATTTTCAGAGAAAGAGAGGAAGAAGAGGAATGGAGACACAGGAAGGGGCACACATGCATCAGCTGTGGTAGAAAGAGATTTGCACTTTTCCCTGGAGCGGTCTGTCAGATCTGCTCTTCACAGGCAGGCGGAGGCGGTTGATCTGGGTCAGGAGAGACAACTTTGCTCAGTGCTTCTCTCTGCTGGTCTCTCTAACCGAAAACGCGAGTGCACGCACATGCAGCTCAATCTTAAGGCCTGTTAACACCAAAAACGATAACTATAAAGATAACTACATTAGTGTCGACGATATCCTAATATCCAACAATATCGTTTCTCTGTGCCTTTATCGTTATAGCTGTCATATGGACTCTCCAGTTCTTTAATATTGAGAATGATTTTTAGAGCTATATCTTTATCTTAAAAGTTATCATCCTTGGTGTGAACAAGCCTTTAGTCTTTTTCTATGTCTCTGTCTCCATCTTGAATTTCAGAGCCTTCACAGCTACTGTATATCCTGCTCATAATCCTATAATACGGTTATGTGGGTGAACCGAAACCAAATTTGGCTGCAATGTTTTAAGGGACAGATAATATACAGACGGCCAATCATTATCGCAAAATAAATCCTGACAGGTTGGTTCAGGAAACATTAGCCTCCTTATGCATGGCTACTAAACACTCAAAAAAGATACTTTTTTTAAAATCAGCTTCTGATTTTTTTTTTACAAATTTCCTCACTTGCTGTCTATGCAAGGCAGATTTGATTTCATCAAAAATACCTTTATTTGGTTTCTGGAGATGAACAAAGGTCTTACAGGTTTGGAATGACATGAGGGTGGATAATTAATGAGCGCATTTTCATTTTTAAGATAAGATCAGATAAAACTAAAAACATTTTAGCTGATGTTTACTTGCTATAAATAAAGATTTTTGATTAGACCAATAAAAAATGCACTCAAATTCACTTTGTAGAACAATGCTACTTTAATAATCCACCATTATGTGGATATCTTGAATGTTTGTTGCCTTTAAAGCCTAAAAGGTCAACTTTCAACTGAAACCTCACAAGAATCCATAAGAAATGGATTTCTAATCTGAAAATGAGAATCTGACGCTTTCTAATCGATAGAGATCCCCTTAAACAAAGGGAAAGTTTTCCAGTAGAGGCGGTAAACGCACAGACACACAATGTAGCTGTGATGCACACAGTACAACAATTATACCTCATTTAGGTTATACAAAAGCAACCAAACAGGTGCCAGGATAAAAAAAAAATCAAAAGAAGACAGAGAGAGTATCTCTAAGAGCTTCCTTTAGAACTATGAAAACATGGAGCACAATCAAACTGAAAAAGGATAAAGAAATCCTAAAGTTAGATTGATGAAGAAAAGGGGAATGTAAAATGAAGATATCTTTTCCAAAGCACAACATGATAAGAAAAGATCATTTAAGGGTGAAAGTCAGTGTTGAAGCCCCCTGCTTCAAACAACCTGTGAAATTAGCACATTGCGGAAATGGATGAATCAAGAGAGTGGAGAGACAGCAGTGAGACAGCAATGTTGAAGAGAAAATGATACATAGAGAAAGGAAAAGAGAGAGCGATTCACACTGGAACGAATCGAGGCACTCGCTTCAATTGAAGCTGCTGAGGAAATATAGGTCACACATCTCCAGTGGCTGATTTTCTCAGAACCATGCAGCGACACGGAACCACAGAGAGCAAGAGAGGACACCCAACTCATGTCACCATAAGGAGGAAAGGATGCAAACATGAATTCTGCTCTGATCTGGAATGCATATAATAAATTATGATACAGATTTCTCAACTGATACACTGAATGATCTTTGGTTTCTGCTCTGTGAAACAGCTGCACACCTACTTGAGCTCCTACCACCAAATCACATAATCTTTCTCACACTTTATCTACCAAAAACTTCACAAGAACCTCACAAGAATCCATATCACTATTAATCCAATAGTGTTATTAAAAAACTAGATTATTAGGTGTTGGAAAATGCCAAGATCATCTAAATTAGGGCAAATGAGCATGCAATAAAAATGCATTACTGGCCAGTACAGTACCGATACATCATGAGTTTTTATATTGGATTTCCTATACTAGAATTCTACAGTAATAGCCAAAAGCCATAAAAATGTAAATGGCTTGCCAACATCCATTCCATTCAGAAGTTGACAGTCAATGTTTTCTTTTCTCCAATCTTTCAGCACTCTTTTCTCTGGCTTCCTGTCCTTTTTCTACTTTCCCCCCAGCCTATCTTTATAAATAGGTCTCTGTGTTTGGTGAGACACATTTTGGGTTGGCACTCTCCAGTTAAAGAAGAACTCCACTTCCAGAACAACAATTCACAAATAATTTACTCACCCCCTTGTCCTCCAAGATGTTCATGTCTTTCTGTTTTCAGTCGTGAAGAAATTAAGGTTTTTGAGGAAAGCATTTCAGGATTTTTCTCCATATAATGGACTTCATTGGTGCCCCGATTTTGAACTTCCAAAATGTAGTTTAAATGCAGCTTCAAAGAGCTCTAAACAATCCCAGCCAAGGAAGAAGGGTCTTATCTAGCAAAACGATCTGTAATTTTTTCAGAAAATAAATATTTAAGCATAAAAGCTCGTCTAGCACAGGCTCTGGGATGCACATTCACGACACTACTTACTATTGAATCACGGCATGATTTACAAAGCGAACGCGCAAAGACTAAGAAAGTGCAAGTAAGTCAAACGCTGTTTACAAACAAAAAGGTCCAATGATGTTGGACAATTCTGAAGTTGTAGGAGAAAATAAGATGGAGTTTTTCGACATTCTCTACCTTTTTGAGCCGGAGTACACAGACGATGAACTTAGACATGATTCGTAGTAGTGACGGGAAGTTCGGATCATTTTACTGACTCGGACCTTTGAGTCTCGTTCAGCAAAATGAACAAATCTTTTTTCATTTCATTTCGTTAATTTCGTTCATTTTAGCAAAATCAGCATCACGTGACAGCCCCATAAGATGAACGAACGACTCGAAAAACCCAAAGACTCGAAACAGGTGAACTAATTCCAGTACAGAACCTAGCAGGACGTTGTGCATGCATGACTGAACGAATCACTCCCGAGACAACTCGTTCTTCCCGAGTCACATTTAAAGATTTGTTCAAAATGAATGAATCGTTCAAGAATGTGTATCCCAGAGCCTGTGCTACACAAGCTTTTGTGCTTAAAAAGTATACAAATTTTTATTTTTTGAAAAAAATGACAGATCATTGCGCTAGATAAGACCCTTCTTCCTCAGCTGAGATCAGATCATTTAGAGCCCTTTGAAGCTGCATTTAAACTGCTTTTTGGAAGTTCAAAATCGGGGCACCAATGAAGTCCATTATATGGAGAAGAATCCTGAAATGCTTTCCTCAAAAACCATAATTTCTTTACGACTGAAGACAGAAAGACATGAAAATCTTGGATGACAAGAGGGTGAGTAAATTATTTGTAAATTGTTGTTCTGGAAGTGGAGTTCTCCTTTAACACTGCTTCAGATTGTGGACATGCCATAGTTGCACAGTTGTGTCTGCAAGCATTTCTGTATGTATTATTATTAGTTAAGTCATTTTAAGTGCACACTGACTTAAAAGTTTATAAAGAAATTATATTAGAATCTGAATCTGACCTGAAAATCTATGACAAATCTGTAAAAAATTAAAAATTGAGATGTTTTGAATCACTCTTTTTATTTTCTCTTCCGTCATCTAGATTCCAATTTCAACAAATCTGGCTCCAAGATAAAGGTGTGTGTGTATGTAAATCAACGTAAAATTAAAATTGAATGAACATGTACATTTTAAAACTAAAAACAATTTATTTTTTGCTTCAGTTATTAAAAACCCATCCAAACCCTTACATTTTACATACAATAAACCAACACTTAGCTGAACACTCATTACATTTTTGAGTGTCGTGTGCATATCCTCTATTACACTCAGCGCTCAAGCAAAATTTTTGGATTTACAACTACTCTTACATAAGTGTTTACATTTCATCATGGTCAAGCATGAGTGACATCAAGGTCAAGGTTGGGTTTGCCTAATTGCCTGATTGTGACTGCAGGATGCCAGATTGCGAGAAATTCAGTGGCTGTTGATTTGGCTGTTACATTCCGGACCATTTGAAAAAAAGGTGTTTTTGGATAAAACAGTCCTCCAATTAGATATGCTTTATTCAAATAGAGTTCAAATAGAGTTTGAGAATATGTTTTTTGAACTGAGATTTTAAAAACCACTGCATAAAAATAGAACCTCTTGTAAAGATGTAGGCCTTTGCATCCAATTCTCATCTGAACAGAGCTATTATATGGTCAGCCCCAAGACTTACATATAATCTGTGGCCTACATTATAAAATAGCCTTGAAGCTTAAGTGTTACAATATAATTAGCATAAGATTTTTTTTTATATTTTTAAAACAATGGCAAATCTCATAACACTTTCTAATTATAAACATTTTGGGTTTTTTTCTATAAAATGTCAATCCTCTCTGATTTCGGAAATCTGGTTAATTCCAAACCATATGCTCGAGATTCTAAAATTAAATACCCAGCACTAGGACCATGCGGTGACCCAGTAAAACATGTCTCCCTTCCAATGTTGCTGTGGGGACTGGAGGTGTGGACTGTTGAGTCACCAAAATGATAACCTGAACTGTCACCACAGAGCAGACAGCAGAGAAATGGGTGCTAAAAGAGAGATAGAACGAAAGAGGGAAAATAAAATGGGAATGAGAGCAGTTTTTGTATGTGTCTTGTGCTTTAAAGGGTCACTGAGCTTTCAGGATTTCAAGAAACACCCCTGAGCGCTTTTTGGCGATGACACATTAGGATGCTGGGCAGAGATGATATTAGTAGAAGGGTCAAGTCCTTATTTTGGGGGACTTACGTGCTTCACTGCATCTTAGATGTATTACCCCATATCAAAGTGTAAGCCTTACACTCCTTTGGGGGAAAAGTTTGACAAACATTTGTCATAATATTTTATTATCCGTCAATTTCTCAGATTTCAAATTCTGTCCATTTCATTAGGAAATTTAAGCAATAAATACCGTTTTGACGCTCTTTAATGTGGCGTGATAGATCGTTGTAGCTTCTGTGTACTTGCCTGTGCGTAATCAAACACATAGGAAAACATTTGTGACAGTTTCATTTTTGTTCTGGATCCCATGCTCTGCTGCCAGACTGGAGCGCACTCATCACCAACTGGATGGGGTGGAAGTTACAGTTATAATTTACAATAGATCACCCTCAGTGTAATCTGTCAAAATGATGGACGGCCTTCAGATTTTTCCGTCACTGATAAAAAAATTCTGTCAATGACGGAGAATTTTTTTGGGTAACGCGACCTCTGATATATATATATATATATATTTGATGCTGGAGTTATGGACATACACTAACACAAATGGGTGGTTCAGACTACACAATTTTTTTGTTGGTTACAACAATGAGTGTGTCAGATTATGCGATTTTAACTCCTAAAATCAAGTTGTGAACACGATGCCCATTGTCGTTTACAAAACCCCAAGACACCCTACGCCAAGCAGATTGTTCCAAAATCAGGCTAAAACTGTGTAGTCTGAACTTGGTTTGAAGGAGTAGTTCACTTCCAGAATGTGATAATGTACTTACCACGTTGTCATCCAAGATGGTTGTCTTTCTTTCTTCAGTCGTAAAGAAATTATGTTTTTTGAGGAAAACATTTCAGGAATTATATCCATATAGTGGACTTCAGTTTCAGTGCAGCTTCAAAGGGCTCAGTGGTTCTCAACTCCAGTCCTCGGGGCCCACTTGTCTGCACATTTTGTATGTCTCTCTCATTTAACGCACCTGATTCAGATCATCAGCTCATTAGTAGAAAAATCCATGAACTGAACTGAGTGTGTCAGATTCAGTAACATACAAAATGTGCATAGTAGTGGGCCCCAAAGACTGGAGTTGAGAACCACTGCTCTAAATGATCCCAGCTGAGGAATAAGGGTCTTATTTAGTGAAACAATCAGCCATTCTCCAAAAGAAAAAAAAAAACATGTATATACTTTTTAACCTCAAATTCTCGTCTTGTCTAGCTCTGCGTGTACTTCGTGCATTCCGGTTCAATACAGTTAGGGTATGTCGAAAAACTAATTTTCTCCTCCAACTTCAAAATCATTCTACTTCGCTGGAGAAGTACCGATCCAAAGTAAACGTGCGAAGAAGGTCAAACGCTCTTTACGAAAAAAGGTGATGTAGGACGACAGTGACAGAAAAGTGTAAAGAAAATGTGATGGGAGTTTTTCGACCTACCCTAACTGTCTTGAACAGGACTGCACAGAGTATGCATATGCATTTGAGGTTAAGAAGTATATAAATTTGTATTTTTTTTAGAAAACGATTAATTGTTTCACTAAGACCCTTATTCCTCAGCTGGGATCATTTAGAGCCCTTTGAAGCTGCACTGAAACTGCATTTTGGAAGGTCAAACTCGCAGGCATCATAGAAGTCCAGGATATGGAGATAATTCCTGAAATGTTTTCCTCAAAAAACATAAAAGAAAGACATGAACATCTTGGAAGACAACAGGGTGAGTACATTATCTGTAAATTTTTGCTCTGGAAGTGAACTATACCTTTAAGATGGACCAGACAAGAGAGTGGGTTCTGTTGACTTGGTCCACAGCGATAAAGTTAAAAAGACTCAAAACACCCTAGAAACCACATTGGAACCACCTGCCAACCATCTACAACTCCCATCTTGGCAGCCATTTTTGCATGGACAAAAACAAGCTAGTTGTACTCATTCTAGCTGATGTATCACAAGCATCTTAGTTATCTGAACCACTTGGAAAGGCCAGCAATAAGAACCCATACAGAGACAGATTTCACTGTAAATGCCCCATAAATTAAATTAATGGATCCTTCCCTCCTGTGAAGGATCCAAAGATCAAGTTCTCCTTCTCCTGCTCTGTTCCTGCCATCACATAGCTTACGTAGCTTGCTCTTCTATCTGATGAATACAAAATCCATAGTGTCTGCATCATCAATTAATGTCATTTACTCACTAAGCCTCATGTTGGTGTGCTGTCCACTCTGACACAGATTAAATGCTGACTGCTTAAAACCATTTGAGACACATAGCATGTGCTCAGGAGGATAAATAGCTTAATGGGGATGCTGTATTAGATAAGTATTAGATAAAATGCAGGTGTTTTTGTGTGCAGTGTGTGTGAGAGAGAGAAGCAATGACCAAATCATCCAATCAAGTAGGATTTGGGCAACTAATTGTACTATTAAGGAAAGAGATAAGCAAATGACAGAGAAATGAAACAAATGGATGAAAATGCTGTTGTGAGGCCTGTCCTGCAGAATACAGATGAGGTAAACAAAACCACAAATGCATTCCGGGTAAAAGGTTCATTATGAGCCCTTGCATGTATGTTCCTATCAGACTCAAGGTGAATGCTCTGAATATGGAATTTGGGAATAATGTCAATTATGTCCGGACAGCCTTCACAACACACTCAAGCGCTGGATTTGCAATCAGAGACATTTAATCTCACTGATACCAAATGATGTAGATGCATAAAACCATTTGTAAAATGTGAGAGGTTTAGAAAACCTTGCATAGCACCCTTGCAGAAACATCACATCAGATAGAGCCCCTTCCCCCCTCATGCGCGCCACAGCCCAGGCGAGCGCAGACACCAATGCACTCGACATCACCATAAACTACTGTCAACGTGTCAAATAACGCATTGGTTCCTTTTAATGAAGCATTTGAAAATGATAAACAGTAAACCGCCCATATGTGAACGGAATGGCACTGTTTGTTATAGGAGGACACAGCATTACATGCAACATCCTGGGGAGCAGCCAATGAGAATTATCCACCGGTTTTTACATTATAAGACTTTTGGGGAATTATTTCACAAATGTAGCACATAATCTACTGCTTTTGCATTGCACATAAAGCACGACAGATGAAATGACACGTTCTCTCATTAGAAAATGAGCCCACCTCTGCGAAGAAGGTCTCCATCTTCCCTCAAAGGATGCAAGGGGATCCTGCTAATCAATCACAAAACTGCAGATGATTCGAGAAGCGTTTGATAAGATGTATGTCTTTTCTGCAGTTGCTTTCCATTCACGAATGTTTACGAAGAGCAGGGCGCTGCAATCCTGCGTGAGGTGGCAATTCAAACAACTGATGGAGCGAGAAACGGCCAGAGGCAAATAACAGCCGGTGGGAAAAGAAAACGCTCAGGTGTTTGGTTTCTGCAAGTGTCTTTTTTATTTAATCAAAACGCCGGTGTCCAGACACATGCCTCGCTGACTCCGGTGTCCGCACCAGAGCGAATGAACCAGTGTCCGCTCCCGCATCTCCGGTTGGGCGGCGCACCGCGCGTAAAGACAGCCCCCCAAGTTCGCCCTTTTTACCGTGCATACCGGCAGTAAGATAACAGAAATATGCCTTCGCAGAAATAAACATGACATATATTTCAGCTACATTCTGAATAGTAAAGCAAATCGTATATCTGGTATTCAGTGCGTTGGAATGCGGCAAGAGTACGTTATTGATACACTCTATGAACCAGTGACTTCAAATGCGTTTTATGTTAAAATACAATGCAATAGGTTTTAGCAAGATTACATTATCTTAACGATCTAAAATCCCATGTGCTGGTTTCCATGGTAGCACTACTGACACATATTTCTGCATGCGCCATCTGAAGTGAGACTCATGCAGTGGGTGGAGTAGAGCAGATTCACTCATCAATACACATTTATAGAAGGTGTTGCAGGGTCTGCAGGTTTATTATTTCGAAAAACAAATTCATGTTTGGAACATCTTAAGTGCCAGTTTGGTTACTCTCTGCATGGAAGTCAAATAAAGCAGATGGTGGATGTATTAAATCATTAAACTATTATCTCACAGCTTGAGAAACAAAAATGTAATCTGGATACTGTAACGAACACAGGACAGACATTGATTAGCTATCCTAAGAAGAACTGTTAAACTGTTTAGTGTCAGTGACAAATAATGGTGTCCAAGCTGACAAAGAAGAAGCTTTTGAAATATCTTTTCTGTGACATAATTTCCTGCTTCTTTAAAACATGTTTTTAAAGTTTTTTAGTTTTTTTTTTTTTTTTAATAAATGTTTAGGTACAAGCACAAAAAGTGAGACACTTACAAACCTGTAAATGTCAGTGCTGAATCTACATTAGCTCCTGATGAGTTACAAGCCATTTGACTGACACTTTTCATTCAGCACCTAATAGCACACTAACTGCAGAAACAGCTTAGCAATGTGGGAATGCATGTCATTCTCACATGTAAAATACTAAATTTATTTGGCAGTATTTTTATCCTCTTCCAGAAAATTAATTTATAACATTTGTTTTACACTTTAACTGTTACTCTGCCAGTGGTTTTCCAAAGCTTTTTTTTTTTTCTTGTGAGGATAGAAATTATGGGTTTCTACTACACATATATACACAGACAATATTTCATATATTCAAACTACTAAATATAATCAGACTACTAAAATTTAGTGATTCCAGCTAAATTTAACTTGTAACTGGCTAAAAATCATCAGTTTCAGATTCAGAAAGTGTCAAAAGGTTCATGACACAAGTCTGCATCATCAGCAGAAAAAAAGTATAAAGTATGATCTATACATTATAACGTATGACTGAGTCAGACGTACTTTGAAGATTGATGTCTGTATCATCTGACAAACAGAAGCTGTGGAGACAACAATGTGAAATCCCTGTGGTCACATACATCACTATAAATGAAAGCCATGCTCATTTTACACCCTAAAGCCCACAAACACACACATACACAAAGGTTATTTTTCTTTTTTTGTCAAAAAGAGTATTAACCAAGCTATGTTAACTTTTGGTCCTTTGGACAGAATTTTTTGTGACTTTTATTTCAGCTTAGCTATATGCAACCTTGTTTTGGTCATAGGATAAAAAAAATTGTAATAACTAATTACAACTTTTTAATCTTTATATCTCACAATTCAGACTTTTTGTACACTCACAATTGTATGTTAACTCGCAATTGTAAAATACAGTATAAACTCCCACTCTGAGAAAAATAAAGTCATAACTGGGAGATGTTAAAGGTGACTTATTATGCCCCTTTTTACAAGATGCAAAATAAGTCTCTGATGTCCCTAGAGTGTGTATGTGAAGTTTTAGCTCAAAATACTGACAGATAATATTTTATAGTTTGTTAAAATTGCCAATTTTAGGGTATGAGCCAAAAAGCACCATTTTTGTGTTTGCCCCTTTAAATGCAAATGAGCTGGTGTTCCCTGCCCCCTTTTCAGAAGAGGGTGGAGCTTCAAGAGCCAGCAAAAACAAAACAGGACAATCTCATGCACTGAAAATGTCAGAAACTCTCAGTAGCATTTTTACATCATTATATGTTTGAACCGGAATCGGTTTAAAAGTCAGTCATCTGTGCGTAATAAACGTGCATTTATGAATTACAATAATAAAATAACGCAATAAAAATAACATCTTTGCGCGCTATCGCAAACTTTTTAAGTCCCACGTGATTATGAGCTTGACAGATTCAAGTTGACTCCGCATTCCTTTCATATGCAATTTTTAACGTTCCTATTTATTTATTCTAGCGCATGAAGGCAGCATCAGTGAAAACAGGCTGAGACAATGCTAGCTTTAGCAACATTAGCCTTACAGAGTGCCAAGAAGCGCTTTGGAAAACAAACGTGTTATACTTACTCTGTCTGAAGCTGACGTTCATGCACAAAGTGTTGGTATTGATCCCTAAACAAATAGGGGACTTCACTGGGATATTTCCTTTGAAAATGAAATGTGTCTCTACGGAGACTCCTATGTATGTTGGTGGATCCAACACATGACACTTGTAGTGCCTCTTTGGTGCTGAGCAATGGCAGACTGCTGCTTCTCACTCAGGGCTGTGTCTATGCTAATAGGGCAGAGATCGTCACGAATGATGATGTCATTGTAGGGAGAAATCTGGAATGGCATGTTCAGAGAGACTGTTTATGATTTATTGGGATTATAAAAAAATAGTGGGTGGATTTTTAACATTATATGCTGGTTGTTTTCGCATACTGCGGCAGACTGTGTTCAAACACCTTATGAAAGTGATTTTTACACGCATGGCAGAAAAAACCTCAGAAAATAAAAATTGCAGTTCTGCATTTATGTCTCATAATTCAGATTTTTTTTTAAAACATCTTTACATCTCACATTTCTTGAGTTTATATCTCTTATATTTTGTAATTAGAATTGTGAAATAGAAACTCACAATTGCGAGAAAAATGTCAGAATTGTAAGATAAAAAGTTTCAATTACCTTTTTTAATTTATTATTCCAGTGGTAACTGGTTTCCATTCTGATAACTTTAGAGCTTCCTGGCAAAAGATAATATTTATGATCATCCATTTATGCTTGCCAAAACTATCCACACATGTAATGGCAGGAGGCTTGTCTGTGCTCCAGACGGTCAGACTATATCGCCCATATGCGGCTTACTCTACCCAAGTCTAAGCCTCCCCTTCCCAGGCCTCTCTATTGTATCCTCATGCCTGTCACTGGAGGCCCTGGAGGTTTTAGGGGCCTCCTAGTAAGCTGTGTAGCCTGCAGCACACCACCCGTATTGCAGTCGCCTCTTTGTCTCCTCCAGCCTTTTATCCCTCACCTCCTGTTGTGGGACACGGACTAGGGTCACACCACTGTAACGGAGCCTCGTGTTCAGAGAAAGCTTGTCTCTTTTGTTCCATGCTTCTGAATGGGGCTACTTTATTTTTAAGTGTAGGGGGCAGTTCCTCATGGTTCCCCCTCATTACTATCACTCTCCTGCTGTGACAACTCAATTCGACAAGAAAAGGCTTCACTTCTTAATCATTCACCTGATGCTTTGCATGCAACAAGCATGTGTTATAGCAATAAAGCCACAAACTGAGAAGATCCGGTTAATAGTGCTCCAGGCTCAACGCAGATGAGCAAGAGACAGAGAAAACTAGAAAACTGAAAGCCATATCCCAAAAGTGTAGTTCGGAATCAAATGTCATTTTAATGTGACATCAATCGGACTCTCAGGGTGATGTCACTGTAAGTGGATAGACAGATGAGAAAAATGTGATACACTATATGACAAGCCCTGCGGTTGGACCATGACAGATGTTCTGCACAACTGGTTTTGTGCAATGGGACTACAAGTTCAGTGATTCAGAATTTAACTGAGAATTCTTTTAAATTCCATATATTAAATTTTTATAAAAATGGAATGCAGAATTTAGATTTTAATTTAAATGGTTAACAATTACATTTAATTGAGAATGCCTTTTTAAAAAATTCCAAATAATTTAAAATTTCAAGTAAACAGAATGCAGAATTCTAATTTAAATCTCTAGGCGCATAAAACATTACACAACATAATTTAAATTATTAAACATTACATTTACATCTAATTTACATTAGATGATTTTCATGTTTTAAATTCCACCTTTAGACATTTTAATTTCAATTTAAAAATTAAAATTAGAATTTTAATTTAAATTTCTAAAATGAACATGGAGTAAACATAAAACATATATACACAAAACCTGTTTTCAGAAACATTAGATGATTTTAATAATAATAAGTGCTTCAAAATGACACCTATAGAAATTAGTTTTTATTTTATGTATGCATTACATAAATAAGACCATTCACATGTATATAATATAGCTGCAAGCAGCAATTACCGGGGTTCAAGTGCTTTCAGGCATTTAAGTACATATGAAAAATATATTACATATTATTTAGCAAGCCTGTAACAATCTAAATCAATGATTTAAAAAAAGCATTTTTGGCAATTACAGGTAATTTTCCATAGAAATATGCTGTTTTTAATGTTTATGACTGTTATAGTGGCAGCTGTGTTCCGATCTCCCTAAAACTTTGCATGCTTGTTTAGAATCACCTGTCCCATGTGCTTACCAGGTTTCGTGAAGTTTTGAGTTTTTATTCAGGCTTTATAGGTTTTGGATAAATTTGGACAAGCCCCTTTTCTACATGACCACGTCATAGCTTCCTAAACGGTACATTTTAGCATTTTTTTTTGATAATTATTGACCTAAAGAGTCTAGAGAATTACACTGCAGTTTTTTTTTTTTCCAGATTGAGCAAAAATCCTAGGAGATTAGCAAAAGTAGGTTTTTCACATCTCTATTGTTTAACAGTTTAATTGACAGCAGTGGTTCTGGAGGCAAAGTTGTTCGGAATGAGGAGGTCTATCGTATGCTATGAATATCCGCCCGATATACAATGTTGTGTTATCGCATTATGGCTGATTTGTTTCAAATTTCTCACAGACCTTTAGGGTCATGAGTCAAACACGCCCACTGAGTTTCGTTCACATTGGCCTCCGTTAACCTTGTCTAATAGATGCTCAAAGTTCATCTGCCTATGACGGCCATGTTTTTTGAGATACGCAAATGTCCTCATAGATGCTTGCGGCAATTTATTCCTCTTATAGCACCACCAAGTGGCCAAGCTCCACGACTTTTTTCACGTGACCTCAGATTACATAAGCATTGTGAATTTGTCGAAGATACCTCATTCTGTTCAAAAGTTATAGCCATTTTAATGAAGGTGTCCCTGCCCCTTTCAAACGTTTGGGCATCCCTTTACTATAGAGAGTCGAAAGTTTAACTTTTTTTTGATAATTATTGATATTCACTCTCCAGAGCCGAGAATCTTCCTGCACTGGTTTGGTTACGATCCGGTGAACAACCTAGGACTAGTTCGCAAAACTAGGTTTTTCAAAAAATGCTATATATCCGAAAATTTTGCCAGGGTGACGGACAAATCCGAGGCATGCGTTTTAAGCTAAGGATTCTGACACATAAGACACTTGAGCCTGTGAAGAACAGTTTAGGAGTTTTGAGCAATTCATACTGTAGCACCCCCCGTCAGGCTGTTTGGGGCGAGCCTTTTTGACATTACAGACGGTGTGAGTACTACCATCCCTCCAAGTTTCAAGTCTTTACGACTTACAGTTTGGTCTGCACAATCAGTTTTACATGGAGATTGCTGATCCTTGGCCATTCTAACTATTACAATAGGGTTTCAGTGCTACGCACTTGAACCCCCAATAATTATTTACTAGAAAATATGTTGCATAAATCTCTATGTTTTGTGATTTAATGATTGACATGTTTGTGAAGAGAAAACTGAGAGAAAAACTGAGAGACAAAGACAATCATCAAGCATCTTGGGCACGTCTGACAAGTTATGTAACCATAACAACCATGTTGCTATGCCAATAAAAAAAAAAAATCCTTTTTCTTAAACGGGGCTGTGATGTGTTGATTTCAGGTGGCAATTTTAGGAGAGATGGTTGATGAAGTGGGGAATATAAGAGTTCAGTATAAGGGAGTATTTATGTATTTTTCTGTTATACCATTCAGCTCTCTAAGGTTCCATCTGAGTCACTGCAGGGATGGATTATAAAATTAGTTTCAGTTTTGCAGCCCCATCGAGTTGAAACCAATGGGTTACAAACCAAGCCACAATCTTTTTTACTATCCTAAAAGGCTTAAACCTTCTTGAAACCTCCCTGAATATGCCCTCTCCTCTCTATTCCAGTGTTTTAGTGCTGAATCAGAAAGTAGTAAAGAAAAACTTGTCGATACTGTTGTTATCACTGGGTGAGAAACAAACAGATTACTGTCAATCAAAGGCACTAGCCAATAGCCATCACCATAAATCCCTCCAATTCAGCGAATCAGTGGAGGCCTTAGTGTAATGGGATTTTTTCCTTTATTTGTCTAATGCAGAATAGGAACAGATGTAAATCTCACCTCACTTCTAGCAGTATGGCCTCTCTCTCTTTCCCAATTCTGTTCAGTCTTGTAAACAGCATATAATGCACGCAATTATGCAACATTGTTTTTGTTTAATTACCTTTAAGATCAGTTGCCTGCAGATCTGTTTATCTCCCAGTGGCAATAGCCAAAAAAGAAACAGGTCCCTGTTGGACTATTTCCACATGTTTCATCTTCCTTAAGGCAGATCTGATCATTTAAAAAAATATAGATGTTTATATTTAGGGGTTATGGGTTTGTTCAGATATTTAACCCTCAATGCAGTACTAATAGTGACACTTGCTTTGCCATGCACCACTGACAAGCAAAGTTCTGATATTTTGATGGAACTGTAGGCATTTTAGAAAAATAAGCCAGTGCACTTCTTCACATTTGATCTTGGATGAATCAATAGCCATTATTGAGCTAGAGAGCCATGAGACTGTGAATGCTATAGTTAAGTGGTGGGTGTTGTGTCTGGAGGTATAATGGTTCTCCAATAGACAGGGAGGGTGTATTTTATGATGTCAGAAATCATTTTCATTGATCGCCATGGTGAGTTTGTGAAAAAAATCTTGCAGTGCTTTTATATTTGTTTCCATTTACCTAAATTCTTGGTATGAATGATGAATAAATAAATAAATAAATAAATAGCAATGGTTGGCTATGCATTGCCATTTACTTTATAAACTACCAGTCAAATATGAAATATTTTTACTATTTTAAATAACTGTTTTCTATTTGAGTATATTTTAAAATTTAATTTATTCCTATGATTTCAAAGCTGAATTTTAGCATTATTACTCCAGTCACATGATCCTTCAGAAATCATTTTAATCTGATTTGCTGCTCAAAAAAACATTTATTATTATTATTGTTATTATGTTGAAAACAGCTGAGAAGAACGTTTTCAGGTTTCCAAAAATTTTCCTTAACTTTTTAAAATATTGATAGAATAATAATAATAATAATAATAATAATAATTAATGTTTCTTGAACAGCAAATCAGCATAGTAGAGTGATTTCTGAAGGATCGTGTGACCGTAAAGACTGGAGCATTGATGCTGAAAATTTAGCTTTAAACACAGGAATAAATTACATTTTAAAATATATTTAAATAGAAAACAGTTATTTTAAATAGTAAAAATACTTCATTTTTTTTTTTTTTTTTTTTTTTTTTTTGCTGTACTTTGGATCAAATAAATGTAGGCTTAGTGAGCAGAAGAGACTTCTTTAAAAAACATTTAAAAAATCTAACTTTTGACTGGTAATGTATAACACTTTATACTAAAACATCAATACAAAGTATTTCTTGTAAATGCATAAAAAGACTACCCTTATTTCTGGCTTGCATTAAAGAGTATCTGTGTGTGATCTAAAACTAAAACTGGTCCACAGGAAGAACATCCTTGGGAAAATGAATATGTTTATTGTGTTTACAGAGAGCTATGAGGAAGGAATCAACTTGAGAGTCCTTGGATCATCAAAAGATTTATGAGGATTCTGTGCAGAAAGTGAGTGGATTTATGATATAATTAATTTATGAAACACTATGACCTAAACAGAGTGTGTGATTCAGGTGTGAAAAATAAACTAAATAAATAAAAAAATCAGCAACAAACCTCTAATCTGTGTATTTACTGGCCTGTTAGAATGCATTACTAGGGATCTGCTGCTTTGCACTGTCAAATTGTAAGAATCCACCCTGAAAGACAAAAACACACACTTCAGCATGGCCATCCTCACTTCATTCCCATGCCAAATCCAAGATTATCCAATCTTCCAAATTTATTACAAAAGAGGAATCTGCCCTCCAGCATATGCTCTTCTATTATCCTTCAATACAGAAATGAATGCTTGTCCTATAAATTCATGTATGCACCTTGATCCTCTTCAATCCTTAATATGAAAACGTCTGAAGCATAACACAGTAAAGCCTTGTGACATATAAAGCATATCTCTCCCTCACAAACATCCACACACATTCTCCAAAGACTATAGCATGGACAACAGGAAATTATGCATGTGGTGTTCCAGCGTCTTTAAGACCAGTATCTATTTTCATGTTACTAGCATTAATTTTTAATTTGCTATTATGATGGTCATTTTTCACTAGTCCTTATTCATGGGTGAAGTTTACTTCTTTTAAGAACTGTAATTACTTTTTAATTTCTAATAACTGTTAAGCTTAACAATAGCCCAAAATCTGTGCGTACAGGTAGGCCTACATTTTTGGTAACATATGTGCATAGTATTCAAATAATGTGTTAAAATATGTGACACCGCATCCAAAGAGTAATATGAGGTTGAAAAGCAGAAACAATGGGGATAGAGACGGTGCAAAATGTCAGAAAAAAATTACCAGAATGGTAGATATTCCTTTGGAGGTTTGGGCCCTACCACATAAATAAATAAATAAATAAATAAATAAATAAATAACATTTTAGCTGATCTATTGGTTTTACTCTAATGAAAACATGAATTGCTCTTTTTGTTTGGATGATTTTTTAATGATATTTGTTTATTGCTTATTGGTATTGTATTATTACATTTTGGCTGGACATTCATTTTTGGATGAATTCAATACTATCCAAACCACATTTTTTCTTTAACATTGATTTTCCTGAATATGGAAAAAGAATTGGCTTTATCTAAAAAACAAAAACATAAATATACATTTGCATAAAACCTTTTTATGCAAATCCTACTGTCTAAAATATAAAAAATATGAGAACTGTTGTAGCCCATGAGGGCTTGGGTATCAATTGACACTAAAACATTTGCGTATGATGGGACTTTATGACACTTCAGCTGATTTTTGATGTTCTTTGACTGTTTACGCACCTTAGGTATTTCTATTCAGTGCCTGGTCAGAAATCTTACAATATCATTTCACAATTTATTTAGCCCTACCTATGAAAATAAGGTGTGTCTAATCAAAGCAACAATGGTCAAATTCATCAATTGAATTGGAATACTGAGAAAACTGCACAGTGCTCATAGGGGTTGTGATGGATACAGTAGAGTATGTGTGTATTGATGTGCATGGTTCCCAGCAGCCAGCATGAGTTCAATTTAATTAAGGGTCCCCAGAGGAATGACTTCATCTCTGAGCAAGAGGGGTCTCCACTTACCCCTGTTTCCCTTCCTTCTTCCTGTCAATCCCAGTACAACAGAATTTCATCTGAATCAGTCCTCAATTTCACTAATGCATGGACAAAGGTCAACATGGGACAATCATGCAGAAATACAACCACAATCATAAATCCTGTTTTTCATCCAGTGTGTTAAATGTTGGTGCTGCTGCAAACATTACTACAGCACTTTTCTAAAGGTAATGCAATTTTCCTGATCCAATAACAAATTGAGGTTAATTTTGAGGTAAATTAAGTTGTCATTTAATAAAACCACATGCACATAATGACAATACCTGAGTTGTTATAAATGTGATTGAAATAAATTGGAAATGGAACACTCATGGACGAGAGGGCTATATTCGTGTTTGATTAAAGTTGTTGCAAGCTATGTTAGCCATTCTGGACCAGGCATAGACACACTCCCTATTTATACAATATTACTATTGTATTTTTATTTATATATATATATATATATATATTTTTTTTTTTTATTAATGATTGCATGTGCTTAGTATAACTATTAACTGATTGTTGATGGAGCCCCAAGGGCATAAATTTCATCTAACAGTAGGGTGGGACAATAAACATAAAATTCTCAAGAACACTTTTTGAAGAGGACACAAATAATACAGTCAAAACTGTACTTATAAGGATAGATATGTGTAAACAGCGTGTGTACTTAGCATAGAGACCGTGATTAAATATGACTTCGGTTCATAGGTTCACCATACGGTCATATTATAATTATTGAATTATTTTGCGTCCTCCACATAGTATTTAGGTTTCCTCTAGGAGTGAGGACATCTCTTATTAGATATTAAACCGTGCAAGCCCACTGATCTGCCACTTAACATCATATTGAGCAAAACCCAACACACCAGTAGGTCTACAATATTAGCCTAATATCAGTTTATCCACCTTATTTTTCCCATAAGAGTGGGTGCAGCCATTTGTACATTTTTTGTGTCTAGCTTCTGGTCTCATCCACTTCCAGCTATATTTAGCTGCACAAAAAGCTTGTTTTACTGCTTGATATTGCAAACTGGTGTGTCTTACCATATTATTTTAATCTATTAGCTTAATTATGAACACACTGGTTTGTAGTGCAAACTGTTTTACCGTTTACTGCACTTCGATATTCTTCTCGTTATTTCCCTATGGCGGATTATGAACCGGACGTCTAACACATTACCAGAAAACATCTTACTTCTGCATTGAAAAATAAGGTGGATAGGCTTATCGTTAGTTGTCAGATGGGGGGTCCTGCCTCCCACCCCGAGTACTCATGACACCGAAGGCATATATTTTTACAGAGATTAGTGTAATATTTATTTTAGAGTTATTTCAGTGATTTCAGGGAGTATGATCACTTTTTGCATACCATTCTTTAAAATATAACTTACAGTACTTTAAAATGTTACTTTAAAACGGATTTTGCTATATCAGCAGTATCTGTATAATGCATATATTGAGCATTTTCTATTATTGTACTAATCCACTATGTCCTTATATAGCATCCTTGGCGGCTTTTGGGGTAAAAGGCCAGATTTTTAATCAGAACAAATTTTTGTATGCTTTTTAAAAACGCATATTTCCCTTAGGTTGTCTTTATTATGAGTGTATACTAATTTTCTTTTAAGTAGTATCTTTGAAAAGATCAACCTGATTGTCCTCAAATCCACTTCCTCCAGAAAAAAAAATGTAATCACATCTATGTGTATAAAGGATTGTTGTGTTGGATTGTGTGTCAATAGTGGTAACCTGACACATTTTCATCACTGCATGTTGCATGCCTGTACATTCATCTCCATTCAGAGTATATGGCCATATGGCAGACACATTTAATTACATTAAATATGTAAACAAATTAACCTGAAAGGTTATGTGCGAGAGGGAGAGATATGGGCTATGGTGTGAATAGTGTGTGCTTACGCTGTATTGAAGGGGAATAGTAATGTTTTATTATATTCTGCCCTTTTGAATACATTATGGAATTATCAGAGAGTACAAAACGTGCTTATATTTTACCCCTTATAATACTTACTGTCAGAGCAATGAGCTAATAAAGTAAGTCATACACACTCCCTCTTGTTACTCCATCTTTAAAAATGAACATAGTGTGTACTGACTAAATTAAGGTGTCTTTACACTGCCAAGTTAAGGCTACTTTGTACCTGCTTAAACTTAAGTGTAAAGGGCGCAATGCCACATAAAAGTCTAATATATGCTTGCTCACCTCAGCCCCTAGTATTAAAGCATATAGTTGTAATTGCTGTTGAAATGCATTTATGCCACCTCTGAGCAGCATTAAACAGTCTGTGTAAAGACCTTAGAAGTGCTTCTGTGCCACATGCTGCACGTCATTTAAACATATTTGAGATTTTAACAATTATTCAGCATCCACTTATTCTGCAGTCATTATGAAAATAAGCTTAAAAGTACTAAATATGGTCTTTTCTCTCCAAAGTCAAATGAAATTAGTTGGATCAGCAATTCATTGTTGATGCAACAATAATTCACAAGGGGGAGCCATTGTATAGTGCGAGCTGTTGCCCATTGACCATTCAATGTTTCTTTCATTCAAAGTGAACTAAGTGGTTGTTGCATCAGGCATACCCCATTGCAAAAATTTAGGATTGTCATATGTCCCATTCATACTATGACTACACAATGGACCGTTCTGAACCATTTAATCTGTCTGAATTATTTTGAAATGTATGTTTTTGATTGCAAATACCAATTAGTAATTACAAATGGCATTTTTTTTTGATTGGCAAAAAATATAAAATCTATTTTAAAATTATATTTCTTTTCATTTTAACCATAGAAATGAAACAGTAACAATGGCGAGCAAAATTTGTGATGTCAAACTGCTGTCTAGATACTGAGTAAATAACATATTATCGGTGTACATTGCACTTTGTGTCTCTATAGGGTGTAACGATTAACAAAACTGTTTTTTTTTCTCGTTGTACTAGAAAAGCTATTGTAATGACTACATCAATCAAGTGTTTTGTCTTCTTAAAATCGTCATCTCTGTTGTTTACGCTCCCTCAAAACATTCTGTAAAGGGTTTTAATTTGCTGACCTGTAATACAACCAACTATGATTAATTATTGTTTGCTATTTAACCCACAGTGCAGTTTAGGTACATTTACAACTTTCCATTAACTCTTGGGAATTCAGTAACTGAATGCTTCTGGATTTAAAACTGTCTGCTGTGTGCTGTATTTACTAAAAGAAGACCCGCCTACTAATGTCATTGGTTCGTTCACACCCAAAACCAGCTTCTGATTGGATGGCATATGTGTCACACAGTGGACGCGGCCTCCATACCGTACGTCAAGAATCGAAACCAAAAATGCTTCAGAAGGGAAAACAAAAGAGAACTTGGCATTTATAACAGTGTGAATCGTAAATCACTGCTCCATATATTCGAATGAGGTAAGATTTTATTTAAATCCTTGTTCTGAATAGCGAACAGTCTGTTTGTTGCCGTAGAGGTAGGTGTTTCTCAATGTGACGCGCATTTCATATTTTCCTCAGGCTTCTGTTGACATAAATAACTGGGTGCCTCCTGTTAGCGATAATAACAAACATTAGTTATTTTAAGTATTAAACGTCATGTACTGATAATACAGAAGATTTAAAAAGGAAACCAATGCGACTGTACTTTGTGTTTTTTGCCTTTTGCGAGAACGGACTGACTGTGTCTTATGTTTTTGCTGTTTCATCTAGGAAGAACAGAATTGATCTCGTAGTCCTTTTGGTTTCATAAAAGAAATGGCGGGAGGTGCAAAGTAAGAATTATTAATCTTTTAATAAACAGTGTTATGTTTAAATGCAGACACATTCCTTAAAGGTAGCATTGCTTGCATTGTTTGCTTCTTAAAGATTGACATTTGACAAAGGCTGCCAGACTGGTCCAATACTTGTTTTAAAGCTGCTCACGTAATGGCAACAGAACAAGTGTTTTGGCTAAGTATGGTATTTTATCGGTTTCTCATGTGCACGTTTCTTATGAGCGTGGGCCCGATGTTGTTGCGCAATGGGGTCGCTAGTTGAGTGTTCTGACTTGTTTTTGTGGGCTGGGTATTTTTTTTAAATACCATTTTGAACTACAGTTTGTCATATTTATAGGTTTTTAAAACATTATTTAGACCACATATATTCTGTCTTGTTTGGTGTCATATGAAATAAGTGTTTAATTTGAATCTAAAGGCAGGACATGGGATATAGTGTGTGACAGGAGATTCAGGGGCTGACAGCGGGATGGCCCACTTTGATACAGAGTATCAGCGCCTGGAGGCGTCCTACAGTGACTCCCCTCCCGGAGAAGAGAATTTGCTGGTGCATGTTCCAGAGGGATCCAAATGTAAGATTTACAACAGATCCCACAAATTTAAGAAAAGCAGCAATGTAGCATACTGTATGCCTACTGTATTCAGAGCCATAAGCTTTTGGCACGTTTAGTTTAAATGTGACCCTGGACCACAAAACCAGTCATGAGTAGCACAGATATATTTGTAGCAATAGCCAACAATACATTGTATGGGTCAAAAATATAGATTTTTCTTTTATGCCAAAAATCTTTAGGATATCAAGATCGTGTTCCATGAAGATATTTTATAAATTTCCTGCCGCATATATATCAAAACTTAATTTTTGATTAGTAATATGCATTGCAAAGAACTTAATTTGGACAACTTTAAAGGTGATTTTCTCAATAATTTGATTTTATTTTTGTTTTTGCACCCTCAGATTCCAGATTTTCAAATAGTTGTATCTCGGCCAAATATTGTCCTATCCAAAACATACATGAATGGAAAGCTTATTTATTCAGCTTTTCAGATGATCATTACGACTGGTTTTGTGGTCCAGGGTCACAAATGAGCAATGGATATGTAACATGCTTCTTACCATTAAAGTAGCTGTGAATTTTTAAATGTAAGTTTGTCAAAAACCTTAATGAATGAAGTTATTTATTGCAGCTCCATGGCACCACATTGAAAATCTGGACCTTTTCTTCCAGAGAATATCCTTTGTGCACTGAAACTAATTGCTTGGTTATGAGTTAAATTGATTTTTAAAATGTTAGATAAAGTAGATTTACATCAATTTGGTGATTAGAGTCAATATAAGTCATTATATTTTCCTTAACATTTAATAAGTCTATAATCTACACCAGAAGAATGGATTTACATGTATGCTGCTGGGAGAAATATTTGAGCTTGTGTAAGTATCAATTCAGTTACTGTATCCTTTATTAAAGGGATAGTTCACCCAAAAATTATACTGTTGGGAACGTGGGTCGCAGAAGAGAAGAAATTGTTAAATAAAGTCGTTATTTTATGTTTTCTTTCTGCACAAAAAGTATTCTTGTACCTTCATTACATTACTGTTGAGCCACTCATGTCACATGGATTTTTTTAATCGATGCCCTTACTACCTTTCTGGGCCTTGAAAGTGGTAGTTGCGTTGCAGTCTATGCAGGGTCAGAAAGCTCTCAGATTTCATCTAAAATATCTTAATTTGTGTTCTGAAGATGAACGAAGGTCTTACAAGTTTGGAACAACATGAGAGTGAGTAATTAATGACAGATTTTTCATTTTTTGGGTGAACTATCCATTTAAATGTGTATACATTCCTTTAAATGTCTGTAAACAATGGATCAGTGATTAAATTCCATTAACCCTACTGAACTGTCATGTACTTTTCCCATTATTTTTCCAGGCAACTGGTGTTTGTGGTGGCATTCACAGTGTTTCTGGCTAACTGTGTGGACTATGACATCCTCTTTGCCAACAAGTTTGTTAATCACACTGATTCTTCAAAGGTTACACTCCCTGATGCATTTCTTCCTGTGGATGTGTGCAGTGCTAGGTAAATTTCATATATGAAATAATGCGGCATTAATGTTATTGCCTCTTACTATGATCCATCACAGCACAAACTGTCTTTTGTTAACATGTGTTTTAGGATCCGTGACAATGTTTTCGTCATCTTCATCCTTATCATATCAGGGGTCTTTTGGCTCCACCGTCTTGTCAAGTTTATCTACAACATCTGTTGCTACTGGGAGATCAGATCGTTTTACATCAACGCCCTAAAAATGTCCATGGTAAGCTTTTTTGCTAACTCATTATAGCACAAGCATTTGAGTCAGCAGTGGAGGAAAGTGTACTCTATTTTTCTTAATAGTTCATTTGATGCCAGTAAGCCACTCAGACTGCTAATAATTTTCAGAGCAATGAAATAGCCCCTTTCTCTTTTGCAGGCGGACCTTCCTTATTTTACCTGGCAGGAGGTGCAGGCAAGGATTATTGAGATACAAAAGGAGCACCAGATTTGCATCCACAAAAAAGAACTGACAGAGCTTGACATCTACCACCGCATACTGCGTTTTAAAAACTACATGGTCGCAATGGTTAACAAGTCACTCCTACCCGTGCGCTTTCGCTTGCCTCTGCTGGGCGACACTGTTTTTTACACTCGTGGCCTCAAGTATAACTTCGAGTTGATATTCTTTTGGGGCCCTGGATCTCTTTTTGAAAACGAGTGGAGTCTGAAGCCAGAGTACAAGCGTGGAGGGAACCGTTTGGAGCTTGCAGATCGCTTAAGCTCAAGGATCTTGTGGATTGGAATTGCCAACCTTCTCTTGTGTCCAGTTATCCTGATTTGGCAGATTCTGTATGCATTCTTCAGCTACACTGAGGTGATCAAGCGTGAGCCAGGAAGTCTGGGTGCTCGATGTTGGTCTCTGTATGGTCGTTTTTACCTCCGTCACTTCAATGAACTAGACCATGAGCTGATGTCACGCCTCAGCAAGGGCTACAAAGCCTCCTCGAAGTACATGAACTGCTTCATGTCACCATTACTGACGGTTGTGGCCAAGAACGTGGCATTCTTTGCGGGCTCCATACTTGCAGTTTTGATTGCTTTGACCATTTATGATGAAGATGTATTGGCTGTTGAACACGTGCTCAGCAGTATTACATTACTTGGGGTCTGCATCACAATTTGCAGGTGTGACCATGATGAAACAGATCACTAGAACTGAGTCTTTGGGTATTTGTTGTCCATTTTATTAACTGGTAAGATTTGAATTTGAACTGTTTTGTGCTCATTCTTTCATCCTCATTTGCCCTAGGTCTTTTATCCCAGACAAGCATATGGTGTTCTGCCCAGAGCAGCTGCTTAAAGTGATCTTGGCATACATCCATTACATGCCTGATCATTGGCAGGGTAATGCCCACCGCTATGAGACCAGAGATGAGTTCGCACAGCTCTTTCAATACAAGGCTGTAAGTAATGCAGCAGTTTAAAAAATACATCTGTGTGTACCTAACACAAATTTATTATTATTATTATAATCTTAATATGTGACCTTGGATCACAAAACCAGTCTTAGGTAGCATGGGTATATTTGTTGCACTTGCCAGAAATGCACTGTTTGGGTAAAAATGATAGATTTGACTTTTATGCAAAAAAATCATTGGGATAATAAGTAAAGCTCATGTTCCATAAAGATATTTTGTAAATTTCCTACTGTAAATATATAAAAACTTAATTTTTGATTAGTAATATGCATTGCTAACAGCTTAATTTGGACAACTTTAAAGGCGATTTTCTCCTTTCTCCAGTATTTAGATTTTTTTTTTGCACCCTCAGAATCCAGATTTCCAAATAGCTGTATCTCGACCAAATATTGTCCTATCGTAACAAAAAAAGCTTTTTTTATTCAGCTTTCAGATGATGTATACATCTCCATTTCAAAAAATTAACCCTTATGACTGGTTTTGTGGTTCAGGGTCACATATTATTGTACAGTTAATGAAAGGTAAATGTGACCCTGGACCACAAAACCAGTGATAAAGGTCAATTATTTTAAATTGAGATTTATACATCATCTGAAAGCTGAATAAATAAGCTTTGTTAGGACAGGACAATATTTGGCCGAGATACAACTATATGAAAATCTGGAATCTGAGGTTGAAAAAAATCAAAATATTGAGAAAATCACCTTTAAAGTTGTCCAAATGAAGTTCTTAGCAATGCATATTACTAATCAAAAATTAAGTTTTGATATATTTATGGTAGGAAATTTACAAAATATCTTCATGGAACTATTACTTAATATCTTAATGATTTTTTGGAATAAAAATCTGTAGTTTTGACCCATACAATGTATTTTTGGCTATTGCTGCACATATACCCGTGCTACTTAAAGGAGAAGTCCACTTCCAGAACTACAATTTACAAATAATTTACTCACCCCCTTGTCATCCAAGATGTTCATGTCTTTCTTTCTTCAGTCGTAAAGAAATTATGTTTTTTGAGGAAGACATTTCAGCATTTTTCTCCAGATAATGGACTTACATGGTGCCCCGATTTTGAACTTCTAAAATGCAGTTTAAATGCAGCTTCAAATGTGGTTGTAAACGATCCCAGCCGAGAAAGAAGGGTCTTATCTAGCGTATCGATTGGTTATTTTAATAAAAATAATACAATTTATATACTTTTTAATGCCAAATGCTTGTCTTGTCTTACTCTGCGTGGACTGTTTTTGTTCCGGTTCATGACAGTTAGGATATGTCGAAAAACGAAAAACTCCCATCTCATGTTCTCCCTCAACTTCGAAATCGCACAATATCGCTGTTTTACCTTTTTTGTTAAGGGTGCTTCTTTGCATGTTCACTTTTCAAAGATTGTGTTGGTACTTCTGCAGCGATGTAGGATGATTTTGAAATGATTTTTGAAGTTGAGGCAGAAAATACAATTGGAGTTTTTCAACATACCCTAACTGTCTTGAGTCAGAATACACAGAGTTCAGGGAAAATAAGACAAGACGAGCGTTTGAGATTAAAAAGTATTTAAATTGTATTTTATTTAATGAAATAACTGATCGTTTTGCTAGATAAGACCCTTCTTTCTCGGCTGGGATCGTTTACAACCAGGGGGTGAGTACATTATATGTGAATCTTTGTTTTGGAAGTGGACTTCTCCTTTAAGACTGGTTTTGTGGTCCAGGGTCACAAATGCATTTTCATAAACTGAAATATCTTTATATATCTTTTTTCTGTATTGTGATGTACATCCAAATTAAAAAGGAAAAAATGTGGGGCAGGGATTTCATTTTGTGCATAATTGATTGTTGATCAATTGATCAGCTTGCAATCATTTGTAAGAAAGAGGCTGAGTTTAAGTAGACTAAATATTTGAAGTCTGGCATTCATCACCAGAGAGAAGTCTGTCATTGCACCAAAAGCTTATATTATGACATTCTTATTAAAAATTACACAGCAAAAAATTAAATTAAATTAATTTCTAATTAAATTAATTAAAAAACAGTATTTCATGCCTTTTCTCTTTCGATCTCTGTTCTTGTAGGTGTTTATTCTTGAGGAGCTTTTGAGTCCTGTCATCACTCCCTTCATTCTTATTTTTTGCTTGCGGCGTAAATCTCTAGAGATCATAGATTTTTTCCGAAACTTTACTGTGGATGTGGTCGGTGTGGGTGATACTTGCTCTTTTGCACAGATGGATGTCCGTCAACATGGTCATCCTGCGGTAAGGGCACAAATCTTTTTTTTTTTCCTTAAAAATTATTTTCATTATTGTGTTATTTTGTATATGTATGTGTTATTTTGTATATGTATCTACCTTGTTGTCTCTTTATTGTTAACTAATTTTTGGTCCACTATAGTGGATGTCTGCTGGGAAAACAGAGGCCTCCATCTATCAGCAGGCAGAAGATGGGAAGACTGAACTGTCACTCATGCACTTTGCTATCACAAATCCACACTGGCAGCCCCCTCGGGAGAGCACGCATTTCATCAGCCTTCTGAAAGAAAAGGTGCACCGTGAGGCCGCCGCAGGACAGCAGGGAATCATAGCAGAGAATCCTGCATTTACCTCAACCCATTCCCTGCAGTCTGATTCAGAGGTATCTGAATGACTGAGCTGCCAACATCCATCCATCCAGATTGTTACATATAAACAATATAGTATACATTATAATAATAATAATAGGAATAGTAAAAATAAAGATTATATCAAAGTATTAGACTGGGTCCTAAAAGATATTAAACGAGAGCCCTTTTCACAATACGTAATGTAAGTCTCAGGTTTCCCTAGAATGTGTCTGTAAAGTTTCAGCTCAAAATACCCCACAGATCATTTATTATATCATTACGAAAATGGCCGTTTTGCGTGGAAGCAGAAACACGCTGTTTTCGTGCATGTCTCTTTAAATGCAAATGAGCTGCTGCTCCCCGCCCCCTTTTCCAGAATAGGGCTGTGCATTTAAAGCTCGTACCGCTGATCGCGCTGAATACATGCATTTTAAACCATATTAGTTTGAACTACTGATATAGGGTTTTCTAAAAGCACACATCCGAAGCACGCACACAGAAAGCGGCTGTCACACGACATGTGAGTACTAAACTAAGTTCTCTTTCATGTCTTATTGCGGTTAAACTGTCAAATACACAGAAGTTTATGTTAAAAACACACAGGAGTTACAAAAACAGTCAGTTATGTCTGTGAAGGTAAACAGCTGGGAAAGAAATCACTTGTTTATATTAGATCTGTGTAGCAGCAGTGTAATATACAGTAAATAAATCAATAAATCCACTGCTCGTCTCCTCTGAGGCTGGGACTCTAAATAGTGGTCTGTGCTCATCTGTGCAGCCAACAACAGAACAGTTAGCATACTTTGCTCGAACTTTTGCCATTGTGTTAAAAAATGACGCCGCAGTGGGGGAAACATGCAGATTAAGGAGCGGTAATATATGGACATTACATAATATATGGTAATATATGGAATTAATAATTAAGATCCGCTTACCACGTCATGGGAGCGGTATCTGATATGCTCATTTTTTTCACATGCTTGTAGATAAAGGCTTACCAAAAAAAAAGTTTTTATTTATTTTTTTTTTTTTTTTAACATTTTCTGGGTTGGTAGATACAATGGGGACCCGATTATAGCACTTAAACACAGGAAAATTCAGATTTTCATGATATGTCACCTTCTATGAAAAGTGAACCGGGTAGATACAATATTATTACAGAACCAAGTTCTTTTTGAAATAAGGTCTGATTTTGGGTGTTGTTTCATTTCAGCCTCGCAGTCTTATTGCAAATCTCCTGATGGGACCCCCTTCCCTGGCCTCACTGCATCTAGGTCGAGAGGGCTCCATCAACCCTGTGTCCATTGGAGTGAGTGAGGGGGCATCCGCCCTCCGATCCCTCTCTCCTGTCAGCACGAGTCTACATCTGCGGGGCAGCTACCCATCTGCCAGACTGCCACGACCTGACCATCCAGCTGTGGTAGCTGGGCGAGCAATGACAGGCTCAGGGTAATGACTGAATAAAAGTTTTAAAAAAATTAATAGAATATAGTAATACATTATTGCATTGTTATATATATATATATATATATATAAATGTTATAATTTCACAAATTTTAATAATATACAGTTTATC
The DNA here is from genome assembly GCA_036247105.1 of Cirrhinus mrigala. Lineage (NCBI taxonomy): Eukaryota > Metazoa > Chordata > Actinopteri > Cypriniformes > Cyprinidae > Cirrhinus > Cirrhinus mrigala. The sequence continues at coordinate 8,420,580 of CM070012.1, forward strand.
AGCTTTATTATTTTATTGATTTTCTCTTCTATATTCTAAGCTTAAGTAAAAGGATGTTATTGTGTTTTAATTGATTTTGAGAATGACAGTGGAATATACTTCTTGTTGTGCAGATATCACAACATGCTTTGGGCACTTTTTAATTGAAATTAATCTGGGTTTAACAGTATTAAAACACTAAAGTACACACCTGTTGTAAAAATCTTGCATAACAAATTGCAAATTGTGTACAGTTAGTAGTGAATGAGACCTGTAACATTTACATTTCTTTAAAGATTTCTTATTAAGAAGAATGTCAAAGGAATACAACTTGTCAGAATCCCATGATTTCCTAAAGGTGCTGTATGTAATATTTTTGACTGTACCAAAGCATAAAAACACTAATGTATTCACAGATATTTAGGAAACAGGCTAAGTTCACATACTTGTTTCTCCAAAAAACAAGGATACAGTCAGTTATTCCACTTTGAAAATTAGCATTCCGTGTCAGAATATGTTGTGCTTTGTTCCGTGTGATTCCGCCCACTGCCAGTTTAACTAATAGTATTTTAGCACCCTGGGTTGCCAGTTGGTGGAAAACATAGTGTATTGAAGCCATTGAAGGCAGCAAATGAACTGACTCAGAGACTGCAGACTCTACCTGAATTAAAAAGCCTTGGCATCCATCTAAAAAGCTCTATGACCAGAGGCATATTAAAACGCGGATAAATCTCATAAACTTGCTGTAAGGCTCGTTGCCTTCCATTGTCAGCTGCACTCGTTCCCATTGCGTGTTCTCAGTCTGACAACCTGTGTGAGCGTCACGGCTGAGGCGGGAGAAACAATATTTTGAATTTGGACTGCAGTGCCCATTCAACTGCAAGCTGTCAATATTACATACTGCACCTTTAAAATAGTAATTTTAACAAAACTTACACTACTGTTCAAAAGTTTGGAGTTAGAAATGTTTTCTTGAAAGAATTTATTAAGGGTGCGTTAATCAATCAAAATCACAGTAACTGTTTTCATCTGATAATATTAAGAAATGTTTCCTGAGCTGCAAATCAGCATATTACTATTATTAATGATTTCTGAAGGATCATATGACACTGACGACTGCAGTAATGGTTGCTGAAAACAGCTTTTAATCACAGGAATAAATTGCAATAAAAAATATATTAAAATAGATCATATTACTATTTGGAGCACAAAATCAGTCATAAGGATCAATTATTTGAAACTGAGATTTATACATTATCTAAAAGCTGAATAAATAAGCTTTCAATTAATGCCCAATTTGTTAGGATAGGACAATATTTGAACTATTAAACAACTATTTGAAAATCTGGAATCTGAGGGTGCAAAAAAAATTAAAATAGTTGTCCAAATGAAGCTCTTAGCAATGCATATTACTAATCAAAAATTACATTTTGATATATGGTATTATGGTACCATAATATTTGATGGAACATGATCTTTACTTAATATCCTAATGATTTTTGGCATAAAAGAAAAATCTATAATTTTGACCCATACAATGTATTTTTGGCTATTGCTACAAATATACCCATGCTATTTAAGACTGGTTTTGTGGTCCAGGGTCACATATTTTATATCAAATAAATGCAGCCTTTCAAAAATCTCAAAACCATACCAATTCCAGACTTTTGAACTGTAATGTATGACTGATTTTAGAATGTCTGTGCCAATGTTAAAACTATTTCATATCATTCATTTGTTCTTTTTTCTCCTTCTCAACTCTTGGATCATCCTCATCCAGCACTGATGCCCGTACCATCAGCTCTGGCAGTAGTGCCTGGGAAGGCCAGCTGACCAGTATGGTCCTATCAGAATACGCCTCCACAGAGATGAGCATTCATGCTCTCTACATGCATGAGGTAAAGCAACACATGAACAGTTGATATAACCAGAAAGTTATTCCAAAATCATGGAATCAGTGAATGTACATGTATGGGACTGATCCAAGAATGTACAAGACTGCCATAATCAACACATGGCAGCCTTTTAACCAATAATGTGTTGAAAGAGGTCAGTCTCTAGTCTGCACTTGAAAATGTAGTAACTATATCCAATGTATGTGTAGATGCACAAGCAGCAGTCGCGAGGTGAGGTGTCTCGACACACCTGGCACAGACAGGAGAGTGACGAGAGCAGTGAGAGTGTCAACGAGGACATTGATGCTGCCCGCAACTTCCCCCGTTCCAGTACTTTCCCGACCACCTCACATCATGAGGGGGCAGCACACCAGAGCGGCAGTCAACGGCGCTACGGTGGAACCTCAGGTACTGCAAACCACTGTTCGCAATGTTTAAGAAAAGTGCCACCACATAGTTTTTACATGGGTGACAAACTACGTCTCCTGCAGATCCTGGAAGCTTTCGAGCTCAGAGAACGGCTCGTATGCCTATGGGCGGCTGGTCTGAGGAGAACCAAATGGGCAGACATCACGACACAGTGCCCGAGGAAGGATCTGAGGACGAGCTGCCACCACACATCCATAAGGTATAACATGCAAGCAGTAAATATGAATCAACTTGGATGTGCTGGATTCATAATATTTCTTTCTTTCTTTTTGTAGGTGACTTAACTGGTTTATAAAGTACTCAAGAGAGACCCTCAGCATCCTTTTACTTTTGGACACTGATCAAAACAGTTATATTTATTTGCTCTTGGACAAAATGCAAGTCTGAGTTGAATTACCGTATGCCACAGAGTGGCATCGTATGAAATTTTCAGATGCACTGTAATGGTTTGAGCTTCTGATGGACTGATACAATGAACAACATTATCAAAATACTCAATTAGTTCTCACATATTGATCCACTTGAGAGAAGTTGCAAAACTGGTCCTGTAAAATATTGTTTTCATTGTGAATAGGTATACAAGCAGATGACAAAGCGTTTACAAGTCCTTTGGTAAACTGTCAAATAGGATTGCGTTCGGTTGACCTTGACATTTCCGTTCTTGTCAAAAAGTAAAGGTTGGTGTTAATGTAGGAAACCCGTGCTTAGAATTTTTGAGCTGCTTTGAATCATTTTGATAGGAGGATGAAATATTTATAATATGCAATGTGCCATTATGAACTTTAAGCTTTGCAAATTTACTTTTATTGTCAATCCCAGATTTCTGTGAGGGGGGGAAAAACCACTGAAGATCATTCAGGCCTGGCACTGTAAAAATGATGCATGCTTTTTCTTAATTTTTATTATTTGCACAATATCAAACGAGAATGCACTTTATCATTTTTTCAGATCCAAAGGATGACTCCGAGGCAGTGGGCAAATTAGATATGTTTTTACTAACATGCAGTTTTAAAGCAAGTTGTTTAGGATAAAACCCAAGGATTTTTCTGTTAGATTTTCTGTTTATTTACCATGGCTCAGGTGAATAAAACATGATTTTTGAGGGGGTTGTGTAGAGCGTTATATATTTCAGATATCTCAGGACCGTTTTGTTTTTTGCCACTGAAGTTGCCCAGAAAGTGCATGATGCTTATCGGGTGATTGCAGACTGCTGCACCTTGCATCCTCAAACCCATAACTGCTAAAAGGGAAGTAAATAAACCTTTGTGTAGTTTGTGTGTGACTGTAAAGATTTTGGACCCCATTCACTGCATAAAATGGCAAAATGAGTATATTTTGTTTCACATAAACTGACAGAATTTCTCATATCTCAAACACTGCTCGCATACATTGTGCTTAGAGAGTGTTCAAGGTGCAAACTGTGCATGACCCTTGACCTTTATGTGTTTGTAATAATTGGCCTGTAAAATGCTTCTGTGACCTTAACTAAACTTATCAACTGCAGCTGTGGATTTTCCATTGTCTTTTGTTTTCAGTTTTCTAGACTGTGTTGTATATTTACATTTTGTACAGGTTAAATTCATCAATAAAATGTATTTAATAGTTTATGTGCAATTTAATTTTCTAAAAGAAAGAGAGATGATTATATCTACCTTTTTCCTGAGTAACCGATGAGTGCAGCCATTAGTGATGGGTCGTTCTTGAACGCGTCGTCTCGGGGAGTGATTCGTTCAGTCGCGCATGCGCAACACCCTATTAGGTTCTGTACTGGAATTAGTTCACCTGTTTCGAGTCTTCGGGTTTTTGGAGTCGTTCGTTCATCTTATGGGGCTGTCACGTGATGAACGAACGACTCGAACCCGAAGACTCGAGAGTTGAACTAATCAATTCTCTTTCCGGCTCAGACTGCATTTGTTAAGCTTATAGGGCTGTCACGTAATGAACGAACGACTCAAACCCGAAAACTTGTCAGATAAGAGGTGAGATGAGCTGAACGGTTAACAAAAAAGACCCAGGTAAACAATGAATTAATCTTTTCTGTTTCTTATAACATTACAGTTGTCTTGTTTGTAGCGTGATCAACATTTGTGTAAGCAATAGATGTGTTAGGGAAGTAACACGTAACATTTTTATTATATTTTGCTAAAATGAACGAAAAGACTCAAAAAAAGATTCGTTAATTTTGCTAAACGAGACTCAAACGTCCGAGTCGGTAAAATGATCCGAACTTCCCATTACTAGCAGGCATGACGGTTTCTAACATCCATGTTAAATCTAGGGAAAAAAAAGATCGACTGAATTAATTGAACTTTCTCAATGTAACTAAATATAAAAATGTGCGCAGGGTTAAGATATGCTGTTGTTGGCTGCCACAGTAACAGCAATAAGCTTGAAGAATTCCCAAAATTTTGTTCCCAAAATTCAAGATATCGGAGCAGAAAATGTATATTTATATCATTTCATAGCGTTAATCAATATCACACGAAGAATGACATTTTCTCGCATTGACATTTTGAATCAACCGTTTGAACGATTCGGTTCAATCGCAATGACTCGCTTATTAACAGTGACTTGCTGCCACCTACTGGCGGTTTTAATTTCACACTTAAAGTACCTTTTCATTTTTTTTTTTTTTTAATAATTTCAAATAACAGCATTCAACGTTTTAGTATTTAAATATTAAAACATTATTTATGCATTTGTAACTGCAGGTCCTGCATTGAACACTGTTTCCTCTGCACTGAAAAGTTGAATTTTGTTGATAATGATTTTATTTGTTTGGTAACAGCCTAAAATGTCTGTTAACAATCGATTAAATATAATAATTTGACGCAAACGATAATGCACACTTAAAAAAAAAAGAAAGGCTTTATAAAGGTGAAAAATGCCCATAAAATGTAAAAATCGCTTAAAACTCGTTGGAAAATATTATTTTCTGTCACTGCTGTGAACTGACCGCCACACAGAATATGAACAATATCAGTGCTTGAAGTGGGAAAAAAAAGAAGTGCCGGTACTCAATACCGTCTGATTATGGTTATAGATAAAATCTCAGAAAATATTGAGATATCATTTTTTGTAATTATCGCACACCCCTCAGCTTGATATTTAATTCTTCTTTGCTTAGTGATTGTTTGGTACACATAATTCACTGATCATTGTAAAATAAGCTTATCTTAGAATTAGGTTTTCTCAGTGCTAACAAGGACAAGAAAAAATATGATGTATATATTTTAAGAAAATAAAATATTAAAATAAAATAAAAATAAAAATAAAATTAAAATAAAATATCCCCCCCCCCCCCACCCACCCACCCACCCAAGAGCTTTGACACAATTCGAACACTGGGTTTAACGCTATATTATCGGCTCTACAATTACGTTAATTTGACTAGAAACACGCTTTCTGGGAAAAAAAAGGTGGATATGCAAAGCCAACTGGATTACTTGTAATGGTTTAATGCTTTGTGAAAAATCAACTGACTACATTTCATTAAACCACACATACTGCAACGGCATGCAGTATTCTAGTTGAGGAGTGCTTTGAAAAAATGTATCGCCCGAACAGGGACTTGAACCCTGGACCCTCAGATTAAAAGTCTGATGCTCTACCGACTGAGCTATCCGGGCCTTAGGCAAGTACTCGTTACTCCCTGTCTTCACTAGCAGTACTGTCAACAATGCATATCAAACAATTGGATATTGAAAGAAGCGATATATATATATATAGATAGATATACCATACTATAATACTTTATGTGGGCTTACAAAAGTGAGGCATGAACGTCATTAATAGCGGAAACCTGAGCTGAACTACAGTAGTAAACACGTTGGCAGAGCATGCTGGTTTTTCTTTTTATTTCAATGAATCCGATCTGATTTTAGAACCTGAAAAGATGTTTAATATACTCTAACCTTTGCTCACAACTTTTATATACCTAAAACTTTGGAGTCCCTTTTCACATATTCGTTCACAAACGAACTGCATCTGTTTGCAAAAAAAAAAAAAAAAAAAAAAAAAAAAAAAGTTAACGTATGCGCAGATGTCGCCGCATTTACGTTTCATACTAACTTAAGCTTTAAAGACCATTTGTTCTTTTAAAAATAAAACGATACATTTAAACACTTGGGTTACTTCCTGATTAACAAATGGACAAAAGGCAACGCATATTTCCAACTTTGGAGGAAAATTTGTTTCCATCTATATCCCATCATAACGCTAACGTCCTCCACTAACAGGCATCGTGTAGCATTTAAGTTAATAGGCTAATGTTATGCTATTTGAGGCTCTTGCAGCCCTATCAAACACTTGCCACTAATTCATCATATTTCCCTTTCAAATCGAGATTTTGTCTTCCCTTTTCTGTCTTGTCTAAAAGGTAGAATTAATTAGTCAAGCAATTAATTCAATAACCAAAAGCTACTTTACAATGTTTTAAAAAAATAAAAAGACACGCACAAATATTACTCTATGAGAACTGACTTATTAAACATTAAAGTAGTATTCAAAAGATCTAAAACAAGCAACTATATTTTCTATTTTCAAAAACCTTTTTAGTCTCAAATACTAAGAAATGTGATCTTGAGAATCTTAAAAGGAAAGCAAAAATGACAAAAGTGTAATTTTTGCCAACACATACAACATGGAAATAAATTCTAATTTTTATTTTCTATTAAGCCTATATTTTCTTTCCAGGAGCCCTTCCCCAGCTAGGGTCCCTAGGCTTAACCTGTACAAATTTCATTCTTCTGTTGAACAAAATATTTTAAAGAAAGTGGGTAACCAAACAGTTGTTTGTCTGCATTGGGGAAGGAGGAAAAAAAAAAAAAAATAAATAAATAAATAAATAATATGGAAGTCAATCAGCAGCAGAAACAGTTTGGTTATCCACATTCTAAAATGTCAGAATTTTCTTTAAGTGAACTATCCCTTAAAGCCCAGCAAAGCTGTGCAGCCTTGAACATCCTTTTTCCTCCCTTTTTTTCAAATTGAAATGACAGACCACAAATAACTCAATTTAGACTAAAATATTTATTGATTTTCATAGAAATATTGTCAATAAAAAGAGAATATAAAACATTTTACAAAACATGTTCAACCATGTGCATTTAAACAGTGACATCCATTTAAAAAAAAAAAAAAAAAAAAAAAAAAAAAAAAAAATCACAAATTCAAGTGCAAATGTCTTAAATGCTTGTGGACAACATGTAAAAAAATATAAACTGTGAACATTTACAGACCATTCAAAAATTGTATACAAAAAAAAGTGAAAACATCTAGCACTGGTTGCAAAAAATAACACATTATTGGTGACAATGTTATAGCTAAAAATGATAAAGCATAACAAAAAAAGAGCAATTAAAAATAATTTATGCATGTAAAAAAGTAATTTGAACACAGACTGGCACAAGTGATCAGATTTCTTCATTCATTCATCGGTCAGACTTTCTGGCATATGGAAGCATTGATGGGGAACCTGCGGGATGGAGAAAACAAAAAAAAAAAAAAACCAACAACGTGATTAAAAATTAGAAATATCAGTCCTGCATTTGCCTAACCTGCCAACCGCCCTACACAGGAGTGTACTACTGGGAGGAGTATTCGTGCAGACAAACAGGCATGCACACCTGTGTGAAACAAGACCAACTAGAACGTGACTGATCACACAAGAAGGTGAATTCTCTGAACTCCTCTGTGACTGCGTAACATGGAAGTGAGGCTAGACCATCACTCACCTCAAGGCCACACGGAACCCGGTGCCAAACAACTCAAATACAGCCAGGTTCTATTTTCTAGAAACCACTTCTGCTGATAGCTCATCGTATCGGGGAGGCTATGCCTCCTGTCCACTCTGGGGACTGTAAGATGGTAAGGTCAGAGGTCACAAATGGCCATTATTTAAGGTTTTGGATTGTTTCACCTTCAGTGTTAATAGGGTGTTAATAACCATCTTGTGTAATCAGTTACAGAAACAAGGTCTAAATAGTTTTGATGTGAATTCCACCACAATCTGAATGCAAGAACACCATTTGATGATTGATTGGTGATGTGCTTTAGTTGCTAAATGATAGTAGTTCATGAGACCCTATTTTGTCCAGAACAGTTAAACTGCCTACTGTTTTTTCAGAAAAATCCTTCAGGCCCAACAAATTCTTTGGCTTTTCAGCATTTTTGTGTATTTGAACCCAGCAATGACTATATGATTTTGAGATCCATCTTTTTACACCGAGGACAATTGAGGGACTCATATGCAACTATTACAGCAGGAAACACAATGCATTAAAACTTGTGAAAACTTTGAATTTGAAGATCCAGGTAAATTTTACTTATTTTGACTCCTGGGGAACATGTAAAGGCAGTACTAAATGGAAAAAAAAATATATATATATAATATTTAGGCAAAATAAGAAAAATGTACACATCTTCATTGAAAAGTTTTCACCCCCAGCTATTAATGCATCGTTTTTCCTTCTGGAGCATCAGTGAGCATTTGAACCTTCTGTAATAGTTGTGTACTCAGTTGTCCTCAGTGTGAAAAGATTGATCGTAAAATCATATAGTCATTGTTGGAAAGGGTTCAAATACACAAAAATGCTGAAAAACCAAAGAATTTGTGGGACTTGAAGGATTTTCCTGAAGAACAGCAGGCAGTTTAACCGTTCAGGACAAACAAGGGACTCATGAACTATCACTAAACAAAAAAAAAAAAAAAAAAAAAAAAAGCTGTGGATCATTCAGGTAACAACCGTATTAAAAAAATCAATGTGTATATCAATAAGTATCAATGTGTATATTTTTTAACATGGTAATTTTTATAAATTCAACTGCTATTTTCTCTTGTGGACTATATGTAAATGCCTTATGTGAAATATCTTATTCAGGTCAGTACTAAATTTATTAAAAAAAAACAAAAAAAAACAACGCCAAACTCCAACCACAACAACAACATGCATATTTGTTTGATCCCTCTTATTTTGGTAAAAATAAACATTTTGCAGATTCTACAAGGTGTATGTAAACCTTTGACTTCAACTGTAAGATTGGAATATTTCTTATTTAAAAAGATGACATTAATTTTAGGTCATTTTCTACTGGCCTCATCCTACCTGGACGACCGGTTCCCAGCCGCTGCTGGACAGTCTCCAAATGTTGGATATACTCCGTAAGGGAACGTTCTTGATCTTGGGAAGAGCTGAAGGAGCGTTCAGCTGGTCCCAGCACTGGACTTGTATACGTTCTTTGTGTAAGAAAGAAAAGAGCTTAATGAATCGGACATTTGGAAAAAAAACAGAATAACACTACATAAAGCAGTTTATGTAGTTAGAAATATTTCACCTATGATTCAGTCGGAAGGGTGATTTGATTGGTGGCACCAGAGATGAGACCACACCCCTTTGAGTGAAGGCAGGATCACGGGTGGGTGGAGAGTTGAACGCAACTCCAGTCTGCTGTGGCCTCAGCACTTCAGTCCTCAAAGCAAGAACTAAGAGAAAATGGAAGATGGGCACAAATTATTATTGTTTTAAAATCACCTGCAGAACTACCAAATTAAGTCTGCAAGCTGAAACAAGTGGTTCATGCGATTTACACCCTTACCTGTGCTTGGTCCTGTTCCATGTCCGTTAACTGTGGCACTGCCTACTGAAATTTTCCTTGTAGCTCTTTGCCATTTCCTCGTGAGGAACTTCAGCCTAAAATAAAAAAAAAAAAAAGCAATGATAAGCTAAGTAACCACCCATAAACTAAGGCAAAAAAGGAATAAGAAATTCTCAAATTCTAATAACCACATTTCTAAACTTTAAACGGTTACAAGCAAGCATTTTCCTACCTTGCCAGACATATAGTGGGGCATCTACGTAGCCATTTTTCTTACCTTGAGATAGCAATGACTACTCTGACAGATGTTCTGAAGCGGTTTAGAGGTCTGGAGACTTGTGATTGGCTCACTGTTGGCTGCGCACCCATACGAGCGATTAGCGCAAGAGTAGCCTGTTCGCACTCTTGAAACCCTCCCAGCAGCAACAGCAGATAACGCTTCTGATAGACCAGCGACTTCCTGTAACTTTCTGCTCGCAGGTATCTCTCATAGAGCCGCTGAACCTACAGGAACAAGTTCATAAAGCAAGCAGTTAACACGCGCAAAAAAATGGTTTAAAATGTACTTCTACACTCTAATTTTAAAGGGGCATGTGATGCTCTTATTAAAGACTTCCTTTACTAAACCAGGGTTTCCTAAACTGGGTTTGTATGGGAGCTGTCAAGGGTCTTGAATTGATGAAAAACTAATAATTCAGATTTTTTTTTTTTTTTTTAATTAAAATGCTAAAATCTCAAAAGGGTACTTGAAGTACGCATTTTCAGTCAAAAACCAAACACTGCACATTAAACAATTAAAAGAAAGGGACAGATTATACATTGAGAAACTTTAATCCAACTAACCCTGTTGTTGGACAGGTCATTGGTGGGCCTGTTTTCATTACTTGCTGTGACTTTTGACAGTTCAGCCTCTGTTTTACGCAGCGCAGCCTGAAGAGTTGCTTTTTCCTTTTGCCAGGCCAGCTTCTCTGATAATGTGCACTGCTCCATAACAGCAGGAGATTTCACCTGACATACAAAACATATGGACTGAACACTAAAAATGGATGAAAAACTGCATTTATCTGCCACTTTCAACCTTCACACATCAAGCATTTTTGTCAGTAGGTTGATTCAGTGGTGGCATTATGTCTTGATTGATGTCCACTTTTCAAGAAAGGAAGTTAAAAATAAAAAGAAGAAACTCATTTAAATAGTATTACCTGCTCCTGGTGTTTCAGGCTTTGCAATTCTCTCTCCAAACAGGATATAGTGTGTTTGAGGGAGATCTTCTCCTCACTCAGAGCAGCGAGACACTCAGAGAACTTTCCATTCTCCTTCAGCAAACGTTCCACTAGAGAGTTAGTGGATGAGGTAGAATCCTATGGAGCACAAGATCAAATATTAGGATAAATGCAATTAAGGCTACGTCTACATTAATCCGGATGCATTTGAAAACGGAGATTTCGCTTTAAAACGCTCTCCATCCACACTAGCGTTTTCCAAATGTTTCTCATTCACAATATAACATAGGAAAACAAATTCGCCATAATGCGCATGCGCAAAAAACTCACTGAGACAATACAGACGGAACAGACATTAGTTTTCACGCAATTCTTGGCAAGATTATTTCATTTACGGAAATATCTCATCATTCACTGGCGCGCTCTCATGTTTGATCTAAAAAGCAGCTGCCCTCACGTTTAGCTGCAGGAGTCAGGACAGCAACTGTGAGTACATTTTCTGTCATCTTTTTAGGACTGTAATATAAAGACTGTACAAATATATCTTTAGCAGCAGTGTGAAAGCGAATAGCACATAACAGCCACAATTACCAGTATAAACAGAGATATCTATTGGTACAATACGAGTCACATGACTAAACATGCATCATCGTTTTCAAAAGACTCCGTTTTCACAGTCCACACTGCAACGCGAAAACGGCATTTTCAAATTTATCCACTTTGGAGAGCGTTTTCAAAAAGCTCCATTTTCCTTGAGCAAAAACGCCGTCTCAGTGTGGACCGAAGGCCAAAACGGAGAGAAAAAGATACGTTTTCAAACAAAAACATTAGTGTGGACATGGCCTAAGGAAGAAGAAGAAGAAAAAATAAAAAAAAAATAAAAAAAATTGTGAAAAAGTGCTTTCTGATCATTACAATTGCAATTCAAAAAACAAATACAAAAAAAATCTCCAGGTTTGCTGTGCTTGTATATAGGGTTATACAATTTGGCCAAAAATGTTCAGACCCTTATCTTGCCTTTAGGGCAACTAGGGTATTTCTGCACCACCTACTGTCAGAGAGTGAATCCTCATTTCCGTTCAGTTTTTTTTCTCTCACGTTGGACTGAACAGACAAGTCGCAAAAATCTGATCAAATTTGTGGCAATCATTTGCATTGGTGTTAACAGTTTTGGTTTGCATTAACTTGCACTATAATGAATTTAAAAAAAAAAAAAAAAAAAAAAAAAAGGAGGTACCTGAAAACTGAAACTACTTGGTTACAAAGATCCTGTGATCTACAAAAATAGACATTGGGATCCCCTGTGTTCCACCAAAATCAGAGTTTTGGAATGACAGGGCGAGTAAACGATGAATTTTTCAGTGAACTATCCTTTTAGCACCTGCTAAAATTGGTAGGTCTGGGTATATTTGGGTATATTTGCTTGCAAAACAAAAACACCCAAGCACATTTTTGGATTAGTTTTGGGTTAGTTTTGGGTTTATAGTTTAAAAGTACATGTCAGGTATGCCGTTTCTAGTACTTGATACCCATACAAAACTTGGGGCTGAAGAACGTTACCTGAGAGATGTTTGTGAGTGCATTCTGGCCCAAGGCCAGGTCATCGGAGTGTGCCTCTCTCTGCAGGCGCTCCGATGTGAGCCGTTTCTCTTTGTGCTCCAGATCAGCCAGCGTCTGTTGCAGCTGCCTCAACCGCTGCTGATCCTTCTGACGCAACACTTCCAACTCCAACTAAGAGAATTTAGCAAATAACTTCAGTGCTCTAAAACACTGACAACAAACTATGATGCTCATGTACATTTCAATTTGAAGGGTTAGTTCACCCAAAAATTAGGCGCATCTCATCAGTAAAGCCGGTTCTGCGATTAGTAGTAAATCTCCATCACGTGTATTCAGATGGAGTGGCATTTAATACACAGAGCCGTAGATCACTGACAAGCTACAGAATATCGCATTCATAATTGAATGCCATTCATGTGTGATTACGAATGCGATATTGCGTAGCTTGTATTAAATGCCGCTCCATCTGAATTAGAGCCCTGAACAGGCCTCAAATATAGGCCCCAGCCCGGCTCTGGCCCGAGATGCTCAGGCCCTAGCCTGGCCCTTGTCCGACAGCTTATCAGAATTCTCGGCCCGATTCCGACCCGAGCCCGTCTTTTTTATACTACTGTTTCAGTAGTATACCATTGTTGTATACTACTGTTTTTATATGTAATGGCAAAGTTATTATATTTCGTTTCGTTTTTTTTATTAGCCCAAGTTAATTTAGAAAAAACATTTGAAGCATTTTTTTTTTTTGTTCGTCAAATATAACTTTTTGTTTTTTTTGAAGTAACGACCAGCCAGCGGAAGACTGATCATAGTCTTTTTGTTCACTTTTGCCTTCTCAAATCATCACGACTTGGCTAAAATAAACAGTTCAAGCATAAAACAATGTTAGTTTAAAATGTTAAACCTAGATACATGTGCGCTATTAGGCACATATTCAATCGTTTGTGCGGACAGTGGAAGCTGAAGCCACTTTGGGGCTCACATGGAGGCGCCAACACGATCACTTGCATTTTTTTCAGTGGAAACAATTTAAAATATTCCATCAGTTTTGCTCATAAAGGTAAGAATAATACATAATTTGGAACTGTAAAGGGTTTACTTTTATTTGTGTGCACTCACAATATCAACAAAACGGTGCTTTTATAAAATAAAACACAAACATGACGCGAATACATACCTCACAGACATGATAAATACATCTATTCGTTAAATTACTTAACGAAATATAAAAAAAAAAAAACTTTCATTATGTAATCTGTAAAGATGCTTTTCTCTCTAAAGGCACGTCCAAAGAGAAGATAGCGAATCAGGATTGGCAACTTTATCCCTGCAACACCAACTCAGAAAACAATGAAATAATTTTTGCCAGTGCTTTGCGGCAAGCTTTAGCCTATTACGTGTGGTTGAACGTGGAACTGTTCCAGCTGCGCTGAAGGTGCGTTCGCTGCTGCTGCTAATGGAGACACTAAATGCCTTCCGAGTCTCGAAAGTGAAAGTGAAGTCTCGTGTTGTTTCCATTTTTTATTTTTATTACATTTTTTTTTTTTTTTTTTTTTTGGGAAAAAATAAAAAATAATAATAAAAAAAAATAATCACCCTAACTGGTGGATGTCTAAAATATAAAAATAGGGAGACGCCTAAAACAGGCCTGAAGCCCGGCCTGCGTCTGAAATATGACGTGAAAATCGTCTCGAAGCCCGGCCCTAGGGCCGTAAAAAAAAGCCCGTCGGGCTAGGGCTGAAATGCAGGGCTCTAATCTGAATGCATGTGATGATTTACTACTAATCACAGAACTGAAGGATTTACTGACGAGATGCGCATGACAATTGCATGCGATTTACCGTGCAGCCCTACCAAAAATCATTTTGCTAATCTTTAAAACACAAAATAGGATATTTTAAATGAAACTTTAGCAGTTTCTGTCTCCATTAAAAGTCCAGGTAAAGAAAAATTACAAGTGACAAAAAAAAAAAAAAAATAAATAAAAATAAATAAATAAATAAATAAAATAATTCCATGTGTTTAATCCAATCCAGTCAATCAAACTGTTTAATCCAAGTCTTAAAGAGATAAGGTTGCTTTACAATGAACTGATTTAAAGTATTAGTTCACTTCCAGAATAAAACTTATTTTACTTATTTTATTTTTGATAATTTACTCACCCCCCATGTCACCCAAAATGTTCATGTCTGTCTTTCTTCAGTTGAAAAGAAGGTTCTTGAGAAAAACATTCCAGGATTTTTCTCCATATAGTGAACTTCAACGGGAGCCAATGGGTTGAATGTTAAACGATGTTGAATGATTTTGAAGTTGGAATAGAAAATAAGATTGAGTTTTTCAACCTACCCAACCTTTTGGAACCAGAGTACAGAGAGGAAGAACTGCTTGTGACCTTTCCAACATGATTACGCGAAGTCACGCATGCATTTTTGTTTTAAGAAACTGGCCGATCGTTTTGTTATACGAGACACTTATTCCTTGCCTGGGATCATGTTGAGCCGTTTGACGCTGCATTGAAACTGCAGTTTGGCTCCCATTGAAGTCCACTATATGGAGAGAAAACCTGGAACGTTTTCCTCAAAAACCTTATTTCTTTTTGACTGAAGAAAGACAGGCATGAACATCTTGGAAGACATGGGGGCGAGTAAATTATCAAGAAATTTTTATCCTGGA
The DNA here is from genome assembly GCA_036247105.1 of Cirrhinus mrigala. Classification (NCBI taxonomy): domain Eukaryota; kingdom Metazoa; phylum Chordata; class Actinopteri; order Cypriniformes; family Cyprinidae; genus Cirrhinus; species Cirrhinus mrigala. The sequence goes on from CM070012.1 coordinate 8,435,929, forward strand.
AGTGAACTAATCCTTCAATTTAGGTTTTCATTATTACGTGAACTATCCCTTTGAGAGAATGAAACTCTTTCCTCACCAGTTTCTCAGTGGTGCGTTCCTGTCGTCGCTCCTTTTCCACCTGTTCCTGTTTCTCCTGTCTCCTCTGCCTCTCCATCTGCTCCTCCCTCACTCTCTCCCTCTCCTTCACCACTCTCATCTTTTCCTTTATCACATCCAACTCCGTTTGTAACTGAGCAGCTCTTTCTCGCTCCGCCTCTAGACTGCGTCCGACCTCTGTTTTCTGAGTCTGCAGGCCCTCCAGCGCAGCACGGAGCCTCCTCACCTCCTCCTGCTCCTTGTGTGCCTCCTGCTCTGCCACCTCTGCTTGCCTGCGCTTCCCTTCCAGCACCTGCCCTTGGAGACGTTCCAACATGGCTGCCAGGTCCTCTCCTTGACGCCTCTCCTGTTCCAGTTGCACCCGTAGGTCCTGAATAAACTTTCTGTCGTGGGCACTAGCCGCTTCCTGTCTGCGGGCTTCCTCCTCTAAACGGCGCGTATGCTCCTGGGCTTGGCGAGAAAGTAACTCAGAGAGCTCCGCCGATCGAGAGCGTTCCTCCTCCAGGCGGGAAAGTGCAAGTTCAGTGCGTTCACGCTCCTGGGCTAATAGGGCCTCACAACGAGACTGCTCGATCTGGAGTTCAGAGCGCAGGTTACTGGATGTGATACGCTCTTGGTCCAGTGCAGAGTTAAGCTGGCTGACATGTGATGCTTGCTCATTCAAAGCCTGGTGCAAAGACCGTTTAAAAAAAAAAAAAAAAAAAAAAAAAAAAAAGATTCAGATCATACTTAGGCTTGTCACTACATCTAATTATTATAAATTAAACAAAACTCACAGGTTTCATAATCAGTATCACCACTTAACTAAATTAAATTAGTAATAAACTACACAAATACTGTCTGTATATCCAACTTTACCTGTATATTTACAGAATACGATGTAAACTACACTACCAGTCAAAAGTTTTTGAACAGCAAGATTTTTATTTTTTTCAGAGTTTCTTCTACTCACCAAGCCTGCATTTATTTGATCTAAAGTACAGCAAAAACAGTACAAGTTTTTCTGTTTAAAAAATTTAAAAATACAAATTTTTGCATCATTACTCCAGTCACATAATCCTTCAGAAATTATTCTAATATTCTGAAAGTTTCTTTTAATAGAAAGTTCAGAAAAACAGCATTTATCTGAAACAGAATTCTTTCGTAACATTATTAAAATGTATTTTATCATCACTTTTGATCAATTTAAAACACCCTTGCTAAATAAAAGTATTAATTTCTAAATAAATTATACCGACTCCAAGCTTTTGAATGGTATAGTGTATAATTTTACAAAAGTTTTTTTTTTTTTCAGATAAATGCCGATCTTTGTTCAAAGAACAAAAATAAATAAATAAATAAATAAATAAATAAATAAATAAAAAAAAAAAAAAAAAAAAAAAAAAAAAAAACAACAACACTGTTTTAAATATTGGTAATTTAAAAAAAAAAAAAGGTTTGAATAGGAAATCAGCATATTAGAATGATTTCCGCAGGATCATGTGACATTGAAGACTGGAGTAATGATGCTGCAAATTTAGCATTGATCACAGGAAAAAATTACATTAAATATATATTCAAATAGAAATCAGTTATTTTAAACTGCAAAAATATTTCACAATATTACTGCTTTTGCTGCATTTTGGATCAAATAAATGCAGGTTCTGATTCTGAATGCATTTTGCATTTACATTTTTGAAAAAGATGCCACAGACTTTGATGTCATATCAGAACAGAACAATTGTAATATCAGTAGAAATAGTGTGCTCACTGAGCGAATCATTTAATGACTCAATGATCTCAAACAAAAGCCACTAAATAAAAACAGTGACAGAATCTGAACAAATCATTTTGATGAACTGATTCTGGGATTTGAGACACTCAGATGAATCAAATTCCCCACTAATAGAAGGTTAATGCATCAAAAATGTGGTTCACCTCCTGTGTTTGGTGGTTTTGGTCAGCTGTCTGTTGGTTAATGAGTCGCTGCTGCTGAAGGTCCTCCTGCAGTTCCTGTACTCTAACCTGCTCTTTCTCCAATGCCTGTGGACAGGCCTGATGTTCAGCCTCAACATTTTCCAGCTTTAGCCTGAAATACAAACATTTTTCAGAAAAAAAATACAGCGTACTACTAAAGTGACAATTCATATTCAAAAGGCATGCATGTTTGCTGTACCTGAGGTTGTGAATTTGGCTCTTCAATTCATCTTGATTTCTGTACGTAGACTGAAGCTCTAGCCTGGCCTCCTCAAGCTCCGCCTTCAGCACTGACACAGCTTTAAGCTCTGCCTCCAGCTGCCTCTGCTGCTCCATTCCCCTACTTTTCTCAACTTCCAGAGAGGTGCGCAGATCATGTGACACTGTCTGTTCCTGTTGCAGCTGCAAATCCAGCTGTTCAACTAAACAGCACACAAAGTTAAAATCTGCCTTTGGGATTGTTTGTTGGTTTTCCAATACTTGCAATTGAATTGTGAAAAACATACCATCTCTATGCAGCTGATGTTGCGTTTCCATGCCCTGTTCTTTCACGCTGTACAGGGAATCCTGCAGCTGCCGCAGCTGTTCCTGGCTCTGCAGAGTGCTTGCATGCAGCTGCGTATGCAGGCTGCGCACCTCAGCCAATAGACTGTGACGGTCTGCGTTGAACAGCTGCTCTAGAGATCTCCACTGGTGCTCCTCCTGAAAGACAATCAGAATAGTTAATAAATAACAGCACTTGAATTCATTTAATATGGCAATATCAGTATCAAAAACACTATCACATGATAGGCAGCTCAGCACCTGCTTCTGAAACAGTTTCTTTAACTGATCCAGCAAAGGAGTGAGGTCCATCTGAGTAGTGGTTGCCATGAAAGCTTGAAGCTGAGAGTGAAGCCATTCCCTTTCACTGTCAAACACACTGCGGACCGCTTGCAATAGCTCGCGCCTCCAGTCCACGTCCCCACTGTCTTCAGTCTTCATATGCACACACAAACACAAAATTAAAATGCAAGTGGACTGTTGGATTGCACTCATGCTAATGTACACCAACTCTAGACTATACCAACTCTGGATCTGCAGTTTTATTTCCACGTTACTTTAACCCTATAAGTGCCACTCTACAAAACTGGTGCAAACTGATGTCCAACAACCAAAAAACACAAAAAAAAAAGCAAAAATATTAGTAAGCTTAATATATCTAAAAGCATCATTTATTGTGTGCTTTCAATTGGAAGGTGGCTGTCCCAAACCCTAATCCCTAAATTACAACTTATGAAAATGATATTGGAGTATTTTTTTTTTCCATTGTTTTTAAAATTATCTTTTTGATTCTTTTAAAAAAAAAAAAAAAAAAAATTTAGTATGTTTTAGTATGAAAGTTAAAATGTGCTGTCACTACCGAAACCAATGTTTTGTCAAAAAATTAAGTATACTGAATTATCAACTAAGATGTTATGATAGTTTTCGGTTCCGTGTACATTAAAACTAATGAATCCTTAACTTTGAAATCTGTATGATCAACTTTTTGCCTTTTACGAAGAAAAAAATGGATTCAAAATACAACAAATCTCATAAATTACACTTGAAATATTTAAAATTAATGGATTTACCTATAAAAATGTTTTAATAAAGTAGCAAAAAAATATATTTACAATCTAGACGCAAGCAAAATCTTAATAAATCAATATAACACTTATAATTAAATTATGACTACTGTGCTTTGGTAGTGACACATTTGGGGAGAGGACAAATATTCCAAAAACTTTCTGAAAAAAAAAAAAAAACAAACAAACAAACTGAGAATTAACTGCACAGTTACTAGAAACGTGTACCTTGGATATTATACAATTTGCATACATACAAATTCTTTGGAAAAAGACTTTTTTTTTTTTTTTTTCCCCAAGAAGTCTCCAACTATGACTTTGGACCAATTCTGCAGAATATTTGATCAGCAAAACGGGGCCTCTAAATTATCAACATGATTAAAGCACGACTTTAAGAATCCATCATGCAAGCAATGCACAAATGACCTCACCCTGGGTTCCCTGTCAGCCATTCTGCAGAGCAGCTCTCTGAGCGATAGAATGGTCTCCTGTAAGGCCCGTCTCTCCCTTTGCCAGGAGGGGGGCGGGGCAGGCTCAGAATCTGGGCGGGACTGGCCAGATGGGGCAGGGCGATGGGACAATGACAGGATTCTGCAGCTTTCCTGGTAGACACGCTTCAACATAGCCTATAAATGACAGATACAGAATCACCAAATTAATCAATTCTTCATGTATGAGTGACAGGATTGGCACATCACAAGAGGTGGCTTACCTGCAATTCAGGTGTGAGGGCCTCATGGTTTTCATGCATGCTGCCTGCAGCACTATCTGCGTTTTCAGCAGGTGACATTCCTCTGCAGCGCAGATAATCCACAAAATGAGCATCTAAACGCTCTGTATTCTCCAACTCAACCTTCAGCATGGCCTCCAACTCAGAGCTCACATCTACAAACACAAAAAAAGTTAATATTTTCATTGTTGGACATGTTAAACACACAGTCTCTTACGGAAATGAATAAAAAAAACAAACAAACAAAAAAACAAAAACGAAAACACTCACTGCTACCGTATCCATCGCTGACCCACTCTGGCACAGACACAGGAGAGGTGGAACCAAGTGGAGAACGAGATGGTGTCTCATCTGAATTGTCCAATTCATGAACCTTAAAACATAACACCACATCATTAACTTGCCAATCATGACATTAACACAGAGAACCAATAACGTGCCAATTTTAACTATTGCAGGGTTTTATTTATTTATTTATTTATTTTTTTTTAAATATAACCTACCAGTCAATAAATAAATAACTAAATAACTAACTAACTAAATAAATAAATAAACTTATTATTATTTTATATATATATATATATGCAGGCTCATTGAGCGGAAGTCTGTTCTGCTCAATGAGCCTGCATTTATTTAAATCCAAAATACAGAAATAAATAAATATTTTTTACCATTTAAAATGACTTTTCTAATTGAATACATTTCAAAATGTCATTAAATCCTGTGATTTCAAAGTTGAATTTTTAGCATCATTACTCCAGTCACATGATCCTTCAAAAATCATTCTAATTTTGATTTGGTGCTCAAAAACAACATTATTATTATTATTATTATTATTATTTTTTTTTTTTTTTTTAAAATAGCAGAGTAATTTTTTTCAGGTTTATTTGAATAGAAAGTTCAGAAGAACGGCATTTATCTGAAACAGAAATCTTTTGCAACATCACAAATTTCTTTATGATTAATTTCCATAAATTTAGAGCATCCTTGCTAAACAGTTAATTTCTATAATTTTTTTCCTTAAAAAATGTTTTAGTGTTTTAAATAATAATAATAATAATAATAATAATAATAATAATAATAATAATAATAATAATAATAATAATAATAATAATAATAATAATAATAATAATAAATGTTTCTTGAACAGCAAATCAGCATATTAGAATGATTTCTGAAGGATCACATTACACTGAAGACTGGAGTAATAATGTGGAAAAATTTAGTGTTGATCACAGCAATAAATTACATTCAAATAGAAAACAGTTATTTTTAATAGTAAAAAGTAAAGGGCAAATGGCTATATATTCATTTGATTACATTTTAGAAGACTGATTAAAGAGTTAAATTATGATGTTAAGATGTCCAAACTCAGAAATTGTGTCTAATGAAATAAGTTTATATTAAAAATCAAAACACAGAAACCAGAAAGCAAGGGAATATACATTTCATGGGGGCCTTTAAAAAAAAAAAAAAAAAAAAAAATACAGTATCAAATGAATGCCATCATTAGTACATAAATACTATTAAATGCATGCTTACCTTATCTGCATCCAGCGAGTCGAGCACAGAAAGATGTTCAGACACAGTAAGAGAGCATGGGGATGCAGAGTGTGTGCTGGGTGGGGCTTCCTCTGAAGGTGGGATAAAAGTTTGTCTGGCGTGTGGTCTCTCTTTGTCGCGCTCCATAGGTGAAGGCTTGCTGTGGAGCTCCAGGCTGGCGTTGTGTAGCGCACTGAGCTCTGAGAGGTGAGATACCTGCAGACGTGATGGTCGTTCTTCACTGCAGTCCAACCTACGCAGGACTTCAGGGGAAGATAAGGAAGCGGAGAGGGATGGGTCACGGGAAAGGCCTTCAAGAAAGCGGTGACTGTGTTTGGGATGGTGTTCCTGCAGGTTGCAGCGCTGTCTGAGCTGCTCTAGCTCCCGCTGCTGATAGGCCAACTCTTCTTCCTGCACAGCCAGGTCATCCTGCAGACTCCGCAGCTCTGCCTTCAGGTGCTGGTTATGGACCTCGAGATCAGCTAATGCACGATCTTTTGTCTGATGGTGAAAGATGAAATCAGCAAACTTGATTTTTACATTTCTGAAAATAAATGTGACTGGTGCTTGTGCTATATGAAATTCTTTATTCCATTAACCCTCATTAAGAATTATACGATTTTTGCTTTCTGGGTCTATTTAGACCAAATAATTCTGCTGTAACTTAAGCTTTTTCAACTAAAACCATATAAAATCAGCAGCAACTCCTCATTAATGACTGAATGTAAAAACATATCTTTTGAATGTTACCACATTAACACATTAACCCCTTAAAAAAAAAAAAAAAAAAAAAAAAAAAAAAGGAGAAATTCTTTGAAATTAAAAAGTGACATGAGCCACCTGAGCTGCCAAAATTTTGATTTAATTGCATTTTTGTTTTTGTTTTTATGAGCAAAAAATAAATTTTATACATTTTTTCCCTAATTTACAGAAGACAGCCACTAAAATGTCATTCAGTGTAACAATCTTGCCAGGCATATTTACAACAAAAGTCAATTTATGACATTAAAAGACGAATTACCTTTCACACACACCAAATACCAATTAGTTGTAATTCTGCATTTTTTAAATTTGCCACTATCCTAGGTTTTGCCCATTTGGCAGTAAGAATTTTGTACTCCTTTAAAACAAAATTTCATATGCTCCCTTATTCTTTTATACATTTTATTATGTACAAGTCAGAATAAGCATGTTGTTTGAATTTTTATATCAAAATTCTTACACTAAATGACAATGTAACATTATTTCAACCAAATTTGTATTTATTAATTATAATGTATTATCCAAAAACTTATTTGAAACCTTAAAAGTAGACACTTCTTACATTTAATGAGCTTTCTATGGACATAAAATAACTTTTGTAAATTTCTTTTGATGTGGACATATTAACGTCTTTGACTCATGTACATATAAATAAATAAATAAATAAATAAATAAATAAATAAATAAATAAATAAAATGCATACATAAATATTATTTTTTTTATAATTTATATTTATAAGCCCTCTTATTTTAATTAATATAAATGTATAAGGGCCCAATCATAGAATTACAAATATTAACCCAATTGGAATTAAATTTTTTTTTTTTTTTTTTTTAACTTGACCTTATAACTCATGATTGCTCAAAAACAGTCCAAATCTATAAAACCCACATAATTTCTTATTCATGGTTATTAACAAATTTCAGACCCAAATGTGTGAGACATGGGAAAAAAGGCTAAATACATTTTATGCATGCGTGTAAATATTTTTTAGATAAATGTATAGCCATCTGGACATTAAATTGCAAACTTAATTTGCTCTAACAGTCATCATCCTATCTGGTATATTTTGCAATAATGATCAGCTGACTGTACATTTGCCCTTATTTAGTGATGCCAGGGAACTAATTATTTTGCAAATCATGGTTGATAATCCATTACTTGGGTAATAAAACTTTTTGGTTGTAAACCGCCCAAATCTTAAATTTGAACAGAAGTCAGGCTAGAAATACTAATTTAACACACAAACTAGAAGATGTGTGTCAATTAAGGAACTAATGCACATACCTGTCCCTCTTCCCGTAGTTTCTCGGCTCTCTCTGTGCTTGTACTAAGCCCCTCCTTCACAGCTGCTAGCTCCGCCCTTAAAGCATCATGCTCCGCCCTCAGGTGGATCAGCTGCTGTTCTCTCTCACGTAAAGCAGTCTCAGCTTTAGCCAAGGTCTCTTCAGCACATGTCTGCAAAAATAAACATTCAAAAAGTTCTTCACACCCCACATAGGAAATGGGTTATATCAGCAGTTACAAAACTATTTTTAGTTGAGGTCATGCTCTGATAAATGAGCAGAACAACAAGCTCAAGTATGCAGAAAATCACCTGTTTTAACACATGACTCAACTATTGTTGAAGAATGTAAACTATTCCCATCTAACCAGTGAACATAAAACAACCTAAAAATATGACAACTATTACACAATAAAGCAATCAGGGTTTTGCCTCCTGCTCGACCACAACAAAAGTAGACTCACCACTAGAAAGAAAGTTTCGAGAAATTAAATATCATTTGCTAAAATAGCACTCAATCATACTCTAAACGAAGCAAATATAAACAGTGCAGGTATCCACTTTACCTCAGGACTAACCAATCCAAAGTCTAGAATGAGCTTTAAAAGTAAACAGTTTAAAAGACTTCAGACAGACTTCCTCTTTCGGTAAATTTACTTCCCGTGTGAGCTATTCTCTCATGTGCCAGAGGGTTGGACTAAATCATTCTATTCTGGTCCCTCCCCTTTTTTTTCCTTCTGTAATTTCAAGTACTGCACAGACTGCACACACATGGTTGATCTGCAACCAATTACAAACTCTGTAAAGCTTGAAACCTTGAGACAACTCCCGAAATAACTCACTGTTTACATCATTGTTATGGACTGTAAACATTTACTCATGCCTTGAGCTATTACAGTTTGTTTGCAGTGCAGCTCAAATTTTCACCACAGTAAGTAATGAAAGCTGAATACTCAAACACTTAGAAGGGTTTGATTTAAAAAATAATTAAATAAATAAATAAAAATTTTAAAGTATCTCACCAGTACTTCTTTTTGAGCTTCCCCTTGTTTAGCCACCGCCTCCTCCTGTTGCTCTTGCAGTTCTTTAATGTAGTTAGTCTTTGATGTCATTTCCTGTTTCAAACGCTCTATTTCCTCCTGAAGGCATCTCTCCCGTTTTCTCAGAGCCTCTTTCTCAACAAACAGTTCTTTTTTGCTCGTCTCCAAGGCAACGATGGTGGCTTTGCCTACTTCGACGTTTTCCTCAAGCTCGTCAAGTTTGAACCGTAAAGCGTCATGTTCATTCTGATACTCCTCCTCATTGCTTTGCAGCTCTGAGATTTGGTTTTGCAGAAGCTCCTTCTCAACACAATGGTTCTTTAGTTCCTCCTGCAGCCTGGCAAGCTCCTGATGGACCTCATCTCTTCTTTCCTCTGCCCTTCTCAGTTGGAGCTCAGACTCTTTAAGCCTGGACTGATGGGCTCGCTCTGTATCTTCCAACACCTTCACACGAGCTGCCAATCTCTCAGCTTCTGACCGTTTCTCCTCTAGCTGGAGTTCCAGCTCATTTGCCTGCTGTTCCAACACAACCACCTTCCCCCTTTCTTCTCCAAGACTCCGACCGAGCGCCTCCACTTGGCTTCCGTACTGTTCTTCTTGGGAGAGCAACAGTCTCTGAAGAGAGTCCTTCTCTCCAGCTGCTCGCTCCAGCTCAGTCTGTAACTCTTGCAAGCGAATGCGAGATGATTGCAGTGTATGGCTGCTGAGCTCCCGGCACAAGCTTTCTTCAGGCGCCCTCTGTTGGAGAGGATGAGGGGACCAGGGGAAGTCTGATGACTCTGCGCTGTCAGTGTTGGGGTCACTGACCTCATGATGGTTAGGGTCAAGCTGGCTCAACTCCTCTTGAAGCTTGTTAATAACCTCATGGAGCTGCTCAGTCTCTTCTTCCTTTGCCTGGCGTAAACGTTGCTGGTCACAACGAAGACGTTCGACCAGAGAGCGCAGCTCTTCAATTTCAGCTTGCTTTTCCTCCAGAGTCTGAAAATGGAAATGAGGACTAGTTACAAACCAGCAGCTTACCTAATCAATACAAAAATAAATGACCAAAGTCTTCCAAGATGTTCATGTCTGTCTTTCTTCAGTCAAAAAGAAATCAAGTTTGAGGAAAACATTCCAGGAATTTTCACCATATAGTGGACTTCAATAGGAGCCAATGGGTTGAAAGTCTAAACTGCAGTTTCAGTGCCGCTTCAAAGGACTCTACACAATCTCAGCCAAACAATGATGGTCTTATCTAGCGCTATGATCAGCCATTTTTCTAAAAAAGATAAAAACGTATATACTTTAACCATACGTGCATTATGTAGTCACGTTGGAAAGGTCACGCATGACATAGGCGAAAGTACTGACCCAATGTTTACAAAGCAAACATACAAAGTCAAATGCCCTTTACAAACAAGGTAAAACAACAATGTGGGACGATTTTGAAGTTGGAGGAGAAAATGAGATGGAGCCCTACCCTACCTTTTTGAACTGGAGTCCACAGACGAACTAACCGTGGGTGAACTTTCCAATGCGATTACGTAATGCGTGAAGTCGAGGATGCGCATCGCAAAGCTAGTGCAAGATGAGCATTTGTTGTCATTAAAAAAAAAAAAAATTATATATTTTAAGAAAATGCTTGATTGTTTCGTTAGATAAGACCCTTAATTGCTCAGATGGGATCTTGTAGAGCCCTTTGAAGCTGCATTGAAATGGCAGTTTGGACCTTCAACCCATTGGCTCCCACTGAAGTCCACTATATGGAGAAAAATCCTGGAATGTTTTCCTTAAACCTTAAATTTTCTTTTTGACTAAAGACAGACATGAACATCCTGGATGACATAGGGGTGAGTATATTATCAGGAAATTTTTATTCTGGAAGTGAACTAATCCTTTTTTTGTACTTCTGAAAAAGAAACTTGGAGAAAACAAAAACATACATGGACATACTTGTCCTACCTTATTATCATTGGTCATGTCCAGCTCCTGCTGCAGTTGGAGGATCTGTTGGTTTAAGTGGTCGATCTCCAGATTCTTCTCTTCCAGAAGAGCAGAAGGCAGCTGAAGAATGGATTCGTCACTGCCCTCTTCTAGTCGCCTTGTCAAAGTGTCCACAGTCTCCTAAAGGATACAGAACGAGGTCCACCTGGCTTTTTAACATCCTCCACACAATCATTTACTAAATCCCCTACACTATGAAGGTTCTGTGCTATAAATACAATTTATCCAAGATTGGACAGCCAGCATGTTTACAACCACAATAGAACTGCCAGACTTCACTGAGACCACAGCCTTACCTGCAGTTGTGTAATGTGCACATGAAGCTGCTCTTCTGATGCTCGGCTCTCTCTGTTTTGGAGCTCCAACTGTAGTGTCAGCTGTCCGACCTCTTCTTCCCTCACTACCAAATCCTTCTCAAGCTCGCTCATACGCTCTGACAGCAACTCCACCTAAGAGAGATGAAAACTCTTACATCAATTTCTATGTGGCATGTCCTAAATAGAAACAAAACGGCCTGTTAAAGGTAATTTCACATCTCTATCACGGTCTCTGTACACACCTGTTGTTCTTTGGTCTGAAGATCCTGTTGTGTGGCTTCAAGCTGCTCCCGGAGGTTGGGATCAGGGGTCATATCAGGGAAACGGTGTCTGGTCTCATCAAGTTTGGATTGTAGGGCAGAGATCTGGAGCTTATTAGCATACTGCTGCTGTTGCAAAGCTTCCTTATCCTGAAAGTATAAACACACGGATCACTAGATCACTATGGATTAGAACTATCAAGATAATTATGCAACAAAATAATTACAAATCTGCCTAAACCAGTGGTTCTTAGTGCAGTACAAGTACCACTGGTGGTACGCAGAGGAATCACTAAATTAAATATAAATTAATGTTAAAATAGTTTTTTTTTTTTTTATCTGTACAGTACATCTTTTATTTAACATTTCAGTACAACACATTTTAATTTAATCATTATTTAAGTTTTTTATTTACCTGTTTGTAAGCACTGTTCAGTGTTAAAGTTCAAACTGTATTTGCGACGTTAAAGCGGCTAACAACAAATATTCTTATTAGAAAAAACCTGTGCAGCGCTGTAGCTGAATAGTTAGGCCTACTACGCTACTGTATATACGCTAGAGAGCCAATTATCATTAGGTGGTACTTAGTATAAAAAGTTTAGGAACCACTGCCCTAAACATTAACACCCAGCTGAAGTTGAAAAATGCATGTAAGGGGTTTTGTAATCTCTAAATACACATTTGATCTTGTATTTGTATTTTTGCACACCTGTGTGAGCTCCTGAAGGTTCTTGCGTGCTTTCTGAAGTTCTTGCTCCAGCTGTGTGACAGTTCGGCTGGCCTCCGCACAGCTCAGCAATGCCTGCTCCAACTCACGGATACGAGCTGTCAGTTTTTCAATCTCTTCATTACGCTCTTCCACATCACGCTGACATTGCTCTTTTGCTGACAACAGTACATTATAGTCTTCCATCTTATCTTTGATCAGAGCCTGGAGACTTTCCACCTACACAAAATTAGGCAAAGAGAGTTACATGCATCCATAACAAGGCCACAGTCCCAAGAAAAGTGAATGTGCAAGTATTCAAATACAAATACGGAACATCCACATGGGAATACATGCCAACAGCAACACAAATTGGCCATAAATTAAAGCAACAGTTTTGCAAAGGATGGAGACTTTTAAGGGGGTTACAAGAAGGCAATCCTAAAACCAATAGACACAAATGTACAGTTTGGGCAATAAAGCCATTACATAAAGCCTTCAAAAGCCACTACAGTCGTAAGCAAAGACGTTTCAGAAAAGCAGATAAGCGCATGTGTGCGTTTGAGTACGAGGACAGAAGAGGAAATAAACATGAATTACAGACATGACTAATGTATACTTGATGAAAAATGGTACAACAAACAAGACAATGAATGACAATATCTATCACATGCTCTACTACTTGAAACACTGCATAAGCCATGCATATTTGCTATAGGACCTGCACGATGACTAAATGACTAGAGCTGGATAACATACCTGAAGAACCAAGTCCTCAATCTACAACATTCAGTTAGGGAAGACAAAAAAAGCATCTAGATAAACATTCAAATCATTCAGAGGTATCAGAGTATCAGAATGGCTTTAGTCTTTTTGTCACAGACAGAGTATGTGAGCAATGTGGTATGGAAGAGGAGCAGGTTTTTTACATTTCGCCTTGAGCATGGATTTTGTAATGTTTTCTTTTGCTCCAAGATCAGTCTGTCATTGGACCAGAAATACAGGCAAATTAAAATGTAGAATTTTGTGTATTAAAGTGTAAATAAAAAGAAATATATAGACTTAAGTCATTGTATTTTGCATAATTTGATCAAAAGTGATGGTAAAGACTTTATTTAAAAAAAAAAAAAAACACCTTTCAAATAAACTTTCTATTAAAGAATACTGGGGAGAAAAAAAAAAATAAATAAAAATTTCTACGCAAATATCAAGCAGTACAACAGTGCCAAATCAGCATATAAAAATTTAAAAATAATGACACTGAAAAGCTGAATTTTCAGCATCATTACTCCAGCCTTCAAGTCAAGACAACTTAAAAAGTATTAAAATAAAACATTTTGTACAAACAGAAATTAATATTCCACAATTCCACTGTATTTTCCCACTGTAATTTACTGTATTTTTTATTATTTATTTTTTTTTTTTAAATCAAATTAATGCAGCTTTGGGGGGAAAGCATGACAAAAGATTTAATTTATGTAACATTAATTTTTTTCATCTTGCTCACATACTCACAGATTTTCCAGTAGTCACATAAAGGGTGTTAAGACAAACACTACAATTCTAGACAATGACCCTTACCCTTTGACCCTTGCTGTCCCCTCCTGTGTGTCCTTTAGATGGATGTCTCAGCTGAGCTTCAAGATTCTTTATTTCCTGCTGGAATTCATCTCTCTCATGCTCCCTCTCCACTGCTTGTTCCTATACATAAGCAAAGTCATTTATTTCCCTTAGCTCACATTCACTTCTTCCAGTGCTGAATTTCAAACACTTAAACTGCTGGAAACACCCACATCTATGAACTGGCGGTTATTTTTGAGCTGTTTCTCCAGAGCGTCAATGTGTTGCTGCAGGTCTTCAGTCTGCAGGCGGTGCTGTTCCTCCAGCTGATGCGCACGGCTCTCATGCTCCTCCAGGGCCTGCTCCAGCATCTGCAGACGAGACGCCAAACCACCGCAGTCCTTCTCCGCCTGCCGCTGAACCTCCACACACTCCTGCCCCAGACGCTCAGCCTCCGCTAGCAGAGCTGCACAGAGCCCAGGAGGACCAATGAATAAAATGAATGAGTATCAGCAGAGTCCATATCAACAAAACACACAAAATGCAAATTAAGATGCAAACATGCACAGGAGCTCCGGATCTTTTGTGCATTCTCAATGCACAAATAAAGCACAGCAAACTGGATCAAGAAGAAACTGGCAAAGAAAGACTCGTAAGAGAAATTAACATCTTTAGACCTTCAAAACCAAAAGTTTAGAACAAGTTAAACAGCAAAAAATAAATAAATAAACATCACAGGATAAGCAAGAGCATTAATAAACCACAAATTAAAAAAAAAAAAAAAAAAAAAACTGCAAACTTCATCTGGAACGGATGCATTTAGTGTTCAAAACTGTATAAGAAAATTTCAACGCAAACATTTCAGTCGCAGATTAGCATCACAAACCTGTCTCTTCCTCTGCGTCGAGGAAGCCTACAGAGCAGAAAGAATTTGTAGGATGAAACTAAACCCTCCATCAGAAGCATACAATCTTCAAAATTTCACTCTGTTAGGGGTGTGCAATACTGACAAATTACCTCAGTATTTTGCCAACAATTAGACAGTATTTTTCCAAGTGTGTTTTTGTGCTGGTACCTTGGCTGGCTTAAGCCCATCATGAACAGATGACTTCACAAACATATGTATATATTATAATATGAAAAAAAATATATATACATCTATATACACACACACACACACACACACACACACACACACAATATATACTGTGCAGTGATTAGTTCACAAGGGGGGGAAAGACAACAGTGCATCTAAAAATGTAATCCTATGTTTATTTATTGTTTACTGCACTTTTCTGACATTCGCGATTGTGCTGGTATCGAGCAAAACAGAACTTTCCATAACTGGCTATAATCCCACAGCGAAAGTGCGCATTCGATGCATTTTTAGGTTCTAAATTGTCAGTTCACATATTGTTAAAACAGTAATTAGGATATTATTGTAGATGATACATATTGCACACCCCTACTCTGTGTGCAAAGTAACAGATGCATCTTAAACAGGCCATGACTATTCGGCATGCACCGAATGACAAATCTAAAGTTACATAACTGCATGTTATGCAATTCAATCTGAGAAAAAACTAAAGTATGTCAGCTTAAATCATGGCCCGAAAACCTTCCTCTCTCACCCTTCTCAGTGTCTCCGAGGCCAGCTGTGAGGGCTTCTCTCTGACGCAGGAGGAGGTTGTGATTTTCACTGAGCTGCTGCAGTTGTACACGCGTACTCTCTAGCTCCTCTGCCAGGCGCTGCTGCTGCGTCTCCTTCTGCTGAAGTGCCTCCTCCAAAGCAGCTTTCTCAGCTACGTAGCCTTCCATCAGACCTAGAGGCATACATGTAAATCCACACAGGACAGCAAATGAGAAGTCGTAAGTGCCTGATACAGAGATAGTAATACAATAGATAACGGACCATGTATAGGTATTCTGACCTTCAGCCTTGTGCAGCTCTAATTGTAACTGGCTCTTCAGACTGGCCTCATGATCCAGCTGCTCCAGGAGCTGAGAGTTCTGAAACAGCAGAGATGCTCCAGCCTCACCTCCATCTCTGAACTGCTCATTTAGCATGGCCTGCAGACCACACATCTGCTCCAACTACAGTAGAGAATTACAGAAAGAGATAAAAGCAATATATATAGATTAAGAAGAATATAGTGTGAAACAGGGTGGAAGGACCAAAAAAAAAAAAAAAAAAAAAGTCACAATCTACCTTTGAATTACAATCTGAATCCCAATTCTCACATACAACCATTCAAAGTTTAGGGTCACTAAGAATGATTTCGTTATTATGATTATGATGATTATGGTTATTATTTTTTTTTATTTTTTATTTTTTTTTACTTTTATATGGCAATACTTATTCAGCACAGATGACCAAGGATGATTAAAAGTAAGAGCAGGGATATTATTGTCAACTACAATTGTTAAAACAATGTTAATTGAAAAAGGTGAAACATTAAAACTGCTATCAATTAAAACTGATGCCAATTCAAAATATTCATTTAAAAGTAAAGCATAACAGCATTGAGCACAAGCGTAGTACCTGCTGCGAGGACTCAGAAAGCAGCTCCAGTAGTTTATCCACAGCGGTGCGCAAACGTGTACAGGCACCCAGCATGAGCTCCTCGCCTTCAGCCTCCATCTCTCCCTCCGGCCCAGAGAATACACTCTCACACAGCCTCTGAGACAACTCCAATCCCTCATCCACAGCCGAAGACCACACACTACAATCAGCATCTCCCTCGACGCCAATCACCTCTCCTGAGGAAAAAAGGAAACAAAATAATTGTCACAATCTGTTTGAAAATAGACCAAAAATATCAAACAATATTTGGAACATTGATATTATTGTCCAAAGCTTACTTTATGAATTTTAAAATGTTAAAATGAAGTCATGCAGTCCGTGATGGACAGATCGTTAACGGCTGCTCTATGTGGTAATATAGTATATTAGGCAGGACATACAAACGCTCAGCTATCATTCATCGACCTCAAATATGGCTTTTCATCTGAAATTTGTAAGCAATAGCAACTTTACATGGCTGCTCAACCCAATGATAACCTAGAAAAATGTGTCATACAGATAAAAGTGATACATTATTCCAATCTGTAAAGACTACGTTTATTTGTATGCACTCAGAACAACGATGAAACATTGCGCTTTTGTAAAATAAAGCAAGCAAACAGGATGCGCTTTCTGCCACCTCAGTCTCTGTGAACGCAGTTACATGGTTGAGTAATTATACTGTATATAATCCACGGGCATCAGAGAGCCGCTATCAATACGCGGGGCATTGAAACCGCTTCTAAATGCATGATCGCTTTTTACTTTCACTTTCGAGATTCGCAATCACACTAGGGATGTCACAATACTCAATATAATATCGAAGGCTATGTGTACAATTAAAAGCTCATTATTGGGATTTATATGGTTTATTAATAAACGTGCAACTAATAGTCAACTAATGCTTAAAATAAACAACTACAAGTTGACCGAGGGCAGCCCTAGTGTGAATTAATCACTCACCCTCTACTTGTTTCAAACCTGTGAGTTTCTTTCTTCTGTTGAATACCAAAAAATATATTTTGAACAAAGTTAGTAACCAAACGGTTGACGGTAGCCACTGACATTCATAGTATGGGAAGGAAAGGCCATGGCTGCCAGCAACGGTTTGGTTACCAACATTCTTCAAAATATCTTCTATTGTGTTTAACAGAAGAAAAACTCAGATTTGGAACAAGTGGAATAGGAGCAAATGAAAATATTTTGGTGAACTATCCCTTTAAATATTATATACATTTTATATATCAATCAATTGGACACTGCTTTCAGACTGGTTGATCAATACAGATTTCATTCAGCAGACTACCAAAAACATACCCATTTCACGTGACTCACGGCTGCTGCTGGCTGTCATAGAGCTGGGCGTTTTGTCTCTAGCCCGACCACCTGACACACAAGCCCCTAACTTGTGGCTGATATGCTCTTCTGTTGCAGTAGTGATTCGAACCATCTCTACGAGCATCTGCTGTAGTTTGTCACGTGCTGTTTTCAGGTCTTGTCTGACAGGGACAAAAGTTTTAAATACGTTTTTAAAACAAATTTGTTCTTTAAAACAGTATGCAGGCTGTCATTTAGTTCCCCCACATCTCATTTTCTGTACCCCTGCAGGCCAACTGACCTTTGCTGTGTGGCCGAGTTGAGGTCTGCTCTGAGCATGGCCAGTAGATTGTCTCCCTCCTGGTTTTCCCGGTCTCTGCGTTGCAGGAGTGTCTCCAGCGTGTCCATCTCTGCCCGCTTGCCCTCTAGCTCCACCTGCAGCCCACTTACCTCCGCTCGCAGCTGAGGAAGAGGCAAAAGAGATGCCACAGACAGGAAACCAGTCATCACACAGGCAAGAAAGGCGTAAGCATTTGCTCAAGAGGCGTCAATGCAACTAACAAATAGGGAAGAGGTTAACTTCTAAAAGCCTCAAAATAAGCTTGCTGCCATAGTAAACAGAAAACATGTCTGTCTGTAGATGATCCTGCAGATCTACATCTTGTTTTGTTTGAGCCTGAAGGATTCAAAACCAAAAAGAGGTGGGAAAACGGCAGCAGAAGCCAATGAGACAATGTAGCATGCATTTAAATAAGGTTCCTGTAAGAATGTGTGGCGTATTTTCACCAGCCAAAAGGCGTGCAAAGATGTAACCATAACAACCAGCTCTACCAAAGCTTAGCTAGGCCCTTTGTTACCATTCCCACCCACCACTTCTTACGTACCAGCATCCTAAACAACCCCTTAAAATAAGAAATTCAACTATCTGGAAATCCAGATTCTTTAAATCCTTTTTGTGTTTAAAGATCATGTTATCAAGACCCACTGTTGTTGTCCCTTCCACTGCCAATAAAAAGTAAATAATTTGTATTATTTATTTTATTATAAAATATAATTATAAATACCACAACGTAGGGATGTAACGATATAATCAATGACATCATGATAGCAAAACTTGATAAAGTCTCGACATTATCATGGGTCACAGGACTATATGAAACGATAGGTCTTCCAGACAAAAAAAAAAAAAAAAAAAAAGTGTGTAGTTTTTATAATATTTAAGCTACTTATTCTAACATAAAAGGTCTGTTTTGATTGGTTGTGTTTTAGGCCATTATGCGGTCAAATGAACTAAAACCGAAAGTGCAATAAGGCTTAATCCCTTCAACAAGTCTGTTTTCAGTATGAATTGCTGACAACTAGCGGTTTAAATGGTTAATGTTACTACAGTCCTTTTCTATGAAATCTGCTCAAAATCTGCATGACGGCTCTGACTTTAGCCAACAAGCATTAAGACTGCAAATTAGTACTAAACAACTGTAGTGCATTCCAGGCTTTAGATTAAAAAAAAAAAAAAAAATTAAAATGAACAAACTCAAAAGCATTGCAAGAACTGTTTTCTAGTGCTTGTGTTTCCTTTGTCAGTAGTAAAGAATTAAAATACTGAATACTTAAAGCAACAGTTATTAGAGTTTAAAGTAAATATTTAGGTTTGTAACACTGAGCTGTCTGTTGTCATTTGCTGTAGCTGTATGGTGAGTTGACTGACTGATTGATTGTGTGTCGTACCTGCGACACTACAGTGTCCAGCTGCTGTAGTTGTGCATTTAGTTGGCTCATCTTGTCACTGTAGGCAAGTTCAGTTTGCTCGTGTTGCTGTCTTAAAGTCTTTTCCAGCTCCTCAAGAGCAACAGCTTTTTCCTGCTCACTCTCCTCCTGAAAGACACACATGCACATTATGGGCAAAACTTTAGAAACAGGTAGAGAAGCAATGAATTCCATATCACTTCTTTTGGAGCTTACCCGATGATTTCAAAAAAGAATTAAAAGATCATTGATACATCACAGAAAACACACAAAAACCCACACAAACCTCAAATCCTCAATCAGTCAGCCATTGCTCACGTGCCCCTACGCTTCCTTCCATCTGTGGGATTAATACTGAGAGAGGACCTCTCTAATGCTCCATTGGGAAAGTGGCCAACTGACAAACCAACCAGGGTAAAATCTCAGAAAGCCCCTTTTCTGACATATTTCAGCTAGAGGACAACTCTACAAGGTCAAACGCAAATGTCTGACAGCATCTGATCTAAAGGTTTACTGTGAATGGAGGCTATAATATACAGTACAGGGTGGAGATTAGTATTAATTTGAGCTTAGAGTGGATCGTCCCCCTGCTCCAGATGTTAACTCCCTCCCCCAATAAGCTTAGCTATTGTCCATAACCACATCTATGAGAGTAGCATATACAAAATGTTCTCATATGAAATATCACATCACAGCAATAATAGATAACTGACAAGTTGAAAGAAAAATGTTATAAAAAGTCTTACAAGTCAAATTAAATATAATAAATGGATACTTATTTAATGAGATGGCGAGAAATGCAGGATATCATTTCAAACACGTCAACAACTGGAGGATGGAGAGGTAACTGGACTTCAGCATCAGCCCATCCATCACCGTTTTCCATATTTGTGGAGCTAGTTTGAGGATAAAGTATTTGTATGCTGTGTTTTTAAAAATGGTGACTGACAAATAGGTTAAAGGAATAGTTCACCCAAAAATGAAAATTCTGTCATTAATCTCTCAACCCCATGTCCTTCCAAACCCGCAAAACCCGTTCATCTTCACAACATAAATTAAGAAATTTTTGATGAAATCAGAGAGCTCTCTGACCCTCCATAGACAGCAAGGGTCCTACCAAGGTCAAGGCACAGAAATGTAGTAAGGATGTCGTTAAAATGGTTCATGTGACATCAGTGGCTCAGTCGTAATTTTACGAAGCTACAAGAACACTGTGCGCCCCAACAACCACAACACCAACAACCAACGACTTCATTCAACAATTCTTCTGTCACCCTAGCGTCATTTTGGAGAGCAAATATCGAGAAAGATGCGTTTATAAATTATTTAACTTACAAGTCTGATAAAATAACGCATGTTGCATCACGTTGCCCATATGAACGTTACAATAAACCCAAACTCACAGCAAAAAGCATGTAAATAATTAAAGTGTGTATATTAATCCTGCATCAAATATATTTATTTAATTGAATCATAGCGTTTGTGAATTCTTAATGGCATTATGCTTCATAATGACTTTTAAATGGGTTTAATATGTGAAATGCGCCACTTCCGGAATTTTGCCGATTTCTCAACTTGGATTTTTATTAAAATCAAATAAAATCAAGGAACCATTGCAGCCCTAATATGAACCAAACATCTTTGCTGCTGACCTTCAATGATCCAATTCAACCATACTAATTAGCAAATATGACTTTAGATAAACATAACATCCCTCTACTCTACAGAGGTGAATTTACATTTCCTTCAGCCTGAAGCTTATTCATTTCAATTTTGGTGTGAAAGGGCTTTTACATTTGCCAAAAACAGAACTTTTTATTTTAAAACAAGCAAGGCCAGCCCAGATTTAATAAGTAATGCAAAAGTAATGCAACATTACTTTCCATAAAAAGTAACCAATTAATGCAATGAGTTACTTTTTTAGGGAGCAACCCAATATTGCAATGCATTACTTTTAAAAGTAACTGTCCCCAACACTGCCAACTGAAAGAAACCTTGACAGACATACGTTCACTTTAATGGGAAATGGTAGTGTAGAATACAGCTACTTGCTTCTCTCACCTTTAACTGCGCAATTTTCTCCTGCAACAGCTCCTCAGACTTGCACTTGAGAAGCTCTGCCTCTTCCAGGAAGTGGAGGCGTTGCCTTGACGCTTCTTCCTCTAATTCCCTACGGAGAGCCTCCAGCTCCCTGGCAGACACTCCTCTCAACTCCTGAGGTAGAGAGGAGAGTTAATGAAAGAAGCTCTTATCTTCTTACGGTTTAAACAAGACTTTTCTACGCTAAATCCATGCTGAAGGCTGAACACATCTAAATGAAAATGACACAGCCAGGCTCGTATTGTTCTTGCCCTCCTGAACACACACCTGTAGCTGTTGCTGGTGTTGAGTAGCCAGCACATCCAGTTGTTGCCCTTGTTGCTTTTCCTTTGCAGTGGCAAGATCAGTGATCTCCACAAGGGCGGTGCTATGCTGCTTCTCTAAAGCAACTACTTGCTGCTGAAGAGCTTCCAAAGCAGATCGATGCTCATCCTCAAGAGCGGCCCTCTGAGAGAACACTGCTTCAGAGATCTCCGCCTGCATGAGCAAGGTAACACACTAGATGTTGCTCCTGCAATAAACTTTCCATGGCCAATGAACTGAACTTGCACCTGTGCTTACCTGATGGGCTTGATTCAATTCTGCTGCCATGGCACTGAATTTATCCATATGCACCTTAGCAAGCTCACTTCTGAGGTCCTCTCTGATGGTTTGCTCCTCCTTTTTCACCCTTTCAATCTCTCCAGTGTAGTGCTCTACAAGGTCACCCAGTTCTTTATCCTTCTCATCCCGCACTGCCTGGATTTCTTTCAAGTAAGTGCTCTCCAGTGTATCCATATTTGCCAACAGCCTCTCCTCAAGCTCCTCCCTCTCTTGTTTGTGTCGTGCCTGAAGCTCCGCCTCTTTAGCGTCAAGCTGTGCCAGGTTGGTCTCCTCAAAGACCGCCTCCAATTTGTCAAGCTCTACCTTGTGTTTATTTGTAAGCTCCATCTCCAAGGTCTCTAAGGCTGTTTTGTGATTGGTCCTCAGGGATTCCAGTTCCTCCAGGTGGTATATTTTGAGTTCCTGACACTCCTTTTCAAGACGCTCTAATTGTGCAACTTTTTCGTCCAGAAGTGTTTTCTGGGCCTGCAGCTCCACAGTATGCGCTTCTCTCTGTTGATCCAGGGCAGCATCTTTTTGAAGGGTCAACTTCTCTTCCAGTTGTTTCTGCTCTTCTTGGTGCCTACATGCATGACATACAGATGATAATGAGCACATTTACTCCATCCATTCTCCATTTGTTGCACATTGTTCTGACAAAACAATAAATGTTTTATTGCACAAGAAAAAGTTGGCACCAATTAGACGGTTGTTAAACAAAACAAAACAAAACAAAACAAAACAAAACAAAAAAAAAACAAAAAAAACGCATACGCAATACTAAAGCATACAGATAAAAGGGCTCTATGCTCCCTTTTAAATTTAGGAGAACAGTCAAAATTTCAGGAGCACCTTCTAATCAAGTCAAATCTGATCAAAAATTAGCCTTCCCATTACAAGGTGATATTTGACAGTGATTTACGGGAAATTTTGTTTTTAACTTTAAGCTTTTTTTTATTTATTTATTTATTAAAATTTCTAATTAAAACAATGTTACCAATCAAATTAAATCAGTATTAAAATGAATTTGTACTACAGAGGTGGACAGAAGAGCACAAAAGTAGCTTTTAGGTGTATTTTCATGCGTTTAATGAGGCTCAGAGGTGGCATGAGTGCAATCAAATTCATAAATTCATGTTGAGATTAATGTTTTAAATATAACATTTTAAATACAGAAATATTAAATGATTTAAATAACTGAAAAGATACTTAAAAAATGAAAAACTGCCAGTAGGTGGCAGCAAGTCACTGATTTAATTACTGAATCATTCATTCGATTCACTCAAACAGCTGATTCATTCAGGTATAAAGCAAGTAATTGTCTTTATGAATGAGCAATAGATTCATTGACTCACTAGATTAGTTTAAAAACACAGTCATTCATAAACAAAACACCACTGTGTTTGAAAGGAGATGCGCAGTGGCTCAGCTGACTAGTTTCAAACAATTTTTGATGACAAAATAGAGCAAAATCAGGCAATAGTGTTATAGTCAGACAATGCAAGTCACTTAATATTAACTTCTTGCTTATTTGACTGTTGTATTAAAATCAAACTGATTTACAAACTCCCTTAAAAATCATTAAAAGCTATCACTTATCCTAGCTCATCGCAAACTCACAAAGTTCCATTATAATCAACGAAGCTCCCTACACTGCACAAAGAATCTTATTTACTCTCTCTAAACTTTGCTCCTAAATATTTTAGTCGCACGCAGTAGTTTTCAAATCGCAAATACGACTGAAATGGTCGTACTGTAGAGCCCTGAATAACAGTAATAGATCTTGAGGTTACATTTAAGTGCCTCTGGATCACATTTGCCAATGATATGAACATGTTTTAGTGTAATGCAGTCTCTGACCTGCAGAGGGCCTCTTGTAGCTTGCTCTCCATCTGATCCTGAAGTAGAGCATTCAGCTGTTTCACCTCTGCTGCCATGGCGCTCTTTGCAGTGGACATCTCTTTGTCGTACTGAGCCTGGAGGTTCTGCTTCAACGCCACTACCTGAGGGCTCTCTTCACACTCCACACTCTTCTGCAGGGCTTGAAGCTTCTCCTTTTCCACATCAAGAAGCTTTTGAACCTCTAGAAGCCTCTGCTCCAACTCTTCTTTCGCTTTCAGGGCAGATCTCTGAAGCTCCTCTCTCTGGGATGCCAAGTGCTCATCAGCCTGAATTTGGAGTTGCTCCCTCAGCCGGGACTGCTCTTTAGTGAACTCCTCACTCATACGATTCCTCTCCGACTTCTGTGCCTCTTCAAGACGCACCCTTAACTCTTCAGCAGCATCTTTCTGATGCTTTAATGGGAAAAGAACACAGTGCTTAATAAAATGAATTGTATTCATAAAGATACCACTGATATTACAGTATTGCTAAAGGGTGCATTTCATCCGTTTACAGCATGACCACTATTTCTGCACCTTATGACAGTGGTACCAGCCTTTGGCAACGATCTTCACCAAAGCCCTTTTGTACCATGTATAAAGGCCTGCTGTTACGCATACACTTACTGTCTCCTCCATCTGTCTGAGCTGCTCTTTGTGTTGCACCGCCGCTTTCTTCAGTTCCTCTGAGAGCATTAAAGAGAGCTGAGATAGCTGGTTCTCCAGCTGGGTCACCTTGGCCTGGTGCTCAAGAGCCCTTTCCTTCACCTCAGCCTCCACCTGCCTTGGTACGTCCTGTGCAGACTGTAGCCGTATCTTGTTTATTTCTAAAGAGAAAGAGAAAAACCATTTCAAACATTTTTTAAAAATGTAATACCTTTTAATATATTATTTAAGTTTGAGGGAGTTTTTGAAGTTACCAGCACTGCATTTATTAATCAAATGCAGAAAACAAACAGTAATATTGTGAAAATGTTTTTATGTAATATTAAAATATGTGAATGAAATAAGATATTAAAATGGTGGATTCCATGATTGAAGTTTAAAAGAACAGCATTTATTTGAAAAAAAAATTTTTTTTTAAACAAACTCAACAGGGTGTGCAAATGTGGTTGCTGTGGTGGTTTTCTGTGTTTTTTAGAATGGTGCTATGTGGCTGCTAAGGTGTTAAAAAATAAATGCAAAGCTTTGAGCACACCGAACAAAGCTTTACCTTTGATATGGTTGTCTGACAGTTTGGCACGGAGCTGTTCTAGTTCATGGGCATGTTTGGTGTTGAGCTGGTCAATCTCTTTGTAGTATCTGTCAGTGAGCTCAGTCCGAGCCTGGAGTAGTTCTTCTTTGTAAGTGAGAGCCATGCTGGACCGCAACTGCTCCAGTTCCTGCTGGTGCCTCTCTTCTAACTGCAGCCGCAGGGAATCCAGCTCCTGCTGCAAATAAAGAGTTACAGTACTTGCAAACATCACACAACGAGCATTAGCTTGTCCCTTATATTACTAAGAAATTGAACAATGGAAGTCATCTGAAATTGATCAAAGATTAGGAAGACCATTTTTTTTTTGGAATAATGTGAACTGCTGCAACACCAACAAGAAATAAATTATGGGAAAACTGGGTTTCTCTCAAAATTCAACACAACCAATTAAAACAACTCACCTTGTGTTTCTCTAGTTGTCTTGTGATCTCTTCCATAGCATCATTCCTGTCATCATCACTCTTTCCTTCTGAAAGAAAGCTAAAAAAAAAAAAAACAAAAAAAAAAAAAAACAAACAAGTGTGTGTTACCCTGACTCTAGGTTTTTAACAAACACAAATTATCCATTTGTTCAGCCATGCACTCGCTTGGGCTGAGAAGTAGATATCAGACCTTTATTTAGCCAACTAAAAAAAAAAAAAATAAATAATAATAATAATAATAAAAATAATGTTTTAAGTAAATTTACTTACATTCTCTATATTTAGCATTTTGCAAATGAGGAATTTGAATCTCAATTGTACAATAATGTAGATGCAAGCACAAACACAAAGCAAAATCTCAAATTACAGAATCACTAATAAAATATAGTCTAAAATAAAGTACATAACCCCAGAATCTGGAAATCTAAGCAAACCTTTCATCTCCAGTCTTGAGCACTGAGTCCTCCAGGGCTCCTTCTACAAGGCGCAGCTGCAGGAGTGCGATTTCTTCCCGATGACTCTCTTCTGTGACCCGGAGCCTCTGCTCGAAATAGGTGCGGAGGTTTTCCAACTCGATCTCATTCTGCTCTTTGATTTCCTGCCGCTGCTGAGTGAATTCTTGTTTTAGTCGCTCAATGTCATCAACTCGCGACGAGCGTGCTAGCAACTGCTCTTTCAGCTCTATCGAAAAAGAATAAAAGGTCTTTGTAGTTCACGTCAACATGAATAATAGGAACTTTGAAAACAAAAAACAGAGGACATAAAATTGGTTTTATTATAAATAATAAATTAGCAAAACAATACTGCAGTCTCAGCCCATAGACATTCAAAAGCAGAAAATGGTTTAAAGGGAAATAGCCCAGCTTGCCTCCAAGCTCCTGTCTGTTGGTTCGCATGCTCTCCAGCTGGGACCAGAGGTTTGAGATCTCCTGTTCTGAATTGGTCTTCAGTTCCTCCTTTTCGGACTGCAGACGGTCAACCTTTCACAAAGATGTTGCGTCAGTACAAACAAAAACAAAATATTTGCATTGCAATTTTGTTGCAACAAATGCAAGATGGTACCTCTTGTTTGAGCTCTTTTTCTCTCTGCTCCAGGGCTCGGGAACGTTCCTGTTGCTCCTTCAGTGCCACCTTGTGACATGTAACCAACTCCTCAACTGCACCTAAATGGAAAAGTTAGAGAATTATGGCATTTTTAGACCTGCTGATTGTTTGCTTTGGTCTGGAAAAAAAATAAAATTTAAATTAAAAATAAATAAATAAATAAAATCAATAAATAAATAAAACCCAGAAACTGGGCCAGAAAACCATATGTGACCCTGGACCACAAAACCAGTCTTAAGTAGCATGGGTATATTTATAGAAATAACCAAAAAATACATTGTTTGGGTCAAAATGATCGATTTTTCTTTGATGCCAAAATTATTTGGCATAAAAGACATTTTGTAAGTTTCCTACCATATATTATATATATATATATATATATATATATATATATATATATATATATATATATATATATATATATATATATATATATTATATATATTTATATATATATATATATATATATATATATATATATATATATATATAACAAAACTTAATTTTTATAAGTAATATGCATTGCCAAGAACTCATTTGGACAACTTTACAGGCAATTTTCTCAGTATTTTTATTTTATTTTTTTTGCACCCTTAGTTTCCAGATTTTCAAATAGTTGCATCTCGGCCAAATTTTGTCCTATCCTAACAAACCATCAATGGAAAGCTTATTTGTTCAACTTAATGTATAAATCTCATTTTACACAAAAAAAATTTAACCCTTATGACTGGTTTTGTGATCCAGGGTCACATATGACTGTTAATATGGTGTAATTCAGTTAAAAATGTTTAAATGAGTTTAAAATGATACTCACGTGCAGCAGCATCTCTGTCAGTCAAGGCCTGGTTGAGCTCTTTTTCCAGATTCTTGATGTCTTGATCGCTGGAACTCTGCAGTTCCTCTAGCCTACCCTGTGTCTCAGACAGAGCTACTTCAGCATCCGTGAGGGCCGCCTTGGTCTCACTCAGTTTATGATTGGCATCATTTAATTGACTCTGGAGATCTGTCTTGACCTTCTCAGCCTCCAAGAGCCACTCAGCCTTCAGGTCCTATGGAGAAAAGAAAAGAAAATTGCATTTTGCAAGCCTGTTTCACACTTTATTCTCAGCAAGCCACAATATTTCAGTGGTCTAGATATTTGCACATTTAAAGGAAAAGGAAAAATGTTCACCTCTAGTTTACAGGTCTGCAATTGTTCCACTGAGCTCTTCTCTTGCAAAACTCTCCTCTCCCATTCCCGATTCAGATCATCTATATGGTAAGAGAACATACCAAATCAAAAAAAAATAAATAAAATAAAAATATAAACACATCCCACTGCATTGTCACACTACTAAACTAATACTAAAAAGAACACAATTCTGATATTAAACTACAGGCCAAACCCTTACCAATCTCTTGTTGGTGCAGTCGCTGGTTTCGTTGCTCCTGCTCTCGGCTCTGCTCCCGGATTCTTTCCAGCTCAAACTGTTGGCGCGTCTGCAGCATGGCGCTTTCCTGAGCCCATTTCTCCCGTAACATTGTCTGGAGCTCGCTGAGGGCCACTTCCTTATCTTTCTGCATGTTGGTTTGAGAAAGCTCCAGCTGAGCCGTGTGCAAGTTGGTCAAGCTCAAACGCAAGGCTTCAAGCTCAAGGTTGTGCTGGCTCTGATTGGAAATGGGAAGAGTAAAACCAATCAACATGACTAAGTGAAATGGTGGTAAGAGCTTAACTGAAGTGAAGGAAAGCAGTTAAAATATGGGTATGTTTAGAAAGGCATATTAGGAATGCAGTACACATATTTCTTGTCAGACACACATACTCATGCGCTTGTGCTGCTGTAGAGATGCAGGCAACTGGCCAAGAAAAAGGCATTAACATTTCCACAGTGTTTACATGAAAGGTAATACCATTAATTGGCAGGGGTTGCACTTCAATTGGGAACACATGCAGTTATCACCATTTTTTTTTAATTTAATTATAATTTATATAATACAAAAATAAATAAATAAATAAATAAATAATTAAATATATATATATATATATATATATATATATATAAAATTTCTTTTCATTTCTTCTTTTCTTACTTTTGAACGCTATGTGCCGAGCAGCATGTCAGTATTACATTCCAAAACATACCCCGGGACCCAAATAAAATTCCTGAGATCAAACAAGTACTTGTGTTTGGAGTAGCTCAGCCTGATGTGCAGCCTCCAGGCCATCTTGCAGCTCCCTGGAGAGTTCATCCTTAAGTCTGCCAATTTCCTCACTATGTTGGGCTGCCAGCTGTGTCAGCTCCCTCTCATGTTCTCGCTCATAGACCTAGGACAAAGACCGGTGAATACAAATTAAGAGACTCATTTGATTCATATGAAAGTGTGGACACATTGCTAGAGTAAATGAAGTTAAATAATAGGTTATTCAACCTGTTTAATCATGCTGATCTGTCTTTTCTGCTCATCTTCCAGACGAGCAGACTGCTCGGAAAGTTCCCGCTCAAAACGTACATTCAAGTATTTAATCTGGAGGTAGAGAAACATGAGATGTCATCTATTATGAATGCACAATTTCACAATTTTTACTTAATTACACAACTCTTTTTCAATTGTCTTCACTCAATCTGTCACAACCTGGTTCTTACCTCTTTCTGATGTTTCTCTTCCAGAATTTTCTTCTCCTCCTCATTTTGCTTCTGTTTTTCTTCCAGATCCTGTTTGACTGTGATGAGTTCTTTCATTAAGGCACTCTCCTTCTCCATGTATTCCTCTTCTGCCTTCTCTTGTGCTTCCTTAACTTCCTTGAGCTCTGCATTCTTTGATTCAAGTTGGTGCTGAAGAGAAAGATAGGGGTTACTTGGAGGACCACATTTGTGTGTCATTTCAAATACTCCAGGTTCATTCTAAAACAGTAGACAAACGCAAGCACGTTCATTCTTACTATACGTTATACCCTAGTTTACACATTAAATACATGCTATGTTTCAAAAGAGCTTCAAAAGATTCAAACCTCAAAGTTCTTTAGTTCTGATTCTAGAACCTTCTCCATACTCTTTGCTTGGTCCTCCAAAGCTTGGAGACGTTTTTCAAGGGTAGCTTTCTCCTCTTCCATATTAGTGAGGTTCTCTTTAAGGCACGTTAGTTTAGATTCAAGTTCTGTCTTCTCTTTCTCAAAGTTCTGTAACCTTCCAACCTTCTCCTCAACTTCAGCTTTGAGCTGTTCAAGCTCTCTATTGGCTTCGTCCACTTGCAAGGTCCTTTGACCAAGCAGCACTGAAGTAGCTTGGTTTTTTTCCCTTTGTTGCTCCAGCTGAAGTAGATAATCATCTCTCTGAGCTTGCAAAGAGGAAAGCTCACCATTTACAGAATCATGTTCTGCCTTCTGCTCATGGACATCCTTGGCTAGCTGCTCCTGACATTTGAGCTTTTGCACCAACTGGGCATTTTCCTCCTTTAGCTCCTTTAATAACTCCTCTATAGACAAAAAGATTGAGGTTTTATTGGAATCGGTGTTGTCAGGCATTAATCTTTCATTGTCCGGCAGCTGTTTCTGGATTTGCAGGTGACTCAGTATGTTCTTGAAGTTGTCTTCTTCATGCGTTTTCTGGCTGATAACTTCCTCACACTGAATTCGTTTCTCACGTTCCACCTCCAGCTCCCACTTAGCTTCCTCAAGCTCTTCTGAAGCTTTGCTCCAACGCTCCCGTGCCTCCTCGACCTCTTCTGCAGAGTGTCGAACCTCCTCTTGAAGAACTTCAAGCTGGCGTTCCCGCTCTTCTAACTGCTCTGACAGGTCTCGGCACTGCTGGATCAGAAGCTCTTTAGCCAAGTCCATAGCGCCCGAGCACTCATTCAGCTCGTCAACGACTGAGGTTGAGTTTTGCCACTGGGAATCAGTGAAGGACATTTCATCAGCTTGATGCACTTCAATGCTATGAACTACAGATAGTCCTGGCTTTGACTTATCACCATCAGATGTGACATTGTTTGGGATATCTGAAGCATGAAATATGACCTCACTGTCTAACTCAAACCTGGAAGTCTCAGAGTTTTCCATCAGGCTATGTTCCTCCACACTCTCTTCAATAAATGAGCTTTCTTGAGGCCCTTCGGAGGCCAAGTAGCGCTCCATGAGAACATCCTGGAAACCACCAGCAGAGACATCAAAACTATAGTTGTCTCTGACAGCACTCTCAGTCACGGTCTCCTCATTGTAGTGCTCTTTGGAGACTTTGTTCCAGAGTACATCTTTGGAAACATCATGATGAGAATCAGTATGTTGACTTTGGGCCTGGATTAGCAGCTCCTGGATGCGATGGATCTCATCAGCATGCTCCTTCTGCAGACGACTAAGAGCAGCCTCATGAGCTTCGGTTAGCTGGGCTACATTCAATTCCCTTTCCTCCTCCAGAGTCTGAAGCCTGAGATCATAATTGGAAATATCAGCTTCATATTTGGAACGCATATGGCGGCCAGTCTCCTCCTCTTCATGAAGACGATTTTGAAGTTCCTTCACAAGGTTATCTAATCTAGCCATTTCTTGGTTGAGTCCATCTTTCTCTGCTTTATATTTCTGGGCTTCCTGGGCTTGTGTTTCATTAGCAGCAGCCAGATGAGCTTCCATCAGAGTCTTCTCATTCTCCAGACTCTGTACCCTCTTCTGAAATGCTTCTACTTGTTCTTGAGCTCGTTGACTGTTCTTACGCTCTTCCTCTAGCTCAGCTCTAAGGCTTTGCATTAAAGCTTCAGAGTCAGAGTCAGGACTGTTATTCGAGAACATGGTGAATAAATCTAAACCACCAAGTTGGTCAAGACTTAGATCTTTTTGATCAGCACTTTTCTGGGTAAAGGCATGTTGAAGCTGAGAGAGGGATTTTTCCATGACACACAATTTCTGTTGCAGGTCTGTGATCTC
Source organism: Cirrhinus mrigala (assembly GCA_036247105.1). Lineage (NCBI taxonomy): Eukaryota > Metazoa > Chordata > Actinopteri > Cypriniformes > Cyprinidae > Cirrhinus > Cirrhinus mrigala. The sequence goes on from CM070012.1 coordinate 8,467,637, forward strand.
AGTTTCTTTTTGGGCCAAGAGGCACTGTTGCTCCTTAGTCATCTATAGAACAAATGAAACATATTCCAGTAAATGCTGATAAAACAAAAGTGCATATTTTGCTTCAATGACAAGCTTAACTGTTAAAAAGACATGTGTCCTAACCTGTTGTGACTCCTCCAATTGTACATGCAGCTGATTCTGAACAGCCTGGGTCATATCCACACACCCTTGACTTTTGCTACGTAGGTATTCTTTAGCCTGCAAGCAGTATGACATTTTTTATTCATTTAGACTCCTACAATGCTGTGTTATGAAGAACAAGAAAAGAAGTGGCTGATTCATTACACAATGGGGACTAAGAAAAGGTTTTGATCATTTAATCATTCGAGAGACCAGAACATTTAAGATTCTACATATTAAGAGGATCAGTGGTGCTGTTATCAAAACAACTCTAGCAATAATTCTTCATGCTTAACTGAGACTATAGCATCTTCCCATTTAGTTCTTTCCAACAACATACATTTTATAGATAAAAAATTGAAAAATCACTTTAAGTTGTAAAGCAATCTATTAAAATTAAATTAAATAAGGTCTGTTTCAATGAATCATTGCTCATGACTAGGTGCAAGATAGAGATACACTGAGGAACTTTTAAATAACTATGGATTCTACCTGCTGTAGTTGCTGTTGTAGTGCTTGAATCTGACCAGTGAGCTGCTGTGCCTCCAGCTGCACCTGGTCTCTGCTCTGCAGTGCCACCTGTAGGTTCTTACTAAGCTGTGATATGATCTCATTCCGTTTCTCTACTGCAGCCTGTAATTGCTGTGTGTAGAATTAAGTAATTTCAACAGTATTCTTTAAGCATCTGTAAATAACATTCACAACTACAATATTTTTAAACTGGCCTCCAGCCAGCGAGTTACATTATACAAAATAAGCACAAACACTTCTTGGCACCTAAAAAAAAAAAAAAAAAAAAAAAAAAAAAAATCAAGGCTTCCTGGAACAAGAAATCATAATCCTTAAATCCATGATTGGAATGAATACACGGAATGAGAATACGTTTAACCTCATCCATGAAATCTAATTGGTTCATCCTTTCCCTCTGCACCATCAAAAGAAGCTTTAAAAATGAATTCTCAAATTCAAGCAAACCAATTATGGTAAACATTACGCTCCAGAAAGCAGAACTCTGCCTCAGGTTTCTAGATGTGTGCGTAACCATGACCACAAATTAATCCATTCAAACGGACAGATGTAACCCAGTTTTGAGAAAATCTTTCTCTGTTCTATTTCAGGATAATGACTGTATCATGAAAAAAAAGCATATTGCTGCAACACAGACATACACTTCAAATTTCAAGTGAACCAATCAATACAACATTATCTGAGAAAAGTGTTGGACATGGTTTCCACTCTGTATATTATATTTTATATATATATATATATATATATAAATTATTTCACATAATTATTGGGAAACAAAAATGTTTTATTTTCTAATGTGCCTGATCAGCCTCTGATCTTATGGTTGGGCAGAAATGACCTAAACGTGTAAAAAAGCAATGGAAAACATGACTGCAATTGTAAGGTCTGCCTTGTGTGTTCTTTAATGGGTTAAGTTTTACCTTCAGTTGTTCCTTGCCAGTATGTGCAACAATAATCATTTCTGCAAGATCGTCCTCTGCCTGATCTGGCAGCTCTGACTCTGCCAAAGACCCAGAAGAGGACCTCTGTTCCTGGGCAACACTTTCATCTTCCTCTTTGCTGCACTGATGGACCTCTGGAACACTGCTGTCTGTGCCATCAGGTCTGAGTGATGCCTAAACGTTCAGACAAATATTTTCTACAGTTAACATGTTTCCATGACTACATTGCCCCTAGCCATGTTATGCTAACTGACCTATTTTCAGATGGGGAGGGAACACAGACATGCATGCTATAGATCTGAAATTTGCTGTATTGGTGTACACATGCTTTTCAGCTGCATTTGCGATTAAAAACTACTGCGTGCGACTATGAAAAAATATTTAGGAGCACCAATGCGACTGACTCGATCAGCTTGCTGAAGGGAGCTTCAAAGGTTTCTATGCGTTTTTGCGATGTTGAGTAGGGCATCACAGATATACATCATGAATTCTTTCATAAAGTGCAGAGAGAGTGTAAATAAGAGATTCATTGTGCAGTGTAGAGAGATTTGCTGATTATAATGGAACTTTGTGAAATTGCAATGAACTAAGATGAGTGACAGCTTTTAATGATTGAGTTAGTAAATGAGATACTGATTTAATACAAGTTAAATAAACAAGGAGTTAATATTAAGTGACTTACATTGTCTGACTACACCACTATTTTGTGATTTTGCTCCATTTCGTCATCGAAAATAGTTTGAAACAGTCACAACTGAACCGCTGCTCATCTCCATTCAAACACAGCGGTGTGTCGTTTATGAATGAACGTGTGATTTTAAACGGAACTAGTGAGTCAATGATTCAATTACCCATTCATAAAGACAGTCACTTGCTTTATTCCTGAATGAATCAGCCGTTCGAACAAATCAAATGAATGAATGAATGAATGATTCAGCAATTAAAATCAGTGACTTGCTGCCAACTGTTGGCAGTTTCAGTTTCATTTTTAAAGTATCTTTTCAGCATTTAAATAATTTAATATTTCTATATTCAAAATTTTATATTTAAAATATTAATTTCAACATGAATTTATGAATTTGATTGCACTAATGCCACCTCTGAGCTTCATTAAACATGAAAACACCTACAAGCCACTTGTGTTCTTTGTGCCAGCTCTGTAGTACAAATTAATTTTCTTAATACTGATTTCATTTGATTGGTTCTTATTCTGTTGTTTTAATTAGAAATTAAAAAGCTTATAAAATATAATTATAAAAAAAAAAAAAAAAAAAAAAAAAAAAAGATGACATACTTTTAATAAAGTTAGAAAAATGCCAAAGGTAAAAACAAAATTCCCCTGTAAATCACTTTAAGGAGTCAAATATCACCTAATGAAAAGGTTAAATTTTTTTATTAGATTTTTTTATTATTGATTAAAAGGTGAAATTTTGACTGTGCTCCTGTGGGTAGCAAGTTATTATTTTTTTTATTTTTTTTTATAAACCAAGCTTCTTAATCTCAGATTAAAATTTTAAAGTACACTTGAGACATCAGACTATATAGATCTGGCTATGCGAGAATACAGTTTTGATTCATTCATTAATCCTTTGCAAGACACATTGACATTACAGTACAAAATATCTTTTTCGACATTAACCTGAACACTGTTCGAAATTGTCATGTCAGAAGACTGACCATCAGACGCATTTGTGTAAATGCACATCCTTTTAAATTTCCTGGCAAAAACATCCCAAGTCCTTTTCATAAAAATCAGTCTACTGGACTACAGGCTTTCACAGACAAACTAGGAAGTTACGGAAGATCTTGTTTGAAGTTTTGTTAAAGATGTTCAGATAGTGATGATGAAAAAGTGATTAAGACATAAAAACTCCTACACATAGCCCCTTTAAAATTAAAAGCAAACCTCTGAAGATTCTTTGTTGATCTTTCCATGACAATCATCTGTCTGGGTTTCCTCTAGGTGGCGATCTTGCGCTGGCCGGTCATTCGTCTGGACAGTCTGGCCCTTCCTCTTCGGCGTCTTTTTCTGCGTGCTCGAGCTTTCGCTTTTTGCCCGGCGCTGTCTAAAGTTAGCAAGCTGCGCCAGAGGTTGAGAGACAGGTAGAGGGAAACGTACATCAGGATGAGATAGCAAGAACATAGAATCAGCATTATGCTAGATTTCAAACACAAGGCATGTCAAAAGTCAAAATGATGCATCTCCTGAGTCCTGTATGATTAACATCTCCGAATTTCTCAGAATCTCAGTATCTCAGTCCAAACAAAATAAGACAAATTCATTTTCATCTCAAGTGTTGATTTAGTCCATAACGTGAAAGACAACAAGAAAACCAGGTTAAAAAGCTGATGTCCAAATGCCATCAGAGCAGGAAAAATGATGGGCTCTTCATCTTCTTAAAAAAAAAAAAAAACGAAAAAAAACATCATCTCATCCCTTTTTGGAGAACCCCTGATCGTCAAGAATGGAAATGTAGAGCACACAATTCTGCAAGAGATGTTTCTCACAGCTGCCTTAAGAAGCTTATTCCAGATTAAAAGCAGCTCAAAAGAGCCCTGCTCGTCCAAATATGACAATGGTGCTTCTATGAACAAACATCACCAAAACCCCTAAGGCTGTTAAATTAGTCACATGACAGCACTCCATCAACCAAACAAAACACAATATGATTCCTGGGCAGGTCTACAACTATGCAAACATTAAGACCACCAAGTGGAGAGATGTGCTCTGCTCTGCAGAAGCCACTGAAAATCAAATGAAAAAGGAAAAATAAAGAGGAGGAGCGAATACATGCAAACATACATACACATACTGTGACCTAACTTAAAGCTGCCCTCTGGACTAACCCAGATCGGAGTATAAATAAATATACCTGAAAGAAAAAAAAAAAAAAAAACACACAAGAGCAGGCTATTCCACTGGATTACATCTGACCTGCTTTCATAAACATGTAGGGAATCAGTTTGAATCTCGCCCACTGACTGTCATATCACATAAGATGTTGATATGAAGAGAGCCTGGGGGACCACAAGCCACAAACAGTGTCTAGAAAAGTGACTTGCATACAATATTCAGGCCACTCCATGCAAAATCCACTGGTAACTAAAATGGTGTGCATATGTGAATTAAATATAAATATAAATATAATCTAAAATGTAGCATATAACATCTGAAGATAGTGTTCCGTTACGGGCAGATAGTTGACTGCGGACCAGTTAACTAAAGCTATGGAAACCAGCAAGCCACTCTAGAGCAGGTTAATCTTTGAGTTAAATCTACCAAGTCACAGTGATTCAGAAACATCCCATAATCTAATGTTAACTGCTTGAATATTAAGCATTTTATGTGGCTGGAGTTACAAGATGAAGTTCAGTGTTTGACAGTATGGATCCAGTGACCCAGAGCAAGTGAACGCTGTAGATTAGGATTTGTTGAAATTCCAAAAGATTTCATAGTTTGGTTAAAATTTAACAAGTTAAATATTATTAGCAAAACGGTAAGGATTCATTCCATTTTAAATAAACTTGTTAATGAAAAATACAAGCTCTTTTGTGACAAAAAAAAAAAAAAAAAAAAAAAGTGTTACCTTAAAATGAGATGTGAATTTTGTCATTACTCAACCTTATGCTACAAATAATGACCGCCTTCCATGGAACACAAAAGACGACTGAGGACTTTTTTTTCCATACAATAAAAGTACACTTTTGTGTTGTCCACATAAAATAAATATAATACAGGATTAAAACATTGGGGTAAGCAAATTACTACATATTTTCACATTTATTGAGTCCTGAAATTCATCCTTGCAATGTTGGTGTTTTAATCCTGTGGTGCCTCCTGCAGGTCTCTTCATAAATAACAGACAGTCAGTATTCTTCTGTGGACTGAATATCATCACTCAACAATGACAAAGTATTTAGTTAATACACATATAGCCTATATCGTGTTGTGTACAACATTTGAAGTGTAAAACAACAACGAACAAAAGGAGGAAGGTAAAACAACAACAAACAACAAGATGCCATTTCATTTCTGTTTTCCTCTCATTGCGGATAAAGTGCAGTTCCCGTAAAAAGCTCCCTTGAGCTAAATATATACTGTAGATACCTGTGAGCTGCACTGATCCTGCCTAGAGACAGAGTTGTATCAGATTCCCCTCAGCAAATATAACTTTTTTCGCAATTTAAGACAGCCTCATAAGCATAAAAAAGTTTTTGCGGCAAAGCAAACATACATTTACTCAAAATTTTAAACTCAAACCAAATAAATACCCAAGTCTACATAATAGCAATTAAAAAAAGCGCAAACCGTCCAGCTGAGGAACACAGTTTTGATTTTGAGAGACAGTGGAAATGAACGACGCAACTTACACTGAGAAGAAATGTAGAGTTCAAGCCTCATTTTGTCTATTATGACTATGGCATGATATTAATAAAAAAAAACTCAGCACACTGAATTCTGAGAAAATTAGGCACAGATACGCTAATAAATAGAGTCGGGCTGAGTAGTTTCTCATACGAACAAGTTTTACAATAAGACATTGTGCACCAAGAACAACGGGAGTGACTGTGACATCTGTGGCTGTCCGAAATACATGTGGATCTCAAATAAAAGCAAGAAAAAACACCCAAATAAACGAGGGAGTTGATACAATTACAAACATAAAGATAACAAAAGAACATTCAAATTCACAACTAACCTATGTAAAGTTACTCTGCTAATGTTAGCACTTACCTTTGCTCGTCCGGCCTCTAATTTTCTCTGCCTTTCATCCTGATCCATTTCCTGGATCAAGGAATTTCATGGGAATGAAGGAAACACTCAAGGGGACGCCAATCAGACTGGAACCGTGTTTCTGTAAAACTCCTTAAACGAATTTTCTGCAATGTTTTGTGAGTTCAGAGATTTTCCTAAGGAGTAACTGTCAGTGTAATTTCAACATGGCCGCGAAGTGCGTTTATCCCCGCCCTTATCGGATTGACAGTCCGCGAGAACCTATTAGAACAAAGGATGTGAACTAGTCAGCCAATGAAATTTCTTGTTGCAGAAATACACCTGCTGTTTTCAAAACGCCCTCCTTTAAATGCATTGGGCCTGAATGACCAATTAGAAAGCGTGTGCAAGAATGACCCTTTGATTGACAACTTCTAGAGCCTATTGCGGTGCAGGATAGATGGAAATGACATCCTATGTAGGCTGTGTATTTGTTGTGGTAGTCAGTGGTTGTGATTGACAAATGAGAGACGCGGGTAAAAGCCCGGGTGAATAAAATTAACCAGTAACAACGGCTGAATTCAGAATCGAAACAGAAGTTGTTTTCTTCACTAATATTATAAGGCCTAGTCTCATAAACTGTAAATGTTACGCCATGTTATCTTTGGAGATTAAAGATATAATAAATATCTATAAATATTTATAATATTTAATAGTAAATTCCACATAAAACGTAATGATTATAATTATTTCTGAATAATTATTCCATATTTATAATGTTATTATTCAAGACTACAAATAAAACATAATGCTATAAATTAAAAAATGCTCAAAACACATAACTGCTTATGTAAAATAATAATAATAATAAATAAAAGGTTTCTATAACCTTTCTATGATTACATTTTGAGGTTATACTAAAACACAAATTCAAAATATTTTGTTGGAAACTGCATTATGTTCTTCCATTTATTTATTTTTTTATTTTTATTTTATAGGACTCTATTGTGGGTCCACCATAAACAAAAGAGCCTCGGTCTGGTTTTCTGATGTAACTTAGCAACTTGAGGGCTGGGCAAAGAACTCTGCAACACAGATATGTTTTGACAACAGACACTCTTCTACAGCTAACATGGACAATAATTAAATAAACGTATCTACAAGTTTGTTTGTTTGTTTGTTTTTAAATGGCAGACCCATTGGTTGACCAAATGACAAGGCTGAGATTGAAAATGTTGGAAAAGGTAAGTTGGTTTAATGTGACAAATATTTCTCAGTTATACATAACTGACACAATGTTCTCTCTTTCTTGTTGACAACATTCTATCATAAGACCAAACAAAGACTGTGAAGCTTCATTATTATATCATCTATTTTTACAGACTGTCATCTGTTTTTATCTCCTTTTTAGAGACTGGAGAATGAGAGAAATGAAAACATTGAACGAGAAGGTTCAGCGTTTTCCACAAGTACACAGACAGTAGTGATTTTTTTTGTACTCCACTGTATTTTTAGAATTTTGAGAGTAGTTTAGGTACTATATTACATGATTTAAATTATTTGTGTTTTGACTCTTCAACTGAAATTCTGACCTGCTCCCAATCATAATCCTCTCAATGGTTTATTCCAAGCCTAAATAAAACCTAGCATGGAATAAAAACAAATGCAGCTGAGGATACTGAAAATGCAGAATACAACATATACTAATTTATTATATTTTGATTCCACAGGAAGTTATGATGGGCAGGCAGATGCATTACACAGTGCTCTGAGACGGAAGAGAAACCTCTTACAGAGATTAAGGGTATGTTTCACATAAATTATATAAAAACTGTTCTTAGCACTGTATATAAAGTATGTTTAACTTATTAAAATAATTAAACCAAAGGCAATAGAAACATTTTATCATGTAAATCACAAATATTAGTGTGTATTTGAGTATGTTTATGTGTATGCAAACAGGAACAGCATATGATGGAGGATTCGGGAAGGCCACACACATGGGGTGGATCTCATAGGCAATATCATTATCAGCCTCTTCTTGGGCCACTCCAACCTGTGCCTCCTATTCATTTTCACCAAAGTCTACCACCTGCACCTCCACCTGCTCATCTCCCTCCCCCTGTCCCTCAGCCCCCTCAAATCATTCAACACACTGTATGAAAAGTTTTCTCGTTCTCCAGCTGTTATATTCTCTTTTTAGCACCTTTAATCATACTGGTTTGATCAAGCACAGAATATCTACATTTACTATTCCAGTTCATTTAAATATCTTTATAGCTGTTCTGAAATATAGCTGTTCTAAAACAATTACACTACCAGTCAAAATTTGGATCAAATAAATGCAGGACTGGTGTACAGAAGAGACCTGTTTAAAAACATTAAAAATCTTGCTGTTCAAAAACTTTTGACTGGTAGTGTACATAAACCATTTGTGTGTGTATGTGTCTGTTACAATGATATGTTGCTGGCCCTCTTCTAACAACTTATATTTCTCCTTCCACAAGGTTCCTCAACAACCAGCCACCATTATCCAGCAGTTACCACAGCAACAACCTCTCATAGCACAAATCCCACCTCCACAAACCTTTCCCTACAGATCAGGAAGTATTAAGGAAGGTATACATCAAATACAGAAAAAAAACTGCATACTAAGCCAAAAAAGCAATATTGTGTGTGTTTGACTGCATTTTTATTCAAATAAATGCAGCCTTGGTAAACACAATACCTTTCTTTCAAATATATAAAAAATCTTACTGACACCAAACTTTTTTTTTTTTTTTTATAATTATATTTATTGCATTTTCATTATAATACAAAAATAACAAGACAACATCAAAACAGCAACAACAACAGAAAAAAAAAGCAAACAAACAAACAAAGAACACAAATAGCTCAGACTTTAAATAACACAGGATTACCTCATATAAAACAGATAAGGGAAAAAAAAAAAAAAAAAAAATTAGTTGTCTAGAGAGTTATACAACTACAACATTCCTTGTAATATAATAGGATGAAGATGAGGTTCCAAATAGTCAAGATATGGGGTCCAGACTTTATAAAACTGGCCTGTTTTTTTATGTAATACATAGGTAAGACGCTCCAGGGGAATTAACTCAAAAATTATCTTATACCAACCTTTAAGTGATGGAGATTTATCACTAATCCAATTAAGTAAAATATTTTTCCTGGCAGCAAATGCCAGAATATTATACAATTTCTTATTAGCAGATGAAGCAATGCGTCCATTAGGAATACCCAACAACAGTGAGACTGGGTCAAAATCCAACTTTATATTAAAGATCTTTTCCATTTCCCCCAGCACCAAAAAACAATACCTTTGCAGTCTGTTACATGACCGCAGACAATGTGTTAAAGTACCAACTTCAATTTTACATTTTAAACACATTGGCGATGTAGAGGGGTTAAAAAAATGCCTGCGGTTGGGAGAAATATGGAGTCTATGTATGATTTTAAATTGTATTTCTTTTGTACGTGTACAAACAGAGACACCAAACATTTAAACAGTACTGTACCTAGTGATTTAAGTTGCATGACTGAAGCAAAAAAAAAAAAAAAAAAAACTAGGCCAAAAGCTCTCTACTTTTTCTTTCTATTATGACAGACATGGTTGAGTTGATGCTCATGCAGAATGCTCAGATGCACCAGATCATCATGCACAACATGATGCTGAAAGCTCTTCCACCAATGGCTATGTACCCAGGAGGAAACCCCAGTCAAGTCACACCTCTAGCCTCACATTTGGGGCAGGTAACCATCTTTAGAGATGTTGTATTCAGCTTAAACCAAGTTTGCACATTTCACAATAAAACAATGCTAATTTTATATTGTTTAGGAACTTCATTCAGCAGTGAAAGGAGGGGCTGTCCATCATCACCATCATTACGGGTCCCATGTACCACCTCTTCCTCCAATCGGCTACTCTTTTTGGCCCTCTTTGATGCCAGCAGGACAAGGTGGGACTCATCAGCCAACAATGCAACATGTGATGGCTCCTGCAACTCTGCCACCCTTAAACACGTAAGAGTCATCAATTAAACAATACCAATAAATAAAAAAAAAAACTTTTGTCTCTAGTTTATCATTTACAAAACCTGGTGTTGATTACATTTGTTGTTCATACTGTAGAATAGCTACTAATGTTTTATTCACAAACAAAAAAAATCACTAGATAATTATCTTAATTCATTAGTTATGGGTAGTTTGTGCTACGTTTCAATGTTGAAAACATTTGCTGGTCAGTCATTGTAAATCATATGTGACCCTGGACCACAAAACCAGTCATAAGTCACATGCAATATATTTGTAGCAATAGCCAACAATACACTGTTTGGGTCAAAATTATTGATCTTTCTTTTATGCCAAAAATCATTAGGATATTTAGTAAAGATCATGTTCCATGAAGATATTTTGTAAATTTCCTACTGTAATATATTAAAACTTAATTCTTGAGTAGTAATATGCATTGCTAAGAACTTGGACAGAATTTGGACAGCTTTAAAGGTGATCTTTTGCACCCTCAGATTCCAGATTTTCAAATAATTGTATCTCAGCCAAATATTTTTCTATCCTAACAAACCAATCAATGGAAAGCTTATTTATCAGCTTTCAGATGATGCATAAATCTCAATTTTTAAAAAAAGGACCTTTATGACACATATAATCATAATATTCTCCTGTTAACTTGTTTTGCCTTGAAGAATGGGAACTGATGCTGTGAACTCCAGGACCCCACTTGGACTCTGAGTTAAACATAAAGTATTTTTTTTATTATTACATTTAAATGATTAAATGATGAATGATTAAATTTTTCTAATATATTAGAAAGTAGTGGTCCTAATACCTTTTTTCCTTTGCTTCCAGACAAATTGCCAAAGGCAGATGGATCTCTCTTCATCTTCAAAGACAGATGACACATTGACATGAATGTTTTCCCCCAAGTTATCCTACATTTAATTTACAATTGACAATACAGTTAGTTCATTTTATTATTCTTAGGGATTTTTTTGGGGATTGATTTAATGTGGTTGTATGTATTGACTGAAAGATTAATTAAATTATATTATAGTGATATTTCAAAATGAGTCCTCAGTTTAATGTCAATGTTTAAAAAAGTCACTGGTATGTAGTTGTCGTGGCTGTTTTGCCATACAGCAGACCCTTTTGAAATGTACAGTTCATGTCTTTGCAGTGTAGTCATAAGGCTATATTTAAATAGGCAGTATATTGTGTAATGCTGTCTTGCGCAACCTAAAGCTAGCTGAGGCTAAAGCTGAGGGTATGTCATGTCAAGTAATGGTGTTTAAAATACTTCACATGCCTTCTCTGCTGAAAAAAGGTTTAACAGACATAGAACAATCAATAAGTAAACCAAGCACACCCATTCGATATTTCTTCCGCTTTGAGACACGTGATGCTCAGTTGCGCATCTGATCGGTTGCAGGATTTGTCCCGCCAAATGTTTAGCCGTTTAACTAATCACTTTACTCATAAACCAAAACATTCAAAATCCGCATACACGGAATATACAGTTACAAATGTAAGTAATTAAACTGTGTGCCGTTTTTAATAAAACATTATTTCGTTTGTTCCATTTTATTAACTGTTTCTTGCACTGAACCCAATGACAGAACATGACCAAGTACTTACTATTTGCTGCTCTGCAGCGCCTCAACAGGCGGTGTGAAGGAACGTCAAGCAGTGGAGAGTGGGAGGGCCAGCCGACGAGCAGTGGTGCGGTGTCGCAGTTGACAAATCAGTGACGCAGTGAACGTACGGCTACGGAAGGCTATTGAAATACGAGTGGGTCGATTTTTTGGTTTCAAAATCTTCAGTATAGACCTGGCACTAACAAACGAAGCAGAGTCTTATTCACCGTGGTGGTTTGTGATGTATGAATGGATAGTTGACGGATTATCGTCGCTCTTCGTGCCTTTTTCTGGTGAGAAATCCGCAGCTTGGCCTAGTGAGCACGGTAACGGTATAGCACGAGCCGCGGGCACAGACACGCAGCGGCTGGAGAACAGTAGGCCCGCCAAACGAAACTATCAAAGGTGTGGTATTAGTTTTTTTTGTATTTGTCGTTTCTGAATAAACCTAATTACATTTGGTTTCTATTTTAATTAACACAGTGCCCTGTTTTGTCTGGTGTCAGTTTGTTTCTTGTTCATTTACGTGAACAATAGACAGTAGTTTATTGCATTAGTCTTTAGGGGCAGGAATCAGTCCAGTGTAAACAGTTCGTCTATAGACTTTTAGCAAACAGCCACAATCTTTGTCATTAAATTAATAGGATACTGTAGAATATAAGATTGACTTATGAAGTGTTTGTTGTGGTTAGTACAGATCTGATGTCATTAAATGGACATTATAGATAACGTCTTTTCCTGTTAAGACAGCCGTATAAATATGAATGTTCTTTCAGAAAGACGTGGTATTTTCTGTTTTTCTGTGAGTCTGATGGCTTAGCGATTTTCATTGTATTGCTTTGTTTTTACTTTTTTGTTGTGTTTTAAAAGGAATAGTTTATTTAAAATGAAAACTTGCTGAAAATTTACTCACCATTAGACCATATAAAATGTAGATGAGTTTGTGTCTCCATTAAAAGAGATGTAGAGAAATTTAGCATTACATCACTTGCTCAGCAATATATCCTCTGCAGTGAATGGGTGCCGTCAGAATGAGAGTTCAAACAGCTGATAAAAGCATCACAATAATCTACAAGCAATCCATAGGACTCTAGTCCATCAGTTTTTGTCTTGTGAAATGAAAACCTGTGTTAATAAACAAATTCATCATCAAGGCTTTTTTTTTTACTTTAAACTGTTGCTGCTTGCCAAAATACGAGTCCGTAGTAAAGCTTCCTCCAGCAAAAAGTCCTGTTATCCTCTCACATCAAAATGCACTGACACATTTGTTTTGAACTGTTTTGGATTGTTTTCACTTGTAAGTGGTGCATGGTCTGTGCATATTTGTCTCCTGATTCAGATGCAATGACTTTTTCAAAGGAGAAAGCAGTATTATGGATAGAGGACTCAATAGTTTGACATTAAAAATGTCTAAGTGATGGATTTGTTTTTTACAAACACGCAGCTTTTCACTTCACAAGAAATTAATTGATGGACTGTGGATTACCTGTGATGCATTTATGAGCTGTTTTGCTTCCTCATTCTGATGGTACCCTTTAACGGCAGATGATTCATTGGCGATCAAGTGATGTAATGCTAAATTTCTCTAAATTTGTTTAGATGAACAATCTCATCCACATCTTGGCTGACCTGAGGGTGAGTACATTTTCTTTTTTGAGTGAACTAGTCCTTTGATGCATCTGATACACTGACTTGAAGTGTTTCATTTTCTCCTGGATTGCAGTGTGTACTCAGCCGATTGTGTGACAGAATATCCAGAGGTCAAAAGAGCAAGACATGGTAAATATTTAGATGACCTCTCCATGTTAACAACAGTGCCTAATTGACATTTCTCAGTCAGCTACCATCAAGACTATTATTAATATATCTGTTGTCATTCTACAGATGTGATTATCAGAGTTGTCAAGAAGACTTTTGCAGGAATTGCAGGACTGTTCCGATCAAGACACCACAGAAAGACAGAACATGAAACGCGGAAAGCCTTTACAGAGGTATGTTCATATAATCACCACTAAGCGCATGCAAATGCATGCATTGTTTGTGCAGCCTTGGTTTCATGCATTGTGTACATTGCATGATTATTGTTTTGCTCACTTGTGGCTCAGGTCGGCAGGGTCGCCTATATGGGTATTGATGACATACACAGCAACAGCCTGAGTTCATGGACCGAGAGTGACGGAATGGGTGAGTGTGATCTGGCAAAGATTTTGACAAACATAGATTACCACTCAAAAGTTTCTAAAAAAATATTAAGCAACACAACTATTTACAACATTGTTTCTTAAACACCAAATCAGCATATTAATGATTTCTGAAGGGTTATGTTTTACTGGATTAATGGCTGCTAAAAAAATCAGCTTTGCCATCACAAGAATACATTACATTTTTACATTTATTTAAATAAAAAAGTTATTTTAAATTAGAATAATAATTCACCATATTACTTTTTTCTTCGATCAAAAAATGCACTGTACATAAATCTTATTTTATACCTATCTACAGCTTGTCAGTTTAGTAATGATATATATTTATTTCTCTTCCAGATAAGAAGATAGAAATGGGACTTAAAAATAAAGAAAGGACAGCAGCCAATGTCCACCACAACCCCCAGGCTTTATGGAAACCTGAGTAAGTATCATTTAGTCATATTTTTCAATGTTTTTTCAAATTTTTTGTCATTTGTCACCATTTTAATGGTTACATTTTCTAATGTGATGATTTTTACATAATTACGGGTGAGACTGTAAATTGTAAACTGTCCTTATAAAAAGTTCTTATAAAAAGATTATCACAGGATCCTCAATATTCCAACATTCCATGATGCACAGAATATGGATTTAACTTCAGCCAAACAACAAACACTCAGCGGTTATAAATAATTATTCTTTATGCAAACAATAAGAAGTGTTCATAAAACCTGCACAACATTTTTTTTTGTAAAACAGGGTGAGGCTTTTCTTCCCAGTTCCTTCTTGTATTGAAAGAAAGGAACTGATCACAAAATAATAACAGCAGCGTCTTTGCTTGTTTACTTATTTACTATTGTTTAACTGCTGCCAGTACGCAAAGAATGAACTGCCTCTAAAGATTTTTTTTTTCCAATGATAGCTGAAATTAATTTTATAAATACATTTTTAGAAGTTAATAATCAAAAAGCCTTTATTTCTGATATTAATAAGCAAATGAATTTTGTTTATCAAGTGTGACCCTGAACTACAAAACCAGTCATAAGGGTCGATTTTATTTATTTATTATTTATTTATTTTGTTAGGATAGAACAAAATTTGGCTGAAATACAACTGTATGAATATCCGGAATCTGAGGGCGCAAAAAAGTCAAAATATTGAGAAAATCGCCTTTAAAGTTGTCCAAATTAACTACTTAGCTATGCATATAGTTTACCAAATATCATCATAGAACATGATTTTTGCTTAATATCCTCATGATTTTTGGCATAAAAGAAAAATCGATAATTTTGACCCATACAATGTATTGTTGGCTATTGCTACAAATATACCCGTGTGACTTATGACTGATTTTGTGGTCCAGGATCACAAATAAGGTATCAAACAGAATATGTAAGTAGACTTGAGACATGCTTCTGTTTTTATAACCGTAAACCATGTTCTGGATGGTGGCTGATACTATAATGATACGTCATTTAAACATTGTATAATGGTCTCTGTATTTATCTCCTTTAGCAGTGGAGCAATGCTGTACAAGGGAAGCCAGGACAAAGGCAGGGAGATGCGCAGATCCCTGAAGCTAGTGCCGTCTTGCACCACCCACGGGCTAAACGCAAGACCGGCTGAAATGGAGCATCCGAGCCGCACACACAAACCTTGCCTTACAGTGGAGGAGGTAGGGAAACTGAATTTTGAGGTACTGCGAACTTAATGCCTTAATATCTGTGATTTCCTGAGCATCTCTCTTTTAAATAGGCACTGAAAGAGAGCGATCGAGAGCATTACAGGAAGCTAGTAGAAATGGCGTCAGAGAAATACTCAAAGAGCAAACCGCTGCCGTTTGGACGGATGAAGCATCAAATGTAAGTGTATGAGTCCTTAGAACACTTTCGAAATCAGTATACCATGGCTAGAGGAAGTTAATACTGTGTTTGTTACATTTTTTTTTTTTTTAGCACTACATTCTCACTTGATGGACACAAGGCAAATGGACACACCTCTATCAGTCGCACTACTGACATGAGCAGACCTGCTCCAGTCAGAGGTGAGCTTAATAACACCCAGCTACACCCACTGCTTTTCTTTTCCTATAACTGTATGAAATAATTTTAAACTCTTGATAATGGAATAGCTTCCATGATACATTTCAACAGTCAAATCAAATTTTCTGTTATTTTTCCTTCAGCCCTACCTAATATGTCTGTGTGGCGGGATCCACTGATGCAGACTAAAGACAGGTAACACTTCAATATGTCAGCAAGCATTATTAATAAATGCATATATGTGTTTAATGATTTTACATGTTTATATATGTTTAAATCTGCTTTAGAACAATAGATGTTAATTGGAGCACTCCAGCAAGCGATGTCAAGGAAGGAGCCTTGGTTAATCAAACTGCAAGAAAAATCGTAAGTGCTTATTGTATTTTTCATGTCATGCAAGAGTTGATGTTTACAGGTAAATCTGGAGATTTGTTATGTCACTTAGTTTTTTAAATCCAAGATTTAAATGTTTTAAAAACAGCTTTATGCTTTATTTATTATTAATATTATAGTCTGTTTTGTAAATTCTGTTCTCTTTTCCTCTCTTCTTCACCCTCTGTCCAGCCTGTAGATGTCGATCTGTCAGCTGAGGTTGAAGCCAGATTGAATCTTAAAGAGAAAGAAACAGCTGCAGGACCCTCACTGCCATCCAGATCTGAACTGATTACAGATACAGTGAGGCGTGGTGAGGAGGAGTTTCCCAGACTGACCAAGGTTAGTGTCTCAAAAAAAAAATCCTGTATTGATAAATGTTGTTAGACCAATAAAATATTGAATAAAAAACAATTGCTGTAATTGCGACTTTTTTTTTTTTTCTCGCAATTGCAAGTTTATATCTCACAATTCTGACTTTTTCTCAGAATTGCATGATATAAACTTACAATTGGAAACTGACTATAAATTTATACTTTTATTTATTTTTTTTTTTCCTCAGAATTGTGAGTTTATATTTTGCGATTGGTGCTTTTTTTTGTTTTTTTTGGTTAGCTATTGTGAGTTAAGAAGTCAGAATTGTGAGAGGAATGTTTTTTTTTTTTTCTTCTCAAATTTAAACTTATAACTCTCTGAAAGTTATCTCACAATTCTGATAAAAAAAACGTCAGAATTGTGAGATACAAACTGCATTTGCGAGAAAAAAATCAGACTTTCTGTCTTGCACTTCTGACTTTATAACTCGCAGTTGCAAGCACATATGTAATTCTGAGGTGAAAAAAGTCAGAATTGTGAAATGTAAATTTGTAATTGCGAGTAGAAAAGTCAGAATTGTGAGATTTTAAAAAGTCACAATTACCTTTTTTATTATTTTTTTTTAATCAGTGGTGGAAACAGGCTTCCATAGATATTCTGATATTAAATGTCAAATTAATTTGCTACAAATTCTATTTCCTAAAGTGAACATCTCCAGTAAGAGAAGTATAGCGAGGAAATACATGCCATGTTTGCTTGGATATTAGTGAGTGCCATGTAAACAGGGATATTCCAATATCTGTGAGGTTTATGACCCTCTTCTTAAGAATAAAAACTTGATCAGAATATGAACAATGTCTATGTAAACATGCTCATTTGTTTCCACTTATGCTTCATTGTCACATTGGTTCCTTTCCTTCTGGTTTGAGTCAACAGTGTTGTCTTTGTATCACGTAACAGGAGATGCAGCAGGAAGTGAGTGCTGCTCTTGCTCAAACGGATCCAAACCTGGTTCTGTGCAGTGCTTTCAAACTGCGTATCACACAGAGGGATCTGGCAACACTGCAAGAGGGCAGCTGGCTCAACGATGAGGTAGCATCATTTTAAAAGCCTGCTTAGGAATGCAAAATATATTGGTACCGAATCGGATAACTTTTTTTTTTTTTTTTTTTTTTTTTAACTTCTCATTATTAGCTGATATTCAATATTTAGATGTGTATTCAGTTTTCTGCTATTTTTACTATTTTGCTATTTTATGTAAAAAAAAAAGAATAATAACTTTTCCATTATCTAATGCTCCCTTAAAGATCATCTTCAAAAACCATAATTTGATAACAATGGCAAATGTAATCTTTAGTGAATTACGTGTATCATTCATAGTGTACATTATAAGTGTCTTAATATATTTGTAGAGTGCAATCATTATTTCTTTCTTTATTAAATATATGTATCATATTTTTAGCATTTAGTTTTTATTTATTTAGGCAAAATAGTAAAAATTTTAATCAACCATTTATCGGTAATTGGCCATAACAACAGTTGTTTTCTTAATTTTTGTCTTAAAGCAAAATTTTTTTTAATTTTTTTTTCAGACAAAAAAAAAAAATAAATAAATAAATAATACGCAAGAAAATTCACATTACGTTTGATTGATCATGTAACCCTGTTGCTCTCAGGTGATCAACTTCTACATGAATCTCGTGATGTCCCGCAGTGAGCAGGAAGTAGGAGGCAGGAAGGTCTACTCTTTCAGTACCTTTCTCTTTCCCAAGTTGCATAACGGTGGACATGCTGCAGTACGGCGCTGGACTAAGGCTGTAGACCTCTTCCTGTATGACATCATTCTGGTCCCCCTTCATCTGGGCGTTCACTGGTCTCTTGCTGTGAGTAATTAACTCCATGTATTATGAATTCAAACATTAAATGTACAAGCATTTATTGTTTGGTGCCTCATGAATAGTTATTGAATTGTTGATTGGCTTTTATCAGCATATAAAAAATGTTAATAATTAATTTGTATATGTGTAATGAGGTTCGGAGTTTTGTGTAATGTTTCTTCCTTCTACCACGGTAGGTTGTTGACTTTAAATCAAAGTCTGTACGATCATACGACTCCATGGGTCAACGGCATGATGACATCTGCGACATGATTTTGTAAGTGATGATGTGTAACTTGCATACATTTATATGTATAATAATGTGATCATATTGAATGGACTGTGTAGCTAAATTTAACGGTTGTGTAACTTTGCTTTTTTTGAGGTTAAATGTATGCATGTTTAAGTTTGTGCTCTTAATTTGTTTTTTCAAAAGGGACTTACTTGTTTATATTATTAATCTAATGACTGCATCTGTTCAATAGGCTGTATCTAAAAGAAGAGTTCAAGGTCAAGAAGGGCAAAGATTTGGACACATCGAAGTGGACCTTGAGCAGTCTACGACCTTCTGTAAGCACATGTGTAACTCTATGGCCTGGTTTCACAGACAGGTTTTAGACAAGCCAGGATTAGGCCATAGTTCAATTAGGACATTTAAGTAATTTTTATAAATGTGCCTTGAAAAAAAAAAAAAAAACATTACTGGTGTCTATCTTGAAACAAAACAAAGCCACTGATACATTTTAAGATCATTTAGTGCAATTTTCTTTCAGTTGAAATGGCTCGGCTCAGTCTGGGACTTGTCTGTGTGACCGAGGATAAATTTTTATTATATGTATGTATGTATGTATGTGTGTGTGTATATATATATATATATATATATATATGTATATAACTTTTTTTGTTTGTTTGTTTTAAAAGAACAGTATAGGACTGTCAGCAAGACTAAGAAATTCCATTCAGTTTTCAGTAGTACTAAAATTCAAAAATCGTTTAATGTTCCAGAGTAAAAACTGTAAGACTTCTGTGATCACCAGCTATTTTATTTTAAATCCATGTTGTCTCATAAGTCCACAAGAGGGCGCAAGCAAATAAACATAAATGAAACCACAGTTTGCAAATAACAAGTATGATTCTGCATTTGTTTTTAATGTGTATTTTATATTTGGAATTTGGTTTTTTGTTTTCTGTTTGTACTTTAGTTAGTTTTAGTAATTTGTCTTTTTTTTTTTTTTTTTGTCTAGAGAAATGTTTTTTTGGGAACTGTATTTTTATTTATTTATTTTTTTTAATTAACTCCATTAATGATTGTTTTATTTCAGGTAACAAAACATGTTTTTGTGTGTGTAGTTTTAGTTTTAATTAAATAAATTAAAACTAAATATAATGACCAAGACCTTTTTTTTTTTTTTTTTTTTTTCTTTTTTTTTTGCATTTAATTGCATTTTTAAATTGAAAATCGAGCAGTATTCCATGTTCAAAATGTTACATTTGCCTACTGCAGAAGCGTTTCATTATGTGTTTCTGTCTTCAAACTGTAAGAGCTGAGCTCTATTCTAATTATTGTTTGTAGGAGATCCCTCAGCAGAAGAATGGTAGTGATTGTGGTGTGTTCGTATGCAAATATGCTGATTACATCTCCCGAGGACGCAACCTCACATTCAGACAGGTACTTTGTATAGACACACAAACTAATACATGCATAATAAGACATGCAATCTCAATAATGCATGCATCTTTCTCCCTTCTCTAGAATCATATGCCGTATTTCAGGAAAGCTATGATCTGGGAGATCCTCAACCAAAAGCTGCTGCAGTAGGAGCGTTGGCAATGTGCTGACTGAATCAGATTGACCAAAGCACAGGACCACTATACGTCTGTCCCTTCTGCTCTTTTCTAGAGACATTTGGCTTTATATTGGCCTGTTGCAAATTTCCACCCAATTCTTCTAAAAGACAGTGGATTGCTGGTTTCAGGTTGGGTTTGTTTGCACAAATAATCAATTCCTACTGTACGAATCCAAACACTAGAAATGCAAATATGAGCAGAACACTGGACTGGGGTGTGAATAGTGAGCAGGTGGAAGCCTCATTAGTATTTTTTTGTGAGGCTGGAATCGTTCTCATTCCAAGAATGTAGTCTTATTGCCCCCTACTGGTTTATTCTGTGAACCGTTCCCAACTCACAGAAGTAGCTGTTGATGTTCCCATGTTTAGTTACACTGGGGGACTAACATTACAAAATGGACCTTATTTTCAGTAATAAGAGTTTCTTAGCGTGGGGAGGTTTTAGCAGTTACGTATCTCTTTACATCATATTTGCATTAATAAGGAATGATAACCGTATTTATTTTGTTTGAATGAGATGCAGTGATGTCAGCTTAGTATGTCAAGACTTGTTTAAAAAAACTACAATGTTACCAGTTAGTCTCAGAGCATCCTAATAGCAAGGTTTGATGTGCATGACGACGATGGTACTTGCACTGAAAGCAACAGTATTCAGTGGATCTCTTGTTTCTTTTGTGTCTGGCCTTCAAGTGCCTTGATCTGAGAGCATCTCCTATTTTAAAGCCATTAAAATATGTTGAATATGATGGCTTCACATCTGTTTCTGGAGCATCCTACATGCTTGTTTTATAGTTGTCTGTTTGTAGGAAAGCAACAGAGCTTAACACAAGTAAAACTAAAGTTGGATGATCGGGGAGTGGAATGCATTGTTCTTATTTTTAGTTTCTAAATGCTATATTCATAATCCCAATGGCTGTATTAGACATTCATATTGAACTGGAAATGTGGAACAGTGAAGTTGTGCCAAAAGGACATGTGGTTAATTTCTGCAATATTCCTCTCTCATCCAGAAATGCAGGATCAAAAAGTGCTTTAATTCTGACTTGAAGTAAAAAAAGAAGAAGAAAAAAGGTCTATATTTATTTGTGGCTCTTCTGATTGAGTTTGAGCTTGATTGCGTATCCTGGAGTGGAATTGTTTGTGAGAATGGAGAATGTTTGGATTGGCAGTGGGTGAGTTCTGATGTGAGCTTTAATATAGAAAATGAAAAGGCCCACTGCAAATGAACCGTTTTTTGTCATTAATGCAGAATGTTGGTCATTATTTTTGTAAGTAATAAAGATGTGAATAAGAAACATGTCTTCTGTCTTCCAGTGAAAAAGTTGGCCACTAATACAGCAACTAAGGTCAAATTATTTTCATAAGATGTGAAACATCTGTTTTACTGGTAATTTAAGTACCACATGTGCAGCAATTAAAAAAATCTATTAAATTTTAATGACATAATGGGCAGTTTGGTTGTGTGTGTATATGGGCCATTCTACAGAATTGGTGTCAACTACTGTCCCACAACCAAAAAACACATTTTAAAAAGCATTTAGGTATTCAAATCTTAGATGTTTACCAAGATACTTCTATTGTCTATTGAAACCCACAATAATATCTAAAATACCAGTAAGCTTAAATCCGATCTGATTTGTACAACCTCAGATTCTATTTGACCCACTCCAACCCCCCCCAAAACTTGTTGATTTTAACCATTCCATGCAGACAATCACGGGTGTATTTAAACTTTAGCTGCCAAATTCCAACGTGCTTTTGCGCCTTGTCTGGCGCTGAGCCAAATAGACGCACTCAGCGCTTTTAGCCTATATCACAACGATTCAGTGTTTTCAACCACATAAAAATAATATTTCAGACATTTAAATCAACTACTAGCAAAAGTTTCACCTGCAGTAGAAGTGAGTATAAGGGTTTATATGCAAATCGCCTTTCTTGTGCTAGGTAGCAAGTTTTGCAGCTAAATGCGGCTAAAGTAAACAGAGCGGCTTGTCACCCCACAGAAGAGAGAGGCGGGGTGAGCAGAGCTCATTAGCATTTAAAGGAACATGCAATGGATGGCTCCCTCTGAACAGAGCTAATTTTGACAAGGTAAAAAGGGTGTTTTTTACACTACCACTGAGAAATTTTAATCAAAGTATGTTATAGACCACTCATTAAGACTCTAAAGAATCATATCAGCTTGTGGAAAATGGGCATCCAATGACCCCTTTTAACATTTTTAAAAATCATACTGACCCCAAACTTTTCATTTTAATATTTACTGTAAGATTCAAACCTTTATTATTTTCTTCCAAATTGTAAACATTGTTTACAAACGTTGAAAATATTTCAGTCAGCACATGACTGTGGAGACAATCTTTTAATTTATGTTCTTGACATTCAAGCTCTTGACATTCCATGCTGCCACATCAATGGTTCACAATTTTTTTTTTCCCCCCATCCATTACACTATTCTGAACATATTACGCCCAACAGGTGTCAAATAAGCACACAAATGTAACCTTGCACTATCCTGGCCTTTAGTTCACACGCTCTCTGGAAACAGTTCCTTGGTGTAATGTTCACAGGAGACATCTGTCAATGAAGAACTTCCTGCCCTGCCATCACGTGATCTGCAGGCTAATTTATTAATAGGCCTGAATTATTCAGACAGCACAGTGTGTCCGAAAACACAGCAGCTGGTCTTCACATGATGAAATAAATACCTGCCCTAGCTTTTTGCCCTAATTTATCTGTTATCTTGTCCATTTGTATGTGGATAAGTAAGAAATGCCATCTCAAAACAGATATAAATTAACATTATGGACAATATGTAAACAATTCTATGCACAATTAGCACCAAGTATTGTGTCTGAGATCAGTCTTTTCAGTTTGTATTGTAATTGTTATTATTATTACTATAATACTGTATTATGTATATTACTGTTTTCCATTAATGAGAGTCACAATGTTGCATATCAGTCAAAAGTTGGGAATAATTAAGATTTTTTAAAATAATGTTTTTGCCTCTCAGGCTCACCAAGGCTGCATTTATTTGATGAAAAATACAATAAAAACAGTATTATTGTGAAATTATTATTAGTAAGAATTACTATTTAAATGAGCTATTTATATATGTATTTGTTGTAATTAAATATTTAAGTTGTAATTTATTCCTGTGAAGCAAAGCTGAATTTTCAGCATCATTACTCCAGTTTTCAGTGTCACATGATCTCTCAGAAATCTTTCTAATATGCTGATTTGCTGCTCAGTTATCAATAATGGTTCTTAAAATAATAAATGCTAAAAACAGCTTTTACTGCATAATATTTTTGTGGAAATGGTGATCCATTTTTTGTTTTCAGTATTAGAATAGAAAGTTCAAAGAAGAGCATTTCTTCTGAAATAGAAATCTTTTGTAACATTTTACAAAATAAATGCCAAATAAATGCAGCCTTGGTGAGCAGAAGAGACTTTAAAAAAACATTAAAAACATTAAAAAATTATAATTATTCTAAACCTTTGGCCAGTAATGTAGATACTAGATGATTGTCATTTAACAACTAAGATACTAGGGGTAGTTTCAGTGTGACAAAACAAGGAAAAAATATCAATCATTAAACAAATTATTAATCAGACTAAAGTCAAATGTTTTAGAATTTGTTGAAATCATCAGTTTTACAATGTTAGTGCCTCTAACAATCGCAAAAAACATTCTTGCTTTTTTTTCGCTATGTTTTTTTTTTTTTGCTAAAATTACAGGCAAGGGTTTTACATCTTGTGGTCATCTTGCACAACATCTGCATGAAAATCACCATGGGAGTTCCTCCAGGCCATTCCTCACCTCATAGTTTTGTGCCAGAGGTCAAAACATGGTACAGCGTGGAGACGGACATATTTGTTTCCCCCCGAAGAGCATTCCAGGCAGCCGTAGACAGTCTCACGCCTCTGGTGGCCCATCCCACACAAGGCACACGGTCCTTTAGGTATATTATGGTTGAGCAGATTTACACGTGTGTGCTTTTCATCACGCAGGTAGGCCGTGGACAAGTCAGTCATGCTGGCAGCCTTCTCATAGTAATCCGTCACAACATCATCCATGTACATATCAGAGTGAGTGAGCTCTTCAAACGTCCTGTCGTCTACAGCAAGCATAGAGTGACATTTAAAACATTTCTTCAAAATCATTTTGAATATTGCATATGACAACAGAAATTATATCACCTGCTCTGAAAGGATTTCCATAGATGATTCCTGACAGGAATCTTCTGAGTCTTCCAACAGAAAAGCGGCCAATGAATCCTCCAAGCTGCTCACGGATCTGTTCCCTCTCAAATCCTCCTACTGACTCTGGTGCCACACATATGTCTGACGAAAGTTCAACAAAAGGTCATTAGATATAGCAAATATTTTCAAATGTAATCATTTTCATTAGTCCAGTCTTCAGTGTCATATGATCCTTCAGAAATGACACTAATATGCTTATTTGAAGCTCAAGAAACATTAGCAATGCTGAAAACTGTTGTGCTGATTTGTGAAAATGGTGATACTTTTTTTTTTTTATTTGATGAATAGGCAGTTTAAAAGAACATAATTTATTTGAAATAGTAATTTTTTGTAACATTATAAATGTCTTTACTGCCACTTTTGATCAGTTTCAAATGGAAGCCCGTTTCCGCCACTGAATAAATTTTTTTTAAAAAAGGTAATTGTGACTTTTTATCTCACAATTCGGTCTTTTTTTCTCAAAATAGTGTGAAACAAACTCACAATTCTGACTTTTTTGCCAGAGTTGGGAGATAGCCTATAAAATCACAATTGCGAGTTATGAAGTCAGAATTGTGAGATATAAATTCTGACTTTATAACATGCAATTGTGAGAAATTGCGAGTTTATATCACAATTCTGAGAAAAAAGTCATAACAGCGAAATATAAACTCGGAATTGTGAGAAAAAAGTCAGAATTGCAAGATAAAAACTTGAATTTGTGAAAAAAAAAAAAACTGTGAACAAAATTGTTGTTATCTCGCAATTCTGACTTTATGCCTCGCAATTTTGAGTTTATATCATGCAGTTCTCACAATTCTGACTTTATGACTCGGAATTGCGAGTCTGTCACACAGTTCTGAGGAAAAAAAGTCATAATTGTGAGATTAAAAGCAATAACCTTTTTAAAATTTTTATTCAGTGGCAGAAGCAGGCTTCTATAGTTTCAAGCTTTCTTGCTGAATAAAAACATACATTTCTTTAAAACAATCGTATAGACCCCGAGTTACAATACTACGCTACTGAAATTACGCAGTCATTTAGTGCTTACCGAGACGTCCATCAAGGCGGACATAAAGCTCCAGCACACTGAATGCTATAGTCGTGTGAGCTGGAATAACAATGGCTTTATCTCGACCTTTAGGGTTGCGACCATCATCTATCTGGAACTGTGTAAAATGATAGAGAGTATCAGAGAACAGCAGATTTCACAACCAAATAGGCCTATACTGTTTGGGGGGCACACTTGCATTTGTTTACCCTCATGGTAGTTCCTCGCACTCCAGCGTGGACGGTGAGGGAACATTGTCGTGTGGTGCGGATACTTTCCATAACAACACACAGGATGGTCCGACCGCTCTCTTTGGACTGACGGATCAAACAGTGATCCAGGTCAACTTTCCTGATAGAAAAAGAAGTGAGAGGAGAATAGACAAAAAGATTTGTGAAAAGTAATGAGAATGTATTGATTCATTTAAGTACACAAGCAAGGGTGCCACTGTACTGAATATTTGAAAGGCCACAGGTAATCACAGCCAGTATTTTGAAGATGCAGTTATCCGTAACTTAAAGGGCACCTGTTACGCCCCTTTTTACAAGATGTAATATAAGTCTCAGGTGTCTCTAGAATGTGTCTGTGAAGTTTCTGCTCAAAACACCCTACAGATCATTTATTATATCGTTTTGAAAATGCCCATTTTGAGTGGAAGCAGAAACACTGTTTTCGTGCATGTCTCTTTAAATACAAATGAGCTGCTGCTCCCGCCCCCTTTTCTAGAATAGGACTGTGCCTTTACAACTCCTAACTCAGATATTTTGCCAAAAAACATCTGTTTGGTTTTGATTATCATGTTTAATGTGCTGAAATCATGTGTTTTAAAGCCATATCAGTTTAAACGTCTAATATATGGTTTTCTGAGTGCACACATCCAAAGCGAACAGCCAGAAAGCGGCTGTCATACAGCATGTGAGTACTAAACTATGTTCTCTTTCATGTGTTATCGTACACAATTTATAGAAACAGTTATGTCTGTTAAGGTCATTTCTTTGCTTGCGAAAAAAATGCGCAGATTAAGGGGTGTCCTCTTCTTAAGTCATGACGAGGGGAAAAAAATCTGAGGGGCTCATCCTTTCACATGCTTGCAGAAAAATGCTTACCAAAACAAAGTTACTGGGTTGTCCTTTGTCAATTTTTCTGGGTTGTTAGATGCACCAGGGACCCAATTATAGCACTTAAACATGATTTTCATGATATGTCCCCTTTAAATTTGAGGCGCAATTTTGCCTGTTATATGGAAATAATATGAAATGAGAAGAAAAGGCAAAAAAAACCCCAAAAAAAAACATTTATTTGGGAATCAAGGAAACATGAAATTTTTGCAAGTGAACCAAGTTTTTAGGAGTCAAAGGAATACAAAATGTGAGCGAGCCCAAAATTTTTGT
This sequence comes from Cirrhinus mrigala, assembly GCA_036247105.1. NCBI lineage: Eukaryota > Metazoa > Chordata > Actinopteri > Cypriniformes > Cyprinidae > Cirrhinus > Cirrhinus mrigala. The sequence continues at coordinate 8,494,980 of CM070012.1, forward strand.
GAGTGGGACGCAACAATTTTGAGAGAAAATGCAAAAGTTTTCAGAAGAAATCCAACATTTTTTTGGAGCAACGCAAAAGGTTCACAAGCAAATGCAATGTTTCCTGACCAAATACTGAGTGATTGGGTCTAGCTCTCATAAATACAGCCCAGTGTTTCCCATACATTGATTTATTTGTGGCTGCCCACCACAATATCAAAACTGACTGCCACTTATAGATTTTTCAAAAATGACTTGAATGTTGATGTTGAATAAACATGTATCAAAACGCGGCGTGGGTGTTTTTATATTAGTGAATATCTGAAGGAAACCAACTGTCTTCAGAAAATTTTTGATTTCATTTTTATTTCATCTAGTTGTAATGCCTGTTAAAGCAGCGTTTATGAGCGCCCTATTTACGAATGATTGGAATTCATTAACATACACGTTTAACTATCAGATCGGACGTTTACAAAGCGTTTGTGAATCCGGAGCAGAATTTTCGGGAAGGTTTTATGCGCAAATAACTCAGAATTAATTCATATATTTACGCAAGTTTCGTGAATGAAGCCCATAGAGTGCAAGTCTGTGGGAAACACTGCAGCCACTTGTCGCCACCTACTGGCCTAACAACGTCTGTGCAATCAGTAGGGTGATATAAACAGTGAGCATTCCTAATGCTGCTGCTCCAAATACCAGCCAATTGTGATGATTGTCTGGAACTAACTTTTATATATAAAAACATGTACACAGTGTTTTTTCTTTGTTTGTTTTTTTTTACCTTGCATTGAGTTCCCTTAGTAGTGTAGGAACCTCAACCTCATGCTTGGTCACAATTCCAAATGAGGCCTTTACCGCCACAGAGTCTGAACCACTCACATTTACTCCAACCTCGTGGATCAGATGATTGCCCAAACGTCCATTTAGAGCAACATCAGACTTGTCTTCATAGTTTAGGAGCTGATATGAAGAGACCCCTATCAAAAAAAGTGCAAAAAACACCTTCATTCATAACAAAACCTACTGTATGCATACAAGAAAAAAAGTTAATATATAATAATAACTTTTAATGCAAACATGCACATAAAAAATTCTACATGAATGTTTGACTGAAGGCATAAGAACCAAGTGTTTGTTCATCTGTACTCATCTAGCTAATTTATATCAAATTCTTAAATATTTCTAACTCACCTGCTGTGATCTCTTTCTCTCCCACGAGTATGTCTTTCAGTGAGAAGGGGGTTGTGGCATATTTGGTCTTCTTCCAGAAATGTCGTCTCCTCTTCCTCGTCACCAGGCTGAGGGGTTGATATCGGTCCGCTTCACTTAGACTGGGCACAGGAACAAGACGTCCAGTGTCCCCAACCTGCTTCACAAAATTCTTAGTTGCTGCCGCAAACATGATTGCAGTTCACCGAAGCTTGAGCATATCGTTACTGTGTATGTTCATTCAGTATAGTATGAATTTGAGTTGGTTCTGGCTGCGACAACATCGCTACCTGTTCGAGGCTAAATGAGAAGCAGAGGTGCTGCTTAGGTTTGTCCAACCAGATCATAAATAATAAAGTAGCTGTAAGCTGATCTGGGTGTTCTCTGCCATATGTGTAATGTCTTATCAGGTTCAAATAAATAGGCATGACACCATCACATCTGTTATAAGTAACTCACTCTAATCCAGAACATATATTGTAGTTGAGTTTATAGTGAGAATAATTATCTTGTTAATGCTTGTTCAGTATTGTTTCATATTATTTTGTAAACAGAATGCAATTAGCTTGATTGTTTTGTAATTACCTAGTTTACATTGCTTGTAATGAGGTTTTTAATGTATACAGCACTGCAGATCTGATGACCTTTTTACGTATAGCATAACAGGATTAAGCTAGTTTACATTAATAATATTTGTGGTAATTTGTATGACAAACATTTTATTTTATTGGTAACACTATGCAGTAAGGTTCCATTTGTTAACTTTAGTTAACTATAGTATTTAATACGGACTAACAATATGAACTAAAAATAATTCATTTTTTAACCTTAATTCAATAAATAAATATTTACTAATACATTATTAAAATTAAAAGTTGTATTTGTTAATATTATTTAATGGGCATGAGCTAACATGAACTAAAAAAAAAAACAGTTGTATTTTAATAACAAACGTTAAAGATTCCTAAATACCTTAATGCATTAACGTTAAGTAATGGGACTTTTTTTTTATAAAGTGTTACAATTTAATTTAATTTAATTTAATTTAATTTTGTCCAAATTAAGTTCATAGCAATGCATATTACTAATCAAAAATCAAGTTTTAATATATTTACAGTAGGAAATTTACAAAATATCGTCATGGAACATGATCTTTACTTAATATCCTAATGATTTTTGGCATAAAAGAAATTGTCAAAAAAAAATTTGATCCATCTGATGTATTTTTGGCTATTGCTACAAATATACCCATGCAACATAAGACTGGTTTTGTGTTGTATTTTTATTAACAAACATTAAAGATTTAATTTAATTTAATTTAATTTAGTTTAGTTTGTTTTGTTTTGTTTTAGTTTCCATGTATTTCTTGTTACATACTGACAAAGTCAACTTAATAATAAATGTTTCAAAGTAGAAAAGAAACCACATATGTAAGAGCTAAATCATATGTCATGTATTACCAGAATAGCATCTGAAGAATAACAGCTTTTGGTTTGACTTTAAATTATTTTATGGCATGCTATATTTAAGATGGATCAGAAAATCTACAATCTGTGAAGTCTGGCGATGCAGTGATAAACTGTGGTTTAAGACCAAAAGATGTTTCTCACCTTATAACCAAACAGGATCTATTTGCTTACACTAACAAAGCATGTGGCTTCTTTCTACTGTGGTGGAAGTGAACCTGTGAGTCTGCATAAAGCAGTTTGTTAGAATATGTTTATTCTGCAGCATACAAGGTTCTTTTGGCTAAAATGTATTTACGGAACGACTCACTCATGCGTGACCTCATGTGGCTCCTCTTTATGTCCACTGATGGGTGGAGACAACTGAGGTCCATTACTGTTGAAGTCACACTGGTAAAACATTAATGGAGAAAAAGAGCTTTTGTAAAGAGTTGTTTATAGTTTCTAGAACACGCTCTGTACAGTAATTCATTGTGATGGCAGCCAAGAACGTCCTGAGGTCACTGTGTTAGTCTGGCAATTATGACGATAAGGTGGGAGAATGTTTGCAATGGGAATAAACTTCTTCATTTAGAACTGTACAAACAACTGTAATGATATGAATAGGAGGGAAAGAGTTTAACAACCCAAATTTGTCTTGGAAGTAATTTGCCTTCTCAGATGTAGAAAGATTTGTGCAATTAGGCTGGCCGAGTATGAATGACCAATCCTGTAGTGGTTTCAAAATGAACCCTGACCCAACAAAGTTTCTTTAGAGGTACATAGCCTATAATTCTGTTACTAAAGAAATCACACAGAAATGTATATTTTGTCATCATCTACTCATGTTGTTCCAAATTTGTATGACTTACTTTCTTCTTTGGAATGCAAAAGTTTTGTGTGCGTTTGATCAAAAATACGGTCAGAACAATGAATTTTATTTACTCCTGTGATGGCAAAGCTGATTTTCATCAGCCATTACTCCAGTCTTAAGTGTCACATGATCCTTCAGAAATCTTTTTAATATGCTGATCCAGAAACATTTATTTGTATTATAAATACTGAAAGCAGTTGAGATGCTTAATATTTGAAAATGTTTAAGAACAACATTATTTGAAACAGAAATCTTTTGAAACTTTTTGAAACTTTTGATCAATTCAATGTATCTTTGCTGAATAAAAATGTTAATTTCTTTCAAAAGGCCAAACATTTCTGACTCCAAACTTTTGAATGTTAGTGTATACATATTTTTTTTATAAACAGTTACATTAAAACCTTAATGCATATGGGTTGTATATCATTTAAATTACATTTACATATAAATATTAAAGGTAATCATGACCTTCATCAGCTCCTTGCATTACAGCGTGAAAGACTGACAGGAATATCTCGTGTTAATGAGTTTTAACTCATGAATATTAATGAGAGTATTGACTAATTCATGTTTACTAGCTTAGCAAATGGTCATGTTTAGCACTTTATGCCCTCGGGTACAATATAAGTGATCTACATACAGACCTAATAAAGGCATATTTTACTGAAATGAACTGTTTTGTAACTGTATTAGTATTTAAATTACTGCAAAAAAATGTTTATTTTTGTCCTGGGCAACATCAGTAAAAAAAAAAGTGTGTTTGTTTTTTATGTGTGTTCAAATCTATTAACAAATACTTTCACCAGTTCTACACATAACATATTACATACATATTACATGCAGTTGTGTTTTGAAATGAGGAGGCAAAGTCCTTAAATTTAATTTTAATCAAATGTAAATTAATGTCCCAGCCACATTTTCTTGGTTAAAAAAAACATCCAAAAAAATTCTATTTATATTTTTAGATTTGCAATGTAATCAGTATTTTATTTATTAAAGTATGAATCTCATCAAGTTATTTTACATGTATTCCAATATGATAACTCAAGGCAGTAACAATTTAAAAATATATTTTTATTTGTCAACTTTTTTGAATTTTTTTGACCATCAGTCATCAAAGCTCAGTAAGTATTGGTCCCTCCCTGCTGGAAAAGAAAAAAAAAAAAAAAAAAGAAAAAAAAGAAAAACCTGGCTAAAACCAGCCTAGGCTGGTTGGCTGGTTGGCTGGTCTTATCTGGTTTAAGCTGGAAGTAGCTGGTTTTAGCTGGTCTCCCAGCCTGGCTAGGCTGGTCAGGCTGGTTTTAGCTGGTTGTTCCATCTGGTCTCCCAGCCTCACCAGCTAAGACCAGTGTGGAAGTGGCCAAAACCCCTCTAAAACCAGCCTACTGACCAGCTATGACCAGCTAAGACCAGCCTGGATGACTAGCTAAAACTACCCAACCATCGTAGGGCCCAGAAGGGCATGGAAATTTAGCCTACTTTGAATTTCAACAAGCTGACAACTTACTAAAAACTCCCACAGATCATGTTTTCATGCCATTTTAAGTCTTATTTTGAGTAACAAAGTGGTTATATCTAAGTGTGTGAGTTGTTAAGTTACTTTTCTAAATTAATCCTCCCATTACGGCCATTATGTTGTTCATTCCCACTGATTCGCGAACATAAGAGGCGGGATTAAGCACATGAACCAATCACAGCCGATCATAACCAGTCATATCCAATCATATCACGATGGAGGCATTGCCTACTCTCATGTGCTTTTTCCCCATTCATTCTCCATTGCCCCCTACCAAACCCACTGCACAATGCAGTTTAGTCTGTTAAAACTCAATGTACTCAGGGGAGGTGAGAGAGACGCGGACTCCCGCTGTAACTTTACCTGCTTTCTTTAGAATAACGAGTGATTTATACACTCTTTTAAGTTATATTTTGTAATATTATCGTTGTTTTATTTTTATACTACGATTTTTTTTCACATTTGTTTTTTTGAGGAAGCACTGCCACCCTTGCCTCCTTGGAGGAAACGCCATGATACATACATACATATGCCTACATAAATCCACTACATATACACTGAAAATTTGGTGAAGGATTTACTTTTTCACTCAGAAATATATTATAAATTTCACAGGCATGAAAAAATGCCGAGTAATACATTGAATTAAATGTGAATTTTGAAGTAGAAATAATGAGATAGTATTTTCTTGTAAATCCTACTGTAATAATCTTTGTTTTATTTAAACTTTGAAAAATTACTTTTTATAATATGGTTATTCTACAATTAAAGCCAATATATAGATGTCTGGTGAGTGATGCTTGTGAGCATTTGAGTGTAATGACAGTGATACATGATGCATTCTGCTTCATGTTTTTCCTAAGCGTGCATCATCTTAGAGAAGACTAGAGACTAGAGTTATTTTTGCTCCCGCTAGATGAGAGGCTGGAGAACCACAGGGCGGGGGTGCACAGGCTGCCTGGAGTTTCATACAGGAGCGTCTGCACAGAGGCTGGCAGCTGTGCTCTCGGGTAGAGTGGGCATCTTGTGGAGCGTATGGTGAAGTTGTGATTTTTTCATAGTCTACCTCCTGTGGCAGGCACGGGAAAGGCCTGCGCCTCCCTGTTGTGAAAATGATTGCAGCTCATCACCTCAGGATACCTGTATGGCTGGGGATCTGTTTGGCCCAGGTGTTATTGATCACGTGCCAGGATATCAAGACCGGTGAGTAGCCTGTCTCATACTTCACTAACCTAATACGATAGGTGAAGAGTGATACTCTGTGTGTCAGTATGCGCAACTGTAGTATTTGATAGAAATATGTAAAAAGTGCTTGAAAGAGGTGAAATAAGATATAATTACCTTGTTTACACCCGAATAATCCTTCTGTAAAATACAATGGCCTTTCTGACCTTCTTTTACCTTAATATCTGAGAAAACAAGACCACGTCATGGTGTTTTTTTTGGGTGTCTGTGTCTGTGGAAATTATTTATAGATTATTATGAAGATAAAATATGCGAAATGTTTGATTTACATTTAGACAGATTTGTCTGGACTGTTTAAAGTTGAATATTTTTACCACTGCTATATGTTTTTTTTCCATAATTTTGCATAATTCCAGTTTAAGTAATTCCAGTTTAATTATGTAAATTATGCATGAAATACAGGTATTTTGAGACACTTATGATAATTTGTCCTGATTTGCGATCCAAGTATGATCCAAATGGACAGATAAAAAAAAGATTTTTCAAAGTTGCAAAATTGCATGTTTTATAAGTAAATACTACTTCAAAATGTCATGTTTAATTCATTCTACTTGCCATTTCTTTGTAATTGTGAAATTTACTAGCAATATCTGAGTGAAAATTAATTCAATGTAAAACCTAAACTACGTTTTTTTTTTTTTTTTTTTCCTGTGTAATTTAGTATGAACTTAATGCTTAAAATAAACCCCAAAATTAAAACTGTGTCATCACTTACTCACCTTGTGTTGTTTTAGGCCCGTATGACTCAGTCTCTGTGCACTTTCATTTTTGGAAAACCCTCATTTAGTGTTCCACAGAAAAAAAGTCATACAGGTATGGAACAACATTAGTGTGAGTAAAAGATGACAGAATTTTCCTTTTTGGTTAAACTGCTCCAAATTCATCCTATTAAGTCCCATTTATGTCCCATTTATGTTATGACCAACATTGAAAAAGGATATGAGGTGATGAAATAGCTATATTTCTGAATTAAGTTAATGCTGACATGAACCTTCATTACTCTAATAGCATCCTTTCTTGCACAATTAGAATTTCTTAGTTGATAGTAAACTAGCAAGTTAAATTTCCTGATCTTCTGCTTTGTCAGCGAGTTGGAGACATAATTTCATGGCCTTGCGTATAATGATGTGAGGGTTTTCACGGACCAAAGCAGGCCACCAATTGTGGTCAATGTTCTTCCCAAAAGAGATGCTAGACACACCCAATCATGTGGCAAATGCGTTTGCCTGAAATCCAACTATGATGTTTTCACATTCACTTAGGCTAGTCACACTACAATTCAGGTGAAGTTATTGATCAGCATTGTCGGGTAGCTCAGCAGGGATAGATTCGGAGTCTAAAATGACATTGAATTTAAAATTTTGGCATGGTGAATTCATGCAATCAAACTTAAACCTTAGTTTCAAGGGACTGTTTACCCAACACTCTTAAAAATGTTCTTCACAGTGATCCCATAGAAGAACCATTTTTGGTTCCACAAAGAACCATTTAGTCAAAGAACCATCTCTTTCTTACCTTTTTATAATCTGAAGAACCTTACTTTGCCACAAAAAACCTTTTGTGAAACAGAAAGGTTATTCAGATGTTAATTTCTTTAGACAAAAAAGGTTCTTCTATGGCATCGTGAAGCACCTTTATTTTTAAGAGTGAAAAATTAAAATTCTGTCCTCAATTACAGTACTCACCCTTTTGTTGTTTCAAACATCTTTAGTAGTTTCAAACGTCTATGAATTTCTTTCTTCTGTTGTAAATAAAAGAAGATATATTTAAAGAAAGAAAGAAGCTTATACAGATTTGTTACAACCTGAGAGTGAGTAATTGAGTGACAGAATTTGAATTTTTAGTTGAACTTTTCCTTTATTGTAAATCAGTCTGGTCAAATACACAGATACATAAAACAACGTGTGTGAGCTTCTCACAGTCATTATCCCACATGGAGACACATCATGACCCTTATGAGAGCCAGCTTGTAATGCTTTATGAGGGGGAAGGTGTTAAGTTAATCACAGGATCACTTGCAGAGAAATGTCCTTGTACTAAATTGACAAATACATTCTATACATGAAAATATAGTAAAGAAATGTACATTCCAAAGAGGATATTTTTGTTAAAAACTTCAGACAGAGGGCGTGCCTTTTCACTTCGACAGAAATAAAAGTTACCCACAGACTAAAGTTAAGCGTAACCTATAATAGAGGCCGCTGTGGTTTCCCCAAAATAACGTATGTGCTTTTCCACTAAATTGGTACTTACTTTCTTTCTTTCCTTTCTTTATTTCTTTCTTAAAAGAGGCTAGTTTCATACGGCTGAGTAGCAGCAGGTGTCCAGTTTTACGCGTCAGTGCTATTGACAATACTGAAAATGATTTACATTTCATATTATTTTAGGCTTTCATTATGTTGACTTTTAGACATTGCTATGAACGAGTGTTGTGTGAGTGAGTGGGCAAGCATAATATTTAGCCATTATATTTTAAATATTCATTTACAAATTACATTTGGGATTTAACTTAAATGATCAGTTTAAGTTTTCAGCAGTTGCTGTATGAGTGATTGAATTCTAATGTAATTATATCATTAGCATTTAAAAAAAATATTTATTTATTTTTAAGTTATACATTTATATTGTAAGTATTTATGAAAAAATTCTGTTAATTTGTTCCACAAAGTCTATAATTTTGGCAAGAAAAAGTGAAGAGAAATTTCACTCAGTCTTCTTAATTGCTTGGAATGTCTTTATGACATAATTTGGGCCTTTACTGAAACAATTACAGCTGTCCCAAACGCCTTTGAGGCAACAAATGTCTCCTAAAATAATTCTTACCTTGCATAAAACTGTCTGCACTTCCACTGTGTACCTGCACTAGAGCACTGCATTAAAGGCTTTCAGATAGTCATACACATTATTGCTTAATTACAGCAGTGGAAGCAATAGTTGCCAGCCCTCAGAACAGTCTCTGATGCGACAGACTTTGAGCATCAGAACTGATATTTACTCTGTCTGCCATCTCTGTCGTGCTACAGGATCTAATCAAGAGTTATCACAGCCTGGAGCTGTTGCTCAGAGCCACAGAAAACACGAGAGGTTCATCACAAAACAATGATCAGTATTCTGACTGATGATATCATGTCAGAAATTATATATTACTCTATAATTATGTTAAAGTATTAAGTGTGCACTTTAACACATTTCCATAATCTTTCTACTGTGATACTGTCAGTAGCCTCCTGTAGTTTGAATAAGATATATGGAAAATGGGTGAAAAGATGATGCAATTTCATTTATTTTTACAAAATAGACAATTTTGTATTAAACAGAAATGGTAGGACAGGATAAGATATAAAAAAAGAAAGAAAGATTAAAGAATGTCTTTAAACAATTTAAGCACAGAGAAAACCTTTAAAGTAAAGAATATTGGAAAGATGTACTGTACAGGCCAGATATACCCAAACCAGTGCCTGTGGGCCAAAATTGGCCCATGATGACCTTTGATTTTGCCTGCCTTGCCATATCACAATAGTGAGCGGGGGAAAACACGCCATTGAAACATACAGCGGGTAAAATAAGTATTGAACACGTCACCATTTTTATGAGTAAATGTATTTCCAAAGGTGCTGTTGACTTGAAATTTAATTTTAGTAAGTAATCCCTATATACAAAGAAAACAAAACAAATAAGTTCATGAATTAAGTTATGTGTAATAAAATGGAACGACACTGGGAAAAAGTATTAAACACATGAAGAGAGGGAGCTGCAAAAAGGAATGGAAAGCCAAGACACCAGTTGAAATCTATCAGTAATTAGAAAGCAATCCTGCACCTTCTCAGTGGAAATTAATATTAGTTGGTTCAGTCACCTACAGTACCAGGATAATGAAGATGATACAAGGGTGAACATTTCAGCAAGACAACGATCCCAAACACAGCCAAGGAATCTCTCATTTGGTTTCAGAAAAAGAAAATAAAGCTGCTAGAATGGCCAGCCAATGTTTTGTTTTATTTGTATGTATGGATTGCTTGGGTTCTTATCAACATCTGGTGATTATTTCATGTCAACAGTACCTTTATAAATATATTTACCGGGAAAAACGGTGACATGTTCAATACTTATTTTACCGGCTGTATATAATTTTTTTTGTGATATTTTTTGTTTTATTTTTAGCATGTGGAGAAGTGTAGAGAATATAACTAAATTTGATTTCGGATATAATGCAACCTTTACCTTTGTAAAGTTAAATGTTTGGCCCTTCATAGTCAAAAGCTGGGGCACCTGTAATATAGACAGACCCAATTTATAATTTGACTTTAAAAAAGAAGGTTCAAGAAGGCAGATTTTTTTCACATTTAGTCTTGATGTGGTACATGAGAGGTGAATCCTCAATGGACTGAGTGAAAAATGGCTGAAGGCCTCCAGCTGCAGACCTCAATTACAGGGTGTGGTATATGATGTGATCACCAGCTACGAGGGCAAGCAGGATGAATAGTGCCCTTGCTCTAGTTCTCGTTTTTATACTTTGATTATAATTATAGTTACTTACAGCACATGTCCTTGTCAAGGGTAGATTATGGACCAGGCCAGTGTGACTAGTGCTCTATTACAGGCCTTCATCTGAGGGGTTTGTGGTGTATAGATACATGTTACTTTATATGTAAAGTTGATATAGACTGACAAACACAGGTTGAACTGCTACTGACTGTTGTCACAATGTGAAATTAATGAAGAAATTAAAAATGTTATCAATTCCTGGCCTTCCCTCAGCACTGAAAGTGTCTTCTGAACAACTATTTGTATATTTTTGATATCTTATGTAGTAAATTCATCGTAAATTGTTGAATTGCTGTCTCTTTTGCAATGGTTTACACAGGCCTAAATATGTTACCCATTCTTGTAACACTGCAACTTTAATTTCCCATATTTGGATATTGTATCTAGCAACTAAGAAGGGAGTTTCTTTGAAAATTTAGATTTGATTAAAACTATAGATTACCATAAAATTGTTTAATAGTAATTCTTTTTTATTACTAGCAGTGCAGAAATCCATTTTGGCATCTCCCTCGATGCCAGTGATTTTTTCCCTCGATGACAGTTGTGGTAACACATTGTGATGCTTAATTGCAGAAACAATACCTGTAGCACTAGCAACTCAAATGTGTTGCTGTGGGAATCTACAGTCTATGATGGGAATGGTTAGCTTGGTAAGTTTTTGTAAGGACTGTTAGCTGTCCGGACACCTTAAGGTATATGAAGCAATGTCTTGGCAGTAAGTTTGAAGACTAGAGTGGTATTCCACCTTTTTCTTCTACGTCTATGGGTCAGACTTATGGTTCATTAGCCATTATAGGGAAATAACGGGAAGAATAACAACGTGCAGTAAACGATAAAACTGTTTGGACTACAAACCAGTGTGCTCATACCCTGTTGAAAAAAACAACAGACACCATCACATAATTTGTAATGGTTTTACTGGTTATAACAGAACTTGTGTTGGTTTAAATGGAAACTTTAATGGACCCTGTTGGTCTTAACTGGTAATTGGTCACCTTTTATTAGTGGCTTGTTAAAACTTGTTAAAATCCTAATGGAATATGTTCCAAAAGTTGATGGTTTGTAATGTTTGTAATGATATTTGTAGTGGAAACCATTAGAATTTTCTGTAATTGTTCAGTTTTTTTCAGCAGGGTTAATTAAGATAATACATTAAAATAATAAGGTAAGACACACAAATTGCAGTATAAAGCAGCAAAACGAGCTGTTTTGTACAGCTAAATATAGCTGGACGAGGATGAAGTTAAGGATGAGGATGAACCGGAAGTCAAAGCCATAAAATTTACAAATGGCCGCGCCCACTCTTATGGAAGAAAAAAGGTGGATAAACATGAGAATTAGCTCGTTTACTGAAACAAAATAATTCGTGACTCTACACTGACCTCTGCTGGTGGATTGAATTTGTACAGTAGACTTTACAGTAGTGTTTTTTTGCCACTGTAATTAACTTAGCAAAAATATATCTGACAAACCATTCTCACCTCATAAAAAAATAAAAAACAAAACTATGGACCACTGTAAAACAGCAAATAACCGATAAAGCTTTACAATCTGAAAGCTGAGCACTTTTTATCTTCATTTTTGATTGTAATTGGTGAATGTAATATTTGTGTGTCATAGGCTATAAACGACTGACACTGTATATATTTATGTTTGTTTTCATTTTCATCTTTAAATAGAGAAAACGACAAGCTGTAAAGATGGTGATCAGAATTATGCAGAAAATGAGATTTGGAAGCCAGAGCCGTGCAGACTTTGTGTATGTGATAAAGGCCAGGTGTTCTGTGAGGAGATCCGCTGTGAGGACCTGATGGGATGCCAAGAGTTCATGATCCCAGAGGGAGAATGCTGCCCCGTCTGTCAAACGTTCGCCAGCGCGCGTGGAAGAATCGGTAAGACGGACATACACGCTACGGCCGCTAGAGGGCAGACGTGAATTACATTCCAAAAGGGAATTAATGTAGATGAGTAGGAGTTTCAGAGTATTTATTGTTTTAGATATTTATTATAATTTATCCTTAATTCGTTTAAATACTATTTTGTGTTTCTTTTGCAGAAACATTTGCGTATAAGGTATGTAAATGCTTTTAAAATCAGACATATATCTATATATTTTTGTGTAATATATTTCATCACAAATTAATATTAATAAAGTATTGATTAGTCCTGCATGTTTTGTTTTGTTTTTCAGGGCCAGAAAGGTGAACCTGGTGACATTCCTTATGTGAGTCTATAATAAGATTATGCTTATGTCCATCATATGCGACCCTGACCACAAAACCTGAAGTAGCACGGGTATGTTTGGCAATAGCCAAAAAAACATTGTATCGGTCAAAATTTTTCTTTTATACCAAAAATCATTAGGATATTAAGTAAAGATCATGTTCCGTGAAGATATTTAGTAAATTTCCTACTATAAATATATCAAAACTTAATTTTTGATTAGCAATATACATTGCTAAGAACAACTTTAAAGGTGATTTTCTCAATATTTAGATTTTTTTGCACCCTCAAATTCCAGATTTTTAAATGGTTGTATCTCGGCCAAATATTGTCCTAACAAACCATACATCAATGGAAAGGTTATTTATTCAGCTTTCAGATGATGTATAAATAAAAAATAAATCTACCTTTAGGCCTGGTTTTGTGGTCCAGGGTCATATATTTGCAATGAGAATGTGGCAGTTGTGTTACCCATATTATATACAGATTTATACTATTTTATTACCTTGAATATATTTGATTCTTTTTTTTTATTTTAGATTGTGGGAATACCTGGACGCCCAGGACCAATGGTGAAAAAATAATGCACGCACACACACACACACACACACACACACACACACACACAGAAACACACACATACCTCTAATCTTTTATTTTTCCCAGAATCCCCATTCTTTGAAATGTCAATCAAAGTGAAGTCCATTATCTTGTGTGTCACATCAAACAGGGTCCCCCAGGACCAGATGGCCGACCAGGATATCCAGGAAGCAAAGGAAGACAAGTATGTGGCATAAACCAATAGCCTATATAGTAATTTTTTTTTCTGTTCTGTGACTGTTTCACCCTAGGAACACATTAAAGTTATGTACAAATAGTGGTTTTCTTTTGTTTTGATGCATGGAACGTACTGTAAATTATGGCTCATCAATGTACTTTAAATGAATGCAAAATCATAATGTAGTAAATAACCGCTGAATTGTTAAATTGTGACTTACAATATTATTTGTGAAGGGTGTACCAGGTCCACCTGGTTTTGATGGAGAACCAGGTGTCCCGGGCACGCCAGGTGAGCCTGGTCCTGTAGGCAATTCACTGCCTGGGGTGAGTAATATTATCTGTCCAGGTTTTGTTGTTGTGTATTTGTGTCCTGTATCTGTAAATGTGTTCCTCTGTTCTGAATATATGATGAATGTTCTTACTAATCAGGATAAAATGGTAAAAAAAAATCTATGGGTGTTAAAAAGGTTTTAGAACATAATCAAAAAACATAATCCCTCTTTTCTTTCAACAAATAACAAAAACAAAACAAAAATAGCTTTTAATTACCATTTTGAGTAACAATACCAAACATAAGCAAACCCACAAAATCCAGCCTTGATCCTGTAGTGTTTTTCAAAAACTTGCCTGTGTGTTTTTTTCCACACCGTTATAACATTTATCTGTCTAAAAATGAATAGTAACAACAAAGTGTGTCATGGCTGTACTTTTATATTTAAATTTAATTTATATTTTTCAGAGTCAGTTTGCTTCTCAAATGGCCTCTGGATTTCATGATGGGAAGCTTGGAGTGTCGGCGATGGTCTCTGGAGCACCGGTAAAGATCTTTCCGCATTCTGAAATGACTTTTCTGCTAATATATGAGCTGGATTGCCATATAGAACCACTAAACAGAGATAAAATGTATTTGTTCTGATCAGGGTGAATCAGGACCAAGAGGTCAACCAGGCCCAGCAGGCCCACCAGTAAGTTTTGCAAGATTGGCGTTGTGTATATGCAATGAATGTCTTTAGATTTTTTTTTCATCACCTTGGGTGTTTTTCCAAATTTCCATTTTTTTCTCTGTGTCACTCAGGGGCCAACAGGAGCACAGGGTGCGCCAGGAGATGCGGGTGATCCAGGACCTATGGTAAGACCAGAAATTTAGAGAGGTATCTAATGCATAAAGCATGATAAATAATCTGAAATAATCATTAGAGAAACTCTTCATGCCATGCAGTTAAAAAACAAAGATGTCACTTAGTATACACTGCAATATATATTTTTTTCTCTGTAGGGCTCTTTTGGTCCAAGGGGACCAGATGGTCCTTCAGGAAAACCTGGAGCAGATGTGAGTAGACCAACAATTTGCCCAGTGATTTTATTATTTAAACATCATTGTGTTAAGTAGTATGTTTAATGTATTGTCAAATCTTCTCAAAAATGTTATTTTGAACACACCTAATTTAAGTAAGTTGAGTTTCCCTCTGCTTTTGATAACACAAGCCTGTTCCTCTTTATAGGGTGAGCCTGGGCCCCCTGGAAATGCAGGAGAAAAAGGATTCCCTGGCTCTCCAGTAAGACAATGCTGCTGTTTTGGATGATATTATATCAAAAGTTTCATTGTGATACATATCACTGTTTTGTCAGTGATTCAAGTTCAGAAAAGTTCAGCTTTTAAAAAGCAACCTTTCTGTTATTTTGCACTGCATCTAGTTGTTTTTGAATGTAAGAGCAAAGCCTCTTTGTTTTAACTCTTAGACTTCTAAGTATGTGCACTTTTAAGATCTGCGTCACTTGTTCTAACTATAATAGGTGGGATCAAAATAAATAGTGTACTGCTTTGTTTTTGAATGGCCTAAAAAGATGCGTTTGCCCCGAGAATATTATAGATCTGGCATTAAACAGGATGGGCGAAATGAGCCATGTTAACCAGCCAAACGCTTTTGGTTTAAGTTATAAACAATGTAATATTTGACAACAATTTGTTCCACAATCTTCTGGGATGTCTGGGAATATCAAACACGACTGCTGAACTAAATACAAAAATACTAAAACATGCTCTTTCTGATAAGAAACTGATGTATAGGCTGTGAAGCAATCTTGAGGAGTTCCAGACCACAGTGTCAAACAGGCTCAAATACAAATCAAAGGCTTTAATTATAGTGTAACTGATTTATAACAATTACAAGATGCAGTACGCAAGAAAGAACAAGTGAGAAAAGAGAAAAAAGTGAAACTGAAAATATGCAGCTTAAACAGATGGTGGCTAATTAAACACAGATGTAAACAATGACTAATTAATTTGAGGGAGGGAAAAGCCTTTAACACATATTGCAAGACTACATGGCGCCAACTAGTGTCTCACAGATTGAACCACTGTGTATCTCTATCCTTACACAAATGAAAACATCAGATGTATCAAATGCTATAATTTGCTCACAACTTCCATAATTTCCACATTAAATGCTTAGTGCATCTTTACTGAAGATGATTTGTTTCATAGGGCTCCAGAGGGTTTCCCGGATTACCAGGTCAGCCTGGGATGAAAGGTGAAAAGGTGGGTTAGATTAGGATTGTATGATTTTTACTCTTTGCACTGATCACTATTTATTATATGTCACTGTAATATGTACAAACCAAGTGTATTTTCATGTAATGTATTAACTTTGCTTTGAGGACAGAAAACTTATGAATCTCATTCCCATTTTAGGGTCACTCAGGTCTACAGGGAGGGAAAGGAGAATCAGGTGCTGTGGGGTCAAAGGTCAGAAACACAGCAAATTCACCTAGAAGTTTTCTTAAACTTGTGTCCCTGTGGTTTGATTGTCTTACTAAATGTCACTTTCTTTTCATTATCAAAGGGAGAATCAGGATCTCCTGGTGGCATGGGACTTGTGGGTGCACCGGTATGGTACACTTTGTGACTGCAATTCTGATTGTGATGTTTCATTTAAATTGATCTTTATTAGATTTGACTAAACTACACTAATATTGTACTTTAAAGGGCCCCATTGGTATGCCTGGTGAGAGAGGACGCATTGGTCCAACAGGGCCTGTGGTAAGTGATTAATGTTCTGCAAATTTGACTGTTTGCTTTAATTTGTGTTTCATCAGTAAGTCAAAATGCTTTCTGTTTGCAGGGAAAACGTGGTCTTTCGGGAAATGTGGGAAAACCAGGTCCATTGGTATGTGAATGACAGTAACCCCTCTATTAGTTCTCATTTATGCACTCAGATCACACCATCTGCACATTCACTTCTGACAAAATTTGTTAAAAGGCATAAACTACTATTCAAAGGTTTGGCGTTGTTTTGATTTTTGTAATGCTGTCTCTTATGTTCACCAATGTTGCATTTATTTGATCAAATAAGCATAAAAATAATAATATTGTGAAATAATATTACTTTTGTGCTGCTTAATATTTCTGTTGAAACCGTAATGCATGTTTTTCAGGATTCTTTGTTGAATAGAAAGTTCAAAAGAATAGCGTTTACTAAAAAAAGGATTCTTTTTTAACATTATAAAAGTCTTTAATTGTGACTTCTGGTCAATTTAATTCATCCTGGCTGAATAAAGTGTTAGTTTAAAAAAACAAAAGACCCCAAACTTTTGAAGGGTACTGTATATATGTCTAGTTCTACGACTTGGCACAAGCTGATTGGTTCATGTCGCATACTCAGCCAATGAGTTTGCACCTTTACCTTTAAATAGCTGGTTGTCATTCACTCAAGTCTTTTGCAGCAGTGTGCTTTCAGAGTTCCTCTGAAACCCTCTACCTTCCCCAGCTCCACCTGTATAGATCTGCTATGGGTTATTTTATATGCTATTTGTGCAGTATTTCTTACTCACAGCACCGTATCGCCATACGCTTTGGCAGTGGCAAGTTCCTGTACTTGCTTGCAGCGGCAGCAATAATCTACAACTACAGCAATAACCTACAGCAGCAGCAATTCAGCAGCAGCAGCATAGCAGATCTATTCCGCCAAGACCAGATACATTAGCATTATCAAATTACATTACCATGCTAAAATCTTCAGAGAGTTGTCATGGAAGAACTGCAACTGTCTTCAGATATGTGGAATATGTTCTGTGTTTTATTAATAAGGACTGATATGCTATCTAACCTGACGTTTATGTAATTTAAAGGGTCCCATGGGAATTATTGGAACCCCAGGATTTCCTGGTGGTCCAGGCATGAAGGTACGTCTGATTCATGGTTACTGTAAGAACTGCATTGCATCTTCAGACTTGTTGAAACATTATTATAGTTTTTATTTAAAAGGGATTTATGGCAAGTATGAAAAGTGAGTCATGAAACATTCTTTTTAAACACTGTGCAGGGTGAAGCAGGAGCCACAGGCCCGCGAGGTACCAGTGGACCCCAAGGCCCAAGGGGTGAACCAGGCCGGCAAGGCTCACCAGGACCACAGGGCAACCAGGTGCAGTCTCACCTGTCCTGCCCTTTAGAAAAATGTTATGTTTTAATGATTTGTGTTTGAATGATCTCCATAATGTTGATGCTACTTTTAGGGACCAGCAGGAACAGATGGCACTCCTGGACTTAAAGGGCCAGCAGTAAGTTCCTAAAACACTCATCAAAGAATGCAACTTAACATACTGCTTATTACTCAGATTTACTTATTCAAATTCAGAAAAAGGCAGAATTGCCTTTGTTTCTCATTCTTCGGGTTATGGATTTGAAGAAACCCCAACTTCCTTCTTAATTTATTCATTGTAGGGCATCCCAGGTGTGCAGGGCCCTGTTGGACTGATTGGACAGCCTGGCCCACCTGGACCTCAAGGATCAACTGGACTTCCAGGAGCCAAGGGCCAACTGGTAATGACAGTGCAGCAAATTTTAATATTTTAACCATAGTGGAAATCCCTTTTTCTGTGTGTATATTTGACATGGTGATACATTGATCAAACATACTGTGCAAATTCTTACATTTCATGTATCTCATAGGGCGACTTAGGTTCTCCTGGGTTTAAAGGAGAACCTGGTGCTAAAGGAGAACCTGTAAGTATTTACAACATTTAGGTGTCTAAAAATAATTTTCTTATAATTGTTCGATAGAAATAATGCCATCAGCACATTCATCCAATGGTGAAATTGTATATCTTTTGTTGCAGGGCCCACCTGGAGCTCAAGGAGAAATAGGGCCAATGGGAGAAGAAGGAAAGCGAGGCCCAAGAGGAGACACAGGGGCTATTGGAGCCCCAGGCCCAGCTGGAGAAAGAGTGAGTGCCATTACATTAATGTGAACAACTAACTATGGCTACTTCTTTACATGTTTGTTCTGTACAATAATATTTAATGTTTTATATTTTTCAAGGGAGCTCCAGGTAACCGTGGATTCCCAGGAGCTGATGGTTTGCCAGGTCAAAAGGTTAGAAGCATACTAAATAGTGGTCAGTAAGGTTTTAGAGGCCCCTAACATTGCCAGGAACACCTCAACATATCTATTGTCAAAGAATACTTCTAAAAATGTAATAATCTTAGTTAATCTTAACATTTACTACATTTTAAAACCAAGTTGTATAATGTTAACAGTAGTTAATGTACTCTGAACTAACATGCACATTTTAATAACTAACTTTAATAAAATGCTGTGAAAAGTAAATACTCATTGTAAGTTTTTTAATGTATTAACTAATAATAACAAATGATCAAAATTATTAATTTGTATTCCCAATATCATTCCTTGCCCAAACTATATTTTCTCTGTATTGTTTCCAGGGTGCACAGGGTGAACGTGGTGTCCCAGGCTCATCAGGGGCTAAAGGTACGACTGGAGACCCTGGCCGACCTGGGGAAACAGGAATTACAGGGGCGAGGGTTAGTAAAATTGATGTTCTGTGTATTCGTATTTTGTATTATCTTTTGCAGCACACCCTATATATAGTGCCATGCTGTTATAAAACATGTCATAATTCTGTTCTGTGGTTACATAGACATTGTAACTTGTTTTGACAGTAGTGCATGATATCGCTGGTACTTTTAATTTACTCTGATGGTACTGAGTCCACATTATTAAATGTGTTTATGTATTATATGTCATGTCTCTTTAGGGCTTGACTGGCATTTTGGGAATGCAAGGTGCAGAGGGGAAGATAGGCCCACAGGTAATATATGCATGCTTCATCTAATATAATCTTGTTATTACTTCCTATTTTAAACTCCTCAGTTGGTAGTCCTATTTGAAGCAGTGAATCCTCTTGGAATTTCCTTGGGAAAATTAGATGAACTACACACATGTAAACTCACATCCTTCTGGAATTAGCATTTTAGATTCTGAACAGCTCAGAATCATTATGCATTTAAAATAACACTTAGGTGAGTTCTGCCACCTCAGTTTCTGATTAAGATAGTGTTTTTTTCTTAGGGAGCACCAGGAGATGATGGGAATCCAGGTACAGCTGGGTCTACGGGAACCAGAGGTGCAGCAGGAACCATGGGCCTGCCCGGACCTAAAGGCTTCAGTGTAATTCCCTATTATATGTATATTTATTTTAAAAAAAGCCTTAAGATGATATTGTAAATACTATTGACGTGTCATATTGTATATCTTATAACACTTTTGGAGCAATGAGTGTCAGGGAGATGTAAAGGGGACTTTGCAGTCTAATTTCAAAGAATATATTATAACCAATTTCATTTTTTATTATAACATTAATAGTGTTTTTCTCATTTTTAAGAGTGTTGAAATGTTACATTTACCAGAATTACACTATTTTGGGCTTGCTTGCTGCTCTGACATTTCAACTTCCTCTAAGTGTTGAAATCAGGGAGAATTAAGAACTCATATCAGCTATAAAAAATTATATTTTCAGTTAATTTAGTATGTATGTGTATAGTTTATAGCTATTTTTAGCAATCAATTTTCAGATTTTGTGCATTAAAGTTAATTGGTTGGTTGCTAGAAAACTGAATTGGTTTGTATCGTAAGTCCAAGGCTATTTCAGTTTTTTTTTTCTAAAAGTGAAAATATAATTTCCATCACACATAGTGTCATGCTATTAGACATTACATTGGAAGCCACTTGAAAGCTGATGAAGTCCACTGACCAGATCTTTATTTCAGAATGTTATAAATGTTTTAATATAGATAAAGCATTATTTGAAGTCTTTTCAGTAAACAAAAGTGCCTCTAATGGATGAATTACCCCTTAATATTGTAGTTAACATATTAAAATGTAGGCGAGATTGTAAGATAAGCCATTTTTTACTTATGCAGTCCTTAAGATAAGGGAAAATAAGGCAGAAGTGCAATGAAAGTATCTAAGTAATTTCAGGATGTTTCCTAAAGGATTCTAAACTTATGGCCTTTTATAAAAAAAAGTGTTCCTGTGGCTCAATTTGCCCCAGTTTAGGGGTAAGTTGACCCGAGTCAGTGGGTAAGATGAACCATCTGGGTAAAAACTTACCATCTGACCGAATCTGACTCAAACCCATGTGAAATTTTAAAGATAATTTACCTCTTTTAAAAACGTAATAATCAAATTTCATTTTACAAACAGTCATATTTCTTTTCTTAAAGCTAACCTAAATGGAAAAAAAAATAACCAGATGAAGTTTAATTTTCAATCTTTAATTGTTTGCATTTCTGAAACAATATGTTGAACACCAAAGTTTTAACCTTCCCAAAAACAGACTAAACAGAGAGTTTGTTGAGTAAAATTAAATAAAAACTGAATCCGAATGAAGCAATGAGTGTCACTGAAATGAATAAACATTTTAGTCAAAAGATTCTTGGCATGGTAGCTTTTCTGCAATGTCGAATTAGGGACTACAGGTGGAAAGATATATTTGATTATAATGTGATGAAAAGCATCTTCTGATTCTCAGAAAAGGATTTATCAAATAAACTATAAATAATATCTATATATATGATAAACTAAACCAGTTGCGTAATATCACAATGCCAGTTTACACTTAAGAGATTTAACTTAACTTCAATACCATATGGTTTTAAGTTAAAGTCTTGGCTCAACTTACCCCACAGCATTTGGCTCATTTTGCCTCATAGCTGACATTTTGGAAAAAACTAGCTAGCTTACCAGTTCAGGCTAATATTTAGCTAAATGATTTGCATGGTTTTATATGTTGCTAAATCACCTATATGCCTCATGAATATTTTTAGACCTGGATAAATTTGCTTTGATGTAACAGCCATTATATCTGTTATGCTAAAATTTTACTTTGACAAGCCAAAAACAGTTCTTTAAATGAATGGGTGCTTTCCACTCCTCCTATGTGTTTCTCCTTTTCACAGTCTGGCAGAAATGATAGGTGATTCCAAAATACATGGTCACATGACAGTAAAAGTGTCAACTTATCCACTGGCTCAACTTACCCCACTCTCCCCTATACTAAAAAGAATCCGTAAGACAGACAGAGAGAGAGTTTATGACACTGACTTTTATCATGTTTTTATGGGCAGTTATAAAGTTTCATGTGATGATTTTCCCCTTTATCTTATGTTTTCCTATTATGAAATTATCTTTCTGAATATGCAGGGTGATCCAGGGAAAACAGGAGAGACAGGATCACCAGGACCTTCAGGACAAAGAGTGAGTCGTGGCTTGCAATTATGGTGCAACACTGTCTTGACGACCTTAAAGCATACTTTAACATTTCACAGCAAGCTGTTATAAATGTCATTCTCTTTTTGCGTAAATGCTTCTGTTGTAGTATTTCAATGGCCTGTCAGTGCTGGGATTGTATAGCGTAGTGATTTAAAAGTCAAGTCAGTCATTATGATTTGATATGATGGTTATGATTCCTGCAGGGTGCTAATGGAAAAGATGGAGAAGAAGGTCCAGCGGGAACTCCAGGACCTCCTGTGAGTCTTCCAATTAATCATTTAAGGCACCTTTATGGCTATTTACATTTTCTGTATATTTTGGTTGGTTAATTTCTTAGGTATTTCAGATGATACATCTTGAGTGGTGCAGTATTAAGAGGAGGATCTTACAACATACAGTTGGGTTTTTTGTATTTCCTTTCAGGGAATAGCAGGAAAGAGAGGAGAACAAGGACCTCCTGGACTAACTGGCTTCCAAGTATGTTCTGTTTACTTCGGTTATGGTTTCAGTCAGAGATTACGTTAAACATTGCCCTCACTGCCAACACAACCAATTTTCAAATGCTCTTTAAAGGGCCCATATCTTGAGAAATTGTCCTTGATTTTTTTTCATTTAAACGAGATTGATGTACAAAGACAACAAACTACACTTTTTAGGGCTCAAAACTTCCTCCCTAGTCCAAAAAGACAGAATCAAGCAAAATCAGTTCATTGTGAAATCTTAGGATTTTTGCCCACATTAACAATGACACTTGTTTACTTGGTGTTCAAAAATTCTGTCTAGGCAGTCAAGGTTATACAATGTGGGAAAATCCGTCAAACATTGTTTCAAACTTCTGGTTCTTTTCTAAATCATTTTTGGTATGACCTTGACTACCAATACACGCGGACATCAGGGACAAAAATACAGTAATTCATATATATGTGATCCTTAAATATTTTACAAACAGTTGAGGTCAAAAGTTTGCATACACCTTGCAAAATCTGCAAATTGTTAATTATTTTACCAAACTAAGAGGGATCATTCAAAATGCATGTTATTTTTTATTGAGTACTGACCAGAATAAGATATTTCACATGAAGGACCTTCACATATAGTCCACAAGAGAAAATAATAGTTGAATTTCAGAAAAATTACCCAGTTCAAAAGTTTACACACACTTGATTCTTAATACTGTGCTGTTACCTCAATGATCCACAGCTGTTTTTTTTGTTTTTTTTTTGTTTAGTGATGGTTGTTCATGAGTCCCTTGTTTGTTTTGAACAGTTAAACTGCCTACTTTTCTACAGAAAAATCCTTTATGTCCCACAAGTTCTTTGGTTTTTCAGCATTTTTGTGTATTTGAACCCTTTCCAACGATTGTATGATTTTGAGATCCATCTTTTAAAACTGAGGACAACTGAGGGACTCATATGCAACTATTACAGAAGGCTGAAATGCTCACTGGTGCTCTAGAATGAAAAATAATGCATTAAGAGCATTAAGAAGATGTGTACATTTTTCTTATTTTGCCTAAATATATTTTTTCATTTAGTACTGCCCTTCACAAGCTACAGAAAATACTTAATTGTTTTCTAGAAGACAAAATAAGTTAATTTAACCCTGATCTTCAAATTAAAAAAAAAATTTCACTTACATTTTCTCTTAATGAATTGTGTTTCCTTCTGAAGCATCAGTGAGCGTTTGAACCTTCTGTAATAGTTGAAATGTCTTATTTAGGTCCGTACTAAAAAAATAACATGGATTTTGTGTGACCCCTCTTATTTTGGTATAATAATTAACATTTTGCAGATTCTGGAAGGTGTATGTAAACTTTTGAACTCAACTCTTATTTCTGGAAAAGTAACATCTTTTATTATGCTAAAATTTTAGGGTTTGCCTGGACCCCCAGGCCCACCAGGAGAGTCAGGAAAACCTGGTGATGAGGTGCGTTTTTCATTTCTTTGTGCTCTTTACCTAAATGCTGTATTCTAGTCTTTACTGAATGTCATTTCTGCTGGTGAGGAAGAACACAAATTGACTGAGAATGGGAATTATTAAAGAACCTTATGACTTTTATTTTTTTCCCCTCAGGGTATCCATGGAGAGGCTGGTGGCGCAGGGCAGACTGGTCCAAGGGTGAGCCTATTGTACTTACACTTCAGTGTGTCAGTGCACAGCATTTAGAAGTGCACACTCTCAATCTCCCAGTGTTTTATCTGTCGTTTTTGTAGGGTGAACGTGGAACCCCAGGAGAGAGAGGTGAACCTGGACCTAACGGTTTACCAGGATCCAAAGGAAGCCCAGGAACCCCTGGACCTGATGGTCCCAAGGTTAGAGCCAGATTTTTACCCACTAGTAATCATCATGCATTTAGTTCCTAAAAGATAAAATAACATAACGGTAGCAAATAAAAAGAATACATTAACTGAATGCTTTTACCATAGTTTTGTGTACAACAATATTATAATCTTGATACATGTTAATGGCTGTGCAGGGTAAACCAGGCCCCGCTGGAATTGTTGGAGAACCAGGACCACCAGGTCTACAGGGCATGCCAGGAGAGAGAGGCATAACTGGACCAGCCGGGCCTAAAGGAGAAAGTGTGAGTGTGGCTCTGAGAGATAAGAGAAAACGGGTCTGCTTAATCAAAGGCTTTGGCACATGTTAAACATTTGCACATGCATAACAAACACAGTATAGATTTTACTTTCATTCTTCGCAATCAGTGCAACAATGTTGCATATATTAAATATCTTGGTGGGTAAAACTCTGTAAGGCATGACGGTTGACATATACTGGATCACTCGCTAATATCCTCAGGCAGGAAGTTAATATTCTCTAATATTATCTGTGAAACATTTTCTGTGGTGCTGTGAAGTAGAAACTGCAACCACATCTGTAATGTATCAAGCAGAATTCTCAGTTTTTCTTATCGATTTACACAAAACCTTGTGTTTTAATACTCTTTATCTGTTTTCTCAGGGCGCAGTGGGTGACAGAGGAGCAGAAGGAGCGGCTGGCAACGATGGGGCTCGAGTGAGTGACACAGAGCCATAATTTACTGGAAAAATTTAACCTGCTAGTTAATAATTCTGAATTCAGAAATATCCATATTCAAATTCAGTATCCATTACTTAATAAAGCAGGGGTTACAGAGACACTAAATAAAATGTCATTAATCTCTGTAGGGATTACCTGGTCCTGTTGGACCTGTTGGACCAGCTGGCCCACCTGGGGAGAAGGTTTGATTTTTTTTCTCTTTTTTTTTTTTTTAAATCAATTTGGCTAAGTGGTAAAATTAATCCCATCTGTTCTTCTGGTGGTGTTTATTTCCACAATACTAAGACTTTGATGTTTCTTCCGTTTCTTAAAAGAACTGATTAAAAAGTACATTTTACAGCTGTTGCTGCTTAAATGTACTCAGAACTGATTGTTCAATTACAGGGAGAACAAGGCCCAAGAGGCCCTTCTGGATCTCCAGGCTCCAGAGCAATGGCTGTGAGTAGAGAAATTTACCATGAGAAAACCTGACTGTTTATGTTTGCTGAAGTTCTTTTCTCATGTGTTTCACAATTCCACTGATGTATTGCGTTTTAGGGCTCACCTGGTGAACCAGGTCCTACTGGTCCTGTTGGGTTTGCTGGACCTCCTGTAAGTCCATCCATCCATTCATCCACCCATAAAAAACATGTTTCTCTGATATAATGTGTCATAAGTTGGAAATATTGTCATGTTTTTGTGCTAGGGTCCTGATGGTCAGCCTGGAGTTAAAGGTGAAACTGGAGAGGAAGGTGCAAAGGGAGAATCAGGGTCTCCAGGGCCTCAGGGAATGGCTGGAAAACCTGGACCACAGGTGAGCAAAACGACTGACATATGAATATTTTATCAAACGTGAGAGTAAAGACTAGTACAGTCACAATAATCACAGATTATATATAACCCAATTTTTGAATGGTAATGTGTATATGTTTGGACTATATTGGTCCCTTCAGAAAAAAAAAAAAAAACATGTATAAACGTAGTGCTTTTTTTAGGGAGTGGTTGGAATTACAGGCCTCAAAGGTGGCAGAGGAACTCAAGGAGCAGCTGTAAGTATCAAAATCACTGTTTCTCCACTTAAACATACTCAGAAATGCTCAGTTAATCCTCTTACAAATCCTCTTACATCTTTTCCTCCTCACTTTTTGTGGAATCCTCTTTGGCTTTCTCCTTTTTCTAAAAGGGTCCTAGTGGTTTCCCAGGATCCCCAGGAGGTGTCGGCCCACCAGGCTCTGCTGTGAGTGATTCCATAATACGGATTTAACCCACAAAGCAGTGCTTAAAATTGTAGTTGTTAGATTTGACCAGTAAAACATATATGGACTCTCACACTCATATTTTTTGTCCAGGGTCCAGTTGGTGAGCCTGGTCCTATTGGAGCCCCAGGTAAAGAGGGCCCACCTGGGCTTCTAGGAGAACCTGGAGGTCCTGGTCGCCAGGGGGAGCGTGGAAACCCTGGACCTGTTGGTAGCCCTGGAGACAAAGGTGAACCAGGAGAGGACGGACTGCCAGTATGTGATACCTTATTACTCAAATTTTAATCTTTGCAGGATGGTTTGTCATTAAGGGCTTTTGCACCGGAGGAACCTTTTCATAGTTTCTAGAACTATTGGTGGAAGTTTACACTTTTTGGCATGTTCACACCACAGGAACTAAGAATGTACAGTGCCTTGCGAAAGTATTCATACACCTTCATTTTTTCACGTTTTGTTATGTTGCTGCGTTGTTAAACTGCTTTAAATTACTTTTTTTTCCCACATCAGTCTACACTCCATACACTATAATGGAAAAGCAAAAAAAACAGATTTTTAGCATCTTTGCAAGTCTATTAAAAATAAACAAATGATTCGATTGCGTAAGTATTCATACCCTTATCTGGGACAGTTGAAATTTAGCTCAGGAGCATTCATATCGCTTGTAGATGTTACTACACTTCCAGTGAAGATAACCTGTGGCAAATTCAATGGAATGAGTATGATTTGACACACACACATCTTAATAAAAGGTCTAACAGCTGAAAATGCATATCAGAGCAAAAACCAAGCCCTGAGGCCATAAAACTTGCCTGTAGGGCTCAGGGACAGGATTGCATCAAGCCACACATCAGGGGTCTGCTGCATTGAAGGTTCACTGAAGCATGTAGTCTCCATTACCCTTAATGTGGTTAATAAAACAACCAGTACTCTTCCTAGAGCTGGCCTCCTGGCCAAATTGAGCAATTGATGGAGAATGGCTTTGGTTATATTGGTGACCAAGATCCTGATGGTCATTCTAGTTGAGCTCCATGATCATATGTGGAGATCGGAGAAATCTACAGAAGGACACTGTAACACTCCATCAATCTAGTCTTTATGACAGTGTGGCCAAACTCAATCTTCTCCTCAGCGAAGACGAAGATAAAAGCACATTTGGAATTTGCAAGAAAGCACCTAAAGGACCCTCGGACTGTGAGAAACAAGATTTTCTGGTCTGATGAACCTCAATTCCAAGCATCATGTTTGAAGGAAACTAGGCACTGCTCAGCACCTGTACAGTACCATCCCAAAAGTAAAGTGTGCTAATAGCAGCCTCAGGCTGTGGGGTTGTTTTTCAGCGGCAGGGACTGAAGGACAAAAATTCTGAGATAGCCTTAGTGAAAACCCAGTTCAGAGTATTAAGAACCTCTGACTGGACAGAAGGTTCACCTTCCAACAGGACAATGACCCTAAACACACAGCAAGAGTGGCTTATAGACAACTCTGTGAATGTCCTTAAGTGGCCCAGCCGGAGGCTCAATCAAACATTTCTGGAGAAACCTGAAAATGTGCATCTGCCCCCATCCAACCTGATAGAGCTTGAAAAGTGAAGAGGTGAGGTGAAGAATGGCACATAATTGCCAAATGGAGATGTACAAAGCTTGTCACATCATACCCAACAAGACTTAAGGCTGTAAAGGTGCTTCAGCTAAGTACTGAGCTAAGGGTATGAATACTTATGCAATGTACTTATTTCAGTTTTGTTTAAAACAGTTCTATAGGAAATACCAGTGATGTAAGTGTACGCATTTTTAAGCATTTTTAAAAAGCCAAGAAAAAATATTTACTCAACAAACATGGAAAAAACAATAACCGCATTTAGCCACCTGTTGTCTGCAGCATTGTGTTCTTTTCTCAAATATCGATAATATGTATCTCTGCAAGATAGCATATGAGACTTAGTCAAATTTTTGTGCTCTTTTAATCGCGTAAGTTGTGCATTTACATTCAAAAACAACAAAAACAGCTCCAATCACGGTGTCCTCCATTCACCAGTTGTTGGCGTTTGTAAATTCTGCAAATAAAGACTTCGTTCCCGGCTGCTTCAGAGCTCCTGCTGCCAATGCGAATGCAACCAGGAACACAGCCCAAGAGGGAAATTGGTTCTCTAGGAACTAGCCAGCAGGGTGGTTCCTAGAGAACCAATTTCCCACCTAAGCTCTTAGAACTACGCATTGCGAAATCTCCTATAAATTAAAATTTCAAATTTGAAATTTGAAAGTTTATTATTAGAAATTTTTTAAACTTGAAATTTTAAAATTTGAAATTTAAAATTGTTATATGCTACAGAATTAAAATGAAATAATTTTAATATTTTATCTAAAATGCGTATTTCTTTAACTTAACATAGGGCCCAGATGGGCCACCAGGACCTGGTGGAACTCCAGGACAGAGGGGACTTGTGGGTCTTCCTGGAATGAGAGGAGAGCGTGGTATGGCTGGCCTTCCTGGACCTGCGGTAGGTCACTGTTTTTACCTTCTTGTCATGCCAGCAAATATTTTGAAATTAGTCTTTTTTTTGAATTACATTTCTCAGCCTCTAGTTGGTTGTTTAATTATTCAAAGATGATGATGCCAAAAGCCAAATTCTTTGACTCCTCTACTATCTGTTTGGTTTCTTAAGGGTCCACCAGGAAAAGCTGGCACCCCTGGTCCTCATGGAACCAAAGGTAGTGCTGGACCGGTTGGTTTGCCAGGAGCAGCTGGACCTAGAGGAGATGCTGGCCCAGAGGTATGAGATGTCAGTGTGTAAAATACACAGTCAAGTTGACCGATTATAAATATATAAAAAAACATTTTCTTAATGAATTTCTTCTTAAATTAGGGTTTGGCGGGAGCTGATGGAATTCAAGGAGCTGATGGTATCATTGGACCCAGAGTATGAACCCATTCATCATTTGCCACAGTCTTATTAAAAAATTGTTCAATCAAGTAGGGCCAAGTTCAAATGATGTGTTAACTTGCTCTCAGGGTGAAAGAGGAGATGCAGGACCAGAGGGTCTTGCAGGCGGTCAGGGAGCACCAGGAACGCAAGGACCTGTCGGGACTCCTGGAGGTCCAGGACAGAGAGGAGATCAGGTTTGTTTCTGTATTCATTGCTAAAACTTCACAGCAAATTGTGTTTAATAAATGTACATGTAGGATTTAAAATAGCTATGGTGTTTTTTTATTTTGTTCAATTTTTATTGGGTGATTTTGCTGACAGGGTGCAAGAGGTCCACCTGGTCCTGATGGTCCAGCAGGAACCAGAGGGAAAAAAGTATGTCTGCATATTTCATATTGATACAGCTAACTTTACATTCATATGTAAAATACAATTTAATGATAGCAAATGAGACATGCACTTAAATTAAATGAACTCTGAATTCACAAGAATCATGACAAATCAATTTGTGGAAATAACTTATCAACCAAAATGTCTTCTAATCAACCTTAGGGACCACAAGGGCCAATGGGAGACAAAGGTGACAAAGGAGATGCGGGTGAAAGAGGTCAGAAGGGCCATCGTGGCTTCACTGGACTCGATGGGCTACCTGGAGTAGCAGTACGTATAAGAGACAATATGTTACTTGTTACACAGTACAATATCCATCTTCAGATAATCATCTGTCAATCATTTCTCTCCAGGGTGCTCCAGGGGATGATGGTGCCATTGGAATCATTGGACCAAGTGGGCAAAGAGTGAGTGACAGATTGAAACATCACTCAACTTTGAATTGTCAAAGCACCAGCAGTACACATGCATGTTGAACAGAATTTAATTCTGAGCATGTCATTGTTAGGGACCGCCTGGCCCCGTTGGACCAGCAGGAAAAGAAGGAGATATGGGTCCACCTGGAGCAATGGGAGCTCCTGGAACTCGAGGTGCCCCTGGAGATTTTGGACCTGAGGTGAGGCATGAGATTAAGTGTACCATGTATTTTACGTATATCGTAAATTTGCTGTTCTTAGCTGGAATAGGTTTTGAGCATTTTTCACATTTGACACAATTCACAGCTGTTTGGCTGCTGAGAAACCAGCTAAACTTGATGAAACGGTCTAAAATTGCAAACAATTGGTTTAAGCTGTTTTTTAGCTGGGCTGTGCATTCAATCATCATCTCAGATGATACCGAAAATCTACAATTTATAAAGTCCTTTTTTCTGTCTCTTTTTGCCAAATTCTAATTTTCCATCCTTAATGACTCAGATACACTTTGTACTTCATGACTCATAATCATGATTAATTACCAGATGGTGCTAATGTGATTAGATGTTTAAACACTAATGTTCAGTATAAACTGTACTCGCCTATCTGTCTGTAGGGACCACCTGGAGAACCCGGCCCACCTGGACCCCCTGGTCCTCCTGGCCCCCCTACAGCCGCTGTAGATGACCTTTTTGGAACAAACTTTGACATTGACGTTGAAACTGAGCCAGAGGAACCTCCACCTCCCCCGCCCGAGTTCAATGAGGATGAGGCAAGGCCCAATAATGGATCTGAGGCGGTTCGGGTTGACAGTGAGGTTCACTTGTCTCTAAAGACCTTGGGAAGTCAGTTGGACAGCATGCGCAGCCCTGACGGCACTCGCCAGTATCCTGCCCGCACATGTCAGGATCTGAAGCAATGCTATCCTCTGAAGAAGAGTGGTGAGTGAGATCAACCAACACACAGTTTAGAAGTAGCTTAGAATGTTTTAGTTTTTCTGACCCTGATCAGGTACAGTATAAAACGGTATATCTTGGTTTTCATTTATGATACATCTCTGTAGGAAGATGCTCCATATTCAGAGCCTTCTAAAGTGATTGATGTCAAACCTGACATGATGTGCCTTGGCATGCTGTGTTTCAGTGAGCTATGGAGATTAATGATTTCAATTTCGTTCTGCTCCAGGCTCTTGCATGGCTTCAGAATGCTTGTAATATGACACATAATGCAAAAATAAGTTCTTAATAATGTTTTGCAATAACCCAAATTTCCTTAAGATAATTTTATTCAAAATATATTCCCTGAAAACAACTTTTAATATGACATGGAATTTTACACCTCAGGTAAATTTGTTTTGTTCTAAGAATGTTTAGATATTTGACTGGAAAAGTTGTATTAACTTTTATGGTGGCTTTTTTTCTAACCATTTTTAGAGCCCCTGTTTCCAAAACTTATTGTAAGAAAAAGTGTCAATAACTAAGAAGAAAAAAGATCAAATTTTAGAATTAGAATTTAGAATTTTTAGAATATCATGAGAAAAAGGTAATAAAAATCACAGTTAAAGTTGAGGTCAAAAGTTTACATACACCTTGCATAACTGCAAAATTATTTTACCAAAATAAGAGGGTCTTACAAAATGCATGTTATTTTTTTTATTTAGTACTGACCTGAATAAGATATTTTACATAAAAGATGTAGTCCACAAGAGAAATCAATAGTTGAATTTATAAAAATGTTGTTACCTGAATGATCCTCAGCTGTGTGTGTGTGTGTGTGTGTGTGTGTGTGTACTGATAGTTGTTCACGAGTCCCTTGTTTGTCCTGAACAATTAAACTAACTGCTGTTCTTCAGAAAAAGTCCCACAAATTCTTTGGTTTTTTAGCATTTTTAAAGATGTACATATCTTCATTCTATTCAAAAGTTTACAAGTCTGGCTCTTAATGCATTGTTTTTCCTTCTGGAGCATCAGTGAGTGTTTGAACCTTCTGTAATAGTTGCATATGAGTCCCTTAGTTGTTCTCAGTGTGAAAAGATAGATCTCAAAATCATAGAGTCATTGTCAGAATAGGTTCAAATACACAGAAATGCTGAAAAACCAAAGAATTTGTGGGACCTGAAGGATTTTCTCTTGTGGGCTATATGTAAACTTCTTTTATGTGAATTATCTTATTCAGGTCAGTACTAAATAAAAAATAACATGCATTTTGTATGACCCCTCTTATTTTGGTAAAACAATTAACATTTTGCAGATTCTGTGAGGTGTATGTAAACTTATGACGTCAACTGTAGTTATTATTGTTTAAAACTAGGGCTCAAAACAGAACTCATTATTTACAGAATCTAAAATTTTCTTTGTTAAAAATAGTGTTAATCATTTAATTAATATCTTTCACATTTTTGCCATGACAGCCCTACAAAATACATTTTGTAAAGTATGTATACATTTTGCAAACCACTGTGTGGCCCCCCGGGGTTTCCTGGAACACCATTTAAAAACCTTTTTGAAACCTTTAAGGTTGTGTGTTTTATGAAAAACAAACAAACATTGGAACTGAATGTTACAAGCCTTTAACAACAATATAATTGCAGATGGGTTGAAGCACCTTTTTTTAAAATCTCATTTATGTAATTAACACAGTTATGAAACACCAGCAGGCATTGTGTGAAAAAGCAATCTCCTGCCCATAAACAAAATTTGTAATGATAATTAGAGTCAGTGCATTAAGCAAAGTCGACAGAAATAAAAAAGAATAGTCTTAATTGGACAGTAGAAAGACAGAAACCACAGCTACCCAATATAAAAAGGTCATGTTGTATCTGACAGGAATTACCTGCACGCTTCCCAACCTTTCAGGAGACTTCACATATTGACCAGGGTCAGAAATTAACGAGGGCTTGTGACAAAAATGCCACCAAAATGAACAAAAATGCCTCATATATTCAAGTCAAAAAGGCAAAAAATGCCCTTGCACAATTAAACAATGTGTTATGGCTATCGCGATTAAAATTAAATGTGAAAATGAATGTAAAGTATCAATTCGTGGAATTACATTTACGTTCGCTCACACTGCATCAGCGTTGAGCCTTATAACCAATCAAACGCGTTTCTGTCGAACTTAGAATGCATTGACCAATCAGAGGCGCTCAGATTAGTCAGCGCTGAGAACGCCGAGCTGTTGTTGATTGCACACCTTCGCGAAATCCCTCATCATAAACAGCACAGTGCGGATACGACGTGAATAAAAAAAATAATATAATAGCTTCGGTGATTATAACGGGAGTTTTTGCATAACTTGTGCTAGACATAGCGAACGTCATGGGCTGACATGTTTGTCTGTGAATCCAGAATGTAACGTGCCCAAAACGAAACAAAATGTTTTTTTTTATATTGTAATCTACAAAAAAAAAAAAAAAAAAAAAAAAAAAAAAAAAATCAAAATAATATATATATATAAATTTTTTTTTTTTATTTTTTATTTATTTTTTTTTGTTTTTGTATTTTTTCATAATATTGCAGCTGAGCTCCTGGTTTTTACATGTATAATTTAGATACAATTTTAAAAAGTCTATTAAGTCGTTATTGACAACAGTTTAAAATATTGATTAAATAATTGGGTAAATTTAAATATTTGACATTAAAACAACATAGTATGGTTTTTATAATAATAAGGTGATTATAAAAATTGCTCTCACAAATGTAAAAAATGCCCCTGGAAATCAATTCCAAGGGGCAAATATTGCCCCTTAATGGAAAAGCAACACAGCATCCCACATTATTAGGACATTGATGGACGGTCATCCAGATCATATGTATTAGCCCAGACCTCAAACCAACTCTGAGAACCAGCACATAAAGGTTTAGTTACCAATATTCAAAATCCATTAGGATATTAAGTAAAGAACGTAAATATATCAAAACTTAATTTTTGATTAGTAGTATGCATTGCAAGCAACTTAATTTGGACAAGGTGAATTAAAGGTGATTTTCCTCAATATTTAGATTTTTTTGCACTCTCAGATTCCAGATTTTGAAATAGTGGTATCTCGGCCAAATATTGTCCTATCCTAACAATCCATACATCAATGGAAAGCTTATTTATAAAAATGTGTAGAGAAAAACCACACAAGAGTGTCATATATATATTAAATAATCGGGAAAAAAAATCCTTTTTTTATTTCACTGTGTTTGTGAGGATCAATTGTAAATTAGTTTCCCACTGTATCACAGGTGAATACTGGATAGATCCAAATGAGGGCAGCCCTAGAGATGCCATCCAAGTGTACTGTAACATGGAAATGGGGGAGACCTGTATACCTGCCAACCCTGCCAGTATCCCAAGAAAGAACTGGTGGACGTCACGCTCCAGCATACCAAAACCAGTCTGGTATGGAGCAACCATGAACCGGGGAGCTAAGGTTAATATGATTACAATTGTGATCATTTCCAATAGCATTACAAAGGAAATTACAAATAAATGAAATGACAGTTTTTACCTT
This sequence comes from Cirrhinus mrigala, assembly GCA_036247105.1. NCBI lineage: Eukaryota > Metazoa > Chordata > Actinopteri > Cypriniformes > Cyprinidae > Cirrhinus > Cirrhinus mrigala. The sequence goes on from CM070012.1 coordinate 8,529,867, forward strand.
GTATATGACACTAAAAGCATGTCTCATTGTACAATTACAGTATGCAGTTAAGTTTACTGTCCTTTTATTACTCCTCTTCAGTTCACCTATGGAAACAAAGAGGCACCAGCTAACGCTGTAGCTGTCCAGTTGAGATTTCTCCGCCTGCTGTCAAAGGAAGCATCACAGACCGTCACCTATCACTGCAAAAACAGCGTGGCCTATAAAGATGAGAAGAACAGCAATCTGAAGAAGGCTTTAGTCCTAAAGGCTTCTGATGGACAGGACATCAAGGCATATAGCAACAACCGTCTGAAGTACACGGTCATAGAGGACGGCTGCTCTGTATGTTTAGATTTTTGACTTTATATTGTTTGACAACATTTATTATTTACATAAAATAAAAATCAGCGTTGGGGAAGCCACTTTGCAAAAAAACCCAAGTAGTTGAACTATAAAGGTAACGTTTAAAAAGTAAGCACCAATACACTGATACTTTTCAAGGCAGTGTTTTAAATATTGTAGGCTATATTTCAGTTGTTTGCTGTTTTATTTGAATTTGCCATGCGAGAGCCATTCAGTGTCACATAATCCTTCAGAAACCATTCTAATATGCTAAATTCATGTAAAAGTTTTTTTTTTTGTTTGTTTTTTTAAAGAGAAAGAGGTCCCTTAGTCAGTTGAGGTCAAAACTTTACATCCCCCTTTCAGAATCTAGGGATCATATAAAATGCACGTTATTATTTAGTACTGACCTGAATAGGATATTTCACATAAAAGATGTTTACATATAGTCCACAAAACAAAACAATAGCTGAATTGATCAAAATGGACCCGTTCAAAAGTTTACATCCTCTTTATTCTTAATACTGTGTTGTTACCTGAATAACCCACAGCTGTTTTTTTTGTCTAGTGATAGTTGTTCATGAGTCCCTTGTTTGTCCTGCTCAGTTAAACTGTCCGCTGTTCTTCAGAAAAACCCTTCAGGTGCCACAAATTCTATGGTTTTCCACCCTTTTTGTGTATTTGAACCATTTCCAACAATGACTGTATGATTTTGAGATCCATCTTTTCACACTGAGGACAACTGAAGGGACTCATATGCAACTATTACACAAGTTTCAAACGCTCACTGATGCTTCAGAAGGAAACACAATGCATTAAAAGCCAGGGGTGAAAATTTTTGAATTTGAAGATCAGGGTAAATTTAACTTATTTTGTCTTCTGGGAAATATGTAAGTATATTCTGTAGCCTCTGATGGGCAGTACTAAATGAAAAAAAAACAACAACATGATATTTAGGCATCTCCATTCTGTTCAAAAGTTTTCACCCCCTGGCTCTTAATGCATGGTTTTTCCCTCTGGAGCATCAGTGAGTGTTTAAACCTTCTGTAATAGCTGCAAATGAGTCCCTCAGTTGTCCTCAGTGTGAAAAGATGGATCTCAAAACCATACAGTCATTGTTGAAAAGGGTTCAAATACACAAAAATGCTAGAAAACCAAAGAATTTGTGGGATATGAAGGACTTTTTGAAGAACAGCAGACAGTTTAACCAGTTGTTCAGGACAAACAAAGGACTCATGAACAAATATCAATTAAAAAAAACAAATAAAAAAAAAAACAGCTGTGGATCATTCAGGTAACAACACAGTATTTAGAATCAAGGGGATGTAAACTTTTGGTCATTTTTATTAATTCAACAATTATTTTCGCTTGTGGACTATATGTAAACATCTTTTATGTGAAATATCTCATTCAGGTCGTACTAAATAAACAATAACATGCATTTTGATCTCACTATTATTGCTGGTATTTTGGTAAAATAATTAACAGATTCTGAAAGGGGGATGTAAACTTTTGACCTGTATACTTTTATTCAGCAAGGACACATTATTTGACACACTGAATGACCTGTTCTCATTTTCCTTCTTCAAATTGCATCTTTTGAATCATTGTGAACAGCCCTTGAGTTAGTTAGTCCCCAACGCTGATGACAATATCAAGAATAACATTCTTAACAAGTGTTTTGTTTGTGCAAAAATTCTGCTAATAAAAACAACCTCACAATGCTTCCTCTTTGTTCCTCCCTCCAGAAACCCAACGGTGAATGGGGCAGGACCGTCTTTGAGTACCGCACACAAACACTTTCACGGCTGCCCATTGTGGACTTGGCTCCAGTGGATGTAGGTGGCAAAGATCAGGAGTTTGGCATCGATATCGGCCATGTGTGCTTCTCGTGAAACCAAGGATAAAAGCCTCATCATTTGGACTTGAGCACTCAGCCAATACAGTATTTATTGTTGAACACCGTCTGTAAGGGCCTTGGGGAATTTCTGACCTTTATTTCATGATTATTCATGATGGTTTCCACTAGCCTGTGGTGTATGAGTGCATGAGAGACTATATGGACCTTTTAATTTATACTTTATACACCAGGTGCTATTTAAAAATTGGTGAAAACATTCATTGAAATTAATTCAAAAACTTGTGTTTTACAAATCTAACTGTGCCTTTTCTGTCTAATCTGTATGTTGTTTTATAGATGATGTTCACGCTTAAATTTCAGTCATTTCAAGTGGATTTTGAAGGTCAAGTGGAGAGATGAGAGAGATGAGTTTGTTTGTGCTGTATTAAAGTGGGATATTATTCAGGACAGCATATCTGCATTCAATTCCCCAGCAGTGCTCTTCCCAAGCCCGAAAACTACTGTTTTTTGTTGATAGCAAACTGTTGGACAGATGATTCATTTATACTCAATTATTAACGAGAACTCTCAAAGAAACCAATGCTGGTCTCATTAAAAGGCTCATTAGCCACAAAATGCACGACAAAGAAACTCTTTATCCAGCTTTTTACAGCACAGGCACTTGGGGGGGTCAATTCTTTGTAATGAATGCCAAATTAAACATTTGAATTCCTTTTCAACAGACCTCTATTGATTTTTGCCATGAATAAATGTCTGAAAACAAGAATGGTTTTCTGTTACTAGAGTTACTGTTTGCGGCTGTTAAAAAAAAAAAAAATTACAGAGCTATTATAGTGTGCTGTCAGTTTTCGTTTATTCACCACCAAAGAGCAAGTGAGATGCATTTAACAAATATTAAAACAGCCATCAATGAAAGTAAAAAGGATCTGGACATCTGGAAATATAAATCGCAGCAACAATCTTGCAGAACATATTAAAAACCCACCAGTTTTTGATTTTATTTCAAGGCTGACAAATCTATAGCCCTGAAAAAATTGTTTAGATATTACAGTTTATGGTTGCACATGAGCAACTGCCTCTGGAACCACATTATATGGGCCATTCTACAGAATTGGTCCAAAGTCAGAGTTGGAAACTTCCTGAAAAAAGTGTCTTTTTTTACAAACAAATCCAAGGTACACATTTCTAATAATTGTGCAGTTAATTCTCATATTGTATTCTCAGAAAGTTTTCTCAGAGGTAAATCCATAATTAAATTTATAATAATATTTCAAGTGTAATTTTTAAAATTTGTTGTATTTTGAATCCAATTTGTCTTTGTAAAAGTCAAAAAGTTGATCATACTGATTTCAAAGTTAAGGATTCAGTAGTTTGAATATACATTGAACCAAAAATATCATAGCATCTTAGTTGATAATTCAATATACTTTATTTTTGACAAAACATCCCATGTTTTGGTCGTGACAGCACATTTGCAGTAGTGACGAATTTTAACCCACATACTAAAACACTACTAAAACATACTAAAATTCAAAAAGATTGCATAACTGTCCTAAAATTTTGTTTATTTCCCTCAAATATGAGGATTATGTGTTCCCTTTTGTCACTATCGGAAGAATGACAACATGTTTTGGTAGTGTCTGTTTCAGTAGTGACTGATGGAAACTGATGGAAAAACTCCCAAAAAAGTGTGCTTAATTATAGAAAAAAGTTTTTTTGAACACATTTACCTCAAAATGATGAGACCTATCTACTCACACCTTGTAGCTATGAGAAAGAGGGACAGAGAAATATTTCCTGATCATGAATTTATGGGTTTCGTTAAAATCAGTCTTAGCCAATAGGCTAAAATATGCACTGTTTCGGTAGTGACATGAAAAATGTGGGACGCATTTTTTTATAAAAAGTTTTATAATTTACAAAGAAAATGTAAAAAAAATAATAATTTTTGGACCACTTTTTTTTAGAATTTTTTAGAATCAAAAAGGTACTTTTAAAAACAACAATGGAAAAAATACAAAAATGATTTCAATATCATTTTTATATCATTTTTATAAGTTGAAATTTAGGGGTTAGGGTTCGGGACAGCCACCTCCCAATTGAAAGTACCCAATAAATGATGATTTTATATATATTAAGCTTACTAATATTTTAAATATTATTGTGGGTTTGAATAGATAATAGAAGGATCTTAAAAAACATCTAAGATTTGAACACTTAAATGCTTTTTAAATTTGTTTTTTTGGTTGTGGGACAGCAGTTTGCACCAATTCTGTAGAATGGCCCATATATATATATATAATTTGGTATAAAACATTTTATACACAACTTCTGGCCAATTTAAACAGTCTAAATTTGGTCAAAACTCTAGAAAATTTCTAGAAAGGGCTAGAGCACATTTTGTGTTTCTCTCACAGTTTCTGTTACAAGATTAAGAAGTTAAAATTCACAAATCATATGTACAATCTGAAATGCTGATTTTATCATATAAAAATAGAAAGGACCTTTACAGACTTTTTTTTTTTTGAGGCTCCTGCTAAACTTCTTTCAAACTCGATTCAAAATCAAATATTTAAATATGTAATTTTTGAGGGTTTTGTGGTCAATAATCACAGCATATAAAAAATGTCTTTCCAAAATCAGCATCGGCTGTCCACCTGATCCAGGGAAAACACCGTCCCCTCTAGAGTCAGTCCCATTTGGAACCCCTCCTGCCAAAACAACATGTAAAATATGAACAAAACTGTGAGCTCAATATAAACACAACAAGATCAATGACAATGTTAAACTGAAGTTTAGATAACACTATAATAATTAACATTATAACAAACATTAATGCATAACATATTAGCAGTTTAAGATTATCTTTAAAATTTTAAGAACAATAGTTTTACATTGCCTGTTTTACATTGCACATGTCAGTGGCGGCATTTTTAACCGTGTTTATGAAACGTCGAATGCAGCCAGAACACAGCAGCATTTAGGAATGGGTCTCTATGAGCGCACATTCTCATTGGATAGTGCATTTTTTTTTTCTGCATGCCTAATAAAAAAATAATATTAGGGTTGAAACTACTTGCAGCTGCACAGTACTGCTTATATGTCTGTGTAAAACAAGTTTAAGTTTCAATTAGTCTGAAAATACAGACAGCATGCATGCAATAACCAGGACCACACAGAATCTGCAGAACCTTTGCCTCTGATGATTATACTTTCTCACAAAGAAAGATACGTAAAAAACACAATGTTGGTCTAATATATTAAAGGGATAGTTCACCCAAAAATGAAAATTCTGTCATTAATTACTCACCCTCATGTCGTTAAAAATTAATTCGGATATTTTTGATGATATCTGAGAGCTCTTTGACCCACAGACAACAAGGCCAAGGCACAGAAACATACACTGTAAATAGTTTTCACCAGTTTTAAATTAAAAACTTACATTTAGCAGCTGCCTTAAAATTTTAAGTTAAATCAACTTACAGCAAGTCATTTCAATTCACTACAATAAAGTGAGTTAAAATGACTTGTACTTTTAAGTTGATTTAACTTAAAATTTTAAGGTAGCTGCTGAACTTAAGTTTTTAAAGGAACACTCCACCTTTTTTGAAACTCTTTTTTGAGTAAACAGTTGAGTTTTACCATTTTCGAATCCATTCATTTTCGAGCAAGATGCTAACGGTCTAATCGGATTCAATGATCTATGCTAAGCTGTGCTAAAAGTGCTACCGCCAGATCTGGAGATCGGCTGAATGGATTCCAAAATGGTAAAACTCAACTGTTTAACTCTAGGGGAGTTGGAAAATGAGCCTATTTTCAAAAAAAGTGGAGTGTTCCTTTAAGTTGAAACTGGTGAAATTTTTTTACAGTGTAGTAAGGATGCTGTTAAAATAACCCATGTGACATCAGTGGTTCAACTGTAATTTTATGAAGGCACAAAAAGTATTCTCATAGCATCATAAAATTACGTTTGAACCACTGATGTAAAGTCACATGGACTATTATAACGATGTCCCTACTACATTTCTTAGCTAAGACTGTGGTAGGACCCCTGGTGTCTATGCAGAGGCAGAGAGCTCTTGGATTTCATCCAAAATATCTTAATTTGTGTTCCGAAGATGAATAAAGGTCTTACGGGTTTGGGATGACATGAATTTTCATTTTTGGGTGAACTATCCCTTTAAGACATACAATAAAATAGACGACACAAATCATGCTTGTAAATCGAAACGTACATCTTGTAAAACCATATCAAAACATTAGAGGACACACTGTGAGGGTGAATCAGGAATGAACAAGTACAAACCATCTCTGCCGCTGAGAGGTTGGGGGTAGCATTCAGGGTAAAAGGAGAGATGAAGATAATTGAATTATTCAGGATACCGGTTTACAGATACATAAGTGCACTTAGAGAGTCTAATAATCTGAACACAGGTACAATGTCCTCAGAAACGAAAACTTTCGTAATCCTCTGGATTATTAAGATCGGAATTAAAACCGGTCTATAATAGAGTGGGGTGACTGCTGCCAGCCAAACACTGCATCCTTTGATCTATTAATATTGTTTGCCAATCATGTTGGCTGCTTCTGCTGTTTACATGTTTATGACACATTACTGAGAGCATTTCTCTTTCCTGTATCAAGAATTCTGTCATAATCCTACTTCAAAGCATGTGAGCAACAGGTTCAAAATTATTTACACTCATTTTTAGCATTCAAATTTGCACACTGCGTCAAAGCCAAAATTAAAACTTCATGATACATACACAAGTACCGTGGTACTGTGGTTCAATCCTATGATGTTTAGTACTTGCATGGTTCCACAAAAATAAAACAGCTTTAACTAAATGTGCTCACCTGCATCTCATCCAGTTTGGACTGGATGTCTGGGGTGAAGACAGCAGGTCCACAAATGAATGGATCAAATGGTTCTGCTCCAAACAGGTCGATATCTACAGCACAACCAGACAAATTAGTAAATCATCTGTCATTTAGCAAACACCTACTGAATGTGCAATAGTTCATGGATTAGCCCTTGCACAGTTTAAACCTTTAAAATTATATTTACATATACAAATGTCAATTCATAATATATAATTACTATATATATATATATACACACACAAAAACAAATTATTAGTGAAATTCACAGCGGCATACTAACAAATGTCTCCATCCCATACATCTATACTCTGGCTTCATTTGTTTTCAACTCAAATGGACCCTTTTATAGAGAAGCATATTATATTAGCAATTATAGATTTTGCCCTCAGGCGCTTGAAAATGTAACACATTCATCTAAGTGAGACAGCAGAAATAAAGAGCCCCCCACCTCTGTCTTTTTTTGGAGACAGGAGCGGAGATGAGATGCCGTTGAAGTTCAGTCGTCTTGTTATTGGAGACTCGGGGGTGAATGGAACCATATCGAATATGTCAGTAGAGGGCGCTCTAGCTTGTATGCTTCCAGCCTAATAATGTGGATATAAGAGTAAAACGTGTTAAAGGCGTCAAAACCACTTCCACACTCCATCCGTGTGATATGCATTTAACTCTAAATTCAATGTAAACATTTTATCACAATGTTTTTTTTTTCCTTTTAAGTAAGAAGGTTGAAGCAGTGGTTCACAAAAACTGTGGAGACTTCCTTAGTTATGAAATCTTTGTTGATTTTCGCCATTTAAATGTACAGCACTGATGACAGACGCGAAAACAAATGAGGTTTGTTTTAGTTTTGTTCCTAAATGATCATAAAACTTTCATTCTGGGGTGAACCATTTCTTGAATTACGGCGTACAAACAACATTATCCCAGACGTGCCAGAAACAAACGGGTGAGGAAACAATTTGCCTTCAATTATGATCGGTTATCAAATGAACTTGGAACGAAGAGTGAATAATGCAAACACATTTGATGTGCTTTTCAGAGCTTGACAGTTAAAATCACCATCTTGTGTTTCACAAACATAAACACTATAGGTTTGGAGAAATATTGAAGTGAGTCAGTGTCAGCAACCTTTAAAAATTACTATTTTAGCCCAACTGTTCCTTTTATATTGCACCTGCAAAGCAGTACTACTTATTCATTTACTTTATATATAATGTTTTTTTTTTTTTTTTTTAATTCTTTGCAACACAGGAATTAACAGAACACATCAGAATAATGTAGGCCTACTTCTAAAAAGTTACATACAAACATTTTTTTTGTCATTTAAAACTATTTTTCTTCATTCGAAACATAAAACTAAATTTCTAGTATTATAAGAAGTTTCTGTAGTTGTGGCTTACTTATTTCATTTTAAGTATTAGTTAAATTAATAATTGTAATAATTGTAATATATATATACTTACTTACTAATATGGAAAGTTTTTGACTTTCAAAAGGAGGTTTCACCAAAAAATTGAGAAAATTGAGAACCACTGAGTAGACAATAGTCCACCCATGGTTTAATCTACTACAGGGGTGGCCAACCCTGTTCCTGGAGATCTACCTTCCTGCAGAGTTTAGCTCCAACCCTGATTAAACACACCTGTCTGTAATTATCAAGCGCTCTTTCAGATCCTAATTAGTTGGTTCAGGTGTGTTTGATCAGGGTTGGAGCTGACCTCTGCAGGAAGGTCGATCTCCAGGAACAGGGTTGAGCACCCCTGTTCTACTATATACACTACCAGTCAAAAGTTTTTAAATAGTCAGATTTTCAATGTTTTTAAAAAAGTCTCTTCTGCTCACCAAGCCTGCATTTATTTGATCTAAAGTACAGCAAAACCAGTAAAATTCTGATATATTTTTACTATTTAAAATAACTGTTTTCTCTTTGAATGTATTTTAAAATGTAATTTATTCCTGTGATTTTAAAGCTGTGTTTTTAGCATCATATGATCCTTCAGAAATCATTATAAATTCTGAATTGCTGCTCCAAAAACATAAATTATTATTATTATTATTATTTTGAAAACAGCTGAGCAGAATTTTTTCAGGTTTCTTTGGTGAATACAAAGTTCAGAACAGCATTTATCTGAAATATATATCTTTTGTAACATTATAAATGTCTTTATCATAACTTTTGATCAATTTAAAGCATTCTTCCTAAATAAAAGAAGTAATTTCTATCATTTCTAAAATTTCTTTGAAAGGTATAGTGTATATTGATACAAAAGCTTTTATTTCAGATAAATGCTGATGTTTGGATCTTTCTATTCACCAAAGAATCCTGCCCAAATCTACTCAACTGTTTTAAATATTCATAATAATAATAATAATAATAATAATAATAATAAAATGTTTCCTAAACAGCAAATCAGCATATTAGAATGATTTCTGAAGGATCATGTGACACTAAAGACTGAATTAATGATGCTAAAAAATTTAACTGATCACAGGAACAGAATACATTGTTAAAAAAATTATTCAAACAGAAAGCAGTTATTTTAAATAGTAAAAATATTTCACAAAATTACTGCTTTTGCTGTATTTTAGATCAAATAAATGCAGGCTTGGTGAGCAGAAGAGACTTTAAAAAACATTAAAAATCTAACTGTTCAAAAACTTTTGACTGGTAGTTTCAGAAGACTAAATAATATATTGCATGATTCATACGGACCGCTTTTATGGTGCTTTTTGTCTTTTTCTTTGTTCTCATTTACTGTCATAGTATGAAAAGTGCAGTCTGGACATTCTGCAAAATAACTCCTTTTTTGTTTCATGGAAGAAAAAGACCCTGCAGGTTTGGAAACACATTAGGGTGAGTAAATAACAACAAAATTTTCATTTTGGGCTGCACTATCCCTTGTTTGAAGTATGAACATTTGTAATTGAATCACATGCAAAGTGCACTGTGTTATTTTTTGTGTACGAGACATTTACACGAGGTCGTGGCACGATGTAACCACTTGTGGGCTGTGAGTGGGTGGGCTTAGCAGGAGGCGGGGTGAGCAAGCTTGCTGATTGGCTGGAATCGGGTGAGCTGACAGGCGTTAGAGTGACAGAGGAGATCTCTAGGCTGGACAGTGATGTGACATCATCACCACACCAGGACAAGGCAGACGGCTTCTGCAAAATGTACGGCTCATTAGAGACATTAACATGCAGGTGCTGAAAAAGGGCACTGGGGGTTGGGAATAGAGACAGAGAGACAAAAAGAGATTGGAATGGAGAAAAAGGGAAAAACAAATGGCGGGGAAGATAGAAGAGAAAAACAAACACATTTTGATGAACTGAAAGAGAGCAGAATCATTGAGATTGGCAGGAAACAGCAGCATTCGACTGGAATGATAAGCAAGTCTCATTTCCTATGAAACGTACTGGCGAGCAGCGAGAATCCATCAGCTGATCCTCCAGCTCCTTAAGCTTCTTCTTCAGTTTTGAGTTCTCCATCTCCAAATCCTGGATCTTCAATTAACATAAGCACATTGCACAAAAAGATTCACATTTCATTTGTCAATCACATGAAAACAGTCTGTGGGATACGGGACGCCCCCGCAGCCTGCTCACGGGATTATGAGCCAGTGAAATTCTGGTTACATTTGCCTATCTATACTCGTATTTACACTTCAAAGGAAGCTGCGTTTTAAGTGGCATACAGTATAAATTATGAAAGGGAGCATTTATGCAGAAATTGTAATGCGGGATACAGTAATTGTATTTACACTGGAATCAGAATCGGGGGCGAGCTAAATCTCTGATTCTTCTGCACAGCCGTCAGAAAAGATTGAAAGCTGCAAAGTTTGTAGAAAGGATTATTTAATGGGACTGTTCACCAAAAAGGAAAATTCTGTCAGTAATTATTCACCCTCATGTCGTTCCAAACCCGTAAGACCTTTGTTCATTTTCGGAACACAAATTAGGATATTTCTGATGAAATCCAAGAGCTTTCTGTCCCTGCAAAGACAGCAATGTAACTACTATGTTCATGGACTATTGTATAATTGTTCTTCCTACCTTTCTGGGCCTTGAACGTGTCAGATGCATTGAACGAAGGTCTTACAGGTTTGGAAAGACATGAGGGTGAGTAATTAATGACAGAATTTTCATTTTTGGGTAAACTGTCCCTTTAAATTGATTAACTTTGAGATATTTATCCTAAGAAAGTGATAATTGTTGGAATGGTCCTGCACATGTAAGCTGTCCTTTTTATATTTTTAGTATTCACTAATGCCATGCGGATTCACAGATTGACATTAGCAAAGTTTGTAGCACGCAAGATTAATTCTTGTTTGATGAAAACTAGTTATTGACAACAACCCAAATAAGTTTCTTCCTCTTTTTAAACCCTTGTGTGCACCAGTCTACAAAAAGTTTGTTCCCCATATCTCCCCAAGCAGTCACATTCTTATTTTTCCCTGTTTGACTTATTTTTTTCCCCCTGTTCTGAACAAATCAGTGCAAAACAACCGCAAGCTTTCCTCCATGTTGTTGTTGTTTGTTGACATGCTTCCAAGAATCAACTCTCAAATTGATGGGTGTTTCTTCAACTTCGGGCACTTTTAAGTCTCTAGGGTTGATTTTTATGAAAAACTTACTGCTTTTAACTTGAAGAGGATATTAAAACAGTCTTGGAAACTTTTTATGGAAACTCTGCTTTCATCATTTACTTTTGTTACTTTTTTAAATAACTTTTGACTTAGACCCACATTCAATCTTAACCTATTAAAATCCCTAATACAAAAATGAATTATTAAATGTGAATTATTTTATTAAAAGTTAAATGCACAATAACAATTTCAATATTTATTATGTACGAATTGCATTTTAAAAAGACCTAGAATTGTAATCAAAATAAATTTAGCCTCTAACGAAGTGTACTTGGTTAACAGAGACAGCATGCTTGAGTGTTAGTTAGTTTATTAGTAAGTGTTAGTTTATCAAAAATGAAAATTCTGTCATTAATTACTCACTTTCATGTCGTTCCAAACCCGTAAGACCTTTGTTCATTTTCAGAACACAAATTAAGATATTTTTGATGAAATCTGAGAGCTTTCTGAGCTTGTATACACTGTGTGCATAATTCTAGGCGCGTTGATATTCTGGTCATATTTTTTTTACCAAGCACATTTTACCAATTCCAAACCACATCAATCTCAGTAACTACTATTAATTTTGTATTTAATCATTTATACGTGATATATATTTGTCCATGAAGGCTGGAAGAGAAAAACTCCTTATATTCAGGTGTGCGTAATTATTGGGCACGTTTTCTTTTACATATAAAAAAGCCAAAAAAGAGATTTAACCCAGACTGAAAAGAAATTATTAAATGCCCATGAGAAGGATGCAATACTAATGCAATACTCGAATTTGCAAAGTTAAGGCATGACCATTGGACAGAGAAATGCTCGTTGGGTCAGCACGGTGAGAAAAAAAACAGTGGAGAAGAAAAGACACGTTAACTGCAAAAGAATTAAGAATTAAAGTGAAGAATTAGCTGTGAAACCATCAGGAACCATTTAGTCTCCAGCGCCACCATTTTCCAGAGCTGCAACCTACCTGGAGTCTTCAGAAGTTCAATGTGACAGGTTCTCAGAGACTTTGCTTGAGAAAAAAAACCTAAAAAATGACCCTCATTTAAAGAGAATAACATGCTGAAGTGTTGTGAAATACATGAAGACTGTTTTCTATAGGCTTTATAGACAGAAAAGTTGAGAGTGACTTTTGAAGGACCAGCATCAAATCCTCTTATACCACTCTTTCAAGAATTTATCTTCCAAAATCTGGCGTTAAGTTTTGGCAGTTCATTTTTGTCCATCTCTGCAAGTCAGACTTTTCAGGATAGGAGATAGACTAAACATGAACTCCCAAAATGTACTGCTAGATTCTGGAAGACAAATTCTTGAATGAGAAGTACAAGAGGATGTGGTGCTGGTCCTTCAAGAGTCACTCTCAACTTATCTGTCTATAAAGCCTATAAAAAAAACTGTCTTCATGTATTTCTTAACACTTCAGAATGTTATTCTTATTAAGTGAGGGTCATTTTTTAGGTTTTTTTCTCAAGCAAAGTCTCTGAGAACCTGACACATTGAACTTCTGAAGACTCCAGGTAGGTTGCAGCTCTGGAAAATGGTGGCGCTGGAGACTAAATGGTTCCTGATGGTTTCACAGCTAATTCTTTACTTTAATTCTTAATTCTTTTGCATTTAACGTGTCTTTTCTTCTCCACTGTTTTTTTTTTTTTCTCACCGTGCTGACCCAACGAGCATTTCTCTGTCCAATGGTCATGCCTTAACTTTGCAAATTCTAGTATCGCATTAGTTTTGCATCCTTCTCTTGGGCATTTAATAATTTTTGACTTTTCAGTCTGGGTTAAATCTCTTTTTTGGTTTATTTATATGTAAAAGAAAACATGCCTAATAATTATGCACACCTGAATACAAGGAGTTTTTCACTTCCAGCCTTCATGGACAAATATATATCATGTATAAATGATTAAATACAAAATTAATAGTAGTTATTAAGATTGATATGGTTTGGAATTGGTAAAATGTGCTTGGTAAAAAAAATATAACCAGAATATCAAAGTGCCTAATAATTATGCACACAGTGTAGACAGCAACACAACTGACATGTTCAAAGCTCAGAAAGGTAGTAAAGAAATTAATTTGTGTTCCAAAGACAAAGGTCTTACAGGTTTGGAACGACATGAGGGTGAGTAATTAATGACAGAATTTTCATTTTTGGGTGAACTGTCCCTTTAAACTGATTAAGTTTTAGATATTTATCCTAAGAAAGTGATAACTTCAGGCACTTTTATGCCTCAAGGCTTGATTTTTATGAAAAACTAACCGCTTTTAACTTGAAGACGATATTAAAACAGTCTTGGAAACTTTTTATGGAAACTCTGCTTTCATCATTTACTTTTGTTACTTTTTAAATAACTTTTGACTTAGACCCACATTTAATCTTAACCTATTAAAATCCTTAATACAAAAATGAATTACTGAATGTGAATTATTTTATTAAAAGTTAAATATACAATAACAATTTCAATATTTGTTATGTAAGAATTGCATTTTAAAAAGACCTACAATTGTAATCAAAATAAAATTTGCCTCTAACGAAGTGTACTTGGTTAACAGACAGCAGGGTTAGTTTAATAAAAAAATTAAATTCTGTCATTAATTACTCACTCTCATGTTATTCCAAAACTGTAAAACATTCGTTCATCTTCGGAACACAAATTAAGATATTTTTGATGAAATCCGAGAGCTTTCTGATCCTGCATAGACAGCAACACAACTGACATGTTCAAAGCCCAGAAAGTTAAAAGGAAATTGCTAAAATAGTCCATGTGACATCAGTGGTTCAACCGGAATAATATGAAGCTACGAGAATACTTTTTTTGCACAAAGAAAACAAAAATAACTTTATTTAACAATTTCTTCTCTTCTGCGTCAGTTTTTGATGCACGTTCACAAGAGTATCACAACATGCAGGGTCAGAAAGCTCTCTGACTTCATCCAAAAAAATAATAATTTGTGTTCCAAAGACAAACGAAGGTCTTACGGGTTTGGAACGACATGAGGGTGAGTAATTAATGACAGATTTTTTAATGACATTTTTGGGTGAACTATCCCTTTAAATAATGTTGAATATCAAAGAATATTTTTATTATAATTTAGTCAAATTATGCAAAAAGTTTTAAAATATATAACTGTGTGTTCAGGATACATCCTGCATAATACTAGCTGTGTAACAACCTTAGCAATATAAAAAAAGAATGCATTATTTTCTAAAATTCCACAGGGCCAAAAGTGCCAACAGTTGATTTGTTGTTTGAGAATGTATTCTGGGCTCATATCTATATCTCAAAAGTGTGAGCAATATTCCAAGAACATAATCTTACTCGTTTCTGAAGGTTTCCAATCTGTTTTCTCGTCTCTACATCTTTCCCACCAGACTCTAGGAACTTTTTGTAGGCGAGATCAAAGGCTTGTCCAATAGCGAGAGTGATCTCCTCCGCCTGGGTGAGATTTGCACACACTGCAATCATTAAGCAAACCAGATTTCTGCGTATGTAACTTTTGTTAGATACAAGCTTATTGACTTACACATTTTTCACTGTCAAACACGTAACACAGGTGTTTCTTCGTCTCGGGTTCTGTGCAGATAAAGGTGAAGATTCTTTTATCTGTTTTGTCGTCTGCACAGAAGGACATTCTGTGAAGTTGGCAGTTATGCTGCATCTCCTGGAACAGGAAGGAGAGTTGAACTGAGATGAAAAGCTCACTGGTATGTCTGACCTATTTTGAAGCAAAAGGCAACAAATCGAAAACAGCCCAGAGGAAAAATTAATTGCTCAGAGGTTTATATTTTAAATCTCTTTATAGCTCGGGAGAATTAACTGTTCTCATTTATGTTTAATTAATTAAACTTTTTTCAGAAGTTTCTGCAATATTAACAGGAAATGACAGATACAATTTTGACATGCGCATTTACATGCATTTTACATGCATAAGAGGTTACATTGCTTTAAAAAGTGGTATGCATCACAAATTGTTATGAACTCATTAAATAGATCTGAGGCTGCAGTAACTCTTGCTGACCGATTCATTTAATATGACCTAAAGTAACATGTTGTTTTAAAGGCAAGGTTCACCCAAAAATGACAAATTGTTGGAAATATACTCACCCTCAGGCCATGCAAAATGAGTCTGTTTCTTCATCACAACAGATTTGGAGAAATTTAGCATTAAATCACTTGCTCACCAATGGTTCCTCTGCACTGAATGGGTGCCGTCAGAATGAGAGTCCAAACAACATCACAATAATCCACAAGTATCCACATGACTTCAGTCCATTAATTAATGTCTTGTGAACTAGAAAGCTATGCGTTTGTAATAAATTCATCATTAAGGCATTTTTAAGTTTTACAAGTGATGGACTCTTTCACTGAAAGTGTTATTATGGATCACAGACACATCATTTGGCCAGAAGCAATGGTTTAAAGTTAAAACGTCTTCATGATGGATTTGTTTATTACAAACATGCAGCTTTTCATTTCATCAGATGTTAATTGATGTACTGGAGTTGTGTGAACTGCTTGTGGACTATTGATTATTGTGATTGGACTCTCATTCTGAAGGCACCCATTAGAGAACATTCATTAGTGAGCAAATGCAAAATTTCTCTGAATGTGTTCCAATGAAGAAACAAACTCATCCACATTTTGAAAAGCCTGAGGGTGAGTACATTTTTCATCAAATTGACATTTTTGGATGAAATATTACCTTAATAAAGCAAAATTGCAGATGGTTGTCAATGTACGTTTATCAAAAACGGGGGACACAAGCATTTCCTTTTGTGATTTTGCTAAAATGAAAACCAATAGACTGGAGCATTTGTCTGTGTGTAGTTCTGTGCACAAGAACATTACGTTGTTGCCTTCAGCCACTGATAACAAGCTTTCATCAAAACATTCAAAATATCACATTCCAGCTCTGGACTGCCACCCATTTTATGAACACAAACAAAATGAAAACCCTCTTTGACAACTGTAGATGCTGAGTTGAGAAGTATCAAGATCTGATGGGAATATATTGTATCACTCAGTGAAGCTTATGGCTATGTTAACTGGTTACAGTTATATATAAATAAATAATATACAGTAAGGTCAAAAGTTTACACTTTCAGAATCTGCAAAATGTTAATTGTTTTACCAAAATAAGAGGGATCTTACAAAATGCATGTTATTGTTTATTTAGTACTGACCTGAAAAAGACATTTCACATAAAAGATGTTTACATATAGTCCACAAGAGAAAATAATAGTTGAATTAATAAAAATGACTCAGTTCAAAAGTTTACCTACACTTGATTCTTAATACTGATTTTATCTGCATTTTTTTGTATTTTAACCCTTTCCAACAATGACTGTATGCTTCTGAGATCCCACTTTTCACACTGAGGACAATTGAGGGACTCATATGCAACTATTACAGAAGATTCAAACGCTCACTGATGCTCCAGAAGAAAAAACAATTCATCAAAACCCGGGGAGATGTGCACATTTTTATATTTTGCCTAAATATATTTTTTCATTTAGTACTGCCCTTCAGAGACTACAGAAGATACTTACATGTTTCCCAGAAGACAAAATAAGTTAAGTTTACCCTGATCTTCAAATTCCAAAGGTTTTCACCCCCCAGCTCTCAATGCATCGTTTTTCTTTCTGGAGCATCAGTGAGTGTTTTCTGTAATTGTTACATATGAGTCCCTCAGTTGGTCTCAGAGTATGAAGATGGATCTCAAAATCAAAATCTCAAAATATTTTATGTGAAATATCTTATTCATGTCAGTATTAATGAACAAAAACATGCATTTTGTATGATCCCTCTTTTTTTGGTAAAATAATAACATTTTGCTGATTCTGAAAGGGGGGTTTGAACTTTTGACCTCAACTGTATGCTGTATAAATGCATATAAAAATAATGGTGACTTGACTACAGTTTTCACACTAACCTAGTAAATTTATTTTCACTTGGATGTAAGTATGACCCCTCATCTATAAATTATATTCCCCATTCCTGATCTCCATTTACCATTTAATTTGAGAGAAAATCCAATAACATTCCATAAAACATTCCTTGACATGGACAAGCACAGTGTGCATTTGAAACATGTTTAATTTAAAATGAGGCTTATTAATTGTAAAAGATGATTGATACAGTATATTGATGGAAAAGTGTTTCACAGCTGACGTGATTCATGCATTCACTCTGCATGTCTTCTCACTCATTCAAACTGACAAGCGTTACAGCATAAACTCAGTGAAGTCTAAGGAGGGGTACCGCAATGAAATTTCAAGCACGATTGCAAATTCACTTAGTGTTAAGTCTTTCCCCATTGAGCATTAAATGCCCACAAGCAATCCTGATGCCCAGAAGCGATCGCCCTTGGTTATTACTGATTTCCTGTGCTAGTGCAGATACTGTGAGTCTATCTACAACAACATCTCACGTTACACGACAACAGAAGCCATTTCTCATGTGAGAAGATTCTGCTATTAAACAACTTTTGCTTTTGAAATGGAAAATAGGCATTTTGTGCTTTGTTCTGTATTCTTAACTAGTTTGTTTTCCACAGTATATTAGCTTTTTAATTGTTTGGGTCTAGATGTTATTGTAGTAATCCCAACTGAAAGAAGAACAAGCACCCACTAATATAACATAATACCAATTTTTAGAACTGTAGTTACTCTAAACAAAGGCTAATTTATATTTAATAATACAAAAAGATAGATGTTTTTGGAAGAAACATCTGAGAGATCTTATTCATGATTTTTCTAACAACTACTGTTCACAAACTTTGGCTCTCTTTTCAGATCCTGACAGAGCTATTTTGTTTTGAACAAACACATCTAAGTGCATTTATCAATTGCTAATTGGTTACTTTAGTTGCTGAATTAGTTAAATTATTTTAGTATCGGAATTAAATAATTCTGCCAGCTGTGCTAACGGCACTTAATTGGCATGACATTAAACAGTAAATGTTTGAAAGATAAGATAGCACGTTTAATTTTCTGCTAAATTGCATTTCATTATTCTGTCAGAGCAGGTGTGAGGATGGGTATGGGTAGTTCATGGGGCTGAATAAATTACTGTGACTTTTCAAGTCTAAATTAGGGTTGCCATGCATGAAATCACATCAACTATGTGGTTTTATCTTTATTCATAAAGCGCTTCCTGTGACTGAACATAAGATGATTTTTATACTTAAGAAAACCTACCTTGGTTTTAGGATCCAATATCTTCACACCATATATAGAGATCTGAAGCTCTACTTTAGGAGTTTTCTGCCCCTCTGACTTCTTGATGTGCCTTTGAAACTGAGGAAGCAAAAGTGATTCAGCACATGCTGTGGAAGTACATACTATCAAGGGAAAAGCAGACAGAGCCAGAGGTGTTCACTATTTTTTAAAGGCTGCTGGAGAGCAGTAGAGCAGCAGGTGAAATGAGGTGCTCAAAAACGTCTCTAGAGCAATGCACTGACCTGCAGAAAGTCCAAAGCTGGACATAAATTGGCCGCAAGAAATATCGCCCAGGAAAAGGACATTTTTATTGTGCCCTTAATCTGTCCCCTAAAAATCCTAACGTGAATGAGTCACAGCCTCATTTCAGTCTCATAAATAGTTTTAGTTACAAGCAGAGTCTTGTGTATTGACTGTTTGGTCCAGTTATTAAATAACAACACATGTTTCAAAACAATATGTTTTCTAAAGGAAATGTGAGAGGAGTTTTCCAATGCTAGGGGTTGCTATGTGGTTGCTGGGGCACTGCAAAGTGGGTCATCAGCTGAAAACACTCATATTCTTTGTACTATTCTATGATTCTATGCCATTTGTGACCCTGGACCACAAAACATAAGGGCCAATTTTTTTTAAAATTGAGATTTATACATTCCATTGATGTATGGTTTGTTAGGATAGGACAATATTTGGCCGAGATACAACTATTTGTATTTGAAAATCTGGATTCTGAGGGTGCAAAAAATAAAAAATAAATAAAATAAAATAAAATATTGAGGGAAATTGCCTTTAAAGTTATATATTATGCATATTACTAATCAAATCAATTGATATATTTACTGTAGGAAATTTACAAAATATCTTAATGGAACATGATCTTTACTTAATATCCTAATGATTTTTGGCATAAAAGAAATATCGAAAATTTAGACCCATACAATGTATTGTTGGCTATTGATACAAATATACTAGTGCTACTTATGACTGGTTTTGTGGTCCAGGGTCATATTTGTAGCATAAATAGTGTGATTAGTGTGTTCCCACTGGAAATTCCAAAAAGAAAAAATGCCTTTTAAATATCCAGATGATGCACTTAAAGGGTTCACCCAAAAATGAAAATTACCCTATGATTTACTCACCCTCAAGCCATCCTAAGGGGCCGTTTTTCCATTCCAATGTGCTACTTTTCCATTGTTTTTCTATGTAAACACGCACTTGACGGACATGCATGACCGTTGCGTCTTTCGCAGCGCCTCTCACATGGGCGCTGTGTTTTTAAGACGACGTGTCAAGTTAAAAGAATTTCAACTTTTACACGGCGCGCCGCTCATCAATGTCAGTTCCAAAGCAGTGGACCAATAAGTTGGCATGACAGCTGTTTTATTTGAAGGCAACATGGCGGAGGAGGTGCTCATAGTGGCTGTGTTCGGATACCCTGAATTATATAACCTTTCTTCAAGTGATTATCACAACTTGTTTCTTATAAAATTATCCCAGAAATATCTCTGTCATTAAATATTGTCATTATTGCATCACGTCTCAAAAATCAGTGTTCTACGCTGCACTTTTTTTAAAACCATTTCTGAGCGCCGCGTCTCGTGTTTTTAGATGCAAAGACGCATTCTGTGTGAATGGCCCCTAAGTGTATATGACTTTCTTCTTTTAGTCAAATACAATGGAATTATATAAAAAAAATGTTCTGGCTCTTCCTTTATAATGGCAGCAAATGGCTGTTGAGATTTTAAAGTCCAAGAAAGTGCATCCATCCACCATAAAAAGTGCTCCACATGGGTCAGAGGTGTTAATGAAGGCCTTCTGAAGCAAACCAATGCGTTCGTGTGGAAAATATATCCATATTGAAAACTAATCTCTAGCTTCTGCTAACTGCTGGTGTTCCAGTGCATGATGTAAGCATATAAGCTCCGGTGAGAATATGCTACTCTTGTGAGAACCAAGTTTTGTTTACAGCAAAGGAAAAGGCAAAGCAGCAAAGGTCTCCTCTTCACTTCATATCAAAATCCCCCAACATTTTTCTTTACAAATCGTCATTTTGTACCTCTAATTTGTGACCAGTGTTTTGTTTTGCTCTCCACTGCGTTTCCACAATCGCCTCTTCTGCGTTTGTATACATCCTATGTCATCCGTTAAAACGCCACTCTCGTGTACGTTTGTACAATAGTTAGCGGAAGCTAGAGATTAAAGCTTAGAAACTTTTAATTATGGATATTTTTCTTACACAAACACATCAGTTTGCTTCAGAAGGCCTTTATTAACCCCCTGGAGCAGTGTGGAGTACTTTTTATGATGGAAGGATGTCCTTTATTGTACTTCAAAATCTCAACAGCCATTCACTGCTATTGTAAAGCTTGGAAGAGCCAAGACATTTTTTTTAATATAACTCTGATTGTATTCATCTGAAATAAGAACGTCATATACAGCTTAGGATAGCTTGAGTGTTAGTAAATCATAGAGTAATTTACCTCTTTAATTAACCGAAAAAACTAAATGTAGAATGTTGCACACTTGTACTTAACTGCATGATTAATACACTAAACGGTTGTGTACCCATACCAGCTTTTGCCTTGTGTTAACTGGCACTCACATAAAATTGAAATGCAGCTTGAACCTGTTATATGAACTTTTGAGGTAAACTTGGCCTTTTAAAATGTCTGTATATTTACATTTAATTATCACAGCCGTTTCTGCCCCATAAACAGGCGAGAAGAACCATGAGCTTGTTTTATAGCCCATAAATGTTCAGAATAGTAGAGTGCTGTGGACACACTACCTTCA
The DNA here is from genome assembly GCA_036247105.1 of Cirrhinus mrigala. Lineage (NCBI taxonomy): Eukaryota > Metazoa > Chordata > Actinopteri > Cypriniformes > Cyprinidae > Cirrhinus > Cirrhinus mrigala. The sequence goes on from CM070012.1 coordinate 8,551,576, forward strand.
GCTTCCTGACGGCCACACGAACCATGTCTGTCCCTTTGGGCTGCTCCACTTCTGTGATTCCCAAGAACTACATGAACACATAGTGGACACAAACCACAAACCTTTAATAAAACATTAGTGAATTAATATATCAATATAATGTATTTTGCATGTAATGGTGCCTGGGCTGATAAGCATATGTGTGTGTGTATCATTTTGTACTGGCTGCTGGTGATAAAACCTGTGATGAAGGTCAGAGAAAGGGAGTTCTGTAAGCTCTCATAACACTCCCTCCACACACACACACTTACACACACTCTCAAGTGCATTTAGTACAACTTTAAACATCACTACATCCATCATAGCAACAGCTTCAGTGAAGCAGGCTATCTCTCACACACTTACGCACACACATCTCACATCCCAAAGTCAAAGACATGGTGCACACAGTGTGCATTTGCGGTATAGGACAGCCCACAGGGTGCCTGAGCGTGTGTGAATGTCCCCCCATTGCGTAGTAAATATAGTAGAAGCAGAGAGAACCACAGGAACAAATAAGAAATACATCTCAAACTGTACCTTTGCATTATACACAACATGACTTCTCACCAAGGCTTCAGGTGTGTGCATGCTGGGTTTATCTGGATCAAAAAAGAGAGAAACATAAAAGGAATTTAGGTGTAATGGCAGACTGATATTTTCCATCAATCAATCAATAAATACTTGAACATTTTCTACATTAAAATTACAGTTACTGACTTAAAGGCTTAGTTCACTTCCAGATTAAAAAAATTCCTGATAATTTACTCACCCCCAAGTCATCCAAGATGTTCATGTCTTTCTTTCTTCAGTCGAAAACAAATGAAGGTTTCTGAGGAAAACATTCCAGGATTTTTCTCCATATAGTGGACTTCAATGGTGGCCAATGGGTTGAAGGTCCAAACTGCAGTTTTAGTGCCACTTCAAATGGCTCTACACGATCTCAGATGAGTAATAAGGGTCTTATCTAGCGAAATGATCAACATTTAAAAAAAAAAAAAAAAAAATTCTATACTTTTTAACCACAAATGCTCGTCTCGCACTAGCTCAAACTCAAGCATTATGTAATCATGTATGCGTGACATAGGCGGAAGAATCGAACCAGTGTTTACAAATCAAACGTGTCAAGACAGTCAAACGCCCTTTTCCTTAAAAATGATAAAAGAATGATGTTGGACGATTTTGAAGTTGGAGAATTTTAACGTGAAACATGTAAGCGAGCCATTTGTGTTGTCGGGGTTGTGACAGTCATGAGATAACTGATGAGAATCTGATCTGCCCGCGGCTGCACACATTACTGCTGCAGAAATACACGGAATATACACTATATTGCCAAAAGTATTCGCTCACCCATCCAAATAACTGGAATCAGGTGTTCCAATCACTTCCATGGCCACAGGTGTATAAAATCATGCAGACTGTTTTTACAAACATTTGTGAAAGAATGGGTCGCTCTCAGAAGCTCAGTGAATTTCAGCGTGAAACTGTGATAGGATGCCACCTATGCAACAAGTCCAGTCGTGAAATTTCCTCACTCCTAAATATTCCACAGTCAACTGTCAGCTGTATTATAAGAACGTGGAAGCGTTTGGGAACAACAGCAACTCTATGTAAGGCTACGTAAACTGACAGAGCGGGGTCAGCGGATGCTGAGGCACATAGTGCAAAGAGGTCGCCAACTTTCTGCAGAGTCAATCGGTACATACCTCCAAACTTCATGTGGCCTTCAGATTAGCTCAAGAACAGCACACAGAGAGCTTCATGGAATGGGTTTCCATGGCCGAGCAGCTGCATCCAAGCCATACATCACCAAGTGCAATGCAAAGCGTCGGATGCAGTGGTGTAAAGCACGCTGCCACTGGACTCTAGAGCAGTGGAGACGCGTTCTCTGGAGTGACGAATCAAGCTTCTCCATCTGGCAATCTGATGGACGAGTCTGGGTTTGGCGTTTGCCAAGAGAACAGTACTTGTCTGACTGCATTGTGCCAAGTGTAAAGTTTGGTGGAGGGGGGATTATGGTGTGGGGTTGTTTTTCAGGAGCTGGGTTTGGCCCCTTAGTTCCAGTGAAAGGAACTCTCAATACTTCAGCATACCAAGACATTTTGGACAATTCCATGCTCCCAACTTTGTGGGAACAGTTTGGAGCTGGCTCCTTCCTCTTCCAACATGACTGTGCACCAGTGCACAAAGCAAGGTCCATTTAAAACATGGAAGACAGAGTCTGGTGTGGATGACCTGCTCCAGCTGCACAGAGTCCTGACCTCAACCCGATAGAACACCTTTGGGGTGAATTAGAGCGGAGACTGAGAGCCAGGCCTTCATGTCCAACATCAGTGTGTGACCTCACGAATGCGCTTCTGGAAGAATGGTCAAAAATTCCCATGAACACACTCCTAAACCTTGTGGACAGCCTTCTCAGAAGAGTTGAAGCTGTTATAGCTGCAAAGGGTGGACCGATGTCATATTGAACCCTATGGATTAGGAATGGGATGTCACTTAAGTTCATATGCGAGTCAAGGCAGGTGAGCGAATACTTTTGGCATATATAGTGTATATATATATATATATATATATATATATATATATACACTGTTTTTAAATTTATTTTTAATGTTATTGTTTTTATTATTGTGCAGTGATTCACTACGATTCATCTCCAATCTTATCTACATTATAATGGTATTCAGTCACGGTGCTCAAATCTGGAGGATATGTCACGTTTAAGATGGTAACCAGTTATCTTAGAATAACTCTGGGATGAAAAATATACATTTATTTGAACAACTCCAATTTGATCTAATACGTGATGACTGTATCGAAAAGTAAAGTAAGTGCATGAAAGTAATGCTAACATCATTTCTGTTTAATTTGTACAGTCTAGTCGTGGTTAATGTTTCATGAGATAAGCTTGTCCAATTTTGTTACCCTTTAATGTGATGTGTTTTTTGTATGCTATTCTTGCATTTTTTTAAATAAAAAGCTGGTCTGTCTCTGAAGTATTGCGCATACGCAGCTTGTGTGCTCCCATTTAAATCATGAAATGTGCGATGGAATATTATGACAACATTTTTCCTTGTTTCATCATACCGGATTAATGATCAGAAACTGTTTAATATGTTTTGGTAAAACATGTATGATGAGTTGTTCATTAATAAATCACAACCATCTCGTGCTATGGGCATTGCCATTCATACAGGCTACAGTGGAAGTTATTTTACACAACTATTCGATGCTTCCGGTTTCCGAACGCAGACTGTGAAAAAGGCCTATATGGAGAAAAATTCTGGAATGTTTTCCTCGAAAACCTTAACTTCTTTTTGACTGAAGAAAGAAAAACATGAACATATTGGATGACATGGGGGTGAGTAAATTATCATTTTGTACATAAACTCCCAATTAATATTTTGTACATAAATAACATATTTCTCTTAAATATATACATTAATTTGCGTGTATTTATATATACATAATAATTACACACAGTACACACACATATATTAGGCAAACTCAAACCTTTATTTTGTATGCGATAAATCGTGATTAATTGTTGGCCAGCCCTATTAATAATACTTATTTACATCATTTATCTGTTAATAATTTATCATTTGCATGCTCGTTTATGCTACTCCATGTAATTAAAAAGTCAGTGTCAGCGTATGTTTTCTGTGCTGCATTGCTGTGCAAATATGTCCCTTAGTCATTCAGTGTTTCATTTGTTACATTTTTTTGTGGTTGTCCTGAACTTTTATACACCAAAAAGGCAGCATAAATGCACTGTAGTTCCACAGGAATCAAAATCACTGGAACCTTTAAAGCTGATTATTGATTCTCCTGCGCAGCCGACATTGCATCTCTACCTCAGAGACCCCTTAAAAACTCTCAACATCAACACAGGTCTGCTGTCTTTTCCTCCCCTGATTTCAGTGCTTTAAACTTTAACACACACACCAAAGACTCAAACACAAAGAAAGCTTTTCTGTTTATCTTTCTAAGCATTTTCTTTCTAAGCAAGGTGTGTAATGTGAGAATGATAACACTGTGATGCAGTACTTGAGATCACAGCAACGCACGGCGTGAATAAATTAAACTGATTACTCTTGATTTTATTTATGCCGCTGTTGTTGCATTTGTTGTCACTTGCAATTATTTTTCATGCAGTGATTAATCAGACCTCATCTTTTAATTAAATGCGTTCTTGTGGTTGTCACTGTTATTGTGGTTGGTGTGGTAAATGTTGAGGACCAAGCGCATCTCGTTTAATTAGTCCAAGGATTTTTAAACTGTTCAGAGAGTTCAGGGACCCGTGGTGGCTACAAGGGCACACTAGGGGTTTCATTGAAAAGGTTGGAATAAATAGTGTAGTAAATGTTTACATCTTCCAAATTATTACATCATAATACAAAATGAAATTTTCTTTCACCTCTTTTAAAACATTGGTCAGTAATCGTTAGGTAATAGGGCTGTAACAGTACACATTTTGAGAGACCTCTATAGCAAAAGATATAACCGGTGACCCCAAGTTTAGAGTCGGATCACTCTGACTATTGGACTTCAGCATGCATGTGTACCAATCAATGCAGTGTTAGTTTAATCACTGCACATGTGAACTCTTCTTTAAACTCAGAGTATCCCTCCGGAATGTTTTTAACATAAATTTGACAGTTTAAGCGCAATAAGACACAAAAGAGAACCATCTGTTCCTGTTTTATTTCTATCGATGTCACAGCTTGCAGATGATCGCTGTACACAAAAACTTTGTGTGCTTGTGACTTTTTAGCTCCACCCACGGCACACCTCCAAGAGCTTGACTGTTTTCTGAAAAAAAAAAAAACGGTACCGTTGCATCTCTCTTTTATAAATCTCATAAAACTAAACGACTCTTCAGAGATATGAAGGATGCAATATACTCTACTCAAGATTAACATTAGATTGGCAGGAGTATGTGTGTTATGTGTGTAATGTTGTGGACGCATCTCATATTTTTGAGTGAGCTCAAAAATATGGAATCCCATTTTCGCAACTGAATAAAAAAATAAAAAAGGTAATTGCAACTTTTTATCTCACAATCTGACTTTTTTTTGCGATTGTGAGTTTACATCTCATAATTCAGACTTTTTTTTTCTCAGAATTGCGAGCTATAAACTAGCAAATCTAACTTTTTTTCTCAGAACTGTGTGATATAAACAATTGCAAGCTAAAAAGTCAGAATTGTAAGACAAACTCGCAATTCTGGGAAATAAGTCGTAATTGTGATATAAACAGAATTGAGATATAAACTTGCAATTACGAGTTATAAAGTCTGAATTGAGAGATATTACCTCGCAAATCAGACTTTTTTCTTAGAATTGCATGATTTAAACCTTGCGAGACAAGTTCACAATTCTGAAAAAATAAATATAAAGTCAGAATAAAAACTCAAAATTTGTGTTTTTTTTTTAAATTAGAATTGCGTTTTTATTTTGCAATTCCGCCTTTATAACACACAATTGGGAGTTTATGTCTTTTGCGAGCTATACAGACTCGCAATTGTGAGAACAGTCTTTTTTCCCCCTTAAAATTGGACTTTGTAACTCACAATTGCAAGTTTATATCTCACAATTCTGACAAAAAAAGAGTCAGAATTGCGATACACAAATTCGCAATTGCGGAAAAAAAAGTCAGAATTGCATTTTTATCTTGTAATTCGGACTTTATTTCTCGCAACTTTGAGTTTATTTCACCCAATTCTGACTTTATTTTTCGCAATTGTGAATTTATATCATGCAATTCTGACCTTATAACTTGCAGTTGCAAGTTTATATCACACAATTCTAACTTTATAACTCACATTTGTGAATTTATACACTGTGTGCAGAATTATTAGGCATGTTGATATTCTGCTCATATTTTTTTCCCAAACACATTTTACCAATTCCAAACCACATCAGTCTTAATAACTACTGTTAATTTTGTATTTAATCATTTATGCGTGATATATAATTGTCCGTGAAGGCTGGAAGTGAAAAACTCCTTATATTCAGGTGTGCGTAATTATTAGGCATGTTTTCTTTTACAGAAAAAATGAGCCAAAAAAGAGATTTAACCCAGACTGAAAAGTCAGAATTATTAAATGCCCATGAGAAGAATGCAATACTAATGCATTACAAGAATTTGCAAAGTTAAGGCTTGACCATTGGACAGCGAAATGCTTGTTGAGTCTGCATGGTCAGAAAAAACAGGTGGAGAAGAAAAGATGCATGTTAACTGCAAAAGAATTAGGAATTAAGGTGAAGAATTAGGTGTGACACCATCAGGAACCGTTTCCAGTTCTCCAGCACCACCATTTTCCAGAACTGCAACCTGCCTGGAGTCTTCAGAAGTGCAGTGTGTCAGGTTCTCAGAGACTTTGCTTGGTAAAAAATCCTAAAAAATGCCCCTGACTTAATAAGAATAACAAGCTGACGTGATGTGAAATACATGAAGACAGTTTTTTTATAGGCTTTATAGACAGATAAGTTGAGAGTGACTCTTGAAGGACAAGCATCACATTCTCTTGTACCTCTGATTCAAGAATTTATCTTCCAAAATCTGGCAGTAAGTTTTGGGAGTTCATTTTAGTCCATCTCTGCAAGTCAGACTTTTCAGGATAGGAGACTAAACATGAACTCCCAAAACTTACTGCCAGATTTTGGAAGATAAATTCTTGAATCAGAGGTACAAGAGGATGTGATGCTTGTCCTTCAAGAGTCACTCTCAACTTATCTGTCTATAAAGCCTATAAAAAAACTGTCTTCATGTATTTCACAACACGTCAGCTTGTTATTCTTATTAAGTCAGGGGCATTTTTTAGGATTTTTTACCAAGAAAAGTCTCTGAGAACCTGACACATTGCACTTCTGAAGACTCCAGGTAGGTTGCAGTTCTGGAAAATGGTGGTGCTGGAGAACTGGAAACGGTTCCTGATGGTGTCACACCTAATTCTTCACCTTAATTCCTAATTCTTTTGCAGTTAACATGCATCTTTTCTTCTCCACCTGTTTTTTCTGACCATGCAGACTCAACAAGCATTTCGCTGTCCAATGGTCAAGCCTTAACTTTGCAAATTCTTGTAATGCATTAGTATTGCATTCTTCTCATGGGCATTTAATAATTTGGACTTTTCAGTCTTGGTTAAATATCTTTTTTGGCTCATTTTATCTGTAAAATAAAACATGCCTAATAATTCTGCACACCTGAATATAAGGAGTTTTTCACTTCCAGCCTTTTGAGACAATTATATATCACATATAAATGATTAAATACAAAATTAACAGTAGTTATTAAGACTGATGTGGTTTGGAATTGGTAAAATGTGTTTGGAAAAAAAATATGACCATAACATCAACATGCCTAATAATTCTGCACACAGTGTATCTCCCAATTCTGAGGAAAAAATTCTTTTTTGCATCACAAAAAAAGTTTGAATTGTGAGCTAAAAAGTCACAATAACCCTTTTTTTAAGGCTTCCATACAAAAGTGCATAATTCAAGTTGTCCTAAAAATAAGACATGCCTTATATTAGGCGCTTCAAACTACTGTAACTCATAAGCCTACAGTTTAAAGCGGTCTGCCCTCTTGTCAGAAGCATTTCCTGTTTAATGCTTTTCAGACTCGATTACCTCAGCACATAACTTTTATGGTTTATTTTTATATTCTTGTCTGTAAATGTTGCATAAAGGCTCATCCTGACAGAAAGCAATTCTCTTTAAACCTTCACAAACTTCAGTGAAGGAGTGTTGGTGCGTGCATGCACATCAAAAAGTGGGAGCATAATAGAATGGGAGCACGGTAATTATGACTAAAATATACATTTTGTCCAAAATGAAATCCAAAAAGTGAAAGCACATCAAATCTTCTTCCTCATTATACAACAGCACCTCAAACAGTGTGCTGTTTAATTAAACGGAATCATCACATTTGGAGGAAAAATGTCATCAAAATGTCTAGAGTTACAGTGGTTAAACAACATCTTAAATTGAATTTGCATGGTCTCGTGGAAGCAAGATTGGACCAGAAAATTAAATGATGTGAGCTTAGTATAGTTTTGTCATGTTTTGCTGTCACATGTCCTCGCAAGTTATAAGCTGCTTATAGATTCCTGAAAGGGTCCTCCTTGCACTTTGGGGACCTCTGCGAATGCCTATTCTACTTTCAGGGTGGGACAACCCTGATCAGACAGCAGCATTTTTTCTTAGCGGCTGACTGACATGCTGTGCTTTATTTCCTATAACCTGTGTAGGTGTTGATGAAGAGCTCCTCATTGTTCTTTTTTTCCTCCCTTGAGCTGTAGGTGAAGTTGTGGGTTGATGAATTGGCAAAAGGAGACCTCTATGGTCAGTGCATGCTGCCGTGATGTAGACCTGACTCAGCAGGTCACGGCTTTAAAAAAATGAAGAGAAACTAAAAAAAAAACAGTGGGAGAGAAAGAAAGGGAGGCAGAATGAAAGATTAAGGGACGGAGAAGGAGACCAAGAGAGACAGCGAGTAAGAGAGATGGCCCTTAGAGTATAAGAACTGCGATGCCGACAAAAACCCAATAATATAATGAAGCTGACAAGCCGTCCAATCCTGTGCCAAAGAGGAGACAGCTCTCTCAGAGTTTATTTGACACCTTTATAACACAGGCTCTTCAGCATTCACCACCACGCAGGTGTACACACACACACACACACTTTAATCAGCCGAACACTCATACTGCACACCAATTAATGCTCGACACAGAGGGGATGAGTGCTTAGATATTCCCTGCTGCAGTAATGTCATGAGGACACTGGAAAAGCTTAACTTATAGTTTGGGTGGCACAAATGTCTTTATACGAAGCTACATTTTAACAGTTTCTCAAGAAAATGTGCTTGCCTGTGCAAAACTTACTGTAAGGAATGAAACAATTCTGGTTCTGATTTTAATTGCTCTCTACAGTTCCAACTCTTATTTGGTTCTTTATACAGTTAATTCACCCAAAAATGAAAATTCTCTTACTCATTACTCACCCTCATGTCATTCCAAACTCTATATCACTGTAGGGTGCCTTTTGGTGTCCTGTACATAGATAACATGTTTGCCATGATAACATAAAAATGACTATGAAAGAGTGTGTTATATTAGTCTAAGTTTTTATATTCATAACAAAAGCATTACTTGGCTCTTTAGATTTTTTTTTTTCTAAATAAGTTTTGTGTAGGAGGATCCGTGGTATTTTGCTATGTCGTATGCACTGCTCATTAAATTTGAATGAGAGTAGAATATAGTCAAATCATAAAATGTTAAAATCTGTTCTCCTGTTAATATTTTGTTAAATAAGAGATTATTCAATTTGAGTATATTGATCATTTGATAATAAAAACAATATTTTTATTTAATAAAAAAAGAAGAGTTTGTCCATGTCCCTTTAATGGTTGTCCACCCTGTCATATTGGGGAATCTGCCACTTTAAGAAAAGAAAATTTTTTGTCTCTTCAGCGGCAGGAATTTCAACGGCTGAGATGAGTAAGTTGGTGACTTTTAAACTGACAAATTTTCTCTGTATGAGTTTGCTTACTTGCTTTTCCTAAGCATAACACGTCCACCCTGTCGGCATAAAATATGCCAGAAATGATTAGACTACGGTTTATTTGTAGTCAGTATTAGACTACAAATTATGTATGTTAAAATATACCAAATTCTCTTCAACAACCAGACTGACTATTTAGCTAGTCAGTTTGTTGTAAGCTAATATGCTAATCGAAGCTAAAAATGTCCACCCTGTTGTTATTGCAAATATCCACCCTGTCATGCCAGCCACTCATAGCATTCATTTGTAGTTAATATTGCTAAAAACTAAAATTAATTGGGGGGGGGGGGTCTATGTGATTGAGAATGTAATTATATTATTAATTATTTTCCAAAGTTGAATAAATATTTCATTGCCATATTTTGTCATGGGTTGTGTGTTTTGCTTTATGTGTCCACCCCGTCGTGTGCTAGTCCACCCTGTCATCTTGATATTTTAAAATAATATTTTAAATAATAATTTAATCATATCCTATATAATCCAGTGTGTTCAATAGCTAGGTGTGGGGGCAATAACATGCAAACAAAAAAACTGCATCCAAATATCACAGTTTTCTTCAAATAAGAAAAAAACACATGTGTAAATTATATGAGTTTGTTTAAAAACACATGGTTTACATAAACTCTTTTATGTATTTATAATTTGCAACAAATAACCCTGTTTAGGAAAGGGACATCATACCTTTCAGAAAATATCATTTGCATCTTAATATTACAATGAAAATGTATTTAACAATAGTATATATGTCCATGACAGGGTGGATATATCTTAGGGTTTATGCTTTAAATAATGGCCCATAATTATCTAAAAAAATGTGTGGGAATAGTGTCTACTATTTATGACATGACATAAAGCGAATGGGAAATTAAGACCAACATTTTTGAGTATTATGAGGCTTGAAAGGCAGTCTATGGTGATACTGACCCTAAGATATTTTTGATGAAATCCAAGAGCTTGACCCTCCACAGACCGCAACGGAACTGACAGGTTCAAGCCCCAGAATGGTAGTAAGGACATTGTTAAAATAGTCCGTGTGACATTAGTGGTTCAACCGTAATTTTATGAAGCTACAAGAACACTTTTTATGCAAAAAGAAAACAACAACAAAAAAATTTATTCAACAATTTCTTCTCTTCCGTGTCAGTATTCGACGTGCATTCACAAGATTACCACGACGCATATGTGTGCATTCCTCTGCTTGTAAACAAGTCACAGGGCATCCAGGTTCTAACGCCAGCACCTGCATCAGCAGTGCCACATGCATACGTCATGGTACTCTCAGAAATGCAGAAGAAAGGAAATGTTGAATAACTTTGTTATTATTGTATTCTTTGTGCACAAAAAGTATTCTCGTTGCTTCAAAACATTAAGGTTGAACCACTGATGTCACTGGATGGACTATTTTACTGATGTCCTTACTACCTTTCTGGGTCTTGAACATGGTAGTTGCGTTGCTGTCTATGCATGATTGGACAGAAAGCTCTCAGATTTCATCAAAAAAAAAAAAAAGTCTTCATTTGTGTTCTGAAGATGAACAAAGGACTTATGGGTTTGGAACGACATGAGGGTGAGTAATTAATGACAGAATTTTCATTTTTGGCTGAACTATCCCTTTAAAATAGTTTCACTCAAAATAACGGATCAAAAGAATCATTCATTTGGCAGTCAGACTACACTAGTCATGCCACATATTGTTGGTTAGTAGCTTCAAGTAGCACGTAAGAACCATTAATAGATCCAAAGCTCATTAAGCTCATTCAGTTCCAGGATTTAGAAAAAAAGAAAAGAAAGAAGGTTCTTGGATCCCCAAAATTATGCACCAACAGGGGCCCTTAGGGCCCTCTATACCAAAACATATAACCGAGAACCCCATAGAATCAGAATGCTCTAAATAATGGACTTTACCCACACTGTAAATTTTAAGTAGTAAACTGTGGGGGTACGAGCAAACGACAGACACATTGGTCATGACGTCAGGCCTCAGAGAGGCTTTTATTTAAACAATAAAATAAAAGTGTCCAAAGTGGAAATAAAAGTGTCCAAAATAAACAGGGGATCTGGTATCCTCGTCGTGCTGGGGGTTCCGTGAAGGAGGGGCAGTGTTCGGTAGGGAAGAGTTCAGGTAAGGGGCGGAGTTCGGCGGCCGCACACTTCCCTCTGAGGTTGGCGGCATGAGGGGCGGCGGTTTCTTTTAGCGGCTTCGTCCACCTTGGCCATGGCGCCTCCTGGAGATTAGATGGCCTGGCATCCTGGCCCGCACCCGTCTCGCTTTGGCGGCGCTGGTTCCCTTGACGCACCCTTCCTGGACCCACAAGGACACCAGCGAGCATGCACGGGGAAGAGACCGGTCTGGCTGTTTCGGCACCCCTCCTCTCCCACACGCCCACTCCCGTCGGGAGCCTGGTGAAGGGCGGCGATTACGGACGGGGTGACGATGATAATTAGTGGGAGGCAGCCGACTTGTCACATAACCCTTACTTAAAACAGCATGCAAACCGATTGCCTTGAAAAAACCAAGTGAAATAAGAATAGTATTTTGTACTAACAAAGGTTTAGTTAGTGTTGTAAACTTACACGCAAGTTCTGGTAACTTAGAATCACTATTTTCAACAACTAAATTGTTAAGTGCAATATACTATGTGTGTATTTCAAACAACTCATTTATTCAAGAGCTAACTAAATGTAACATTTCCTGCAACTTGAAATTTCTTAGTTGTATTGACTTGAACAAAATTCTAATTTGCTCACGCAAATCGCGCAAACCGATTGCCTCCAACCAAGTAAGCGTTACTCTAGTTCTAGACACATTTCAGTTAAAAAAAAACATGTAAAACTGAATTTTGCATCCGATGACCCCTTTAAAAGCTAATGCAATATTATTTACATATCAAGCAGATTATGATAATCTCAATAGTCTCATGAACCTCACATACATTAGGGTGACCATACATGCCATTTTCTGGGGACATGTTCTGGCCAGGATTTCTATATTGCCTAAAATATCCAGGTTTTGGCTTTTTTTTCTGTTTTCATACTTGTTGAAGTGATCTAAAAGTAGTTTGACCAATAACATGCAGGCATCGTACATAATCGACCAATTGAGTGAGAAAGTGGGAACTACAGAAAAAGGTCAAAGTGATGCAAATACACATACATATCAGGTGTGTTCGACAGACTGATCTTTGTACTGTATGACATCAAAGTACCGCAAGAGCGATTCAAAACCATCTGCTCTGCTCTCTATAGCTCTCACGGTACTTAGATGTCATACAACGATTGATCTGCACAGCACAAGCAGCCAAAACCTGGTTATTTTAGGCAACATATAAATCCTGTCCCCTGAAAATGGCACGCATGCTCACCCTAACATACATTCTTGTAAAACCACAACTCAACTCTGTACTACAAAACTATAGAGAGAATACTTCAGAGAGTTCAGAAAGAGTCTGTACTTTAGAGAAAAATGCTGAGGCATGCAACCTCCAAAATTAATAACAGTAATCTACTATAGGTCATTGCAATATTTTTAAATACTAAAGAAAGAAGTGAAACCACAACAGTGCAATTAACAGGTTCATGTAGCTCATTGGTTTTTGAACTCAAAAATAATAAACGTGGTGTAAAGCAGACAGGTCCATTTTTAGCTTTACCCTTTGCTTTTCCTTGTACCTTGCTGAGTTATGAAAAGGTTACTGCACTGCAGGACATCTTTGTCCACAGCTCAGGTCTAAAGGTCATTTTGTTATGCTCCCACTGATTAGCTGTCAGTTTAAACACAAATAATCATAAAGGGTACACATTCAAAACAAATGGTGAAATGCAAAAGCACGGATGAGGTCACTTAACGCACATTAAATTAGATGTTAAAATACAACCTGTTGCCAAAGTTATTACCCTGCCAGGCTTATTTATCTTGTGAACATTATTTAAAGTTTGACCTTTTGCTAAAGAATAGCAAATCTCTGCTTTTTCGCCTAAATAAAGGTCATCCTTAAAGTGGCAAAAACAGCCTGTTCCAAAAGCTAGTTTCTATTGGTTGGTCAGGTCTGACTTGAGAGTTTTGGTTAGTCAGGGACATTTAAAGCAGTTTTAACCAGCTAAGAACTTTCTGCAAGGACTTCAAAAATCCCATATGTGTTTAAGTTGTTACAATATAAAAATCTACGTACATACTGTACAGTTGAGGTCAAAAGTTTACATACACCTTGCAGAATCTGCAAAATGTTAAATTATTTTACCAAAATAAGAGGGATCATACAAAATGCATGTTATTTTTTATTTACTACTGACCTGAATGAGATATTTCACATAAAAGACGTTTACATAAAATCCACAAGAGAAAATAATTGAATTTATAAAAATGACCCTGTTCAGAAGTTTATATACACTTGATCCCTAATACTGTGTTGTTACCTGAATGATCCATAGCTGTGTTTTTTCCACAGTCTCTTGTTTGTCCTGAACAGTTGTTGCCCGCTGTTCTTCAGAATAATCTTTCAGGTCCCACAAATTCTTTGGTTTTTCAACATTTTTATGTATTTGAACCATTTCCAACAATGACGGTATGATTTTGAGATCTATCTTTTCACACTGAGGACAACCGAGGGACTCATATGCAAATATTACAGAAGGTTCAAACGCTCACTGATGCTTCAGAAGGAAACCCAGTGCATTAAGAGATGGGGGCTGAATACTTTTTGAATTTGAAGATCAGGGTAAATTTAACTCATGTTGTCTTCTGGGAAACATGTACATATCTTCTGTAGCTTCTGAAGGGCAGTACTAAGTCAAAAAATTGTCATTGACATTGTCATTCTGTTCAAAAGTTTACACCCCTGGCTCTTAATGCATCATTTTTCCTTCTGAAGTATCAGTGACCATTTGAACCTTTTGTAATAGTTGCATATGAGTCCCTCAGTTGTCCCCAGTGTGAAAAGATGGATCTCAAAATCATACAGTCATTGTTGGAAAGGGTTCAAATACACAAAACATACACAAACCAAAAAATTTGTGGGACCTGAAGGAGTTTTCTGAAGAATAGCGGGTAGTTCAGGACAAACAAGGGACTCATGAACATAGAAAATATTTTCAATATTTAAAGCATTTTTTTTTTTTTTTTTTTTTTTTTGAAATTTTGTTACTTTAATTAACATGGAAAACAGGGAAATCAATTCTCATTCAGAAACTCCTGATTCCGTTCAATTCTGATTTAATTTAAATCAATTAATGTTAGAATATTTAATGTTATAATGTCACCAAACTTTCAATTACATTCAAGGTTCATTTTTACAATGGTTTTTAGAATTGCAATTTCATATTTTGTTTTTTAATTAGCTTTTCAACTTAACTGCAGTAAGTTTTTTTATGCAAACAAAGAATAAATTATTTAACAGTTCCAGACTATTTATGTAATGTGGAAACATCAATGTTTTAAACTCATATAGTATTTTTATTTATGCTTAAAATATTCTTTTATAATATTCCTTTTGAACCTTTTCTGATTAACTTTGTGCATTCAGCAGAACTGTTTACACACTGTAAAGTGTCCCTTGGTGACTATAAAGGTCAATGAATGTGAGGTCTCACATAATTTCTAGTTCGTTAAGCAGCATTATCATCTTCTGAAAAAGAGAATCGTGTGCAAGAGTGTCTGTTTGGACTTAACGATCATTTCAGGGAATGAGCGAATCCCAATTGAGAGCTATGAAATATTCAAAGCAACCTACTACTGCAGTGTCTGTGGCTGGAGATAAACTCGCCAAACGTGGGCTGTGACCACACTAGCAAGTCCGCAGGCTCCTCTGTCACCACCATTAATAAAACATTAGCCTAGAAGGCACACTTTCTGTGTGGAAGCATGCTCACCTGTGTCACCTACGAATCCAGGTCCGTCCGTGGTGTTTAGATTAGGCAAAGTGTGTGTGTAGGGAGGGTTTGGAATTGGGAACGAAGAGCAGAAATGAGTGCCAGAAATGAAGCTTTGAAAACCTGAAGTGTGTGGGGGTGAAACTTGAGTGTGTGTCCCATTTTAGCAAGCTTTAATGCAGGCCTGGAAGTCATTACTTCCCAAAGAAAATGGTCTGAAACTAAATAGTCAGAGTTTCTTCTAGGTGAAGTAGTTGTTTTTACAGGGAGCTAAAACTCTAGGATCTGCATCCCTTATGGTGCAGCTAAAAAAATGTTAATTAGCTATCAAATGCAAAAACATTTAGCCGACATGTTCTTCAATGACTTTCAGGTTTCAGGTAAATGTAATGTAACTGAATTGTGTCACTCAGAACAAGTTTATATATAGACAGCCTGTAGTATAACCAGTGGCATAAATGAGCATTCGTTTTCATCAGTCAGTCAGGCTTGTTGGCATATTGGCAGCTGACATTGCAGGAACATCGACTCTATTCCCTTACCCTTTCTCCTGTTAAATGCCCTGTTCATTCTGCAGAGTTTGAGAAGTGCTTGTAAGGTGAGGACGGTCTCCAACGAGAAACCACCTGAAGAAAAAGCACAGAGAAACAGAATGATTGTGCTGAAGTGATGTTAATCACATGAATGAAATATTCTTGACAAATGCAAAGGTAAAAAAAAAAGATATATCAGCTATGCTTCATTACTATTACTATTTCTATTACTAGTATACTGGTTGTTTATGCTAGTAGCACATAGCACATTCTTTTGAAAATCATATTTCTCATGTTACAAAAACAGCATTCTTCCATCTTAGAAACATTGCCAAGCTACGAAACATGTTACCTGTTTCTGATGCAGAAAAGCTAGTTCATGCATTCATGACCTCTAGACTGGACTATTGTAATGCACTCCTAGGTGGTTGTCCTACATCTTCAAAAAACAAGCTACAGATAGTCCAAAATGCAGCTGCTAGAGTCCTTACCAGGTCAAGAAAATATGATCATATTACCCCAATTTGAAAGTCTCTGCACTGGCTACCTATTAGGTTCTGCATCAGCTACAAAATACAGTGCTCTCCACTAATATTGGCACCCTTGGTAAATATGAGCAAAGACGGCTATGAATATAAATCTGCTTTGTTTATCTTTTTGATCTTACATAAAAAAAAAAAAAAAAATTCTAACCTTTCATTGAAATAAAACAATTAAAAGTGGGGGGAAACTTACGTTATGAAATAAATGTTTTTCTCCAATGCATGGTGGGCACAATTATTGGCACCCTTAGAAATTAAAATGAGTAAAAGATCTCTTAAGTATATTCCCATTCATATTTGCATTTATTTAGCACACTAGAATGACTAGGAGTATGATATTGTCCAGCCATGACTTCCTGTTTCACAGGATTATAAATATGAGGAGCACAAAGGCCAAATTCCCTTAATCATCCATCACAAGGAATAAAATCAAATAATATAGTTCTGATGTGCAGAACAAGATTGTTGAGCTTCACAAAATAGAAAGTGGCTGTAAGAAAAGAGCTAAAGCATTAAAAATCCCAATTTCCATCATTAGGACAATAATTAAGAATTCCAATCAACTAAAGATGTTACAAATCTGCCTGGAAAAGGACGTGTGTCTATATCATCATAATGCATGGTGTGGAGGAGAGTTTAACTGTCCAAAGACTCTTCAAGGATCACAGCAGGAGAATTGCAGAGATTAGTTGAGTCTTGGAGCCAAAAGACTAAAAAAGAAAAATTCAAACAGCCCCTACATCAACTCATGTTGTTTAGGAGGGTTTTAAGAAATATCCTACTTGCTCATCCAAAAACAAACTCCAGCATATTCATTTGTCAGACACGACTTGAACTTCAAATGGGACTGGCTTCTGTGGTCAGATGAAACTAAAAAAAGAGCTTTCTGGCAGCAAACCCACCAGATGGGTTTGGTACAAAAAGTACCCCATACCCAAGGTTAAATATACTGCTGGATCTTTAATGTTGTTGGCTTATTTTCCTGCCAGAGGTCCTGGACATCTTGTTCAGATACATGGCATCTTGGATTCTAGCAAATACAGACAGATAAAAAATCTAAATCTGACTGCATCTGTTAGAAGTTCTATAATGAGCTGTGATTGGATCTTCCATCAGGACAATGATCCACATCAAACATCAAAATTAACACAAAAATGTGTCATTGAGCATAAAATGAAGCTTCTGCCATGGCCATCCCAGTTGCCTGACCTGAACCCTATAGAAAATGAATGAGGTGAACTGAAGACAAGAAACACCAGCATGGAGCTGGGAAACTGAAGGATCTGAAGAGTTTCTGTATGAAGGAATGGTCTCTGATCTCTTGTCAGGTGTTCTCCAAAATCTTCAGGCATTAAAGGAGAAAACTCAGAGCTGTTATCTTGAATAAAGGACGTTGCAATAATTAGGTGCCAATAATTGTGGTCAGCATGAACTAGAGAAAAACATTTATTTCACAGTGGGATTCTTCCCCCTGCTTTCCATTGTTTTACTTCAATGATAGGTTAGAATTTTGTGAATTTTTTGAATGAAAGATTAAAAGGATAAACAATGCAGATTTATTTTCACAGCCACCTTTGCTCATATTTACCAATATTAGTGGAAGGCACTGTATTACTTCTTACCTATAAGACCCTTAACGGTTTAGCTCCTGTGTACCTAACTAGTCTTCTACTACGCTACAATCCATCACGCTCCCTAAGGTCACAAAACTCCGGACTTTTGTTAGCTCCTAGCATAGCAAATCCACTAAAGGAGGCAGAGCTTTTTTGCATTTGGCTCCCAAACTCTGGAATAACCTTCCAGATAACGTTCGGGGTTCAGACACACTCTCTCTGTTTAATTCTAGATTAAAAACTTGTCTTTTTAGCCAAGCATTCAAAAAACGCATCTCATAAACTTTTACTGCAGTTATATCTGATCAAATGCCCATTATTAATCTTTTAGCTTGGTTTGAACAGCAGCTACACTAATTATGTTCCTATTTGTTCTCTGCTTCTGCCATGGGATTGACATCCCGTGGTAACTAGGAATTCACAAGCTTCAGTTTGGATCCAGAACACTTAAGAAGAGATGATCTCAACCCCTCAGAGGACTTCAGATGATGCCAACCCTGAAACAACATACAGCACTACCGAATTTTGCTACTAATTAATAGTGTTCTTTGTCTGTTTGATTACGTCATTAATTGATCTTTACCATACATCTCTGCCATATGTACATAAACTTGACATAGTCACCACTAGTAAGCTACTACTAAATATATTGTAAAAACTTTCATTGCTGTTAATTAATTGATATGTATTGTGAAAAGCGCTATACAAATAAATTTGAATTGAACTGAATTGAAAACATACCTGCATGACCATATTTTAGATCCCTAAATTCTACCCCATAAAAAACTTAACAACTACCTTACTAACTATTAATAAGCAGCTTTTAAGTTTTTAAGTTTGCAATTTAATTAGATTCCATAATGATTATTTTGGATATATATCAGGTAGAGTACATGGCAAATTTTCTCAAGGAAAAAAGAAGTTTTTATAATAATAGTTATAATTTTAACTTCACAATTACATAATATTTCCACTCCAATTTGTTTCTTTTAAATATAAACATTAATGGTGGCTGTCATAAAAACTTGACAGATTTATTTAAACAAATATTAATTTGTTCATATTATATATATATATATATATATATATATATATATGGTGCACATATTTTGAAAAATGCTCCACTCTAGTGTTTATTTTTTTATAGTAAGGTGACCAGATTTCTGAAATGAAAACTGGGGACATTTCCTAGTTCAGAGGTCAAAATATCACTGAAATCGCACTTGTGATTATATACAAATTAAAAAACGGGGACAAAATGTTTTTGCTTTTTAATTGTTGTGGATTCTATATATTAATATCATAATTGATAATTGCAGTGATGTTTGGGGATCAAACTTAACATAGTTTTTTTTAATACAATAGTAAATAGTAATTATTGCAAATAGCAAACATATCAAAACAATAGTATTGTAACAAAATTATGGATTTAGAAAAACACATAAAATAAAACAATAAATATGAGAATGATAAATAAACAAAATTTTTGTTTACTTCCAGGACAAAAATTTACTGATAATTTACTCACCCCTTTGTTATCCAAGATTCTCATGTCTTTCTTTCTTCAGTCGTAAAGAAATTATGTTTCTTGAGGAAAACATTTTAGGAATTATCTTCATATAGTGGACTTCAATGGTGCCCCCAAGTTTAAACTTCAAAAATGCAGTTTAAATGCAGCTTCAAAAGGCTCTAAACGATCCCAGCCGATGAACAAGGGTCTCATCTAGTGAAACGATCGGTCATTTTCAAAACAAATTGACAATTAATATACTTTTTAACCTCAAATGCTCGCCTTGTCTTGTCTCTGCGATGTGCATGCGAGTCTGTGTACTCCGGGTCACAGAGTTTTTTTTTGGAAAAAACACGCAGTTCACATAGACATAGACAAGACGAGCGTTTGAGGTTAAAAAGTATATAAATTGTCAATTTGTTTTAAAAAATGACCAATCATTTTGCTAGATAAAGACCTTCTTCCTCGGCTGGGATCATTTGGATCACTTTGAAACTGCATTTAAACTGCATTTTGGAAGTTCAAACTTGGGGGCACCATTGAAGTCCACTATATGGAGAGAAATCCTGAAATCCTGAAATGTTTTTTCTCAAGAAACATAATTTCTCATCCACTGAAGAAATAAAGACATGAACATCTTGGATGTCAAGGGGTGATCACAATCTGTAAATTTTTGTTCTGGAAGTGAACTACTCCATATCGTTTTGTAAAAATGAGAATCGACTAAAATCAATATTTTTAACCCAGCCCTAGCTAACAGTGCAAATTGGTCCCCATACTGTGACTATTTTGTGTTGTTTGAATTTAGTCAAGAGGTGTGTCAGTAGATCTACTGTAAACATCACAATTAGTCATCATACAAATTCACAGGTCAGAGTCCAACAAACATTAACTATTTCTAGCAGAATGCAACACTTGTCTGCATGAGCTTGGGGTTTATTTGTGTTTGCATGCGTAATAAGTAAATGGAGGTAAAAGTTTAATGTCACCACAGCTTTACACTATGAGTAGGCCTAAGTACACACAAAAACAGCCAAACTATTGCCAAAGTTACATGAGAACTTAGTGCCCTTTGGTGATTATGGCAGAACTATGCCCTGTGGAAGTTGTAGATTCAGTCCTAGGTAGGATGATCCAGCAAGTACTGAGTTATTGAGATTACAAACCTGCAATTTCCTTTGCACCCTTGAGCAAGACATTTAACCCCAGGGAGATTTAGCTACAGCTTGGCCCTCTTGCCAATTAGTGCAGTATATGTCACTTATACTTTGAGTGCAGGATGACAATCCTGCGCAAGGCTGACAAAAAATATTTTATAACTGCTTAAAAGTACATCCTGGCATAGTTTGCTTAGAGTGTAGAAACAGGATTTCTGTGGTTCAGAATATAGCCACCCTTAGTCATATAGGTGACATCAATTTCTACTTTTGCTGTGAAGTGTTTGGCTGATGTGGAGTGATGAGTAAGATGACATAGAAGTGCGGAAGATCAAAGCCTCAAAGAAATGTTGGAGGCTGAGGATGTCAAATACGCTGAACCAAACATTCAATATCAAAAAAGAAAATTCCTTAGGGCCGATCCTTTTGCATTAGAACAAACACACTTTAGAGACCCCACGCAATTGACGTACCGTATTATCTTAGTATATAATCTCACTTTATTGTCATGCAAAATATATTGTCTTTTTCTTTTAACCTTTTAAAGCCTGACATAAAATATATTTTTTTTAAATATATTTGTTTAAATAGGTATAGATACATTTACATAGGTATATAATATCTATGTAAATAATTCTTACATTTAAATATTTCTAAATATACAAAGTACACACAAACATATTATGTTAAATACAAACTTATTTTAGATGTGATTAATCAGTTTGACAGCACTAATACACATATACTTTGCATATCTGTTTTTTGTTAATCATTTTGGTCAGTGCTGGCCTGTAGGTTTGTGGGCCCCTAGGCAAGATAATGAAAATGGGCCCCATTAGTGTAAGAAAACTGTCATAGAAATTTGACGACTTAAGAGAAAGCACATAAAATGACTATTTCAATATTTAAGTGTGAATGTGTATTAATTGTAACTCATTCAACAAACATATGTTAAAAATATTTAAACAAATAAAAAAATAGGAGTGGAAGTGAGAGTAAATAGATACACATGAAACACAAATAAATAAAATATGAAGTATACACAAAAACTAAATAAAATAAACCGAGCATAAACAAAATAAACATAGGCCTACTAATATTCATAAATGATAAAAAATGTAGCTATTCTGCTTGCTTTTAAGGATTGATTGATGATCTCAAGGGGAAAAAAAAAAAAAAAAAAACATTATTGCATTAGACATTGGATCCGGGTCTGTAATTATTTAACGTAACACGCTAAATGTGGCTCAGTTTTTCCTTGTATGTGACCCTGGACCACAAAACCAGTCTTAAGTCGCTGGGGTATATTTGTAGCGATAGCCAAAAATATATTGTATGGGTCAGAATTATTGATTTTTCTTTTATTCCAAAAATCATTAGGAAATTAAGTAAAGATCATGTTCCATGAAGATATTTTGTAAAATTCCTACTGTTAATATATTAAAGCTTAATTTTTTAATAAGAAATATGCATTGCTAAGAACTTCATTTGGACAACTTTAAAGGCAATTTTCTTAATATTTAGATTTTTATGCACCCTCAGATTCCTCAGATTTATTTTAAATAGTTGTAAATATAATAAATATTATATCCAAATATTATCCTATCCTAACAAGCCACACATCAATGGAAAGCTTATTTATTCAGCGTTCAGATGATTTATAAATTTATAAAAATGACTGGTTTTGTGGTCCAGGGTCACATATGACAAGTCTGTCTGTATTAATGGGCATAACTGTATGTATAAAACAAGTACTACAGCAATAAATATTATGTATATAGCAAAGCATCCTTTTTTCCAAACCTCGAAAGATATTGTTTGGATTCCGTTTCTACCACAACTTCTCTTTAATCTCTCAATCATTCTTTCATTTTACATGCTTAAAAAATAGCATTAATGTGTAACAAAACTTCATTTTGAGGTTATTCTGAGAGGCAATATTAAGTAATTTCCAAAATCTAAACCGTAACAACAAAATCTGAACTGAAAGGTTTTCAGACTTTATTTAACAAAAAATGATAAAGAACACTGAGTTTGTTGTGCCTGTTTGTAGGGCTGCACAATTTGGCCAAAATGTTGTTTTGATCAATATGACTAATTCTGATTATTGTTATTACTAAATAAAAACATTAAACAAAACAATAATTATTGTTAATGGTTAATCAATATATTTTACAGAAAACTGCACCATGACCTGTTAACATGAAGGAGGCCTAACTATAAATGTTTAGAAAAGTATACAAATTTATTATAAAATAAATTATGATTAAAGATCTTTGAAAAAAAAAAAAAATCATAATTTTTGTCAGAAAACCTTATGCATTCACTGAGAGAGAGGAAAGAAACTCCTCTACGCTGGAGAAACTCGTAGCTAAAACTCTAAACTCTTTAGCTAAACTCACATAGCTAAATAAAACTCGTATAGAGATGTTTTAACCCGTGAAACATGGAGACATCTGTATGGTTGCGGCTAAATGGTTTATCTGTTCTTTGAGCCATATCGAGTATTTTTAGACGCAATGCAATGCTAATCAACAGCCTTTATCACTATATAGAATACGACATAAAATAATGATTTTGCCTCATTCTGTGAAACCACGTCAGATCAGAAAAGGAAACTTCCTTCGAATTTCAAAACCTCGACTGATGTTATTAAATGAATTTGGAGCAAACATGTCAATAGACAACAGGTTTGTAAACAGATTCAAACCCATGCAAAATCCATGCATGCATTCTACTGAAGTAAATTAGAATGCAAAGACTGATTTTTTCTTCTCATATGTTCGACATACAGGGGTTGGACAATGAAACTGAAACACCTGGTTTTAGATCACAATTAGTACGATATTGGGCCTCCTTTTGCAGCTAATACAACATCATTTCATCGTGGGAGTGACAAATACAAGTCCTGCAAAGCAGCCAGAGGGATTTTGAGCCATTTTCCTCTTGCAGAACAGTGGCCAGGTCACTATGTGATGCTGATGTGGGAAAACGTTTCCTGACTCGCTCCTCCAAAACACCCCAAAGTGGCTCAATAATATTCAGATCTGGTGACTATGCAGGCCATGGGAGATGTTCAACTTAATTTTCATGTTCATTAAACCAGTCTGTCACCAGTCTTGCTGTGTGTATTGGTGCATTATTATCCTGATACAGAGCACTACCTTCAAGGTACAATGTTTGAACCATTGGGTGCACATAATGAAACTTTACACTCTGCTCTAACTGGTGTAATGTACAATAAGTGAAGATTGGGCACCAGACAGCGCAAATATAGCCATGAAACCTCCAATACTATATTGGCGAATGTTTCAGTTTCATTGTCCAACCCCTGTACATGCCGCACTGTACAACCCTGGTGTGTCACCCTAGCTATGTAGTCAGAAGGTGAGTGATTTGGAAGCATGCTGAGCTGTCTGCGCTCTATAGCTCTTGTGGTACTTTGATTTTAAAAACGGATCTTTCTGCGCTTCAAGTCGAACGCACCTAAAAATACAATTGACAACCTCGGCCGCGTTGGACAGGCTGTGATTTTGGTGCGTACAACAGGTTTTTCAGGTTTTTGTTTTGATTATGCTGCTAATTCAGAGGCCTTGGAAATTTGCATTTCAAATATGATAGAGAAGGCTTTATAGGATTAAGGTTGAACACGGCAAAGACAACAATGCAACCATCAGTTTCAATGTCATCTTTCTGAAAGCTTTCAGCATTTCAGTTGATTTGATTTGATGCAAAGCTTCCAGAGCTTTCTGATGGTGCTGTGCCACGTTTGGCTTGATCGCTCAATGACAGGTGCAGGAGTCAAGTGGCTTCTATGAAGCCCTGAACAACAGGGAAACACATCACTTCCTTTTATCAGAGTCAAAGCTTTGCTCTCTGTCTGAACTGCAGCGCAAAAGACCCTTAGCTCGAAACGCTTCATCTTGCGCCAGCACTTCAGCCCGTCAATCAAGAATCGTCCTCGGAGAAGGGAATGGAAGAATGAGAAAATATCGGAAATAGAATGTGCGGAAGAGAGAGGGCCAATTTGACAGCTTGCGTTTAGAAAAGTTGCTAAGGCTGAGTTTTCTTGCTTGAAGTGGTGCTTAATCTTTCAGTTCTGACAGTCTTCCATTTAGGGTGAATTGTGAAAAAATGATGTGATCTCAGAAAAAAAATGAGAGGGAAGAGCAACATGTTAAAAATATGCATGAAGTGATATATTAAAGAGGCCACTCATGCATTTAAGGAAGGATAAGTTTAATGAGACACAAGGATTTATTACTCTTGACTGAGCATGACAGCCTATGTCTTAAAATGGCACATATAATCTCACAACTCTGACACGAAGCAGAGACGACGTGAAGCATGGTGACCTTTCTTCCAAGTTCAGAGCATGTTAAAAAAACCCCAGAAACTTCAAAACTAGTTGCTGCATATTTTACATGGCCTTAATTATTTAGGGTGTTATTACACTTGGTTTGATTGACTGGTCCGAACCAGAGTTTGACTGATCCCCCTGGATTGTGGTCACTCAGTGTTTTTTGGTTACGAACCACAGTACATTTGCGTCAGAGTAGCAGATGTTTACCCCTGTTGTTAGGTAATGATTATGCAGGACAACACGGCAAAATGGATACACTGTTGCTTGCCCACCTCACTTTTGGATTTTGGAAAATTGTTACATTTATATAAATATATATGGGTCATTTTACAGAATTGGTGCAAACTGCTGTCCCTGCTGTCCCACAACCAAAAATTGAACCAATTTAAAAAGCATTTAAGTATTCAAATCTTAGATGTTTATTAAGATCATTCTATTATCTGTTGAAACCCACAATAATATTTAAAATACTAGTAAGCTTAATATATATGAAATCATCATTTAATGGGTACTTTCAATTGGGAGGTGGCTGTCCCGAACCCTAACCCCTAAATTTCAACTTATGAAAATGATATTTAAATTTCTGTATTTTATTTATTTATTTAGATTTTTTTTTTTTTTTTTTTTTTGAGTACCTAAACAGTGTATGTTTAGTCCATTCCTGATCATAAATTTATGATCAGAAAATATTCCTGTCACTGTCTCTCATAGCTGCAAGGTGTGAATAGATAGGTCTTATCATTTTGAGGTAAATGTGTTCAAAAGTCTGAAAAATCTGTGACTTTAAGAAACGTCACTACCGAACACTTTTTTTCTGCAATTAAGCACACTTTTTTGGAAGTTTTTCAGTAACATTTAGTTTTTATGTGTGTACCACTGTTCAGAACTGTGCTAGCTAACCATGTACTGATTAGCATCTTTGAGCTAGGTTCAAAATGATCTAAATTTGTCACTACCGAAACAGTCACTACCAAAACATTTGGTGGAGTTTAGGTAGTGACATATTTGTTTTTGGGTGTTATCCCATAGAACTGTCACTAACGAAACATGTCAATGACAAGTCGTGACAAAATGAAACACATAATCGACATATTTTGGGGAAATAAACTAAATTTTAATTTTTGTGTTTTAGTAGTGTTTTAGTATGTGGGTTAAAATTCAGTAATGTGATGTGGCATTACTTTCACTGCCGGAAATGTGCTTTCACAACCGAAACATGGGATGTTTTGTCAAAAATTAAGTATACTGAATGATCAACTAAGATGTTATGATAGTTTTTGGCTCAATGTAAATTTAAACAAATGAATCCTTAAATCTGAAATCAGTATGATCAACTTTTTGCTTTTTACAAAGAAAAATTAGATTAAAAATACAACCAATCTCACAAATTACACTTGAAATATTGTTCAAATTTTAATTGTTATGTATTTACCTCTTATAATTTTTTTTTTTGAAAATAAATAAAAGAAAATATATATCTAGAGGTAAGCAAAATCTTAATAGGTCAATATAACCCTTCTAATTAATCTATTATTACTGTGTTTCAGTAGTGACAAATTTATGGAGAGGACAAATATTTCAAAACTTTCTGAAAAGACAACAAGAGAAACGACTGCACAATTACTAGAAATGTGTAACTTGGATATTATTATACAATTTGCATACATACAATTTTTCGGACCAATGACTTTGGACCAATTCTGTAGAATGGCCCATATATACACACCTGAACCAGCTAATCAAGGTCTTCAGGCAGAGCCCCTTTAAAAGCAAACCTCCAAGGTTAGAAAAAAAAGGCATAACACTGCAGTGCACTGGCGAGGAGACAAGGATCTTGGAGTTTAAATTAAAAAAATCTCTCATTTTTGATTAGATCAAATCTGGGCACACTTCAAATCAATCAATCACTGTTGAGGTGCAAAACTCTTGCAGAAATAAGTTGAGAAAAATGAGAGAGAAATAAGTTCCTTTTTTAAAAGAGAAAATTTGAGAAGCAGGAAATATTACTACAAACAATTAAAAAAATTAAGGAGATGGACTAAAATAATTAATTCTTATGGAAATGCCAAGTTCTGTCATGAAACTTGTTGGTGTTAACGCAAATTGACGATATTCACATTGTTAAACTACTTGGCACAAAATGATTGGTTCATGTTGCATGCACAGCCAATGAGCTTACTGCTTTACATTTAAATGTCTGGTTAGCCTTCACTAGAGCATTTCACAGTACGCTTTCAGAGTTCTGAAAACCTCCACCTCCCCACCTCCACCTGTAGAGATCTGCTACAGGTTATTATATTTGCTACTTGTGTACCAGCAGTATGTCTTAAATATTCACAGCACCATATTAGTGTATGTATTGGCAGTAGCAAGTTCTTGTACTTGCTTTGCAGCAGCAGCAGCAATGATAATAATCTACAACAACAGCAATAACCAACAACAGCAGCAATTGACCACATGCATGGAGCGTTCTTTAGAACTTCCGCATAATGATAAGCCAGCTCGTACATTTCCAGTGTAGCTCATTTTATATGTGCTACATACAGGTGGAGACTCTTGAGACTACTCTCCTGCCTCGTTCTTATCAGAAACTGAGAAAAATAGTTGCAACATCGTAAATAATGATAGCGGCATGAACATTCAGTTTCATATTATTTAACAACATATAATTTAAATTCTGAGCCTGGTAATCCCTGGAGAGTACATAGACGCGTAGTTGTACATTTAAATGCTGACAGCTAGACACTGTCATAACTGTTTAGTCTAACGTTAGCAAGCTAGAGATGCTTCTCTTCAACAACATCTTAATAGTATTCTTGATAATCAATAACTTGCCTTCATAGTCATGAACACATTTTTAGGATCTTGTAGTATTTTAAAACCTTTATTATTTTTCAACTCTACAGCTGTGAAGAAAAATTTACTTCAAAGTTTCACTTTTTATTCATAAAGACGACATGGAAAAATGCTTTTTCGTGGAAAAAAATGACTTTTTAAGATGAAAATGACATGAAATTACCCTTATAACCAGAAGATGGCAGTAGAGGATCACTTATTGACTGCAGCTGCCATTTCAGTTTTTCACGTCTTGCTTTTTGATTTATTTTTGATGAAATTACTAGTATAACAAATTTTAGTACTTTTACTGCACTGAAGTAAATAGTATAGCAAGTGCAGAAAGTCATTAGAATAAATAAATAAATAACCTCAGACACAAACAGCCTAAGGGTTAATTATTTAAATACTGATATATAGTTCACTACAAATTAAATAAGTATTAATGGTATAAGAATTAAATAATTAATGGTATAAGAATTAAATAATGCATTCAATATGAAACGATATGAATTTGAAATATGTTAGATTTAATTTAATAACTACATCTTTTTACATAAATTTAATAACAGTTTTATCTTGAACTGTAAAAGCTATTAAATAGCATATAATCAACCAACACAAACTTGTTACTGCTGTAGTTTTGTTACTCTGAATTTAGTCTGAATCATTTAATGCACAGCTCTAATTTTGACATCGGCTTGTCAGATGTTTAGTTTGGTTATTACTGTCAATCATATCAAATGACTTGCGCATATTTAGAGGATTTACTCGCATATTTTTTTACACTTGCGTTTGTCATTCTTAAAACGGTATACATGTACGCTTGGTCCTCTTAGACAAACAAAACTTTTCTTCGAATTGTGAATGGATTATGTAGAGAAAACGAGCGAAGGACAGTCGTATTACGAGAGTACAATTGACCGGAAATAACTGAGCTGGCTTGTCTAAAACAAGGAAGTAATGCATGCATATGGTCAATTCAGCAGTGTAGCAGATCTATTCTGCCAAGACCTAATACATTAAAATGTTCATATCCATTACCATGCTAAAATCTTCTGAGAGTTGTCATGATAGAAATATATGAATTTCCTAGTGCTAGCTACATCAAATGCATTGCAATAAAAACATTTGATGTAACACAGCTGACATCTAGAAAAAAAAACAAAAAAACATTTTCTTTAAAGTAAATGGCACTTTAAGCAAACATAAGCTGTTTCACTAGAAGGCAGAGCTATTTTAAGTAAAATTATAAGGGGCAAAATAAAACTAAATTAAACATGGACTGGTGAATCATTCACAATAAAAAAAAATAAAAAATGCATTTTGTAAAATAAATAGGGTGAATTTCACTTTCATGCCTTATTTAAATTTTAGGATTAATTTTTGAAAAGCCGTGAGCCTAAACACAAACAATGGAACATACTCACCATTGAAGACAATTCAATTCATTCACCACAGTATTTTTAGCAGGTGTACCAGGCTAACAAAAGAGAGGAGAACGAGAGGAGAAATCCATTTCTTCAGCTAAGGAGAATTAGCATTCTTTACAAGACCTTACCACTCAATTTAAGCCCATTAAAATGTACTTTCACTTCCGTCGTTATACGAATTACGCTAGCTCTATGACAAATTGGAAATGTGTGTTATCAATAAAGGATAAGGCTTTAAGATGGTTTTTTATATTTAAATAAAAACTGAGATCTGACAAAAGTAAAATAATGGGTTTAATTATATTCCTTAAGCAGAGACAGACAGCTCAGTGGCCCGAAACTGAAAAACACTCTTGACAAAGTGATTTAAAGTTGAGGTGTGAAACGAGAGATGGGTACCGGGAAGCAATCTCATTCCAATCATCTTCCATTTCAGGATACACATCAAATCACATTTACCTGCAGATTTCAAATGGGACTGGAAATAAGTGTAGTGATTTCCAAGGACCAAAGTGAAATGGTGTGCACATATACATGCACTTGCCACTAACTGGCAGGAATCAGATCTTGACTGGGAGAGTCTGATGTCTTGAATCTTCATGAAGTTTTAATGGGGTGCACTTGTTCAATTTTATACATTATATGCAGCCTGTTCATACTCTTTGCAGGGATGATTTGCTTGCAAATGGATGATGACTTGTATATGATGGAAGCTAAATCACTATTAACTTGCAACACCCCTGGCAAACCCCTCTGTCTATTTGCTGGCTGTTCTTTGTCCCAGTGATATAGGCATTTTTCCACTTATGTACGTTCTGTTTGACTGATGGATCACACACATACTGATCCTTTCCATCATTCTGACTTGGGCTTCATTGTTCTTTCGCATGTACGTCGTGTTTATTTTATTGTTTGTTTTTTTCCTACTTTCATCCCTAAAAGTACTATATAAAATAAATATATCTTCTTATTATTTTTATTAATCATAAAACATTAACACTGCCTGCTGACTACTTTCCAAAGTACAGGGTGAGCAAAGTCAAAGATAAATTTTGACAAGGTTTTGACTGGAAAATGACCAGATGTGAGTAAATGAATTACCTTATAAGCTAAAATGTAAAAATCTCTCATTCATCACTGCAGGTTTTCTCCTTCAACACAGAGGACAAGCAATTCAGCATTGCCTCAAAAACGCATGCCCTGCAGCTCTATTAAGCAAAAAAGGACATTGCAATCAATCAGTTATGCATATATTCTTACAGTGACACATCCACTGTAGGTTTAGACAACTAGTGCTAAAATAAGAAAAGTGAGGGGTCGTCCAGAGTACCTTGAGGAAGGTCAGGTCATCACTCAAGAAACATTTTCACATAGCAGATAGACATGCAAAAATCAATGCAAGCTCTCACATCCATCTTGAAACTATATTTCAGATGCTGCTGGAGTCTGTCCCAAGCTTTCTTACGAAGCTTAACCAAGAGTTTTTGGATGAGTTTCCCCATCTACATTTTCTTGTTAAACAGCAGCATTGCTGGTCAACCAGCATTTAAATCAAAGGAGAAGTTTACTTCCAGAACAACAATTTACAGATTATGTACTCACCCCCTCGTCATCCAAGATGTTCATGTGTTTCGTTCTTCAGCTGTAAAGAAATTATGTTTTTTGAGGAAAATATTTCAGGATTTTTCTCCATATAATGGACTGATATGGTGCCCCAAGTTTGAACTTCCAAAATGCAGTTTAAATGCGGCTTCAAACGATCCCAGCCAAGGAAGAAGGGTCTTATCTAGCAAAACGATTGGTTATTTTCATAAAAATAATACAGTTTAAATACTTTTTAATGTCAAACGCTCTTCCCGACCTCTGTTTTTGTTCCGGTTCATGACAGTTAGGGTATGTCGAAAAACTCCCATCTCATGTTCTCCCTCAACTTCAAACTCGTCCTATATCGCTGTTTTACCGTTTTTTGTTAAGGGTGTTTGATCTCCTTTGCATGTTCACTTTGCAAAGACTGGATCAGAACTTCTGCAGCGATGTAGGATGATTTTCAAATGATTTTTGAAGTTGAAGGAGAAAATATGATCAGAGTTTTTCGACATACCCTGATTGTCTTGAACCATAATACACATAGTTCAGGGAGAGCAAGACAAGATGAGCATTTGAGATTAAAAAGTATTTAAATGGTATTTTTTTTAATGAAAATAACTGATCGTTACGCTAGATAAGACCCTTCTTCCTCGGCTGGGATTGTTTACAAGCCGCATTTAAACTGCATTTTGGAAGTTCAAACTCAGGGCACCATAGCAGTCCATTATATGGAGAAAAATACTGAAATGTTTTCCTCAAAAAACACAGTTTCTTTAGAAAGACATGAACATCTTGGATGACAAGGGGGTACATTATCTGTAAATTGTTGCTCTGGAAGTGGACTTCTCCTTTAATAGAAAACACCCTAAACCAGGATGGAAAGTGGCTGTATAGACACTGCAGCCTAGGTTAATATTGTTGACGGGAAAAGGCAAACACAATCCATGAGTTGTATTCCTGGTAAAGAAAAAAGAAGACAGTAACCATCTGTGTGTATGTATAGGGCTCCAACATTTAGTTTCTGCTACCAACTATTAATGAATCAGGAAAAGGAGTTTTACATTACAGATATGGAGACCAAAAGGGACGTGCTGCTCCATGAAGCATATAATCTCATTACCAGGACTGTTAAGAAAGCCAATTAGGGTGTAAATCAGCAGACGGGATAATTCAGAGTTGAATATGCAGCATGATGTCCTGCTGTATTGGCAGAAACACAGAGGAAGTCATCTCAAATAGTCTGAACGAAAAGCAAACTTTTTGTACAAAGACTTTTCAGGGTGCAGTCCGTCCTTGTAGTTTGCATTGCAGTTCCATACGTATTTACAATATACAAAAGGTTGAAATCTGCCTTTGGACCTGGCATGCAGAATATCAAGACTGTAGTCCTAATGAACCGGTTAGTGGGACAGTGGATCTACGGTGTATCAATTGCCATACTGGCACGTTTCTAGGGTTCAAGTGTAAAATCGAACACACACCAAGAGGCACGTCAGCGTTGTTCAGGTCTCATGGGCAGCGCCTACACTTGACAAGACAAAGCACGCTGGAATAATGAAGTAGGTTCATAAATCTTAGCTGGTGACTTGGAGCATGCGTTAAATCCGTTTTTATAATTTTCCTCTAATCTTCATGGCTGTTTCTGCATGATAAGGACTTTCCCTGGTGAAATGCTGCAACTTCTCCAGTCACTTAAAATATGCCCATATTTTACTGTCAGGCATTGATTTCTGAGGGCCCGTTTCCTCTTCTCTATATGCAGCGGCAAAGCAGCCCAAGGACAGACTAAAGCAATTTCAGTCATTTGGCTTGTTTTTCATCAAATAAATTTGAATGAGCAAGAAGCAGCAGGAGAAAGCGAAAGCAAACTGATGAATCTGATGTTCAAGTGGTCCCGTCAAAGTTGATTGAGCTAAACACCCCTGCCGAAGGAATAACTGCTGGGTTTTATTAAGCGAAGGAACATCAAATAATGAGATGCACCAAGATTCTCTAAGGGAAACACGTTTACTGCAAGTAAACAAGGGATGTATCGGACTTCACACTGACTAGTGCAGACATTCTACAATTATTCTTTGCAGTACATTATCAATAAAATAAAGGATGCTTAAAAGGATAGTTCATCCAAAAATGAAAATTCTGTCAATTACTCATCATCATGTTGTTCCAAACCCATAAGACCTTCGTTCATCTTTAGAACACAATTTAAGATATTTTTTATGAAATCCTAGAGCTTTCTGACCCTGCATAGACAGCAACGCAACTGACATGTTCAAGGCCCAAAAAGGTAGAAAGGACACTGTTAAAATAGTCCATGTGACATCAGTGGTTCAACCATAATGTTATGAAGCAATGAGAATACTTTTTGTGCACAAAGAAAACAAAAATGGACTATTTTATTAATGTCTTTACTACCTTTCTGGGCCTTGAACATGTTGGATTTCATCAAAAATATCTTAATTTGTGTTCTTGAACATGAACAAAGGTCTTACAGGTTTGGAACAAGATTAGGGTGAATAATTAATGACAAAATTTTCATTTTTGGTTGAACTATCCCTTCAAATAGAAACAACTCAGGCAGGAATACATATGCATAGATACAGAGCTGATACAAGTATACAAAATGCAAGTTTACCATTATGAGTCTGTAGCCCTATTTGGGCAGTAAAAACATTGCATTAGAATGTAAAATTTTAAGCCAGCTAGTTTGTGATTTTATTGTCGTAGATATTAGAAAGTTAAACAGCATTGCACTGTGTGGTAATTTATTCCCATCTGAATCAACGTCTCAGAGTTTACATGGAGGATTTTGGCCCTGGGGCTGCTGTGCTACACTTGACACTAAAATGAATGCAAAAGTCCAAAGTTTTGTGAGTAACTGCCTTTAAATGGGCATGAATTCTCTAGATTAACGTTCACATACAGAATACAGTAGTCCCAAACCCATGATCATTGCTGTATTAATAACCATAGCAACATTTTGGCATATTAGCACTTTCTGATGTAAACCACAATACAGTTCTTATATAGAATATGATTAAACACATACAAGAAGATTTATAACCGTATTTAGCTGCAGTTTTTATGTCATTGCCTATATGAAAAAAGCTCCCTCATCTCCTCAATTTTATCACAAAGGAGCCATGCAAATATTTTGTATTTTTTGCAGTTTTACAGAGAAACAATTCCGTTCTGACTAGTGCTTATACCAGTGTAATATTGTCTCTTTACAGAGGGAGGGAATCAATAACATTATGTCCATACTGCTTTCAACAGCAGTCTTCTGAAAATCCATTTACATGCACATTTACAGAGCTATTTCTCTCACCACAAGATACAGTTATTTCATGATAAATCAACTAGATTGAGGTGCACATATTAAATACTTTTTCTTAAAAAAAAAAAAAAACATGGTAGAGCTCACAGAGCTGCATTTCTAGAGCAGAACACTAAACAGAGCATAAAATCCCTTAAGATACATTGTTCCTGTGCTAAAGATGCATAAGAAACAGCTAGTGTTGTCAAAAAATGATTAAGAACTAAAATGCAGTAAAAATCTACTGCAATGATTCTTCGATTTTATTCAAGTACTCGATTTAAAAAAAAAAAAAAAAAAAAGCTTGACTGCATTAATCTGCATCGATTAATCGGCAAATTACCGGAAGTGGCGCATTCCACATATTAAACCTATTTAAGAATATTTAACCTATTTAAGAGTTAGGAATTCACAAACGCTACGAATCAATTAAACAGATATATGCGATGCAGGTTTAATATATGCACTTTAATTAATTACATGCATGTAAGTTAGGTTACGTACGTGCATCTCAGAGTGGCTCCATTAATAGTAAATGCTGCTACACAAAGTGTTATCATATACATGTGTGGAGCGTCTCAACTCCATCTGTGCATGTTGTTGTTAGTTTGGGTTTATTATAACATTCATCTGGGAACGATGTTTTTTGTAAGGAAAATAATTTATAAACCTACACAAACACAGGCGAATACATGATCTTTTTCAATATGCTAACTGTTCATTGCAATTTCAAAATAAAAGTTTAAACCCTCACGTTTTAATGTCCACATATTCAAGAACTTACAGTGGCTGTAGCATTTCTATCATAAAGAAATGGCCAAATATTAAAGATTAAGTGGACATTTGAATTAAATGTTGTATAGTCAATATTAAATAACAATTGTGCAGTAAAATGTAAAAACAATCGTCAGGCCGTTGGCGCCCTCTGCATGCATTTATTATAATGCGTAATGCACATTATTTTAAGTCATTTTAAAGGCTATTGTTAACTTAGGTCTATTTTTATTACTACAAAAGAAATGAATTATAATTATCCGATTACTCGATTAATCGTCAGAATAATCGACAGATTACTCGATTACCAAAATAATTGTTAGTGACAGCCCTAAAATAATCACATATTGTTTGTCAATAAATGAAGGAAGAATAATATAATTTTTATTAATATGCACCAAATATAAGGTACTGTAAATATTCCCTTATAATCCACTGGCTCAATAGATTTAAGGTGACAGTCACCTAAAAACGAAAATTCTGTCATCATTTACTCACTCATGTCAACTCACGTCATTCCAAACTTGTATGACTTTCTTTACTCTGTTATACATCAAAAAAGATATTTTGAAGAATGTTGTTAACTAAACAGATTTGTTACCTTGGACTTCCGCTATATGGGCCAAAAAAAAAACAACCTGAAATTCTCAGAAAACAGGTTAGTCATACAGGGTTTAAAATGAGTAAATAATGACAGAATTTTCATTTTTTTGGGTGAACTATCCATTTCAAGAATGACAGATTGAAATAATCACTGCTTAACTTTGTAATTAGGAGCTTTTCAGGTGGCAGCAAGAATTATGAATCAATTCAGTTAACTGACTGTTTGAACTGATTAACAGAAATTAAAAACGGTTTTGCTAGTGACACATCTAAGAAAGACACTTTTAAAAGGTCTCTTTCTTAAAGGAGAACTCCACTTCCAGAACAACAATTTACAAATAATTTACTCACCCCCTTGTCATCCAAGATGTTCATGCCTTTCAGTCTTCAGTTGTAAAGAAATTATGTTTTTTGAAGAAAGCATTCCAGGATTTTTCTTCATATAATGGACTTCATTGGTGCCCCGATTTTGAACTTCCAAAATGTAGTTTAAATGCAGCTTCAAAGAGCTCTAAACGATCTAGCTGAGGAAGAAGGGTCTTATCTAGCAAAACGATCTGTCATTTTTTTCGAAAAATAAAAATTTGTATATTTTTAAGCACAAAAGCTCGTGTAGCACAGGCTCTGGGATACACGTCCATGATGTTACGATGTGTTAGGGAAGTAACATAACATTTTAATTATATTTTGCTAAAATGAACGAAATGACTCGAAAAAAGATTTGTTCATTTTGCTGAACGAGACTCAAAGGTCCGAGTCGATGAAATGATCCGAACTTCCCATCACTACTACTCTGGCTCAAAAAGGTAGAGAATGGCCAAAAACTCCATCTTATTTTCTTCTACAACTTCAGAATCATCCGACATCGTTGTACTTTTTTGTTACTTGCACTTTCTTAGTCTTTGAGCGTTCGCTTTGTAAACACTGGGTCTGTAGTTCCGCCCACTTTCCGCGTGACCTTTCGACGTGATTCAATAGTACGTAGTGTCAGGAACGCGCATCCAAGAGCCTGTGCTACACAAGCTTTTGTGCTTAAAAAGTATACAAATTTTTATTTTCTGAAAAAAATGACAGATCGTTTCGCTAGATAAAACCCTTCTTCCTCGGCTGGGATCGTTTAGA
Source organism: Cirrhinus mrigala (assembly GCA_036247105.1). Lineage (NCBI taxonomy): Eukaryota > Metazoa > Chordata > Actinopteri > Cypriniformes > Cyprinidae > Cirrhinus > Cirrhinus mrigala. The sequence continues at coordinate 8,588,416 of CM070012.1, forward strand.
GCCTTTGAAGCTGCATTTAAACTACATTTTGGAAGTTCAAAATCGGGGCACCAATGAAGTCCATTATATGTAGAAAAATCCTAAAATGCTTTCCTCAAAAAACATAATTTCTTCACGACTGAAGACAGAAAGACATGAACATCTTGGATGACAAGGGGGTGAGTAAATTATTTGTAAATTGTTGTTCTAAAAGTGGAGTTATCCTTTAACATACTCGCAAAATAAGAAAGGACTAATGACATGCTTTTTAATGGCCAAGAAAAGTGCAGTACTATATTTGTAATATTCATAATGTTGCTTCTGTGGGGAAATAAAATTGTGAATATACTACATTATGAATTTCCATTTAGTCCTGGAATGCACAACTAAATAGGTTTTAGAGATAGGTGAAGAGATTGGATCCTTTTTTTTGTTGGTCTGTATTTTTAGTAAGTCATATTCAGTGCATCATTTGATGAGGTGAAGGGCAAAAAACGGAAAACAAACTCATGGTTAATGAGCATGTTTCTCCCCAAACAGTTAAAACATGCCTTGCTGGAATGAGAATCAGGACAAGAAACAATAACAGCAACAAATGGCTCTGTGCATGCTGCCATCCCCTTGGCAACAATACAAACATTACGTCAAAAAAGCAAATAACGATAATTCATAATTTAGCATCTTGAATAATGAAAGGCTCCTAAAATAAACCCAGACAACAGATAAAAGGTGGCCTGGAAAGGCCATGCTAATACCTGGCACATCATCTCGGCTATGTAAATAATCAGGACAAAGGGTAAAGTACAGCACATGTCTGCCTGCAGCTTCAATTTTTATTGATATTGAGCAAACCCACAAAACGGGTATGAGTTTAAATAATGCTGATTGACTGTCATGTCACTCTAGCTTGTCAAAATTGCAATTTAACCATAATGTTAAATAGATTAACAACTTCAGCTTAACTTAACTTATTTGTTTTACTAAAAAAAAAAAACACCAGTGATGTGCTTGAAAACAGTTTGCCAGTAAAACATTTATGGGTAACACTTTACAATACGGGTGCACAAATATGCATTAATTCATGCTTAACTAACGCAGAGATAATCATGAGTTAATATAAAACTCATGAAGAACTAAACCATTTATTAATAATTACTCCATCAGCAACAAATGAACATTCTATATGATTCATAGATTAAGTAATCAATAAATTGTTATTAGTTAAATGTCTCATAATGTATTAATTCCCTAATAACTTATTTTATTAGCTAATAGTGTAAATTCATGAGTTAATTACCACAATGGGTTGAAGCTATGCATTTCATCTTCCACTTGTCTGCTTTATTTAATCATTAGCTAATGATTTGCAAAGATATCATTATGTTATGACTTTACTTGTTGAGGCACAGAGCTATTAACTGATTGTTAAGTAATATGTCATTGTGGTTATGGATTTAGAATTAGTTATGTGCCTCAACAAGTAAAGTCATAACATAATGATATCTTTGCAAATCATTAAGTAATGATTAATTAAAGCAGACAACTGGAAGTTGAAATGCATGGCTTTAACCCACTGAGGCACACGACTAACTAATTCTATATCCATAACCACAATGACATATTACTTAACAATTAGTTAATAGTTCTGTGCCTCAACAAGTAAAGCCACAACATAATAATACATTTGCATATCATTAGCTAATGAGTACTTCAGGCAGACAACTGGAAGTTGAAGTGCATAGCTTTGACCACTGTGGTAATTTACATCATTAGTTAATAAAATAAGTTATTAGGGAATTAATACATTATGACCCAATGAACTAATAACAATTTATTGATTACTTAATCTATGAATCATATAGAATGTTCATTAGTTGGTGATATAGTAATCATTAATAAATGGTTTAGTTCTTCATGAATTATACATTAACTTGTGATTATCTGTGCATTAATTAAGCATGGATTAATGCATATTTGTGCACACGTATTGTAAAGTGTTACCCATTTATGCATGCAGAGTTCTTACCTGAGGAACAGTTTTTTGCTTATTACTGATAATTCTTGGCACAAAGAGGAGATGGTGATAATATAGACAAATATTTATGCATATATATATACACAATACTTTCAAAGTTTTAAATCACATTTTAAAGATACTTTTATCATTTTTGAACAACTTTTATAATTTTGAACTACTTTCACAACTTTTGAGGAAAAAAAGAAGAAAGAAGCACAAAGAAACAAAACTACTCCATATAATACACTTTATATACTGTATTTTAGGCTCTCAGATTAATTGATGAATGCTTTTTATGGTAAATGAATAATCTGAACGAACAGATTCAATAAAATGAATTCACAATGCTTCATACAGATGTACAAGTGTACAAGTGTTTGTACATGGAAATATGCAACATGCATCCATGAAATGTGCTGTAAGGGTTTGAGCAGTGCCAACAGTTGTTGTGATTTTCTGGATGGGTTGGGTTTCGGGGGGAGTGGAAACTAATAGGTTTAAAATTATATCCATCCATCTTATTTTGTGCAGCGCACCTATTCACGTCAACCCAACGGCCGCTTCATAAATGATCTTAATGCATCATGTAGCTTTTTAATCATGTTTTCATGAACGATGCTGGTTTGATTTTGCACTTAATGAGGGTTACTGTATAATTCACATAATTCAAAGCTGACATCATTACTTAATAGCGCGTCCAACCAATGCAGTTTTGTCCACAAAAAAGGAGCATCGCTGGGCAAGAAACAAAGGCAGGCTGTGAAGTCAAAGCCAAATAGAGACCAGAGCATTTGCCAGCCACATAAAGGGCTGTCTAATGCACAAGCACACACACATAAACAATTTCAGAACAGATAAAGCAGGGGAGAGGACATAATGACAATGAACCAAGCCAGCTCAAACGCTTCACAGCTCACATCAAAAGCAACAGCTTTTATACTCCTAGATGCTACCATAAAGCCTCTGCTTTAGTGCTGCCTAATGCAGATATACCCAGGACAAGCATTTGTTTGTGGGGTAAGTATGTCAGCAGTAAATTATAATGTCTTCCAGAATCCAAACCAGATCCTCTTTGGCCCCAATTCAGAGAAGACCCGGAGGGAAGACAAGAAAGCTGTGCAGTCAACAAAAACCAAACACAACAACCAAGCTTCTGTGTAAAAAAGTGCATGTACCTAACAAACGGAGTACCACATAGACTTTTGATTATCAATAGGAACAATAAAACTCCATGATTAAACTAACTGGAGAGTCCTGATAGGCAATGGTGAATAGACCAGCTAAACAGAGGGTAGTGATATATTTATGGCTCTTTCTCTCTAGAGCTGGTCTGGTACAGGAGAGATAAGACCCCTCTTCTCTGCACAGGTAATACAAAACACCTGTAAAGTCACCCTGTGGGCCATTCAATGGATTGGGGTTGAATAAAAAGTGAGCGTTACAATACGTCTAAGTCATTATTCACTAAACGCACCAGTAGTTGCATAAACAAAGGCAGCAAGCAATGGAATGTACGGACTAGAACTTCAGTATGTGCAAATACACCCGCATTATTGGTTAGTCTGCAGAGTTCACAGCACTTTATTACGGCGGTGTTGAGGTGTAGTCAAGATTCAAACAGGTGATCACAGAATGCAAAAGAAGATATTCTGAAAAATGTTCGTAAGCAAAAAAAAAAAAAAAAAAAGCTTGTTTGGAATGACATAGTGTAAGTAAATGCCAGAATTTCATATTTTGTGTTAGCTATTCCTTTAAGAATGTCAGGGCTGCTTAATATAGTTTTAACTTCACCAGAAAATGTTGCACCAGTTGTATTTTTAAACGTCTTTTACTAGTAAGTGTCATAAATGCCATACACTGTAAAAAGTTTTCACCAAGTTAAATTAAGCAGCTGCCATAAAATTTTAAGTTAAATCAACTTAAAAGTACGAGTAATTTTAACTTACTTTATTGTAGCGAGTTGAAATGACTTGTTTTAAAGGAGAACTCCACTTTCAGAATAAAAATTTACAGATAATGTACTCACCCCCTTGTCATCCAAGATGGTCATGTCTTTCTTTCTTCAGTCGTAAAGAAATTATGTTTTTTGAGGAAAACATTTCAGGATTTTTCTCCATATAATGAAATGCTATGGTGCCCCGAGTTTGAACTTCCAAAATGCAGTTTAAATGCGGCTTCAAACAATCCCAAATGCGGTTGTAAATGATCCCAGCTGAGGAAGAAGGGTTTTATCTAGCGTAACAATTGGTTATTTTCATAAAAAATAATACAATTTATATACTTTTTAATGTCAAATGCTCGTCTAGTCTTACTCTTCCTGAACTCTGTTTTTTTCTGGTTCATGACAGTTAGGGTATGTCGAAAAACTCCCATCTCATGTTCTCCCTCAACTTCAGAATCGACTTAAATCGCTGTTTTACCTTTTTTGTTAAGGGTGTTTGATCTTCTTTGCATGTTCACTTTGCATAGACTGGGTCGGTACTTCTGCAGCGATGTAGGATGATTTTGAAATCATTTTTGAAGTTGAGGGAGAAAATACGTTTGAAGTTTTTCGACATACCCTAACTGTCTTGAGCCAGAATACACAGAGTTCAGGGAGAGCAAGACAAGACGAGCGTTTGAGATTAAAAAGTATTTAAATTGTATTCTTTTTATGAAAATAACCGATCATTTTGCTAGATAAGACCCTTCTTCTTCAGCTGGGATCATTTACAACCGCATTTGGCCGCATTTAAACTGCACTTTGGAAGTTCAAACTCGGGGCACCATAGCAGTCCACTATATGGAGAAAAATGCTGAGATGTTTTCCTCAAAAAACAATTTCTTTACGACTGAAGAAAGAAAGACATGAACATCTTGGATGACAATCTTTGTTCTGGAAGTGGACTTCCCCTTTAAGTTGATTTAACTTAAAATATTAAGGCAGCTGCTGTTGAAACTGGTAAAAACTTTTTACAGTGTAGTTGTATAGAAAACATAATTGCATCTGAAGGGCCATGCATCTGTCTTTTATGATGATCTTTGTGGGGGGAAAACTTGTTTGTCTTCAAATATTCCAAGAAATAAAAAATCCAGACAGAATAACGTAACTCAGAGCTGAAAAGTGCACATTATGCAGATCATTTCACCTGCCATCTAAAGGCAACCATTAAATTTTCATAATAGTCTATTGTATGATGGATGCACTGCACAGCTGGCTCTTTATCTCCACATTTTCCCCATAATATCGCATTGACTGCGCACTCTGTCTTCTGTTCCCTGCTTTTCCATTTCACATTTACTGTTCACCTCACAGCATTCTGTCTCTCTCTGCTACTTTCCCTCAAAGCATAATAAGATAACACTCTGTCTGAATATTGATTACTCATATAATGGAAACACAAACTACTCTAGAGAAATATGAAAGGAACACAGGAAATCCCAAAAGACATGCAACTTGCTGCACTGGTTCGGGATTTACATCTCAATCTCATACATTGACAGGCAAACTCCTGCATCTGAAAATTAGAAATGTATGAAAACAGCTATACATTACATTACAAATCCTAAACAATGCATTATTAATGATTTCAAGACAGAAGCTGAACACACTGCAGCTTGTAACTCTTAACGTTGACCTTGAACAGAATGTCAACAGTCAAAACATAGTTGTAGGTTCACCTGGACTAAACCCTGGCTTGTACATCATTGGCCCATGCTGCAAACCTAGAGACTTCTATCAGACAGAAGAGTAAAGGTCTGAGTACAACTTAAAGGGACCTTACCAACAGCCCACAGTCTATTAACTGACTGTTCTGATACATATTACACAAAAAAGCACATCCAAAATCATTAAGTCTAATCTGATTGACAGGTATTAAGCACTTTGTCATATATCAGGGTGTGCAGGTTTTTAAAGGGATAGTTCACCCAAAAATGAAAATTCTTCCCTCATTTCCTCACCCTCGTGTCATTCCAAAACCATACAGCTTTTGTTTTTCTGCAGACCAGAAAAGATATTTGAAGAATATTGGTAGCCAGTTTTGGAGATTGACAAAGCGCATTTCTCTTTATGTTCCACAAAAGAAAAAAAGTCATCTGGAATGAGGTGGAAGAAAACAAAAAGAATGACTTTATTCAACAATTTATTCTCTTCCTCTCTTCTGCTGCTGTTTATGCAGGGGCAGAAACTTAGGATTTCATCAAAAATATCTTAATTTGTGTTCTGAAGATGAACTAAGGTCTTACGGGTTTAGAATGACATGAGGTGAGCAATTAATGACTGAATTTTCATTTTTGGGTTAATTATCCTTTTAAGGTTTACAAGGGACCAGTGCTATTGAGGAACAACTAGGGTCAATGACCTGAAAAGAAAAAAATCCTTCTTTGTGAAAATTTGTCTATTACAAACAATTTGAAATACATTTGGATAGATATACTTTCTCATTTCCATCATTTCTGTATAGCTTTTCTGACCTGGTACTGCTTTCAGGCACATGTAGAGGGGGGTGCTTTGGGGGCCTCTGGTCTTTTTCCAAAATGAACCAAAAATGGCCCTCTCTTAAAGCTGCAGTCTGTAAGTTTAGCCTCTTTGTCGCAATTGCGGTTATTTGCGGAATTATCTTTTTTGCCTGAGTTGTGCATCGGCATGGCTCCTCAGTGCAGATGAATCTAATGTTTTGAGGTGTATGTGTGGCTGTCAGTCAATGCACCAGTGTGGATATTCACTGTACTTCGGAATCACAGATTCTATGACTTGGAAGTCTGACCCAAATAATAATTTTTCACTGTAAAATGTCATCTGAACACATCTAAAATTTTAGTTCTGACCAACTGAGGAAAAAAAGCATTACGATGCTCATGCTACCAATGGTAATTAAATCTAAGGATCGCTTAGCTCATATCACACCAAACTAGGGCTGCCCTCGACTAAAAAATTTTCTAGTCGACAAGTAATCATTCATTTTAAGCATTAGTCGACAATTAGTCGCACGTTTATTAATAAGCCATATAAAACATAATAAAGAGCCTTTAATTGCCTACATAGCCTAATAAGTGCTTGCCACAGTGCACCGGCTGATATAATAATTATGAATGTGTCAGGGAAAAACAACAAGGAGACTGCTTTAACGTTTTAATAATTTATTGATAAACTAGTGCTTTCTTTGTTTTCGGATTAGGAGATGAAGTTGGCAACACTGACTCGTCATCTCCGCAGTAGTGGATGCACCTGTATGCATGTTTTATACGGATTACATAATCTGAGAATATTTGTTTCCTATTTGAATTGGTTCATTTGAAAGTAGACATTTCACTCTCCATAGATATTTTTTTCATGTCTGTGAGGCAAGTATACACGGAGTTTCGAAGTTTCGTGCTCAAGTTCACAGAGGCCGAGATGGCAGAACGTGCATCCTGTTTGCTTTAATTATTTTACAAAAGCACAATGTTTTGTTGTTATTCTGAGTGCACACAAATTTACAGATTTGAAAAATGTCTTACTTTGATCTGTATGACCAAAAATGACTGAGTATTTTAAGAGAAAGTGACCGCACCAGTGCCTCCATCTGTCATGCAGTTTCCATACTCCACACAGACACTTGAATAGCGCACATTTTGGTTAATATTAGATTGAGCGGGAATGAAAAGTTTACTTATTCTAACTGCTATGAGAAAAGGCTATTAATTTTCCGCCACCTGCAGCATCCTCACATGCGATATAGTCTACTAGCCAGGACTATATCTTTATGCTTTCAAACGTGATGTAATGACGCAAAGACAAATGGTGGCATGCTTGTATTTCCCAAGAAAACCGCAGATTAGACTAGACTCAAGATTAAGACTCAAATTAGAAATAAAAATATTACAAGCTTACCGTTGTGAATCGTGCTAAGGTAAGGAGACTGGCTGGTTATGTACTTGCCCCAAAATTAATTTTGGATCATTTTTAACCCAAAAAATTACAGACTGCAGCTTTAACAATTATCAACAACAATATTGCTGTAAACAAAACAAAAATGCATTTGAATTATAATTATTATAACAACGTGCACCAAACAGTAAGTCATGTTCATTTCTACTTTTTACTATATCAGTCAGTAAAAACAAAGAGGGCGGACTGTTACAACTGATCTAAGGTAAGATGCTCGTGTCAATCAACTATTGTGGGAGCGCCCTCTGTCGGTGTGACGCCACAGCGACATGCATCTGAGAATGGCTCGATTTGAAAAAGAGGATATTATTTTTACAGATTAATTAAAAACCACTGCATGGATTTTTATCATTATAGGGTAGATTTGTACATACACTGCCAACACACATTAATGTTCAAACAACATGTAAAAGTGAATTTAGCATCCGATGACCCCTTTAAGGACTTTATCTTTAAAGTGCATATTGCAGGTTAAAAAAAAATCGAGATAAATATATGTCCGTGTATGGAAATACTATACGAACCGTTCATGCAGGATTTGAAAATGTTTTACAAGACGCAAGGCCACAAATTTTGAAGACAAAGTGACGATTTCCTTGACAGCGCTCAAAAACAGCTTTTTTTTCACACCGCGTCATATGACATCACGAGAGGGAGTCGTTCGCCAAACTCTGTTGTTATTCAGTAGGAGCAGTCGAGAGCTAGTGTGTTTTCGGTAGTTATTTTTTATTTCAATTGATCATCGTCATGGTAAATTATTGTGTTTATGGAGTCTGCACAAACTCCAGCCTGTCCGGACATCTTGTCCACGGGCTTACTTACAATAAAAGAACGGTGCTATTGTTTGTGCGGGCGAAAAGACGGGCCTACACTAATGCATCTGCTTCGAAAAACGCGTTCACTTTACACCGGAGGATTGTCATCCCGGCGATTTGATGCAGTTTCAACATGGGATGCCGAAGCAAGAACCAAGTGAGGCTCAAAGCTGGTGCGGTTCCTTCGGTGCACACAGCACCTTCATCGGGTCCGCCGTCAGCCTGTGGTTCGTCCGAAGCCGTCAGAGATGCAGCTCGACGAAAATGTGAACTGTGCACCGTAAGTCTTGTTTTTTAACTTTTGATTACCACCAAATCAGTGAACATATTTATTTAAAAAATGAGACACAACGAGATGTGTATATGTTGTTGTAAAGCACCGTAGCTAGCATGTAAGCATTAGTAATATAATTTTAAGAACCGTGTAAAAACGGTACCATATGAGAAGGCATTACTGGTCAGTTAACCTCAGTTTGTTAATATTATAACCATCAAGTCTAGTCACATTGTTTACACAGCTAATTTGTAATTTATTTTCATGTATTTATAGGGCTTTGGGAGACATTGCAAGACATGAGGGTGTGTGAAGATCTGAAGCAGTGGACGCCAGTTGTTATTAACCACCTCTAATGTAACACATTATTGTGATACCCACGCTGAAAATATTTTTCTTTCAGTGGTATATGTTTGGTACATCTACATATATATAATAACAGTTGCAATGTTGTGTTTTGAGTTGGGTATTAACAGTACTATGAAATAATATATATGATTTAGTGCTGTATAAATTAAACTGAACTGAATTAAACATAAATGCAGATCTGCTTGATATATATGTATTGTAAACTTCATAAACAATTTTTTATACAGTAAGACAATTTGTGATTGTGATTATTTTTTATTGATTGTCACCAAAATGAGGCCATTCAAAACCTTTATAAAGTCATCCTTCCTTTGTAAACTGTCCCATAGCTGACACTACACATGCAGGTGAGGGCTTCCTGATGAATACCAGCAGACAACTTGCCTGTATGCTGTCAACATTAACTGTCTTATACCAATGGCATTAAAAAATGTGACTTTATAGGTATTCATGACCTAAATATAGTCAACTTGTAATTGAGAAACAAACATTTTGATATTCAAATCTTAAGTTTACTATTTATTTGTACGTATTTAGCTCAGAGTAATAAATTATCTCTACCCTAAACATACTCATGTCTGCTGGCCTGGAGAGGTGTATGCTCCTGCCTGAAGTGCATAGGCTATCTGTACAACCTGTTATGAGTTCAGACTGCAAGCCTTTAAAGCCTGGGTGCAGAGTCAGAGACAGCACATCAAGTTTGGGGGCATTTCCCACATAAGCATATAATGAAACAAAAACGTTTCTCTCTCGCGCGCGGAGATAAAAACCCGCTATATCACGTAACGTTAGCGTCGGATATTAACGAGTCTGATGCTTGATCAACGGTTATTAGTTTCTGTTACTGGTAAGTAGTATCAATACTTATAGATGACCAGTGCTATGCTTTTTCCCGATTAGATATCGTCAGCTGACACTGATCTCTCACAGACACTTGCCCTGTTCTCCTCACACCACAACTTAATTTGTCTCCTCTGACCGTTGTTCTGTTTAATCCTGGCATATCCCTGCTCTCTTGGCCACATAGCAGGCTCATAATTGAGTCTGTGGTTCGTCATACGAGTGTAAATAAACATTTAAAATTTTCTCCGCATCCGAACGGTCATTGCGATCCATTGTTTTCCTATAGTTTACATTGACCGCTCTCCCTCTCGTTACGTCACTGCCGGTTTTGGCAGTTTTTCAGATGCGGAAGTAAAATTCTCTCACAAAAACGACTCCAGAAGCCTTAATAGCGTATTTTGAAGTATATTTTAAAGAAAATCTGGTTCCTACATTATTTTTCTATACATCGATTCACTGGAGTCGCTAAGCTGCAATATGCACTTTAAAATTATGCATATAAATAATTTTACTATAGTAATTGTTCAATTGGAATAATCCAACTGCCGCTTTTTTACATTTGAACCCCTGCCCCTAAGGAACTCTCTGCACGTCCCTGACTGCTTTGGCATTATGTTTGTTTTTCTCACACTGTCTGTTATAGTAGTATCATCAATTTCCGATGTACCAGCCCCTAAACGGCATGTACAAACTAAATTAGGTTTTTCAACACTTTGCATGCTAGTCGCATGGGCTCTTCGTGCCTGAGTGGATGATTCTTGGCCAGAAGAAGCATTTAAAGGTTGAACGTGGAGAAGGGCAATCATCAAATCTCCTATTCTTTAAAAGAGGTTTGGGTTATAAATCCTTAATTTCAAGGTCAATTTGGCCAAACACTCCAAAAGCATTGTTGAAGACAGCCTGGCAATTTTAGTAAACGGTTCACACAAACATTTCATTTTAGCCAGACAATACACACACACATAAATTCAGCAAAGCCCTCAATCAATAACACCACAAGCGATAACCTTGAGATGTCAAATTCTATTTGCTTTACAACAAACTGTGTGTAATAATTCCCTCCATCTATATTTTATCATTTGTGACATCTGGGGGCAATAACACAGATTAAGTTAAGTAGCTGGCATAGTTTTCCCTTACAGAACAAATACAATAAGTTCGAGTGTTAAATGGAGAGCAGCTGCACAGCAGTTCCTCTACATAAAGCATCTGGAATTGAACCAAACAAGCAAACATGAGTAATACCCTACTGTACTCAAAGGACAAATTGACCCAGTAACGACATGTGACAATTGCAAACAGTAATGCAGAATATCTGTCACGAGACCCGAAATGCTGTGAGAGGGATTTTAGTTTTGCTAATCTAAGCCTCACTCCACTTCTCTTTATCCCCAGAGCTATGCTTCCTGTTTTCTCCTAGAGAGGAAACGGTGTAATGAGTGCATTCTAAAGGAGGCTATGGGCGTCTACAAGAGCAAAATAGACTTTCCTGGCAAAGTGTACAATGTTATTTGGACCGCACCCAGAGAGACACTCCCAGGAAGTCTCAGGGTGGACACCTTACAGGACTCCCCAAATCTCTTCCTGCATACATTCTTAAGCAACAATTCCATAGTACTTTCATCTCACACAGCTTTTGTTCCTCCAATGCACCTCTAATTTTTCAAAAACTTATCATGTTAGCTCTTTGTCAGACTGTGGATCTTTGAACAATTATATACTGTTTTTACACCGACCTGGATTTAGTTTGAGAGTAAATTCTAACACTTCCTCCTGCAAGGGAAGGTCATTTTTGGTGGACTATTTTTAGAACTCTAAGGCTTTGTTCAGACAATATAATTTTTTTTGGAATATGTTGATGCAAATCCATTTAGTTTTTGGTAGTACAAACAGCAAAAAATAAATGTTTTTTTTGTGGAAAAGAATTAAAAAACTATGTGGCAATAATATTTGGATCAGAAAAAAATAAGGCATCTTATGATATTAAAATACATAATGTAACAGTACACACCCTGAAATGTGCCACTACCTTTTTTTTATTTTTTACAATTACTCAAAATGGATGAATTGTAACAGATGGTTTTTAATTAATTAATCATGACAGCCCTAGTATACACTTTATTTTTGCTAATTCTTTCCTTGTATATAGTGAACTATGTGATCCTCACCATCTAGTGAGTAGCAGTTAAATTAGCATTTTCAGACCATATTTAACATTAAAGGTTCATAGAGCAACATTTTCAGCTTTATATTTGGTATACTGTATAGTACAGTCATCTGTAAATATTTTTATTTTCTCAGGTTCTTATTTCATTGATTTTTTTGAAGTGACAACATACAAAGTCACCAAAATAAATAAATAAATAAATACAATTTTAAATGCATACAAGAAACTTTTTAGTGCCCTCAAGAAAATTTTTTTGCATGGTTATGCATTACAATTTCTAGATTTATATAACCTATTTCCTTTGTGCATCATTATGAATAAAACGAGAAAATTAACAGAGATCTACTTGCTCAAAATTTGACTTTTCTTATTGTACAACCACTAATATCAAGGCATAATGTCCAATTTAACACATCCTGTGTGGCGGCAAAGAAACCATGACACAGAATTGGCTGATGACATAAAATTTGCCAAGTTATATAATACGGTGCTAAGAATATTGAGAGAAGAAACCCAAAATGTTTATAACCTGCAGTTTGCATAAAAAACTGTATATTTGACAATCAATAAAGAATCACTAAACAGCTGCCATGAAATACAATACATTTATTTTAATTCAATTCTTACTTTTCTATTCTAAAAAACTAAATAGGGGCAAAAGTCTGGAAAAACAAATATTTTTCCATACTCTGCTTTCTTTTTTCCATACTTTTCCAAACCCTGTAGGAACCCTGAGTTCAGCAATGCAGTGAGGTATCATGACTTGAGTCTTCCTCCTCCTCTTTCCACACTGACAGCTCTCAGTTGTTGTATGAAAAATATCTCTTGCCGTTGTTACTAGCGACGTATGTACATACATCAGATATTGACTTAACAAACAGATCAGAGAGTGCAGAGAGTGAATACACAAACATCAGATTTGAAAAACATAAAGGATGTCAAAAATATACTTTTGTTTTCATCGTCCCTAATGATTTTAGAAGGTAATCTGTCTTCTAACCCATCAAAAAGACACATTTAAAAACATTTTAGTCCTAATGCCTAGAGCTGCTATCTTCTTGATCTATCCCAATGCTATAGAAGCAAAGTAACATTTCTGCGAATTTACTGATGGGAAATTTTGTTAACACATACAGACAAAATAAATGCTTTCTTCAAGATCAAATTTAAGAGACATTCTCAAAAATAATACAGCTGTCTAATATGTTTATTCAGGTAACATTTAGCCATCAGAATGCCGATGCATCAATTTCATGAGGGTTCATGAGTGTCAAAATGCTTTATTAGCACTGAAGATAAAGCAGTATATAAATCATGTATATTTTGTTGTGACCATGAGCACCAGGCTTTAATAACTTACTTTCACATAGTCTGTGACAGAATTATAGCACTATAATGACAGCCCTGTGATAGAACTGGGGACATTTCTGGAACACACTCACAAATCTATCGCTCAAAGTAACGGTAAATTCACGGTGGGGCATAACACATCCTCCTGAGGAATAAATGCATGAAACCTTCCAGCCCACACCAGCTGTTCACTCCAGCGTGATCGGTCATGGGATCGGTCAAAGAAAACGGAAAACTGAAGACGGAAAATGACTGATGCAGGTCCTTCAGACCACTTGAGGCACAATGGGATGTAATGAAACCTGTCTCTTTTCAAGTAATTAAACTAATTCTCACAGCATCTCTGTGTCTTCAGCTAAACGATCATAACAAGGTAATTAATCAGCATGTACATAAAAACAACAGTAGCGCTTCTTCAAATCATTTCCAAAATAATGAGTGTGAATACAATGATTTATAATATTCTCTAAACAGACTCTGCCTTTTTCTGGAAATAAATAAATATATAAATGAATGCATGAGGAAAACAATAAATGGATTAGTTCTACTGCACATTAAAATCTTCTATTAGTTTTCATATCATTCCAAACCCTTATGACTTTCTCTTTCGTACTTGGAAAACAAAAGTTAATGAACTGGCCAGTCGTTTCCATAGGGAAAGTATGTGAACTGGGGCTGTCAAGCTTCAAAATAACAAAAAAAAAAACACTGTAACATTAGTTAGTATGACTCATGCTTTATATTCTGAAGTATTCTGACATTCTCACTCCCAGCTTGTCACAAATTGACGTTTGGTCAGGACCCCTATAGTGTAATTTTTTAACGCACAGGGTACCCTTTAGCGTCACTTTTCGACATGCAGAGTCCTCCATTGTTTTCAGTTGTTTGCCTTAAATGAACTGCATGCATAAAACATGCATAAAAATAGAAATAATTTTATATAAAGTTATACTTTCATTGGAGCACCTAACCCCACCCCTACCCTAAACCTACTAAACCTGTTTATTGTAAAAACTGACCATAAACAAGCAGTATAAAAGCATTACAAATAAGTCCTGTAGCATTCTGAGTCTTCTGATGCCATATGATATCTGAAAATGATTCCACTCCGTTAACACGCTCACATCTCATTCAAAAAGATACTTCCGAACATTAGCATGGCAATTGGTCACAAGACACACAAAAGCCAATGGCATTTCACAACCAAAGCTGATGTAACTGCACAGACTGAAGCACACAGGATGAGCTTTATAGTGGATGAAGATGGCGATTGTCTTTATTCCTCTCGCAAATCAATCGTTTAGCCTCGGAACACTTGGAATACTAATAATTTTTTAATAAATTATGACTGTAGTTGTATTTGCCTGTTATATCCTGGGTTAGGTTTAGGGGCAGGGGTTGGGTTACGTGCTCATAAATGTGTAAATAGTGCAATGTAAATAAAATTGTTGTGACTGTTTACTTTGAAAAATCACACCCAAACATATGCAATAATGGCAAAATGATTACCCAATATATAATTTGATTATGACAATAAAATTCCCAGTGCCTTTCGCGTCAGCATATTGACATCAATGTGACGAGTTGGGAGTGAGAATGTTTTGATTCTGAAAACACTAGCCAACTCACTAGCCAATAGAGTGCTGCAGGGATGATGCTTTTTACCCTGTAAACAAATTAGCATTTTAGCACTTCCAGATCCATCATCCTGAAAACAATGTTTTTTTTCATTAAATACTTGAAATAAGGTCTCTGGTTAACACAAGCTCATGCACACTATTCTAAATGTTTTTTAAACAAACTTAGTTTGATAGTGATGCTGTTGCTGTGAACATTGCGTTCAAGGAGAATCAATTTCAGTCAGCACAGCATACAGCAGGGGTCTGCCACCTATGGCACGTGTGCCAACATTGGCACGCAAAAGGAAAAATCACTGGCACTTGAACAAAAAGGAAAACTGCATTCCAACGTACATTTTGAGGTAAACATTCCTCATAGTTACACAGCCTGTTAGGAGCTATAAATACTAATAAAGTGTGAGAATTAACCTGCGCTAGCCTACAAATATGTGTGGCTCTGGCAAACCATTTGCAGAAGCGCTGCGTGTGCAAGGCGCTTCAGATCAATGCAGCGCCGTGTTTTCGCATAGGTTAAGTCCATTTAGCGTCATGATTGAGTGCATGACAGCTTACAGTTTATTCTGCATTTGTTGCTCTTAATAAATATATTACCGCTATAAATACCGCAGTATATTCCACCCACAAATCACAATGACGATGTTGTGTGAAAACAACTTTGTGAAAACATTACGGTCACACTGTAACTCTGTTATTCAAAGTCTAATTGAAACACTAAAATAAACTAGTTTTGAAAAGTTTAAAAAATAATTTATGATGGTGGTTAGCCAGAAAAATTAAAGTACCAAAAGACTGCCGACCCCTGTTTTTTTTTTTTTTTATAAGAGAAGTTACAGAGAAATTTGTTTATGGCACTAATTATATGGCACTTTTGTTTGTATAATATTCATTGTAAATCTTTTGTTTTGGCTAGTCCCAAAATTCTCTTGTTGAGTGAAAATGTTAATTTGATACTCTGTAGATAATCTTGCCTTCTTTTGTAACTCTAATATCTCATTCACACTTCTTTGTGAATGATCAGACATGTGACAAGACATTCTTTAGACAAAGCTATTGTTTAGCTTGAGAAGGCTTAGAATACAATGCACAAGCCATGTCTCCTACTTTCATGATAACTATATATAGTGTTTTTTGTCATTTACCAGTTTGAAAGCCACAGTTCTCCATTCAACAATTAAAATGAGTAACTGGTACATTCTTCAATAGCTCTCATTTTAAAGGAAAGTTCACCAAAAAAATGAAAATTACCCTATGATTTACTCACCCTCAAGCCATCCTAGGTGTATTTGACTTTCTTCTTTCAATACAATCAGAGTTATATTTTAAAATGTCCTGACTCTTCCAATCTTTACAATGGTAGTGAATGGCTGTTGGGATTTTAAGGTTCAATAAAGTGCATCCATCCATCATAAAAAGCACTCCACACAGCTCCAGGGGGTTAATAAAGGCCTTCTGAAGTGATGCGTTTTTAGAAAAATATCTATATTTAAAACTTTATAAACCGCAATCTCTAGCTTCCACTAACTGTCGTATGTGCGTCCACGAGAGACTGACATTCAAGATGATGATGTAGGATGTAGCGTTAAGGTCATTGCACACTGAGTCCGAAATTTCTGTCCGAAATTTTTGCACGTTAAAAAAAAAATACGACCTCACGTTGTGTCAATCACGTTTACACACTGTCTCCGAAACTTTCGTCTATCATAAAAAAGTTCGGATCAGGTTCAATTTTCTGCATTTTTCGCATCCGTAGCAAGCATTTTGAGAGGTGTTTTGAAAAAATCCATGATGAGCGCTTATCAGGATCAACTAAATGCTGGATTTTCAAAAGTATGTGAAAAACGTAAAATCCGCAGAATAGAATCTTTAAAATATGTCTGAGAGTTATACATACCCGTCTGTTATTGTGACAACATTTCCACACCCCTAAACATGACGAGGCACAAAACGAAATGTGATTGGTTTCTTTACCTGTCAGTCATATGGCCTCTTGAGTGGGCCTTGGCCATTCAAAGCGGCCAAGGTTCCCAGAGCTTCTCCAGTCAGTCTGAAGTTCTGGCTACACAAGACTAGCGTAGCGTAAACTCTGGTGAGAATATGGTAGTCTCGCAAGAACCAAGTTTTCTTTACAGCGAAGGAAAATCAGTCTTCTCTTGGCTTATGTTGTAATCCTCCAACATTTTTCTTTACAAATCAGGGTGACCAGACGTGCCACTTCCTGGGGACACGTTGAGCACAGGATTTCTAAATTGCTTAAATTAAGCAGGTGTTGGTTGTTTGCACTGTGCCGATCAATTATTGTATGACAGCAAAGTACCACGAGAGAGATTCGAAAGCATGGAGCATCTGCTCTGCTTTCTTTAGCTCTCGTGGTACTTTTATGTTGTACAGCGATCGTTCGGCGCAGTGCAAACAACCAACACCTGGTTATTTTAGGAAATTTAGAAATCCTGTGCTGAACGTGTTCCCCGGAAGTGGAACGTCTGGTCATCCTATTACAAATCCTTGTTTTGTACTTCTAATTTGTGATTAGTGTTTTGTTTTGCTCTCTCCACTGCATTTCTGCTTTCGTCACTTCTCTTCAGAAGGCCTTTATTAACTGCATGCTTTATTAACCCATGTGGAGTACTTTTTATGATGGATGGATGCACTTTATTTTGCTTCAAAATCTTGACCACTATTCACTGCCATTATAAAGCTTGGAAGAGCCAGGACATTTTTTAACATAACTCTGATTGTATTCGTCTGAAAGAAGAAAGACAAATACACCCAGAACGGCTTGAGGTTGAGAAAATCATGGGGTAATTTTCATTTTTGGGTGAACTATCCCTTTAATGTGTCATAAAAGAAATATGAACAACATTAGGGTGAGTAAATCAACAGAATACCTATGTAGAAGATGCCACAGATGCTGTCGATAAAGATTAAAAGTGACATCAGAAAGAGAACAAAGATGCTCTCAGCAAAGTACACACTTTTGCATATTCTAGTGTTGTTAAAAAAAACCTCTTTAGCCTCTTACTATTTAGGGGTGATTTTATGAGCATACTCAAAACAAAAATTAATAATACATCTCTCTTTTTAAGATTCAACATGTATTCTTTTTCATTCTTAAAATACTCCCATTCCAGCTTAACTATAGGGCGATTTTCTTGAAAAATGACAAAGCGACTAAGGCTCTGTTTTTTTGAGAATCCTGACTAGCCTAACACAGCAACACTAGCGAGTTTGGGGTGGGACTATTTGTTTGTCTGGCCAATGACAGTGTTCTATAAACCTGTTTTAAAACATTATTTTTGCATTTCCATTTAGAGATTTTTCTACAGACTGTTTGCCCACCACCCACATATAATTATAGTCACATTCATATTGACAATCACATATGCTTGGTTTCTTTTATTATTATAATGACTGTGGGGATAAATAAGTCACATCGCACTACCCTGATGAATCAATACTAACATTCCTGATAACAAAAGAGTATTAAGCAAGCAAATGAAGAATCGGTCATAACTTGTTTACTCATTTATTTTTAGATCGATACAGCACCACGCTGAGGGCAGATTTGTAAAGGATCATAGGATTTGTGTGCTAAATTATCAGGCATGGGCCTTCATACAAAAGCTTGAAAACTGTTGCTTCCCTCAAAATTCACATTGTCAGTTTAAACAGAAGACTATTGGTTTCTACGCTTCAGTGAAATCAAATGGACAACCCATTAGACTCATGCAGCACCTGCTCCAGTCAATTACAATTTAAAGCTCAAAAAAACTGAGATCTAATTTAGAAGAAACAGCACGTAGACACGCAGTCAGATGTTGATTCACTGACAGGAAATGAAGCATCAGACGCCACTGAGTGATTATCTCTGTCTGGATGTTTTGAATGAGAGGGCTACGGACCCTCTCAGCATGTTTTTGTGTTGTACGTTTTCGTTTCTATTGCATACATGTCGAATACTCTTTGTGAACGCAAAAGTGTTGTTGGCAATTACAGCTAAGAGACAGATATATTTTTCTAAGTTAATCAATGTCTGGAGAACAAGAGCAGAGTTTAAAATGCGCACTGTAATTTGTATGCTTCCGCAGAATCGGAGAAGTCAGAAACATCTGTTTAGATTGAATTTGTGTGCCATCTTTTGAAATATTTTCATACTTTCAATTTGCATGCAGGTTGCAAAACGTGTGGTGATAAAAGCTGTACTTCCCAGGGAAATAACACTCAACTTTCACCAAATTAGTATTCCTTAGTAGGAGGTTTCTATCGGGCAAGTAAGGACAAGTTGCTAATTTGCTCAGGGTAAAACTTGCTGGCAAACACAATAAATACTTCTCTGTGCACTAAGGACCTAATGTGGAAGTAAAACAAACCAAATCTAGGATCTATTCAGAGGACCAGATCTCTCTAGACAAAAAAAACAAAAAAAACATTGCAACTTATTTGCTATTCAAATTACATCTCATTTGAGACAGGGTTAAAAGCCTGCAGGGTTAAAAGCAAGCGTCAACCTTCGATCTCTCTCTTGAAACCAACATGGAAGTGACTTGAACTGCAATTCACTGACTGGCTCCAAAAGTCAATCCCATTGGTCCCCCCTATGTTAAAACTTTACAGCAGGAAAAAAAAAAGTATAATAAAAATATAAAATTGGTCTAAACAGCTAATTCTTTCCTTCATGAAAACTGTGAGGGGGGTGAATTGTTTTTAAACCTCATCCATTTAAATTATATAAAGCCTTAAAGTTCAGCATAATTAGGAACGTGGCCACTTGAGTGACAGGTGGATTGCCACTGCTGTCACCACTGTCGAGCCAAATGGGCGTGGTTTCAGCAAGCAGCTCCACCCACGCCCCGCCTCTTTGCCTATTTTCAATTATTCGGGAGTGAAGCACACTGATGTGCTACCAAGATGGCGACGGCTGGCTCTGCCCACTTTGCACTTCAGAAACCTACAGGTAACGTCACAATGATAAATTGGTGTAATGATAAATCAATTTATAGATCGATTCTGATATTTTCCGAATGCATCGCGATTCTCTCTTGAATCGATTCTAAGCTTAATTTTTAACAGCAGATGGCACTGCATGCTTGCTTTCAGTTCCTTACACACAAACCACTTGAACTTAAAATAACCATTCATGAAGTTCAAAATGGTTGAAGCTAATTACGAGTGTTCACAGTGGGTTGTGTTTACATTAATCTTGCATCATAAAAGCATAAAAGCTGTGGTGCAAGTACATTTAACCACTCAGTTGAACGCACAAGCGCTCTTCTTCGTGAGCATTTGAGTGTGCAGTTAAAAACTAGCCTAGAGTGCCATTTGCTGTTAAAAAAAAAGTTCTGAATTGATTCCAGAGAGAATTATAGAACACTCCTTACCTCATCTGTCATTTATGTTAATATTTTATTTTTTATTTAATAACATTGTATGGTAACATTTATTTTTTTTACTTTGCTATTTTCATTAATTCATATTTATTTTAGTTATTTTACAAAACAGCTACATCATCTATCACATGAGCATCCATTTAGTAGGTATGTTTACATTCGATAATTTGTATCAATCCAAATGAATCCATTCTGATTTTAGATCCTAAAAGTTCTCTTTATATGTACCTTAAACTTTGCAATCCAATTGATATGCAATATGTGTATTCTTAGCAGAACTTCAGCGTGTCTTTAAAATTTGATTAGGATTAATCTCTATCAGATCGAGGAGTTTACATGATGGCTTTTCAGTCCGATTGAGCCATAAATCCTATTATAAACATATTATTTGGTTGCATGTAAACATTGCTTGTAATGGTACTAACTTTAGTGAGTGCTTTTTGACTGATTTATTAAAAGAACTAGCTTGAGTCATTGGTTTGTGAATTTGTGAAGAGAACACAAGGGGAAAACTTGTTGCATTATTTTGCTCACATTAAATTCACATTTATCGCATTCAACCAGTCTGCAAGTCAGACTCACAACTCAGGTAAATACAATTTTTGAAGAAGATGCATGAAACATGCAAAGACACTGAAACACACTGTTTTTGGGGAAAATCAACGTAAAATCGTTCACTTATAGAGACATCTTCCTCAAAGTATTCCTATATCTTAGTTGTTGACTGCATACTCATAAAATCAATCTTACTGAGGAAGCTGAAGAGGCTCCTATTTATACTAGAATATGCACACTATAAAGTATGTGCTTTGCTTCTTTTTAGCCTATAGCATCAGGTAGAAATCAGCGGCCAGTGTCCATACCAGTTCTCTTAAGACAAAGGCAACTGAGTTACCACTGGGAAGGCATTCTGTGAAGGCTTTCACACCTCTCTTCCAATCTATAACCCCTCTAGAGTCCAAATCCCCTGGCAATACCCAATCCCACATGACCCAGACAACATGACCCGGCACTGAAATCAGTCCACGCATAGTCCAGCATAAGACTATTTTATTCTTTCAAATCATCATATCAAGCAAGTCCAATCTATTTTTAACAGCAATGATCATGAGTAGATTATAAGTCCTGCTGAAGTTCCAACGGTAATTTTCACATTTGCTTATCTCAAAATACCTGCCACGGATCATGTTGGCATTACTTTACGGCATCAATTTTTGTAACGCTGGTAGAGCTGGCATGCTGGCATGTTCTACTAACTTCACTTCAAATTGCATAAACACCAGTCAGAACTTTACGTGATTTATGATGTTTTAATGACAATTTGATTGAATGACACCTGCAGATCACTGTTATTTAAAAATGATTTTCCCTTGTCCGGATAATCATTTCATTAAAATGCACTCAAAGCCTTATGTAAATGTCTTGCCTAAGTAAATGACACATGGCTCTTCAAGAATATGACAAAAATATATTCATCCCCACGAACGATCTTGGCAAATTAAAGGAATAGTTTGATTTATTCAGCCTTATGTTGTATGAAACCCATATGACTTTCTATTTTTTCTGAAAAAAAAAACAAGATATTTTATAAAATGCAAATGATGCACAACAGAGACCTGTAGCTATCAAGCATAAAAAAGTACCATAAAAGTAGTAGCTGCATTCCATCTGTTCTGAAACCATTATGTCTTTTATTTATAGATTTATGTGGGGAAAAGGCTGAATTTTATGTAGATATTCACTAAACGTTCTCCCTGGAATTGCATAACCTTATAGGTTTAACCTTTTTATGTTGTAATTACTCTCTTCCCCAGATCGAGTTTTGGTGGCACATTAAATAAGTTTAAATAATGCATAATCCATGATATAAAATAAACATATGTGCTTGAAATGCCGCTTCAGCAGCTAGTGGCAGCATCTCTCTCTGGATCAATATGAAAGCCATCATAAATTGTGAATGTTAATGCCAAATGGTCATTAATATACATCTTGACTGATCATGATGCTCAAGGCTTAAAAATATGGAGGTGTGAATGAGATTTGAGAGATGTGGCGGAGTTAGATTTCTGGTAATTAGGACTTTCCATCTGCTCTACATACAAAGTTACTATACTGTAATATAATTTTGTACATTAGCTATATTAATTGCTTTTATGGTGCTTTATGGAGATTGGGAGCCACTGGAATGGTTTTGTTGAAATGCTTGGACATTCTTCAAAACATCTCCTTGGAGTTAGGTTTGGTCTTTGAGTAGGTTTGTAAATGGTCAGACTTCAACTTTTAATGTTGGCACAGCTCTTTTAATCATGAAATTTCATTTTGAATTAAATCATATAAGGAGCATGAAGGTGCAGCTATTTAAGTTCATATTTGATTGAAATCATTCCGAGAAGCAAATGGATTTACAGTCTGTGGAAAGAGTCTGGCAGCCTCAGTTATTAAAGCACAACAACAGCAGCTTGCCTGAGAATGTCAGAATGTCATTATGCTGCTCTCTCGTTTTCCTCTGTCAAGGGCAGCAAACGGCGGGGGACACGGAGTCAGCAATATCATTATGAACATTATTCTGTCTGTGTCACTGCTGGGGTCGGTGGCTGAGCTCTGGGTCAATGCATTTGGCTAATGCACAGCAGAACAGTGCTGAAACCACGGAACAGTTAAGCCAAGTAAACTGAACAACAGAACTAACTTCATAACACGGCGATCAAATACAGACGCGCATGCACGAGTTCCACTAATACACCTGCCATTCTGCTTGTACAATAAATGGAAATGTTTCAGAACAAAAGAAAAGCTTAGAAACGCTGATTTGTGAATGTGTTCCTTTGTTATCTATAACACAAGTAAAACAGGAGTATAGTAATGCGTAAAACACAGCACTCAACAGATTCACACTCAAGCAAACTACTTTTTACGCCTCTGTTATCGTTGAAACATTCCTATAATAAAATGAAATAAACCATATATTTACCACAATAATAATCTAGTTAAAGAAGCGGAAGTTCTCTTACAAGGAAGGTTGATTTTGTAGTTAATCCCCGCAAACCTGAGCCCGTCCAGTCGCATCTGCAGCGAGGGGCTGGAAAAGCGCGCGCGTGTGCCTTTCCCTCCGCGCGCACTCCAGCCGCTTAAAAAGTTTAATGACGTCAACCGGGCATTTAAAACGCCGCTTTTTTCATAGGAATGTACGACGTGCTGTCTGCCTTAAAGGGACCGCGCACCATAAAAGTCCCATCAGTGAGAGACTATCAACTGTTGAATATACTGTAGTTCATTCAAAATGACCATCTTTGTCATCGTTTGCACACCTCATAGTTTCTTTGTGACGTGGAAACAAAGCGAGAGCTCTGGGGCCGTTCTGAGGGGCTTCTTCAAAACGCAGCACTCAAGATGTGAACAGTAAGAAGCAAAGGTAAGAAGCAAAGGTCAAAGATGTCCATCTAGACAGGAGAATGCTGATATACACCAACAATCAGTAGTATATCCACCTCCATTTTTAGCTTGAATGTGCAAGGCTTCTTGTGGCAGCCACTAGCTGTACAAAAACAGTCCTTTATGCCAATATTTGTGTTTGTGATATAATTTTAATGTATTATAGAAATCATAAACGCATTGGTTTGTAGCACAAATGTTTCTTCCATTTACTGCTTTGTTACTGAATTGTAAAAGCCTTGCGCTTTTACAAGAAATAGCTTACGTCTGCATTGAAAAATAAGGTTTATTGTTTGCCATCCATTTGGATATGTGGGGTGTGCAAATAAAGTCAACATGAGAGGAAATAAAATGTGAAATAGTTTAGGCTACTCTTAACAATGTACCTACTTTGTTTAAAAAATGTTGGAAGTTTGTTACTTGTTGGTCTTAAAGTGATAGATCACCTAAAAATAAATATTCTGTCATCATTTATTCACGCTCATGTTGTTCTAAATGTGTATGATTTTTTTCTTCTGTGGAACACAAAAGAAGATATTTTGAAGAATGTTGGTAACTTAAAGGGAGAGTTCACCCAAAAAATGAAAATTCTGTCATTAATTACTCACCCTCATGACGTTCCAAACCCAGACATTCGTTCGTTTTTGGAACACAAATTAAAATATTTTTGATGAAATCCGAGCGGTTTCTGACCTTCCACTGACAGCAAAGATCCTACCATGGTCAATGCAGAGAAACATAGTAAGGACATCGTTAAAATAGTCCATGTGACATCAGTGGTTCAACTGTAATTTTACAAAGCTACAAGAATGCTTTTTTGTGCGCAAAGAAAACAAAAATAATGACTTTATTTAACAATTCTTCTTTAGCGCATTGCGGTACTCTTGTTAATAGTGGCAGGCTGTCCCAGAAGAGAAAAAACTATGTTGGTTGTCTTTGTGCACAAAAAGTATTCTTGTAGCTTCATAAAATTTAAGTTAAACCACTGATGTCACATGGACTATTTTAACGATGTCCTTACTACATTTATTTCCTATGACTGTGGTAGGACCCTTGCTGTCTATGGAGGGTCAGAAAGCTCTTAATTTGTGTTCTAAAGATTAACAAAGGTCTTACAGGTTCAAAACGACATGAGGGTGAGTAAATAATGACAGAATTTTCATTTTTTTGGGTGAACTATCCCTTTAACAGTTTCTGTTCCCATTGACTTCCACTGTGTGGATGAGAAATGTAATGAAAGCCAATGAGAACCGTACCTTTTTTTTTTTTTTTTGACAGCTGAATGTCTGTGGATGTATACCAGGAGTGTTGCGGATTTGTAAGCATTTTATTTTGTTATATCACTGGAATGGAGAGCAGAGACTGTAGAGAGAAAATTGCTGCTCTATAACATGATCTACACTGATACACAACCGCAGCGAATCCTCAGCAAAACTTTAAATTGCCTCTTGTTATATCACACACTAACGAAATGAGAACTCCTGCTCAACAATTTCTCTTTACCAGATACGTGTCTGCCACAAGATTTTTCATTTTCAACAAAATAAAGTTGTGGGGTTAAAAATGGACCTTGACAAAAAGTTGTGGAATGTAAATTTTGCTTGCATATAATGACCAAAGCTGTGGAAATGCACAATTTAACAAAAAAAAAAAAAATGAAGGAAAAAATTATATTAAGAAGTATAAATGTTTTCTTTTAACATAAATAGACTGTTAAAGTCCTAAACACGTTATACCTAAACAGTCATGAATTAATAAAGAGAAGTGGACTGTAATTGTAAACTGTAAAGCAGTTGAATAGAATCTAAAGGAGACTGTAAAATAATTTGATTGGTTTTGTTTCTTGGAGGACAGCCATTGAGACTAATTTGCATGTACTAGGAAAGTCACCTGTCCTGAAAATTTCCAAAGGAAAATACCCTGAGATTACCTAAAATGTAAAATACTGCATCACATTTGGTTAGATATAATATAACTATTATTGGCCCAGTCACCATGATTCTCATTCACTAGATCCTATTAGAGAATCTGTCACTCATTACAGCAAATCTACCTTTGTTAAAACATTTTCAATCAACAGATGGAGGGTAATCTTGGGCAATCTAGCAGCAACACTTACTGACTCGTAAGAGCAGCTGCTAATCAGAAACTGGGAGAGCAATCAGAGCGTGATCTCCCTTCACCTGCATCTGTGTGATGTCTTGATCTCTGTGCATCTGCGCCTGTTAATTTCTAGAATAAACAATCTCTGTCTCTGCCTGTGTGTCTAATCAATAATGTGTGCCATTCAGGCAGAATGTTGCAAAACCTGGATTCCATTTGTCATTTGTCAACCACAACATATTTGCAATCAATTTAACTTTCCGCTCCGAGAGAAAAGCATATGTTTACCAAGGCACTGCACTTTCAAATGTTCAATGGGCTGTGTCTTGAAATACAAATGTGTTTACATATTTAAGCAAATATGTAAAGGAAATATGTATGATATAAAGAGGCAATTCAAGGAATGGGATAGTGATTGACAGCCTAATCCTAAAGGGACTATGATATTTATGTTATAGCAAATTGATGCAGTTGATGCATTTTTGTTGATTTTTCCATTTCTCCATCCTGATTCATTCATCCATACAACCTGAAAACCTACCTGCTGAAAATGGTGTCATCCTGATTGTGAATGTTATCTGAAGCCGTGAAAATGAAATGTGTGTATTCAACAGCCCACGGAGCCGTAATTGTTTCCTCTTCTCATCTGTTCGTTTCCTGTTTGGCTCTATTTTTATTTTTAGCACACAGCAGGTATAGGTTTTGTGTGTGCATTTCTTCAATTACTGTTAATAAGGCACAATAAATAATCTACTCCTGTTCAGGGGAATCATTATTCATTAATTAGTTTAATGCATTGAAATGTGGTTAGACTCAGTCTCTCTCTCTCCCTCTCTCTCTCTCTAAAAAAAAAAAAAATTAAACTAAATTAAATTAAAAATAAAATAAAATAAAATAAAATAAAATAAAATAAAACAATTTGTCTACGTAATCAATCAATCAAGAGAAAGCAGGAGTGGTCCCTTGTGTGACCTACCAAATATGTGGATACTTTCAGCATTTTGTCTGGTATTAATAGGAAAAAAACTGATAGTTTTGATTTCATGCACGCCCTATAAATACATTATATCTATATTTAAAACACACTATGTGATTATAATGTAATGGCCTCACATAATGTCCAAAAAGAGAACCCAATCAAGCAAGCTTGCACATAAATTTACACGGCAGACATATAACACAGAGGTAAATAATCAGCCATGCACGGGGTGAGCTGGTGTTAGCCGATGGGCAGACAGCGGTAAATCAGACAGAATGTCTTATAATGAGAGTCTCTCCTGTCTGATCCCGCTAAAGATCCGCCTAGAGCAACCTCATTTAACAGCTTCTCTTCATTTGCATCAGACACCTCATAAACAAGAAGTCCATTAAAACAGTCTGCTAATAGGATTCTGTCTCATTCTTCTGCCTCAGCTTGTCATTTAAACACGCATCAGACTGATAATCATTACAACAAAGAGAGACAACAAATCTCGTTACGAACGCTTGACTCATAATGGACATTTTATGTATTTAATGCTTCTTATCTGAGACAGAATTCTAAATGTTATTTAATCAAAATCACTTTATATGTTTAGATATTTTGCTTAGAGCTTTGTTGACTGATATACAATTTCAGTCTTCTTGTGGTTCTTCTTCTTATTATTATTTACCATACTCATAATTATATTTATAATACATTTTACAAGTAATATTCTTACTTTTCTATTGCCATTATTATATACCGGGTGTAAAAGTTTAATAAAATTTAAATACCTATAAATGCTTATTATTATGATTGTAACCTATAATTACTAATAAATATAAATCTGTTATCAGACACTTAAGCATAAATATTATCTGTAACACTTTACAGTAATGTCCTATTAGTTAACAATAGTTAATGCATTAACTAAAATTAACTAACAATGAACAGTTTGTTAATGTTTGTTAATAAAAACGACTGTTCAGTAATTAATGTTAAATGATACAACTTTTAATTTTGTATTAGTAAGTAATTTATAATGTTCAGATTAAATAATGATAATGTATTAGCATTAATTTATCATTAATGTTAACTAGTGTAATTAACAAATGGAACCTTATTGTAAAGTATTACCAGACAATCAGTACTGTATCAGATATACATAAAAAAATGTATAAATATAATATACATTAACAGTCAAAGTTTTTAATTTTTTTAATGTTTTTTAAAGAAGTCTCTTCTGCTCACCAAGCCTGCATTTATTTGATCCAAAGTACTGCAAAAACAGTACAATTTTGAAAGATTTTTACTATTTAAAATAACCGTTTTCTATTTGAATATATTTTAAAATGTAATTTATTCCTGTGATTTCAAAGCTGAATTGTTAGCATCATTACTGTCACATGATCCTTGAGAAATAATTCTAATATTCTGATTTGCTGCTCAAAACAACATTTATTATTATTATTATTATTATTATTATGTTGAAAACAGCTGAGTAGAATTTTTTCAAGTTTCTTTGATGAATAGAAATTTCAGAAGAACAGCATTTATCTGAAATAGAAATCTTTTGTAACATTTTAAATATCTTTATTATCACTCTTGATCAATTTAAAGCATCCTTGCTAAATAAAAATATTGACTTCTATTATTTAAAAATGAATGAAAAAATGATGCTGAAAATTTAGCTTTGATCACAGGAATAAACTACATTTACTACAAAAATAAAAACAAAATATATTCAAATAGAAAACAGTTATTTTAAATAGTAAAAATATGCCAAAATTTTACTGTTTTTGCTGTACTATCAAATAGATGCATTAAAAGAAACATTAAAAATCCTATTGTTCAAAAACTTTAGACTGGTATAAATCATTAAATATAAATATTTTACATAAATCAAAATCTAATTTTGTATTTTTTAATGAATCTTTTGCCCCTTCAGTGTCACATGATCCTTCAGAAATCAATTACACAATATATTAATTAATTAATAATACTATTAATATACTTAATGAAGATAATTCAAGGATATTATTGTTGCAAAAAAAAGTGGCTTTAGAACTTAATAGACTTAATAGACTGTTTGTTTTGTTTTATCACTGGCCTACAGTCCACAGCAATTCATTTTGCCCTCGAATAAAACGAATACAGTATATTAATCATTTAAATTAGAATATTATTACCTTGTGAGCTAACACTCATTCCTTTGCCATATTCGTCAGTCTGACAGATTGCAGAATGTTATTTAACTTTTTTCACAGAGTCATTTTTAATATGTATCGCTGAATGCAACAGCACTTCGAACTGTTTTGTGAAGTTGAAGTTATCTCTCTGCGGCAGCTGTAATGATAACTCCGCCGAACAGCTGACTTCACCATTGCAGCTTGGTTGAATCCAGCCAGCACACATTACACCTCGACTCCAATCTATTTCTTGAGTTGTTATGGCTCTAACTCTCAGCACAGTACAAAAAGCCTTGGTCTGTCAGGTTAAAATCGATTTGTTCTCCACAGAGAAATCGGGCAGCAGGGTGTCAGAAAATTGCATCACATTGCATTGCTAATGATGCCATTTAAACTCTGTGGAAGATCATTAGCCGCAGTCCCGTTTTCTTCGCTCGTCTTCCTGTTTCCTTCGTGTATCTGTCTCTGGCAGTGGGAGTGGAGCTTCAGGGAAATGATACGAGACAGGGGGTGATAAAACACCAAAGCCTCTGGTCTTTATAGGGCCACACAGGAAGGCAGATCACAATCACGTCTCCCGTCAGATAGCGGTTAGTGCAATCAGAGCAGTATTAGTGGAACATAGAGATAGAAGAAAATATTTCTTGCCTTGAGCCTTTTCATCATAGTCTCCTATAAATAGCTGTGCGAAACCTATTCTCGGCGGGGTTACCCTTTCAAAAGAAAGAATGAAACATGGAAAATAAGAAGATAAACTCACAGCGCTAGCTCTTTTGCATATGAATTAGTTTGTATTTGGGGTTTGATCCTTTCACGTGTGTTTGTGTGGAATATATCTCTGCCTATTTATTCCATCATCATAAACAAAACGCTTAAAAGACGTTGCATCCTAGTTGTGTGTTTTAGGTTTCTCAAGTGCTTGGATTAATGACTCCTTCGAATATTGGCATTTAATTTCCACTTATCTTAATGTATGCTTCGAAAGCAGGAAGTGAGAAACACATAAATAATTACACCTACGTTTCTCTCCTGATCTACTAGAGCGTTTCGTTATCATTAGTTGGTGCTGTTCGTTTAAATGAGTTTTGAAAAACACCCAACTCATTATAAATGTCTGATAATGCTACTGAGTGAATCGAATGGATTATAGATCTGGGTTTTAAGAATTTAATCTCTTCCTAGTGCCTAGTACTGGTGATCTGGATTGGTTTTTGTTGTGTATCTTAACTTTGTATAAGATTTACCTGCTGTACAAACACAAATTTGTCTGCCACACCCATATCAATGTGCAATTGAGAAAGCCGAGTTATGGTTTAATCTGCACTGTTAGCTTTTATTGGGGAACTGTTAAGTAAAAGTGCGTGTTTTAGTGCTGAACCACTGCTGTGTGTGTGGGTGGCCGCGTGTGTGCATAGGATGTAAAATGTGTGTGTCATCAGAAAAGTTATCCACTAAGCATTCAGTCACAGATTAAAATTATATTAAAGATTTTCTGCAGATCAACAGAATACTCTTTCATTCATTTTAAATCAAATTTACATCCTGTTTACTGTGTGAAATGTGTCTTTTCTATTTTGCCCTTCCTCTCTCTCACTCTCTCTCTCTCACACAAACGCACACACACACACACACACACACACACAGGTTTGTTTTTGTGAATTGTGGGGATATTCCATAGGCATAATGATCCTGCATCAACCCTACACCTAAACTTAGCCCTCACAGGAAACTGTGCACATTTGTACTTTCTCAAAAAAACTCATTCCGTATGATTTAAAAGCCTTTTGAAAAATAGGGACATGGGGCAATGTCCTCATAAGTCACCCTCTCCTTGTAATACCTATGTCATACCCATGTCATTATACAAATTTTGTGGCCTGATATGTCACAAAACACACACACACACAAAGACGTAAATACACATATCATATTTAAAAGTGGTGTTTCTGTTCATCAGGACCTTTGTTTTGAAGTTTAGTTGAGGTATTGTCATGTCATATCTATGTTTATGATTCCTCCCTAATTGTTTTCAGGTTTCTTGTTTAGTCATTTTATATAAATTCCCCTCATGAGTCTCTTGTCAAGTGTTAAATGTAACTTCAAGCACAGCTCAATTGGGAGTTCTAGTTTTCTCAGTTTTGGGATTGTCATTTGTTTTATTACTTTTGTCTGTTTTGTTCTAATAATGCTGCACTTGGGTTTCTTATGTCACGCATTGTGAGCGCTCGTCATTACAAATTGCAGGCAATGAGATGTAATATCTTCAGACTCCAGAGAAAATAGGCAGAAAAAGAGCAAAAACAGACAATGGGGATGATTTTAACACTTCTTGCTTTTACATCTGTAGTTCATTCTTTTTTTTGTGCTATTTATCTTAAACTTTGATACAATTTTCTCACATTTATCTCCTTTTTTTATTGCAATATAAGTTTTTTTCTCTGAATTGTGAGATGCAAAGTTACAATTACTATTTTTATTTTTTTTTATTCCGTAGAGGCTTCCATAGAACTGTGCAAAACAGGCAGTATGTAATACAATGTTTGTCATGCCATGTAACAATTGCAATGTAATGGTTTTAATGGCTGTTGGAGTGGCTGTGAAGGGTCACCTGCAGACAGAAATTGTTCAAAAAATCATTTGTCCTGGTCTGAAAGCTTGCCAGATTCTAAGAGAAGTAACAGGAAAAACACTCACCAAAAACTTTTGCAAGAAAATAAATCAATGCAAAGATGCCACTCAGACATACTTCAGCAATTATTATGGTAGAAAGAGTTATAATGCCTTGCGCTGAATCATCTCAACCAGGCTCTTCAGTTTCTCTCTTTTTTTCTGTGCCACTATAAGAAATGTCTGTTTTGCCATCTTCTTACCCTGTGGTGATAACAGATGGGAGTTCAGTGAAGCAGAAAGCTGAGTGATGTGAATTTATCCTCCTCCCCTATTCCTCTCTCAGACCCACAAGCGAACAATAAACCATATGATTGCATTGCACTGTTGCAGCCACCAGCCATTTAAAAACCAAAAACCTACATCATTCAACATCCAGATTGAACAGTGGGAGGCCTGAGTCACTGGTCCACAATTCCACGTGCTTTATATTTCAGGTGGGATTGATTTCTTGTAGTTAGCCTACTACTTATGAAAACATCTAAATGCAGTCCAAAATGATCATTCACCACACAACAAATGAGAGTAAAAAGTGGTTTTGGTCAATAAAAAAAAATGGTTACTCAACAGTTGGCTGTTAACTAAAAGTAACCCCAGCATTCATGGATTAAAACTGATTGTAAGACTGATTTTCTAATCCTCAGTGATACACATGATATGAGCATGCATGTGTATCTTATCTATGGAAGCCCATTTTGAAATAGGTAATTGTGAGATAAAGTTTAAAATAGTAAAGTCATCTTGCGATACATAAAGTAGCAATTATGAAAATAAAGTTGCAGTTATGAACAGTGACAATTATTAGAAATAAAATTATAAAGTTGAATCCTGAGATAATTACGAGAAACACACACACACAAAAAATAGTTTCAATTGTGAGATATACATCTTTATTGGATACTTAAAATATTTTTTACACCTTTTTGCATGATGACTCATATGTGACTCTAGACCACAAAACCAGTCATAAGGGACAATGTTTTGAAACTGAGATTTGAACATCATCTGAAAGCTGAATAAATAAGCTTTCCATTGATGCATGGAAAGGACATTATTTGAAAATTTGGATTCTGAGGGTGCAAAAAACTCAAAATCAAAATACTGAGAAAATTATTTTTAAAGTTGTCCAAATGAAGTTCTTAACAACGCATATTACTAATTAAAAATTAAGTTTTGATATATCTACGGTAAGAAATTTACAAAATATATTCATGGAACATGATCTTTACTTAGTATCTTAATGATTTTTGACATAAAAGAAAAATCAATAATTTTGACCCATACAATGTATTGTTGGCTATTGCTACAAATATACCTGTGCTACTTATGACAGGTTACACAGATGAAAATATAAAGGGAATAAAAGCATAAATCTCAGTGAGACAGACACTCATCAGATGTATGATGTTTTGGGTGACAATCAGCTGTGCGGTTTGTCAGAAACATGCAAATATTAAAACACAATAGCTATAACTCTTAAAGGGGACCTATTATGCAAAAATCACCTTTATAAGGTGTTAACCAGCCTATAATGGTAAAAATCCACAGCCCTTTTTTGTTTTCCCGGCTCTTGTGAAAATTATGAAAATTTTCACTAGTTTTAACACATACTGAGGTTTCGTCTCAATATGCCAAATTATATAATATATAATATTTTTAGCTGTTATGGAAATATAGGCTC
Organism: Cirrhinus mrigala; assembly: GCA_036247105.1. Taxonomy (NCBI): domain Eukaryota; kingdom Metazoa; phylum Chordata; class Actinopteri; order Cypriniformes; family Cyprinidae; genus Cirrhinus; species Cirrhinus mrigala. Next base: position 8,622,198 of record CM070012.1, read on the forward strand.
ATGGCAAATATAGCGTGCTCTCTGTCAAATTTATTGACTTGCTATGCAAGAGTGAATTGGTGAATCAGCTCCACAACATTTTGCCAGGATAGTCTAACAATGATCTGAGCCATGACTTGTTGAGAATTGGATTAACCATCTTGGAATCAGAGGAAAGACTTTGCTTCTTGTGCTTATGGTTCAAAAAGTTTTAGCATAAACATAAATGCATATGTGCAAATTTTCCTAATTTTTCCACAAATAGTTTAGTGTACTGTGATGACTTCAAGAGTAGAAGAAGAATGCTACAGTAGGTGCCTATGCACCTGTGGTGCTTGTGTGACTGATTTCTACACTTATCTATTGTTTTTGGGCTTGAACCGATAACAGCCAGTATGGGAGTTAGGCACTAGTAATTTACCTGAACAGCAAGTTCCTACCAACTGGGCTTAAAAAAATGTTATTTAATGGCCAGTATAAAAGACTTATGTCCATGAAATTCTCTTATAGGGAAAAATATTGAACCTGTTTTGAAACTGATTATTACTAGGCAATGCAGGGAACAAGAGCTCTTCAATTTTTGTTTGAAAGATAAATGAGCATTTAAATGTCTCATTTGCACTTATTGCACAACTTTGCTGATATTAACTTTGCAATTTCCTGCTGTCAGCTTTACATGTGCTACTGTGGTGGACATCAATGCTTTAGAGTACTAGAACCTGTCTCTGAGGAATCATCCAGAAAGATTTACTGATGATCCGGCAATCATTTCTCGCATGCTGTATCCAGTAGGTTTATATAACTCAACATGTGGCAGGTCATTGCTTAGCAATAACACCTCATTGCAGACAGTGTGATGTGGCCATGAGAGGGTGAAATTGCATGTGTGTATGCATGTGGTTGCTTTTCTTCGATTGCGGTGTTTGACGAAGCAGGGAGTGCAAGCAGACACAGTTGGCTTTAAAATCATCTTTCCAGCATACGCTTGATAAGTCCCACTTGGTCTCCAACAAATGTTCCTCTGATTGTGGCCATGATGTGATGTTTCAGTCAGGAATAGATTTCTGCCACTTGCTGTTTAGGCCCTCTTATTTTAAAAATTTGCTACTCAGGTGCTCTTGCATCCTCTTCACCAATAACCCTCTCCCCCTTCTTGAAAAAGGATCATTGCCCTGTAATGGTTACGGAAAGTCGAAGTGTGCATTTCCAGTGCCACGGGCATCACTAAACATAATCTGACCCTTTGCAAAGACCTCCCCCCCTTAGGTACTGTTGCTACATCTGACATCATGTTCTCACACAGTGAAAAATACATAGTGGAGCAAAGAGGACACTGACAACGTACCAACAGAAAAGACAGAGCAGGTTACTTTTGGTATGAAAGAAAGTATCAGCTTTCAAATTTTGTCATTTTTTAAGAAATTCAAACAATAAATACTGTTTTGTGGCTATTTAATGTGTTGTGACAGATCACCGTAGTGCCTCAGCCTAAGTGGCTTGTGAACTGATCTTCTCTTCCTCTTTACTAGCTATAGCAAATTCCCCACATTTTGTTTGAAATGTTTTTCTTTTGTTTTTTGTGATGGAGCCAGCCGCAAGATTCACCACTCTGGCTCGGAGGAGCCAGGATCTGGAGAATTTCGTGAGGGACTTCAGCCTTCTCGCCGCCACCACCACCTTGGACGATGAGATGCTGAAGTCTCTGTTCTGGATTGGGGTAAACTACCATCGCCCTATTGACCTCCTGGAGAGTTTTCAGCCCTGATCCGGAACACAGCTCGATCCAGAGCCCAGCCCACCATCACCCCGCTGCACAGAGCCTGAGCCCACCGCAGACAGAGAGCCAAAGCCCACTGTGACCAACGAGCCATCGCCAGAGAGAGAGCGACAGAGCTGAGGATTGCCCCGGAGCTAGAGCCTGACCTGTCTGAGCAGATGCGAGAGCTGGCAACTGTGGAGGCAACGGTAGATGAAGCAGGGGAGCATGAGGGCTTGAAGGAAAGCCCCGCCCACAGCACCACTGCTGGGGGTGAGCTGCCAGTGGACTCTAAGGACTTAAAAGACTTTGATTTGGATTTATATGTGGACATGCCCATTCTTCTCCCACCACCTTCAGACCTGTCTGTCTGCCCTGAACACTCTGTCTGTCCTGTTTCGGCCAAGGAGGCCATTTATGAATTGTCTGTTTGTCCTGTTGCAACCAAATCCTCTGCGTCACCCTGGCTCATCAGCTCTCCATCTCCGCCATGGGCTCCTCTTTCACCTGCTTCTCCTCCGTCGGTCGGCCCCCTAGAGTCATCAGCCCTTCATCCACCATGGCTCCTCCCTCTCCTGCCTCCTCCTATCATCAATGCAGTTCCCTCCTCTCCACCGTGGCCAGTCAGTCCACCAGCTCCGCCGGGTTCTCTTGTCCCTCCGGCTCCGTCTTGGTCCTCTGTCACTCCGGCTCTACCACAGCCTTCCGGATCTCTGCTTCCGCCTTGGTCGCCGGAAACATCTACTCCGCTTTGGCCCCCTGGATCCTCTGCGTCACTTTCCTCCACCATGACTCCTCCCTTTGTCGGCTCCACTGTGGATCGCCTTCATGGCTACGGCCGGTACTGCCTGGCTCCTCCTGCTCCAAGTCCCTCTTGTCTTCTCCTTGGCTCCTCCTTCCATCCGATCGACCATGGCTTCTTCTGTCGTCATCCTGGCTCCTCCCTCCGCCTGGTCCGGTGTGGTTCCTCCAAATCCTCTGCATCACCTTGGCTCATCGCCTCTCTATCTCCGCCCTGGCCTTTTCTTCTGGAGTTGTAAGCCCTTCCTCCACCATGTCTCCTCCCTTTGTCAGCTCCACCATGAGTTGCCTTCATGGCTTCAGTCTGGGTCCCGCCTGGCTCCTCCTGCTCCAAGTCTGTCCTGTCTTCTCCCTGGCTCCTCCTTCCGTCTGATCTGCCTTGGCTCCTTCTGTCTCCATCCTGGCTCCTCCCTCTGCCTGGTCCGCTGTGGCTCCTCTCTCCATTATCGGCACCCTGGTTGTCTGCCTGCCTTCCTCACTGCCCTTTGCCACCGCCTTGTCCCCAGCCCAGGCACCATTCCACCCTCCTTTGTCTGTCCTGCCTGGCCACGAGGCCGCACCTTTGGGGAGGGGGGAAGTACTGTCAGAGTCTGTGTTATATTAGTGTCTTAGTCTTCCCTGTGTGACCTAGTTTTGTCTCTTCTTTGATTTCATCATTTGATTCACCTGTGTCTCATTAATTACCCTCATGTGCCTTACAGATCTAGTCCATTCCATTTGCCCTTGTCCAGTATTCTATATGTCTACTATCTACATGTGACTCCTGCCTAACTATTTGTGGATTTACCTTTATGTGGATCATTAAAGACTATTTGCTTTCATTATCTTTTTTGTGCATGATTACACCATAGCGTGACAGTCACAGAGTCCTTTTTACTTATTTTATTTTGGCATGTTATATCATCACATCACAGCACGACATAACAAGAAAAGAAAAATAAGCACTTTTTTTTATTATTGTTTTTGTCAGTTTGTGTCACTTTTACAGTTTTTTGGTTATTAGTTATGGTATTTATGAATTGTTTTCAAGATTTTTGTCCTTTTAATGTGGCTTTTTAAGTATGATATAAAGACAGTTTTGACTGCCCCACAAAAGATATTAAAATAAATATGAAGTCAAAAATTCAGAAAATTCAGAAATTCAGAAAGTCAGCATGTCCATCACAGAAAAGGTTTTGTCAAGTCTTTGTATGTATGAATTGCAATTTTTTAGTAATAGGTTTAGACAATTTTAACGCTGAATTTTAACACTGAAAGAAATGACACAGTTCGCCTATACTGTAAGTGTGTTTTGTAATTAGAATCTGTTTATATTTTACTTCAGGGTAAAACACAGCAGAGAGTGATTCAGAGAGTAAAGTATTCATTGCTATTAACCAAACTCTCTAAAACCAAATGTAAGCGCAGTGATCCGGCCCTGAATAACCTATTGTCTAAGAGCAGCTTCTCTATTGTCTGCAGCACAAGCATAATTGATAGAACTGCGAGACTTTGTAAAATGCAGTGGTTTATAATGGAAGTCTGAGTGAACTATCAAAGTCTCTTTGTTGGAAGTTCACATCAGCTCTGTGAAAGCTTGTAGTGTTAAACTTTTGACATTCATTGCCTTACCCTTGAAACCACAATTATGCATTATGAATAACCGCTTCTTAATTGCAGGTTTTTTACCACTGTGCTGCTGCCATCATGATAGTGCCTCAAAGACAGGGACGATATGTAGCCAATTGCCATCTCTAAGCTTTAATATAACTGAGTTCATCAAGATTCCTCTTGAGCTGTAAATGCAAAGAATCATGCAGAGAGTCTTTGCACATGGACTTGTACTCAAACAGAGTGAGAAATGAATGGCATTTCTGACCTTTAGGTCGTGTGCAGTGAATATGGCATTGGTTCTCGGACTGGCAACAAGCTCAAGCCGGCCCCACAGGACGTAACCCAACAAATAGCATCCAGATTCAAAATATTCTGTCTAAAAACACTGTACGTTTGAAGAATATTCAGTAATAAGGAAAGAAGGATAGATGCTAACTCAAATTCCCAATGTACATCATTTGCAGCCTAGATAAACTGAAAACATGCACTTAAGAAAGTGTTTATATATGGAACAAAGCACTGCAGGAATATCAAAGAAAGTGGGTACCTGGATATCTCTCTCACATTGATTTTGAGCTCCTTGAAGGAAATCAATAACAGCCTAGCATGTGTGCGTCATTAAAGAATTCTGAGAAAGCTCTTGACCCATGAGTCCTGACCCAGCTGACTGTCACCGCACAACTTTACATTTTACTGCCGATAATTTGATGTATAATAGCAACGTAAACGAAAATGTGAGGAAAGGACTTGTTCTTCAACCACCTTGTATGACATTTTCTGATTGTCTGATATGAAACCAACAATACAATCCATCATTTCTCAAAAAAGGTTAGCTATTTTAAAGGAATCCCTTATATATAAAAAAAAACAATAGTACTGTATCATATGCAATACATTAACAGAGATTATCCAACTGCAGGTTGTGGTGGACATGGTCTGCTGTGTTTTTAGTACCAATTGTCCATGACCACCAGGCACCAAAAATCAAATTCTACTAACAGTTTTAGCTCTACAATTTAATTGCTTCAGCTGCTGTTGCAAACAAGCCATAATCAAACCATAAACCTCAATACAGCTGCTCTGATCGACTATGTCCGGCCACATGGCTTCCCAGTTTCTCTGAACAAATGATGTCCTTTTCAATTCATGAGACATCTGCATCCCTGTGCCTCAGTTATGGGAAGATCTCCCAAATCCTGCCAGAACAACTGACTCGCTGGTTATGTTAACACAGACTTACACCAAATGTACCTTCATAAAATATGCACTAAACCTCAGCCATGACTGCTTATAAAACTTGACATTTATCTTATTCTACTGTTTTATTTATGTTTATGTGCAAATGTACAGTTGAGCAGTAACTATTTGGAGAGACTGAGCTGAAAAATATTTAGGGCAGAACATGCACTGGAAAAACATCTAGATTTTAATCAGTATCTTTGCCATGTACTTGAGTTTCTAATTAAAGTTTAAAAAGGAAGAGCAAAAAAGGTAATAAAAAGTTTTAGAGAATCTGGCTTGATCTTAAATAAATAAAGAGATTTAATTAAAAAGAGAATTAATAGTATAATTTATAGTGTCACTGTCTGCATTTCTATAGCTCAGCTGGTATAACATGGCACTAACAATAGCACCTTTCACACAGTCTTTACTGGTAAATTACTGTTAAAGGGGTTCTCGGATGCCCATTTTCCACAAATTGATATGATTCTTTAGGGTCTTAATGAAAAGTCTCTAATATACTTTGATTAAAAATTCTCAATGGTTTTGTAAAACAACACCCTTTTTACCTTGCCAAAATCAGCTCTGCAAAAATCATCTCATTCTAAGGGGTTGTTCCTTTAAATGCAAATGAGCTCTGCTCACCCCGCCCCTCTCTCCTCTCTGTGGAAAGACGGTGTTGTTTACATTAGCCGCATTTAGCCGCGTTTAGCTGCTAAACTTCCTAACTACCACGTTATAAGGAAAGGCAATCGCAAAGATTCATAAAATAATGCTTATACTCACTTCTGCTGTAAGTGAAGCTGGATCATGAATGATTCGCGCGAACAAAGACGGATATATGTAGATCGGGAGGTGCATTCCCTTCACAAACAAACGTAATCCACTGCATCTTCAGCGGCTCAGATGTCGGGAGTAAATGACGACCACTATGTTCATTATTACATCCAGCAACACAACACCTTAATCGCTCAATCGGAGATATTCTTGTCTAACTTACATCCCTGCTCTGGCATCAAAACATGGAAAGTTACTGGACTGTGACAGCTGGTCTGAGGTGAGAGCTCATGTCAATCAACTACTGTGGGAGTGGCATCTGTCGGTGTGACGGCAGATTTAAAGGAGAAGTCCACTTCCCGAACAACAATTTACAGATAATGTACTCACCCCCTTGTCATCCAAGATGTTCATGTCTTTCTTTCTTCAGTCGTAAAGAAATTATGTTTTTTGAGGGAAACATTTCAGGATTTTTCTCCCCCTAGTGTTGCCCCTAGTTTGAACTTCCAAAATGCAGTTTAAATGCGGCTTCAAACAATCCCAAATGCGGTTGTAAATGATCCCAGCCGAGAAAGAAGGGTCTTATCTAGTGAAACGATGTAACAGAACTTGACAAAAGTGTGGATAGATCCAAGTGCGAGCTTTATTGTACAGATCGTGGTCAAGACAGGCAGGGTCAGACACCAGTAAACAGTAACATCCAGGGAAAGACAAAAGCATAATCCAAAAAACATGCAAAAAGGTCAAAATGCCAGAGAGCAGTCGAAAGTAGCAAATGAAACAAGACCGTGAAACAAGGCTATGGAACTTGGCAATGACAATGAAACAAGACAATGGAAAAATAACAAAATAAGGCATGAAACAGGGAAAACGCTTGGTAGAGTCCGCACAGGCAAAACAATACTTTGTGAAGTCCTGTTTGGCATGACTCTCCTTAAATGACTGCCAAACAGGAAGTCACCAAAGAAGAAGCAGAGGGAGCGGTAATAGTCAGTTCATGGGCAAGGGCTCCCTCTGCTGGCGTGGCGTTACAGAATCCCCCCCTCTAGGAGTGAATCCTGGCACTCAAGCAACAACAGTCCAGGAGGGTGGGGGAACAGAGGCAAAACAGGGGGTGGGACGGAGGGCCAGGTCCATGCAGAGGAAGTGGGCCTGGATCGTGGAGGAGTGACAGACAGTAAAGCACTGGAGGACCTGGGCCATGGAACAGTGGCAGACAGTGAAACACTGGAGGACCTGGGCCGTGGAGCAGTGGCCGACAGTGAAAAACTGGAGGACCTGGGGCGTGGAGCAGGGGCAGAGAGGAGAGCAGGAATCCCCACAGCAGAGCAGAGAGTTCAGAGGTAGCCCCTTTGAACGTGGCTGGACAGGTAGGGGCGATGGGACCGGCCTTCTTGGCCAGAACAGGAGAGGTCAAGAGTTCATGGACAGTTTTCTTGGTCATGACAGAACAGGGAAAGAGTTCATGATTGGCCTCCTTGGCCATGAAAAGGCAGGCAGAGGGTTCATGATTGGCCTCCTGGGCCGTGACATGGCAGGGAGACAGTTCAGAGGTGGCCTCCATGACCGTGACAGGACAGGCAGAGAGTTCGTAGGAGGACGCCGCCTCCGGAGGCACTGGCGCAGACTCATGGTCAGACAAGATCTCTGCAGTAGACTCGTGGACAGATGAGACAGTGAGTTCATCCATGGATGCCGCCTCCTTGGGAGGTTCTACAGCATAAGCTGACACCTCTGGGGGCATTGGCACAAATTCGTGGACAGGAGAGGCCTCTGGCACAGACTTGTGGACAGACGAGGCCTTAGGAGCAGACTTGTGATCAGACGAGGCCTCTGGAATAGACTCATGGACGAGGACTCTGGAGTGCAGTGTGTAGCCCACACACTCAAGATGGAGACCGCCATTACAGGCAGCACAGTAGATAGTGGGATTGAGGGTGTGGAGGCTGTGGGCATGTGGCTTGGGAGCTTGGGCTCTGCGTGGCTTGAGAGATGAGATGAGACCTGGCGAGGCTTTGGAAGGACGGCTGATATGTGATGAGGCTCTGGGAGGTGTGACAGCTGTGTCTTGACTTGACTCAGGGAGGTCTGCCGTGGCTTGACTTGACTCAGGGAGGTCTGTCATGACTTTACTTGACTCAGGAAGGTCTGCCGTGACTTGACTTGACTCAGGAAACACAGCTGTAATGTGACTTGACTCAGGAACAACAGCTGTAACTTGACTTGACACTGAAATTGCAGCTCTGACTTGACTTGACATCAGAGGATCAGCCATCACTTGACTTGTTTTGGGTATGGCAGACCTGAGTTGACTTTGGCATGGTGAGGCTCAGGCATGGCGGCCATCTTGTGAACAGGATTAGGGTGGTGGCCATCTTGTGAACTGGCTTAGGGATGGCAGCCATCTTGTGAACTGGCTCTGGGAGGGCGGCCATCTTGTGAACTGGCTCTGGAAGGGCGGCCATGACAGGTGCAGACTCTGGAAGGGCTGCCATGAAAGGTGCAGACTCTGGAACAGATGTGACAAGTGCAGGCCCTGGAGTGGCAGGCATGGCGTGAGCAGGCCCTGGAGTGGCAGACATGGCATGAGCAGGCCTTGGCTTGGCGGACATGACATGAGCAGGCTTTGGCTTGGCAGACATGACATGAGCAGGCTTTGGTTTGGTGGGCAGATGTGACAAGTGCAGGCCCTGGAGTGGCAGGCATGGCGTGAGCAGGCCCTGGAGTGGCAGGCATGGCATGAGCAGGCCCTGGAGCGGCAGGCTTGGCATGAGAGGTCTCTGGCTTGCTTAACATGATGTGAGCAGGCTTGGCAGGCATGGCATGAGAGGGCTCTGGCATGATGTTAACAATACCGGGCATGACATGTAAACATTTTGGTGTGGCAGATACTGGGGGATGGAAGGGTTTCTCATCAGCAATCCCCACAGTAAATGCAGAGCCGCTCAGAAGCAAGGCAAAGTCAATGTAACGTACCAGAGACCAGTGAGGGTGATGACCTGGCATCCTACTTGAAATGTCCTTACTCAAACCAAAGTAAAAAATGTCTGTTAGGAAACCTTCCTTAAAGTCCACCAAGTGACATAGTTCACGAAAGTCCTTGACATAATCTTCAATAGGCCGGTTACCTTGATGGAGTCGAACGTTCAAAAAGCTGCTGGATCTGTGGCCGGCGAAGTATTCTGTAACGGAACTCGACAAAAGTGTGGATAGATCCAAGTGCAAGCTTTATTGTACAGATTGTGGTCAAGACAGGCAGGGTCCGACACCAGCAAACAGTAACATCCAGGAAACAAGGCTATGGAACTTGGCAATGACAACGGAAAAATAACAAAACAAGGCATGAAACAGGGAAAACGCTTGGTATAGTTCGCACAGGCAAAACAATATTTCGCGAAGTCCTGTTTGTCATGGTCCTCCTTAAATGGCTGCCAAACAGGCAGCCACCAAATAAGAAGCAGAGGGAGCAGAAACAGTCGGTACATGGGCAAGGGCTCCCTCTGCTGGTGTGGCGTTACAAACGATCAGTTATTTTCATAAAAATAATACAATTTATATACTTTTTAATATCAAACGCTCGTCTTGTATTACTCTGCCTGAACTGTTTTTTTTCTGGTTCATGACAATTAGGGTATGTCGGAAAACTCCCATCTCATGTTCTCCCTCAACTTCAAAATCGTCCTATATCGCTGTTTTACCTTTTTTGTTAAGAGTGTTTTATCTTCTTTGCATGTTCACTTCGCAAAGACTGGGTTGGAGCTTCTGCAGCGATACAGGATGATTTTCAAATGTTTTTTGAAGTTGAGGGAGAAAATACGGTCAGAGTTTTTCGATATACCCTAGCTGTTTGAGCTAGAATACACAGAGTTCAGGGAGAGTAAGACAAGATGAGCGTTTGAGATTAAAAAGTATTTAAATTGTATTTTTTTAATGAAAATTGAATTTAACGAAACCGATTGTTTCGCTAGATAAGACCCTTCTTCCTTGGCTGGGATCATTTACAACCACATTTGGGATCATCTGAAGCCACATTTAAACTGCATTTTGGAAGTTCAAACTCGGGGCACCATATCACACTCTTAAAAATAAAGGTTCTTTATTGGCATCAGTGGTTCTCTGAAGAACCTTGAACATCCATGGAACCTTTGAAATGCAGAAAAGTTTCTTTATAGTCGAAAAAGTTTCTTTAGGTTTTTCATCAAAATGGTTCTTTTAGGAACTGTTCACTGAAATGTTCTTTGGGGAACCAAAAATGGTTCTTCTATGACATCACTGGAAAAACACCCTTTTGGAGCCTTTATTTTTAAGAGTGCAGTCCATTATATATATAAAATCCTGAAATGTTTTCCTCAAAAAACACAATTTCTTTACGACTGAAGAAAGAAAGACATGAACACCTTGGATAACAAGGGGGTGAGTACATTATTTGTAAATTGTTGTTCTGGAAGTGGACTTCTCCTTTGAGCATTGCTTGGTGATTGGTCAGCAAAGTATTAATAGTTGTGTAAATATTGTCATAATAACAGTTGTCTGAATTTTTGGTTGTTTGTAATCCATTACATACCTTTCTATCAACGTTATCTGACATTATTAAGATAAATTTGTTCTGACAGTTTAATTCTGAGTCATATTTTATTACCATTTTCTAAACTATAGCAAATAAACTGTGATAATGTGAGAAATATTGATGGCGTCTAAATACATTTTGGTTTGACTGTAATTTAATACTGATTATTTGTAGTTCTATTTATTTTACAAAGGACCATTTTAAAACACATTTAATCACAAAAGTGTATGAAGAGTATGCCATTTCTTTGTAATTAGTCACATTTATGGCTCCAAAATAATTGTTCTCCAAAGAATTTAATGCCTATGAGCAAAACTGACATATGGGTCAACATATGGGTCCAAACCTATTAATTTATTCAACAATACTTAAAAATGCAAATGGTGCATATTATGATAAACTTTAGTAGTTTGACATTTTTTATTATTGATTTGTAAATAATACTTAATATTCAGGAATAAGGGACCTGGAGATAGTGTTTGACAACCTGCTGAGCTTTTCCATCCACAAGAGCCTGATCATGCAATTCTGTGCTCTACAACAGTAGGAAAATCAGACTCTTCTAGTCGGACAAAACAGCACAGCTATTTGTCCAAACCCTTGTAATTTCAAGACTGGACTGCTGCAATGCTTTACTGCCGGGCCTTCCGGCCAGCATGACTAAGCCTTTGCAGATGATCCACAATGTGACAGCACATCGAGTCTTCAATCAGCCAAAGAGAACCCACGTCACATCCCTGCTGATCTCACTCCACTGGCTCCAAGTTGTGGCCAGAATCAAATGTAAAGTTTTGACACTAGTTTTCAGGACTACCGCTGAAAAAGCTCCTCCCTACCTCAACTCACTATTACAAATGTATGCTCTCTCTCGCTCAGGTTACTGAATGAACAACACATTGTTGTTCCCTCACAACGAGGCAAAAGGTCACTCTCCAGAACTTTCACACACTCTGTTCCTCTCTGGTGAAATGAGCTGCCAACCTCCAACTGACCTTCGAAGACCATCAAAGGCACAAGCACTCTTATACCTGTACACACACCCACACACACACTTTTCCTCTGCATTTCATTTATTCTCTATCTGGTTTCCTAATCTAGTTATCTAAAGCTGCATTTCCGATTCCGATTTTCCCTCCCATGTGGCATAGATCAGATATGACCTGCAAATGTGTAAAAAGCACATGGATTCTGATATTCCTCACTGGTTTCAGGCCTCTCTCATATGTGGAGAAAAATCTAATATGAATCGGATATGTGCATTTGCATCTGTCACGTAAGCGGACAGATTGGATAAACCCGTCAATGCGAGATTGTACGTCACTGAAATAGCAATGGTTGTAGCTGACGTCAACTCAGGTGGAAAAATGTGACTAGGCTAATTTTGGGCTGTTTTGATTAGCATTTTGGCTGGTTTTGATTTGCAGATCTGGCAACCCTGTTTCCGGGTTAGTATGTCTACCTTTGGTTTGTTTTGCCAAGTGTATAGTGTAAATGCAGATACCGGATATGGGGATGCAAGCATAAAAAAAAAAAAAACCCAAAAAATACATAAATAAATAAATAAAATTGTATATAGGTGACAGTTCGGAATTGGGCAGCAAAAACTGGAGTGTAAATGGTTTCAGGCCTCTTTCATATGTGAATATAATCTAATGTGAATCAGATATGTGCATTTACATCTGCCATGTAAGGGACAGATTGGATAAACCCGTCAATGCGAGATTGTACATCACTGATAAAGCGATGGTTGCAGCTGACGTCAACTCAGGTGGATGCTTTTCCAGGCAGTGTTGCAGCAGGTTGAAGTGATCTCCCCCCTCCACCAAACCGTGATTTTGACAGAGGGTACCCCTGACGGAAGAGAAAAACGTGGAAAAATTTGACTGGGATGATTTTGATTAGCATTTTGGCTGGTTTTGTTTTGCAGATCTGGCAACCCTGTTTCCGGGTTAGTATGTCTACCTTTGGTTTGTTTCGCCAAGTGTATAGTGTAAATGCAGATACCGGATATGGGGATGCAAGCATTAAAAAAAACAAAAAAACATAAATAAATAAATAAAATTGTATACAGGTGACAATTCGAAATTGGGCATCAAAAACTGGAGTGTAAATGGTTTCAGGCCTCTTTCATATGTGAAATATAATCTAATATGAATCGCATATGTGCATTTGCATCTGCCATGTAAGGGACAGATTGGATAAACCCGTCAATGCGAGATTGTATATCACTGAAAAAGCAATGGTTGCAGCTGACATCAACTCAGGTGGACGTTTTTTCAGGCAGTGTTGCCAAGTCCGCCGTTTTCCCATAGAATTGGGCTACTTTTACAGTGTTGCTGCAGGTTGAAGTGATCTTCCCCCTCCACCAAACCGTGATTTTGACAGAGAGTACCCCTGACGGAGGAGAAAAACGTGGAAAAATTTGACTGGGCTCATTTTGGGCTGTTTTGATTAGCACTTTGGTTGGTTTTGTTTTGCAGACCTGGCAACCCTGTGTTCAGGTTTGTTTGTTTATCTTTGGTTTGTTTTGCCAGGTGTATAGTGTAAATGCAGATACTGGATATGGAGATGCAAGCTGGTCGTCAAAAAATAAATAAATAATAATAATAAATAAATCAATCAAAAATAAAATTGGATATAGCTGACAAATCAGAATTGAGCATCAAAATCTTAAGTATTAATGGGCCCTAATAAATTTGCCATCGTGTACAATTGTTGGCTCTTTGATCGCTTTGTTCCTCTTTCTAAGTCACTTAAAATAAAAGTGTCTACTAAATGCAAATATGTAAATATAAAAGCATAAAAAAGAAATCATATCACAGACGTCAAGATCAATGTTTCAAATACCAGATAATTTTACCATTTTATGACAAGGCAGTGGTAGTTCAGGTTGTACAGTGTCATTTAGTGTGACTTGCCAAAAAGATATTATATTTATAAATTAATAATTCATGATAATGGAATTGTGGATATTCATATTTGACCCAGGGTTTGAATCACAAACCTGCCCCAGCCAAGCAACTGCCATTGAGATGCATGAAAATGCTTTTTTCATGTTATTATAGACCTTCTTGTTTTTAGAGCACAGAAATTAAAATTTTAAGCATCTTTTTTGAGTGTCTAATCTAAAGTGCATATTTAAAAAGGTAGTCCCTCCGGTAAGACTGTCAGTAAAGTGTTTAGACTTTTGAAAAAGAAATGATCACATTTCCCTTGATTCAACACAAAACCCTAATGGAGGCTACACTCAAAAAAATCTCTGTGAAAAATGGAGGTGGTCCAAATCCATATCAAATTTGTGCAGCGATGTCCTAAATTTCTTCTGTCATGTCATGTTTATTCTCTTTTTGCATTTTTGGAATCTCAGTTTCAAAAGCAGGTCTTCAAACACATTTCAAAAGCAGAATTTGAGTTCTAAGACTAGATGAGAGTGCAGTCACACTCGATTTGGGAGGTTTGGAGGCCTTCCCATTTGACAGTGTCACAAAGACCTGTGTTTTTGAACGGTCTATATGTAGATCTCTTCATGTTTGTCTGTTAAACAGATCTGTTCTGTGACACATGCGTTCAGACACCCAAATCCCATTCTACCTCATTAACTCCACAATATGAATATTCATAGCTTCATTAACTACAGGCAATGCTTGCTGTCAGCACTATAGAAACAATACAGCCACTGGCCTGAAAACTCCTGACAACCCAATTGAAGTTGAAAAGTATGCTTATTTTATCCGCCCTGCATGTTTACTTATATCATGGCAGACAACATAAAGCAAGCAAACAAACAAAAAAACTAACAAACATGAGCAGTCAGTTAATTATGCTTAGAGATTATCTTAATTACTAAATCATTTCCACTAATGCTCATTACACACCGCCATGATTTTTAAACATGTTACCGGTGCACCCTGATAACAGATGCCATTTAGACAAATATGATAGAGAGCGCAGTAATTAAATATCAGACATGACTATGCATCTTCATCAATAATTCATTGTGGTAATAAAGCAGACATGAGGAGTGCAACAGACAACAACCAATCACCTGATTATGAATGCTCCATGTTTTCTCCTCATAATATTTAACAGAGCTTCATGTGGAGAGTGCTTACCTTGTTGCTGTGAATGGTTTTGACCTACGAAATGGCCTTCCTTCTGGAAAATGATATAAGAGTGCACTTTACTCCATTATTCATGGAACCGGGAGAAGTGGATAAAAATACCCAGCATCTGCAGACTTCTGACAGTTTATGGTCTCCGGAGGTTTTATTGTCATGGTCCCTCACGGATCTTGTTGCATTGATTTCCATGAAGAGATGCTTTTAACAGGCATCAACACCTGACACATGAAGCTAAAGAAGGGCAATGATCCTGGGGTTTTCAAAGGCAAATAAAAGTCCACATTTTTTGAGGCAAATATTTTCCCCCCTAAGCTCAGGCATCTTCCTGCTGAACATTCAGGCTACTTTATGCTGTTTTGATGCTGGTCTAGCCCGTGGAAAAGTATAGTGATGCTGTTCGCAAGCTAAACATAGCATGTCCAAACAGATGTGAGGACAATAATCATTTTATATTTTACTAAACATTATTTACATGCTCCAGTTTAAGAGGGCTGATACAGCCTACTGTTTTTTTTTTTGCTGGTTTCTGTCTGCACAGGCTCTGTGTTAGTGGTGAGTATTTTTAGTGACTCTTTCTTCAGGTTACATTATTATGACAATGAATGTCTTTATGAGTGAGTCATTGAAACATTCATTGAACTGATTTTTACAAAAATACTGTTTCATTTTAGAATGTAATGAGTGAGTCATAGAATTATTCACTCAACCAATTTGTTTGATTCATTGAAAAAAGTAGCAGTCTAAACGTTTGATTCTCTTTGAGTTTTTTGGAGCTGTTTTTGTTGGGCACAAAAAGACAATGACAACTGCAGTGCACACTTATAATAAATAGAACATTATGGAAACTAGGGATGTCACAATACTCAATATAATATTGAACCGTTCGGTACAGCATCCACGGTTCAATACGCGCTTGTGAATTGCGGTTTTCCGGTTTTGCATTTAAATAACTTTAAATGCAACACGAGATGAACGAACGACTCGAACCCGAAGACTCGAGAAATGAACTAATCAATTCTCTTTCCGGCTCAAACTGCATAGGTTAAGCTTAAGAGGCTGTCACATGATGAACGAACGACTCGAACCCGAAGACTCAAGAGATGAACTAATCAATTCTTTTTCCGGCTCACACTGCATTGGTTAAGCTTATTGGGCAGTCACGTGATAAACGAATGACTCATACCCGAAAACTTGTCAGAGAAGAGGCGAGGTGAGCTAATCATAGACTAAAGACTAAAGGTAACCAATGAATTAATCTTTTCTGTTTCTTATAGCATTATAGTTTTGTCTTGTTTGTAGTGTGATCAACAGTTGTGTAAGCAGTAGGTGTGTTAGGGAGGTAACACGTAACATTTTAGTTATATTTTGCTAAAATGAACGAAATGACTCGAAAAAAAGATTCGTTCATTTTGCTGAACGAGACTCAAAGGTCCGAGTCGGTAAAATGATCCAAACTTCCCATCACTAAACGGAACATATCAGTGATACTTCTTTGACGCATATGTGGATTTTCCACACGAGGGCGCCCTCTGGCATCCAGCATGAATGAAGCCCATTCTTTTTTGTGTAAAACTCGAAAAAATAATACCTCTCTCAAAAGAAAAATTAAGCAGACATATACTAAGCCACGCTTTTTCCAGTGTACAGAGGTTTACGGGAGTATTTTGTTAATTTGTTGCAAAAAAAAGTGGCAAGATATCAGAACTAATCCGAACCGAAAACTGTGGTTAAAAACCGAGGTACATATTGAACCATGGACTAACTGTATTGTTGCATCCCTAATGAAAACCATATTAAACCTATTATGCCTCTTTTTACAAGATGTGAAATAAGTCTCTAATGTCCCCAGAGTGTATATGTGAAGTTTTAGCTCAAAATACCCTACAGATAATTTTTTATAATTTGGCAAAATTACCACTTTTAGGGTCTGAGCCAAAACGCGCTGTTTTCTCGTTTATCCCTTCAAATGCAAATGAGCTGGTGCTCCCGGAGAAGAGGGTGGAGCTTTAATTTCCTTTGAAAATTAAATTTAACCACCGTGTCCTCAGCGGCTCAGACAGAGGCAGTCTAGAGACTACTATGTTCATTGGTGCATCAGAAAACACAACACTTATAATGCCTCTTTGGCGCTGACATTGTATATCTTCAGTAATGGCGGACTGCTGCTTCTTACTGAGGGCTGTGTTTATGCTAATAGGGCAGAGATCGTCACAAATGGGCAGGACTTTTTCCTTACAATGATGTGCACAAAGGGAGAATCTGAAATTGCTTGTTTACACACACTGCAGCCACACAACTGTGTTCAAACACCTTATAAAAGGAGAAGTCCACTTCCAAAACAAAGATTCACGTATAATGTACTCACCCCTTTGTCATCCAAGATGTTTATGTCTTTCTTTCTTCAGTCGTAAAGAAATTTTGTTTTTTGAGGAAAACATTTCTGTATTTTTCTACATTTAATGGACTGCTATGGTGCCCCGATTTTGAACTTCCAAAAGGCAGTTTAAATGCGGCTTCAAACGATCCCAAATGCGGTTGTAAACGATCCCAGCCGATGAAGAACGGTCTTATCTAGCAAAACGATCAGTTATTTTCATTAAAAAAAAAAAAGGATTTAAATACTTTTTAATCTCAAACGCTCATCTTGCCTTTCTCTCCATGAACTCTGTGTATTCTGACTCAAGACAGTTAAGGTATGTCGAAAAACTCTGATCATATTTTCTCACTCAAATTCAAAAGTCATTTCAAAATCATCCTACATCGCTGCAGAAGTTCCGACCCAGTCTTTGCAAAGTGAACATGCAAAGAAGATCAAACACCCTTAACAAAAAAGGTAAAACAGTGATATAGGACGATTTCGAGGTTGAGGGAGAACATGAGATGGGAGTTTTTCAACATACCTTAACTGTCATGAACCGGAACAAAAACAGTCCAGGCAGAGTAAGACATGAACATCGTGGACATCGCGGCAAAGACGGATCCAAATGGTTATCCAGATAAACAAGTCAGTTGATGTTGCCAGGTGTAAACGCACTATGTCCTGATTGACTGATGATCTGATCTGCTTGATCGGATCACGGTGATCACATGTTAATGCCAAGTATAAACGCAGCCTAACGGTCTTAGATAACATCATTTTCACAACACTTGAAAATTCTAAAGTTCTAAAATGTCGAACTGTCTATGTATGTCGAAATGTAACACCATGTGTACACCGGACGTGAGTTGCACAGTGCAACCTGACAAAATAGTATAGAATGTTTTCACGACATGTAATCAGTCGGCCATATTGGCGGCACTGAATTGTAAATAATGCCACTGAATCGAATGGAAATTGCAATTTTGCTGATTGTTGCTGCTGAAAAGGATCATTTACTAGGGATGTGATGGTCTCGCGAGATCCGATGTGTCTCGCGAGACCAGTCGGATCTCGCAAGATCTTGTGATGATATCCTCATAAAACATTTTGCAGCGTTTATATTATAGCTGCACGATTAATCCTTAAAATATCGGGATCTCGATTCAAACACCCACGTGATCTTATTCCTGAATGACAGCGATTTAGCTATGTCTATTAGGACTGTTTCACATCACGAGTGTCAGTAGAGCCTGAGAAGCACATTTTGTCGCTGCCCATGTTAATCAGAGGGTCGGTGTAAATGTAAATGCAGAAAGAGCAACACAAACAACCACAATGTAATCATTATTTCTGTGTTACAGACATTTAAATAACAGAAGTACTGGGATAAAAGTTTATAGTTTGGGTATAAACACTTATTGCCTACAGTAGCGATCAAAACAAAAGTATTATAAAACTTGTATGTATTGTAACGCTTATCCTCTTCCGCCAGGAGGTGGCGACAACTGCCCGTTTAAAAAAAAGTATGTCATTGAATCATTCATTCAGGAGATTTTATTAGTCAAACAAGTCTTACCCTGCGTCCCAATGTCTATACTATCCACCATATATGCCATAAATAATATTGAAAATTACTACCATCACATAGAATTTAGGATGGATAGTATGCACATTGGGATGCAGGCTTAATGAAGTGAGACACTGACTTTGTTTTGATTTTGTTTAAATGAATATATGTTTTTAAAAGACTTAAGCAATGAACAGTTTTTCAGAACCACTAGTAAATTACGTTATTTTGTTTAGTTTTCTAATCTTTTTTCTCCAGAATTGTGAGAAAATCATCGTCTCCAATTTATTAAAAACAGCTGGGATTCTCAATTTACTACATATTGTAACGGGATGAACGAGACGAGAGGCGAGCGGATCCATATGCGAGCTTTTATTTAAATCACAGGACAAAGACATGGTCGAACAGGCAGGGTCGAGACGGGAGCAGACAGGTATATCACAGGCAGTCGAAGAGAATAATCCAATAACCAGAGCGAAAGTCCAAAAGGCAGGCGGCTAGACAGAGGAAACGAGAAAACCAGGCGGGAAAGACAAAACACTGGGGACTAGGAACTCGGAACAGGAAACTAGGAAACGCTAACAATACAATACAATCTAACAATCCGTGAAGAGCACTGTGAAGGACCGGGGGTTTTATACAATGCCTGATTGGTCACGGGGGCTGACGCAATCAGCGCGGTGGAGGATGGGAGATGCAGTCCGGAGTGTGGTGCAACAGTCAGAGTGTGTGGGTGAGGTGAGAGTGACATCTGGTGGTGAGCGGACAATGGGACACCGACCAGATTCGTGACACATATTCATTAAAATGGAAGTTTATTTTAATAAAGTTCAAAATGCACCTACATTTTTTTTTTTTGCATTTTGTCTTTTTCAGTTGAATAAAAGACTATTTTCCCTATATATTTCATCATTGAGGATTTCTTAAGAGAAGCTTAAAAACCTTGTCTCGGCTCGTTCTCGTAAACCCAGTCTTGTGTCTCGTCTCATGGGATAAGTGTCTCGTCACACCTCTATCAATTACTGCCATGTTTTGGGCTGTACTAGTCAGTTGGATCGGGAAAAATATTTGGAGTACTATAGACTGCCAAAAGTTATAACAAATCAAGGAGAAGAGTGCAAAAAACTGTCTGAGGAACAAAAGGCGTTTGTGATTGGCCAAACTGAACCAGGATTTCCAGGCCAAGAATCTGGACAACATTTGTGTTTATTCTTATCATTTCCAGTCAGCTAGGTGAAATATTAGGCTAATATCTTAATTAATACTCCTCGTATGTATCTTTACCACCTAATAACTTTAGTTTGCCAAAATTTTGCATCCTTTCCTGCTTTCCTTCTCTACATGATTTAGCAGCTTCCACACGTTTTTCCATAGTTTAGACAGCATAAATTACAAGAACAACGTATTTAGTTGAGCTGTGAAATACTGTAATTTCTTTATTAGCAATTTTCGGTTACTTTTCTTAAGTGGGACTTCCCTATTGACGTATGCAGCCTTCAAATGCGCCCTTCACAAGATGTAGCCTTTGAATTGGGACGCATGGGTTGTTTACATCTAAGAATCTCCAATATGGCTGCGCATCCGGGCAACTGACCAAACTGTGATGTAAGTGCAAACCCTCTATAGAGCTCTTTATAATTATTGTTGCTGTCTACACTGGATGCGGTGTGGCTTGACGCAACACAACAAATCCCAGACAGAAACTGATGCCGAATTCTATTTATGACATACTGACACAAAGTTTAAATAATTTGCAATGGTTGTGTTCAGTGTAGACAGCCTCAAGCTGTTGTGGCACGGCTCGACGCAACACGACACGACAACTGTCGCATCCTTTTTAGACACAGTGTAAGTTACTCCATATTAACTTATTGTTTCAATTTGTGCTGGTCTAAATATTTGCCTGGTGGTGATGTTGCGTAACTGTACCAGCTGTAATTTTATTTGGCTACTTGCTGATTTAGAATGTAGCATCAAATTCTCAAGACACCATTGCTAAAGTGTTTGTGAACCAGGTTTCATTCCGTGTGTGATGAAATCCATGGCACATTTAATAAATCATTTCTCTGTAATATACAGTAGCCCTCCCCTATACCACAGTCCGTTTATACCATCAAATCACAGCTCTTTCTCATCACATTCTGGAAGTCATTAAAACGACTCTCCGCTGTTTGATAGATCAGCAGTGTTTATTCTGTGTTTGTGGAGGCTTGATATGCTTTATTGATTCCGTTCGCAAGAGACCGACAACAGCTGCTGCGTCTCATGTTAAGACAGCGATGGAGCATCAACAAGCAACGGGGACACTGGCATATGGTGAGAGGTGGCCTATGTTTCTTCAGGCACAAACATGCACACACAGTTGCACAACACGATGCGAAAATGCACACACAAGGCCTGAGGAAGCAACAGACTTGTGCTTAAATCAAACAGTTCCTTATGTTGTGACACTCTTTCCTCCTTAAAAGGTTTAGTGAGTAGTTCGGAATTCTAATTTGTGTTATTACCTTTTGATTTTTGCTATATATTGCTGTGTCAGAAAGTGTTTTTTTTTCTACTTACTATTCAGAATGTATTCTGCATGGACTTGCTTTCAAATTAACAGGCAGCTACAACAAAGCAAGGTCATTTGCTTTTTTTAAATGACTGTAATGAGGATAGACTTGGAGGGAAAGGTGAATTATAGTTTAATGGTGGATAATTTCGGTTATTTCAGTGAAATCTTTGCATTGATTATTAAACAGTGACAGATCAGCTAGGAGTCTGAATAAACATGTTACAAGGAAAGGATTTTGGACCTATTTAAAGCTTTGCTTAAGGTTTTTTTGATTGTCATCTCAGTCTCTTCTGAAGAAAGATAATTCACGTTATGATTGACAAAGCTAGCTTCATTCTCACTCCCTGAACACAAGAAAGAAACACCCCCCCACCCCCCAAAAAAATAAATCTATAGAAATGATCTATTTCTCCATCCTCTTTTAGTTAAGGTTTTTCATTTTATAAATAAATTTCAAAAGCCCCAGAAATGAAATCTCATATTAATGAACTCTCATTACTGCTTCAAAGAGAGTCACATGTGCTACTGCTTGTTAAAGCCCAAATCAAATTGCTCCAATTTCTATAATGTGCTACAATCCTTTGGAAGAATAGGGTGACACACTCAATTGGTTTTCAAATAGACCTGGTACAAAGCCTTTGGAAACAAAAGCTGCAAGTGGATTGACTTGAAAAGTGTTATTATGAGACTATGAATTAGAGGAATGGATACAGCATGGAGAGTTAAAAAGCATATCACATTAACAGAACAAATTTTTTAATTAATATGAGGGCTTTCGGTAATTGAGACATTAAAGTTTGGATTCTTGTAAAATATTACTACAACATTATTACCAAACAACATTTATTAGAGAACATTATACTGTGTTTTTAATTGAACATTAAACATCAAATGGAGACACAGCGCAATGCCAAAATTGTAAATTGCATTCCAATGTCCTATTAATCAAACATTTAAATGTATTAATATTACCGTGAATTGCCCAACAATATGCATAATTCTTAAAGGAACACTTCACTTTTTTTGAAAATAGGCTTATTTTCCAACTCCCCTAGAGTTAAACAGTTGAGTTTTACAGTTTTCGAATCCATTCAGCCGATCTCTGGGTCTGGTGGTGGCACTTTTAGCATAGCTTAGCATAGATCATTGAATCCAATTAGGCCGTTAGCATCTCGCTCAAAAATGACCAGAAAGTTTTAATATTTTTCCTATTTAAAACTTGACTCTTCTGTAGTTACATCGTGTACATCGTGACTGACAAAAAATGAAAAGTTGCGATTTTCTAGGTCGATATGGCTAGGAACTATACTGCTGTGGTATGGCAGCAAAGTTCCTGGATTATTACGCCAGAATGAGAGTATAGTTCCCAGCCATATCAGCCTAGAAAATCGCAACTTTTCATTTTCCGTCAGTCTTAGTACACGATGTAACTACAGAAGAGTAACGTTTTAAATAGGAAAAATATCATCATTATATATGGTCATTTTTGAGCGAGATGCTATCAGTCTAATCGGATTCAATGATCTATGCTAAGCTATGCTAAAAGTGCTACCGCCAGACCCGGAGATCGGCTGAATGGATTCGAAAACGGTAAAACTCTACTGTTTAACTCTAGGGGAGTTGGACAATGAGTCTATTTTTTTTTTAAAGTGGAGTGTTCCTTTAACATGACATCAGCTGAATAGGACATGACAATTTTATAAATACATAAACAACAGAAGTATAATTTAACACATGGAGCAAATGTTGGGCCAAATATTGCATTAGTCTGCTGAATATAAAAAATGCACAGCCAGATGTTGGCATCTGGTCAAAGATGTACTCATTCAGGATTCGGGGGACTAAATGTAATAATTTAGTCATCGGCATTGAAAACTACATGTCAGTCGAGCTAATCTGAATATTCAGGGGACATATGGTGGTTCCAGTCCTACATCTGCCTAATTTAGCTTGTGTCTACCAAATGACAGATGAATTTGTGTCCGATTACCCAAGCATTCTGCTTCCTTTTAAAAGCTTTATTTTGCTATCTTAAATATGCTTATATGCATAAAATAAAGTGTACTTTAATCTAGAGTTCAAGGGGATGTGTACATCCAGGAGTGTGTGTGTCTTTGATAATGTTGTGTCTCTGCATGAATGGATATGATGATTGTTTATTATGTAGTGTGTCTGATTAAAGATCAGCAGTTGGGCTGCAACATGTGTAACACTTGTTTTTCTATCTGATGCCACGCACACCATGTTCCTTATATTATCAGGCACTAGACTGAGGATATAGTGAAGGAGAAGTGCTTCTTGTTACACTTTTTACCCCAGTAAATAACTTGGAATAGGTTTTATTTGTGAAAGTCAGTTTCTGTATAGATACAATCCAGAGGCAAGGGAGGCAGTGTCTCCTCAAAGAAAATAATTCATAGTGGAAAAATAAAACAATGGCAATATTACAAAATACACATTAAGTGTATAAATCACTTGAAACATTGTGCAACATTGACAACAGCAGGTAAAAGCTACAGTGGGAGTCCGCTTCTCACTCACCTCTCCTGAGCCCATTGAGTTTTAACAGAGTCACGTGAGGAAGGCAATGCCTCCAGCGCGATATGATTGGATATGACTGGTAATATTTGGCTGTTATTGGTTCATGTGATAAATCCCGCTTCCTGTGTTCGTGCCGCATTCGCGAATCAGCCTGAATGAACAATATAATGGCGTTAATGGAGTAAACAGCTCACACACTTAGATGTAACTATTTTGTTACAAAATAAAATAAAACATAAAATAGCATGAAAGCATGATATATTATGTATAATATTTACCTAGCTTTGATGACTGATGATCTGAAAATTGCAAAAACAGTTAAAGGGGTGGTTGACTGTGATTTCAATTTTTTAAATTTAGTTAGTGTGTAATGTTGCTGTTTGAGCATAAACAATATCTGCGAAGTTGCAAGGCTGAAAGTTCAATGCAAACGGAGATGTTGTCTTATAAATTTATGGCAGTTTATTGCCTACAAATACGGCTCGTAAGGACTACATTGAGCTATTTTCCATGTTGGTGACATCATAAACCCAGATATTTACATAAACCCCGCCCCCGGGCACATGCATCAAAGGGGGCGAGGCAAGAAGAGGAAGAGTTGTTGCCAAGTCGTCAAAACTAGCGGTGCATGAGAAAATCTATTCATGCATGAATCACGATTCTGTCTTCTAACAATTCAAATGGATTCACAAGTTTCAAAATCAATGTTGTAAAGCAGCAGTTCTTAATCTTGTTTCTCTGCATCTCTCTGTGTGTCTCTCTCTCTTTCTCTGTCTCTGTCCCTCTCTGTCACACACCCTCCTGCCCCTTTGAGCTCTGACTAAACTGCCCTTTCGGTCCAGTCTAGTTGCCCCAGGTTCATGATTTCTGCCAAGGAGGACCCGCAATTGTGCCCTTGTATTATACACTTTATGTGTACAGACAGACAGATGTTTTCCACATAGCTACGAGAAGTGTTAAACACGGACACACACGCAATTGCCGTGGTAGTGAGCAATACTTGCTGGCAAACACTTCTTACTGTTACAAAATAAATAATTACTTTACAAAACTGCTACAGCGCAATCATGTATTCTGCTGTATTAAAGCTTTAATCAGGATAAAACTGTAACAGTTATATTAAATGAGAAGTCCACTTCCAGAACAACAATTTACAAATAATTTACTCACCCCCTTGGCAACCAAAATGTTCATGTCTTTCTGTCTTCAGTCATAAAGTAATTATGGTTTTTGAGGAAAGCATTTCAGGATTTTTTTCCATATAATGGACTTCATTGGTGCCAATGAATTCCATTTTGAACTTCTAAAATGCAGTTTAAATGCAGCTTCAAAGGGCTCTAAACGATCCCAGCCAAGGAAGAAGGGTCTTATCTAGCAAAACGATTGGTCATTTTTTTCCAAAAATAAATATTTGTATACTTTTTAAGCACGAAAGCTTGTGTAGCACTAGCTCTGGGATGCGCGTCCACGATGCTACGAATCACGTCTAAGTTCATTGTCTGTGTACTCCGGCTCAAAAATGGCGAAAAACTCCATCTCATTTTCTCCTACAACTTCAGAATCGTCTGACATCGTTGTACCATTTGTTTGTAAACAGCTTTTGAATTACTTGCACTTCCTTAGTCTTTGCGCGTTCGCTTTGTAAACACTGGGTCTGTAGTTCCGCCTACGTTCTGCATGACCTTTTGACGTGATTCAATAGTACGTAGCGTCGTGGACGCGCATCCCAGAGCCTGTGCTCCACGAGCTTTTGTGCTTAAAAAGTATACAAATTTTTATTTTCCAAAAGAAATGACAGATCGTTTTGATAAGACCCTTCTTCCTCAGCTGGGATTGTTTAGAGCCCTTTGAAGCTGTATTTAAACTACATTTTGGAAGTTCAAAATCGGGGCACCAATGAAGTCCATTATATGGAGAAAAATCCTGAAATGCTTTCCTGAAAAACCATAATTTCTTTACGACTGAAGACAGAAAGACATGAACATCTTGGATGACAGGGGGGTGAGTAAATTATTTGTAAACTGTTGTTCTGGAAGTGGAGTTCTCTTTTAAAAGCTAACATAAGCAGTAGCATTTACAAATCACAGCGTATCTAAAAGTATGATACAACAGCAAACAAAAACACAAACCATTCTGAAACGTCCTGTAAGAGCTGTGCTTGCACAGGTTCTGCACGATCGTCTTCTCTAATATTCTCTAGGTCTCCTTCGGGCTCAAACTGATAAGCAATATGTGAGGGGTGTGACATTTATGAACGCGCTTTAGCGGTTTAGCGAATCACAACACATTGGGCCAGCTAACCAATCTAAGCCCATTGCGTATTCCTGAGGGAGGGGCTTCACAAAATCCGGAAATCATCCAATCGTTTATCAGAGAAGTGACAGAGCGGTGTAGAAAAATTATGTGTTTTAGTTAGACTGTTAGACACATGTTAGACTGCACCCCATAAACACAATCAAGCCTAAAAAAACCCAGTCAACCACCCCTTTAAAAGTTAACAATAAGAAAAAAAAACTAAACATAAGTTTACGAATAAAATATAATGTTTATTTTGTAACCACTTTGAGTTATTATTTTGGAATAAGAGTAAAATGGTTAAAAACACTAACCTGAGATTCATGCTTGGCTTTAATAATTTGAATATCGATTTGTTAATGTAAAGTAATAGTAATACAAAAAAGTAATAGCTACAAAAAAGTTATTGAAACTGTCTGCTATTATTGTCCAGAAGAAAAGATTTATTATACACATGTTGACCTTTTTGCAATTGAATAGCGAGCATTTTGACTAAATATACAAGGTAAGCTGTCACAATGAAACTTGTCTTTAAAAGAATATTATTATAGACTTTTATAAAGTTTGAATGGTAAAACATGAAACAAAATAATGAATGACTCCAAATTTAAAGGATGGCATAAAATATTAAACCGGTATTTCGGCCAACAAATTCATAAAAATATGTCAAATTTAAAGCATGTGACAACTTGCCCCAACATGTAAACTATATTATTGCTCAGCTCTAAATGCAGCTATAATGCATAGGATATGACAATATTATATATCATTATATATTATGTGTCACAAACTGTGCTGTGGGTCTTTTGCTGACTGTTTAGCTCCCTCTAGTGATTTTTATGTTTTGTAACAATTAGCTTAAAATGCAAAAATGGAATGTGGATTTAATATTTCCGTTCTATTCTTCATTCACTTTAGGTGACATCCTATCTGAGATGCACTGGTTAGGCTTCACACTATAACATGTACAAACAGCTGCTTCAGACGCCAAAATCATAAGGAAATGGCTTACTCATTCTCATTAAAATTTGACATGTGGGACAACAGCCGTGCTTGAATTTATCAGCAGAGGTTGATTTGCATATCCTGTCCTTTTGGGAAAACAAAGCGGGTGTGGGAGTACCCACCTGTCAGTCAGGATGATTGACATTATCTCAATAAGCATTTTATGATGCACGGATTGAATAATTTCACATCTTCCCAAAAAGGAAATGGAAAGATCAAGGCTCAGCTTTTCGCAGCCCTCTTTGCCCTACCTACTCAAATAAAACAGCATCACTGAAGAGACTGTATTGTATTCTTTACATGACAAAATGTGTTAGAAAAGAGCAAAATAATTCCTGTCAAATTCACTTTTCTTTATGATTCTTCAGAGAGTCACTGTTCGTAAAACTATAATTTTGTTTCCATCAGTTTATTTAGAAATACCTCTTAATTTATCTGCATGCAGTTGTAATCTGTTTTAGTGTTTCGTCCAGAGAAGTCACAGGTTATTTATGCCTGCTTCATGCCAGGGTCCTAATTTTGTGCGATCATTTCTATAATTGAGGTATATCTATAAATGAATGGTAATAGAAAGAACAAGGAATTTAAATGTATTGTCACACACCTCCTTTCATACTCAGGTTTTAATATTTTATGACTATTTCACTGAAATAAATGAGAAGTACTTTACATTTTCATACTTGTCATTTCCATGCAGTTTCCACAGATGAATTACAATCCTTCAATGTTCTAAAAGCCTTTATTAAAACACTGACATCCATTTTCTCATCACGGCAGACATTAAGGGCAGATCACTGGGTCAGAAATAGCAAAGGTGGTACAAGGACAGTGAAGGCCTAGACCAATGACATCACAACCTTAAGAAATTTAACCATGGTTTTATTATAGTAAAATTGTAGTAACAATGTTTTTGGCAGATTAATTAATTTTGTATTTTGTATAACCACAGTTTTACTACAAATACCATGGTTAAACTATGCTTAGTGTTGCAAAACCATGGTTAATTTGTGGTTACCATTGTTTAACTACAATAACCATGCTTTTTGGTTTTATTTGTAGTAAAACCATGATTAATTTTTCGTAAAGACTCACAAGTTGCTCAGATTAAAACAAGCAGTATCCAAACAGTGCTTTTTAACAACAAATGAGTTAATGTAGTAAATGTCATACTTGTCAGTATTTCATTTTCTGTACATTTTGTAAAATTAAATGACCAATTACAACTGTGAGACAAATCATCTTTGATGCCCCGAACACCAGTTTGTCCCTTCCAGCTTCTGCACTGCAGTCTATTGAATGTTTAAGGATTGTACTGAACTATGGTAAATTACATTAAAAACTTAATTTGTACACTAGATTACATTTAAGTAATATTTAGTTTTCAAAGTTCTCATTTTGAGCAGCCCTGCAGTAAAATTATAAAAATAAAAGAAAAAAAATTCTAATGAGAAAATTGAAGCAGTTTTAGTCTATATAACAAGAATTCCTAATGATTAGGTTGTGTATTGGTAAATGCCTGTTCTCCTTAATTAATGAAGCAGGGGCTGTTTAACAGAATTTTAATTAAATTTGATCACATTTTAATAAGCTATTTTGAAATGTTAAATCACTTGAACTAAAACTGTATTTTCGTATTGCCTGAGGGGACTGTTGCATATTTTAATTGAATAGATTATTTTAGTCACCTAGAGACACTTTTTACACCCTGTGCAACTGGGTCCGAAGGTTTGACCATCAATGGAAGCACTAGACCAAATACAATTAAAGTTTTATAGACACATTTTGACATTTTCTTACATTTTTATGACATTAGACTATTCGGTTTCATTAAACACTGGCCTATCATTGGCCTATACAGTCCAAAGCAGTTCAGTCCATGGAAGATTTATGTTTTTGTATTCTGTAGCCTACTATATTTTCAAGTTTATGTGAACATGCCCTGAAGTCTTCAGATGCTGCATCACATCTTGCTGGATTGAATCATAAGTTTGAAGGGTATAAATCAAGATAACAGCACCACAAGAATCATTATTGCATTTCACTGAATATCATTTAATGCATTTTGAACTCTTTGGTAATTTATTTTCCTCTTATTTCTTTGAATATATATTTGATTCTACTCATTAATATGGTTTATAGAAGGTGTTAACAGTGACCGACAACCATTATGAAGGGCGGGGTCGGGTGGGGTTGCTATAAACCATTAAAGTTCATTTGGTTAGACAGAATAACTACACCAACCTCCTGTTGTCAATCTCCGTGTCACACCCCCCACCACCACACACAACACACTACACCACACCGGCCATTTACGACTCTACACGGCCCCCCTGCACACCTGTAGACCACCACAACCCGGCAGGGGGCCAACTATACCGACTTTTTATACCTGCTTTTACATACCACAAGGGGTCTCCACTTGAAGCTAGGGTCTTTGCTAGGGTGCTAATTTGTGCCGGTCAGCATGTAAAGTAGGCTACCACAGCGTTACTACAGAGAAACGTGTCAGTCATCTTACCAATTTACCTTGAGTCATTTAGAACGCTTCTTTCCAGATCGCTTTAAAGGCTCTTTATGACGTCATATTAAGTCGTCTCGAAAGGCCGTTTATTTATTTATTTATTTTTTATTTAAATAAATAGCCTACGTAATGTCTCAAATTTAAAGAACTCACCGTCATTGCTGACATATTAGGCTTTAAATGCCAACATAAGTCATAAACATCTTTTACCACATTTGTTTTGTCACTTTTCGAATGTCATATTATTCTTTCTTTTTCTACTCTTTACTCTTCAAACTTTACATTAACTATGGAATATTTCAAATTACGATTTAAACGAAGGATAAAATGAACAATTTCTGTATTTATTATTCGAATGTGATTTACATATATTTTTCGAAAATGTATTTGAAGTTTTTTTTTAATCTCCAAATTACTGTGTGGCTGGCGTGCTACAAATCATGAATAGACTTGAAAACGTTAAATAATATTTCAAGCATTTATAATGTCAATTAAATAGTTTGTGAATAGTCATATAATGTGGTTTACCTCAGAAAAGACAACAATAATGAGCTTTGAAGTCCACATTAGCATACAACGTTTGCATATATATATATATATATATATATATATATATATATATATATATATATATATATATATATATATATATATATATACACACACACACACATATGAACAGTTTAGATGCAAAACCAGCCAAAAGCCATCTTGGTCATCTTGATAATGATACTGAGTGAATGCTGCTGACACATATTATAAGTCCATCAAATACTTTTACTTCAAACTCGCTAAATTCCAGCCTCAGCCTCAACCTATACAAAGTAGCCAGAAAGAACTCTGCATCTTAACTCTTCATATACCGGCTGACTTCTCGGTGCTGAGCTATTTATGCAATTCGTTTCTTTCAGTACTCTTATTAAAACACAAGGAGGCGCTATAATAACACTTTATTTCCACAAATCACTCATCTAGTGCCATTGATTCAAATGGTCATACTACAAATATTATAACTAATGTGCATGTGCTGTTTTTGATGACTGTTATGTTTTCTTTTATTTCTACAATATTTTCCAAGTAATAAAATATTTGCTTAGACCTTCGTTTAAATTAAACATAGCCTAGCTAAATCTGACACAGTATTGGATTTAATACAACCTAACTGCGTGATCTTTTTATTAACCTTTTTTATTTAATATACGTATTCGTTCATCCATTCATTATTTTATTTTAAATTTGACTTCTTTACATTAAACTCATATTTAATATTTTCAGCGGGCACTTCTTTTACATTAAACATTAATTTAAGTCGTATTTACATGGTGTCAGCGAGGCTGGCGACGCGACAGAACTAAAACGCTCTCTCGCTAGATTGCAGTGTAACGGGACACTCAGATGAGCTGCGTGATGTCACAGGAAACCCGTTACACACTCCTTTGCTGCTTCAGGGGCCTCAACTCATCACCGAGCACATCTCCCAGTACACACTACACACTACGTACTGCCGCAGCGGAGAACAGTGGTCCGAGTAAACGAGGTAAGAGCGACAATTTATGAATATATGTCAACATGTAGATGTATTCTTACGACGCTTATTTCTCGTTCTTGTTTTCTATATAAACTCACTGCGCACTTAAGCAAACTTTACTACATCCTGCTTTGCCATAGTGCTTAGAACTGAAATAGAAACTTATTTCAATTTCTTTCTTCAAGTAATTAAATACTATTAATTCAATTACTTCTTGTTAGCGTGATGAGTCACTCTAAATGTGATGATTTGTTATTTTCGTTTGCTACTTAAGAACCTTTAAAACTTGAAAGGTTCATGTACCAGCTTAGACTAAATCACTTTTTTTAGCTGAGTCTGACAGTTAATGATCTCAGTTTGACTATGTTTAATGTTTAAGTATTAGATTCATCAGTTTATAATGATTGCATTTGCAATAACATTTATATAAAAATAAAATGGTGAGTTTATGTTACAATATACTAACAGTAGTGATAAACTGATATTAGTGGATAATATGTCATATATCTGCCAGCATTTGGGCATTTTACAATTATTAGCATTGTACAGTAACTGTACCCAACTGGCTGATTTAAGTGGATGTTGATTTATTTATTTTTTTTAAACTATTATTAGATTAATATTGTGTAAAATGTGTGTTTACATATGACAATTATTGCAGTCCCGGTGCCAACCTTGATGCCACTAAAAAAAAAAAAAAAAAAATGAACATTGAGGTTTGTAGCTTTGTTCTGGATGATGAATTTATTGAACACTTTGAAAACATAACTAAATACTTAAAGCACAAGTTTTAAAGAAGACCTGTTTTAAGAAAATTAATGAAAAAACTCTTCAGATGGGTCGAAGGGTTCTTACCAATCATATTATTTTGACTTGTGTAAGACCTAAAATACAGTGTAACTGTTACGTAAATATAATTGTTGACTGCTTACACATTTCACATTACATTTTACGGACTTACATTTTTTATTATTGTGTTATTATGAAACAAGTTCACCGTCACAAGGAAACACTTTTAAAAAAGGCATGGGATTCCAGCTATTGAAATTTCTTAAAAAAATGACAGAATGGTCTCATTCGAATTATAACAGCAGTCTTTATGAGTATACACATCATTTCCGCTGAATACAACTTTATGCTGTGTCACTTTCAGATAAATCCTTATGAGTGAAGAGTGGAAAAATTTGGTGTTACATCCATGGGTGTTTCCTAAACGGACATGAGTTAAACTAACTGTCAGTGGGCTTCCTGATTTAATATCTGGAGAGTGGCTTTTTGCGACCAGGCCCAGCAGAGAGAGAGAGTGACAGGAGAGAAAGGGAGGGAGGGAATAGGTGGGAGGGTTTGGGTATGAGAGAGAGGGGTCTCTGGGAAAGTCACATCCATAAACCACTCCTTTAGCTTCACAGGAAGGGCAAAAAGTTATCATGTTTCAGCCCTCTGTTTTTCCACCAAATGCTGGGGTCATCCAATCATCCAAAATGTCTAGGAAAACACTTTATTTTCACATTCCTATTAGACTGACACCTAAGTGATTTATGCTCACCGCCAGCACCTGAATGACCAGATTTATAGCTGTTTTTCCTCTCTTTAAGTTTAATTAGGTAGTTTTATGGACTGTTTTTGTATTTCTTTCACTGTCTTTTTAATGAAGATTTATTGTAGAAGCAGCCATCAAAAAAATGCTCAGTCAGTTAAGAAATGTCATTAAGGCACACTTATATTCCCACTGATATTTCATAGTTTCACAGTCGTCTTTTTTAAACATATGTTGAGTTAACAAAGAAAGCACATTTCTTTCTGAACTTTAGTTCTCAAAGTATTCAGTGTACAAAAACAATATTGCTTCTCTGATGTCTTGGTATATGGGCAGCTGATAAATTATGTGAATATCAAGCTGTCTGGCTGTGTGTTTATCTTGAATGAAGAACTGACAGTAGATCTGTCAGGATTTGGAGCTTACTGGATTTTGTTCTTGTATTCAGATAAATGCTGAAGACAGAGAAACACATAAATTGTACACTGATGGTGATTTACATTGTTATGGGGAAACAGTTCTGCAAATAGTACTGACACCAAATTGGCTGAGCTAGAAAGACTTGTACACACACTGGAGATATGATGACGGTAATGTGAAGGTTACAACCAATGCATCTGACAGACACAGTTGACTAATGTTTTCAAACAGGTTTCCAGAACACTGACTGGACAATGATCTGGTCCCAAACTCTTGTCATTGTTTGCACAAATGTTGCTATGTTGAGCAGGCTGGGATGTTCAAATCGAGCAATATTGAAAGTACCAAAACGTTTACACTCTTCACTAATGTATTCTACCAATGTCTTAAAAGTTAAATCTCTGCATATTAGGAGAGAGTAACATTGAAAATTACACAGAGATGTGTTGTGTACCTGGTCCTGGGGGTCCACAGTACATTTTGCATATTTTATTTTACAGAATCTGACACAATGGATACTGAGACGTTCATGACATCCATTGAGCCTAGATCTACAACAATTCTGGCTTGTGCAGAATTCTGAATTAGATAAAGCTACAGACCCCGACCTACTAATTCAGACAGAAATAATTTATAGTCTCTGCCATTTTGCAGTGAAATTTCTGGAGGTGTGATTTGTAGCTGTTGTCAGCTCTCATTTTAGACAGAAAACTAAGCATACAGTGTCCCACCAAAAACACTTCAGCCACAGTTAAAAATGTATGACAATCATTGCATTTAGATTAGATTAAATCTAATCAAGTGGCATTTTAAACAAAACATTTCACAAAAAGAAGTTTGCAGTTCAACATTCATTCTTCTAGGCTGTCAAACTTAAAAGAACGGTTTATGTGGTTACTCTGATACTTGAGGTTGTGGTTACTTTGTAAAAAAAAAAAAAAAAAAAAGTCCAAAAAAAATTACAAATTGGCTCCGAAAAAGTGAAGTTAGAAGGAAGCTCTAGATTGAAGCTCATCATTTGTTTGCAGGTGCCAGCTGCTTTGATATTTTGATTTTTTAATCAATGTATAATCAATGTACAATTCATGCAATTGTGGTTTAATTCTGTTGGTCCCCAAATTTTTTTTTATGATATCAGAGGGTGGCTTTTATACCTACCTACTCTATCCCTATTAACCATAACTTTTTTCTCTTTAATATTTTGCATCATCTGATCTGTGATATCTAAGATGAACAAATGAATGGGGAAATGAAAAAAGTAAATTATATTATGTGTGTTAGACCCCATTAGCAAACAGAACGTGCATGTGTCTAACGCGCCTAATGCACTCATTCCTCGTAATTCCGTTTCATGCCATTAAATCAGATAACAGAGCAATGTGAACTCGATATATAATACCTTTATTGTTATTTATGAAGCAAAAAAATGTATTATTACAGCAGTGCAATATAAAAAGTCTTACACAGAAATTCTTCAAAAGTCACGATTATTGCCATTTTGCATCAAGAAATATTTCCTATCCAAATGGAAGTTATAAAAAAAACCACACGTTCACTAATTCACTTTGTCTGGACTTCTGGGAAGCATGTTCATTTTTGAGACTAAAGACAAATCCAAATGGATAATTTTCCACATATGAGTCTAGTCATGTGGTTTCGGGTCCCCATCCAAGCAGGAAATGTTTGGAGGCCGAACAAAAGAATCACATGACGTTTCAGCCCCTTGGCCATGGCCATACCGACAGGTATTAATTTAAAAGGGAAATAACAACAGAATCAAGGCAGATGTTAAAGATGTTTTGGAATGCTCTGATAGTTCCACATGGAACACCATAAAAAGAATAAACCGGGGTTGTGTATAATCAAACTGTAGTCCAGGATGTCATAAAACATTAGCATGTAAAAATAGTGAATGCTTTTTTTGCAAGCAACTTTATTGTGGCTAAAACAGATCTTCCTATGCTTTGAAACTGATTTATGATGTTATCTACATCAAGCGAGCCAAAACAGCCACAGTGAACCGTGTAATGCAAGTTTAATGATTCCTTTTTGCCTTTTGTGGCGATTATCTGCATCCCGATGGACTGAACTTTCATGTAAAGCAGGCTTTGATTCTGCCCTCTTATTTCAACTTAACAACAGCGCTGTTACTGCACTCCTGGGAGTGACAATAGGTCGACAGTTCACCTGGCTCCAATGGCTTGTTTTCTTGGAACTGACAATTTACTGTCAGCTTGACAAAAATAACCATCAGAAATTCTTTAGGGAAATCCCTAATATCATGTTTTCATTTTAGCTCATTAGCTACATTCTTTGTTTTAGCTTAACAATTAACCTGCATCTACTAGCAAAGTGTCTAATCGCTCACTTTTTTGGATGTAAAACAGATTACTCTGTTTGCTTTTAGCAGAAACATTCAGATCATTTGGATACACGAAAGCCAAACAGTGGAACCATGTTTGGATGCTGGATTACCTCATTTCTCTTTCTGTTGGCAACCTCTGAGGTATTTGTTTGTCTTAAATAATTTCATATAAAAGTTATACACAGATTTATATCATTTTAATGATTTAACTTGCTATTGTAAAATAATTCATCATTAACTGTCACAAAACAAACTGATCCATGAAAAGTTTTTATGCATTCAGTAATTTGAGTGCGTTACATGTGCTCAACTATTATGCAATTCAAAGGTCCTGGACAGACAAACAAAAAAAAGATTTGTTTTCAAATGTTTATGTATCTGCCATTTCTGTTATTCATCATCTAATGTCATTCTTGATTTTTTTTATTTTTTGTTCAATAGTTTTTTGTGGTGGTCCTCTCAGAGAACAACACTGGAGGTACGGCACAAAAGAATGCCCATGAAATGGACTTCACTCGTCACAATATTTTGACCGCCCAGTTTGAATGTTTTCAGAAGATTATGAAAGACACTAATCACAACAGAACAGGTGAGAGGTCCCTATTTCACAAAGATTCTTGACTCTGAGCAATAGCTATAAACTACACCCTGACATGTAGCTTATGGGAACTCATGGCAGTTGCAGAATCCCCCTGTAAAAGGGAGGTTTATTTTCTGCCCTCAGTCTCAGCCAGGCTCTAACTTGGATGCTCTTCAGAAAATTAGGGGACATGGACCTGTTTTGTCACATCATTCTGGAACGTACAGAAAGGCTCCTATGTGAACAGATGATTAAATGGAAACATTCTGTGGGGTGTGTCCTACAACATGCATTTGTTCATTTACAGAGGCCCAACATTAGCTGTCTGGCCTCTGAATTAAGATTCATTGCTGACTATGAGATAAAAGTTACAAATGAAGGACGGTGATTAAAGCTTGACAAGGGGAGATGGATGTTCTGTGACAGCTGTTAGAAGTTGTTTGGCAAAGACCCTCAAAAGTGAGGATCCATCTGCAGCTCACTAGAGAGATACGACATGTATAGAGTGCAACAGTGTCCACCGACATTTTCTGTACACCAACATGGTTTCCATTCATTTTTTCCCATAGAGGTTAAAAAAAAGTCTTTATTAAAGAGCCAAAAAACAACACAGCTAGCTACAAGGTGAATTACAGCATTATAAACTTTGACTGAATCAAAAAAGGATTTGAAAAAGGACAAAAATACAAGATTCACCCAAAAATGAAAATTCTGTCATTAATTACTCACCCTCATGTTGTTCCAAACCTGTAAGACCTTCGTTCATATTCGGAAAACACAAATTAAGATATTTAGGTTGAAAACTTAGAGCTTTCTGACCCTGCATAGACACCAACGCAACTGCCACATCCAAGGCTCAGAAAGTAGTAAGGACATTGTTAAAATAGTCCATGTGACATCAGTGGTTCAACCTTAATGTTATGAAGCTACGAGAATACTTTTTGTGCCCAAAGAAAACAAAAATAGCAACTTTATTTAACTATTTCTTCTCATCACGCTTTCATGACAATACCACAACACATGCATTCTCGTAGCTACATAAAATTAAGGTTGAACCACTGATGTCACAAGGACTATTTTAACAATGTCCTTACTACCTTTCTGGGCCTTGAATGTGGCAGTTGTGTTGTTTTCTACGCAGGTTCAGAAAGCTCTTGGATTTCATCGAAAATATCTTCATTTGTGTTCCAAAGATAAACAAAGGTCTTGGAATTACATGAGGGTGAGTACTTTGTTTAGTTTATTCATTCATTCAAGTAATTAATTCATTCATTTTTAAGTGAGCTATTTCATTAATAATGTAATGACTGTAAAGAACTATAATGGTGTTTGTGTGTATGTGTATGTATTTAGATATTTGTAGTTTACATTTATTGCAAAATATGCACATATTTACAAATATTTAAGTAGTTGAGAGTGTGGTTTTTCATGGTACTGGGTGTTTTCTGCTGAGATCTGTTGGCACGATTTGCTTGCCACAGTTCTCTTATATTGATGTTATTTTCTTTACAGTATCATGGGTAATGTAGTTTCCACCACAAAATATCACTGTTATGCACAATTCTTTTAAAAGTAGGTTGAAGTAATGCAAACTGATGGCTTCAACAAAAGCATATTCCTCAGAGCTCACAGTAAAACATATCTGTCTTTAAAGGAGAAGTTCACTTCCAGAACAAAAATTCACAGATAATGTACTCACCCCATTGTCATTTAAGACGTTCATGCCTTTTGAGGAAAACCTTTCAGGAATTTTCTCCATATAGTGGACTTCTATGTTGCCCAAGAGTTGGAACGTCCAAAATGCAGTTTCAGTGCAGCTTCAAAGGGCTCTAAACGATCCCAGCCGAGGAATAAGGGTCTTATCTAGTGAAAGGATCGGTCATTTTCTAAAAAAAAAAAATAAATAAATATACTTTTTAACCTCGAATGCTAGCCTTGTCTAGCTCTGCGATGCGCATGTATAACCTGTGTAATCCGGGTCAATACAGTTAGGGTATGTCGAAAAACTCCCATCTCATTTTCTCCTCCAACTTCAAAATCCTCCTACATCGCTGTTTTACCTTTTTTGTAAAGGGTGTTTGCCCTTCTTTGCATGTTCACTTTGTAAACACTGGGTCGGTACTTCTGCAGCGATGTAGGACGATTTTAAAGTTGGAGGAGAAAATCAGATGGGAGTTTTTCGACATACCCTAACTGTATTGAACCGGAGGTGCACAAACTACGCTTGCACATCGCAGAGCTAGACAAGACCAGCATTTGAGGTTAAAAAGTATATAAATTCTTCTTTTTTTTTTTAGAAAATGACCAATCTTTTCACTAGATAAGACCCTTATTCCTCAGCTGGGATCATTTAGAGCCTTTTGAAGAAAATGAATGGAATATTTACTTCCAGAATCCAACTGTTGCACTCTATATACAGTTTTTTTGTTATTATTGCTAAAAGATCTTTATTGTCTGTAGTCTTTTTTATTGTACAGCCGTCTTGTCTGAAAAGTCAAATGTAGACACTAAATATACGACAAAGTTCTTATGTTATTAACCTTTGAGCGGTACGGTCCCACATATGGATTCTTATTTCTGTGCCCCTGGGAGTACGGTCCCACATATGGGATTTAGAAGGTTCGGTGACGTCACGCAACTGCCAAATTCAAACTGCGCTTTTGCGCGTTGGCTGGCGCTGAGCCAGAGAGACTCCAACCACATACCGTGTTTTTTAGGTTTCAGACATTTAAATACACATAGGCACTAGTAAAACAATACATTTAGAGTTTGTAAAATGCACACAGATGTCTATGGAAGCAGCAATAACAATCCATTCAAGTATAATTTGCTGACGTGTTTGATTCACATCAGATACACATAGTGTAAGTAACAATATAATTCACTCCATTCCTTTCCCAGTTCACCAGCTACTTACTTGCATGTATTTTGGGAGAAATTGGTGAATTTATGAGCTGTAAATCCGGCTGACAGGACTCTCTGAAGGCAGCGCGAACAAACATGGCGGCGCCTGTCTCACGTTATAGATCACGATCGAGATCATTTATAAAGGTTTTAAAACGGCACAATACACTCACTTACATGTATTCGTGAATCGAATATCAGATAGTTGAAGACATGGTAAGCAAGTGTGAATATTTTAAATAAAAAAAGGAAAAACGAAATAAAATCGATACGTCTATCATACAGTGGCTGCGGTATGTCACATGATAATCATGACGCCTCGCCATGGAAACAATAAAGGGAACGTTGTAAAATAACGGTCGCCCAAAAAAACTCACTCTGGGGGGTCAGTTAGAATATTTTAAACTCACCTGTGAAAGGGTTAATAACTGCAAATATCTGTATTGTAGATGGTTCTATGTGTAAACGGACCTGGGATGGGTGGCTGTGCTGGGACGATTTGGAAGCAGGAGTCACTTCAGCCCAGCACTGTCCAGACTACTATTATGACTTTGACACCTCAGGTGAGTCCCACATTGCATTTTTTAAATCTTGCCTATTTAATAAATGTTACTTCATTATATGTAAACTTTATATAAAAGCCTGACTAATCCAAATTGTGTTTTTTAGAAATGGCAACAAAGATTTGTACTGATACAGGCCATTGGTTCGTTCACCCAGAGAGTAACAGAACATGGACAAATTACACGGGCTGTAATATGTCTAATGATAGCAAAAGGGTGAGCTCTAATTTAGGTTTACAGTGGTCCATTCTGACTTCAGAATCTACACACTTTCCTTTGCATAACTTTTGCTTTTGTTTATAGTTTTGTATATCTACTGTAGCTTTTTACTTTCTTTCTTTCCAGACAGCATTTAATCTCTACTACTTGTCTTTGATTGGTCATGGATTGTCACTGATAGCTTTGTTTACTTCTCTGGGGATATTTTTCTATTTTAAGTAAGTAAAAAATCTTGCCGCCACATCATATAAACATACTTCCCTTTTCACCCAATCTAATATAGCTTGCTGTTTTCTTCCTCTCAGGAGCTTAAGTTGTCAGAGGATAACTCTCCACAAGAATCTGTTCTTCTCTTTTGTGCTGAACTCGGTTATAACCATCATCTTTTTCACTTGTGTTGCAAACAACCAAGAAGTAACACAAGCCAACCCAGTAAGTGTACACGAAGAGCAGTGGATTGTCACGTCACACACGATATGACCAGGAATGCGTATTAAGGAAGTAAACAGGGTCGTTTTTTCTCCCAGGTGAGCTGTAAAGTGTCTGTGTTTATCCACCATTATCTG
This sequence comes from Cirrhinus mrigala, assembly GCA_036247105.1. NCBI lineage: Eukaryota > Metazoa > Chordata > Actinopteri > Cypriniformes > Cyprinidae > Cirrhinus > Cirrhinus mrigala. The sequence goes on from CM070012.1 coordinate 8,662,540, forward strand.
ATGGGCTGTAACTACTTCTGGATGTTGTGTGAGGGAATCTACTTGCACACACTCATCGTGGTGGCAGTGTTTGCTGAGAAGCAGCACCTCATGTGGTATTACCTTTTGGGATGGGGTACGTTTTTAAAATCGCTTTGTTAAAATGCACCAAAATAAAGCAGCTGTGTGTTTTCTTTTCATAATTAATGATTTTATTCTTTTCATATGTTTTCCAGGCTTCCCGTTAATACCTGCATTCATCCATGCAATATCCCGAAGTTATTACTACAATGACAAGTGAGTTAAACTGAATAGGAATTCAAGAATTTTGTTCCTGCTTAAAGATTCTGGTTCCATAATGATCAGTATCAGCCAAGCATATTTTAATGTTATATATTAATGTTGAATGTAATATATGCAGTGTGTATATTTACACTTCCAAAAAGTTTGGAATAATTACGATTTTTTAAAGAATCCTATCGGAAGACATCTCTTATTCTCACAAGGGCTGCATGTACAGTTAAGGTCAAAAGTTTACATACACTTTGTAGAATCTGCAAAATGTTAATAATTTTACCAAAATAAGAGGGATCATACAAAATGCATGTTATTTTTTATGTAGTACTGACATGAATGACTAAAGAGTTTCGATATTTTTCCTATTTAAAACTTGACTCTTCTGTAAGTCAAGTTTTAAATAGGAAAAATATCGAAACTCTTTAGTCATTTTATAGTGAGATGCTAATGGTCTAATCGGATTCAATGATTTATGCTAAGCTATGCTAAAAGTGCTACCGCCAGACCTGGCGATCGGCTGAATGGATTCAAAAACGGTAAAACACATTTGTATAACTCTAGGGGAGTTGGAAAATGAACCTATTTTCAAAAAAAGTGGAGTGTTAATGCATTGTTTGAACAACTGAACAACTATCACTAAACAAAAAAAAAAAAAAAAAACGCAGCTGTGGATCATTCAGGTAACAACACAGTATTAAGAATCAAGTGTATGTAAACTTTTGAACAGGGTAATTTTTATAAATTCAACTATTATTTTCTCTTGTGGACTATATGTAAACTTTTTTAGACTATAGACTATATGTCTTTTTTATGTAAATTATCTTATTCGGGTCAGTACTAAACAAAAATAACATGCATTTTGTATGATCCCTCTTATTTTGGTAAAATAATTAACATTTTGCACATTCTACAAAGTGTATGTAAACTTTTGACCTTACCTATATTTGATGAAAATACCAGTAAAAACAGTAATATTGTGAAATATTATTACAATTTAAAATAACTGTTTGCTATTTTAATATATTTAAAAAAATTAATTTATTTCTATGATGGCTAAACTGTGATACACTACCATTCATTTTTTCATCAAAGAAGCATTTAAATGGACAAAAATGACAGTAACTACATTTAAAATGTTACAAAAAAAATGTTTGCTTGGAATTTCTAAAAAAATGTTTTAACATTGATAATTATGTTTTTAATGGTATTTTGATTAAATAAATGCAGCCTTGATGAGCATCAAAGATTTCTTTGATTCAGTATTAATAAATATGAATTTTCTAAACTTTTGACCCCTAATGTATATTTCTTTATTTGCTGCCAATTCTTTCTCTCATGTCACATTAAATTCAGACTGCACAAAAAAGAATGATTTTTTTAGGCTGTCAATTGTGAAAAACACTGTTAGAGCATTCTAGCAATTTTAAAAACTAAAGTTCTTGATTTTGAATTCATTGTCAAAAACTTAAAAGCAGAGTCATCGTAACTTCTGTCAGAACACAGGAATACAGTGACCAGGCAGAGACTCTGCAGAACATCTTGTGCAATCATAGCAGTGATGTCACTGAGCATTTAGCACAGTGTTCATGCGTTCATTGGTTCTGCTTTCCGTAAATCTGAACTTTTCTTAACAATTTTGTCCACAGCTGTTGGATAAGCTCGAACACTTCTCTGCTCTACATTATTCATGGTCCCATCTGTGCAGCCCTGTTGGTAAGTCTGTTTTTTTTTTCTCATCTTACTTTCTCTCACTATTTCATTTTCTCACACTTTATCTCTGTTGTTTATCTTCTACCCACCCTTGGAAATGTATGTGCATCTGTATGATCTTGATTTCAAAAAATCAGCTTAAGCTCTTTAAGTTTTAATCAAAGTGCCGTGTTTTCTTTGTTGTTTGTGTTGAGGTCAGTTCTGATTGGGAATGAATTTCAATGCAGCCCATAAAAAGCATGTAATGAACATATGCTCAGTATCAAATGAATCTTGGACCGACTTCTGCAATGCTGCAACTGCCAGCTTAAACTGATTTTGTGTCATTATTAAAATGTATTGTTTAACAGGGATATTTAGACATTTAGAAGGGTCGTTGATGACAAATATCCAACCCAGTCTCACAGGAAAACATAACTATTTTATGAGAAATCTAATTTGTATGATGTGGATCGTACAAAAATGTATGGATGAGATCATACAAATTCATATGAATTAGCCACTAAGTTGCCAAAACATAAAACAGTGAGAAATCACACTGAGATTGTGTTGGAATATCAAAGTCAGTAATCGATTCTCAAACTATTTGGTCTAACACTAGTCTTGAATATATAGTTACAGTGCCTTCCGAATGTATTCGTACCCCTTTGTTTTTTCATGTTGTAGCCTTATGTTAAACTGCTTTAAATTACTTTTTTTCCAAATCAATCTACACTCCATACACCATTATGACAAAGGACAAAACATGTTTGTAACAACTTCGCAAATTTATTAGAAATAAAAAAAATTCTGGGACACTTGAAATTGAGCTCAGGTCTAACAGCTGAAAATGCACTTCAGAGCAAAAACCAAAATAAACTGCCTGTAGAACTCAGAAACAGGCTTGTGTCAAGGCACAGACCTGGGGAAGAGTTCAGAAACAATTCTGATGCATTGAAGGATCACAGAAGCATGTAGCTTCTATTATCTATAATGGAAGACGCTTGGAACAACTGGGACTTTCTAGAGCTGGCCTTCTGGACAAACTGAGCAATTTAGGGCCTTGGTTAGACTGGTGACCAAGAAGCTGATGGTCACTCTAGTTGAGCTCCATGATCATATATGCAGATGGGAGAAACTTACAGAAGGACAAACATCATTGCGATACCCCATCAATCCAGTCTTTATGACGGTGTGGCCAAACTCAATCCTCTCCTCAGTGAAGACACATGAAAACTCACTTGGAATTTGCAAAAAAGCACCTAAAGGACCCTCAGACTGTGAGAAACAAGATTCTCTGGACTGATGAACCTCAATTCCAAGCATTATGTTTGAAGGAAACCAGGCACTGCTCATCATCTGCAGAGTACCATCCCAAAAGTAAAGTGTGCTGGTAGCAGCCTCATGCTGAGGGACTCATCAGAGTAGAAGGAAAGTTCAGTGCACCAAAATATTGAAACAGCCTTACTAAAAACCCAGTCCAGAGCATTCAGAACCTCAGACTGGGCAGAAAAATAACCTTTCAAAAGGACAAGCACAAAAGACTGGCTTATAGACAACTCTGTAAATGTCCTTGAATGGCCCAGCCACAGCCTGGGCTTGAACACAATCAAATATTTCTGGAGAAACCTGAAAATGTCTGCCAGCCCCCTTCCAAGCTGACAGAGCTTGAGTGGTGATGAGGTGAGGAGAAGAATGGCAGATAATTGCTTTTCGCATCATACCCAAAAAAAAGTTGTCACAAATCTGTTTTTTGATTTGTTGTTATGGTGTATGGAGCGTAAACTGATGTGGGAAAGAAAGTAATGTAAAGCAGTTTAACATAAGGCTGCAATGTAACAAAACATGAAAAAAAATGAAGGGGTATGAATACTTTTGCAAGGCACTGTATAACCTTGGCTGTTTATGTTACAATTTGTAGGTATTTTGACAGGCTTATATGTCTAAATACACCTTTCCAGATAACATAGCATAATCCACATTTTAGAAGTTTTGAAGCTTTGAATCCATGCTTGAATGTACAGTGCGGTCCAAGTGTCATTTTTTATTTAAATCTAGAAATAAAGAGTTTAGCATTTTGAAAAATGTAAAAATGAAGAAAACATAAAGGGATAAAAATCACAAAGAAATGCCTTTATGTTTACTCTGTCTTTACTGAGTAAAGAGTGTTGGTTTTATAGTTGCTCTTTTCTTTGCTTGGTTTCCTCAGGTGAACCTCTTCTTCCTTTTAAACATTGTGAGAGTGTTGATCACTAAGCTGAAGGTGACCCACCAGGCAGAATCCAGTCTGTACATGAGGGCTGTCAGGGCCACCTTAATCCTGGTACCTCTGCTGGGCATTCAGTACTTACTGCTGCCCTACAAACCCGACGGGCGGCTCACCTCTGAGATATTTATGCATACAATGAACATACTTATGCATTACCAGGTAAGTTTTGTTGACAACAGGCAAGGAATCAGTTAGCAATTTATTAATCAAACAAATAAAAATGCAAATAAATAATCTTAGACCAAATAAATATACACCGACATTATCAACATTAAATTAAACAAATTTTAATTTACTTGACCAATAAAAAAGGAAAGGCAGTTTGTAAATTTGAATGTATACATTTAAAAGAAAATGTAAATGTTACATATTGTAAATGTTATATATTGTTAGTTTTAACTGAATCTTAAATAATTAATTAATTATAAAGTTTTTCTTTTAAATTGTATTTAAATCTTTAAATATTATTTAAATTCTATTTAAATCTATTAAATCTACATTTTTTGTTAATCAGAGAAGTGATTTATTTACATTTTTATTGTTAATTAATACATTAATAAGTGTTTTTTCCATTTTATATTTAATCTAATTGGCACTTATATTCCTCCATACAAATTGGTTTACACTAGAAAAAAAATCTGTAACTTTGAAGCTTATAATATATATATATTTTTTTTCCCACAGGGCCTTTTGGTTGCTACTATATTTTGCTTTTTCAATAGTGAGGTAAGCAATTTTTATACAGTTTCACTGCAAACATAAATGTGCATGTTTTCCTTTGATTTAGCTTCCTTAATACAGCAAAACATAAAGATTTTTGTTGTTATATTTAACATCGATCTCTATTTTGTTTGTTTAGGTGCAAGGTGTATTACGAAGGCACTGGAACCAGTACCGCATTCAGTTTGGCAGCACATTTGCGAACACTGAGGCCCTGCGTTCTGCATCCTACACGGCCTCCTCAATGACGGAGGTCCATCGATGTTACAGCATCGACAGCCACATGGACACTCTAAACGGAAAGAGTTTTCACAATCTGGAGACCACCATTCTCCGATCAGACAACCTGTACATGTGAGAGACTCTAACTCTTTGACCACTGGGAGAACAGCCTCATGGAGAGGACCACTGACTGAGATGTGTGTGTGAAGAGGCCTACTGGACATATATCTGGTTACTTTGGACTACAGACACCCAGAAGCCTTTCCTTTTCCGTAGAGGCCTTAGTTATCTCCTGTTTATGGATGGGAGCTGGAGAAAATACTGTATTTTATATGGAATACTAAAGTCATGGGAACCTCTTCCATGATGATCCAGTGGAACAGTTTGAAGAACATCACACATTGTCAGTCTTTCAGTTGGATGCTCTGTGGGTGAAACTATGAACTGTGGATCACACCCTAATGAAGCTTTATTCTTTATGGCACTGTGTTGTTTAAGTGAAGGTTGGGCCACACTGATGCATTGGATGATGGATTCCACATCTATGGATCTATGGATTATTCTGGCTCAGAGAAGGAATAAACAATGGAAGAGACAAAATCACTCGGATGTGATTCTAGAAGATACGGATGACCTTGTCCTGCTCTTTTTGTTTGTCCTGTACTTTATCTTGTTATCAGTTATGTGATTAATTTTATGTGAAGTTTTAATCCACATACAGGGCAATATTGACAATATATTCTATGTATGCAAAATGTTTTATTGTCTCTGTACTGAGACAAGTACTGAGTTTTATAATATGTGTGTATATATATACTTTGATAAAGAAACCAAAACAGAATAGAGTTACTGTCATCAAAAACTAGAGTCACTGTCAACATACATTCATTCCCCTGCTAAAAGACTAGCAGATCATGGATAAATTAGGATAAACCAGTCTGAAATAGCATGTAAATTCCTGCTGGTCTTTTCAGCAGGGTTATCTTATTTACTTTTGATTCATTGAAACCTCTATCTTAAACTAATTTATCTGTAGTTTATCTCGGTATAGGTGACTCTTGTTGTTCAAGGGCAAGTTACATTAGCACATGTGGGTTTACAGTTTTTGGAGATCTTCAGATCTGCAAACAGAGACGAGGTCTCTATCTGTGTCTCTATGTCTGGAACATACAGATGCGTTTGGCGCTTTTTTCACTGTTGTGTTTCTTAAAACATTTTATGCGCACATGCTGGATAAATAAACATTCATATTTTGAGACGTAAATGCATTTGTATGTCTGTGTCGTATGCATGTTTGAGTTCTGATAGAAATTTATTTACTTTTTTTCCCTCATTTACTCACCCTCAAGTTGTGCCAGACCAGTATGAGTTTCTTTCTTTTGTTGAACACAAAAGAAGATATTTTAAAGAATTCTGATAACCAAACAGTTGGCTATAGCCATTGCCTTGCCTGTGTATTCAACACAATAACTTGAGGGTGAGTAAATGATGGCGGAATTGCATGAACTAAAAATTAAAATTTTGAAGATTTACTCGCCCTTAAGCCATCCTAAGTGTATATGACTTTCTTCTTTCAGATGAATACAATTGGAGTTATATTTAAAACTGTCCTGGATCTTCCAAGCTTTATAATGGCAGTGACCGGCTGTTCAGATTTAATAGTCCCAAAAAGTGCATCCAGCCATCATAAAACGTGCTCCACATGGCTCCGGGGGGTTCATAAAGGCCTCCTGAAGTGAATCGATGCATCTGTGTAGAAAAATATCCATATTTAAAACTTTATAATCCATAATCTTTAGCTATGCCTATGTCCTACGTCATTGTCACTCTCTCATGAAAGCATGTACAATGGTTAGTCGAAGCTAGAGATTATGGTTTATTAAGTTTTAAATGGATATTTTTCTTTTGGACTTCTTTTGGACTATTGAATATCAACAGCCATTCACTGCCATTATAAACCTCAGAAGAGCCAAGACATTTTTTAATAATTCCACTTGTATTTGTCTGAAAGAAGAGAATCATAAACACCTAGGATGGCTTGAGGGTGAGTAAATCATGGGGCGATTTTCATTTTTGGGTGAACTATCCCTTTAAGAATCTTTAACAGAAAGTTTCTTTAGGAAACCCAAAACCGTTCTTTAAAATCTTTGTGTAAAACACCTTAATTTGTAAGAGTGTACTTTGAATCTGGTTGTATTACAGTAGAACTGTGAAAAAACGGACATTAGCGATTAATCATAATGACACCTGATACAGTTCAGACATTTTGAAAAAACTGAATTCTTTGTAACTGTTGGGAAAAGTATGTTGTTATTGTAGGTGTTTTCTATTTAAAGTATAAGCGCTTTAAGAACAAATATGTAGGACAATAGGACAATATTTGACTGAGATACAACTATTTGAAAATCTGGAAACTGAGGGAACTTCCAAATGAAGTTCTTAGCAATGCATTTTACTAATCAAAAAATTAAGTTTCAATATATTCACGGTAGAAAATTTACAAAATATCTTCATGAAACATGACCTTTACTTAAAGGATTAGTTAACCCAAAAATAAAAATTGAATCATTAATTACATAAATGCATTTGTATGTGTGTGTCCTATGCATGTTTGAGTTTGTGTATAGAAATGTATTTATTTTTTTCCCTCATTTACTCACCCTCAAGTTGTGCCAGACCAATATGAGTTTCTTTCTTATGTTGAACACAAAAGAAGATATTTTTAAGAATTCTGGTAACCATAAGACCTTCGTTTATCTTCGGAACACAATTTAAGATATTTTTGATTAAATCCATGAGGTCTCTGGCCCTACCATAGACAGCAAGGCTACTACCACGTTCAAGGCTCAGAAAAGTAATCAAATCGCATGTGAATAAATGCAAATATTCCCTAAACACACCCAGTAAAGATAGTGATGCGGTCAGGACCGAGCGCGCACGTCCTGATTTTGCTGAGTTAGATGTGTTCCTGGGTCAACATTTTAATCCAAAAATTTAATCTTGACCACATCCCTACACCTAAACCTAACCTTACCCACGAGTAATCCCTAAAATCAGAGGAAATGATAGATGAATAACCCTGATGTACAAGCACAAAGCACTGATTGTAAGCCTAAACTTAACAAAAACTATAAACTGTTTTTTCAAATCTGATTGGTTAATCACAATGTTGTTCCAGGGTCAACAAAGATGTTGATCCAGGAACATGTCGTACTTGGTAAAATCAGGTTCTGCGACCGAGCGCCGCTTCCTTTGAAATATGTTTGATGATTGCGCCTGATGCACCCGCGCCCGCTCCGTCCACAACTCCATCCCAGATGCTGCTTGTTCATACGCGTGAGCATGGAGTTTACTCTATTAGCGCATCCGCCATGTGGAATGGATTTGACTGATGGCGCTCTAAAAAGTGCACAGACATATTCGCTGAATTAGAGACGGTAAGTCAGCGCCGGCGCCGCCATACGCATGCGTCGTGGTAACGTACTCTCGTGAACGCGCGTCCACAAGTGACGCAGTAGAGACGATAATGTGGAATAAAGGCCGTTTTTTTGTCTTTGCGCACAAAAAGTATTCTTGTAGCTTTGTAAAATTGCAGTTGAACCACTGATGTCACATGGACTAATTTGTCGATAATCTTGGTACTTTTCTGAGCCTTGAACGTGGTAGTCTATAGGAGAGAATTTTGACCCATACAATGTATTTTTTATATATTGATACGAATACACCCGTGCTACTTAGGACTGGTTTTGTGGTCCAGGGTCACATATAGGTTTTAAATATATTGTAATTATTTGAACAAACTTCTAGGTATCCTGCTAAAAAAAAGACCGGCACAAACGTTCACGTGTCGCTGTAGTCAGTTACTATAACTGGAAAGATTTAGTCTCAAATTATTTCCTGTTTATCTGTCAGTCAGATCTGTTCCTGTTTATTCTCAAACTTCTAATATAAACAACCATGTTCATTTACATAAGAGATTATTTATTCTGTTAAACGCTGCATGTTAGTCATAAGAAACATGTGTATTCAGTGTCGCTGCGAACATGATCAAATTATTATTAAAGTAACAAAGATGGCGTCTGTGTTCCTCAGTGAGCGCATTTCCCACTGGAATACTGATGTTTTTAAATGTGTTCTGTTAAAGGCAGCAGATTACTAAAGATATTGTTGGAGGTCACTTCACAACGGGATACGTGAGTGCTCCAACAGGATGTGTAACTTCCTCGCTAATACACACATACAAGCATGCACACACACTGTGGAAAAAAAGTTGCAGAAGTAAACAGCGTGCAGCTGACATGTGTCTCTGCCGCTGGGAAAAGCACAGGAAGAAGCCACAGATTTGGTGCTGCCACACTTGTGGGGTCTCGCTTCTCACTCACTTTCTCTCTAAATGTGTGTGTGTGTGTGTGTGTGTGTGTGTGTGTGTGTGTGTGTGTAAAATCTGCAGTTATCAACGTTCGCGGAGATTGATGTTCTGTGATTGTTTGCATTGATTCCATATGTGGTGTAGGGGCCCAGGGGTAAAGACCCTCCCTTGTCATCAGCTCTACTTTCAGCAGATGAATTGCACGCACAAGGACCTGCAGCAAGTGCAGGCAATGGGCCCTTAAGCAATTTTTCAATAATCAAATAGTAGTTAATATATTTTTATATGTAAATGAATAATTAAACAAAAAAATGTTGAGGGCAAAGTTTAAAAAGAATCTTTAAAATTACAATAGAAATAGTTCACCCTAAAATGAAAATTCTGTCATTAATTACTCACCCTCATTGCCAAACCTGTAAGACCTACATTCACCTTCGGAACACAAATTAAGATATTTTAGATGAAATCTGAGCGCTTTCTGACCCTCATAGACAGCAACGCAACTGACACGTTCAAGGCCCAGAAAGGTATCATGGACATCATTAAAATAGTCCATTAGGGCTTCAACTGTAATTTTATGAAGGATTTCATCAAAAATATCTTCATTTGTGTTCTGAAGATGAACAAAGGTTCGGAACACCCGTTTTTTTTTTTTTTTTGGTTTGTTTTTTTGGGGGTTGAACTATCCCTTTAACATCTGGAACAGCCTTTGTTTTAATCATGTGTCTAAGGTATCTCTGGTGCAGCTTGATTTTGGAATTGTATTATTGGAGTCTCTCACCTCGTGCAAAATAATAACGTCATAATCCAAATAAAGACAGAAATAAACTAGCTGTTTGTAATCTAGTCCCTATCAGCACAGAGAAGCTGTTCTTTTCCATTTAATCAAATCTTTTGGCAGAGAACATCACTTCCCTTTTCTATAATTGTACTGCATGAACTTCTGCACCCATCCTACATTCACAGACGTCTCTGACTCTTTGAGAATACTCTGGTTTTACTGGGCCAACAGTCATGGAGTTACCAGCCAACAGAAAAAAAAAGTGATTTTGATGATCTAAATCAATTTGTGAATTTGCTATGCTATGTTACTGAGGTTAAAAACAACAGTTAACAGCTCGTCATCAAGTTTGGCTGGTGGCTGAAATATTCGTTGTGTTTATCACTCGTTTGGCTGATCTTGATGTTATATTGTATCTGTTTACTGAGAGACTGTAAAAAATATTTATTGCTTTATTGTAATGTTCTCATTCTGAGAGGCTTCCAAACATTGTGATCCAAATGCTAGAAAATGTCTTGTTAAAACTACAAACAATCATTTCCATTCAATTTACTTGTTTCCTTTAGACCAACACTGTGATCTAACATGGGTTTGAGTTTATTCTTGCTGGTCTGAGTAACAGGATCATACTGCATTCATAGAGAGTAAAGTAGTGACATATTCCGAAATATCCATTATGTTTTTATTACTCATCATTCACGAATGATTGAGTAATTGTTAGGATGAAAGGTGCAACAAAAATAAACCACAGAGAGGTAAGTTAAGCCAAAAGCTGCTGGAGAAGCGATCTTCCTCTGATTGTGTGTTCTTACTGGCAGTCTGCTGTGTTTTCAAAGAACACTGATTACTAAGCACCACCTCATTGTTCGCTTAAGAGGATTTAAAAGTGGTCGAGTTTCCTGCTGCGTTCTCAGTATTAATTAATTTTTGGTCCGTGCGATGAAGCACTGAGCATTTCCCATGAACCTTGAACAAGGTACACTAAATGCTTTCATCTTTTATGACCTTGCTCATGTGAAGCGGCACAATTTGTTCGCGAAATGCAAAAGACAAAGTCACACCTGAAAAATGTTATTATATGCAGTAACACAATATGAAGGCATATACTGTAGCATTGTGGGTTAAAAAGATTTTTTTGCCAAAGTAAATATCTTACTTTTCACGTATAATATATAGGAGACTGGGGCAATTTGTCACAAGGGCTTTATCTCAGTAAGTGAAAAGCCAAATAACACACATGTATGTATATACACTCAAAAAAGGTTGGGTTAAAAACTGGTGCTGGTTGAAATATGGACAAACCCAGCAACTTGCTTTTTTTGACCCTGCAGTTAAATCTTTAACTCAACCTTCTGGGTAGTTTTATTTAGCTCAACTATTGCTTAAAAATTACTATTTTTCTTGTTTAAAATTAACTCAAAATAGGTTGGAAATGAACATTTATTAATATGTAAAAAAAAAAAAAAAAAAAAGAACATTTATTAATAAATTGAATAAATAATAATTAAAAAAATAAATATTTTTTAAGTTCCTTATTAATCAATGTTCACCTACTGATTATAGCTGATGCCTCTAGTAATTATATGTTAATGTCTATATGTAATTTACAACCTATTTTGGGTTCATTTATAGTCATTTTTTAACATTAGCTGAGTTAAATAAAACCACCCAGAAGGTTGGGTTAAGCATTTAACCCAACCGCTGGGTAAAAACAACCAGCGGTTGAGAGTGTAGTTGAAAACCATCTTAAATTAGGACAAACTATTAGTTTTTCAAAGTTTTAATTTTGTACAACTTTATTAGGGGTTCAAGCGCATAGCGTAGCACTTACCATATTAAGAATCAGCAATCTCCATGTAAAACTCTTTGGGCAGACCAAACCGTAAGTCGCAGAGACTTGAAACTTGGAGGGATGGTAGTACTCACACCATCTACAATGTCACCAAGGCTCGCCCCAATCGGCCTGACGGGGGCGCTACAGCGATCAAAAGTAAGAAATTGCTCATAACTACTGAACGGTTTATCGCAAAGTAAAGTGTCTCTTGTTGTTGGAATCCTTGGCTCACGCTGGACTAAACGCCGGATTTGTCCCTGGTGAAATTTTCGGGTATTTTGCATTTTTTGAAAAAATGACTTTTGCGAACTAGTCCTAGGTTTGGTTTCGATCGGGTGAAAAACGTAGGACTAGTTCGCAAATGTAGGTGTTTCACCCAATCGGAAACCAAACCAGTGCAGGAAGATTCTCTGGAGAGTGAATATAAATAATTATTTAAAAAAAAAAGGTAAACTTTCGACTCTGTTGCAAAGGGATGGCAAAGCTTTCAGAAGGGGCAGGGCTGCCTTTACTAAAAGAGCTATCACTTTTGAATGGAATAAGATATCTTCTCCAAACTCACAAAGCGTATGTAAGAGCTCAATCTGAGGTCGTGTGAAAAATATCGTGGAGCTTGGCCACTTGGTGGTGCTATAAGAGGGAAAAAAAAAATTAAAAATGGTCATAACTGCACACCCATTTGTCCAGTCGACATGAAAATCAGTACGAATGTCCTTGGTCCAAAGGACATTTGCGTATCTCAAAAAACATGGCCGCCATAGGCAGATAAATATTGAGCACCAATGAGATAATCTTAACGGAGGTTGATCGGAACGAAACTCGGTGGGCCTATTTGCCTCATGGCCCTAAAGGTCTGTGAAAATTTTGAAAGGAATCGGCCACTAGGGGGCGATATTTGATTGATTTTTTTTTTTTTTTTTTTCCCATACGCACAAAATTTATATCATATGATAAACCTCCTCATTCTAAACAACTTTGTCTCTAGAACCACTGCTGTCAATCAAACTATTTGTTAAATGATTGTGAAAATGTAAAAAACCTACTTTTGCGAACCAGTCCTAGGTATTTCGCTCAATCGGGAAAAAAAACACTGCAGTTCATTTCTCTGGACTCTCTAGGTCAACAACTGTCAAAAAAATGTTGAAATTTACCCTTTGGCAAGCTATAACGGGGTCGTTTAGAAACGAAAACTCAAAACTTATGAAACCTGGCGAGCACATGCGACAGGTGATTCTAAACAAGCATGCAAAGTTTTTGGGACCATCAGACCACAGCTGGTGCTATAACAGTCAAAAACATAAAAAAAAACCCATCATATTTCTACGGCAAATGGCCTGAATTTGCCAAAAAATGCTTTTTAAATAACTGATTTAGGTGGTTACAGACTTGTTAAATAATATGTATTTTTTCATATGTGCTTGAACCCCGGTAATAACTGCTTGTAGCTATATTTAATATTATCGTTGGCCAAACAAGTTTATACAATTATTTATTTATAAATAAATAAATATTGAGAACTGTATAAATGTATGTATATTATACTGAAATATACTTACATTTATACATAATTAATATATGTCATTATATAATACATTTTAGAAGTGTTGTTCTTTCAGGTAATTCTTTCATTAACTGTATAAAAAACTGTGCTGTAGTAAATAATATAGTTAATACATAAATTAAACAAATTTTCAATTTTGCGTTTGTAACTGCTGTTTCATTAATTGTTTTGTGTTTAATCGATTAAATTTAGCCAAAAAGCCTTTCAGTGTGACAACTTGCTTACTCCATACTTACCCTTTTTTTTGGCATTAATGGTGGAAAAGTTCAGTAGGTTTTTGTTTGTTTGTTTTGTTTTTGTTTTTGTTTTTTTGACCCAGACTATACATATAACAAAGTCTGCGAACATCATGAAAAGCAATCACAAACAACATACTTTGATGCCAATGGACTGTACCAACCAACCACACACATCTGGAAAACCCAGTGCAGGAAGGGAATGGGATTCCAGAGCTAGAGAACAATGGACCTAATTCCAAGACCAGGGACAGACCACATCTGGCTCAAGGATGAGGACAGCTCAAAGACTCCTGCTGGACTTGTCAGTTCCTGATGGACATTTCTAATTTCTTTCTTTCCAGGAATATTACTCCATTTACTGCAGGAGAATCCCTAAACAGATTCTACAGTTGGCTTCAAATGCTGCAGAGAAAAAAAATGCCTTGGAAGAGAGAAGAGTCTTACACAATGCCCAAAAATGAGTAAAAGAGGCTTCAGAGTCATGAAAAATAAATAAATGAATTAAAATAGCTAAATATTTCAAAAATTAACTAATGAACTAAATAAGCATTAGTACAACTCACATTTGAGAGCAATGCACAGTACACTTCAGAGAACAAAAACTTAATTTTAGTACTTTTAAAAGCACAGAGGGACTGGATGGATGTTCAGCAGCACAGGAAATGGAATCTTCAGAGCAGGAAGTCCTTGTCCCAGTGAGCGAGCAGCCCAGTTTAGGCTCATGCTGTCAGAGGCCCACGATGCACCTCCCTTCAGCTCTGATGAAAGTGTCTTTTTCCTCTCTTACAGTTCTCATTTTCTCCACTCACCTCTTTTTCGGTATTAGTCTCTCTCTCTCTTTCTGCTCTTCATCCCTTGCTCTCATATAGGTACGCCCGCAGTGTCTTCTAGAGAGAGCACGTTTTCATCATTTGCAGTTTCCTGTGATTGTTCTCTACTGGGCTAGCAGAGCCCCACCAGGGCCGTGGCGTTATCTGGGAAAAAGGTGGAATGTTAAATCACAGCCTTTCCTGTCTGTCAGCGGGAACCCCAGCCAAACACCACAGCCATAGACAGGGCCGCCCATGAACTTTGACCTTCATAATGAAGCCCGGGGGAAGAGGCTGGTGCGTTAGCATCGCAGACCGCAATAATCCGCAGCTCTTAATAATTCTTCGACGAGGACAGAAGACGGATAAAAGAGCCAACTGAATCGTTTGGGATCTGAGGGATTCACAGATGGACCGTGCATCCTTTTAGGTCAAACTGGTTGTGATGTTATCGCTTGCGACAAACGCAAAAGTCATAAATAATATTAATTGTCTTTTTTTTTTTCAAATCGGACATACAAACGCCATCTGGCGAGAGCGGAATTCTCTAGCGTTGTGTGCGGGCAGTTTACAAACAGCTGCGGCGATGGAAAGCGGCTGTAACACATTTACGTCTGCGATTCTTTCACACACACACACACACATTTATGTTTGGCTAATATCAAGAACTCCACACCAAGCCATCCAGTTTTTTTCTGCAATTAACTGAAGCTTTACTCACTGTCTGAGAATTTCCCACACTGCCTTTGGAGAAGAGTAACATGCACAAACAGCCTCCCATAACAGTTTTGGTTTTTTCATACAAGTACAGTTTACATATGCTGTCTGCTCTGTGTCTTTAGCACCGTTGTTCTTTTAAGAGTGGTAATAAGTCACCAAATTATGTAAGATTCGACAACCCTGACGCATTATTTGTTTTCATCGTTTAAGAGAAGACAGATGTTTAGAACTGGCTTGCGTTCAGAACTCTTACAACACAATGTATGAGATGTTTTGAGCTCTGCGGCATGGCTCGGAAAAGACCGCATCAAAACTCACGCGGCGCAAGGTGAACTCCTTGAAAGGGTGGGAAAAATCCTTCCCAGAGTCCTTCAGGGCATTGAGAGTCAGGAAGGATAAGGAGGGTAGCTGGGAAAGGTTGAGAAGCTACAGACACACACACTTGCACGCATACGCACACACGCCGTGGCATGATGAAGGAGTCTCCTGCCAGCACGTTGCCGTCACTGTGGGCGAGGCGTGAGGAAGGTCACGGGCCTGCTGGGGTGGCTCAGCCTGCGCAGGACGGCCCGTAAAGTCTGCCCTGGGAATCGGGCGGAGATTGAACAGATTTAGCCGAGGCTATATTCACTTCCCCGGGAAACAAGAAATATTTTACCTCCCTGTAGGGCAGTTGGGGGTGGGGTAGAGAGGGGTCGGGTGGGGCTTTCACTGGAGACGGACTCGCTGACCCACAACCTAGCGTGTCTGCTGAAGTCGTCGCTACCTCAACCAGGTCGTCATCCTCCCAGATCCTTCAGGAGTAATTATCTCCATCTCTCCAAGCATATGTTGCTTCATACTGCGCTTTTATGGCATCCCAGCAGCCATTGTTATTTGCAGGACTTTTCAGTGGACTACTTTGATTTATTTAACGAGAAACATTGGTTGAGCTGCATTGGACAAAAAAGTGGAAAGTTCAGACTCCCACGTCGCCGGGATCTTTCATTTCTGAGCTGCACGATGATCTAAACTGTCCACAATACACGTCAATGACTCGCACCACTAATTTGTTATTTAGCTTGGACTTTAATCCACAGCGGCCTACAGGGCAGCATACTAACCAACCCAAAACAAATGAACACCCACCCACTGTTTTGGCTAAAATCTTCCTCTTTCACCCAAAGTCACAATTATTGATTAAAAGAAAATCATTCAAATCCGTAAGATTTTTCAAAACGCAAATGAAGATGTTTTAATGAAACCTGACAGATTTCTCCCAAAATGTGTTTGTGCTTCAAAAAGTTCATAAAGTGCCAGAAATTTGATGGAATGGGCTTTCTGACAGAAATTTCTATCGCTTGTATAAAACTATTGCTTTAAAGGGGTCATCGAATGCAAAACTCACTTTTACATGTTGTTTGACAGATGTGTGTTGGCAGTGAGTGTACACAACCACACTATAATGATAAAAATCCACCCAGTGGTATTTTTTTCAACCTTATAAGTAATATTCCCTTTTTCAAATCAAGCCATTCTCAGCATCTTGTCTATATGATGTCACACAGACCAAAGCCATTCCCACGAATGTTGATTGACACGATTGTCTTACGTTAGACCCGCCCTGATTGAGCTGTATACACTTCGACTGCCATTGTTTCGACTCCGGTAGAGGGGAGGACAAGAATGTTTCTGATTGAGCCATTAAGCCGTTTTGTTGCTGGATGTAATAATGAACATAGCAGTCATCATTTACTCCTGACATCTAAGCCGTTGAAGATGCAGAGGATTAATGTTACTTTCATTTTTGAAGGAAGTGCGCCTGGTGATCTACATAAATGCATCTATGTTTGTGCAAATCATTCATGATCCAGCTTCACCTAGAGCAGAAGTGAGTATAAGTGTTTTTTATGCATCTTTGCAAATCGCCTTTCTTAATAATGTGCTAGTTAGCAAGTTTCGTGGCTAAATGTGGCTAAATGCAGCTAAAGTAAACAGAACGGCTTATCAGCCCACAGAAGAGAGGGGCGTTTGGGCAGAGCTCATTAGCATTTAAAGGAAAATGCAGCAAAACGGCTCGCTCCGAAAAGGGCTGATTTTGATAAGGTAAAAAGGGTGTTTTTTACACTTCCACTGAGAAATTTTAACCAAAGTATGTTATAGAATTCTCATTAAGACCCTTGGGCATCCGGTGACCCCTTTAAGAATGGATAAGGGACAGAGCTGGGTAGATTACTTACAAATTGTACATCTTCACTGATCACAGATTACATGATGAAAACTGTAGTTAGTAATGCAATCTAGGTTACTCATGATGGGTAATGTGTTCTGACTATTTTTTTGGATTACTTTTAGATTACTTTTTAAAGGTAAAACATACCTTATTGATATAAAAAAGCAAAGAAAAAAGAAAATCTATTCCATTTTTTGATATCAACATCATTAAAATATTGCATTATACCAGGGTTTTACAAACTGGGCTTAATGGAAGAACTGTGGTGGATTTGTGAGTTAATAAAAAAGTAATAATTAATTAAATCATGAAAATTTAAAATAAATTATTTAAACACTAACAACAGAAATATTTTTTTTGGTTACCTGCATGTCAGTATGACCATTAAGCGACAATGAACTGTGAACATTCCAATGTGTTGTTGAATGATTGAAATATTAACTTTCTCAGAGATATTTCAAGTAATTATTTCATGTCAGAGGGGTTTGGTTGACAAAAAGGTTTGGGAATTCCTGCATTATATGAACAAACATGAAAACAACAATGACATTACACACATGAAGTATTTTTGTACAGACTTGCAGAATCAACAGTTACTGAGGGTTACTGGATATGATGAACACACAAATAGTGCTTGAGAGGTGTTTTTGTTTACCCAAATTTGTCAAAGCTAAATAGTATGACACTTAGTGGGATTTTTAGAAAGGAAAACTTAAAAAATTAAAAAAAGATGAATTAGGGAGAATCAATAAATTTTGAATGATTTATTGCCTTTGTGTAAAAATATGTAATCATGTAATCCATAAAAATAACTGTAATTTGATTATGAGCATTAGAAAATGTAAAACACTCTAATTACGAATACTTGAATTTTGTAATCTGATTATGTAATCCAGATTACATGTAATCAGTTACTTCCGAGCTCTAAGGGGTGACAGAAAAACAGCTGTTTTCATGTATTGAAATGCAAATGGAATATTCTACAGGAAATCAGTGTAAACCTTGATGAAATTAGAAAAGAAGCACTGTATGAACATAAACAGTGCAACAGACTGAAATTAGATAATGCAATGAAATGAATGGTAATTAAGATGCATTTAATGCATTAACTTTATCCTGCAAAAATCTAAGATGTGTAGTTGTCCCTTCAGGTTTGTCCCTTCCATGTTTCATTTAAAAAGCAAAAGTACATTCAGTAAACAGTGGTTTTGCCTCATTTTTCATATATCGCACAGAGCTGTAGCATGCTGTTCCTGACATTATGTGCTCATGGGGAGCCAAGCTTGGGCCAAGGTACACTTTGGTTCATATATTCTCAGGAATGCCAGAATGATATTATAATCATATTAGAAAATGTACGTGTTCATGAATTTGAACAATTTAAGTCTGGATAGTGCAATTTCAGATCTATGTTCAAAAATGCCGGTGACAGTTAAATGGAATATAATCAGTGCTTGAAGTGGGGAAAAGGAAGTTCCGGTACTCCACGCCCCAATTAACACGCTGACGTTTTGACTCTGAGTACTGGCAACATGTCAGAAGTGCCAGTACGCACGAAAAAGTGCCAGTACGCGAAAACGCTAAAATACAGAAGTGCCGGTACCGGCCCACTTCAAGCACTGAATATAATATAATATAATAATACAGCTATATACATAAATATATATATATATATATTATACTAATCAAGTCCATGATCTTGGCATTGCTAGTACCATACTATACTGTTTGAGCAACAGGAACAATAATCATGTCCCGTTCCTAGTCCTGTTCCCCTTCTTTCTCCTTTCACCCAGCTAACGGGGAATGTTCTCAGACCTTTGGCTAACATTCTGGCAAACTTCTCTCAAAGTTACAAATAAATGTTCTTAAAGTTATGTTAGTGGAATATTCATTCATAGTTGTGTGGTCTTCAATGTTTAAAAACTTTACCATAAAAATATTATTTATTCAGAGTTTGTTTATGGAACATTTTTTTTCTGAAGGTTTTATTTGGACATTCATCCAATTTTTTTTTTTTTTTTTTTGATGTTATTATTTGTTTCAGAATGTTCAGAGAACATTCCAAATGTTCTCATATTGTTTGCAAAATGATAAAATGTTTGCATAATAATAATACAAATCTTTAAAGCATGTTTTGAATGATCAGAGAACATTCAGAAATAATGTTTTCATAACTTAAAGTGGGAACATTAGCAAACTTTTTTAGAACCTATAAGATGGGTACTTGTTTCTGTTAGTTTTCAATTTTCCGAAATAATAATAAAGGCAAAAAGCCAATAAACAAATATTAAGAAAAAAAAGTTTGAACCCTTTCAAAGCAAAAGAATAAAAGAGTTATACATTCATGTTTTTCTTGTAAATACTTCTTTATAGTGTCTGAAAAATATAACCTTTATATTGTCATTGTACTGAATATGAAAGCAAATTATCTTTTTATTAAGCTGACAGTGATTTTTCTACCCACTATCTGAGTAACCAAACATTTTCAATTCAAATTTATTTGTATAGCATTTGAATATATTTAAATTCAAATATATATGCAGCATTTACAATATATTTTTTGAAAAAATTCTAATGCATATTTGGTTTGTATTTAGTTAATACACTGACTTGTATATTGTCTCTGAACATTTTTTTTTTAAATATAATATGAAACATTCATTCATTTGTAATTTTTAAATAAAATACAAAACAAAACAATAATGTGTAAATGAATTGTGTATATCAGTAAAGAACTTAGTTTAATTAATACAGTATCTTAATACATGAAATTTGTCAGACCTGATACAGGCCAAAAAAAAAAAAAAAACAGGAAATCTTTTAATTTTTTCTCAAGTTTTCTCCAGACCCCCAAGCACTCCGTTGTTCCCTTTTACCCCCAGTTTGAAATCACCTGCCGTAGGCTATATTATAGCAATGTCTCGTGACAGAAGCCGCACGCAGCCTTTGCCTCAGGCTGAAGGCTGGCTCACGAGCCGTCTGTGTCACTGGGTGGTTGAGTGGGCGTGCGGCTGCTGGGTTTACGTGACCTGAGCAGCGCCTGTGCTCTGCTCCGGGATCTGAGAGGATGGAAGAGGGCCAGATGACTTGGAGTGTCTGAGCCAGATGTCCAGATGTTCCCGCTTGTCTCTGGTCCTCCTCTCTCACCTCTTCAGATAAGAGCAACCATCAACCGTCAAGACTTTGCAAGAAATTTTGCTCTGTGAATGGACAGTTGATTCCGAGTCAAAAGGGTGATATGACTAAATGAAAACAATAAATTGAAGGATTAGTTGTTAAGCCTTTTTTAAAATATCATTTATTCAATTCACTGTGTCAAAGATGGACATCTTGTGAAGCGTAACCTGGGGAAGCCCATTCTTGCAGAAATATTGTGGCCAGGAAACAATAGGAGCAGAAAAACAGAGAATAAAAAGATGAGCTGATAATCCACCCGCTGGCCTGTTCAGGGACTGTTCAGAAGGTTCAAGACAAGTTCAGCTACAGTGGAAATTTCCACCTTGATTCAGTGTGTATGTAGAATTTTCTGTCAAACCTCAAGTGTTACAGGTATATTGATACAGCTGCTGTCTGTGATTCTATGGGCACGTATCTACATGAGATCTCAGCTTCATTTGAAAGAGGCCAAAGAAAACGAAAACAGGCAATGAAAACTCTGAGCAGCGCTGTAGGGCCGAGCTGCTTCCTTTGATTCAATGATACTATCCTCTTGTGTTTGCTCTGGGCGAAATGGTACCTTGCAGCGGGCGTTTGTTCAAAAGGTTGTTCACACACTCCCCAACTCTTGAGGGAGCACTCAGGAAGCAAGCATTCCAGATGGAAACCCACGGCTCACGAGCATTTGACGATCCATCAACGTGCGTCAAACATTAACACGAACAGCCATTTCTTTAGATCCCAGATAAAAATCTTGTCCCACTGGGATTTTGCCCATTTACTTTTTTGCCACGAACCTGCAAGGGACAGGCTCTTTTCATAGGAAACCTCTTTTCATAACCACTTTAACATTTTCTGACTTTAGATTTTTTGACATTATTTAAATATTTTATACTTTATATATATTTTTTATATTTATGTATTTTTTTATGGTTTTTAAAATGGCTTAGAGTTAAAAAAATATATATATATAATAATTAATCAAAATATCAAAAATTTCAACTAAGTAGATTCATTTTTTTATATGCACCAACATAACAGCACAAGATAAATAGCAATATTTATCTACATTAAGTTTTACTAAAAATATTAATAAATGTAAAGGGTAGGAACTTCACGGTTCATTGAAAACTGAATTAAATTGATTTATCAAAATGGACATTTTGAACAGATTCACAGAAATTAATCAAACCAACAAACAATATAATATTACCAACAATATATCGAACAATATAATGTTACCAACCAACAATATATTATTATATAAAATAATATAATATAATTTAACCTTTTAACTGTCACCAGTCCCCTTACAATTAAATCCACTTAAATTCTAATCATGACAAACTGGTTGTCGTTGGAAAGGTCTAAGACTCCTAAATAGATATTTTACCACTGTTTTTTGTTACAAATGATGTAGGAACAGTAATAGATTAATTTATGACAAGAGTGAACCTCAAAAATCTACATCATAACAGGAGTTCTGAACTTTGTCACCAAAAGTATATTTTAGTTTTTCCCTTTTTCCCTATCATGTTTTAGAAATGATCATGAATTTTATATCAATTGAAAGTTTAAAACCTCAAAATTCATCCTTTGAAACCCATTTTAAAATCTGACATTGCATTACCATCAAAATGGTACTTCAAAATCATATTAGAAAATGTATTTGTTCATGAATTTGAACAATTTAAGTCTGCAATTTCAGATCTATGTTCAAAAATGCCGGTGACAGTTAAATGGAATATAATCAGTGCTTGAAGTGGGAAAAAGGAAGTGCCAGTACTCCGCACCCCAATTAACACGCTGACGTTTTGACTCTGAGTACTGGCAACATGTCAGAAGTGCCGGTACACACTAAAAAGTGCCAGTACGCAAAAACGCTAAACTACAGAAGTGCCGGTACCCACTTCAAGCACTGAATATAATATAATATAATAATACAGCTATATATATATATATATATATATATATATATTATACTTATATTATTATATATTATATACAATATATAATATATATCAACTAAATATATACTTATATACACACAGTTTTAATAAATGTAAAAGATTTCAGCTAGTTTACAAAACAATCCATTGAAACTGAATTAAACTGATTTATCAAAATGGCCATTTTGAACAGATTCACATAATATAATATAACTTACAATATAAGAACTTACTAACCAGCAGTATAATATAATATAATATAATATAATATAATAATACAGCTATATATTTTATAATTTAAATATTTCATATATATATATATATATATATGTATACACACACACACACATGCTAAACAATTTTAATAAATATTTTTAATAAATATAAAGTATATTTAGTTAATTTATATAACGTTAATATATAATTTATAATAATATATAATTTTATCATTTTCATTGTTGTCGTTGTACAGTACTGCAACCAACATCTATGTTCAAAAATGCTGGTGACAGTTAAATGGAATATAATCAGTGCTTGAAGTGGGGAAAAGGAAGTTCCGGTACTCCACGCCCCAATTAACACGCTGACGTTTTGACATGTCAGAAGTGCCAGTACGCGCGTAAAAGTGCCAGTACGCGAAAACGCTAAAATACAGAAGTGCCGGTACCGGCCCACTTCAAGCACTGAATATAATATAATATAATAATACAGCTATATATATATATATATATATATATATATATATATTATACTTATATACACACAGTTTTAATAAATGTAAAAGATTTCAGCTACTTTACAAAACAATCCATTGAAACTGAATTAAACTGATTTATCAAAATGGCCATTTTGAACAGATTCACATAATATAATATAACTTACAATATAAGAACTTACTAACCAGCAGTATAATATAATATAATATAATATAATAATACAGCTATATATTTTATAATTTATATATTTCATATATATATATATATATACACACACATGCTAAACAATTTTAATAAATATAAAGGATATTTAGTTAATTTATATAACGTTAATATATAATTTATAATAATATATAATTTTATCATTTTCATTGTTGTCGTTGTACAGTACTGCAACCAAAATAAATGATTAAAATTATTTCTCTAAAATATTCTTAATTATTTTTTATAGTTGTTAATCATTCAAATGTATTTGTATACCACTGGTTGTAATCCATTGTAACAATTTTTACAATTTTTTTTTGTGTACCCCTGGAATACATTTCCAATCCAGCCTGAATACATTTCCCAGTCCTAATGTTTGTTTGCGCCTCAGTAAACATGCAAACAACAAAACCAAGCATTGTTGTTCACAGCAATGCTGTTTAGAATCATAGCGTATGATCTCTGTGCTACTGGAGACGTTCCAAGGATTGCTACACTGATCTGCTCTCATGTCCCCGATGTTAACAGTGCATTGCTTCTCTTTGCACTTTGCCAATATTTTAAATAGACCAGGATTCTAAAAATGTGTGTGTGCGCCTGTACAAGAGCCCAGGAGAAAGCAAAGCAGAAACTGAGGTTTTTGTTGGTGCTGAATGGGGTGGTGACCCTGTAACATGTGTTGAATGAACCCTTACCCCTTTCTCTTCCTGTGCTCGTCCTTCCTCTAAAAAAACACAGATCACACCATATAAGAAATGAAAGGTGAGGAGAAGAAAAAGAAATAAACATAAAGCCCTCAAAAGGTCACTTTTCTGGGTGTAACCGCCGGCGAGTCTAAACGGCGGTGTTTTATAGGATGAGCTGTATCCCCTTTTGTGTTGGTTTTGCCAGACCCGACTTATCAGAAGCATTATCAATATTCCACGTGAGCATATCAAAAACTGAAGGATTTATTACTGGAGTCAGGGAGCTTCCCTCTCAGTCACACACACTTTCCATTTCAATCCCTATTTTAAACACTTCTATGTCAAAATCGCAGCGAGCTCAGTGTGTGTGATGGGAGGGGGTGAAGTGGCTGTGCTGGGAGGAAAGCTCCATTATGATCCGCATGATTTAGAGGCATTGATTTAGTGTTCACTTACAGCATGGCTGACACAAACAGGAATCAGGGATCACAGCTCTCTTCCTGACCCTCCTCCCTTAACTCTTTCAGTACTTTCTCTCACTGTCTCGCTCTCTTTCGCTCGGCCACTCTACTTCTCTTTTTCCTGCTCACACCCTCCCACCATTTTAATAGTGGCGTGATGAAGCTGCAGTCTTTAAAGGATTTCTCCACTTTTAAAATAAAAAAAATCCTGTTAATTTACTCACCCCCATGCCATCCAAGATGTTCATGTCTTTCTTTGTTCAGTCGCAAAGAAATGGCGTTTTTTGAGGAAAAGATTCCAGGATTTTTCTCCATTTAGTGGACTTCAATGAGGCTCAACGGATTGAAGGTTAAAAATGCAGTTTAAATGCAGCTTCGAAAGGCTCTAAAAGATCCCAGTCGAGGAATAAGGGTCTTATCTAGCAAAACGTTCATCTATTTTCTACAAAAAATTACAATTTATATACTTTTTAACCTCAAATGTACGTCTTGTCTAGCTCTGCCATGCGCATGCGTACTCTTTGTAATCTGGGTCAATACAGTTAGGGTATGTCGAAAAACTCCCATCTCATTTTCTCCTCCAACTTTAAAATCGTCCTACATCTCCGACCCAGTGTTACGTGCAAAGAAGTTCTAATGGCCTTCACAAAAAAAGGTAAAAGAGCAGTGTAGGACAATTTTGAAGTTAGAGGAGAAAATGAGATGGGACTTTTTCAACATACCCTAACTGTATTGCACAGGAGTGCAGAGAGCACGCATGCGCAACGCAGAGCAAGACAGGATGAGCATTTGTGGTTAAAAAGTATATAAATATTAATTAATTTAAGAAAATGACTGATTGTTTTGCTAGATAAAACCCTTATTCCTCGGCTGGGATCCTTTAGAGCGCTCTGAAGTTGCATTGAATCTGTGTTCAATCCGTTGAGCACCACTGAAGTCCACTATATGGAGAAAAATCCTGGAATGTTTTGCTCTAAAAACTTAATTTCTTTGCGACTGAATAAAGAAAGAAATGAATATTTTGGATGACATGGGGGTAAGTAAATTATTAGGAATCTTTCATTCTGGAAGTGGAGTAATCCTTTAAATATGAAAATCCATCATAAAAATTTTCAGTTTTATTACATTTTTCAAAAATATGATATATTAACCACAAGTGAAATAATTGAACCATTTCATAAAAATTATTTATATAAATTTTTAAACAAACTGGCCTTCAGTTGTATCATGACCAAGATTGTCTAAAAATGTTATCAAAAATTCTAAAAAAAAAAAAAAAGTTATCAAAGTTTTTTTTTTTTTTTTTTGTAATTTAAACAAAAAAGGTTCTTCTGTGGCATCGTAAAGCACCTTTATTTTTAAGAGTGCAATTTAAATCCAAAATGCTTAAAATTTCCACCACAGAATGCTATTAAGCACCATACATAATGTGAGATGTTGTGGAAATGACCGGAAATGTTCATTTGTTTTCAAATGTTCATGAAAAAAATATTATACATATCCACACAGAAGAGAAAAAATTGTTTAATAAAGTCATTATTTTTTCTTCGCACACAAAAAGTATTTTTGTAGCTTCTAAAATTAAGGTTGAACCATGGATGTCTTTACTACCTTTCTGGGCCTTGAACATTTCAGTTGCGTTGCTGGCTATTCATGGTCAGAAAGCTCTTGGATTTCATCAAAAATATCTTAACTGGCGTTCTGATGAATGAAGGTCTTACAAGTTTGGAACGACATGAGGGTGAGTATCTAATGAAAGAATTTTCATTTTTGCATGAACTATCCCTTTAAGGAAGTTTATTTTCTAAAACTCATCAGGGCGAAGAGTGTCCACAGTTTTAACACTGGATTAGCTTTTAACACCCACTTTTAACTCTAGGTTAGCAACACCACCCAATGATCAAGTCATCTGTTGTTGTTTCAACTAAAATCTCCAAGTAGACCAGGAACACTCTCAGATATAGTCCATTTCAATTTTCCCAAGTGTGTCAGCACACTTAGACATTCCAACCAATATTTAAACAAGTCATCTAACCACAGAGTGTCAATGTTCTTGTGTAAACCAGTATTGGGAAAGTTTATTGAAATCATCCCATGTCTGGCTCCTCAGAGGGAATAGCGTGATGTCAACACTTTTTATGAATGCAAGCTACGTCAGAGGTGATGAAAAGACTGTACTACAGTTTGGGAACAGGGTTTAGCTGGTTAACATTCGACACACATTCAAACGTGTGTTTCATTTTAATAGTAGCCTATAATGTTTCATGATAGATTATTATTTTTCCCTTTCTGCTTGCTCATAGCTCAGGAGAGTCAAGGGTTTAAGTTGGGTTGCCAAGTCTGTGTAACAAAAACCAGCACAATTGCTACTCAAAGCTAGTCCAATTGAGGGTTTGCACTTATGTCATGATTTAGTTACCCGGATAAGCAGCCATACTCGAAATTGAGGGGGCCGTTGGGGGGTCCCGGACCTCCCATAAGCATTAAAGGGGTCATCGGATGCTAAGTTTACTTTTACATGTTGTTTGAACATTAATATGTACACATCTACCTTATAATGATAAAAATCCATGCCGTGGTTTTTAATTTATCTGTAAAAATAATATCCCCTTTTTCAAATCAAGCCATTCTTAGATGCCTGTCATTGTGGCGTCACACCAACAGAGGCCGCTTTCACGATAGTTGAATGACATGAGCGTCTTACCTTAGATCAGCTGTAACAGTCCGCCCTCTTTGTTTTTATGCCGGAGCAGGGATGTAAGTTAGACAAGAATCTCTCCGATTGTGTTGTGTTGCTGGATATAATAATGAACGTAGTGGTCGTCATTTACTCCCGACATCTGAGCTGCTGAAGATGCAGTGGATTACGTTTGTTTGAAAAAGGAAAGGCGCCTCCTGATCTACATATATCCATCTGAGTTCGCGTGAATCATTTGTGATGCAGCTTCACTTACAGCACAAGTGAGCATAAGGGTTTTTTTTAATGAATCTTTGCGATAGCCTTTCCTAATAATGTGCTAGTTAGCAAGTTTAGTGGCTAAACAGGCTTGTCTCTCCACAGAGAGAAGAGGGGGCGGGGCGAGTAGAGCTCATTTGCATTTAAAGCAGCCTCGACCAGAATGAGATGATTTTTGCAGAGCTGATTTTGGCAAGGTAAAGAGGGTGCTGTTTTACACTACCACTGATAATTTTTAACCAAACTATGTTACAGACTGTTCATTAAGACCCTAAAGAATCATATAAACTTGTGGAAAATGGGCATCCGATGACCCCTTTAAGGACCCCCCATAACACCCAAAAAAAATATACTTGGGGGTCCCCTGTTTTTTCAATAAAACTATAATACTTCAAACATGAAACTAGTGAAAATGAAAATATTCAATTGCTGTATTAAATTTAGACCTGTTCACGTTAGGTATTTTATTTTTGCGCGTTTTTACAGCGTTGCTGATTATAACCAATCACACACGACTTTGTTGAGTTTAGAATGCAGTGGTAAATTAGAAGCCTTCAGAATAGTCATAGCTGAAACCCGGAGTTTTGTTCAGACTGAAACTCGCGAATTCCCTCATCATAAGCAACAAAGTGCAGATGTACGAACTGTGTAAGTAAGAGATTCATTTATCATGCAGTGTACGGGACAGCTTTATTGATGATAAGAGGAGTTATGGGTGCTTAAACACTGGGTAGAGTGACTGACTGTGCTCATTTAGAGTGCGTACTTTCGTGATTCAGTCTATTGAATGCATTTAAATGATCACAAAATTCAAGATATGGGGCAGAAAATGTATATTTATATCATTTGATATAGTTAATATCACAGGAAGAGTGCCATTTTTTTTTTCAAAAATCACAAATGTGATATTGATTTTATACAGTTCAATAAACCATAAGTTAATATTAAGAGACTTACGTTTTAGACACCATGTTGCATATTTTTGCTCTATTTCGCCAACAAAAATGGTTTCAAACAGCCGCAGCACCCGTCTCTGAACAACACGATGGTTGTTTCGTTTCTGAATGAATCAACCGTTTAAATGATTCGGATCAATCGAAATGACTCGCTTATTAGCAGTGACTTGTTGCCACCTACTGGCGGTTTTCACATTTAATTTTTTTAAATAATTTGAAATATCAGTAGTATTCAACGTTTTAGGTTTATAATATCAAAACATTATTTATGCATTTGTAACTGCATGTTAAATGCATTCATCTCCTGCATTAAACAGTGGGTAAATACATCTAAATACCCCCCAAGAGCTTTGACACAATTTGAACACTGATACTGGTGATACTCGGATGTAAACAGCAGCATGGATTGCACGGTTAATGTACTACTGAATACGTTGTTCTGCTAATATTTGCTGTCTAAAACACTGAAAAAAATGTGTGGAAGTTGCTAAATTATATAGAGAAGGACTTAGTAAGCAGGAAAGGGCACAATATTTTGACAAAGTAAAGTTAATAGGTGGTAAAGATACATACGAGCGGTATTAAGATATTAGCCTAATATTTGGCCAACCACAAACGCCTTTTGTTCCCCAGACAGTTTTTTGCACTTTTCTCCTTGATTTTTTATAACTTTTGGCAGTCTATAGTACTCCAAATGTTTCTCTCGTTTAGTACAGCCCAAAACATCACAATAATTGACCATTTTCAGCAGCAATAATCAGCAAAATATGCACGTTTTGTTCGTTGAGTGGCATTGTTTACATTCAGTGCCACCAATATGGCAAACTGATGATGTGTTGTAAAAACACACTATTGCATTCCGGGTCAAATTGGTTATCAAAATCACTCCAAAATGTTCCTTCTGAGGGGTTCTACCTTGGTTGAAATCATGTTCTGGAGGGTGAGGCGTTTCGCTTCAGCCTGTGGACAATGCACGGCACGGCAAACGTGTCAAAGTATGAAACTGTATAAAATCATAGACTTGGCAACAGTGGGTTTAGGACTGTGTGTTCTTGAGGTGCAATAAACCAATCAACATTGTCATGATGTCAGAGTAATCACATGACATTTATTGTTCAAGTACTTGGTTCAAAAAGACGCCAAAATGTCTGTGCCAATGAGCAAAGATGTTTATATACTGTTTATTAAAGTGCTTACAAAAATGTTTATATACTGTAATCAGATTGATCTGTATACATGACCAACCCATTTGAGACTTAGCAGAGTCTGTTTTTTTTTTTTTTTTTTCCTGAAAGGCTCAGCAAAAACTGTTTTCAGGCTGGCTTTGCAGTCCATAAGACCAAAGCAGACCCATCAGCACATGGCAAAAAAACTCTGTACTGTTGCCACTGGGTATTTACGGCACACAAATTCCAGCTTCCCACGTCATATTTCATTTACTATATAATAAATTCCATGTCGTATAAATGAAAACACATGAAATCAGTGGACAGATGAAAGGACAAAAGGGTACATTGATTGAAATGGATGGGAATCTCACGGGCAATAAAAACAGGCGTTGTCACACTGAAATGCCTGAAGTGATATGTGCATTTTGAAGCATGCATGGGTCAACAGATGTTTTGATGATGTAATCCATTACAAACTACTTTACGTAGGGGTGGAATCTGCAGAGTGATTGGAGAGCAGTTTGTCATTCTCCAACGCAATGATGCATCAGCACTGCGCAGTTTGTTTTGTAGGATTTTTTATGACTGTATACAGACACCGCAAAACAATGTGTTCATACATATTTCCAATCCTTACTAAATCACATGCAATATCTGTTTTTGTATACAACTACTAAATGGGAGGATAATACGTGGTTTGCTAGTATGTGTGTGGATGCAGCTTTAGTGCTGTGCCACATGTGAATTGTCTTATGATTTATGATTGTGCAACAGAGCAGCAGCTTTTGTGCAATATCAGATCTTTTGTACCATATCAACACACGCAGAAGCGCACATGATAGACTGAACGTTCTGCACACAAATCATGACCTCCCACTGCAAGAGTCTAATATAAACCAGTGGTGATGTGGGATGCGGGGCCAAAGAAGGCGATAGTGCTTCAAAAATGTGGAAGGCATCACTCGCACTATGAGCTAGCCGAACCCCAAGGCACATGGTGTGTGTTATGGATCTCAGAGGGCCTTTAGATGACAATGGATATAAGTGAGATTCTAAAAACCAGCAAGAGCTACATGTTCAGACAGTCGCATATTTTGATGATCATTATCTGTGTCACATTGAAATTAAAATTGAAGTAATCTGTTTCCTCTTTAAACAGGGAGTTTACTGCATGATGCTAATGATAACAGTCATGTATTGAGGCCAGTTCCCACAGATCAAAACTTGACCAAAATACAGAGAGCGATAACTACCATTATTACACAGATGTCTTGAATACTTGATTCTGATTGCTCAATCACAACGCTCTGCTGTCACAAGTAAAGTTTTACTGATAAATCCTGAAGACAGAATTTACCGCACATTCCAACCTGAAAATAATTTTCCTAATATTCCAGTAATCATGTTGCATGTTTTCTATCAAGCTTTTAGAATAGTTTGATTAGTTACCCGGATATGTGGCCATTTTGGAGTGGATACTCGAATGTAAACAACAGCATTGGACAGTTAATGTGGTACTGAATACGTTTTTGTGCTAATTTAGGCTGTCTAAACCACTGAAAAAACATGTGGAAGCTCATATAGAGAAGGACTTAGTAAGTAGGAAAGCAAGCAATATTTTGACAAACTAAAGTTAATAGGTGGTAAAGATATGTACGAGCAGTATTAATTAAGATTTTAGCCTTTTTCACCTACCTGACTGGAAGTGATAAGAACGATCACAAATGTTGTCAAGATTCTTGCCCTGGAAATCCTGGTTCAGTTTGGTTAACCACAAACGCCTTTTGTTCCTCAGACAGTTTTTTGCACTCTTCTCCTTGATTTGTTATAACTTTTGGCAGTCTATAGTAATGTTTTTCTCAGTCCGGATGATTAGTACAGCGCAAAACATGACAATAATTGACCATTTTCAGCAGCAATAATCAGCAAAATATGCGAGTTTCATTCGGTTCAGTGGCAATGTTTACATTCAGTGCTGCCAATATGGCCGACTGATGGCGTGTCAAGAAAACACTCTGTCAGAACTAGTGACGTCAGACAGTAGTGGTGTGAATAAATCACTCTTTTTACAATTTTGATATTTTGGTCAAACAAGTTTGCAAAAAGGTTGATTATTCACGTTTTTTTGATTCCATTTCACTTTGTGATTCATTCAGACAGTTCACACTTTTATGCCATTTATCATTTGTCAGCAAAGCACTTGAAGCATACGATTCATTTCTGCAGGTAAAGACACCCAGATAACAGTAACATAACAGTATCAAGAAAGAGTATTAAAATATGTGACCCTGGACCAAAAAAACTTATGTCTTATGCTGCATGGGTATAATTGTAGCAGTAGCCAAAAATACATCAGATGGGTCAAATTTATCGATTTTACTTTTATGTCTAAAATCATTAGGATATTAAGTAAAGATCATGTTCCATGAAGATATTTTGGAAATTTACCACCGTAAATATATCAAAACTTAATTTTTGATTAGTAATATGCATTGCTATGACCTTCATTTGGACAACTTTAAATGTGATTTTCTCAGTATTTAGATTTTTTTGCACCCTCAGATTTTCAAATAGTTGTATCTCGGCCAAATATTGTCCTTTCCTAACAGACCACACATCAATGGAAAACGTATTATTTACCTTTCAGATGATATATAAATCACAATTTGAGAAATTTACCCTTATGACTGGTTTTGTGGTCCAGGGTCACGTATGAGAACACTCTTTGATTTGGGGCTAATGGCTACAAACGCCCTGCAATTGTTGTATTATTAACCTGCAGTTAATACATTTACCTTTTCTATAGACAAGATACAAACATATTTAGCTACAATTTAACATCTTTTCGTTATTTTGCAAGATGACATCAGTAGTTGCTATGGATAGGCTTACAGTGTCTAAAAAAGGCCAGCATTTAAACAATATGCAGTATGTAATTTTAACAGTGTATATGTTGACTAATGTTGATTAACATCATATTTTTCTTAAAAAAAACAACAACAACAAAAAAAACATTTGTTTACTGAAAAAGAACTGATATTACAGAGAACACAACTGTTCAGCACAGAAGACTACAAAGAGACTCAATAGCGCCATCTAGCGATGATACATCGCATCTGCTGAGCTATCTGTCTTATTGAGCGTAGCTTGTTGCTATAGAAACACCAGATACAAAAGCAACACCTGATTCGAGACAGAAAGTTTCAGAGATCCAGCCAACGTGTTCATCTAACGAATTAATGCTTTTATGAAACGTCCAGCGACGTACATTATTAACTTTTTTTAAATTTACTAATAATATATGCGTATTTCGGAACAAAATTGAGTTAATAATGTTCCGGAAAACAATGTGGAGGAAAGCAGTGAGTGATGTGGTCAGCTCACATCAGCATCGAGCACTGAATACCACCATTTTTATTCTTAAAGAGTTTGGACCGATTGGATTTCTCCTGAAAGAGGATGGAGACAGCAAAAATTATAAAGTAAGGTTGCATTGCTTTGATGTTGTTGTTGCTTAATTAAGCGTTTAATATACTATGTGCAAATTAACAATGCCATTTTATATTTCAAGGTTTGTTTGGGCGATCCACACACGTGTACTTGCCCTACCTTTCAGAAAGAGAAGGATCTTTGCACACACATCTGCTGGTAAATTAAATGCTTTGGGTTGAACTCTAGATGGGTGTTTCGTCAACAATGGATACTTTTTAAATTTTTAAATTTTTATTTATTTGTTTTTTTTTTACCTTTTAAACTGCTTTTTTGAAATAGTAGCATAAATAAATGATCAAGACATTGTATAACAGTTTTAATAACAATCCCTGGGACAGAAAAGTGGTCATAGTTTAAATAACACATGCAGTTTGCTTGCTGATCATCAGAATTTACCTCATACTTACTTAATCACTTCGTTCTAGGATTTTAATGCGTAAATTTCGACTGCCAAGAGATCATGAATGTAAGTAGACGATTTTTTTCTTGGTGTAGGCATCATAAAACAATCCTTTCCACTGATATTTTTAAACATGTACAGAAAGGCATTTTCTACCTGTACATTAATGTTTGAGCTACAAGTGTCTTTCTGGTCATTTGTTGTGTTTCAGACTGTTTTCAGTATGGTCTTGCAGAGAGGCAGATCCTAGAGCTGTTACAAGGGCTTCATATGAGCAAAACTACATCTCCTAATGACAGGAGTAGCTCAGGTCCATCATGTCCTGAGCCTAGTGAGGAAGACGGAAGCATCAGACAGAAAGACATTGAGAAAGACGATATATGTCCGATCTGTCAAGAAGAACTTTTGCTGAAAAAATTGCCTGTGACCTATTGCAAGTAGGAGAACTTATTCAAAATTAATCGTATTTAGGATTACTAAATAATGATTGGATACTCTGTAAACATATGTCTAAAATATGTAGAATTTAATAAAAAAGACTGCATTAACCAGGAAGTACGTTTCATAGCTGAAAGATGTGAAATCAATACATTTTTCAACATAGAAATTTATTAATTATGCCTTTTCTCCATCTTTAAAGCCAAAAGCATTACACTCACCCAGTTTTCACTTAAAGCTATTAGTGATCCTCAATCATATGAAATTTCTATGTTGCAGTGGTGACTGATTGCATTGTAATTATGGGTCATTTTTAAGGTTCAGTTGTGGAAACAATATCCACATCTCTTGCATGAAGGTATGGGCCGATCATCAAACAAAGAGGGACCCACGCGGTCTGCTTAAGTGTCCACTCTGCAGGGAGGACTTTGGCACTTTTAAGCAGCTAATTGAACAGGTACATCATTACAAGACACAGTCACTGAAATGTTCTTAAAGGAGAAGTCCACTTCCAAAACAACAATTTACAGATAATGTACTCACCCCCTTGTCATCCAAGATGTTCATGTCTTTCTTTCTTCAGTCGTAAAGAAATTGTGTTTTTTGAGGAAAACATTTCAGCATTTTTCTCCATATAATGGACTGCTATGGTGCCCCGAGTTTGAACTTCCAAAATGCAGTTTAAATGCAGCTTCAAACGATCCCAAATGTGGTTGTAAACGATCCCAGCTGATGAAGGGTCTTATCTAGCGAAACGATCTGTTATTTTCATTAAAAAAATACAATTGAAATACTTTTTAATCTTAAACGGTCATCTTGTCTTACTTTCCCTGAACTCTGTGTATTCTAGCTAGGTCAAAAAACTCAGACCGTATTTTCGCCCTCAACTTCAAAAATCATTTTAAAATCATCCTACATCGCTGCAGAAGTTCCGACCAGTCTTTGCAAAGTGAACATGCAAAGAAGATCAAACACCCTTAACAAAAAAGGTAAAACAGCGATGTAGGACGATTTTGAGGAAGTTGAGGGAGAAAATACGGTCTGAGTTTTTTCAACTTACCCTAACTGTTTTGAGCTAGAATACACAGAGAGTAAGACAAGACGAGCGTTTGACATTAAAAAGTATATAAACTGTATTATGTTTATGAAAATAACCGATCGTTTCGCTAGATAAGACCCTTCTTCCTTGGCTGGGATCGTTTACAACCGCATTTGGGATCGTTTGAAGCCACATTTAAACTGTATTTTGGAAGTTCAAACTCGGGGCACCATATCTGTCCATTATATGAAGAAAAATTCTGATATGTTTTCCTCAAAAAATATAATTTATTCACGAACAAAGAAAGAAAGACATGAACATCTTGGATGACAAGGGGGTGAGTACATTATCTGTAAATTGTTGTTCTGGAAGTGGACTTCTCCTTTAACTATCCTGTTAAAAAATCTTGGGTTTAAATTATTTGTTATTATTTTTGACAGGTAAAAAATGCAAGTGAACTGTTAACCTACTACG
The DNA here is from genome assembly GCA_036247105.1 of Cirrhinus mrigala. Classification (NCBI taxonomy): domain Eukaryota; kingdom Metazoa; phylum Chordata; class Actinopteri; order Cypriniformes; family Cyprinidae; genus Cirrhinus; species Cirrhinus mrigala. Next base: position 8,698,340 of record CM070012.1, read on the forward strand.
AGAAGGACTGTCTGGACAAACATCTGGGTGTTGTGTGTAACAGCTGCAGGGTTTGTCCAATCATCGGCAAATGTTTCAAGTAGGCATCTATTACACAGTGCAGATGTATACTGCTGTTTAAAAGTTTGGGGACAGTAAGATATTTTAATGTTTTTACAAGAAGCCTCTTATGGTCACCAAAGCTGCATTTATTTGATCAGTAATACAGTGAAAGCAGTTTATTAGTATTTCAGAATTTTATTGCAATTTTAAATGGCTTTCTGTTTTAATATGTTTAAAAATGCAATTTAATTCTGTGATGCCAAAGCTGAATTTTCAGAAGCCATTACTCCAGTGTCACAGAATCCTTCAGAAGTCACTGCTATATGCTGATTTGCTGCTGAAATATATATTCTTTTCTATTATTATGACATCATTTCTTACTATTATCAATTATTTATTATTTTTTGTAGAAACTGTGATGCTGTTTTTTCAGAATTCTTTGATGAACTGAAAGTTCCAAAGAATATATTTTATCTGAAGTAGAATTTTGTATTTGTAAGAAATTTGTTCCAGTGTTAAACCCCTGCATCTTTGTTAAATAAAAGTATTAGTATTTGTGACTTTTTAAAGTTTTAATTTCTTAAAAAGAAAAATCCTACTGAACACAAAAGTTTGAATGATAATCTATTCTAAATTCTGGCTAGTGTTGGATTGGAGTGTCATATTAAATGTCTTAAATCGGATGTTCACAGGTGCACTGAGTGCCGTTATTTCCATCTGTGTGAAGAGTGCTTTAGGAGAACAGTCCATACACAACATTGCTTCATGTTTCGAATGGTGAGTTTTTAAGATTCACATGTGAGCAAGAAACACGGTGATGCTATTAATAACTTCAGAGTCTAGTTATTTGTAGTATAAATTAGAAATAAGTTTACCATATGGCAGTATCAAACAATATAATAAACAGCATTATTTGAATGTATTTGAAATAGATTTTAGGGTGTTATATTGATTAATGTGTAGTAATGCATTATAGAATTGCTGAGAGAATTTATTCTTCTGCAAAATATTCTTCCTTTATTGTTATAATTGTGCAGAAAAGAGGTCAGCCATGGCAGACAGTAAAACCTCACGCCTCTGAGGAAACACAGAAAATGGAAAATCACTCAATGGGTAGTAGGTTCGTCTACTCAATTCTAGCTTCATTGCAAAATGATTATTTTATTTTTAATTCCAAACCCACTTCAAGGATTTTGAGACACATTATTCTGTTTTACTCTGTATTACAGCTTCAGCAGCATGTCTGGTGTGACGTGTGATATAATCCCGAACTATGTAATGAAGAGTTTTCCGATGGTGAGAGTTCGAAAAGAGTCCAGACTGCTTTATCCAGGTGTTCAGTGTAGAATCTGCCTCTCAGGATTTCAACTGGGTCAGCATGTCAGAACCCTCCCCTGCAAACACAAGGTATCACATCTCAAGTTCAGCTCACTCAAGGTGTGTTGAATACTAATAAAGCTTTAAAGGAGAAGTCCACTTCTGGAACAATAATTTACAGATAATGTGATCACCCCCTTGTCATCCAAGATGTTCTGGTCTTTCTTTCTTCAGTGTTAAAGATATTGTGTTTTTTGAGGAAAACATTTCAGGATTTTTCTCCATATAATGGACTGATTTGGTGTCCTGAGTTTGAATTTCCAAAATGCAGTTTAAATGCGGCTTCAAACGATCCCAAATGTGGTTCTAAAATCCCAGCCGAGGAAGAAGGGTCTTATCTAGCGAAACAATCTGTTATTTTCATTAAAAAAATACAATTTAAATACTTTTTAATCTCAAACGCTCGTCTTGTCTTGCTCTCCCTGGACTCTGTGTATTCTGGCTCAAGACAGTTAGTGTATGTCGAAAAACTCAGGGTATGTCAAAAATCATTTCAAAATCATCCTACAACACTGCAGAAGTTGCAATCCAGTCTTTGCAAAGTGAACATGCAAAGAAGATCAAACAACCTTAACAAAAAAGGTAAAACAGCGATATAGGGCGATTTTGAAGTTGAGGGAGAACATGAGATGGGAGTTTTTCGACATACCCTAACTGACATGAACCGGAACAAAAACAGAGGTCGGGAAGAGTAAGACAAGATATTAAATTTTATATACTTCAATTTATATACTTTTGACATTAAAAAGTATATAAATTGTATTATTTTTATGAAAATAACCAATCGTTTCGCTAGATAAGACCCTTCTTCCTCGGCTGGGATCGTTTACAACTGCATTTGGGATCGTTTGAAGCTGCATTTAAACTGCATTTTGGAAGTTCAAACTCAGGGCACCAGTATAGTCCACTACATGGAGAAAAATACTGAAATGTTTTCCTCAAAACACATAATTTTTTTACGACTGGATGACAAGGGGGTGAGTACATTATCTGTAAATTGTTGTTCTGGAAGTGGACTTCTCCTTTAATATCTATTTTCTTTCTTTCCTGAACCTGTCCCAGTTCCATACTGGCTGTATTGATCCATTGCTCCGCAAGTCAAACTGCTGCCCGCTGGACTGGCACGTCATCTACAATCCTCTTATGTGGAATCCCAAAAGTGGCAGAACAGAAAGATCTCTAGCTCCATCTAGTGATGTTCTGAGCAAGCATGCCGATGACCAGATCTCAGAGTTCTTTCTGCCAGGTATTGGTTTGCAGGTAAAAAGAGGTAGTGCTCCATCTCAGTTGAGAACAGTGAGATCTGAACCAGGGTATTCTAGTCCCTCCTCTGTGGATTCACTCACTCAAGGTTTTCAAGATCTCTGCATCAATAGTTCCCACATAGAGCCTTATACCAGAATCTCCACCATGAAGCAGAATCACACAAAAGAACATCACAGGAGATCATCAATTGGGAAGGGAATAGTTGCACAGGATGTGAGGAGGGAGTTCTTCCCACATAGGCCCTCAGAAGTTAGTCCAACTTGTTTGAACATCCAATCAGCTTTGGCCGGAACACAAAATGACCAGCAAAGACTCGCAGTGGGCATTAATGGGCCATCCGGCATAGCTCCAGCTTTCAGCAGGATTAGAACATTGAGGAATGGTCACTTAAAACAGAAACCAAGGCCAAACAGGGTGGATGTGAAGGATGTTCATCTCTGGATGACAAACAATCCTGTCAAAGTTATACTTATGAGAAAACAAGAGTAAAGTGAACAAGTATGCAATCAAAAAATAATGGTAGCAAGTTGCTTCCAATGTGTTTGGATTACCTCTAAGTAGCAAGAATTCAAGACACTCACATGTGTAATATTAAAAAGCTTTTATTAAACTACGGATATAACATTAAAAACCAGAAGCACCCAGAGGAAGGCTCTTTTTAATGTTATTGCCCTGTTTTAAAATGGGTTTTTTAATATTATATCCCTTATGAGTGCCTTAAATTTCTTGTTTAATAAAATCAAGTCTTTTTAGTGTATTTAGCTGAGCAGTCACTGAATTGCAGAATTTTTAAACTCAAAATAATAATGCATGATTTCTACTTCTTTTGACATTTATGCTGATATAAGAGACAGTACTTTTATTATTGTCTTTTATATTTGTTAATTATTTAATTTTTATTTATATGGTTAAAAAATCAAAAATAAAATGTATGCTTTCAGTAATTCTGAGTACATAAAACTACTGAGTATTTTTTTTGGTCAAGTACCTTTATTAAATGTGCACAAAAAGGCAGATTACAAGCTGTACTTTAAAGCATCCAGGAATGGCTCATGAGCCGTTTAAACCAGTGTGTCGAGAAATCATTAAAATATATTACAATTCATTAAATTAATAAGTGCTACAATACAACATAAATTACATTAAAAACATTCAGCTGACACAATGCAATCTCTCCTCGGTCATAGTTTGCCATCTTTGTTTAATTTTGCTGCCTGACAACAAACAAGAAGCTAGTGTTTTATTGTAACTGTCGTTCAGAATTTAACCGTTACAATTAATTGCCTAAAATAATAAAGCTAAAAACGCTCCAACACATTCAATACATGAGTTGATAATGATTTGTTGTCAATTTGTGAAGAAATATTTCACACACAAAACACATTAACACAAGAAACATCTTAATATGCTAGGTTCATGACCTGTACGGCTGAGCTTCCAGCATTGGCCTTGATAAGGTAAACCATAACCTGAGACATATCTTCGATGTTTTTGGGTACTACATTCTTACACATGAAAACATTGAATGATAAAAGCATCACAATGGACGGCATGCAAATGTGACTAGCATTAATACATTAAATAAGTACAGTGCGTTAAAATGGCATATGACCTTAAAGGCCTTAGTTGCTTCGTCAGAAAACTCTTGGCAACACACTGGTGCTCTTTCTGAATTGGAGAATATATAGTGCTTAATATACAGTGCTCATTTTTTCCACAATTTATTTTATAATTGTTTATGGCACTGTGTGGCAGTTCCTTGCATTACATTTTCAACTGAACTAAAGAACAAAACAGATTCCTAGCAAATCGAGAGATCCAAATTGATTTTGAACAGTTTTGCAGACTCACTAGAAGAGCATTGTGGGTACAAGCATTGTGCTCACAGGGCAACAAATGTTTAAAAATACTTGAATATATATATACATACTTTTACAATGTACTTTTTGAAGGTAAACAAATATGTTCTTTCAAAGAAGTTTGTAAAAACATTGTACAGTGTGGTTGGGAAATTGTGTACAAATGAACTGCTGACAAAATGCTGGATACAGCATAGCCACAGGAATCGACTTTGAGCTACGGCAGGTAAGACAGGCATTTTTGTTTTATTCATTCATCCTGATGTTTATAAGGCAATTTGATCAAACACCAAAAAGCTACGGCTACACTCAGGTTATCCAGTTAGTGTTTCGTTTGGGGTCTCTCCTCCCTCATGTGTCGAGATGTCTTCTTGTCAGGCTTCTTGTCTCGAACCTTCCGCAGTCTCCTTGGTGGAGGGGTTGATTTGGACTCGCTAGAGGTGTCCCCTGCATCCCTGTCCTCCGGGATGTTGGGAATGGCTGCACTGCTGCCTTCCAGGGTGTTCCGCAGGGACGTGTCCTCGGGACTCCCAATTTCACTGCTGCTCAAGTCCTGCTCTTGATTTCCGCTTATTTTAGCCATGCTAGCGCTCGAGGGTTCCTCGCTTTTTCGCAGAGGCTGTTGCAGCTCGTTCATGTCCACTCCAGAGTCCAAGCTTGTGTCGTTGCTGCTGCCCGGACGGTGTCTTCCCTGAAGCTCGATCACAGAGTGACGAACCTGGGCTGCTGGTTTACCATCGAGAGACACAAACCAAGCCCGGGGCGGGTGAATGGACGGCTTGCCCTTGGAGAGCTCCAGCAAGGTTTGCTCTGATATTCCCTGGAGTTCCCCTCGAAAAGGCCCCATTCCGGCCGCTTCATTCAAAGTTCCTGGGACGGATACGGATTCCAGGAGATGACTGTAACGGCCCCATAACCCTGGGTTTGCGGCAGCGGCTTGCGCTCCTTCCAAAGCCTGCTGCTCGTCGCTGTCCTGCTGGGGAACTTTAGGCAACGTCTGAGTGAAACTGTCTTTTAAGTTCCGCTCTGTCTGAGCTCCATGTTCCATGCCATTCCGTGGGAAGGTGGCAGATCTGCTTCCAGAAGGGTCAGATTGTCCCTGGGAATTGAACAACTCTGGGGCTGGTACAATCGCCACGGACTGGTTATAGATGTGGAACAGCTTGTCTCTGAAAACCACATTCTCCGCACCATTCTGGCGCGAGCCATTCTGTTCTGATTTTTCCTGAAGCTTTGCCACTTCATCACTATTAACGTAGAGATTAGACACTGGGGCTCTGAAGCTTTCTAATCCCACAGCTCCAATATTCTCGTACAGATTGCCCGCTGGCCTGCCAACATTTTCCACATAAATGTTGTAGTTGGCTTGGTGTCGTGGAGAGTCTGATGCATTATGGCCGATGCTTCTTGCAGCTAGAGAATAAGCCCGGTCCCCGTTATGAAAGAAAAGTTCTTGAGCCTCATCAGAGCTGGTGGAAGTGGTCTGGTCTTTCTTCAGTATGGTGAGCCTGGTGGAATTCCATCGCTTTCTTCCGGCCTCATGGTTCAAATCTCTGTTAAACAAGATAGGAAAGGATTGCTACATATTTTGAATATTGGTTCAAGGATTAGTTCACTTCTAGGTTTAAATTTTCCTGATAGTTTACTCATCCCACGTCATCCAAGATGTAATGTCTATCTTTCTTGAGTTGAAAAGAAGTTAATGTTTTTGAGGAAAACATTCTAGGGCCATTCTTTAATGGGGATCAGCGGGTTGAAGGTCCAAATTGCAGTTTCAGTGCCACTTCAAAGGGCTCTACATGATCCCAGCTGAGGAATAAGGGTCTTATCTAGCGAAATGATCGGCCGTTTTCTAAAATAAAAAAAAAAAAGTATATTCTTTTTAACCACAAATGCTCATCTCGCACTAGTTCGACCTCATGCATTACATAGTAACGTCAGAAAGGTCACATGTGACCTAGGTGGAAGTAGAGGTCTTCTCGGGTCCTAAAATCTGTACCTGACCCAAACCGACCCAAATCACTTTTTTTTTACCCAAATCCAACGTGCATCCATTAATTAAAAAAAAAAAGCTGACCCGAGTCTGACCCGACCCGATGGCATTTAGGCTATTTCCGAACCTGACTGGACCCGAAAAAATCCAGGAAAAATCCCGGTGTCCTGCTGACTGATTTGGCCACTGCTCCATTACTTTCATTTCTGTATTTATTTATTTATTACTTTATATTTTTGCCTGCCTGATGGATACATATTATTTCTGAGTTCAGCTTTTAATTGTGACCAAGACATTTAATAAAAAAACATGATAGTTTAAAAAAAAATAAATCGACAGCTTAATAAATCATGGATTCGCTAGTGTTGTCTGCGATGTTTTTTACCTCATCTCCGGTGAAGGGACCTGAAAAAGAAAAGCCCTACATGAACATGCAGCACAATGAAGCGAGTGGATTTTCCTTTTCTAACGTAACGTGCGATTCTCAAAAATGAACTTAACATGAATGCAAAAGGAGGCTAGGGATCCGGGATAGTTCAAGTCTTATCGGGTCCATTCCATTAGACCCGAGGCTGCTAATACCGAACCCGATCCGTGTCCAAGGGATTTGTAGAAGTTTTGGACCTCAACCCGCTCGGGTCTCGGGTCGGGCCTCGCAGAGCTAGTGCAGGATGAGCATTTGGGTTAAAAAGTACATCCATTTTTATTTTTATTTTTTAGAAAATGACTTAATCAGATAAGACCCTTATTTCTCGGTTGGGATTGTGTAGAGCCCTTTGAAGCTGCATTGAAACAGCAATTTGGACCTTCAACACGTTGGCCAACATTGAAGTACACTATATTGAGAAAAATGCAGGAATTTCTTTTCAACTGAAGAAAGAAAAAAATGGACATCTTGGATGACACAAGGGTAAAGAAATTGTCAGGATTTTTTTTTCTGGAAGTAAACTAACCCTTGAAGATGAAACAGTCAAGTCAAGCAATTCAGTGTTGCTCACTTGCGTTCATAAGAAAGTCATACAATGATATCTGCATTGCTAAATAAGCTCTTACCTGCAGTGAAATACAATCACAGATAAAAATCCAATGACTATCACAAGCGTTCCTCCTAAGATACCCACAAGAAGGTATGTGTGGTAGGAAATGAAATCCATTGAACTTGCGAGCCCCATATAACCTAGATTTACACAAACATAAATCTGGTTAGAGGGCTGCACATGAGCACAAGAAGATATGGATTTCTGTGTAATGAAAGTGGAATGCTTTTGGATTGGTAAATAGTAAAAGCATGGGCTGATGAGCGAGATTTTACAATACTTATTTTAATTACAAATATGACACATATAACTGATTTTACCTGACGATGGTGGTGGTGAAGCAATCCAGTTACCAAGTTGAGGTGCTACGTAATTCCAGACTAGGCCATTTTTCTCCATCTGAACAGTGCCTATACCTTTATTTACCCAGGTACCTGTGATAACATATATGTGATAACTATTTTTCAATAGTTAAGTCACTTTTTCAAAACTCTTTACACAGTTCTAACCAACTTCCGTCTTGACACAGCAGTTGCTTTCACATACAATATGCACTAAAATTACGAAAACACTTTGTCTCAAATCAAGTAATTCTTCCATAATAGAAGGAAAGGTTAACGTCACTCAACAATGATCTAAAAACACTAACAACAGGCACCATTAGACAATGTTTTCTTTTGTAAAATTTCTTTGCATAACAAGAATGACAGCTGTCAGTGGAAAATGATCCACAGTTTAGTCCATGTAGACTGCTACTCACTGTGTGAATAGTTCTAAAAAAGCGACTTAAGTATTGGTAAATTGGCCCTAGCGATTGCAGAAACCTTGTTAGAGACAAATGATCTGATATAATCTTATCTAAAGTGTCTTAAAGATGGAATGTGCCATTTCTGTGCCATTAGGGACCATTAAGTGTGTTCCTTAAGGACCGTAATGATGGTAGTTCACAGTCCCCACTTCAAGAGAACAGTGGAAGGTCTGACAAGCTTCTTGTGAATGGGCAAGTTTGCAGTCTTTAAATGCTGAAATGTTTTTTTTATTCACCTATGGTCATGTCGAAGGTCCACGCAGGCAGTGAGTCAGACGGTCGTATGTGGGTGTTGTAGGGAAGTGGTACTTTGAGCTGAATGGGTCCTTTGACGTCAACCTCTTTTCCATTAGACACTAACTGGGCACTGATCATAGCCAAGGGGTTTAACTTGACATTTCTATAACCTGTAATTGGTACAGTGATAACTGAGATTAGTTTTATAATCTGCAGAAAATACACTGGGAAAACTACGTAAGGATGTGTGTCTAGAGAATCAATAATATGTGTACAATATGCCATCATGTTAGTTCTTGTTTAAATCTGGGTAACCAAGCGGCTTGATATTGCCAAATCAATAACGTAATCAATAACATTAAGTAATCAATGCATTATTGAGTCTAAACAGTAATTGAGTTTGTAGCTGTCATTGACTAAAACTGCCCTACAACATACTCCCCTCACTTACATTCAGAGTAACACAGGGTCAGAATTCACTCAAGAGATGTGATAAGAAATGAATGCCTGTACCACCATTTAGTCATCCTTTTTTTTTTTTTCAAATTCAACTTACCTCCTTTACCGCTCAGGTTCAGAGTAAAGAAATTTGGGTCTTTTTCTATAGGCAGGGTTGAAACTGTCAGATAGGCTGACAGCATGGAGATGGTAGTGTTCTCATTCAGTTTGAGCAGACTTTTGGGAAACTGAATGCTCGGTTGAAATGACAGATCTGCAATGCGAAAATAAATAGATAATGCACCAGTAGAAATTTAGAGTAGAGTCAGGCTCAATGCAGTAGATTATGTAGCCACTAAATTCAATTGTAGATTAAATTATAGACACTTTTAAAACACCTCTCAATTTCAAAATAGTGGATAATTGGATGAAATAATAGGTAATGGAGTAATAAATGTTTTAACTGACATACCAGATGCTTTTCGAGTTATCAGCACAGTATCATCAAAGAGCCAGATGTTCCCTTGTGTTTGAGGCCGCAGAGACATCGTAATAACAGAAAAAACTAGGAAATAGCATAAAAACAAACACTCAGACCTCATTTCAGCAGTCAAGCTTCTCATTAAAATGACATTAGCTGCATTTCTCCATGTGTTTGAAGGTCATTTCTTTAGAGCTCTAGTTGGGTGTTATAAAACAAGCCGGTGTGAGGTCACATGATTCACAGCTTTCTTTTTGCCTAGTCATCTTTGTCGCAGTTTATTTTCTCATCTCACATTAGGTGTTTATTGAACATATCTCACTAAAATATGCAGGGATTAAGAGGAGACTGAATAATAATAATAATAATAATAATAATAATAATACATCTAATTAATATACACTACCAGTCAAAAGTTTTTTAACAGTGAGATTTTTAGTGTTTTTTAAAAAAGTCTCTTTTGTTCACCAAGCCTGCATTTATATGATCCAAAGTATAGCACAAACAGTACAATTTTGAAATATTTTACTATTAAAATACTTCTGTTTCAATGTATTTTAAAATGTAATTTATTTCTGTGATTTCAAAGCTAATTTTTAGCATCATTACTCCAATCACATAATCCTTCAGAAATCATTCTAATTTTCTGATTCGCAGCTTGAAAAACTTAAAAATAACCTTTTTTTTTTTTTTTTTAAGTTTATGTGTTTTTCTTTGGAAAACTTTATTTCACTACATTCCAAAGCATAATGTCATACTTTTTACTCTACTATCTTTAATAAATAAAAGTTGCTGTTTGTTTTACCTCTTATACTTAAAAACATTAAAAATGTAGTACTTTCTTGTACATCTTTAAATTACTTTTACTTGAGTAAAAGTAGGAAAGTAATAGATTATATTTAATATGAAACATAGTGCAGTAAAAAGTACAATATTATGCTTTGGAATGTTGTGAAGTAAAGTTTTCTAAAAAAAAAACACTCTGATAAAGTACAGACACTTGAAAAGTACTTTTCCCCCCCTTCAAAAATATACTGACTCCAAACTTTTGAATGGTATAATGTATGTTACAAAAGCTTTTTATTACAGATAAATGCTGATCTTTCGATCTTTCTATTCATCAAAGAATCCTGAAAAAATGTACTCAACTGTTTTAAATATTGACGATAATAATAACAATAGTTATAATAATAATAATGATAAATGTTTCTTGAACAGCAAATCAGCTGTTAGAATGATTTCTGAAGGATTATGTGACACTGAGGACTGAATTTAGCTTTGATCACAGGAATACATTTCATTTAAAAATATATTCAAATAGAAAACAGTTATTTTAAATAGTTAAATTATTTGACAGTATTACTGCTTCTGCTGTATTTTGGATCAAATAAATGCAGGCTTGGTGAGCAGAAGAGGATTCTTTAAAAAACATAAAAAATATAAAAATATAAAATACAGAATCACCTAATAAATTAAATAACACTGCATTTTTGAGGTTATGAAACTTACTGGGCATCTTGGTGGTTTTCCAAGGCAGCTGGGTGAGCACATAACCCTCCATGCTGGCCACAAGAGTGAGGGTCAGGCCAAGGTGGTATGAGACATTGACCGTGACCTCTCCATTCTCCAGAGTCTGGCTGGAATGAATCTGGGATCCATTCAAGAACACACCCACCAGAGCTCCTTTCAGAAACCTCTGGCTAGACGCATCTTTAACCCAAATCTTCAGGGTCAGGAGCGACTCTAGAAACAGAAAAAATGTCAGGCTTTTGTGGAAATGAATAAAAAATGTGCATAAAAAATTATATTGTGCATAAAAATTAGCATAGGAGGATATTCCAGTCACTTGTATGCTAAACTTTGCCTCAAGCCCTTGTAATATGAGTTAAAGATAAAGAGAATCATTTAAATCATTTAAAAATGAAACAAATTAAATGGAGTTTAAGGTTGAAGGAGAAGTCCACTTCCAGAACAACAATTTACAAATAATTTACTCACCCACTTGTCATCCAAGATGTTCATGTCTTTCTTTCTTCAGTCGTAAAGAAATTATGTTTTTTGAGGAAAACATTTCAGCATTTTTCTCCATATAATGGACTGTTATGGTGCCCCGATTTTGAACTTCCAAAATGTAGTTTAAATGTGGCTTCAAACGATCCCAAATGCGGTTGTAAACGATCCCAGCCGAGAAGGGTCTTATCTAGCATAACGATCGGTTATATTCATTAAAAAGAATACAATTCATTCATTTTTTAATGCCAAACGCCTGTCTTGTCTTACTCTGCCTGGACTGTTTTTGTTCCGGTTCATGACAGTTAGGGTATGTTGAAAAACTCCCATCTCATGTTCTCCCTCAACCTCGAAATGTTCAATATCGCTGTTTTACCTTTTTTGTTAAGGGTGTTTGATCTTTTTTGCATGTTCACTTTGCAAAGACTGGGTCGGTACTTATGCAGTGATGTAGGATGATTTTGAAATGATTTTTGAAGTTGAGGGAGAAAATACGATTGGAGTTTTTTGACATACCCTAACTGTCTTGAGGCAGAATACACGGAGTTCAGGGAGAGAAAGCGGCGAGCGTTTGAGATTATAAAGTATTATATCGTATTTTTTTAATGAAAATAACCGATCGTTTCGCTAGATAAGACCCTTCTTCCTCAGCTGGGATCGTTTACAACCACATTTGGGATCGTTTGAAGCTGCTTTTAAACCGCATTTTGGAAGTTCAAAATCGGGGCACCATATCAGTCCATTATATGAAGAAAACTGCAGAAATGTTTTCCAAAAAAAACAATTTCTTTACGACTGAAAAAAAAAGAAAGACATGAACATCTTGGATGACAAGGGGGTGAGTATATTATATGTGAATCTTTGTTTTGGAAGTGGACTTCTCCTTCAACCACATGCACCAATGTTTGTAAATTCATCAAGGTAACTGAACTGTAATTGCTCAACGCATTAAAAACCTTCAACACTGAAAAAAATTGGTTAGTGACGGTAAAATCTTAGCCTTGAAATAGTAATGACCATTGGACCCACGGCTCAGTCAGAGTGACTTAAAAATAGATCAAAGTGCCAAATGTCGGATGAGCACATCACTGAAAAGCTGAGACTTGAAAAACCTTGAAAATCCTCTTTGAAATGTCTCTCAACACTGAAAAAGAAGTGAATCCCTCGTTTGTTGCATACAGTATGTGCACATCCTCAAAACACAACAAATAAAGCATTTTTTCAGTAACATAATTTTACTAGAAATGCTTTTAATATTTAAAGATTATTAAAAGATTACTATTACATGTAACTAGGATTACTATACCTAATACAACCATGATCTGGTACTGAACAGTATTTGTAACGGACAAATTTGATACTATAAACGCAGTAACAATAATGTTACAAAATTAGGTGTACGCTTTGTGCTGTTCTAGACCCATCTATGGATGGTAAAAGCAGGTGCTTTCAAGCTGGGGTCCAGGAATCCCCAGGGGTCAGCAGAAAATTTAGAGAAAATTTGTATTTTAAAAAATCTGAATTAATAATATTTAATTTGAATGTATGTTCTATGATCTCTTTTGGCCTTTTTCGCAATGTAAATGCCTATAAAATGACTTTTTTTAAACATATCTTTATCATATCACATACTATTTTTCTCAAATATACATATCTAGTTTGTAGTTTGTACAGTTTGGGGGTCACTGGCATCAAAAAGTTTAAAAAAAAAAAAAAAAACCCTTACATTAAAGACCTAATGGGTCTGATTATACCATCTTAAACAGAAAGGTCTTGGATGATTCTGGCTCTAAAAAATAATCCACAATCCAACCTTAAATGCTTAATGTACATTCAAGATAAACAGTGTAATGTTGCTCAACCACATCAGCTATTCACCTTTAAAAGATGTAGACAAGCCTGTCCTAAATAAAGCCTGCAATAGGTGGCTTCGCTGCAAATGGCCCTGTAGAAGAGCACCGCAGGCTCACAAATAATAGACACATAATAAATGCTATAGGCCAGCGTTATGAGACAGCAAGCACAGCGGTCAACAGCGCACCCATGTCCTTTGTTGTCATGTACCCCATCATGAAAACATCCCTATTATTTGCAAGCACGCCGCATGCAGAGCTCATGGCGGAGCTGATGCTGAGGATGTAGATGATGCCGAAGATGAACCCAGCGGATGCCGTGACCGTTACCTGATGGAGGCACCGTCGCATCCCCCTGTCCCCTGAGCGGGGACGTCTGTGTATCGCTGGCATTGTCCTCCTCCGACAGCGAGGCGAGGCCGTGGGAGAGCACCCCACCCTCCGCTCTCCTTACGTACCCATCCTCGCAGAAAATCAGCAGCGCGGCGAGGAGCAGACACCCCGAAAGATCTGGCATGGCGTCTCAGACATAACTGCACTCAATGACACGGAGAAGGAGAATCTTGTTTTCTTTCTGTCTTTAGGTGGCTGTGTATGTCACGGTCACATCACGCTTCTCGGGTGGACCGATGGATATCTGAGGAAGATGCTGGAGTCAGACGTGTGCGCGTGTTGCGTCACAGCTCACGCGATGCCATCTGCTGGCTCAGTGTTTTTTTCTCTTTGTTAAAGCGTTCGCAATTACGCAATGCTTTTTTTCATGGCTATAGCCTAGGTAAACATAATTGATCTGTATAACGTATTTTAAAATACGAGTAAAATAGTCATAAAATGTGTACAAAATTGTGACCCTGGACAACAAAACCAGTCGTAAGGGTAATTTTTTTTTTAAACTGAGATTTACACAGCATCTAAAAGGTGAATAAATAAGCTTTCCACTGAAGTATGATTTGTTAGCATAGGGCAATATTTGGCCGAGATACAACTATTTGAAAATCTGGAATCTGAGGGTGCAAAAAAATCTAAATATTGAGAAAATCGCCTTTAAAGTTGTCTTAGCAATGCATATTATTAATAAAAAAAAAATAAGTTTCGATATATTTACGGTAGGAAATTTATACAATTTCTTCATGTAACATGATCTTTACTTATCCTAATGATTTTTGGCATCAAAGAAAAATCGATAATTTTGACCCATACAATGTATTTTTGGTGACGCTGTCTTAGTGAGGACATTGCAAAGATCTAACCCTAACCTAACCATTTTCTATCAGGTTAATGATATTTTCTATCACCTAACCCAACCCTACCCCTAAACTTACCCATTACAGAAACGTGCAGAACACCAGATTTAAATCAAAACATCTTTTGGCTGATTTATAAACCTTTTTAGTCAGGAGCAGAGTTGGGGAGTAACGAATTGTAATGGCGTTCCGTAATTTCATTAGGCTACAAAATAAATGTAACTGTAATCTGTTAGTTACTGGGAAAAATGTTAAACGTTAACGATTATAAATTTCCATGCCACTTATTCCATAGTGGGTCGTGATCAGGGTTGCCAGGTTTTCACAAAACCCGCACAATTGCTACTCAAAACTATCCCAATAGCATTTCGAGGGGGGTCCCCGTTAAAAATCGCATTCTGGTAAATTCGCATTTCAGTGGCTAAAATATGACCGTATTGACCGTATCCAACGATCATGTTGGAGTACAGAGGTTAGGAAAACATAATACATTTCTGGGAATATTAGAATAATGTTGTACAAACCAAAAACTAACGCTCTATTTCCGTTAAGAAAACTTTCCTGGCTAACCAAAAACAAACCTTAACAAAACATTCTGGGGAACATTATAATAACATTAAGGGAACGTTAGAATAACGTTCTAAAAACAAAAACCCACGTTTTGGGAACGTTCTACAAAAAACAAACAAAAAAAAAAAAAAACGTTGTGGGAACATTAGGAAAACTTTACTGGCTAACCAAAAACAAACTATATATATAAAAAAATAAATAAATAAATAAAAATGTCCTGGGAAATAATTCTTGTATTAATATTTAGGCTACTATTTCTTATGATTTTAAATCTGTATCTAATGATTTTAAAGTAAAAAGAGGTGCTAAAGTCTGCTTTTGTGGTGGCTGTGCTTTAAAATTAAATTATAATCTTAATTCAAGAGATAAAAGGATTTTGAAAGTGGGTTTGATTGCTTCTATTTTCCTTATTTGTAAATCGCTTTGAATAAAAGTGACTACTGCATAATGCAAATTTAGAAAAGTAATCAAACGTAATCAGTTACATTAAGAAAGTAATTGAAATAGTTACACTACTTATTACATTTTAAATAGGATAACTTGTAATCTGTAAACTATTAACTGTACCAAGCAACACTGGTCAGGACCAATAAAATGTCCGCACTAGTAGGTTGTCAAAATATTTCACAGTCCGAGGTCAGTTGTGACCTTGGACCACAAAACCAGTCTTAAGTCGCTGGGGAACATTTGTAGCAATAGCCAAAAATACATGGTATGGGTCAAAATTATTGATTTTTGTTTTATGCCAAAAATTGCATCATTAATCATTAGGATTTCAAGTAAAAAACATGTTCCATGAATTTTGTAAAATTCCTACTGTATATATATTAAAACTTACTTTTTGATTAGCAATATGCATTGTTAAGAACTTAATTTGGACAACTTTAAAGGCGATTTTCTCAAAGTTTTGTTTTTTTGCAACCTCAGATTCCATATTTTCAAAGTTGTATCTCAACCAAATATTGTCCTTTTGTAACAAACCATACATCAACGGAAAGCTTATTTATAGATGATGTAAAAATCTCAATTTGGAAAAACTGACCCTTATGACTGGTTTTGTGGTCCAGGGTCACATTTCAGTCTGACAAGAAAAGTCCAAACAAGTACACACACAACATTAAAGCTACCAAATTGATGAAATACCACAAATGGAAGTTTCTAAATAAATCACATTTATCTCATTAAGACGACAAACTGCTGTATCTTAAAGCCATTTTAATGGTCATGAAAGAGGTGAAAAAGAAACATTTAAGAAGCTTTAAGACATCTGAAGGACAAAGCAAGTTTTTGTGAGGTACTGAAATACCTCCATTTTATTGTAATAATTCAAGCGAATTACATTGTTATAATGTACAACATACAAACAGCCTGTGGAAAAGGTCTTTTGTAAAGAGAAAGTCTTGAAAGAAAAGTGACCACATTTTCTCACTCACCCATTCTCCAAAAACAAACAAACAAACAAAAAAAAAAAAAAAAGTGTGTATTAATAACATAAAAACAAAAAACAGGGAATTAAGGGTCTTATTTATTTTTTTAAAATCATCAAGATATTGAAAACTAACATCATCTCCTTTTCAAGCAGCCCTATAAGTGAGTGAATGAATGTTCCTCAACTGCACCACGCAAAAGAATGAATCTTCCAAGATCCTCTTTTCACCCAAACCAGCTTCTAAGCATAGTTATTTAAAGCACTCATGGTGGTCGCCAGTTCATCTGATATTTTTTTTTTTTTTTTTTTTTTTTAACTGAATAAAGCTTTTGAGTGCTCACCAACCTCTGATGCAAAACAGAAAAAAAAAAAAAGAAAGCATAACAGGAACCAAACAGATCCCATAAACTTTGTAGATTTATCTGCATATCATGAAAGCCTCGTGATAGGCTAAGAACAGTGGTTACGCTGCCAATCGGACATTGGCTAATGTCACTTCAAACAGGAGGACACAGGTCAAAAACAGGAAGCGGGAGGAGACTGAGACAGACTGCTAAGTCTGCCACATCTCCTTCCTCCCTGCCAACACATTAAACCTCCTCCTCTTCATCATCATCCTCCAAGTCACAGAAGTCGATGGACGGTCTGCTGTCCTCTGCCTCATCTTCATCAGATTCTGCATATGAACCTGAGTCCAAAAAAAAAAAAAATAAATAAAATAAGAAAAAAAAAACAAAAAAAAACAGATGCCTCCTTCTGGTGGAGAATTATACACAAGCAAGCATTTTTAACACCAACAAGGCACTGGTTATACCTTCTATGCATTTAACAGCCAATTATGACTCACTATGTTAGTTAAATAAACAGATGTAGTAAATGCCATGCAAACAAATCGTAACATTTGCTTACACTCTAAACTTCATCCATTAAAAAAAAAAAAAAAAAAAAAAAAAATCCAAATAAATTTTTGCACAAGAACAAACACTGGGTTATCATCAATACTTACCTATGCATTTAAAATAAGTTGATATCAACAATAATACAAAGATGAATATAAATGAACTGACAAGATTTAGGGGTTTTATGATGCAGTACCAAAATAAATTGAAGTAATTCATAACGTACTTTCGAGATTGTCCATGTGCTCGTGTAGAGTTCTCGCCAAGTTGAAAAACTGAGCGAGAGAGGGGAGAATCTTTTGGTTTTCAAAACACAACAGCTTATAATGCACACTTTCATATTGAGTGATGCACCACACGAGTCAACGTACTGAACTTTGACATGAACTAAAAGACAATAAACGGAACAATACAAAAAAAAAAAAAAGATGTGAAAGACTTACCCCAGCATCATTTACTGCTCCCAGGACATCAGAAAACCTCTGCTCACACAGATGCAGGAGCACCACCAGGTACAGCCCACAGCTGATGAACTCATACTCCGACTGAGGAATCAAACACACAAACATCAAACTAAAGATACAATTTAAAAATATCATTCATGTAACAGATAGATGTGACATTACATTGAAGAGACGCCAGTATTTTAGCAAATATTAGTTCTGATTAATTGTTTTTCTATGTAAACATACTAGACAGACGTTGTGCTTGAGGCAAAATTTAAACATCTCTAGATTAGCATTTCCCGCCTTTCCTTGACCCGGGTGTCTCACATTTTTTTAAAGCAAGAATGCATACTTTGTAAATGGCTCTTGTTTACACCAAGACAAATGCACAGTGTTACAATAAACATTTTAATTTAAAATGGACTACAAATGCATCTGTTTAGGCCAACCAAAATATTTACATGCTTGTCATGGTGTGTGTGTACAAAAAGTGAATGTAATTATTTGCACCAGATTACATACAAAGTCAAAGCAAAGACACGAATAGACACAAAGTTGCGCAGGGCAACGAGATTGTTGTGAATGCACAATATTTGCCTCAATCGCAATTTCCGGGCAAGTTGAAAAATTTCAAATAGAGCAGGAAATTCATGTAATGCTTTGTTGTGCAAGCCAATCAGTGAAGAACTTACTGACACATCTGGTTGTATCAGAAAATGGAGAACAGAGTGTGCAATGTTTTGTGTGTAATCTAGAGCGAGTAACGAGATACTAATATTCACATCACTTTTGGTGTGCACACACCATTGGTCTTTTTTTTCACATACTCAGAGACTCTGTTGCTGCATCAAAACTATAGGCCCCATGTAACAACTGCCATAAAATCACCTGAATGACTTTACTGGTAAAATACGCTGCTTACACAGGCAATGTTGTTCCGTCTTCTTACTGGTAAAGCGCCATTCAGACATGAATATCAAAATACCAGTAAACTCTATGACATCATTAACTGAAAATGACCTATAAACGGCTGTACCTACTGGTGTTGTGTTTGTAAACATGGAGAAGTATACACAGTCAGTTTTTGTTGACATTTTAATTTTTGTGCAAAAAGTTCACATTTATGCAGCCGATTTTTGCATCAGAATGTTTTGAACTCATTCTGGTAATCTCATTCTGCATGCACACAGAGCACATTACCGGTAATTTGCCATGTTCCCAGAACACATTGAAAAGGTCCTGTTCACACATTATCGCCTAATGGCATTTTATCAATAAAGACTGCATGTTTGAAAGGGGCTTTTGATGACTTGGTGACGCTTACGAAAATAGCTAAATGACAGTGAATAGCAGACGAAGAATCCAGAAATGGCTCTTGTGCCTCTGAGCTGCAGTATTTGGTGTTGTTTGATAAACACCACAGCAAATGCAAAACCCTGAATGTTTGAAAATTCATGGCTTTAGGCTAACATTTGAGAGTAGTGGCACCAGCGTCACTAAGGTCTACAGATGGTGGCACCAGGAGCAGATCTGGTAGTGCTGAGGGGTGGTGTGTGGAAGTATTAAAAATATAGATCATTTAAAAATAAATTTATTAATGTTTTGCATTAATAAGTATAGTTACTAATACGACTACATGTTCATTTCGTGCTTATTTCATGTTTACAGAGTTGGAAAGCATACAAAATTCACTTATTAACAGTAACGTGCAAAATATAATTCTTCTATAACCTTATATGGAACTGACCAACTTCAGTGATTATGTGTGATTAAGTGTAAAATGTAAAACTAACAAAATCAGATTGCTTGATGATCTGATATTTTAATAGTGATTTTATAATTTCAAAATATAAAAGCAAAAAGTAGAAATGAATGACTATAAGCCAATAAGTGCTCTGCTGCTATCTAATGGTTATAATCTTGATTTTATGCATTTTTTTTTTTAATTTTACAGAAGTGTTTAGCAAAAAGTATATTTTGGTCATCCCATTAAAATTAATATTGAAATTGGATCATTTCAGAGCTTTAAAGTGCTGTAAATAGTTGTGTGAATTGCTTGAAAGTCATTAAAGAGTGCTAGAGTTTCTCTCTCAAAAGATTAAAATGAATAACCCAATAGTTACCATGTAACGGTTATAGTGTTAATACTTCTGGTTTTCTGACATATGTCAGCGCTGTTTATAACAGAATTCTGCACAGAATTTGAATTCTTCTCACTAAATCTTGCAGCAACCGTATTCATTCTGCAGCAAGTTTAAACGCTTCTCGATGGATCTCACGGTGATACAGTAACAGAGTCGTGAAATCAACTTTGGTTCCCTTGTAAGGCTGCTCTGAGCTCAGGCAAGTTTGTTTGGGCTGCAGTCCGAGCTGATAAACCTAACCCAGTTTTGTTATGATTTTGTTTAATTTCCCATTTGATGTTTCACATATGCAGCAGAAATGGCAGCGCTTACGAGCTGAACAATTTGGTGGTCGCACCAGTGTGACAGCTTACAAAATTTAATTGCACCGCCAAAAAAAAAAAAAAAAAATTATATATATATACACTACCGTTCAAAAGTTTGGGGTCAGTAAGACTTGTAATAGTCTTTAAAGTAGTCTCTTATGCTCATCAAGGCTGCATTTATTTGATTAAAAATATAGAAAAAAAACAGTAATATTGCAAAATGTTTTTACAATATAAAATAATGTTTTTTATTTTAACATACTTTAAAATAGAATTTATTCCTGTGATGAAAAGCTGAATTTTTAATCAGCTGTTACTCCAGTCTTAAGTGTCACATGATCCTTCAGAAATCATTCTAATATGCGGATTTATTATTAGAATGATCAATGTTGGATAATATCAACAGTTGTGCTGCCAAATATTTTTTGGAACCTGTAATTTTTTTTTTTTCAGGATTCTTTCATGAATAACAAGTTTAAAAAGTACAGTGTTTATTCAAAATATAAATATTTTATAACAGTGTAAATGATTTATTATTAACTTTTAATAAACTTTTAATTATTAACTTAATACATCCTTGGTGAATAAAAGTATTAATTTCTTAAAAAAAAAAACAAAAAAAAAACAAGAAACAATAAAAATGTACTGACCCCAAACTTTTGAACGGTAGTGTATATATATATATATATATATATATATATATATATATATATATATATATATATATATATATATATATATATATATATATATATATATATATATATATATATATATATATGTGCGCACATTTGGTCACTGTCTGGAGCCCTGGAAAATACAATTCAGTTTAATTTCCTTTCTTTGTGACAAGTGTCAGAAGTGTTTTTGGTGTCCACAGGCCTTAATTCAACGTAATAATTCTATTAATTCTTAAAAAACATAACCACACTAATTACACATGCACCGTAAAAATAATAGGTAATCTAAACAATGTGTTTTATCGTATAACTATTATGTTGATACACTTACTCTTTCATGAGATCTGTAGAGTTCATTGATGTCAAAGTTCTCAATGTTCAGGTGCAGTTTTTCCTTACAAAGTTCACAGGTAGTGATGGCCTCCAAGTTAGAACCTGTGCACCAAAGCAGATATACGAGCATGAAACGAGAATGAAAATTAGCCGTCAAAAGCAAATTTAGCCCTCTGTGAGTTTTTTTTTTTTTTTTAAAAAAACCACAGTTCCTTGGTTAATACCATGTTGCTCTTGGGAAATGTAAAGAAACGTGACATTTACCAATTAGCTGAGAAATGCCAGAACAATTGTATTGTCTTACGTGAGACCCTGGACCACAAAAACCAGTCAATATTTTTGTAATTATTTGGCCAAGTTACAACTATTTGAAAACTGGAATCTGAGGGTGCAAAAAATAAAAAAAATCTAAATATGGACAAAATTGTCCAAATGAAGTTCTTAGCAATGCATATTACTAATCAAAAAATAAGTTTTGATATATTTATAGTAGGAAATTTACAGAATTTCTTCATGGAACATGATCTTTACTTAATATCCTGACGATTTTGGAAAAGAAAAATCTACAGTTTTGACCCATATGATATATTTTTGGCTATTGCTATAAACATACCCAATACTACTCAAGACTGGTTTTGTGGTCCAGGGTCACATATAATTATGGTAATCATTCTGAACTATACACTGGCACTGCCACAGCATTCTTTCGCATTGGCTATAAGCCTCCTCAATGTCAAAAGTCTTCAAAAGTTTAAAAACACAGACAGCTAACAAATGAGATTCTTCACAATTTGACATTTTCAGACATGTGCATATTATCAGTCTGCTTTCACAGTGTGTTATGCATCAGTAGTCCTGCACTGAAGGAAATGAACCCCAAATCCTCCTTGTCAGACTGAAATTGAAAGCAGTTCCTTTCTCAGTGCACATCAAACAAATGAATAATCACTATATAAACACCTAATTTACTTCTGCCTCCAGGTAAAGACAATCCGTACCAGAGCTGATTTTGGAGCGGAGCCATTTCTTAATGCAGTCCTGGTGCACATATTGCAGGCTGCCGGTGCACTTGCAAGGCTCGATCAGAGGGTTGGAATTCGACTGCTCCCCCATCTGACAGATTCGGCACAGATCACCTTCCTCCTCATCAGAGTCCTCCAACAGCAGGCTGAAAAGTAGGAAGGGGTTGTGGTTACAAAGAGCAAATGAAATTGTGAACATCTGGTCTGACTACACCAAGGGTGCACGATCATTCAGAATTTAGACTCATTTCTACTAAAACACAACTGAAGGTTTTCAGGATTACTAGAAATTTTATTTTATTTATTTATTTTTTTTTTCACCCCAAATAACTAGAGATCGTTAAAATTGGCCTCTGACCTCTCCTGGATCTTTCGCAGTCTCTCCGGGTCTCTGGAGGGGGCGGGCTTGTCTTTCGCCTGCTCATCAGTTTGACCCCTCCCTTCTGCTCCCACTCCCACACCAATTATCATATTCTCAGGCATACGGAAGAGCGGGCTGGTCATCACCCTGCCCATGCCATGGCTCCGTCCTGTCAGACGGGCTCCGTCCTGCAACAGCGATGCAGAGAGACCCGAGGCTCCAGCAGAGGGTGCTGCTGTGGCACCCTCTGAAGACTCATCTTCATCATCATCGTCATCATCATCGTCATCACAATCCGTGCCCCGGTCAGGTGTTTTCCGGCCATCACGGTCACCAAGAGGGAATTGGGGTGAACGATGAGGGTCCATGCGGGCCGTTTCATCACGCCCTTCCCTCCTGCGACGAGAGAACAGCGGGGTACAGCGGTTCCAGTTCAGCCAAGACAGGCCTGCTGGAGATCTGAGCGATTCCTGTTCGGGCTCTACTACGCCAGCTCTCTCCTGGACGGGAGCGAGAGATGGTCCGCGTCTGCGCAGGAACGAAAACGCCTGAACGGGGTCAGAGTTCCTAAGCTCTGCTTCCAAATTTTCTCTACTGACAGGAGGAGGGACTTCAGAGGGCGGGGCTTCATCTGGGCTCGAGTCATATGACCGAGAATCAGAGGCGGAGCTGGCGGTAGAGTTTGACTCCTGACTGGAGCGTCGGGAGAAAAGCCGGGATAGCAGACGCCTGGTTGTTCGCCTGCCATCTGAGTCACCGCCATTCTGAGCAGGAAGTGGAGTGGGGGCGGGGCTAGAGGAAGGTGGGCTGGAGCTACAGCCAGTAAGAGGTGTGTAAGGGGTGGAGCTCCAGGATGAGAGCTGGGATGGGTCCGAGATGGAGGCGGAGGTTCTGGTGGAGCTAGCACTGGAGCGTGGCGTATCACGGGAGAACGGACTGGACTGGTAATCCGAGGTCAGCCTGTGGGAGCTGCGCTCCAGAGGAGAAGGGAGGTACTCCGATGAAATACGGCGACTAGATGAACCATTCTCTCTGTGGGATGAATACTGGCTCTCTTTGGGTCGAGCACCTTGTGCATAGGTGGAGGTAACACGCTCTGAACGGTCTGAAGCGCAAAAAGAAAGGTAGAGTTACTATGATAGGCTACAACGCAATATTAGACCAGTGGTTTACAACAGGTTTTCTTTTTGATTAAAGGGACAGTCCACCTAAAAATGAAAATGGTCAATTACTCTCATCACTCTTACGTCGTTTCAAACCCGTAAGACCTTTGTTAGTCTTCAAAACATACATTTAAAAATTTTTGATGAAATCCTAGAGCTTTCTGACCCTGCATTGACAGCAACACAACTGCCACGTTCAAGCCCCAGAAAGGTAGTAAGGACATTGTTGAAATAGACCATGTGACATCAGTGGTTCAACCATAATGTTATGAAGCTACGAGAATACTTTGTGCACAAACAAAACAAAAATAACTTTTTTCAAATTGCTGAATAAAGTAAAGTAGTTTTGTTCTCTTAGGGGTCAGAAATGGAGCCATCACTAACAATTATTTTGGTAATAGAGTAATCTGTCGATTATTCTGACAATTAATCAAGTAATCAGATAATTGTAATTAATTTTTTTTTGTAGTAATAAAAATAGACCTAAGTGAACAACAACCCTTAAAATGAATTAAAATACATATTTCCTCATTGCAATTATATTAGTTCAAATAAAGTATCAAAAGCAAGTAATCCTATGATTTTATTAAAACTGTTAAAATACATAATGTATTATAAACAATAGAGCTAATGTACATTTCTCATTATATCAAATGACTGCAACATAGTCCACAGTCTTTAATATTTGGCTATTTTTTTATGATAGAAAGGCTACAGCCATCGTTAATTTTTGAATATGTGGACATCAAAACGTGTAAACTCAGAGCGAGGGTTTAAACTTATTTTCAAAACGTGATGAACAGCTAACATTGAGAAAGATAATGATGTATTCTCCTGTGTTTGTGGAGGTTGTCTTGCCTTACAAATCTGATAAAAAAAGGCGCATGTTGCACTCCTAGATGAACGTTATAATAAACCCAAACTCACAACAACATGCAGAGATCAAGTCTGAGACGCTCCACACATGTAAATGATAACAGTTTGTGCAGAACCACATTTACTGTGAATGGAGCCGCTCTGTGATGCAAGTAGGTAACCTACACGTATGCAAATAAAAAGCATATTTAAAGGGGTCATCGGATGCAAAGTTCACTTTTACATGTTCTTTAGACATTGATGCGTGTTGGCATTGCATGTACACATCTACCCTATAATGGTAAAAATTCATGCAGTGGTTTTTAATTAATCTGTAAAAATAATATCCCCTTTTTCCAAATCGAGCCATTCTCAGATGCCTGTCGTTCTGCCGTCACACCAACAGAGGCCGCTCCCACGATAGTTGATTGACATGAGCGTCTTACCTCAGACCCCCTTTAAATGTTTAAACTGTAACAGTCCAACCTCCACTGTTTCGATGCCGCAGCAGGGATGTAAGTTAGACAAGAATATCTCCGATTGAGCGATTGAGGTATTGTGTTGCTAATTACGTGCTAGTTAGCAAGTTTAGCGGCTTAACACGGCTGAAGTAAACTGGCTCGTCACTCCACAGAGAGAAGAAAGGGGTGGGGCGAGCAAAGCTCATTAACATTTAAAGCAACCTCGACCAGAGTCATATAGCTCTCGGATTTCATCAAAAATATCCTAATTTTTGTCCCAAAGATGAACGAAGGTCTTATGGGTTTATAACGACATGAAGTTGAGTAGGTAATGACAATTTTCATTTTTTGGGTGAACTATCCCTTTAAGGACACATACAACTAAGTACAAGATTGAAAGCCACTGCAATAATCTACATCCACTTTACTCCAGATATCTTTTAAAAAAAAAAAAAACACACAAGAGCAGCATATAATTTTAGAAGAAATGCCAATAAAGCGTTTCTATCCCAAGTGTTCATAAAAAATAAGGCTACCACTTTTGGGGAACCAGAAATGGCCAGATGACCAGAGTAACATTTGAGATGCTTTGGAACTATTGGACAATTATATACTTTTTTTTTTTTTAACACTTTTTTTGTCTTTTTATTGAATTTTACATAACTTAATATTACATTATGAACAAAATTTAAAAAAAAAAAAAAAAAAAAAACACTATAAAGCTGAAGCAAGCATTTTATTCCATTTCCATTTAGCTTTTTTTGGCAAAACCACAAAATTTGTATGAAAACACTTTTAAAAAGTTGAGTTGAATTCATCCAATCATGGCTAAAATCAATCAGAAAAAAAAAAAAAAAAAAAAATACCGTAGAGAAAATGAACCACAACATCAAGACTGAACTGCTAGTGGATGATTGTGTCTGTATAAATGTAAGTATATTTGTGCACATACACAGTGAAGATGTCAGTCCACTAGGCCGGTAACTGGACTCCCCCAGTGAGCTCAGTCCTGAATCTCCCCTCTTCTCCAAATCTCTGCGGGCCCAAAGACCCTCTGGAGGAGTCGACGAAGACGAGGAGGATGATGAAGAGGATGATCTTGATAAAGGACCAATGGAGGATTTCCATGAAGAATCTAAACACAAGATCAATGCGTTAATCCAACAAATAGCCATAAATTAAAGAGGCACTCAGAATTAACCATTTTAACACTGAAATATTTTTTGCAACTACTCATTACTGTGACTTACTTCCTAAAGTGGAGTAAGAGCTGGCAGGTTTAGATGTGGATGGGGATCTGGAATAAGCTGCTCTATTTGTGTAGGAAAGCTTTGCTCTTTTAGACTCGCTGTCTTGGGATGTGCCAAGAAGTCCACAGTAGGTTCCCGGTCTTCTCTCAGAGTCGGTCTAAAGCGCAAATACACAAACTCACGCAGTCAGATGTCTTACATGTCTGGGTTGTTTGCTAAACGGTCTCAAAGACTCCAACTCCAAGTGCACAAGTCTGCTCAAATCAGATTTTTTGGTAAAGTTGTTTACACACATTCATATTTATGTAACACCACAAAAAAAATTAATATTTCACAATTATGTTGTGCTACTTGTGCCAAAAGAACTTGGACATGCAGTCTCATATCTATGCTGTAGCATAAGACACCTTCCAATGGTTCAAAACATAAGAACCATTACAATAAATTATAAATGTTATATAATTATTATATATAATATATATAATATATTATATACAATATATCATATATAATATAATCATAATTTTTAGAATAAAAACGCTTTATGCAACTTACGTATACATATAAAATTTATACACAAAATATTTACAAGTCTGCATCGGTCTCCACTGGTGGAATCTGTCCATGTTCGATCACAGGAAGATGAAGATGATGAGGACAGAGAAACAGGAGTAGAGAGCTTCCAGTTGGAGTGACGGCTTTCAGTCGAATTGTAACCTCTTGGCGAGCTCAGCAGACGTGAGCTCTAAAACACAGGAAACATTAGAAATGAACACACAACGTGAATGTTAGAACAGAAACGTGACAGGAAGAAACTCAACAATTAAGTCATTCAACTACTGTTTGTTCTGCATCATTAAAAAGATACAGTGCATAGGCCAATATTCAGACATTACCAGCCAACCTCAAAGCCTCTACAAACAATTCCCTTCCTGAAGCTACTTTATAACGAGAAACCCCCTGTGGCGAACTATATTCGGATTAGCTGACGGTGGCTAACGTTGTTTAATGTCCACTTCAACAGTGACTAATGCAATGACATAGCCAAGTTCTCAGATGTGATCTTCAAAACACACTCTGGGAGTCAAAAACAACTCTGGACGTTTCAGTAACTTTATCTAGCGAGACAGACCTTGACAGGTTGATGAGATACACCAGGGCCAGGAATCTAGTGTGCACTATAAAAAGCCCAGTGAACCAAGGCAGTGTAACACGAAGACCTTTCCAGAGACCCAGCAGTGCTGCGGAATATGAGATGCTAATAGAGATAGCACACTGATCTCCATAGTGGCTCCCTAACGCTTCGAGAATCTTCATGAAGTTTTACTGACTGAAGTCGGGGGGGGGGGACAAATCAATTTACACAGTAAAGAGAGGAAATGCGAAGGACAGAAAGAGAGAGGAAAGAAAGGAAGAAAAAAAAAAAAAAAAAAAAAGTCCCTTAAAGTCCCTTAGGTAAATATTGTGTTATATACTAGAAAGACAAAGCAATTAAATACCTAATTTATGATAAATATAGGTAAAAACTACATGCAACAGTAGCTGACACTCTGAAAAAAAAAAATGTTTTATATATATATATATATATATATATATATATATATATATATATATAAAAATAATGTCATATATAAATAATGTGATAATGTCAACATATAATGTAATGTCTTTGAGTTTTTGATTATTTTAATAACACAGGCATGTCATAATTATTCAACCCCTGTTCAATATTGCTGTTTTTTTGTCAGTTATTTTTATGGTGGGGAACAAAATTGTCTTAAAACACAATTAAGCCTTTAGAAACTCTATTAAAAAAAACAGAATAAGCTTGAGCTGTTACACATACATACAGTTAGTCCAGTTAGCTGAAGTTGAGTAGCAAAATGGTAAAAATCAACAGAGCTCTCACAAAAGCTATAGAGAAGAAATAGTTTTATTACATTATAAAGTCTAAGGCTGTATTAAGATTTCCAAGACATTTAAAAGTTGCTTTAGTTTAAAGTGTGTTGTACCAGAAAACCTGGTGGTGTTGAACAAAAAAGCACAATGTCATAAAATGTTTGATCAGAGCAACTGAGAAAAACCTGCAGTGTACAGCCAAATACTTGCAAGATGACCCAACAAAAGGAGGAAAAACATTTCAGTGCAGAGTATAAGATGAACACAAGACAAGTATGGCGTTCATGTTGAGGCATCTTGCCGAATACCACTCTTCCCCAAGAAGAACAAAAAGACAGACTTGAACATCCTAAAATTCATCTGGATAGACCTGCGGAGTTCTGGAAGAATGATTTATGGAGTGATGTAACCAATCTGGAACGTTTTAGACCTGTGGATCAGCAGTATGTCTGGTGCAAAAAAGGCAAAACTTATTAGCAGAAGAACACCATCTCCACTGTCAAACATTGAGGTGGATCAGTCATGTTATGGGGTTGTTTTACTTTAGCAGGAAGTGGAAAACATGACTGTATGAAGGACATCCTGGATTCTTTGAAGTATCAGGCCATTTTGGCAAGAATTGTGATGCCTTTGATGCAAAGACTGAAGCTGATGATCAGTGGACTTTCTTGCAGGACAGCCATCCCAAAGTATACATCCAAATCTACTTACGCTTGGTTCAGGGATCAGTCATAGAATGTTCTTGAGTGGCCTGTTCAGTCTCCAGATTTAATTCTCATTGAAAACATTTGGTTGAATTTGAAAAAAGCAGTGGCAATGTGAAAACCAAAGATTATCAGTGATCTGAAAGCTTTTTCAGGCGAGGAATGGACCAAGATTGCAGTAGAAAGGTGACAGAAGCTTCTAAGCACTTCCAAACAGCATTTATTGGTGGTTTTAAGGAATAACAGATTCTGCACCAGATTTTACTTTTGGGGGTTAAATAATTTTGAACATGAATGTTTAGAGCCAATTTAATTTTCTTTCATTAGTCATCAACTTACGTTCTCAAAACTACTCAAATGTGTATGAATAAACTCTCTCTACTAGTGTACTGATGGCTTTGTTGAATTGTTTTCACAAAATTTTGTTCTCTGCAGCAAAATGTCTTGCAGGTCAAGGGGGTTGAATAATTTCGATTGGAACTGTATATTATATATATATATATATATAAAAAACTATTATTTTTATTTTTTGCAATTCTGAGCAATAAAGTTTTCTCAGAATTGTGAGTTTACGTCTCGCAATTCTAACTTCATGATGCGAGTTAAGTTAACATTGTGAGATATAAACTTGCAATTCTGAGAATAGTCTTTTTATATTTACTTAAAGTATGAAATGAACATGAATGAACATCATAATGTATTTTATTATTTTTATTGTATTAGTTTGACACATTACATAAATTATATAAACTTCATAAAAACAGACTATTTTTGATTACTACTATATACTGATTTTGATGTTGAAGTTATAATGCATAAGTGTTTTTGAGATTTGGCTAGTTTTCTTAATTTTTTTGATAGACCATATGGCTTTTTTCCACCACCCATGCAAATCTGGCAACCCTGATGTTGGTGGGGGGGGAGAGGATAAAAAATAAAAATAAAAAAATAAAATAAAATAGAATAAATAAATAAATAAATAGTTAGTTTATAATATGCTTTGATAGACAACTGACAGTATTAAAAGCTCAAATAAGGATTCTTTCTTATTTTTCCATGACTGTAACTTTACTGGTTGACATGTTTTGTTTTTTCCAAATATATGTGCGCCAAATTGTTGTGAATACAAAACCGAGTTAATATTTTGCAACCCTAATTCCCCATTGTTGCATTTTGCAATGTTTTCCAAATTGTGTATACAAATTTTACGTAAAGAAAACATTTTTATAACAAATGGCTTCATAAAGACATTTAAAAGCGAGTAGGGCAGGGTGATTTTTCTGATTTTATTCAATAAGTTGAATTTAATGTTTTGCCACAATTTTATTTTTTAGAAAACGAGGAATCGCGATTTTAATTAGAAATATTACCAAACGTCAGAACTAGACACTTTGACAATATGCCAATGATAACGCTCTCATACACGCTGTTCTCTATAGATCAGTGGGTGGCATTCACACAGAATGCCCTTGTGTGTTGATGCGGGCAGTGGAATAGGGAAAAAAAAAAAAATGCTAGATGCGACTCAACTTCTTATATCTTGAGCACCGTGTTTTTAAAATGCCGTTTAACGCATGAGACGCTGCAAGAGATGCGAGTGCAGCAGTTAAACGCATCCATGTTTACATAGAAAAAAATATGAAAAAGCAGTGCAAGCAAATAAAAAAAACCTGTAACTACTACTGCATGTCTGATATTTCATGTTTGCATCAAGGTGACAGGTTTGTTGTTCATTATTTTTACAGAACATTTAGTTAATAACAGTCTACTGGTGTTATAACTGGTGTCATTTTGAATTTGAATCACCTTGACTTGTGAGATTTTTTTAAAGCATTTTCCTCATTGTTTTCTGAACACATAATATGTATAAGACAAGTTTGTACCAGATGTAGTCTGCAAAGATATTTAACAAGTGATTTGTTTAACACTTACATCATGTTGACAACTTAATGTGTGGTGCACTTTAACTAGAGAGTTAATAAAGAAAAAGTTACTTGAATCATGTTGTAGTTACATTTTCAAGCTCACAAGTTAAAAATTGTAAAAAAAAAAAAAAAAAATAATAATAATAATAATAATAATAATAATAATAATAATAATATGCATAAATAAAATTATATATATATATATATATATATATATATATATATATATATATATATATATATATATATATATATATATATATATATATATATTCAAGAACCGGTTAAACGTTCAGAGTAGAAATAAATAAATAAATAAAAAATCTTTTTTTTTTTTTTTTTTTTTAAACCATTAATATCAATGCTTGGGTTTTTGAGGGATAATCAACTTGTGGAATATATCGCCTCAAAGACTTCCATTCAATTTAAAGGGGGAATCAAAGCTGTTTTCTGTGGTAATCAATATCCTTTCACAGATGCTGTCAATACAACTATAAAACCTGTACAGAGCCTGAAATACTCCTTTAAACACGCTAGCCTATATAGAAAAAGAATATAGATTTCTGGGTGACTAGTTCAGCAGAAGGGATTGATGATTCAGAGGAGATGGCAGTCCTCTACCGAGAGACTTAAGCTGCACTACCTGTGGATGTGAACGTAGACGCTACAGAAATGAATGTGTCACTGTAATACCTGATAGTCCGAGTCTAATTTGACAGAAGCTTCTCTGCTAAAGCGATCTCTTCCCAAGACGCTCCCTCTGCCATAGAGCCGACTCGCGCTGAGCGCCGAAGATGAGGAAGAGAGGGAGGAGGGCGATGACAGCGAGGAAGAGCTGGAGACAGCAAACGGAAACCGGCGAGACTTCGAATCCATCTCTAAACTGCACCCTGAGAGACAGAGACGCACAGCGTTACAGCCACATTCCCATGACAGCAGTCACCGCTAAATTCCATTTCAAAACAGGACTGGTAATGAGATGTTTCAGGCGTGTCTCTAGTCATGTACTTCCATAACCTGTCAAGCATTACAAGTTGCCTCCAGCAGTATGATGGTTTTGGAGAATTCGTTCACCAAAGAATGAAAGATTCCGTCATGTACTCACCGGCACATTGTTCCAAACCTGTATGACTTACTTTCTTACTGCTTCAGATTCAATTCATTGTAATTACATGTTAAAGAACTATTAGAACGTTATTAAAGGCTTAGTTCACGGAAAAATGACCACTCTGTCATCATTTACTCATGCTCCCAAAGCCCATAAGCCTTCAGTTAATGTTTGATAGATTTTTAAAATGCATGTCTTTTTCCAAAAAATGTGTATGTATGCAAATCGTTTAATATCCAAGGTACACATTTCTTGCAATTGTGCCGTTAATTCTCATATTTTCAGAAAGTTTTGGAATATTTGTCCTCTCCCTAAATTTGTCCCTACTGAAACAACAAGTAATAATATTTTATTTAGAAGGGTTATACTGGCATATTAAGATTTTGCTTACATCTAGAACATCTTCTTACATCATTTTTAACAATATTTCAAGTGTAATTTATGAGATTTGCTGTATTTTTAATCCTATTTTCTTTGTAAAAGGCAAAAATCATACTGATTTCAAAGTTAAGGACTCATAACATCTTGGGTGATAATTCAGTATACTTTATTTTTAACAGAAGGATCTTAAAGAAGTTGTTCACTTCCAGAACAAAAATTTAGAGTTAATGTACTCACCCCCCCTTGTCATCCAAGATGTTCATGTCTTTCTTTCTTCAGTCGTAGATTTTTTTTTATTTTTTGAGGAAAACATTTCAGGATATTTCTCCATATAGTGGACTTCTATGGTGCCCAAAAGTTTGAACTTCCAAAAAGCAGTTTAAATGCAGTATCAAAGGGCTCTACACGATCCCAGCCAAAGAACAAGGGTCTTATCTAGTGAAACCATTGGTCATTTTCAACCAAAAAAAAAAAATAAAATAAATAAAAAAAAAAAAAAAAATTATCTAGCTCTGCTATGCGCATGCGTACTCTGTGTAATCCGGATCAATACACTTTTATTTTTTTTTTAAACTTTTTTTTCTCCTAATTCAAAATCATCCTACATCGCCATTTTACCTTTTTTTTTTTTTGTAAAGGACTACTGACCTTCTTTGCATGTTCACTATAAACACTGGGTTGGTACTTCTGCGGCAATGTAGGTTGATTTTTAAAGTTGGAGGAGAAAAACAGATGGGAGTTTTTCCCGATATACCCTAACTGTATTGACCTGGATTACACAGAGTACACATACACATGACAGAGCTAGACAAGATGAGTATCTGATGTAGTTTAAAAAAAAAAAAAAAAAAAAAAAAAAAAAACCCAACAACAAACAAAAACAAATTACACATTTTTATTTTTATAGAAAATGACCCATTGTTTTGCTACACAAGACCGATCTTCCTTGGCTGGTATCATTTAAAGCCCTCTGAAGCTGCATTTAAACTGCATTTTGAAAGTTCAAACTCAAGGATTACTCATGGAGATAATTCCTGAAATGTTTTCCCTCAAAAAACAATTTCTTTACGAATGAAGAAAGAAAGACATGAACATCTTGGATGACAACAGGGTGAACACAATACCTGTGTTATGGAAGTGAACTACTCCTTTAATGAATATTTAAGATTTAAATACTTAAAAGGTTTTTAAATGTGTTTTTTTGGTTGTGGGACAGCAGTTCGCACCAATTCTTTAGAATGGCCCATACAAACATTGATCAACACACACATTGAGCACATCAAATACGGTAAACAAAAGCTCAAACATCTTGTTCTCAGGGCAAAAAACCATAGAAACATAAGGTTTGTTCTCACGCATCATGCAAGCAAGACACTGTGGTTGAGCTCTGGATTACTGTAGTGTATTTAAAATTCTCTATTTAGGTGCACTGAGCAATGTCTAAAACCAAAATTAAATCTTTTCTGCAAAATGGGTCTTTGCATAAGACCCAATTCATTTGGATAAGTTCTAAAATCTCTATGTACTTTATGATGCGAGCCCATTTTGGTTGCATGCTTTCGATGGATAGATGACAATTATGTATCACTTATAAATAATATCACCACTTATATAGTCTTATGGGTTTAAAACAACATGAGTAAATGATGACATTTTAATTTTTGGGTGAATGATTCCACCTTCAAAAAAAAAAAAAAAAAAAAAAAAGTTATGCGTTTCATAAAACAAAGAAAGTTACATGAGTAAATTACTTTTAAAAGAATTACTCCTTTGAAGTACTACGAGCAGTGTTGGGGGCAACGCATTACAAGTAACGCGAGTTACGTAATAATGTTACTTTTTTCAAGTAACTAGTAAAGTAACGCATTACTTTTGAATTTCTAAGAAAATATGAGTTACTTTTTCCCCAATTTATTTATTGACAAGTCTCCTGTTGGGAAATTCAGAGTAAACATGATGTTACTGTATTCTAGACTAAATGTGAACATGCATTAATTCATCTCACTCACAAAAAACAGATTCAGTATTCCTCAAAATGAATAAAAACAGTGAAATGCAAACTCAGAATATGATGCAACCCTGCAATAATTAAATATGTTAAATAAAACAAATATCCTTTATGTATTTAATCCCATTTTATTAACCAGTGTCTTTGCTGCTGACCTTCGATGATGCAATTCATCCATACTAATAAGCAAAAATGACTTTAGATAAACTAACATTTGTGCTTAATTTTTTTTTATAGCTGAAGAGTGATCTCCTGCATAAATGCACTTTTCTTTCAGCCTGAGGTGAATTCATTTCAATTTTGGTGTAAAGGAGCTTTTACATTAGAATTGTTTTATATTAAAAACAAAGAAGCAAGCCCTGCCCAGATTTAAAAAGTAACGCAAAAGTAACATAACGCATTACTTTCCATAAAAAGTAACTAAGTAACGTAATTAGTTACTTTTTCAGGGAGTAACACAAAATTGTAATGCATTACTTTTAAAAGTAACTTCCCCAACACTGACTACAAGTATGAGTGAAAATAGCAAAAATGTGAATTCTGCCATTAAAATGAGAGGAGATAAACTGTAAACTGATAAATCTCCTCTTTTTTTTAAAAAAAAAAAAAAAAAAAAAAAAAAAAAAAACTGGTCAACCCAGAGTACAATCTTTTATGCCTGACATCAATAATCAGCAGTTCCAGGGGGAAAAAAAAAGCTATTGGCACTGTTGTCTTTCTTAAAAGGATAGTTCACCCAAAAATGCTAATTTGTCATTAATTACTCACCCTCATGTCGTTCCAAACCTATATTAAGATATTTTTGATATAACCCAAAAGCTTTCTGAACCTGCGTAGACAACAACGCTATGAAAGGTAGTAAAGACATCATTTAAATAGTCCAATAGTCCATGCGTTGCAGCTAGCTCTCATATTTCATCAAAAATATCTTAATTTGTGTTCTGAAGACAAACAAAGGCCTTACGGGTTTGGAACAACATGAGAGTGAGTACTTAAAAGACAGAATTTCATTTTTGGCTGAATTATCCCTTTAGTCACACAGACAGTGTGGACCACCACAACCTGTTGTTTAAAATCATAACACCACACTTTCCTCCCCAGCATACACATCTTCCTACTGCACCTTTCATCAAGGTCTCTATAAATACCCACCCCTCTACAGTAGAGTATCAAAATAGCACCTTCCTGCAATGAAAGCTCTCTGCCGTATGTCAGGCTTTTTCCAAATCACGTTTGCCAAGTGAGAACACTGCTAAACTTAACCTGAAGGCCTGCTTCAGTCAGGTGTCAGACAGAAAAAGAGCAAGAGAGTGAGGGGCTACTGCAGGCTTAGGCCTGTACATGAAATGTATACACATTTAGATCCAGAATGTTGTTGAGGATATATATATAGTAGGCCTCAAAGGTTTTAGACACTTACAGCATAAATTGTTGCATCATATCATATGAAGTGGCTTGGTACAACTCTTGCATCACTTAAAAAAAAACTCCCTTTCATACAGCAAAACACCAAAAAAGTAGTCTAACAGCTTTTGCATTATATTCCAAGTATTCATATACACATGACAACAAGAGACTGAAATTTCTATGGCTACTATTCACATTCATTTCATGGAAATGAAAAGCTAAGACAGTCTGGTGAACTTCTCCTTTTCTGTTTGGCAAAAGCAAGAAACGCATATGGGTTTTGAAAGACATGACAGTTAGGAAATAGATTACTCCTATAAGCATCCATTACCTTTTAAGGTATTTTTCATAGATCAACATTTGTAAAGGTACTAAAGCTGAATGACAAATACATTAACATCAGGGCGTGTATGTAACAAGAGGCAGAACAAAATCACCCTGTGTGAAACCCTGTGGCTTTGTTTGCCGATTATGCAACCAGTTCAGGAACATTTTGTTAAACCCAGGCTTGTACACTCACAAAAAAAATAAAAATAATGAGGAGACATTTTAAGTTAATGCCTCTATGCAGCTTCCTCATCTTGAGGTTTCTAAATGTGTTCAGCACATAATGTGCTCTTCCTTGATTCTATGTGCATCCCTTAGTACTTGAAGTATTTTACGTGTCATCGAGTGCAAATTTGACTATTTTGAATTAGATTCGTGTTGATATCCAAGATCAAAATTTAAAATTACAACAGTGACCTATTAATGGCTCTTCGGCCTCCAGACTACAATGTGTTTGGTGCTCTTTCATGAATTTGACAGGACACAAACAGCATAATTTTGATTGTAAACTACAGCTGATCCATATCAAACAGGTGAGATGTCAGTGATTTGCATTAGCTCAGCACGGCTCTCGAGTTACAAGCACATTACAAAAACAAATGGCTCGCAGAGGAGGTAAACACGGAGTATTTATCCTGTGCAAAAGCTTTTGCACCAATAAATCTGACGGATTTAACTCAATGCATTCAAAAAAGGACATGTTCATGACATGCGCCACTGACCCGTTAAACTAGACGCTCTAGGTTGCATGTGATCCCAGGAGTCAGTCGCATTAATAAACCAGCACTCTGCCAGATGTCTAGGCCTTGTTTTTGTTAGCCAGGACACTTCGTAACTACAAGAATAAAGCTCGCCGGGTATTCGAATGCAATTAAATCGTAAGCGTTTATATTAGCACCTAGCAAACGCTACCTGTTAAAACCAATTTCTCCGTGTTAAAATGCTCCGATTGCCATCACTTCCGTGTGAACTCACCTCTGATTTTCCGTCTCTCTGCCTTTAATATTAATGGCGTCTGTGTGTTGATATAGGGAGGGTCACGTGGTTAAAAGTGTAAGCGGACACCAGCAGGAAACGCGTACGTTGCTCACGGCGGCTGATTGTCAGCTGCCTCGGCCAGTGAATGACAGCGTAGCGAAAATAGCTCCGCCCTCTTTTCTCTTTAACATTGACAAGACGAACCCAAATAATATATTCGTTAGGTTGTAAAATCCAAAATAAAATTAGAGGTGCCTCTCAAACATCTCCATTGGTTCTATACAGCAAGTTAGCACCTGCAGAGGATGGAAAATATACACTACCAGCCAAAAGTTTTTGAACAGTAAGATTTTGAATGTTTTTTTTTTGTTTTGTTTTTTAAGTCTCTTCTGCTCACCATGCCTGCAGTTTTCAGATCCAAAGTACAGCAAAAACAGTAACATTCTGAAATATTGTTACTATTTAAAATAACTGCTTTCTTTTTTAATATATTTTAAAATGTAATTTATTCCTGTGATTTCAAAATTGAATTGTTAGCATTATTACTTCAGTCACCTGATCCTTCAGAAATTATTGTAATATTCTGATTTACTGCTCAAAAAACAATTATTATTATTGTTACGATGAAAACAGCTGAGTAGAATTTTTTCAGGTTTCTTTGATAATTAGAAAGTTCAAAAGATCAGCATTTATCTGAAAATAGAAATCATTTGTAACATTATAAATGTCCCCCCCCAAAAAGTTTTTGTTAACATAAAATGTGTGTATACTGTGTATATTTATTATGTATATATAAATACACACACATACAGTAAATATTTTGAAAATATTTATATGTACTTACATGTATATATTTATATTCGTATAACTGATATTATATATAAACATTTTTCTTAAATATATACATGCATGTGTGTATATTTACATATACATAATAAATATACACAGTACACACACATAAATTATGTAAACAAAAACTTATCTGGGATGCGATTAATTGTTTGACAGCACTAATATATATATATATATACACATGCATACAAAAGTTTTTTTATGTCAGATAAATGTTGTTCTTTGGATCTTTCTATTGAATAATAATAAATGTTTCTTGAACAGCAAATCGGCATATTAGAGTGATTTCTGAAGGATCATGTGACTGAGGACTGGAGTAATGATGCTGAAAATCTAGCTTTGATCACAGGAATAAATTACATTTTAAAATATATTCAAATAGAAAACAATTACTTTAAATAGTAAAAATATTTCGGAATTTTAATGTTTTGCTTTACTTCGGATCAAATAAATGCAGGCTTGGTGAGCGGAAGAGACTTCTCTAAAAACATTAAAAATCTTACTGTTCAAAAACTTTTGACTGGTAGTGAATAAATACAACCTCCCCTCTGAAACTTCTTTACGTTTATTTTGACGTTTTTGTTTACCCTTGTCATATTTTGATGTAAAATACAGAAATGAGGTAAGTTTTTAAATTTGCTAATATACAACTTAAAACAAAACTTACTGAATGAAATCGAATATTTGTGAGGTTTATTGTTTATACACTTTAATCAGAATTTTGTCTATATGTGTACTTGTGTATTTCCTCTTGGGTTTTTGTCTTCTTTTTCTGTTAGTTGTTAGTCAGTGTTGTATAATGTTGTTCACTGAATAATTCAAGTTGTGTGGTAAACCTTAAAAAATGCAAGTGGCATACACAGGCAGTAATGTGAAATACATTCTGGTAAATAATGCTAGTTTTTCTAGTCTCATTCGGTGTAAATAAGAGTAAAATATCAATCCAGTAAATAAAACTTTACTGAACTAATTGACATTCGTAAAAGATTCATTGTGTTTTTTATAGCTTGTATTTCGGCTATTTGTTTAATTGTCCAGTAGAGGGCGGCATAATGCATCTGATACGGTAATAACCGCAACGTTTCACTTGTGTTTGCTCACAGCCACATGGCATTTGTTCTGTCACTGTGGTAATTAAAATATTGCGAAGTGTGATAATAAGACATTAATGAGAGCAATGCAAACAAAAATGTTGCTTTACAAGTTACAATGTCTTAAAATACTCTAACTATATTCATACAGCTATTTGATTAACCGAGGCAAACAATTTATCATTATGCACACAAGCTTAGCAAGAAAAAAAAAATCAATTTCTGAGTCTGGGAAGACTGATAGCTGATACAAAATGCGTTTTCAATTGCATTCATTTTTTGACTGAACAGTTAAATTAATTAAACAGCAGGCTTTTTGACTTTATTTCTTGAGAATATTAAATTAATTCTGCATAATTGGGTCATTGATCATGGCCAGAGATAAGCTACTTAAGAACTACTTTATTTAATAACTAGTTTACTTTACAGAAGTCCACCACTGTGTGCTTAAATCCGTTTTTAAAGAGCAGGATGAGAGGAAACGTCTTTAAAATCTTTAAGACAAATATAAAAGATCACTGCCACATGCCCTAATGTGCACATATGGAAGAGCATTTTATTAAGAGACAGATTTTAACCCTGCCTAACAGAGGAAGGGCTCTTTTTCACTCTTAATCCTTACATGGTGACAAAGGCCCTATAATGAAGAGGTCACCATCAGAACAAAGACTGAACACAAGCACCACCCCCACCAGTGTTTGCCTTGTCCGTCTGCTGTCATGTTCGGCCTCCCACCAGTGGATGACTGGATTAAGGAAGGGTTCTGAGGTTGATGTTTGCAAAAGAGGAAGGAAGCACAGCACACGGTGCCCAGAATGGAAACCTCATATCTTTTTCAAGAGCAAGGACACGAGCTTCCAGTCTCTGCTTAATTTTTTTGGTACTTCGGATCCAAGTGCAAAAGTTGAAAGGGGCTGATTCAGGCCGCGTCATGCCTCTGTATTAAGAAACGCAGTTCGCAGTCACCAAACGGTCACAGCTGAGCTTCTTTTAAAAAAAAAAAAAAAAAAAAAAAGATAAGAAAAAACAACAGCGAAGAGATCAAGGGTAGAAGTCAGCAGCTTCAGACATGGCTGAAAGAATGTCTGGCCTCTTTCTCCACAGATGTGTAATCACAAAGGAATGCCTGCAGACCGCTCGGCTTTTCCACCGGCCTCCGTTCGCTCGTTCTCTAGTCGCTTTCCCACGCCTTCCCCTGGTCTCCAGCCTCTAGCTTTTTTTTTTCCTGGCCGAGGTTCACAGCACATGAACGCACCTCAGAGGGTCATGCCTTCACAAAGGACACAATGCCACTTCAGTCAGCAAAGCGGCGCACAGGCCCTAAAATAGAATCGGTTGTGAGAATAAGTTCGTCTGCCCTCCCATTCATGTGACTGTCGTTACTCACACGCACTTCCCCAACATCTGACAAGAGAGTCGCTCTCTTCGGAGCATCTGTTTGGTGAATTTTCCATCTGAAATGTCAGTCTGTGAAATTAGCACGAGGTTTCAGCCACTTTGTTTGCTCTGCGTGATTGCAATTGGGATAATCAAGAAGTGTCGCAATCCGAAACGAGCAAAAACACATGGTGTGGTTTACTTTCGTTTTGAAGATCACGGACGTTAATCCCGTACAAGTGCATAATGTGGTGCATTCTAGCTCATTTTCTCTTGATTAATGTAATATTGCTGCGTAAACATTCCTCCTTTTGCTTTTCCCCCTCCTCTCTCGAGTGCCTGGGAAAGTATAGAGCGCTGACGGGGGAAAACTACCTGTTAGTTGTTTTTTATTTTCCACTCCTCCAGGTGTATAGTGACTGCTGTG
Organism: Cirrhinus mrigala; assembly: GCA_036247105.1. Lineage (NCBI taxonomy): Eukaryota > Metazoa > Chordata > Actinopteri > Cypriniformes > Cyprinidae > Cirrhinus > Cirrhinus mrigala. Next base: position 8,739,387 of record CM070012.1, read on the forward strand.
ATTATCCGTGCTCCACCCAAAACCACCCTGCTGAGTGGAGATGGATGGCTCATGGGGGATAAAAACACACTCGAACACACACTCTCGCATGTTGCTGGGGTGTTGAGACGTGGCTATTATCACAGTGTTGCTGATGGCCTAGTTTTGATCATACAAAAAGGAGGTTCCTCCGAATGTCTGACCCCGCTTGCCGCCTAGAGCACAGACAGCAGTGAGGCGAAATGACTAATTAAAGCAGACGTTGCTTTTGCATAAATCAAGGTTTGATACGGACTGACAGTTGGCGTGAAAATTTAAATAGATTTCCTGAGAAGGGAAAGGGAGAACAAATGCGAGCGTTCAGTTGGCATTATGCAATTTGGCGTTAGCCAGACAGGAAAGGGGAGGTCTGCAGGAAGGTGTTTTGAAATGAGATCATTAAAAAGAAGTTGAAGGTGAATAAGACTGAGGAATGCTGGTAGCTTTGTCTCTTCACAGATGTCTGTTTTTGAAGGCGCACCACAAAAGCCAAGCTATCGTTTGTCAGGTGGAACCTCGCGAACCTGATCCGTCGTCGCGCTGCTCCTTTGCACGTTCTGAATTGATTCAATAACATCCCTGTTTTCTATGCCCTTGGCACCGCTGCTAGTGGCCATAAATAGCTTCCATATGACATTCGTAACAGCGCATATATATGCGCGATAAAGCGTCGTTCCATTGTTCCAGTCGAGCAGAATGTAATTGAGAACAGCGCGTCAAGGCCAGGGAGAATCATTTATGCACACTCCTTTAATTTCAGAATAATTCTTACAACTGTTGTTTAAGGCGTCATTTTTTAAAGGGAATCTATGTTAAATATTTCCATTAGCGCCTTGCACTGTAGGCAGTATGATAATTTAAATAGTCACCCAAAAGGGTTATTAAATAATATTATCTTTACAAATGGAAGCGGGCACAGCCGCTGAAAGCTAATCTTGGGAAATTGATCAGCTGCACGGGCTGTCCTCTGTTTTTCCTTCCTTCCATCCATGAAAATGTACCTCTGTCTTTTCTTTCCCTTTTTTTTTTTTTTCCACAGGATGGATGTTGCAGGGTTGCTTGACAGATCCTATTTTACTGATCTTGGTGAACGCTCAATCTATTTTCCTCCCCCCCTTTATTAATCCTCCTAATGTTTTCTCTCCTCCTCCGGCGGCTGATGCACTCTTTGATATATCATTGCTGAAGGGAGCGAGGGAAAATGTCAATTACGACTGTTAAATGTGAACATTTAACTACTGTACGGATGTTAGAACCACCGCTGTACTTTTATAAGAGGGCTGCTGTGTTGAAGAGAACGAAAAGCGGATCATTTTCGCCGTTTATTGGTCAGGTTAAGATGAACCCTGCTACCACTTAAGGGAGCTACTCTCAAATAAAATCTAAAAAGTACCTTTTCCCCCTCCAAACCGTGCTGTAATGATAAAATGATGTATTTTGTCTCCTAAATGGAGGAATTAAAAGCTTCATTGTGCTGTTCTCCTGTGAGATCTGCAGCCTGACTCAGACCCGTTAGGAATGATTGCATCTGTATGAGAAGATACTCCATTTTAAAGCCATGACTGGATTCGTTTTTTTCCCCTCACATTAATGACCCTTTCCTGGAAATGAGTGCGTGTGGGGGAGAGTGAGACGGAGAGAGTAAGCGAGCGAGCAAGAGAACAAGGGCTGATGTCAGTGGTCTGTCACCCCTCATGTGGTTATCCCCCGTGGGTCTGCCACTCCATCACTTCCTATCTGTTTACCTCATCGCCGCCATATTAACAAGACTTTCCCCATATAGGGATGATACACCTACAGTAAACAGCTGAGAAAAAATTAGGTTAGCATCTGTTCGCATGCCTTTGCAGCAACATTACATCCATAGGTCAAAGGTCAGCTTATGTGCAGCCATTATGATAATGATGCTATACAAACTAACAATCATGACTGGGGTGCTAAATTCATTTATTGCCAATTGAGAATACATTTCTGACTGAGATTGAAAATGCATCTTGCATTGTTTTTAGTTTTTTCATTATAAAAATATATACTGCGTCAGATACTGCATAGATTATTGTGATGCAGCTGTCAACTGCACCTGTCACAAAAGTGATTTTCTTGTCATATTTGTTGTTTTGGGTGATTAATGTGGGGAATACTCCACATGGAATAGAGAGACAACTCATTCTGTCCTAAATAAATTTCCACCAATGTAAAACCTCGCATTACGCGAGTTATTTTCTTTAGTAGACTGCTTGTGTTTCATTTGAATCACACACTTACATCAGCAAGGTCAGACTAACATTCAACCAGTCTATTGAAACCATGTAATGTTGTGGTTTCCGTTAGCAATTTGTTTTATTTAGTTGTACTTTTACATTCTGGTAATGAATGATGTAATAATTTGTAACCTGCTAAGCTGCACTGTAATACAAATGTTAATTTTAAAAGGGAAAATGACAGTTTTTGTATCTTCTAAATATAACTAAACACGTTCCCCAGTGCTAAAACGGCTCTATATATATTTGCTTAATCATTGAGTAGGTAGAGCAGACAGCCTCTGCCCCAGTCAGAAATAAAAATGCTTTTCATTGCTGACTCACATACAGGTGTGTGTATATATCACACTAGACAGCCTGTATTTTAACTCGACTATGAACCATAATCAAGCGACTCGCTCTCTCATTTGGAGTCAGATATATTAAGAATTTATGGCTGTATAAATTATGTAAACATTTAAAGGTCATCTTTTATTTATGGATACAAACAGCAGCGCTGACAGAGGAACAAACAGCTTGAATACCTAACAGAAACATTTCTGGTCAGATCGGCGTTCGAAGCGATTCTACTCTAATTATCGGTTTCTGACGCGAGCATCAGTTGCTCCAAAGTCAGTCGGGAGAAAAACGCTCTTTATTCGTTGAAAACGGGCTAATAAGGCAAACCGAGGAAACTATTGTCTCTTTTGCACTGATTAGCTCTTTGCCTCGCGATTTTATGCAAGACTAAGTGAGAGGATCGCAATTCAATTATTCCAGAAAGCAAAACCTTAAGGCCACCAAATTGCGTAAAGACACTATTTGAGTCTCTTGGAGAGAAATTTGTGTCATTGGAAATTAAACGCTTTTGTGGCGCTGGAAGGTTAGTGTTGTTAATGGTATTAGGGAATGTGGTGTTCTGAGATGATTAAAATCTGTGTTGGAGAGAGAAAGAGAGAGGGGTGAGAAAGAAAAGAGGAGGGAAAAAAAAAAATCAATAGCTGCAAGCACAGCTCCTGCTCTAGATGGACATCTCCTCTGTCTTTATGCACCCTAATAGAAAAATAACAATTAAATCCAAATCGCCACATTAATTTGGTTTCCATCAGTCTCGGGGGAGATCATCTTTACCAGTTATTATTCGCTAGGTTATTATATCTTCTAATCAAGCCTCTTAAGAAAAAAAACAGCCTATTGGATGAGACAGGCTGTGTTCCCTCCACTTCCCCCCTCCCCCAGCAGGCTTGCATTGCACTCATTGTACTTGTGCTTATTATGTTTCAAATGACCGAGGTACGGCTGACATTCTGGCTGCATGCAGAGAGGCCCAGCCTCCGTTAATGACGCAGCTCATAGTCCTAAGAGCCTCAGCTCCTCACCCACCCACCCACCCACGCCCCAACCCCCAACACACACACACACACACACACATACACACAGAGGCTCTAATGAAGAACCACCAACACAATTACAAACCCCGGTGTGCCTCTGCTGGAAGAGGGGAGGAGGTTATACACATAGTCACTCAGAGGGAGGAATATTGCCATCATGTGTGCACACACACACATATACATACACACAATTACAGCTTTCTTACTGTGGCCGGGGTGGTCTGACGATTACAGATAAACATAGGCACATGGATCGTACGCACACATGTTCAGATGCATGTCTTGCATCGTCTCATTCCCGTCCTCCCACTCTCCGAAACGCTGATCCCCGGAGGTCTGCCTGCCTCTTCGTGTCCCTTCGTAAGCATCCCTTTTCACCCAGCTTCATCTCTACAGGTGAGGAGGGGGGTCAGAGAGGATCAATGAACGCATGCATAAATTGGTAAATGAATGTGTGTGTCCTCTATACGCTCTGATGCTTTCAAAAAGACCAGTGACTGGTTCTCCTCCGAACAATTTCAGATTTAGTTTCATTACACGCACATTAAAATGACAGCAGCGGTATTTAGCGGTAAAGTCACAAATGGTCTGCAATTATGATCGGAATTAGCTCATCAGTTGTAGTTACATGACTATAACGCTAGTGTTTTCTGATTACAGTGTAAGCTTAAATTATTCAAATGCGCCTGACAGTTTGCAACATTCACAAGAGTTGTTACGTGCATAAACATGTTAGCTATCCATGGTTTTTCTTTTTTAGGATTAACATGTTTACAGCTCTCAATATCAGGGTTATTACAGTTAACCTAAACTAAAACTGAAACTAAAATAAAAGTTATTTTAGTTTAGTTTAACTTGATGTACAAAAATCACTAAAACAGACATAAAAATAAATAAAAACTGAATAGATGCATATAAAAAATTACTAAAATAACCTCAAATAAAATAAAGATTATAAGAAAAACTGTAATAGTTTCTCAATAATACTAAAATAACACTCATTATTAGTGAGACTTACAAAAAGGAGAAACCAAAACTGGCTAAAATAAATTAATAAAAATAAATATATACATTAGAAAAAAAAAAAAGTAAATTAAAATACCTTAATATTACAATATATAAAATAAAATATAAAACAATTCTACATTTTATATATATATATATATATATATACACATATACATGGCTGTCAAATGATTAATTGTAATTAATCGCATACAAAATAAAAGTTTGAGTTTGCCTAATATATGTGTGTGTGCTGTGTGTAGTTATGTATAAATATATTATGTAAAAATACACACAAATTAATGTATATATTTGAGAGATATGTTATTTACAAAATATCTTTATTTACATATAATATAAATTATGTACAAATTATAATAAATACATATACTTGTAAATATTTCTTAAATATATACATGAATGTGTTTGTACTTTATATATATATATATATACACACACACACACACATATATATATATATATATATATATACACACACATAATAATTACACACAGTACATACACATTAGGCAAACTCAAACCTTTATTTTGTATGCGATTAATCGTTTGACAGCCCTATATAATTTTCAAAAATCATGTTTTTTTCATTGTGCATTGCAATTAATCTCAATCAAACTGCAGTTGGGTTATTTTGATATAAAATAAAAATAACAACAACAAAAAAAATATACAGCTAACTAACAATGAAGCACAATAAAACATGATAACATAATAAAAAACATGATTTTTGAAAATAATAAAAGTTATGTTTTTGCAAATAAACTTCATATATATATATATATATATTATATAATAACATATTCAAATGAAAATTAAGTGTGCACATACATTATATATAAGCAAATATATCTTGTCTCAGTGAGAAAAGCAGCTTTACAGCAAAAAATGAGCTTTCCGCTCATCACTCAAAGTAAAACCTCAACGCACGCAAGTCTCACATAATCTGAAGCGTGAAGCCAAACTCTGAAGAGTTGCCCCTCTCTTGCTCCTCTTTTCTCTCTCGGGCTACCCCCTCTCCTACTAAGGAGTGGCAGCGTGTCCCTCCTCGCCCCCCTTGTTGTTGTTTTCTTGCTCAATGAAATAATCTCCCACCCCCTTCATCCCTCACCCCATGGCACCCCCCTGGCCCAGTCTAGGTCAGAGGGCCCCCCTCAGCCTGTTGCTGATTGTGAGTGCAGCGGCAGGGAGAAAAAGCACACAATTAGGCACAGATGGCTGTCTGCCTCGTGGTGCCCAGCTCGGCTCCCGCTGCAAAGGGCCATTCTGCCGCCTCTCGCTTTGCCCGCAAGTGTAATTCAAATGAGAGATCAATGAGCGTCATACTAAAAGTAACAGTTCCAATTATTCTGCCTTTTATTTTCTGTTCCTCCTGAGCGTTGTGGGGGCAGATCCTCTTTTTTTCTCTTTTCGGCGTGAGACGACGATGCCACTATCTTTTGGATTACGGAAATTCTGTTGTCAAATCGGAACGTTATCACCTTGTCTCACTCCCCTGATGATTTGAGGGGAAATAGGGTCAGATTAGCCGGGTTAATCCATAATCCCTGAATTTAGCTATTGAGGTAACCGGAGACAAATGCAAACAAGTTTGATCATGCATCGCTGTCATGCGGTTTATCTAACAGCTTTTGAATGACAAGTAACCAATCTTAGAATTAAATTTCCATTTCACTGGACGCCATATTATCAGATTTCCACTGCTATTGTACAGCATAATGTCTTCACATTCATTTGCAAGCACAATCTCATTAACACGTGCTGCCTTGTAACTTTTTTACACTACGTGCCAATTTTGATAAATTGATCATATAACTTGATTAAATTTATTTTTTTTTCACCCCAGCCAATTTCAAAACAATGCTCAGCCATGATGCAAATATGGATTATTAGTATCAATAATGAGTAAGAACTGAAAGCACTTCTGAAATCGAAAAAAAAAAAAAAAACATAACACAACCTAAAGCCTTTAAAAAAAACAACAGCCTTACAGCGTTCTCGGCTCTTCTTCACTGACAGATGTTTTGTAAATAGTAAACGATGCTAAAAATACAGCGTGCAATGTGCACAATTCGGTCACTTACACACTTTCGCCTTTTCACGGCGAATAAAAGTTTTATCGTTTAAGTATTGTCCGCTGACGTCACTTTGATTCCTTGAAGTGAGGCAGAATAAACCTTGAAAGGACTCTCCTTCAATCTGCTGTTCGTAACTAACACACACACACAAACACACTCACACACGCAGTCACTCACTCACTCACACACACCGAGACTCAATTACTGCCCAATTCCCTTCTTCATCATCTCCTGCTACACCGGCCTCTTCCAAAAGCAAATCGAAAAAGGAAAACAAAGAGCAACGTTACCTGAAGTGATACTTCGAACCCGATCGAGGCGGAATTACACGAAGTGTCAAAACTAAGGGTAAGTTTTGAATTTATTGAGAGCTGGATCAGTTATTTCATTGGAGAATCAATGTTGTGTCGCTGGCTGGCTTGATTTCTTAGCGAGGGCAGCTAACTCGATAGTTTCTTTAGGTTGGCTACGCGCGTCCCTCGAGCGTAAAAAGCGCAAAACTTGTCAAAACCGTTCGGACGGCGTTGTCGTGAAAAGCCGATCGAGGGAAATATTCCGATGCGACCGCGAATATCGCAAAACTTTACGAGCGGACACAATGTTGCGCGCTGGGGTTGTGACTTCATAATAGGAATCTGCCTTTGTGCCCTCTCTCGCTTGCGCTTTAACTGTTACGTTTTTTAAATGTAAACTGTTGGTAAACACTCCTCAGTGTATCCAAACATGTTAGAAAAGAGCAAGCGCTTCCCCGTCGTTCGTTTGGGTACGTAAAAATGTAATATTTGATTTTAGAGGGCTTATTTGAAAAGGGCGATGCGGGAGAGTCACTTGGAGGAGCTGACGCTACCTTTGGTCTGTTTAATGTCCGTCTCTCAGATGATGGCAAAAGCTAACAGCTCTTCATTGAGACAACATGATAAAAGCATTTACTTTATAATTCCGTTTGATAAAAGCTGTTAAAAGCGCACAGTTTGGTGTTTTCGACAGGGAAATCGCCTCGCTTAGTCGGAGCGGGTCGCTGGCGTTGAGTTGGAGCTTCGCGTTGCTCTTATCTTTGTTGCTTCCTTAAAGAGCAGCAGCTGCCGCCTGGCCGAGTTGTTGAAATTTATCCCTTTGTGTATATTACAATATCCTCCATTTTTTCTGCCCTCTAAACAACAAGCCTCACGCCATCTTGGTTAATTTTAACTGGCGGATCGGTGTATTCTTAGGACTCGACCTGCACATGTCGTTACAGGCAGAAAGTTTAGAAATGTCTTATGTGGTTGCGGTGACGTCATGTGAAGTTTAAGTAAAATGTGATGTTTTGCCAAGAAAGCGTCGAATTTGTTATCTCGCTTGACATTGCTGTAAAACTCAGTTTTTCGGCTAGTTTTGCTGTCGGAATGACTCGGGATGAATAAAAACAAACATTTGATGTGATCTTGAGAATCGTACGCGATGTTTAATGATTCGGTGTTTACAGGTGGAATGAATGACATCAGCACGTAATGATGTCATTTAGCGAGGTGAACTGTTTATTGTCTTTTCTTTGTTTAAAACTGACATTTTTTTAGTAGTTTAAAAATGTCGTAATTCCAATGAAGCATTACTTAAGAATGTGCTGTAACGATGAATCAGTGAACTATGGTTTCACATCCATTTCCGAGTTTTCTTTTTCCACCCCCCCTCGAATGACCAGAATCGTATTTTGATCCTTTCAAAATTAGACAGTCAGACATATTTGAATTTGTCACATGAATTTATGGCTCACGAGGTTAATAATTATTGTCTCACCGTAGTCATTTCCTCATTTAGAAGACTTAAGATGTTCTATTTAGATTATGATACGCATATGTACTTTTGTATGCAGCCTGTGTGTTCTATTTGTGCCAGATAGAGCTTTACTTAACAGTTGACCTCCCGATGTGTAAGAAGTAAGCAAGGATAGTTTCACCTCAGTAAATTTGTGGTGAATTGTGAATGAACAGTCCTTGCCACCTTCAAAAAAGCAAGTGTTACATATTTGAAAGTTTCTTTTATGCAAGTCATGAACTTTACACAATTAGTGGTCAGCGATGCAAAACCCGCTAGCTCGCCATGGGCTGGTTAAATGGCTGGACTGTGTCTGTTTTCTATCAGCAGGGCTCTGTCTCATCTAGCCCAGTGCCCTAGTCATTATGCATGGAGCAGGCTGTTGTTTTTACAGAATGCCTCAGATGGAGAAGTCAGTGTTTCCACCTCCCATCTCTTTGTCTGAGTATGTGCTTCTGCTAAAGCCATGAGAGCAGGGGAGCAGATGTTTAGCCAAACATCCTGACGCGATGCTTTTCTCTTGTGGGAATGCCGCCTCTTCCTCCCTGTTCCCGATGCATCGCCTTGACAGCTGCTTGATTTCATGGAACCGCTAAGAAGCCATTAGCGGTATCAGTGAATTGAAACGGAACAGGCTCACCCACTCTCTCCTTCCATTAGAAATGACTATTGTTGGATGTTTTTTCTTTCCTTTCTTTGTGAGTGTGTTTGTGCTTATTTGGAGCACATAGAAGATCTCTTATACACTTGTGCTGTTTTTCTTACCGTGAATTAGGGAGAGCAAATCTGTCAGGGCCTGTTTGTGCTGTTGGGGTTTGAAGGGATCTCACACTGTGCTCTCTCAAGCACACCCAGACCACTGGATGTCTGTAGCTGCGAAGAGAGAGAGAGAGAGAGAGAGAGAGAGAGAGAGAGAGAGAAAAAAAAAGAACTTTGCTCGGGGTTAGAGTGTCAGCCACACGTTTCTGTCCAGGATGTTTGTTGTTTTCCCGACAGGATATGGGTTAGGCTTGTGAGAAGATGTTCGTATCTAAGAATCCGTTTAATTTGGGATCTTTAGAAGGATCTTGTTTAAGCTCTGTTTGCATGTCTTTGTTGTTCGCACAACAACAAATGATTGTGGTGTAATGAGCTGATTACGAGAAATGTGGGCTGTAAGAAATGGGTCTCGAGTGCAGAAGCTGTCGAATCCAAGTTTAGCGCAGACAGTCTCAAATGCACATGGGTTTGGGTTTATAATCTCACTTCCTCCGAAACCGGGCACTGATCAGTGTGGTTCATTTAAAGATGATTTGAATTTATTGGATGCTCCACTCATGCTATTACATATGAATGACTGGAGAGCAGTTAAGACGCACAGCCCTGCCTGTGTCTCATAGTCTAAATGGCTCTATGGGGTTTCATTCTACATCTTATTGGATTAGACAATATTATAGTCAGCTGCAGCGTATAACATTGTGCCTTTCACTTTAACAACTTACTTTACACCCCTTTTAAGGAATTATTCACGCCTTGGTTATGTTTGGTAAATGAACTTTTTTTGTACTTTCCTGTATATTTAGCATTGTAGAATCCACTAAATTAGAAGAACGATGAACAAAAGCAAATGTAAAAACGTAGTTCATCCCTAAGCGTCAGTCTGGATAGAGACATAATTTGCAGCATCCTCAGTGAGAACCTATTGATTTTGGTTTTTAAACGTGCATCAATCATTGCACCGTTAATGGAAAAATTGATTCAAATGAACTTGGGAAAGCTCAGCCCGGATTGTCGTTTGATTTAACCGTCCTATAAAAGTCCAAGGCAGCGAGAAGTTCTCACCTGATCATAACACCTGTCATTTAAAGAGCTTGAACGCAAGCGCGGGCTTGGTTATACAAGCTGTGGTGTGCCACGTGTGTGGCCAGTAACTGCCAAATGAATCAGCCCCGAATACTCGATGCTGGAAGGTCAGCGGTGAATTTGTTTTCCGAGCAGGTTGCGTCCTTGCACTCATAACGACTTGGCAAATCACCTTGTAAATACTGACAGATACTCTTCCCCGTGCTGCTTTGCGAGACGACAGTTGGCATGACGCTGAACGGTATCATGGATAAGTGCATCTCTATCTCGACTTACTTGGCTAATGATTTATTTTGTCGTTAGCAAACAGCTTTGATTGTAGAATTTCCTCTCAACAGTTGGCTCTTACATAATAGCGGGTTATGTGGGTTGCTGTTTAGCGTGAACATTAGCGCTCGGGAGACAACTGTTTGTGTCAGCAGAAGCGCAAGTCGGTCGCGGCAGGCTTGATAATTGTGTCGCAAACATGATCTTCTTTACCTTTAGCCTGCCGGTCCGTGGTAACGAGGCAGAGGAGCCGGAGATTCGCGTTTCTGAGGACAGTTAAATGAATGGGCTTTTCTACCAGCAGCTGAAGCGGGTCACACCAAACTGACTCTGTTTTCAGATAAACACAGAGAGGACACAGGGGCCGAATTTCAGAGGCAGGCAATTAGCTGTTTTTTGGTTCAGCGTCCCTCGGGCCTCTGTTTATCATTCAATGTGAGAATATCCCTGATGAAACTCAAGGTTATTTTTGTTGGGCTGTCTGTGCGCTTGTTTTTCACAGACAAGGTGAAAGGGTTGATTTTTCCCTCAAGAAAGGCTTCATATTGAGACTTGAGAAAGCAAAATCTCCTTTGCTGTAACTTCACAGCAAGGAATTAAGCTCCGGGAAGTGTACGTCGTTCAGAATACGTGTGCATCTTTCTGCCAGCCTCCGCTGTTAATCAACGAGGCCGATCTTGTGCTCGACACCTGAAGGTCGTCATTCTGAAACCTTTCTGTGCGCCTGTTGTTCTGCTTTCCATCCCCCCCCCCTCTTTCTTTCTATCTATCGCTCTCAGCTCCTCAATGAGGGTTTGAGTGCATTAGTGATTCCGGGCAGAGGAGTATTCTGGAGAGATGAGGGCTGTTTTTTCCACCCTGCACCGGTTGTGTCTCCGGTGTTGTTTGCCCTCCAGGAGACTGTCATGTTGCCTGTGCCGTGGGTTGCCACTGCGGCGCTCTGTTCCCCCCGCTGAGATAATGGAGCCCGTGTTTGAAATGCCAGTAGTTTGGCCTATTTGTTCTAGTGCTTATCGCTATATTTGCATCCAGAGTAGAAATAGCCATGATTTCAGGAATGGCAGGAATGATGCTCCTCTTGTGGGAGAGGGCATAAGGGAGGCTGGGTGGGATTTGGCCAGAGCTGTGGGATGGGAGAGAATCTACTGCACTGTGACAGCTGACTGCAGGACATGCAGTATTTGACCCTCACGCACACATACACCCTCAAAGACATTCAGAGATTGTGCTCAAGCAGCCCCCTCTTATTTATTGATCTCGCTGCATTTAAAATCTGGTCACTGCCACCACAAAGCCTTTTCATTTTAGCTGCGCTGGCAAAGAGCACCTCAGCGCAGCAAGAATTTCTAAATTTTTAATTTGCGCAGAAAGGCCCACGAAATGACAAGGATGAGATGGAGACGGAGAGACAGAAAAAGGATTGAAAATAGAATCGTTTCAGCTGACACTGTGATTTGCTGTGGAAACCGAAGCCCTTTTTGTTTTGCGTAAAGTACAGCGTAAGCTTTTGTTTGATCTCTTACGGCACATATATGGTTAATAGGGAAGTTCAGTTAACCCTGACATGATACATAGAGTAAGGGTTTTTATTTTAGTATAATAATCTAGCCTGGTTTAAACTAGGTCTTGAACAGTAAACAAACCACTGTTGGATTAGCTGTGAGGTTTTATAAAAAGATCTCCAGATTGAGAGAGCTGGATTAAGGGTTCTAATCTGCGTTCGCGTGAAGGTGCATCATGGTGTGTTCCTGGAGTCTACAGACGCGGGATTAGGCGCTTCAGCAGGCCTCATGCGCGCCGACCCGCAACAAATGTGTGTGCGTGTGTGATTTGAGGGGGGGCGTCTGTCTCGGTCATTAGAAATTAGGCTGAGGCTGCTTTGTTTGAGGTTGAAACGGACGGGTGATTCTTTGTTTAAATAATGCAATCAGTTAAAGAGATAAGGTTAAGGACTGCAGGTTGTTTAGGTAGCAAAAGAGTGTTTGTGTCATCAGATTGTTCGGGTGAAACAGACTGCGGTGTGGCTGTTTCACATGACACTCAAAATGAGAGGAAAAACACTGCATGTGCTCTCTCTTTCTCTCACTTTCTATCTCTCTGTATTATCTCTGTTCGATGGGTAGAAAGCTGTGAAACCCGTCTGTAATATGAGCAGTCAGTAAACTTGGCAATAGCACTAGAAGAAGCCTGATCCAGAGGCCATGAAGAGCCTCTTGTTGAGTCCTTCGAGTGTTGCTGTGTGTATGATTGCGTGGAAGTGCATCTGTATGTTTGTTCTGATGGCAAAGGATCATATGGAGGCATTCTAGGGCGAAGGATGAAATGAATGGTAGAGTGAGCAGTGCATCCTTATTTGACCACGGTTTACGTGTGTGAGCGTCTCTGTAACCGAAAGCCTTGTTTTGTGCTCTTAGGGTTTTATCTGAGTGTGTGTGCACATGCATACGGGTGACTGTGCATCTGTGTGTGTTTGTGTGCTTGTAGAGATGGAAATATCCTTTGCTCCTGCAGGCTAGAATAAATCCTGTGTGAGAGCTCCCTGGTGTAATCCAAACACTGCCAGCTAATTTAAGCGTGCAGCAGGAGCAACAGCATCTTTCATGAAAACAGTGCATTCAGTCTAAAGCTCATCTTCACTTCCTTCAGACATCTATTCAGCCATCACCTTGACTTCAGTGTTACAGCTCAAAACACAACTGCTCAAAACACCACCACACCCCAACAGAGCAGCTCACCACACAACTTTACTGAACATCCCAGTAACGTAACTCAGCGAACCACCACACAACCTAATACTGTCATAATCCAACATTACAGGCCCAACACAACACCTCAACATGCCACTTGACTGAACATCCTAACTCAGTGCTCAGTCCACCACCATAACCACATGCACTTTAGCTCATTACAGGCCCGACACACCACCAGATGATCCAACCCAACATTTAAACATGCCGCTTGCCCGAACATCCCAACACAATGCTCAGTGCACCACCACAACAAAACCCTACACAAATATGCTACCAAATGACTCAAAATAACAGCTCAATAAGCAACAATAACACACCACCACAACTCAAAACTGCATCTCAGCACTCAACCGACCACCGTGACCCAACATGAAAGCTCATCACACCACCGTACTTCCACAGCAGCTCAACAAACCACCACACAGTCTATAGCTTAACTCTCCACCATTGCGCACCTTACCAACAGCTGTTCCAACACCTCAACATGACAACATTAAAATTTTGTTTTTTGGGCTTTTAGTATGAATATGTTAGCCTTAAGGTTATCTATAAGCTAGTGCACCCCAAAACAATGACAAAATTCGCATTTAGAAGATATAAGCATTTAAAACTTAAAGTCTAACTTCTGCCAGTATGGATAAACGATTTTAATGACACCACCCTGCACTTCAGAAATTTCTGTCCAGTCATATGCTCTCTATAATCTAAAGGATCCTGCTCCCTAAATAGACACTGAATCTGCAGCATAAATCAGTCACTTATTCACAAAATTAGTATTTTCTGAACAGTGAATGCCACGTAGTGCACTATATAGGGGGTTGGGAATGATTCAGACAGTGTAAATATGCATACATGTTGGGGCGAATGAAATCTGGTTTTGGACTGTTTTACACGAACCGCCGCATCGCGCATACAGCCTGCTGTTTCGGTCCAGAGACATATGTGCGAGTCCACAAAATGTATCAGACACATTTGAAATCTACACAGAACTAGTTTATAAATAGATAATGTGATATGGATGAGATTGTGGGTGTTGTACGCTGTCAAATGCAGCTTTAGGGGCCGTTCACATATCGCATATTTTGCGCGCTCAAGTTCATTATTTCAAATGTAGACGCACGGCAGCCGCGCTCATAATGGAAGTGACGCGCACGGTTTTTCCAGGCGCGTCCGCGCCGCATCGAGATAAAAACATCTCAACTTTTCAGAATGCCGCAAGCGCACCGCGGGTCATGTGACAGGAACCAACCAATTAGCTTCATCCTTTCCCGTAACAACATTGAAAGCTCAGCCAAGATGGAGAAACAGCTGATCATAGCTGTAAAGGGATAGCTATTTTTAAATAAATTTAGTAGCAGAGCTACAGCAAGCGATTTTTAGTGCAGGAAATCCGTTTGTCCTTTGCTGAAACTTCCGAGTCTTCATTGAGAGCGCAGGTCATGGTTGCTTAGCAACGGCAGATGCCACAGTGCAAGCTACAGAGCGCTTTGGAAAGAAGGTGAAAGCGGCGCGCCTAGCGTTTTCCACGCGTTTTTAGGCGCAATATGTGAACGGCCCCTTACCCAGCTCAACGGCTCAAGCTGTAATATAAACAAAATTGGCTATTTAAAAAAGGGGGCGGGGCTGCTGTATATGTCCCGCTCTGTCTTCCTGTTTCAGTTGAAATTACGTCAACACATAGAATAACGCTGCATGTTTCAGAGCACTTCAGTGGACCACACCACCACAACTCGCCACTGCATCTCAGCACCCAACGGACCACTGTGACCCAACATGAAAGCTCATCACACCACCAAACTTCCACAGCAGCTCGACAAACCACCACACAATCTAATACTATAGCTTAATTCACCACCATTACCAACCAGATGATCCAACATCACAACATGGCACTGAACATTCCATCACAATGCTCAACACACCACCATACCCCAGCACTGCACACCCAGTAGACGACCACCCGACCCAGCACTTTAGCTCAACGCACCACTAAATGATCTAACACTGCAGCTTAACACACTTCCCCCAAACCTAAACACAGCACCAGGTTACCCAAAATAACAGCTCGATACACCACTTGACTGAACATCCTAACAACATGCTCAATACACCTCCACAACTCAACACTATCTCCCACATAATCTCTAAACAACAGACCAACACACCACCAGACTACTCAACATAACAGGTCAACACAACACTTGACTGAACATCCAACACCACAACTTAACAATATAGCTCAACGCACCTTCGTGATGTAACACGAGTTCAGCACCACACCCGATTACCCATTGCAACAGCTCAATACACCGCTTTTGTGAACATCCTAAAACCTTGCTCAGCACGTCCAATACAAGCCAACACTATACACTTAGCAAAGCACCATGACCCAACACAACAGCCTAAGCCACTACCACAACCCACTCTACAACTGAACATGCCGCTTGACTGAACATCCCAACTCCACCCTAACCCAACACTACACATCCAACAGAGCACCGCATAACCTAACACTACAGCTCAACGTCCCATTTGTAAAGTCCCAACACAGTAACAGAACCCATGACCTCAACACAACAACTCAACCTATACCATGACCCCAAATTATACCCAATGCTAAATCTCAAGGGATAGTCCACTCAAAAGTCATAATTTACTCATCTCGTGTTGTTTCAAACCTATATGACTTACATTCTTTTTTTGAAGAATATTGGGAACCAAACAATATTGTAATGTTTGCTGGAAACATATTTTATATTTGTTTAAAAATGCAGGCATTTTTATGTCATTGTTGCTGCTTCACTAGATTGATGTCAGGTTGATGGCGAGAGCTTTCACATTTCGGTGTGTTGAGCTTAGGGATGATAGATGACTATCTGGTTGGTTTGTGTGTGTCAGTGTGTTTGTTCGCATGTGTGCGTGTGTGTTTGAGAGGAAGGCGTGACAGCTGCATAGGCAGCGGGATTGACCTTCACGCAGAGAAATCTCAAGGCCTGTTTGATTACACGGTATTCTGCTGCTTTGCGTTCTTTAGCACTTAACTTAATTCGCGGACAGCGTTTAATCTGCGATCGGCTTCTTTTGACTGCCAATGTTATTGTTCAGGGCCCTCAATTAGGGTACATGTTGTTCAAATAATATGGTCACATGTAAGGCTGTTATCTTTTTTTGAAACGGTGGTATTATGCCAGTATTTTTTGCTTGATATGCAACGGCCTTAAATGATGTTTGGGCACTGTTAAAATTGTGGTTTATTACATTCATGTTTACATACTACTTCCTTGAAACAACTTTGTCATATTGTCATAGAGACAATTAAATGTGTGTGTGTGTGTGTGTGTGTGTGAGAGAGAGAGAGAGGGAGAGAGAGAGAGAGTGAGAGAATTCTCAACTAGCATTGAAACATTTTAAAACACGACATGCATGAGATATCTTTGATTGACTAGTGAACAAACTTTTGAAGTGCATGTTGTCAAAAGCTCTTGCAAGGCTTAGCATTTCGCATGCATTTTACAGCATTTCATTTAAATGCTAACCTAAAGTAAAGCCTCTGATCATTTTCCCATTAGTTTGTTTGTTTTCGTAGCTGGGAGTGCCTAAAACATGTTTTCTGTTCCTGCCGTGCCTGGCGACGACTGCAGAGCTTCAGAAACTTTCCCACATGTTCTACCTTTGTTTAAAAAGCGCTCCATTTCATGTGGAGACACATGAGTGTTTTTTCTCTCTCTCTTTCGCTCACTCTTGTTCTTCCTTTTGCTTCCATCTGGTCTTCATTTCCAGCAGACTTCAAAGGTGAAGGAAATCGAGGATAGGAAATGGGTTGAATATTAATTTGGCCTTATTGTCACGAGTTGCTGTGTTCTGCACAGATGAACTTTTACCACAAACGTAAAGCCAAATTACCGCAGTGTTTAGCAATGCGTTCAAAGACGATTGCTGTGTCCTTGTGTGTGAGAGAGAGCGACTCTGTGTGTGTGTGTGTGTGTGTGTGTAGCACGGTTCTTCCATTAGCGTGTGAGTGATGACCTCCAGTGTGGGCAGTTTAAGTTATAGCGCGCCCCCTCCTCTCTCTCAGATGGAGCTAATTGTCTGGTGGCCATTTTTAAGGAAGTGTTTCCAGGTATAAGTGTTTTTTTTTTGTGCCCTCTGGATGTCCATGCCCTTTTTTCCCTCTGTATTTGTCTTTTTTCCCATCCCTTTTTTTCTCTTAGATAAACCGCAATCGGCCTAATGATGAAAGAATAAGATTATCAACAAGAGAGAAAGAGATCTGTTCGAAGGCTGTTTTTTTCCCAGTCACAGAACTCACACACAGATTCCATTTTGTCAGCTTTCAGCTGGGCATAATACAGCGATAAAAGACTCTGCCCTGCAGCCACACTGAATCATACAGAGCAAAGAGAGGGAGAGAGAGAGCAAGAAAGAGATGAGAAAGCAAGAGAAAAGGAAAGAGAAGTCTCTTTGTGCTGTGTGTGCTCATATTGTATGAAAAAAGATGAATCACTTCTATTTAGGGATCAGTTTCCTGAAACTGGACGGGTGAGACGATTCCACGGGAGATAGATTGTCGGGACTTGCCTGTGTTTCTCTGAAGGGTTGGAGCTAAACGTCTGCAGTCGTGGCAAGGTGCTCCCTAAAGGACCGGCTCCTCCGACAGGAAGTATCAACCTGGAGCAGAAAGAACAAAAAGGAAGGAAAAAAAAAAAAAGAAACCCTCCCCTCCCGTCTTTTCTCCTCGCACACCATCCTCACAGCTGCGCACAGTTTGCAGTCTATCTGAAGGGGGTGCGTTATCATTTCATCTAAATTCCTCCCCCTAGGCAAGTCAATAAAAAAAATGTAGCGTCAAGACGTTTTTGATTAGCTGGTCCTCAGGATGGATGAAGATGTTTGGGGAGAGCTCAGCACTCACAGAGCGCGCAGATTCTGGCCTTCGTTGGCAGCAGCGCCGTGTTATTGTGGTAATGATCAGGCTGAACGTGTCGTGTAGAACATGATCAACCCCACCAGCGCGCTCGCCATTATCTCAGTCTTCGTCTTTCCGAGCTGTCATTACGACTGAACTCCCCCCCCCCCCCGGTGACATCAGCTCTAACGCCGCACGTGTCCTTGGCCTCTGCGACGATGGAGCGCCTTCACTGTAGACGGATGAGTCGGATTTTGATTGACGTGTGGATGCTGTCAGTCACAGCCTGGCTCAGTGTGTAGCAAACAGTGGTAAACTGTTCCAGACATCTAACTCTGCCCAGATGGAAATGTTTTAAAGAACTAAAAAGAGGAACTAACTGCCCAGCCACAGATTACTCGGAGTGCGTCTGCTGTTCGTTTGTGGTGGTAATTTGTTTTAGCTTTTTTTTTTTTTTTTTTTTCCCTCATTGTGCATGTGGTGTTTGTTTCTGAGCACTGTGTGTATGTGCAACTTGTTATCTGTGCAGATTGAGAAGATTGGAAAACGAATCTGATTTGTGTGTCGGTTTCACCTTTGTGTCTCACTGCTGTGATGTTCCCGATAATTCTTAAGCACACGCACACACAAACAGACAGAAAGGCACACAAATGCTGTGAGAAAACTGGAGCAGGCTGGTTTTCTGTGCAAGACAGCGTGTGTGCTTGGAAAAAACGTCCCACACACCCTGGGTTTTAAAGCCTTGCTGTAATTCCAACAGGTTTAGCAGGAAAAAAGACGGAACCGGGAGCGTGTATGAGCATTCACACATTCATGTGTTTTTGCTTTGCTTGTGTGGGCATGTGAAAAGTGGTTGTCAGTGTCTTTGTGTACGTATGCGTGTGTTTTTCTTACTTAAAGCATTGGCAGCCACAGGTTGGGTGTAAACACATTAAACGCACTGTATTACTGAAACCTGTTGCCGTTGACTTTTCCCCTTGAGGCCGGAGCTTATTATTAAGTGTAATTTAGGGTACTTTACCTCAGTTTTGTTTCTGTGACCAAATGTGCCATTAAAACACTTTCCTTTCTGTTTCTTTTTCCGGTCTCCTACAGGTGGACAAGCAGTGATGTCACACAGCTGAGGACATTCCCACTCAGTGAGTATTTGTGCCATAATGCTTAAGTTGTCATCATATTTTTTTATTTTTTTTTTTTTTAAAACCTTCCCTCTCTGACTTTGCATTTGTTGCAAGACCAGTTCTCCAGTTTTGAAGTCATTTGTCACGGTTATGCACCTCTGTGTTTGTTTCGGGTAATTGGACGCTGTAACCGAAAAGGGTGAACACAGATTCAGCCGATTTAAACCTAATTTAATTTCGTTCTTAGGATGTGAGCCTCTCTTTTCACCCCTCTCCCTCCCAATTAGCTGAAACAAAGCTCTCCAAAGGCAATTGTTAGGTTGACATTTCTTAAGCGTGCTTTGTTTTTATGTTGTATTTGTAAAGATCTTTAATTTGGCAATTCATTTTCACAGCCGAGTCTCTCGAAATGAACCGCAGCGGTGAAGAGAGTTTGTGCTTTGGAACAAACAAATCAGCCGGTTTCTCTCTCTCTCCCTGTGTGGGCTCAGGCTAATTGGTAGCGCGGATGCTGGTCGCGGTGTTAGCGGTGATGCTAGGCGGGCGGCAGCCTCTCAGGGCTCTCTGCTCGGCTGCATCGTTTCATTCCCCAGCTCCCTGGTGGTTTGAGAGAGTGACAGAAATACAAGGACGTTTCTTTCCACTCTCTCGCCGTCTCCTTCTCCCTCTTCCTCTCATTCTCTCTGTCTATACCACTAACAAGTGACAATGTAGAGTTTGAGTTCTGGAGTGCTTAAAGACTGAGAAACGGGACTGCAGCTGCCTCAGGTGAACATGCAGCTGTGTGTAGACCAAGTGTTTCCTCAGATGTGCGTGTGTGAGTGCGAATGTGTCTGTGTGGTGGTTTACGGATGACTTTTATTAGAAAAGCGCTCCATTCACACTCCAGAGGAAACTATATATATGGAAGGAAATATAAGGATGGCGAGAAAGAGAGAAAAACAGAGACAGACAAAGACAGCGAGACAAAGGCTCTCAGCTCCTCAGCTACACATCACTGCGGCCTCTCGCATTGGCAGCAGTCACTGCCACCGTCTCAGCCATCAATAATGGTAATGGAAGCTCCATCCGAGCATTGATTTCTGGGAATTGTAGGAAGGCGTGAAGGGTCATCCGTGCTCAACGGCTCTTGCTCGTTTAGTGAAGGCGAGACGGGTCAGGATTTCAACATGAATCACACTAACATTCCTGTATGTCTGACTTACAAGGCAATCATGCTTTGAAGGCAGCACCGTGCATGTCCTTTTAATGCCAAGGCATTGCCCTAGAAAAAAAGTAAAAGGAAAAAAAAAAATTGGAGAAAAACTTGTTTTTGGGGCTGTCAGTTTAACACCTTCGTTTACTACAATTAATTACAAAAAATAAGGTGTTAAAAGAATTGACACATTTAATCATGCCCTCTGACTTACAGGCAACATGCTTCATCAAATCGCATTAGCAGCCGGCAATAAATAACAAATATGGAGCATATTAAAAAATTGTTTAAAAAAACTTAAAGGAAAACTTGAAATAAGATGAAAAATTAGCTTAACTAAATTGAACTAAACTGAAATACACGAGTTTCAAGCACATAACAAAATAAAAAAAAATAAAAAAAAAAACCTATAAAAAGCATAGAAATTATACAATTAATTTACAGAAGCAGCTTTTGTGTCTTTTCAGTGGTTTACTCATCTATCACAATAATTTAACCTTTGATTTATTTTAATTTGTTAACTTTTCTGAGCAAATATTGAGATATGCTGTTAATAGTAAAACTATTAAAATTGTTTAAAAAAAAAACTTGAAATAAGATAAAAAATTAAAAACAGCTGAAATAAACGGGATATGTATGGCAACATTGTCATGGGTTTGATTCAAAATTCAAGAAAATGTAAAATAAGTTGCTTAGGAATACAAATATGGAACAAAGAGATACGTCTGTTTTAATAGTAAAACTATTAAAAACTGTTTAAAAAAATAAAGATTACATGAAAAACTTGAAATAAGATTAAAAATTAAAATAACTGAAATGAACAAGTTTCAAGCACAAAACAAAATTACTAAAACATGAAAAAAATTGGAATGAAAACTAAAAATAAGTACTATAAAAATCATAGAAATAATACAATTAATTTACAGAATCCACTTTTGTGTCTTTTCTGTGGTTTACTCATCTACCACAATAATGCAACGTGTTTGATTTATTTTAATTTGTTAACTTTTCTTGGAAAATATTGAGAGATGCCATTAATTGTGACATTAATTTATGATCTGCATAACATGCAATCAATTTCCTTACAATTTGAAATTGATTTGATGGTTTGTTTTTCTTCAGAATGTTATATAATATACAGGTTCCTGTTGCTCAAACAGGATATGTATGGCGACATCAGTGTCATGGGTTTGATTCAAAATTCAAGAAAATGTCAAATAAGTTGCTTAAGAATACAAATATGGAACAAAGAGATATGTCTGTTTTAATAGTAAAACTATTAAAAATTGTTTAAAAAAAAAGATTACATGAAAAACTTGAAATAAGATGAAAAATTAAAAATAACTGAAATAAACAAGTTTCAAGCATATAAAATTACTAAAACATGAAAAAAAATAGAATGAAAACAAAATGAATACTTTAAAAAGCATAGAAATAATACAATTAATTTACAGAATCCACTTTTGTGTCTTTTCTGTGGTTTACTCATCTGCCACAATAATGTAACGTGTTTGATTTATTTTAATTTGTTAACTTTTCTCAGAAAATATTGATATATGCAGTTAATTGTGACATTAATTTGGAAGTGATTTGATGGTTTATGTTCAGAATGTTATATAATATACAGGTTCCTGTTGCTCAAACAGCATATGTATGGCAACATCAGTGTCATGGGTTTGATTTAAAATTCGAGAAAATGTAAAATAAGTTGCTTAGGAAAAGTGTCTGCCAAGTTCATAAAAGTAAATATAGTGTTAACTGATATTAGAAACTAAACAAAAGCATACTGCAAGGGTATCGGTTATAGGGATGAGCTTTCCTTTCTCACGAAAAAAGAAAAGGAAGGAACAAAACAAAACAGTGCTTGGACACCCGGAGGGAATTACAAAAGTTTATGGATGGAGAGAATATCAACCAGTCTCTTTGGAGAGTTGAAATTGTAAAGTAAAATCAGGTCTGTCAGGACATATCGAGGAAAAACACTCTCTATCCTTTTGGTTCTGAAATGGAGGTTATAAGTTGTAGTCACTGAAAATGCTAGAGACTATATGGAAGAGAGAACTGAGCTTTTGCAATCTTGCCCAGGGGCAAACCAGCTATTTATTAGCGCACATGTTAAACCCTCTCTCTTCAAAGCAAACTTTCCTCCCAGCCTCCCACAGAGGGGGAAAGAGAATAATAAAGCAGAGGAAATGGCATTTCTCTGCACAAAGTGGATAGGAGTGTGTTCAGTGTAACCAACTACTCTTTATTTCGAGTAGAGAAAGAAGCGGAAAATAAAAGCAAAGGAAGACAAAAGAGGGTGGTGAAAGGGAAAAAAAAGAGGCAAGAGAGTGTGTTTGAGCATAGATCTTGGCCAGGCAGTGTCAGGCTCCTGGCCTCTCTCTTTCTCTTTCCCGCGTCCCTGGGGACGGCTCATAGCTCATACTTCCTGCTGGAGAGATCTTGAGCAGGAATCATGGTAGAGGGGTCTGTTTTCATTGCTGGTGCTGTGCAGTAGGAGTGTGTCTGTACTTGTGCGTCAGAGGCAAAACATACCGGTTGTTTGATACAAATAATGCAGGCCTGCTGGATTTTGTGCGCGTGTGTGTGAAAGGTGTAATGGACCCCTGCCTGAACTCTGCTGGGCCCTCCAGATCCCTGGTGAGAGTTATTACCTCAGTACAAAATGCTGGACACACACACACACACGTGCACACACACAGTTTGAAACGGGGTGCCTCAAGTGTCTGTCATTGGCCCTTTTTTGTTTTCTCCCTCTCTTTCTCCCTCTTCTCAACGCTTGCGATTTTACTGTTCCTTCTTGTCTTAAATATTTATTCCCGGCCAGGGTACGAGGCCATGCTGATTCCGACTGTACTGAAGGATACCACAATAAATACTGAATCTTCCATAGAGAGATAGAATGAGTCAGTTATGAGGCAGTTAATATTCAGAGTACATCATAAACATAATCTCCTATTATCTTGCCTTAGCCAGGCCCCCCACTTGCATAAGTGTTATCATCTATGGTTTCTACACATACAGTATACACGCACACAATGTTCTCATATGCAGTGGATAGACGCTATTCATTTGTTGTTGCTTTAAAGTGGCAGCGCAATGACAACATAAGCCAAAAATAACAGTATAGGAACATGTAGGCACTCCTGTATCTATCTCAACTAGAAAGATAGATAAATGAACAGAAAATAGAAGAGTTAGAAGATGGAGCTGAGAGTGCGGGAGGCAGAGAGAGAGAAAAGGAGAGGGGGGAAAAACATCCAGAAGGTCAGGATCAGCGGGTGGCCATCTAAGGGAGCGACATGGAGAGACTCCGATTGAGTTTCACCCGCCCCGTTACCGTGGAGATCCATCCAATAATACCACCCTATCCACAGCAGAATCACTATAATACACTACACCTACAACAGACTGACAAATAGTGCACTGGCTAAACTGAGACAGCCACAGCAGGCAGTGCTCAAATCTGAAGCAATATCTCGCTAATGCTCCGTATGAATCCACGTACTTTGCTTCAACAGCACAAATGTTTTAACTCGGCCCAACCCGAAGACAGGTGTCCTTTTGAAATAATGAAAACTAACCATTTGTTGATTGTAGTTCACTGTAGAACCATATGGGAGTGCCAATGCGGTTGCCATGTTTTTGGATTGCAGATAACACCAAAACTATCAGATTTGCAGGTAGTAGGTACTTGATCTTTCGTAACACCTTCTGCTTAAAAACAGATGCAAGAAACGAATCCAAGAATCAAAACGGACACTAAGCCTTGGGGCTTTTCAGAGCAACTCGGCATAAAAGGACAAGCGCTTTATCACCACTGCTCTTACAAACTTACTGAAACGGCTCGAAATTAACCAGCAGTCACCTTCAGGCTTTCTCCACGCGGCCACTTATGCCATTAAGCAAGCAACAGCTGAGTGAAAAATATTTGATTTTGAGTCATTTTCTTCCCTCCTGAGTGGGTAAATGACCATTCGCTGCCACCACTGTATCCCTTGAAATGGCTTTTTCCTTAGATGAAGATGAATCATGAAATGTCATTTTTACACTTGAAAAACGACAAGTTGAAATGGCAGATACTCATATGCTTTAGATGCTACTTACACCACTTTAAGCTCTTTCAGGCCTCTTTCAAAATTTTACCAATGTTAATAAATCAATTATTATACAATGAAATGTCATTAGACGATAATTATTGTTAAACGCCTAGTCAACACTAGGCCCCTTACAGACATAAAGAGAGCCAGACCAAAACCACTTCCAGTTTAGACCCTCTAAGATCCAGTTCTAGAATATGACGCGTGAGGCCTAGAATCTGACAAGGACCATATAATCAACGAATCATCTAAAAAAATGCTGAACTCTGAACAGCTTAGGTAATGTCTGGGACTTTCCACAAATGTTTTTTTTTTCTTTCAGTAAACGGTGGAGTTTAACTTCAGAAACTTTAGGAGGTCTGACTAAACTTCATGTGGGTTGTTTACTTTCTGTTTTAGATGAGGTTTGCAATTTTTACAATCCTGATATCAGACATTCTGATATGTCTAAATGTAGATAAAAACCTTCATTATTGTGAGTTTTATTTTTAGTATTAAATCATCACTAAATTATGTAGTCAAAATGTATAAAAGTAACAATAACAGACAGTAACATCAAATAGCAGCACTGTTCAAACTTAGATTAGATTGTCAATGTACAAGTTTATCTAGTTAAAAAAATAAGTCATGGGCCAAGCATACTGAATTTGTGGAAAGTGCCACGGAATTCATGCAAATTCTATGCAATAGTGAAGACCTTAAAGGTCCACTAAAGTATTTTAAAACAAGCAGCATTATTCTATGTGTTTCTATGTGTATGTAATTTCAACTGAAACAGGAAGTCCCTTCCCCTTTTTTAAATAGCCAATAGCGATTTGTTTATATCACAGCTTGAGCTAGAGCCGCTGGGTAAAGCCACATTTCTCATCAACGTCGCATTATCTATATATAAAATAGCATTCTATGTAGAATTCAAATGTGTCTGATACATTTTGTGGTCTGCGCCAACTTGCGCATATGATCAGCACCGTGCTATTGCGTCTCTGGACCGGAGCAGGCCTTGTGTGCGTGCTACAGCTGTTCATGTGACACAAAGCAAAACCAGACTTTGTTCGCCCCGACAGAAAGCATATTTACACTGTATAGTGCACTACATCCCATTTACCATACAGAAAATACAAATTCTGTGCACAAGTGACCAATTTCAACCACAGCTTTAGCGTCTTATTTATAGTGTAGGGGGCGCATCGGATTCTAGAGAGCATTTGATTGGACAAAACGTTTGATGAGAAGCTGAAGTGAAAGGTGATGTCATCAAAATCTTTGATCCATATTGGTGGAAGTTAGAGATTATAAGTTTTAAATGCTTATATCTTCTAAATGCGAATTTTGTTATTGTTTTGGGGCACACTACCTTACAGATAACCTTAAGGCTAACATAGTCATACTAAAAGCCAAAAAACTTTTTGATTTCACAGGGCTTTAAGAACATTAAAGACAGACTTCTGTCTTTTTTATGAGATCTAGACCAAGGGCTCAAGACCAAGCGCACGCGATTAAGACCCCGACTAAGTGATTCTACAAGTCAGCATCCATCAAAACGCCTTGACTGGAGCACGTTACCTCATGTGATTAGTCTGGGCGAACTTATTTCCGTCATCAGCCGGTAGGGTTTATTGTGTCGTTTGTAGAGACAAGAGGTTGAGATGATTTGGTAGATGGGCGAAACGCATCGAACATAGCTCCTTTCTTTCTGATGCTGGTGTACGTGTTTGTGTGTATGTGTTTTCCCGTGCTGACGCTAAAAGCGGCGTGAGGACGGATCTGAAGGAGTAAGCGCTGGAATACTAATGAACAAACAGAAGAAGAGGCTGTGTGCTCCCGTCTACCTCTCTGCAGTGGGCTCACTCGCTCCTCTCCCTCGCTCTCTCCCTTCATCTGCACCTCTCGCTCACACAGAGGATAAACTGTGTACATGATGACATTTACACCGCAGTTGCACGCAGAGGGAGTGTGTGTGCGTGCGTTAGTGTGTGTGTGTGTGTGTGTGTGTGAGTCCTCTCATTCCTCTCCCCACCTCTGTTTTTTTCCCTGCTCTTCCTTCATTTTGCTCTGTGCTCATCTTCTCTCCATCTCTCCTTCTCTCGCTGTGTGTGTTCAGCACAGGATGCGCACCTCAAGGGAGCGCACACACACACGCACAGGCCATTATTTATGTCTTTTTTGAAGGGCAAATATAAAAAGGAGTGGCTTTGCTTTACTGCCACAAATTTGACGCGCTGGCTGTGAATCCAAACACACACTTACGACTCTTACTGAACAGTAGCCGTAAACTGCGTGTGTGTGTGTGTGTGAAGGGAAAAGCGGCATCACAGCTTACATGCTTGACTCTGTAGGGTTTATGTTCCATTTAAAGTGTAAAAATGTGAGGTGCGATGAGGGGGTGTGTGTTTTTGAGGTCGGCCGGCGGGCGTCTCTCCCTTCTCTCAGAGGAATCGGGCAGTTAAGGGCAGTTAGAGGGGCTCTTGGGGAGGTTGGGGGCCCTCAAAGAAGGTTAAAGAGATTCTATTGAATCTAATTGCCCCCCCTTTCTCGCACAGCAAGATTTGACCTCTCATAAACACACCTTTCACACCAAGCACACACTTTCTTACACCTATCTCATTCACACTCCTAGACATAAACACACACACGCACACACAGCTCTAGAATAGCAAGCCACCCAGGGGTCTCCCTCCCTCGACCCAGGGTATTTAGAGAGAACCCCGCGGCAGGCCCTGAGCTCAGAACGGGAGCCTGGACGATCTGGATCCAGGGTGGTCCGTGGAGATTCTTCGAGCATATCAGGGGCTTTTTGTATTCTGGGTGTCCAGGGAGAGCTCATTACGCTGGGTATGCGTTCGCAGAACCTCCCTCACCTCTTGGAAATAGAGAGAGAGCTGCGATACTGGACCTCAGGGAGGTCATTACAGAAAGAGAGGCTGAGATAGAGAAAAAAAAACAAGGAGAGAGGTGGGTATGGAGTCTTAGAAACAGAAGCGATGAAGTTTCCTGATTCGTGCCCACGGTGGAGGTCTCTGAGTGCGATTTTGGGCAGCTTTGCTGCTTTCGTTTATAGCGGTAGTGGAGAAAGGATGTGCAGAAGAAGGGAACAGGACTGGCAAATGATGCCAGGAAGACATGAACCGGAGCACCACGGCTCAATAGCTACAGACACTCAAATATTCTTGTGGTTATCAGATTGATGGCTCATGTCTTCATGTAAACACCTCAATCAATCCAATTGATCCCAATCTGAATTAAATTTCGATTGGGATTGAAAGGGGTGATATAGACCTGAAATAATCTGATCAATTGGGAAAAAAAATGAGCATGTAAATGCTTGAACCTGACAATCTTCTCTTCTGGATTTATGTAATCAAGGTAAAAATGACAAATAATTACATAGTTATGATAGACAACTGTTTTCGCTTTTCGCACTCACAGGATGAGGTTTCAGAGCAACTTACAGATGTTTGACTCACAGGATGAGGTTTCAGAGCAACTTACAAATTTTTGGCCACTAAATGAACAGTCAGAATCAGAAGTATTTCAGACAATTCGATAGCAAGTGATGCACAAAATTTCTGATTAATTTTGCATTCTCTCCAAAACATAAAAAAGTGTCAGCAGTTTTTAGTAGGGACACAACAGGGGGAACACGATTACCATTTAGAAATGGCCAAATATCGTCTGGTTTATCAGTCTATCGTTAATCAGGGTGGAGGTTCAGAGCGGTAGATACAACATGAGCGTTTCTCCGTCATATCTGGCTATTGTTTACAGCTCACAAGGGTCTTGAGTGTCAGGGGGGAGGGACGGATGGTTTGGCGTGCAGATGGTCCAGGGAAGAGGGGGGCATTGTGTCTGTGTGTGGGTGATGTGCAGGGAGATATTTAGTATTTTATTGGTCTGTTCCAGAGGACCCAGCTGCTAGGTCATTCCCTGCTGGCACACACGGAGAGGGAGAGAGATGGCGAAAGAAAATACAGAGAAAGAGGGGGCATTAGTGTAGATGTCGATGCGAGCAGAGAGGATTTAAAGCACAGAGGAGAGAAGAAAAGTGAAAAATCAGAGCTAGGATGAGAGAGAGCGAGACGGAGAGGAAAAAAGGGAGGGAAGGAGCGGGAGAGAAAGGAAAAGAGAGAGGAGAAAAAAACGAGGGAGGGAAAGAGAGATAAGCAGCGAGCGAGTGAAATGTGTCCGCCGTGATCCATCAGCCCTGCAGCCACACTAATCACAGGTGGAATTCAGCGAGCTCTTTAAAACGCTGCCTCTCATTTCAAACCCTGCCCTCAGGCTCTCTGTGTGTGTGTTTAGAAGTGTGTCAAAATCTCTCTGCTTGCCCTATTTTGTGTCTGTTTGTGTGTGTATTCCACAGTGTGTGTTGTAAGAGAAAGACGGGGATCTCACGAGACGGCGCGTGTAGGTTTGTGTGTATGCGTGCATATTTCTGCATGTGTGTGCACCTGTTTGTGTGTGTAAATCCCCCAGAGACGATATCTGGCTCAAACAGCTCCAGTGATCACAGATTGTGCCGTTACTCTGTGCGTGTGTGAGCGAGCAGAAAAGAGATGGAGCGCAGAGGAGAGAGGTGCGAGTGTGTGTGTGTGTGTGGGGAAGAGAGGGCAGAGCGTCTTTGTGTCTCTACCTATCCCATCATCCCGTTCAGCTCAGCAGAGGTGACACCAAGGTGAGCGTGAGCGCTCTCTCTCCTTCTCCATCACACCAGCACTGCCTCTTGCCCTCCCTCCCCTCCTCTCCTTCTCTCTCTCTCCCTCTCTCGCTGTGCCTCTCTGCACGGCTCAGTGGCAGATGGAGGCTGTGTCAGCAGGGAGAAATGGCCATTCACACACTCCTTACACACACTCTCCCTCTCTCTCTTTCTCTCTCCTGCTCTATCGGGATGAAAAATTTTGGCCGATACGGATAGCTGATAATTAACTGATACTGAAATAAGAGAAAACTCTTATATTGGCAGATACTGATATTACCTATCTATCTATCTATCTATCTATCTATCTATCTATCTATTTATCTATCTATCTGTCTATCTATCTGTCTGCCTGTCTCTCTTCCTGTCTATCCATCTCTCCACCTTGATCCTATCTATCTATCTATCTATCTATCTATCTATCTATCTATCTGTCTCTCCACCTCCATCCTATCTATCCATCTGTCTGTTTGTCCATCTGTCTCTCTTCCTGTCTGTCTGTCTGTCTGTCTATCTATCTATCTATCTGTCTGTCTGTCTGTCTGTCTTTCCACCTCCATCTTATTTATCCATCTATCTGTCTGTCCATCCGTCTGCCTGTCTCTCTTCCTTTCTATCCATCTATCTATCTATCTATCTATCTATCTATCTATCTATCTATCTATCTATCTATCTATCTATCTGTCTCTCCACAACCATCCTATCTATCCATCTGTCTGTTTGTCCGTCTGTCTCTCTTCCTGTCTGTCTATCTATCTATCTATCTATCTATCTATCTATCTATCTATCTATCTATCTATCTATCTATCTATCTGTCTATCTATCTGTCTATCTGTCTGTCTGTCTGTCTGCCTGTGTATCCATCTTTCCACCTCCATCTTATCTATCCATCTGTCTATCTGTCTGTCTGTCCGTCTGCCTGTCTCTCTTCCTGTCTATCTATCTATCTATCTGTCCGTCTGTCCGTCTGTCCGTCTGTCTGTCTGTCTGTCTCTCTGCCTGGGTATCCATTTTTCCACCTCCATCCTATCTATCCATCTGTCTGTCTGTCTGTCTGTCTGCCTGCCTGCCTGCCTGTCTGCCTGTCTCTCTTCCTGTCGGTCTATCTATCTATCTATCTATCTATCTATCTGTCTGCCTGTGTATCCATCTTTCCACCTCCATCTTATCTATCCATCTGTCTATCTGTCTGTCCGTCCGTCCGCCTGTCTATCTATCTATCTATCTATCTATCTATCTATCTATCTATCTATCTATCTATCTATCTATCTGTCTGTCTGTCTGTCTGTCTGTCTGTCTGTCTGTTTATCAATTTATCTGTTTATCTGTCTTTCTAACTGTCTGTCTGTCTGTGTGTCTGTTTATCAATTTATCTATTTATCTGTCTGTCTAAGTGTATGTCTGTCTGACTAGCTGTCTGTCTGTCTGTTATCTGCTTTTAATGTCCAGTCAGACCAGTGCAATATATAGGTGGCTGATATCAGTATGTTCATGGTTACATATCTGTATCTGTCTATCTGTAGGTGGCTTATAATCAGTTGGTCCTTGTGTTAGTGGTTGGCTTCTTTTGGTTCAGCAAACATTAGTAGATACTGTCACATCTTTCTCAGTTGCGTCACTACGGTCACAGCGCATCTGGGTCTCACCTCTTTGCACAGGTGTGTGAGCGTGTCACGCAGGTCAAAGAAGTGGAAATGTGCGATCATCATTTTGTGTTAATACAGCTATTAAAACTCAAGGTGAGCTTGAGATAGAAAGGTCGGAATGAGTGGGGGAGAGGGAGACTGAGGAGACGGCAGGAGGAACAAACGATGCACAAAGCGGGTGACAGCGCAAGCTGCTTTAATATGTATGTATTGCAGGTTGATGGTTGATTTCATTAGCAAATCTCATTGTTATGCATGGATTGTTCTCCTGCAGCAAAATGAATATTGCATTCACGCCGCCCGTAGGTTTGGACAAAAACGTTTGGATTTTTAACTGCAGCCTTAAGGAAAAAACAAAACATGTTTTATGAGGTTTTCCCTCCGTTTCTCGCTAGATCCAATTGATGGCAATTAAAAGCATTTAGCGCGTTGTCATTCACTATAGATGAGGCCTTGCGTAGAGAAAGAGGGTTTAATGTGTTTGCCCCTGGTTTTGTGTCTCTGACATGTTTAATTGTAACCAAATGCCCGTCTTTGTCTTTCTGTGTGTGTGTGTGTGTGTGCGTTTGTGTTTTGCTCTTTCAGCTGGGTGTTTCTATGGAGGTTGTGTGTGTTGTGGCTGTTTGAGAGCGTGTGAAATAAGGGGTTGATGTTAGTGCGTGTGAAAATGTGTGATATTAGAGTGTGTTTTGTGTTAATGACAAGCCTGTATAGCCAATCTCAGGTTGTATAACAGGACTTTTGAGCTGTGCTCGGTCTCTGGTGAATATAGAGGTCTGTGTGTGTTTGTGTGTCTGTGTGTGTGTGTCTCAGAGGTATTAATAGCCTGACCAGGCACAGGAAAAAAAGACTCATGTTTTTCCATCTGTTTTCACAGGAAACAGTCAGGACGGATTATCTCTTACACACACACACATACACTCTCACACACACAAACTCTCTCTCTCTTTTTCTTTGGGCTAATGATCTGATGGCTATTGCAGCACATCTCTGGTTTTCTGTGTGGATTATGGAATCATTTGAAATATGGACGTTACACTTTCCATTCGGATATTCTGGTTTCTCTGTCATATTCATCAGAGTGATTCAGAGAGAAATAAAATCGTTTCTAGACTCACATTTTCTGCAAATCTCAGTGAAGCTGATCAAACTGACGGAGGTCTGAAGTTCGTGAATCAAAAGCACATAGCGGCCACACACACTCAAAACCACCGTGTTATTTGCTTTCAGGCAAAACACACATTTTTGTTTGAGAAATAAGAGAGAGCTCAGACTCTCGGCCACTCTGACTAAAGGTTAGTCACACACTTGAGCAAATTCACAGGTGGGAATAGAGAAAGGTGTGTGAAGATGACTGTTCGCTGGGTGATTACAGGAAAGCTTATAGTAAGCACACCCAAACAGACACAAGAACAATGTGTGCACAGGAACACACACACAGAGTGGGCTTCGAAGTGTGAGACCACAGTAAAATGCTTGTATTTTGCATCACATATATCAGTATTTACTGAGAAAAGGTATATTATTGATGCAGATTAATGCATTGAAAAGGCATTACAAAAAGTGGCTTCAAATTCTTAATATACATATTTTTTTTATACCTAAGCCAATCACTGGCCACGTATTCTTTCATTTTAATAGTTGGTTTTGTACATACTGGTAGGCAACTCTTCCCGTTATGTCACGTCCTGTTGTTTTTAGGGTCGCGTGCCATGAGTGTTTTTTTTTATTTTAAGATATAAAAAATGATGTTGTCATTGTAATAACAATCAGAGTGAAAATGAACATGAATTTAATGAGAGCAGCACTAGAGCTGATGATCATGATTTGAGAAGGATCCAAAGAGCATCTTGAGCTTCAGCTGAATCAAGAACATCTGCACAAAGACACACAAATCACAAATTTGCTTCATTTTTATTAATGATCTAGTAATAGTGCAAATCATCATACACTGTTAAAAAAAAAAAAAAAAAAGCCCTGAGGCTCTTTCTAGGTTTTAAGTACAAATCTATATTTTCAGTGTGGTCTCAGACTTTTGGACTCCACTTTACATACACAGACTCTCACTGGTCTGTTGATATCTTTTGCAGAAAAGGCGCAGATTGTGTCCAGCCATCTGCTATTGAAAGAGCACATGCTACAGTGTCTGTCAGTGCATGTGTTTTAGAGCTGAAGGGAGAGATAGAGAGAGAGACCTGTCAGATGCAGCCACATTCAACAAATCCAAACACATTTCCTTCATATCATTAGAACAGTTAAACAGTCTAGCGTAATGCTTAAAAGTGATCGCCTGTTGCTTCACAGGACTGCAGTACCAGTATATGTCTGTGTGTGTGCGTGTGTGTGGGGATAACGGCCTTTGCTATTAGTGTGTCTCAGTGTCAACAAATACACACATTCTCAGTTTTTCTCAGTATCTCAGTGATTTGCAGCGTTGTAGCAGTACAGGAAGTGCAGCATCGACTTGCGGTCAATAGTGAAAGTAAGTGTATGTGTGTGTGGCAGGGGGCTGCTTTGCTATACTCAGGGTAAAAATGAGGCCAAATCAAACCAAACCATACCTTGGGCTAAGCTAAAAGTGATTAATGCGTAATTAATAATAAATGGTTACACTTTAGTGTACAAACCAGTTCTTACTATTAACTAACTGTTAACTACTTTTAATGACTTTTGCCTCAGTACACTCCTAATTTGCTGCTTATTAATAGTTAGTAAGGTAGTTGTTAAGTTAGGTATGGGGTCGAATCAAGGGATCTAAAATATGGTCATACAGAGTAAGGTATTAATATGTGCTTAAAATATGTGCTAAATACTAATAAACAGTCAATAGTAATATGCATGCAAGTAGTTAATAGTGAGAATTGGTCACCATGATATACGTGTGTGTGTATGTGTGTATATATAGTATACTACTATAAAAAGTTAAAAATATCTATAATAATGACAAGTGGTCACTATAATATAAATATATATGCATGTGCGTGTATGTGTATATATAGTATACAAAAAAGTTAAAAATATAAAAAGTTCTTGTTTAGAGCTGTAAAAACGGTGCAAGAACAAAGTAAATGATAAATAAAGTTTTAGTTTTTAAATTGTAAAATTTAAATGTTTTTACAAAAATTGTAAAAAAAGTTTTTTGTTAGGGTTTGGGTAACAGTTAAGTTACAGTATTTTTAACCAGCTGTGCATAAAAACAATAGATATATAATAGTGAGGATTGGTCACTATAATATACATATATAAGTGTGTGTGTGTATATATAGTATACGAGTATAAAAAGTTAAAAATTTAAAAAGTTTTTGTTCAGGTAGGTAAAACACTGAAAACGGTGTAAGAACAAAGTAAATAAAGTTTTTGTTTTTAAATCGTAAAAATACACAAAGTTTTTTGTTAAAGCTTGGGTAACGGTTAGGTTACAGTATTTTTAACTAGCTGTGCATAAAAACAATGGATGTTTATGCAGTGTACCCATTTCGACAGATAAGTAAATGTGTGTGAGTGTGTATGTATATATAGTATACTACAATAAAAAGTTAAAAATATATGTAATAGTCACTATAATATACATATATATGCCTGTGTGTGTGTGTGTGTATGTATGTATATAAAGTATACTAGTATAAAACGTTCTTGTAAAAACGCTGTAAGAACACAGTAAATAAAGTTTTTGGTTTTAAATTGTAAGAATGCACAAAGTTTTCTGTTAAGGTTTGGATAATGGTTAGGTTACAGTATTTTTAACTAGCTGTGCATAAAAACAATAAATGTTCATGCAGTGTGCCCATTTAGATACATAAGTAAATGTGTGTGTGTGTAGCATTTCAAAGACAGTTATTTTTTGTCAAATGTACGGAGACTAAACACTCTGTCACAATCAAAGCAGGAGACATGAATACCGTTGTAAGCCGGGTGTGTGTGTTTTTGTGAGATAGTCGTGTGTCATGTTCTCTGATAACGTCTTGAAAGGATCAGCACGAACGGAATGTTTAAACAGCGAGAGAATATTTACAGGTACATCTGTAAGACGCACAGCTGCAACCGCTGTGCGAGTGATAGAGATGTGACTGTTTGCCTGTCAGGTGATTTAGGAGACCATTAAGGGCATAAACCATCAGCTAATTTTACCACCGCAGTCTATTACATTCATTAAACTACATCAGGATGATTCAATCAAACGCATCAAACAGGTCCATCTGTGGAGACGAGTGTGTGTGTTTTCTCTTCCCTCCCGCCGCTGTGGTTTTTCGCGAGGGTATCGGGTAATGGTATACTCTAAACTAACAGCGACCTGCGCTCTTCCCCTGATCTGATCGTCTGTAATGGCAGACACACACTCACAGCTCTCAAAGATGGCCGCCTCCACGAGGATGACAGTGCGTTTGTTGTTCTCGCTCCGAGGAGATTGGAATGTCAGGATACGTGAGCCGAGCGAGAGAGAGAGAGAGAGAGACGGCTGTGTTTTCTCTCGCTCTGTATCTCTGCAGGCTGTCTTCCTGGTTGTGAGTGAGGCGTGAAGGATGTGTGCTGCCCCTCCCCTCCTTCCCCTCCTCTTCCTCCCGCCCCGCGCTCATCTGATTGGCTGAAGGGACAGAAATGGAAACATTATTCGATTCCGTCTCCTCAGAGGTCAGCGACCCCTCTGAACGCTCTAAAGACTGAGCTCAGCATTTGGCTGTGGGACGGCTCAATGTTAATGAATGTTTAAAGAATAGCTAAAAAGCTCAAAGAGAGAGAGAGAGAGAGAGAGAGAGAGAGAGAGAGAGAGTTAGAGGGAGACAACAGAGTCCATGTTAAGTAAAGTGCGAAGAACCCTGTACAGAATGGAACACAAACCTGCTGCTTACTAGATACTGCACAGCATAAACTGTGTACAGCCTACTGACATTTTTAAATAAGATGTGAAACAGTAGTATTTTAATATTTATGAGAGATAAATAGGGCTTAATGAGAGATAATTTAGTATTAATGAGAGATAATGAGGAAAAAATGGATTTGAGAAAAAAATGCCAATTTTCCAGATAAAAAATGCATTTTATTACTATTAATACTACTAATAATAATAATACTTATTATTATTATTATTATTATTATTATTATTAAGTAAAAATATTTACTTAGTTTGCCTAATATGTGTGTGTACTGTGTGTAATTATTATGTATATATAAATACAAACACATTCATGTATATATTTAAGTAATATTTACAAGTATATGTATTTATTTATATTTTTATATACTTTGTTATATATAAATAAAAATATTTTGTACATAAATAGCATGTTTCTCCTAAGTATCTACATTAATTTGTAACATAATAATAATAACACATGATAATTACACACAGTGCAAACACTTATATTAGGCAAACTCAAACTTTTATTACATCCGATTAATCGTGATTAATCATTTCACAGCCCTAAAAAAGATTAGTGATTACTACTGTATTATAGTTCAGTGCAATTTTGCAGTTTTATTCTGATTAAAGTGCCCTAGAATTATTAATAACTCCCCCTTTTATTTTATTTTTTTTTAAATAAATACTTTCTCCCATTCCAGGTTAATATCAATAAAAGTGTAAACACATATTTGTGTGGCTTATTTCAAAAAATAGTTTGTTTGAGAATTTTGTCCTGCCTGACAAAGCAATATTGGCTCAACCAATAGTATAGTTTTGGGGGCGGGCTTTCTGTTTATTTCACCAATAGAAGACATAGGGAGTGTTCATTTTAAATCTATTCGGAAACAGTCATTATTTGTGTAGTTTTGTTTGGTGGTGATTCTCTTGGCACAGAAATCACATTTTAGTTTTAACTTTTGGCAGTCTGTTTTAGCAATCAGTTGGGAAGAACTTTAAAAAAAAAAATGTAACATTTATTTTCATTACACAGGAAACGGAATGTCAATTTGAGCACATTGCATTGTCAGAAACATTTTTTTGCGAAAAACAAACAAAAAAAAGTACTATGCATGGTATACTTGCTGTATCCTGCTGAAATAGTAATGCTGTTGTGAACATGTTGATGTATCCGCTAGCTTTGTAGTAGTCATGTTAAGTAACAGCTGATTGGAAAAGTACATTTCCTGGTTCAACCCCAAACAAGATGTTACATGTGTTACGACTTCTAAAAGCAAAATAGAAACTAGTTTAATCCTTAGTACATAACACAGGAGCAGAAAAGCCAGAGTCCTGCTCTGTGGCCGTTTTACCCTTCAGCAAGGATCTTAACCTCAGGTTGCTCCAGTGGGAGTGTGGCTGTAATTAGTGTACTGTAAGTCACTTTGGATAAAATAAGTCTGCTAAATACAACAATTTGGTATTTTACACTTGCCCTTTAGGTTTGCTTACATGCCTCATTGAAGTGGTGTGGAGTAGTGGTTAAAGATCTGGGCTAGTAACCGAAAGGTCATAGGTTCGAACTCCACAAGGAGTGATCCATGAGATATGTGACCCTAAACCATAAAACCAGTCATAAGCAACACGGGTATATTTGTAGCAATAGCCAACAATACATTGTATGGGTCAAAATGATTGATTTTTCTTTTACGCCAAAAACAATTAGGATATTATAATTAGTTCCATGAAGATATTTTGTAAATTTCTGACCGTACATACATCAAAATTAAATTTTTGATTAGTAATATGTAGGGATGTGACGAGATCTCGTGGCACAAGATTTCGCTAGATCCGATGTTTCTCAGATCTCGTGACGATATCCTCCCAAAACATTTTGCAGTGTTTACATTAGGGCTGCACGATTAATCCTTAAAAGATGGAGATGGAGATCTCGATTCTAACACCCTTGCGATCTTATTCCTGAATGACACGCTCCACTGACGCTTACGATGTGAAACAGGTGTTAAAGACATTGAAATCTGCATTCATACTGCTGCTGATCCAAAAACAGCAACACAAACAGTCTTTTCAACCAAATTATAATCATCATTTCTGCGTTACAGACATTTAAATAATAGAAGTACTGGAATAAAA
Organism: Cirrhinus mrigala; assembly: GCA_036247105.1. NCBI lineage: Eukaryota > Metazoa > Chordata > Actinopteri > Cypriniformes > Cyprinidae > Cirrhinus > Cirrhinus mrigala. Next base: position 8,777,445 of record CM070012.1, read on the forward strand.
GTTTATAGTTTGGGTATAAACGCTCATTGTCTACAATAGCGAGCAAAACGAAAGTATCTTAACGCTTGTATGTATTGTAACGCTTATCCTCTTCCGCCAGGAGGTGGCGACGACTGCCCGTTTAAAAAAACTATGTCACTGAATCATTCATTCAGGACATTTCAATAGTAAAACAAGTCTAAATGAATTGAGACGTTGACTCCTTCATTGATTTTTTTTTTTTTTTTTTTTTTTTTTTAAATTATTATGTTTTTAAAAGACTTAAGCAATGAATATTTTGTCAGAACCACTAGTAAATTACGTTATTTTTAGTTTTCTAATCTTTTTTTCTCCAGAATCATGAGAGAATCGTGGTCTCCAATTTATTAAAAACAACTTAGATTCTCAAGTTATCCAGAATCGTGGAGCTCTTGTTTAAATGTTGTTTATTACTGCATATAATTCATTAAAATGGAAGTTTAATTTCATAAAGTGCAAAATGCACCTCCACTTTTTTTGCATTTTGTCTTTTTCAGTTGAATAAGACTATTTTCCCTATATATTTCATAATTGAGGATTTCTTTAAAAAAGTTTAAAAATCTGGCCTCCTGGTCTTGGTCTCCTGGTCTCCTGGTCCTGGTCTTGTTCTCGTGAACCCAGTCTCGTGTCTCGTCTCGTCTCGTCTCGTGGGATAAGTATCTCGTCACACCCCTAGTAATATGCATTTCTAAGAACTTCATTTGGACAACTTTGAAGGTGATTTTCTCAATATTTTGATTTTTTGCACCCTCAGATTCCAGATTTTCAAATAGTTGTATCTCAGCCAAATATTGTCCTATCCTAACAACCCTTGCATCAGTGGAAAGCTTATTTTATGAAATCTCAATTTCACAAAATTAGCCCTTATGACTGGTTTTGTGGTCCAGGGTCACATATTACTAGTGTAGCACCGGTGCTTAACCTCAGGTTTCTCCAGGAGACTGTCCCTATAATATGACTCATGTCAACATTACCAACTCTACACTCTTTTTTGGCATCTATGGTTCAGTGAAGAACCTTTAACCTCCATAAAACATTTCCATTCCACAAAATGTTCTTTATAGTGGAAAAGATTCTTTAGATTTTTTTTAATTGTTCTTCACACTGAGAAAAATGGTTGACTGAAATGTTCTTTGGGGAACGAAAAATGGCGTCTCTGTGAAACCCTGTGTATGGGCTGCTTCCAGTGCGAAATTGAAGAGAAATGATGAGCTGTTTTCCATAAAAATAGATTTTGTCATTCGCTAGGCCTGACTTTAAGTTATAGGAAAGTAAAACAATAATAGCCTAAATAAAGAGTTTCACTGATGTTCCTACGTCATTTTTATTGTGAATGATAATCAGAATTTTTTACCCATTCATAATTCTTTGTTGTAAACTAGATTGACTCACATGGTGAACTAATCAAACGTCAGTCAGTCAGTCAGCAGATCCTCGTTCACAAACAAAACGCCCCAGTTCATTCAGTCTTATTCAGTGCCGCTCTGACACAGAATCAAAACAATGAAGTGGGCATATTTGTCTAGTAGGTCTAACCAATAAAATGTGCCTTCATAGCCTGTACTCTGTTTGCTAATGCTCAAGTCAGTCTACATAGGCGGGAAAGTATGGAGTGAACTGTACACTTAAAATATTTGTGCAGAAACACTTATTTGTATACAGTATAATCTTTTTTTGCACATTAGATGTTCTGTGTAAATTAATAAATAGTAAAATCACCCTTCGATGTCCAATGCTCGTCACACGAAAGCATCTTTAGTCAATGCTAAATGGCTTCTTGCATTCTGAATGGCTTCTAGCAGTTCTGAATATGGCTGGTTGTTGTTTTGTTTTTTGTTTTTTGACATGACCAGGGTTTAGAGCTCCTTATAGTCACCTCACATCACCAAGGATTGATTGTGAGCAGGATTTGTTTGGGGCAGGATTCGGTTTAGATTGGATTCATTCATTTGGAAACAGATAAAACAGGCCAGTAGTAAGTGTTCATGGTGCACTCCACAGCAGAGAACGTCTGTTATTCCTCAAACTGAATTCTAAGTGTCTTGCTATCTCACAGAGAGGAGCTTATCAAAACTGTGTAGATGGACACAATGTATGAACACCGTGTGTGTGTGTGAGGGGCGACAATGTGTGTTTTAAAGAGTGTGTGAGCATTTTATTTGTTGTTTCCATTGTCACACGCAGCTGCTTCAAGGTTTATTCTCTCGTTTTCGCTCTCTCTCAAGCTTGAATTGGGTTCAGCGTCCACATCTGTGTGTGGCAGCTGTGAGGGACCTTGATTGGACGAAATGATCAGATGAGAGGGGGAAGGACAGAGGGAAAGAGTATATAGAAGGAGGGATGAGGAGTAATCAGAGGGAACTCTGTCTGTTTCTTTTGATTTGTCTGTCTCTCACTGTTTCTCCTTTTAGATAAAGCTGAGTGTAAAATCATTTTTAGATTATATTGACCTCAGCCTGATTTTCCCTGCCAGTTTGTGTTTGGCTCTAAAGGCGATTTAAGTGATTCTGTGAACGAGAGAAACATTGTCAGAGCCATGGCCTGGCTGTTAACGCGCATAGGCATTTATCAGCTTGCGTGGATTGAAAAAAAGACTCTGACACACATCTAGCACATGCATAGGGGAGAGTGGGGTAAGTTGAGCCAGTGGGTAAGTTGACCCACCCCCTGTATCTTGGCAACTGTACACTTTTACTGTCATGTGATTATGTATTTTATGTATCACATATTATTTCTGCCAGACTGTGAAAAGGAGTGGAAGGCACCTATTTACTTTAAAAACTGTTTTTGGCTTGTCAAAGTAAAATATTAGATGTAATGGCTGGTTGAATTTGTAAGCTAGCTTGTTTTTTCCAAAATGCCAGTTATGGGGCAAAGTGAGCCAAATGCTGTGGGGTAAGTTGAGACAGCACTTTAAGGCACTGAAGTTAAGTTAAATCTCTGAAGTATAAACTGATATCTTAATATGATATTACGCAACTGGTTTAGCTTATCATATATATATATATATATATATATATATATATATATATATATATATATATATATATATATATATATATACACATGTTATTTGTAGTTTATTTGATAGGGACAGTGTACAGGTGCATCAGATCCTTCTCTGAGAACCAGAAGATGCTTTTCACCACATTATAATCATATGTCTTTCCACCTATAGACTCTAATGGCCTGTTTGCCATTGCAGAAAAACTACCATGCCAAGAATCTTTTGACTAAAATGTTTATTAGTTTCAGTGGCATTTATTCCTTCACTCTAGTTCGGTTTTTATTTAATTTTACTCAGCAAACTCTCTGTTTAGTCTGTTTTGGGGAAGGATCAAATTTTGGTCTGCAACATATTGTTTCAGAAATGCAAAAAAATGAAAGATTAAAAATGAAACTTAATTTAATTGGTTTTACTTTCTTTAAGAAAAGAACTATGGTTGTTTGTAAAACATTTGATTAATTCATTTTTAAAAGAGGTTGATCTTTTTTTAAATTTCAGATGGGTTTGAATCAGATTCAGTCTGGTTAGTCAGTTTAAATCTTCATCTTACCCACTGACTCGGGTCAACTTACCCCTAACCTGGGGCAAATTGAGCCACAGGAACACTTTTTTTTTTTTTTATAAGAAGCTTTATTTTTAGAACCCTTTGTCTTAGATACATTCAGATCATTTAAAATGATAGGAAACATCCTGAAATTACTTTAGATACTTTCGTTGTACCTCTGCCTCATTTTTACTTATCTTGAGGACCACATAAGTAAAAAAAAAAAAAAAAAAAAAAAAATTGCTCATCTTAACCCACTCTCCCCTACATAGAAAACAATGGAAAAACAGCACAGAGGAATGCATGTTCTGTGTGTAAAGGCCCCCTTATTCACTTTAGGGATGTCAAAAATACTACTACTTCTGTATTTTGTCCCAGGCCATGTGATTAGGGTCTTAAAGGCCCAGGGAACAAGAGTCTGACCCTCAAAAACTTTTCCCATGAACGTTAGCAACAGCTAAAAAGATAAAGTGTGGTATCATCTCCTCTCATTAAACAAAATTCTATTTAAAAGCACAGGAAAAGAGTGCTTCTGCAATTCAGAAGTGGCTGATTTGACAGACACGAGTAGGTTAAAGGTTACCAGTTAAAGTGTCACTCTCTCAGTTGGTTGTTTTGTAACGAAATAAACTCGATAAACTTCACAACCGAGTCACACAGTCCGCTGTTTGAGCAAGAGTTCCCTGAGGACAAACTCTCTCCCGAGAGAGAGATAGACGGTCGGATTTCCGCTCGAGTTTGTTCTGATGCAGACCTTCACTTGTTAACTCTCTCGTGTTTGAGCAGAAACAGCTTTCATGTCATCCCGCGCTGTGGTTTTTAGCTCTCGCAGGAGGATGAGGTGGATGCGGGCAGTGTGTTGCGCGGCCTAGATTTAGCGTGTTTGTGTGTTTACCTCGTCTGTGTGTGTTGTCTTACCTCTCCGCGTTATTGTTGGGGGCTGTGAGTCACTGGATGTTAATCATTTCCCACACGGGCAAAGTACACACACACGATCACAAACACACACGCTCGCACGAGCAAACTGGCAGGATCAGCCGTGATTACTCACTGCTACACAGGGCTAGTTTTATTAAGAGCGTGTTTACAGCCTGACTTTTAGTCATTAGTCTCTGCCTGTAAACACTTCAAAATCTCATAAACAAACAAAGAGTGATTGAACGACCGTAAATTGTGTTAAAGTAGAAAATCTTTTTTGGAGAAAGATTTGTAATCGGTCCAGGATTATTTTTAGCTGCCGGTAAATCAGAGAACGCAGCGCAATGCTAATGCTACCGTGTTTACATTTGGTTAACAAACGCGTACAGGCAAAGAGCAGGTGCCAATGAACCGGTGAGGGGCGCCTGAAGATCTCTCTCCTCCGCGGCCCTCCGAGGGTTTCACACCGGAGGAGCTCCTGGTAATTAAAAGACAATTTTGTGAAATTGATTAGATTATGCTAATCAGGGGAGATAATATCTAGAGAAGACTGTGAGTGTGTTAGTGTGTGTATGAGTGGGTGGATAAGTGTGTGTGTGTGTGAGTGATTATGAAGAGATGGCAGTCCGGTCGCCATTTCAATCCCCTGAATCCACCACACTTGTGTGTGTGTGTGTGTGTACGTGTGTGTCTGGAGATCACGCTCACGCCGCCATTTCACACAGCTCCGCTCGGCTGTCTCTGCTGCTCCTGAAATGTCAGAGCGATGTTCCCTGGACTAGGCGTGAGGATATGACAGCTGGCTGCTCACCTGCTGCGTGTGTGTCCACATGCTGGGTGCTTTTAACTGATCCAGTGCCTTTAATGCATTCCATCGCTGATAGATAATCTGTGTCTTGAATGAAAAATAACTAGAATCGGTGTCCAGGACAAATTATTTGAGATGAGGCAGGTCATTGTTACAGACTGACAGTGAAACGACCAATCAGGTTCAAGCTCTAAGACGAGCTGACTGTCAGTGACCTTTGACCTGCTAGATGTGGAAGAGGAACGGGCATTTTTCTGCAAAAAGTATTTATAGAATGGTGTATAAGTAAACAAACAAATAAATAAGCAACATTCATCTCATTAGATGCACCATGGGTGTCTTTGTAACTTCACACACTCGCACAGACGCATACACACACATTATGACTCATCAGAGATGAACAGTCTTGCCTATATTTGGCTGGCAAAGCCACATAAACTTCACATAATTGGCTTTCTGTTGGGAAGGAACGAGCCGTGCGGAAGGCGCTTGGAGAGACGGAGAGAATGCATAAAGCTAAATGAAGACTATCTCTTTAAACGAACGCCTAATTATGCCATTACGTTAACTAAAGAAAGAAGCTCTGTTCTAAAAAGAACAGGGAAAAACAAAGGCAGCATTTTAGGTGGAGAGAGAGGTGGATGGAAAAGTCCGAGACATAGAGAGAGAGAGATGATGCCTTTAGGCTTTATTTAGCTGGGACAACAGAACATGAGCTCATTACACACAAATACACTGCGGCTACTACACCTCCAGTGCACAACTACACATTTAATATGATCTCTCTGTCTAGGCTTTTAGACCCTCTCCTTCAGCGTGATCTCTCCATCCAGATCAGCACATCTTCGATGGAGCCTTGCAGTAACTGATCGGCGTGGCTCAGTTTTAAAACCCTTTCTGCCTGGCTATATAATGTCTAAATAGGCAGCTGCATTTGAACAGAAATGGAACCTTGTAAGTGGCTGATTTGAGCAAGTCTGTTCATACACTCTCAGGAAAAATGTGCAAAAATTGTACCTTAAGGGGCATAACAGCTTGTCACCGGGGCAGTACCTTCGGAAGAACATCTTTGTACCATATTTATCTCTAAAAGGTTCATAGTAGTAACTTAATATGCACCTTTTAGGGGTAGGTAAGGCACAAAGTTGTCTGTTTAAGTGCATTGCATCAGTGACAAGCTGTTGTACCCCTAAAGGGTGCATTTTTTTTTTCTGACTGTGTGGATGGATAGTGCACCTCAGCATACAAGTACAGCTCACATCTACTTGAATAGGGTAAGACTAAAATCTCCAAAACTATTTGTCAGATTTACCTTTTTTTAAGAATTTCATATCGGCAATACAGTTGTTCAATAAAATCACAAATTTAAATTCTTCAGTTCTCAAAAACTTAATTAAAACAACTGTACACTACCAGTCAAAAGATTTTTTAATGGTTTTTAAAGAATTCTCTTCTGCTCACCAAGCCTGCATTTATTTGATCCAGAATACAGCAAAAGCAGTAATATTGTGAAATATTTTTACTATTTCAAAGAGCGGAGAAATTATAGAAAATAAGTGATGATAAAGACATTTCTAACGTTACAAAGCATTTCTATTTCAGATAAATGCTGTTCTTCTGAACTTTCTATTCATCAAAGAAATGAGAAGAAATTTTACTCAGCTGTTTTAAACATAATGATAATAAATGTTTTTGAGCAGCAAATCAGAATATTAGAATGATTTCTGAAGTATCATGTGACTGGAGTAATAATGCTAAAAATTCAGCTTTGAAATCACATTAATAAATTACATTTTAAAATATATTCAAATAGAAAACTGTTATTTAAATTAGTAAAAATATATATTTTATAATATATAATATATATATAATAAATAATAAATGCAAGCTTGGTAAGCAGAAGAGAATTCTTTAAAAAAAAACAATAAAAATCTTACTGTTCAAAAACTTTTGACTGGTTGTGTATATGTTTAAGGCTAGCCAAGCTAGTTGATGCACATGCGCATTCTAGCACAAACAAACCAGCAATTGGCTCTTTTAGCTAAAAACCTATTCTTATATGGTTAAAAAACGTCCAAAAACACATGCGACAGACATTTACAAAACCTTGGCACTGCAAAATAGCAAATTACAGAGATCAGTGAGGCTTCTGATATTGTAGGTTGCATGCGAACAATGCTAGTGTGTCTAAATTGTATTTATAACACACTTCTGAATACTTTAGAACATATTTTCTTATCAGTTCTTATCAGTACAAATTTGTACGCAACTCTTTTCTTTATTTAGAATTAGCACGGTGCTATCTAAACTAATAAGAGTAACAATATATAAGCACACAGAATTTGAGCCAGGAAATGATTATCTCTGCAATCAATAATTTCTGTTGATTTATCTACCATCTTTTTAGTGAGCTTGCCACAGTCTGCCACAATCAGATACACACTTCTCTTAGCGGAAATAGTAGGTTATCCTTTTTACCTGATGTTTTTTTGAATACTATGAATTAAGAAATACTACTCATTTCACATACTGTTTTTCACCAACTATATAATATGGAATTAGGCATATTTGCCCACAAATCTGTCAGGGCTGCACCTGTGATGCCTTAATATGCCATCTAGGTAGGCGGCTTACTAGGTTTTGGAACAAAGCTTGTGTGTGTGTGTGTCAGTGTTTAGGATTGAAGGATTTGGGCCAGTCCACTCTGCTTTACCTCAACTCACTCCTGCCGTCCCACTCAAAAATCACGCGAGGAGCTATTCTCATCTTCTCTCGCTATGTTTCTGTCCTTTCCGCCCCTTCTTGCTCCTCTTTCCACTTTCTTTCCTGTCAGCTTCTCTTTCTTTCTCTGGAGGGAGAGAGGCTGATGCAAACGGGTGGGCTGTGGTGTAATCCAGGGCCTGGGAAGGTCTGCGGATCAAAATCCATGTTCCGTATCCGCCGCGTGTCCCTCGGCCTTGACGCCCCCCGACCCGCCTGCTCGCCTGCAGTCCTTGACGATGCCATCATACCCTCATAAATTCCGACCGCATCCTCCCTGACCCCGCGGCTGACTCCTCCCACACGCCGGATGATTGACAGCTCGCGGCAGACCCACTGATTCCATTTAGTCCTCCCAGATTAGTCGCACGTTCCGCTAGTGCGTACACTTTTGTACATGCGTGTGGGATTCCTTACGGTTTCCACGGCTTAGCCCACCTTTGTTTTAAAGATCAGGCACAGCAACGGCGTAATCCGACACCTGATTGTCGCCAGAGCTCTCGGTAATCGTAATCGCCTTGAAATATTGTTGCGGTTGTCGCCATGTGTTCGTCCTGGCACTTGGAGAATTCTCTGGAAGGCTGCCGGTACAGTCGAGCAGGCCCAGACTCAGAGATGGGCGGCAGGGAGCGTGTTTGGGTGCGCAGATGTGGGCCGATTTTTAGACCGGTCTGTCTGAGGAGGTCACGGCTGAATAAAAGGATCATATGACAGGGGTGTGATGCACAGAGCAGAGGAGGAAACTTCAGTGTGCGTTTTAAGCTAAAATTAGGCAGATGGTTAGACGGCTCTGGATTAAGTCTGGAGGCCAGAGAGAGAGACAGGGTGTGAAAGAGAGAATGACAATATTTAAACAAAAATTGCTCTAGCAGCCATAGTTCTTGTTTAATTTGCAACTCTGTCTGCCTGTCTCCTAGACTGTATTCCTCACTTCACACGCACACACACACCCTAGAACAACACAAATGACTTGAGTAAATTGAACTTGACTCGTATTTAATTACACGAATGTCACTGTTTGTTTGTGTGTTTGTTTTGATTTATAGACTAGGGGATGTATTGAAACAGTCTAAGTTAACCTCTAGTTGACGCTTTGAGCCTATTGTTAACTAGTCAGGAGCGCATGACCTCAGTCAGTGTGAGTTGTTTTATATGGCGACAGCAAGAGGAAAATTCCCCTGTCTGCAAACTTTGTCCCAGTGTTTTTGTGTTGTTATCTTTGTGTGAAGACTTGTCCAAAGGTCTGGGACCATGCTGAAAATGTAGGATTTTTTTTCCCCCTTACATATGTCCCCCAATGTCTGTAATAAATATTTTGGTTAACACATTTGTTTACATTAGTTAATGTATTAACTAACATGAATGAACAACGAACAACACATTTATTATTATTTATTCATCTTTGTTTATGTTAGTTAATAAAAATACAGTCATTAATTGTTAGTTCAAGTTAATTCACAGTGCATTAACTAATGTTAACAAGCACAACTTGTGATTTTAATAATGCTGATATTAGCATTAACTAAGATTAATAAATGCTGTAGAAGTATTGTTCGTTCTTAGTTCATGTTAACTAATGTAGTTAACTAATGGTAACTAATAAACCTTATTGTAAAGTGTTACCAAATATTTTAGTATTTTGAAAAAATATATATATAATTTTTTATTATTATTATTATTTTGATTTTTTTTTTTTTTTTTTACTCAGTGTTATGCTAATGTTATAATTTACTTGTATACTACATTTTCACTTGTAGTTTGACTGTTAGACCCCACTGTTTATGTGGAAAATGTGAAAAAGAAGTAAAACTTGAGCAATGTATTTTCACAAAGTTTGTTATAAATGAACGTCACAGTGGACAGTGGAGGTGGGACAGAGTTCATTTTATATGTTCACATATACAAACTGTAGAAAACTGCTCTGAGATCCTTAACATAAACAAAAATGTTGTCCAAAGAAACTGTTTAGCGTAGTCCACATTAATTATACTATAAAATCATATGCAAGCTTTCATGTTTCACCTTTCTCACTTTTCTGGATGACTATTGGACTAGAAAAGTGCAAGTTCCAGTATTTTCCTCTGTTTTTTTTATTGATCATTTTACTCTTTTTTTTTTAATGTGTTTTTTAATGTGTGCAAATGTCATTTTGTTGCTGATACAAACACAGAATTTTTCCCTGCCACTGGTCAATTCTTATGTGCAATGTACAGAAAAAAATTATAAAAAATAAAATAAAATAATAATAAAAATCTAATAAAAAATCTTAAGGTATCCTAGATCAGTGGTTCTAAACCCAGGCCGGGCTCCTTACAGGCCCTCAGCAAACTTCCAAGGGGATGACTTAAATTTATTTAAATAATAAATATTTTTTATTAATATAATTAATATTAATATTACTATTAGTTTTATGTTAAAACTAAGTCTAACTTAATTAAAATACTAAAAAACATTCAATTAAGAAGTAAAATGAACTCGTATTGCGACACTCCCAGTTTCTGTTAATGCGATATTATGGTTAATTATACTCTGTCCTAGATAGATAAGCTTAGAAGATGTTAGGAAATGTGAATGATTTGAATTGCTTGCATCACTCATTCCTTAAAAAGTTTCCAAATAACACTTATAAATATCACTTTTTACTCACATTTGGCACTTGGCGGTTGTTAATGTTCGACCCAGAGTGTAAAAGTGTGTAGTTTGCAAGAACCGGAACCTTTTTGTTTAGTAGGACTGGCGTCTCAATGCATCACCTCGTACTCTCTCTCTCCCCCTCTGTCTTTCCCTCTCTCTTTAGCTGAAAATGAATCTCTAATTTCACAGTTATCATCATAACCCCACAATGAATAATGCAAAGTTATTCAAAGAACCAATCTATAACTTATTAATTGCCGCCTTTTCTCATTCACTCCTCTCTCAACCCGCACTCTGTCTCTTTTTACTCCTCTCTCTCTCTCCTCTTTGCACACTTTTATTTGAGACGCCACTTCCATCACCCTTTCCATGTAGAAATATGATGACTCTTGTGTTATAGCACTGACACGCTGATTTTACTCCCTTTTGAATGTTTAAATCATCCCTAGAGCTAGACACTGTCACACACACACACACACACACACATATTACGGAGTCTTCGGGGAGAGTGGTGCGGAACTGCACGCCTGTCTCGCCAATCATGGCTGTTTTCTTAGCTGATGGTTGTTTTGCAGTGATCAATAGAAGATATTTCTGCTCTGTCCGATCTGAAACAGGAGATGGATTTTCTCATCAGGTTTATGCTTTTGTCAATGTAAACACACACACACACATCCACACATACAAACACAGGACATGAAGGGAGGGCAGGATGTGTGTTCCTCTTTTGCGGAGCTGTAAATCACATTTATGACGGTAATGCAGGTATAGATCATTGTGCTGATGGAGAGAAGAATTGAAGTGATGAAACTGTACGTAGTGTAATTATGTTTCTGTCTGTTTGTGTGTGTATGCATGTATGTGAGTGGATATATGAATGCCGTTTCTGTGTGTGACGACTCTTCGGATGGAACATGTGTAACTTGGATTTGTGTAGATTTTTAGAATGTGTTTGTGTGGATGTTAATGGAGATGGTACAGGGACATTGAGCATGTCACACACACACACACACACACACACACACACACAGCTCTCTCTGTAATGGAGTGTCTAAATATATCCGGTTTTTGCCGGATCCGCTGCCTCCGGAGTGAATAAGAAATGGGCTTCAGTAAAGGACAGAATATCTCTCTCTCACTCACACACACACATGCTTTCTCGTCTTTCTCTTTAACGGTGTGTCGACGGCGTATCGCCGCTCACTTGCTGTGTGTGACAAACCTAGATCAGTAGTTTATGTGAAAACTAGAGCGATCTAGTTTTGTTGTGTCGCTTGCTTCAGGATGGGATGTAAGACACCTGCGCACATACTTATATTACAGCTCAAACACACACACACATTGAACGTGCTGTGGCAAGCTAAACATCTAATGATCCTCAATGGTCCCACTGGGATCTTGCGGAGGTCAAAGAATGCCGACGAATCCTTTGAGACTCTTTACGCTCCTCTGAATTGACCAATCAGCACGCACGTCTCATTGGCGGTCAGCCGGCTGATTATCTGTGCGTCAGACTCATGTTTTGCAACAGAGGTCATGCGGCCGTTAAGTTAGACTGGAATGTTGCTCATAATTAACATTGATCTTTTAGTTTATTGCAGAATGTAAATACTTTTTGTGTGGTTCCTAAACTTTGGCAGTTGTCAGATGACTTAGTATAGAACAGGAAATGATGGGGTGAAAGGGGGGCAGATGGCATCGCTGGCTTTTTCAGTGTATCTGTGCAAGTGAGAAAGTGATTACGTACAAGCTTCAGAAATTTGATAAAGCCGGTATCAAGTAGCTGGAAGAGGAAAATCGATTGCCTGAAATTGTTTAACATATTTATTTACACGCACATTTAAATTTTACATATTTTCTTTCCTTTTGCATAGATGATTAAAAAATAGCTAATTTATTTGAAAATAAATGTATAAATTATATTTATTATAGTTTATATTTAAATATAAACTGTATGTTTTAATAATAATATAATTTAGAATTATAAATCATTTTTATTTAACTTTTTGATACACTAATTAAAATGGAATGTTTACATATTTTTCTCAAAGCCTTTTATTAAAGTAAAAGAAAAAATAGAAAATAAATTATTTTTAGGGCTGTCAAACGATTGATCACGATTAATCGCATACAACATAAAAGTTTGAGTTTGCCTAATATATGTGTGTGGTGTGTAATTATTATGTATATATAAATACAAACACATTCATGTATATATTTAAGAAATATTTACAAGTGTATATATTTATTATATTTTTTATTATAATCATTTATATTATATATAAATAAAAATATTTTGTACATAAATGACATATTTCTTTTAAATATATACGTTAATTTGTGTGGATTTATATATACATAATAATTACAGTACACACACATATATTAGGCAAACTCAAACTTTTATTTTGTATGCGAATAATCACGATTAATTGTTTGATAGCCCTATTTATTTTATAAATTTGCTTTATATTTAAATGGAATGTACACAATTTTTCTTCATTTAAAATGATACATAATGCACAAATGAAAAAGTAAAGTTTATTTTCCTCAAAACCTTGTTTTGCTTATTATTATTAAACAAATATGTGAACTTGTACCACAAAACCATAAGGGTCAATTATTTAAAACTGAGATTAGTACATCATCATAAAGTTTTCCATTGATGTGTGGTTTGTTAGAATAGGACAATATTTGGCCGAGATGCAACTATTTGAAAATATGGAGTCTGAGGGTGCAAAAAATCAAAATATTAAGAAAATCGCCTTTAAAGTTGTCCAAATGAAGTTCTTAGCAATACATATTACTAATTAAAACTTAATTGATATATTTGTGGTAGGAAATTTACAAAATATCTTCATGGAACATGAACTTTACTTAACATCAACAAAAAGCAAAATAATTTGACCCATACAATGTATTTATGGTTATTGCTACAAATATACCTGTGCTACTTAAGACTGGTTTTGTGGTCCAGGGTCACAAATGTGCAGCATATTATTTTTAATAAAATACGTTTGTACATTTTCCATTATAAATTGTATTTATTTTAGTTTATATAAAACATAATGTATATAATGATTTCTAGTTATGCAATTTTACTAATTATTTTTTTATTAACAATATAATTCAAAGCCTTTGTTTGCATAGCTGACATAGTAGAAGTGGCACAGAAGTAAAGTGAAATTAAACTTCAATCATTCTTGTGAGCACAACAATTCAATGTGACATCCTGTATATGCCACAACAAATCAAAACTTGTTTAATTGATAGATTTATTAGTTCTTACACTCATAAATATATTGTTTTACACTACAAAGAGCAGTGCTGTTATAATAGTTCAGTGAGTGTGGAAAAAAAAAGTTTTGAGAGATTGTGTTTGTGTGAATGAATCCATCTCTGTCTTAGGGCTAAATGTACCTGCTTTATATGCACTACAACAGCTACAAGTGTGGGTGTGACTAGCAGCTTCTGTTGTGTGTGTGTGTGTGTGTGTGTGTGTGTGTGTGTGTGTGTGTGTGTCAGCACCAGCCGGCCTAAAGGAATGTGTGTGTGATGCTTTCCACTTGACTTTAAGAAGACTTGAAAGATCATGAGATCAGAACAAAAGCATCCAAAAACAACCTCTTTGTTTGAGACGAGAAGTTAATTCTCGCTTTAACATACACAAAGTTTAAGCGATGCGCCTTTGTAGGAGAGCGATATGTGTGCGTGTAGACATCAGGTCTCATTTTGCATTGTTTGTGTGGCATTGTTTGGGCAGACGATCCGCTCGGTATATCTGCTGATCTGTGTTGCTGTGGAAGCAGATCTAGTGACTCCTCATTGGACCACAGAACAGCTCACGGACGAAAGGCCGAAGTATCCCAGCATGCAGCTTTCCACCATCTGTCACGGGCCCTTTGTTTGGGTGTGGGTTGAGCTGCTGGTCTCTGGTTACTCATAACACGCAAAGATACACACGCACACACATACACTCGCGCACGTATTGCAGCTTTAAATCACGTTCCCTCCTTTGAATTTCAACTCTCTGATACTGTGTAGCACAAGACTGATGTTTGTTACGGTGGAAAGGCGCATTGACGTGATCAATGGCATCTGTCTGCTTGCGTTAGGATAAACCGGACGGTTTGGCTCGCGATCAGAGTTGTAGAATTTCCTATTTTGCTCGAACGGACACGGACGCACGGAGCCGTGGAGAAACTCGCAGCTTTTAGCGCTCGGAAATCAATTTTATCAGTCCGTTCCTGTCGTCCTGCTTTTCTTAAAGACCTCTAGATTATTCATCCATGTGGCAGGACACACACACACACATAAAATCTAATACCCTCTCAACTCACAAGTGAGACGGCTGAAGAAAGAAAGGTGAATCCCACACCTCTTTGTAAAGGCCACCGCCCACATATCATTTCTCCTCACCATCCGCCCTCCCCTCCTTGATTTAGAGACTTGTGTTTTTAACACGACGCCGCACATGCTCTCTTTCTCTCTCTCTGTGCATCCTGGGACGCTGACGGTGGTGTGACTGCCAGTGTCACCAAGCAACCGTGTCTTGCGACAGGCGAAGCCATCTCACGCTTCAGGAAAGCTGCTCCAGCCAATGGCGACGCAGCGCTGCGACCAATCAATGAGTCATAAGGGCCGGGGAGATGGATGTATTTGGACACTCATTAACCGCAATCTCACGCCCTTGTGGAAAATAGCATGTATTCCGCGTCCCGCGTACTTACCGGTTGTAGGAATGAGCGTTTATGCCGCTGCAGCTGGGAATTGGCAGCGATGTGAGGTCAAAGGTCGCTGTTCCCCTGCCGCAGGTCACCGGGAAGGTGACGGGCCTGTGCTGAGCGTGCGCTGGTTGAAGAAAATGGAGTCTTTGTGTTGGTGTGGTTGCTGGCGCGCTCTGATTAGCACTGATCCATGCTGACGACTCTGTTGGCAGATTAGCGTGGCTAGCATTGGCCATCTGTTACCACGGGCCATAACAAGTGAGAAGTGTGGGTCATGTGCGCGCTTGCAGACAGATACGCAGCATTGTGAATAAACACACACTCTGCGCACATACAAACTTACACAATTACACACACTCTCCCAAACACAGCAACCTCAGCAGTATATTTCACTGCCTCAGGAGTGTATGATTGATTTTCAGGTTAAATTAAATAACACACACGCTTTATGTAGTGTCTCTCTCTGGAAGCACGTTCGCGGGAATCGAGTTCGCGTTTCTCCCGGCTGGCTCGAGAGACGAAGGTGTCGTCCATATTGCACGGACTAAACGTATCCCGCAAAGCGCCCGGATCGCGATTAGCATATGATTCGCTCATTCGCAGGATCTGGGGCCTGCTGTTTTTTTTCCAACAATCTCATTGGCTGCGTGCACCAAGTCAAATTAATTACGCCGCTCACGGAGATTACGATGCCTGCCTTCCAGTGCCACAGTGGAAGATGGCTAATTAGCTATAAAATCAGACTAATTCTGATGCTAAAGCTGTTTTAATTTCTGATAATTAAGTCAGGATTGGATCCTTAAATACCCTGGCATACCATTATTGCTGTAATCATGGTTGTTGTTATGAATTATTTTGAGACCCTCGCCTGTTAACGTTGATGTTTAAGGTAATCACGCTAAGTGAGTAACTGGAGAGAGGTAGATGATATAACGTATATACACTACCATTCAAAAGTTTGGTGTTCGTAAGATTTTTTTTTTAAGAAATTGATGCATTTATTTAGCAAAGATGCATTAAATTGATCAAAAGTGACAGCAAAGACATTTAAAATGCTGCAAATGCAGTTTTATTCAAACTTTCTATTAATCAAGGAATCCTTAGAAAAATGCATTGTAGTTTCCATAAAGATATTAAATATTTAATCTGTTTTTAACATGGATAATAATAAGAAATACTTGAGTAAATCAGCATATTACAATAATTTTTGAAGAATTATGTGATGCTGATGACATCAAAAGAATAAATTCTGTCTTAAAAAATAAAGACATTAATTAAAATGTGAATAAAAATGTTATTTTAAATTGCAATGATTTTTCACAATATTACTACTTTCTGCTGAAAATTCTGCCTAAAATTCTGCCGTCACAGGAATGAATAGAAAACATTTTAAATTGTTAATATATTTTAAATTGTAATTAAAAAGGTTGGGGTCTGTAAGATTTTTATTTATTTTTTTAAGAAATTGATGCATTTATTTAGCAAGTATACATTAAATCGATCAAAAGTGACAGTAAAGACATTTATAAAGCTACAAAAGATTTACTATCTATTAATCAAAGAATCCTTTAAACTATCTATTAATCAAAGAATCCTTTAAAATGCATTGTGCTTTCCATAAAGATATTAAATGTGTCAATTGTTTTTAACATGGATAATAAGAAATACTTGAGCAAATCAGCATATTAGAATAATTTTTGAAGAATCAAGAATACATTTTTTATAAAAAAAAAAATAAAATAAATAAAAATCAATTAAAATGTAAATAAAAAATTGCAGTCTTTTTTTTTTTTTTAACAATATTACTACTTTCTGCTGGAAATTCTTCCAAAAATCCTGCCATCACAGGAATAAATTAGTTTACAATATATTAAAATAGAAAGCATTTTAAATTGTTAATATTTTTTAAATTTTAATGAAAAAGTTTGAGGTCCATAAGATTTTTTTTTTTTTTTTTAAGAAATTGATGTTTATTTAGCAGGTATACATTAAATTGATAAAAAGTGACTGTAAAAGACATTTATAATGCTACAAATGATTTATTTATTTTTTTAATAAATGCAGTTTTATTCAAACTTTCTTTTAATCAATGAATTCTTAAAAAATGCATTGTGCTTTCCATAAAGATATTAAATATTTCAACTCTTTATAACCTTGATAGTAATAAGAAATACTTGAGCAAATCAGCATATTGGAATATTTTTTGAAGAATTGTCTGATGCTGAAGACATTACAAGAATAAATTCTATTTTAAAAAAATAAATGCATTAATTCATTAAAATATAAATAAAACATTTTAAATTGCAATGATTTTTTACAGTATTACTACTTTCTGCTCAGAGTTCTGCCAAAAATTCTGCCATCACAGGAATAAATTAGTTTACAATATATTAAAATAGAAAATGTTTTAAAATGTTATTTTACTGTATTGATGTTTTACTGTATAATTGATCAAATAAATGCAGCCGTGATGAGCATAAAAACATTACACCCCACTCCAAACTTTTTAACAGTAGTGTACATAACCTTTAAATTTAACATAATTATGTCAGACATATTAAACTCTGTTGAATTGTAGGATTTATTTTAAACATATAATTGAAAATGTATTTAGATTTTATATCTTATGTGTGAAACATGGTTGTGCATTTAAAAAAATCTTCCCTCAGTCATATTATCATTTTCTGTGTGTGTTTCTGTAAATTAAGTGACTCGCAATATTTCTTTTCACTTTTTTATTACTGTATCTGTGTTAGAAAGTTTTATCTGGCTGAACGTTCATTTGTAATTTATATCTCAGCGATTTCTCCAAGATTTTCAAGCACTGTGTTCATTTAGAGTAACCTGCCATGAACTTGAGTTGGCAGGGTCGTGACCTGGTGACCTTTGACCTTTGGAGGCAGGGTATGAGTGAGGGGAAAATGGCTAGAAAGCAAAGATAGAGGGATGATCCGAAAGATGAGGAAGCGAAGGACAGGTGGAGCGAAAGAAAGGGGGGATAACAACCGCAGTGGCAGATTGTGGCCTCTGCCGCTGTTTACGCCAATATGCAGACACTTTCATTGTGTGTGTGTTGGTTTCGCCGTTGCTCTCGGGCGAGAGCTGTTAGTTGATATTCCATGGACGTTTCCATCTCTGAGATCTAATCGGTGTGTGTTTGCATGTGTGTTTGTGTGTGTGTGTGTGCAGCAGAGACATACAAGAAGGAGAGGTGCTCAGGGGACAGTCCACGAGTGTTTATATATAATGACAGAATAACAAAGCCATGTGTGCTACACCGTGGAGCTCTCTCTGCTGCTTCCCCCATCAAAATCTCTTCGTGATATTAACATCCGTGCGACAAAACTCAAGATTTCCAAATGCAGTTCACTTGTCTTCAGCAGTCAGGTTTTTTTTGCTTGAATCACATGCTAACGGCTGCTAATCGTCTTTTCATGCGTTTAAAGTACTGCGGATATGGTATGTTTTGAGGAGGGAAAAAGAAATTCAAGAAGGCTTGTGGGGTTTTGTGTGTGTGTATATGTTGGCTGCGTGCGACTGTCTTTAATATGCGTCTCTCCAAACTGTGAAATCTCCACAGAAACAGTTAAAGGCATAATTTGCCTGTTAAGCACATCAAGTGTGAGAACGCTTGTTTTACGCTGTGTAAAAATGGCTGTGAATAGTCTTGTAAATCAGTGCGCTGCTCACTTTGTGTGTGTGTGTGTGTGTGTGTGTGTGTGTGTGTGAGCCCGTGTCTCTCTTCTATCCTATCGAAGGGGGTCTCGACAGTGAATGAATGGTTAACGTGACAAGCCGAACAAACCCTCTGCCCAAACGGGACGCTAATGTGTGGTCCTGTAGAAATACGCTTGTGGGTTTGGTTCGTCTTGGGAGCAGACGTGTGTGTGTGTGTGTGTGAAGGAGACTGCCTGGTGTTAAATAGAAATATTGTTCATGGCAAGTGAAATGTGAAAGGAAGAGTGGCAGGCCGTGTGTGTGTGCGAGAGCTCGCTCTAATTATCGATTGGATTGTGCTTGACAGATATGGAGTCTGGAGAACGGCTGGCCTCGCCTTCCACCACCCCGGCCTCCGTCCACACCGCCACCTCTGCGTCGTCATCTTCCTCCTCTTCCTCTTCCTCATCCACAGCAGCCTCCAATGCCAAGAGCAGCCTGAACCACGGAGCCACGGCCTCGCTCGGCACATGCGGTAAGGACTCGTGAGCGCACACACATGCTCTTTCATGCCCTGACGCAAGGGTTGCTTATTGTTACAGTGTGAAAAGTGCTCAGTCAAAACTCACGCACAATCACATGCCAGCACATTTCCCCGCACACACACACACCGCAGAGTGTCGCACAGGCACGCTTTGAGCCCGTCTCCAAGTTTAGACTGCGTGGTTGGCGGCAGATTGGAGACTGATGTCATCAGGGACGTCTCTTCCTGTCTGATGAAGCATCTTTTTTTTTTTCCTCTCTCTCTGAGTGACATGTGATAAAGCGCAAATCTTCTCTGCTGATTGAGTCTCGTCTGATAAGGCACAAGTGTTCACTTTCTCAGATTCTGTTCTGTTAAAGGGTTAGTTTTGCCAGAAATGAAAGTTCTGTCATCATTTACTGTTCCTCATGTCGTTCCAAACTCAAATTTATTTATTTTTCCAGGAAACACAAAAGGAGATTTTTGCAGAGAGTCCAGACTGTTCTTTTTTTTTGTAATTAGGACTGGGGCTGTCAACAGCCAAGAAAAAAGTGTATGTGACTCTATATTAAAGGGTTTGCTTGACACACAATCTAATTGGTTCTCGAGTGTCAAGCAAGTAAGGTTGAGAGCTTTACAGGAGGGCCGAAACAAAAATTTACCATAGTTCGATCTGACTTTGTGCACTGATTTCAATCGTTTATAATAAAAATTTGTACACTCAGGGATAACAGTATACTTTTGCCAGTAGAAAGAGCTCATCAAGAGCTTTTATTTGAGATGCGTCATCTCCATTTCACCTAAAATGCCACTTATGCCCTTCTGATTCTCACCCCTCAATATGTGATGTGTTATATATTAATACAATCCTATATTAAATCTTTTCATCATTAATCCACTCCATTCATGTGGATTACCTTACAATGTCTTTATGAACTTTTTGATGAGTGAAAGTCACTGTAGCTCGAAATGGACAAAAATTATGAGAACTGAAGTCTTGTAGGTTTTGATTACATGAGGGTGAGTAAATGACAATTTCATTTTTGAGTGAGCTACCCCTTTTAAGTGACACAATAGATTTATCGTTGGAAAACACCAAAATAAGCTGTTTGATTAAAAATACATCCTACGCCACAGCTTGTAAATCCTCACCAGTTCAAAAATAGTGTTTCAAGATGTGTGTTGATTTGACATCAGTGAGTAGGTGGGGCACCATTTATATGTGATCATGAATGAGATTTGAAAGTTTATGGCTTAAAAAAATGTGCATTGCATTAACTTAGCACTAAAGCTGGATTAACACTCTTCAGAACTTTTCCTTTTGTGTTCCAGAGTGGGAAAAAAGTTATGCAGGTTTGGAAATAGTGTGAGTCAGTGATGACAGAATTCACAAATAAAAAGTTAGTGTTATGGAATTACATCACTGCAAATAGCGAAGCTGTTACTTGAACAATATTTCTTAGTAACAAAGTGATAGTGTTGCTACTTTTTAAATAATTTTGCTTTGCGTTAGAAAAACTGGATGTGCCCGAATCCAAATATTGTGTTTTTTGAATAGAAATGACACGCAATTATATTGTTTGGTAATTTTACTGTAAATAAATTGAGGGTGTCAGGGAGCCGCTATTAATATGCAGAGCATTGAAATCACTTTTGAATGTGCATTCGCTTTTTTACTTTGACTTTTGAGATTTATGATCATTGTGTTTACTACAGAACGGCAGTACTTGCCACACATTTCATAAGATTAGATGTTTGTCAGTGGTGCTCTGCAAACATTTGTCATCATGACCAGTTATCTCTCCTTACTTTGTTAATGTGCTCTAGTGAAAAATAAATATGCTAAAATGTATTTAAAATACATTTATTTCATGCTAAGTGTACTACAAAGCATTTACATATTATGTACCTAAAAAAAAATACCCTGCAATTGCACTTTTAGTGTACTAAACTGGTATACTTAAAGTCTGCTAAATTGGAACAACTAATTTTGTACTTAATGCACGTTAATTGTGCAAAAGTAGTGCTTAAGTCCAACTAAATATACACTTAAGTATATTTGATTGTGCTAAAGTGGAACTACTGCAAGTATACTTTAGGCACACTTTAAATATTTTGCATATAAAAACCGATATTATTTAAAGACCATACAATCCTAATCAGTAGTGACACTGAAACATATTTTGGGCTTAATATTAATACTTGTGTATTGTGCACAAGTAGTACTCCAAATAAAGTTTATTTACTTTTATTTACTTTTGTAGCTTTTTTTTTTTTTTTTTTATAATTTTTATTTCAGTAAGCCTCAAGTGATATGTCAGTAAATATGTTAATAGACTTGAACTATACCTAATATGAAATAAATGCATTTTAAATCTGCTATTTTTACTAGGGTGGCAAGTGAAATTTTATATACTGTAATGTAACGGGCTACCACTAGCAAGCGGCTAACCATGTCCCTATAGTAACTTTGTAGAATGCGTTATTCATTTTCCGTGCCTTTCCGAATACGGACTTACTATTTGGGCACATCCCTAAGCAAGACTACTTTTATTACTACATTTTATTTCTGACAATGTTTAGGAATGGCTGTTTTGAATCAGAACTAGGGATGGCTGTTTTGTGAATGAATCAGCCACTGAACTGTGAAAGGTTTCTCACTAAATAAAACAGTAATAGAATATTAAAAAAAAAAAAAATAGAGAACAATAGTACTGATGCAAAATTAAATGTTTACCCAGAATCAGCTGAAACTGTTTTTTATTTGTCTTATTGGAGCCTGAAAGTCCTTGTGTTTCGCTGAAGAAAGAAAATAATGCAGGTTTGAAAAAATATTAGGATGGGTTAATAAATAAATGATGACAGTGTTTTCGTTTTTGGGTGAACTTATAAATTAATTGTTTTTTCAGCTGTCCATAGTCTTTCTATCTGATAAAGCATCTCTTCTCCCTCCCTCTTGTGTTTTGTTCTTTCTGTGGCACAGTCAGGACTGAAGAAAGCCACCGACTTGCTCCTGTCGTAATTACCGACTTATTGTTCAGCATGTGAAAACACCGTCCAGGATTTAGCACTCACAGTTTTGGCTGCAAATTGAAAAGCTGCTGCATTAATGAATCTCAACCAATTAACTAGGCCTTTGTTAATACTGCTGTCATCTCACTCTCCATCCCCCTTCACATAAACACACGCGCACACGTGAACGCACAGGCACAATAACACAGCTTTCCCTCCATCCTTCCTGACACTCTTAAATATCCTCCTCTCCCCTATAAACTGTGAAGTTTGTAAGGCTCCACTGACTCCTTCCTGTTTGTAATTCGCTCTGTCTGCTCTGGTTTCGTTTTTGGCCCCGTGTCGTTTTCTGACGAGACTCTCATTAACAGTTGATATTTCACACGGCTTTCCACTACTCTACTTCCACACCAGCCCGACAAGAGGAGTCACAGTGAAATAGCAAAACCTTTTGTTTTTTTGCCATTTTTCCCTTCAGAGTTTTGGAGTTTTGAATATATAATTCCAGCTCCGGCTCGTCTCTCTTGAAATTCAAGTACCCAGCAAAATTCAGGTTCAAGTACTCACCAACTCTTTGTTGTTCTGTTTTCACAGAAATAAAATATAAAGCTCCAGTTTTAGTCAGAGCCGTGGCTTAGTGGTTACAACAGATACTCCTGACTAGTTGAGCTGCGGTGCTCATGTGGGTAATGCAGGTTTTAACATTTCCTGAATCCATTCCACTTTCCACTATATCTCTCTATTATATGTGAGCCTGGACCACAAAACCAGTCATAAGGGTCCGTTTTTTGAAAATGAGATTTATACATCATCTTGCATTGATGTATGGTTTGGCCGAGATACAACTATTAGAAAATTTGGAATCTGAGGGTACAAAAAAATCAAAATATTGAGAAAATCGCCTTTAAAGTTGTCCAAATGAAGTTCTGAGCAATGCATACTATTAATCAAAAATTAAGTTTTGATATATTTATGGTAGGAAATTTACAAAATATCTTCTTGGAACATGATCTTTACTTAATATCCTAATGATATTTGGCAGAAAAGAAAAATCAATCATTTTGAGCCATACAATGTATTGTTGGTTATGCTACTTATGACTGGCTTTGTGTTCTAGGGTCACATATAGTAGTTAGCTCCAGTCAGCTAATATGATGAGGAAAAGTGGCATTCCAAATGATGGGTCATGATGCAGGACTAGTTGACTAGTCATCTAACAGCTGACTGTTTGACTGGTGGTGTTGACCTTATGCATTTTATTTCATTTTTTATATTTTTTAGTACTTTAAACCATTGTGTAAAACCTAAAGCATCACTGCTACAGCCAAACATGGGCGTTAAAGGAGAAGTCCACTTCCAAAAGATTTACAGATAATGTTCTCACCCCCTTGTCGTCCAAGATGTTCATGTCTTTCTTTCTTCAGTCGTAAAGAAATATATATTTTTTTTTTAAAGGAAAACATTTCAGGATTTTTCTCCATATAATGGACTGGTATGGCGCCTCTAATTTTGAACTTCCAAAATGCAGTTTAAATGCGGCTTCAAACAATCCCAAATGAGGTTGTAAACGATACCACCCGAGGAAGGAGGGTCTTATCTAGCGAAACGATTATACAATTTATATACTATTTAATGTCAAACGCTCGTTTTGTCTTACTGTGCCTGAACTGTTTTTTTCTGTTTCATGACAGTTAGGGTATGTCGAAAAACTCCCATCTCATGTTCTCCCTCAACTTCAAAATCGCCCTATATCGCTGTTTTACCTTTTTTGTTAAAGGTGTTTGATCTTCTTTGTATGTTCACTTGGGTCGGTACTTCTGCAGCAATGTAGGATGATTTTGAAATGATTTTTGAAGTTGAGGGAGAAAATATGATTGGAGTTTTTCGACATACCCTAACTGTCTTGAGCCAGAATACACAGAGTTCAGGGACAGCGAGACAAGACGAGCGTTTGAGATTAAAAAGTATTTAAATTGTATTTTTTTAATGAAAATAACCAATCGTTTTGCTAGATAAGACCCTTCTTCCTCAGCTGGGATCGCTGGAAATGGGTTTACAACAGCATCTGGGATCGTTTGAAGTCGCATTTAAACAGCATTTTGGAAGTTCAAACTCACATAATTTCTTTACGACTGAAGAAAGAAAGACATGAACATCTTGAATGACAAGGGGGTGAGTACATTATCTGCAAATTTTTGTTCTGGAAGTGGACTTCTCCTTTAACTATTTTTGTTGCTATTTTTGTCCATCTTGCAGTATTCTCATTGCGCCTTTTTAAGACAGTGTGTTTAGGCATAAATAATTCACATTTTCTTTTCTTTCTGCTTTACTGATGAACCTGACACCAGCCTAATTATCCTGGGCATCCTAAAGACCAGTTTGCCAGCTAGTTGTTCAGTAAGCAACTAAATAGTTAATTTTGAAAATATGAAGTTTTCAATTCCAAGAGTGCTGATGTTTCATAAAATAGGACTGGGACAGTTTGCATCACTCGCCTTGTCTGTGATTGCTACATAGAATTCCAGCACTTGATCCTGCTTTGTCCTCTTTTGGGACTATTTTTGTTGGCTGTGCAAAAATAAAATAGCTGGCCATATTGTGTCTGGTACTTAATATTAACTTTTTGTTTATAGAACACTATTTCATAAGCAGGAGTGCTGTATTACTGAGCTGTGATTATCTGTGCAATAGGCATAAGCATGCTCATGTGATATAAAATGGGAAGAAATCCAAAAAAACAAAGAACGATCCATTAAAAAAAGTGATTTACTTGGGTTAAACAGACAAGAGGACCTCGGTAATTCAGTCCTAGTTGAGCTGATTAACGTTCAGAATGAGACCATCCCTCGACAGGTTCTCACAGCGCTATCATTACCGCTTTAAACGCAATTAACACTTTGTCCCACTAAATCACCGGCCCACAAGCGTGCCAGAGCGATAGATGATGTTCAGGTCGAGAACGAGGTGCGTCTGGGCTTAAACAGAGAATATTTTAACCTCTCGCAGAGCAAACGGCGGCCACATGTTCGCACTTTTTCTCGCCGTCCCCCTCAGACACACAGACAATTAAGTCGGCTGTCAGATCTGTCTGTAGAAATGTGATTGATGCAAACGGAGGGCACATTAATCGGCTTCCGCCGCATCCCACATAAGAGAGCGAACGAGGAGACAGGTGGGGGAGGACAGTGCCGCTTTTCAAGATGGCTCGGTTTGTCAGAAGATGGAGAACATGGGAAGGTGTGTTGGTGGGGGGGTGGGGGACAAGCGAAGAAAGAGAGAGACGGCGAGAGAGAACGAAGGAGAAAGATAAAATAAGAAGGATATCAGGTAATCCGGTAATTCTGCTCTGCTCCTCTCAGAGGCTGATTTAATTATTGCCGGCTGAAAGCGCATTAATATGAAACTGGCGTTTCTGCCACTGTGTGTGTTTGTGTGTGTGCGTGTGTATGTGTGCCAGCAGGAGCGGATGATGGTCTTTGGGGGAATATTTCCTCTCATTTATCTTCACATCCGCCTCTCTCCTTCTCAAGCTTCTTCTTTTCGTCCTTTTTTTCTTCTTTCGTCGCTGCTGTCTGCATCAGGACAAACCCCACAACATACAGGCTGTACTGCATTTGTGCGTGTGAGAATTAAAAAGGACAGGCCTTAAGCTCGGGAACTGAAAGCTGTCTGTCGTCTTCTTTCTTCTCCTTTCCGTTCTAGAGCCTAATTAAAAGAAGACACATCATGCAAAACAGGATTTTCTTGCTCTTTTGAAATAAGAGTTAACTGGCTGCATGCAAAAACAAAAATACAGCGTGACCAGTGGGGTCCGATTCAATAACAAACAGCTCTTTGAACCAGTTCACTTAATGAATCTGGCAAAAGAGAATCACAGACTAACAAGTTGCTGTAATAAATGCCAGTGTAATAAATAAAACATTAAATGTGGCACAAACACAGTGGGGTGGTTTTCTGATTTCTAGGACATTCTAGCACATTAACGTATGACCACCTACTCGCATGCAGGAAAACTTTAGAAATACATTCGCAGGTTTGGTTTTAATTGATTCTGGGTGAACATTCCAAACAAAATATACCTTTACTGTTTTACTGAATGAGAAACTGCTCGCTGAGCAGTTAGCTGTCCGAATGACTCAGATGAATTCACACATTGAATTCAACACGTTCTAACCTATTATTCACAAAACTAGTGCCACTACACTCTAAAAAATGCTGGGTTAAAAACAACCCAACTTGGGTTATTCGGCAACCCAGTGCTGGGTAAATATTTGACAGAACACATGCTGAGCTAAAGTTTTTACCCAACATGCTGGGTTATTTTATTTAAGATAACAGTTGTTTAAAATTATGCTGCTGGCTTAAAATGGGCCGGAAATTAAAAATCACACATAGAATTATAGAGGTAACAGCAATAATCAAAAGATGAACATTTATTATTATGCAAAAACACATTTAAACTCATTGTATACAGCATACATTTAAAATTAGTAACATTTGAAAGTAGCATTTTTATTTAAGTGAATTCATCCCTTCTCTGTTATCACTTTTCCCTGAAATAGTGCTAATTCTTGTGTTGGTGTGTCACCAAAATCTGAGGCGGTGATGTGCTGCTGTTTGCCGGGGGAAGTACAAACCTCAAACCGCCGCCTCACGTTTCACTCGTAGCTAAAAGATGCCATGAATAACTTCATAACCTGTCCATGAACAAACAGTACAGAGATTAGTGAACATATTTTTTACATCAGATTAAATTCAGTTCAGTATAAATAAAATCAGCTTATGTTATGCAAGGCAAAAAGGCATTTCCATCATGTGAAGCAGCCGCTGCTGACGCAGCTGACTGACATGTATGACATGAACTTGTATGTTGTGTTACATAAAATAATATTATTTACAGCACAGTAAAGACTTTATAAATGAAATAAAATATATACAAAGCTTTACTTTTCTGAAGTGCACAAATTCGGTGGCCCTGAGAACCGCTCTCTCCTGTAGAGGATGCAAAAAGCCCGTGCTCTTTTGTCAGAGACAGGCTCAACCCAGCATTTGCGTAGAAAAAAAAAATAACCCAGCAGCTTAGTTACAGAAAAACTACCCAGCACCTGGGTAAAAAATATTTAAAAAAATAACCCAATAAAATGACCCAACAAGCTGAACCCAGCATCTAGGTTAAAAAATATAACCCAGCATTTTTTAGAGTGCAGAAAAACTACCCAGCACCTGGGTAAAAATATTAAAACCAACCCAGTAAAATGACCCAAACAGGCTGAACCCAACATTTGGGTTAAAAAAAAAAAAAAATAACCCAGCATTTTTTAGAGTGTAGTATTGATTCTAATTGTCGTGTTGATGTTCTTTAATATTGTCAGGGAAATGCAACATACATGTTTGTTCCTGATTTGAAAATAATGAGCTCTGGCTTTTCCCAAACTGTCATCATTTACTCACCCTCATGTCTTCTTTTTCTTCTGTGGAAGATAAATGGAGAAGTTTTGAGAACACTGGTTACCAGCATTGTGTCAAGACATAGTGATGACAAAGAATCGTAAATGCAATCAATATGACTCATTGCGCACTATATTCCATGTCTTAAGGTCACATTAGCAAAATTTTGCAGGTCCATTTGTCTGTTGTCAGTAGTGTAGTGATGTATGAAGCTCACACGCAAGTCACTTTCAAACCAAGCAGCTTTCTGCAAAATTCTCAATTACGTGAATCCATAATAAAATTTTTGTTCACAAAAATTCACAGAACAAGAATAAATATGACTGCGCCTTTAGAAGACATTTAGTGTGAGGAACAGACGGAAATTTATACGTGACCTTGGACCACAAAACCAGTCATAACGGTCCTTTTTTTTTTTTTTGAAACTGAGATTTATACATCATCTGAATAAGCTGAATAAATAAGTTTTCCTTTGATGTATGGTTTGTTAGGATAGTGATTCAACCAAATCTGAAGAAGCAAAAAAATCAAAATATTGAGAAAATCACCTTTAAAGTTTTGTTATATTTACAATAGGAAATTTTTCTTCAGAAAATATCTTCATGGAACATGATCTTTACTTAATATTCTAATGATTTTTACCATAAAAGAAAAAATGATAATTTTGACCCATACAATGCATTGTTGGCTATTGCTACAAATATACCCGTGCTACTTAAGACTAGTCCTGGTTCACATATAGGCAATGGGTTTTGACAGAGAGTGACAGAATTTTCATTTTTTGGTAAATTATTACTTTTTTTTTTTTTTTTTTTTTTTTTTTTAAAGGTACAGTAACAAAAGCAGCTAGTGTTTACAGGTCGAAGAGAGAGAGTGGGAGCTGGTCATGTAAAACTAAGTTATGACTGTTTTTTGGACTTTTCAAGTGGACAAACATTCTAAGTGGACTCTAGGGAGAAATCCTGCAAAAAATCTGCATGCAGCAGACAGTTCCTACAGTCTTCAAACATAAACAACTGCAAAGGGAAGTCAAGGCCCTCTCCTCCTCTCCGTCCCTCCTGGAGTTATAGCTATCTGCAAAAATCCTGCATTTCCCATCATCACTTTTCTGTGTGTGTGTGTGCGAGAGAAAGAGAGAGAGAGCTGGCGCGGTGCTGCGCTGGCGGAACGGTGCGCTCAAGCCTTTCTTCTCTGTGCTCCCTAATGGAAATTGAATTTGCATGAAATATGCGGCTTAGAAATTACATGTGACTCCTGAAGGAGACAATGGGCAGCATCAGCGCTGCCAGAGGAGATCGATCCCAGAAAGGATGCAATCTGGATGATGATGACGACGACGATGATTAATACGAAGAGCTCTGTGTTTACATGTATACCGAGAGCCTATACAATGTCAAACAAGAGATTGAAGTGATTTATCGAACTCAGAGAGGGTGTTGTGATATCTTATAGAATATTGTGGAGATGCGGGAGCGCTTTGGGCGTCTTCTCTCCCACTTCTTCCTTGTTCTATCACGCGGAGACTTTCATTTGGTCTGATCATAGTTATTAATCAAATACTGTCAGAAAGCCTGTGATTACATTAACATTAACAGCCATCAAACTGTCTCTCATAGAGTCTCTCACACATTTACTTAACGGCCTAAATGAAGACAGAAATAATTATATAATTTTAATTTATTATTTAATTAGAAATACAATAGACTCTTCCTACCCCTAAAAGAAAACGTTCAGCATTTTAGCTTTATAAACAAAAAACAAAAAAGATAATGACTCATATTTTTTTTTTTAAGACGTCCCCAAATGAACCCAAGGGAAGGTCTTTTGGCGACGTGGGGGGAAACTCCTCCACATCTGCTCTCATGTACATCTAAACACACATTACTGACAAACAATACAAAGGAGAAACGGCTCATGCTGTCTCCTTTATTGGGCATGCAAACATAAACGTCTCAGGCCTTTGTGGCTAAAAGTGCAGCTTCATGAGCGTTGCTCAAAGTCATTTCCAGATATGTGGGTTCAGAGGCTGATACAGCACTATGAGTCTTGCTCTCCCATAGGCGCACACACACAGAAAGCCATCCTGAAGCTCTCTTTGATACGTACACACAAGCCCACACACCTTGACAAAATGCTTTAAACACTCAGAACACATATAAGCTCTCACTGAACTCTGAATCACTCAACAATAACACTCACTCTCGTTCTCATACAAATAACTTCCCTCTCTGTTCCTAAAGTGTCACTAGAGGCAGAGAGATTTATATTCGTACTACATATGCAAAAGAAAGAAAATATATAGAGATTTTTTTTTTTTAACCACAGTGTGCTTGGTAAATCATATTTTCTTGTCTTAAACATTAACATTTACAAATATTCTGGTTTGTATGATTACCTAATGTTATATGTCTGTTTGTTTGATGGGGCAGGTCCTTTGTTTGGGATGACGGGCAGTGACCAGCCCTTCAGTGTCAGCTCAGTGACCTCTGTGCCCAGCGCATACCCACTCATGGCCCACCCAGCCTTTGGTCTGCTATCACCCGCGACGGCCCGCCCAGAGTTTGGGGGTCTAGGAGGACTGGGGGTCTCTGCTGCCCTCGCAGCTCACCCACAACTAGGAGCCTTCACAGGTATGTGTGTGATATATACCATAACTGTAATAATAATAATTACTATTATTAGGCATTTATAATAAGAATAATTACTATTATTTTATTATTATTATTATTATTATTATTAGTAACAGTTGTTAATAATAATTATTATTATTATTAATAATAAGGACAGTGTCTGTGGCTGTTTTTTCATGACCGAAGCCAAAATAATTTAAAGTAAAAGTGTTATATTATTGTAGTATATAACATTATGACAATAATTTTATAATCTCAATAAAAGTAACAACAACAACAACAATAACAATAATAACAATAATAACAATAATAATAATAATAATAATAATGCTTACAATGTTTGTGTTTTTTTATTCATGACCAAAGGACTGATAACACCACGTCCTATGAAACTAAACAAATCAAAAATATAATATTCATAAATAAATATAAAGTAACAGTATTTTATTGTAATATTATATAACAGTATACCCATAATTATATAATAATGAGAATACGAATTTCTAATATTACTATTATTAAGCATTATTATTATTATTATTATTATTATTATTATTAGTAGTAGTAGTAGTAGTAGTAGTAATGCTTAATAATAGTAATATTAGAAATTCTTCTTCTTATTCTTCTTTTTCTTATTATTAATTATTAGGGCCCGAGCACCGATGGTGTGAGGACCCTATTGGAATTGCTCCGTTTATTATTATTATTGTTATTATTATTATTATTATTATTATTATTATTCTCCAAAATGAATCGCATTTTTGAGGGCCTAAACATGCCCGAAAACTCACGAAACTTTGCACACGCATCAGAACTGGCGAAAATTTACGTCTGATATGGGTCTCAGAAGTGGGTGTGGCAAAATGGCTCGATAGCGCCACCTATACACATTCAGCGGAGTGCGCCTCGAGCTACGTTTCAAGTACATTTACGAAACTCGGTACACACATGTAACACACCAATACCTACAAAAAAGTCTCTTGAGGCAAAATCCGAAACCCAACAGGAAGTCGGATATTTTTAATTTTTCCAGCAAATTTTGTCTCATTTTTGCCATTTCCAGGCGTCGTACTTGAACGAACTCCTCCTAGAGATTTATTCAGATCAACACCAAATTTGGTCAGTCTAATCTAAAGCCCTTTGTGACGTTAAATTGCGAAGATCTAGAGTTTTCGTTGGAGGGTGTGTCCGTGGCGGCCTGTCAAATTTCGATGATTCGCCATGAAAAAGGAAGTTGTTATAACTCAGCCATACAATGTCTGATCTGCCCCAAACTTCACATGTTTGATAAGAGTCTGGTCCTGAACACATACCCATGATCATATTCAGTCATAGTCATAGCGCCACCTGCTGGTAACAGGAAGTGACATGTTTTACGCTGTGAGAAACTCCTCCTACAGATTTCATGAAATCAACATTATATTTGGTCAGTCTAATGTAAAGACCTTTGCGATGTTAAATTGTGAAGATCTTGAGTTTTCGTTGAAGGGCGTGTCCGTGGCAGCCTGACAAAGTTTGATGTTTCGCCATGGTAATAGAAGTTGTTATAACTCAGCCATACAATGTCTGATCTGCCCCAAACTTCACATGTTTGATAAGAGTCCTGACCTGAACACATCTGAAGGCCAATATTCTATTATAATCATAGCGCCACCTGCTGGCAACAGGAAATGGCTTGTTTTACACTAACTTAAAGATGCAATGTCTGATCTGCCACAAACTTCACATGTTTGGTAAGAGTACTGGTCTGAAGACATCTAAAGACCAATATTCAGATATAATCATAGCGCCACCTGTTGGCAGCAGCATATGTCATGTCTTACACTAGCTCAAGCATACTATGTTCAATCTGCACCAAAGTTCGTATCTTTGATAAAAGTGTACGCCTGAACAGATCTACGTTCCAATATTCAGTTATAGGCATAGCGCCACCAGCTGGCAGCAGGAAGTTTGGCACATCTTAATGACTTTGACAGATTCCTCCTAAATTTACTATGTGAAAAGCATAGTGCCCACCATTCGCCTCCGGTCGGCGGTGAGCCCGGGTGCGAGGGCCCGTTCATCGCTGCTTGCAGCTTTAATTAATATTGTTATTAATAATAAGAACAATGTTTTGGCTGTTTATTCATATAATATGGTATAAAACAGTATAACAATAACAGTATAATTTAATAATAATAATAATAATGACACCAAGTCCTATTAAACTAATGAAACCAAAAATATAATATTCATAAATCAATATTAAGTAACAGTATTTTATTGTAATATTATATAACAGTATACCCATAATAATAATAATAATAATAATAATAATAATTACTATTATTAGGCATTTATAATAATTTATACATTTTAAGTCAACTAATTTTAAGTAAAGGTATTATATTATGATAGTATATAACATTATGACAATACTTTTATAATCTCAACAATAGTAACATCAACAACATTAACAAGAACAACAACAATAACAATAACAATAATAATAATTTCAGTCGTGCCTCATTTAGATTGTCCACCCTAACATAATGAGGTAATTTCCTCTTTCTTTTCTCAGAATGGTGGAGAGCAGCAGAAGCACATGGACGGAGTCCTCCAGCCTTCTTCCCGCCTTTTCTGGGTCTGCCACCTATGTTCGCCCCGCCACTTCACAACCACGAGGCCAATCCTTACACATCCAAAACACCCAGCAAGAGCAGTCAGGCCTCCAAAGGTATTAATCTATAAAACCCTAGTATATATCTGCCTCCTGGAAATGTATGCTATCCCTCGGAGGCAGACTTAAAGTTAAACAAA
This sequence comes from Cirrhinus mrigala, assembly GCA_036247105.1. Classification (NCBI taxonomy): domain Eukaryota; kingdom Metazoa; phylum Chordata; class Actinopteri; order Cypriniformes; family Cyprinidae; genus Cirrhinus; species Cirrhinus mrigala. Next base: position 8,810,930 of record CM070012.1, read on the forward strand.
AGTAATGCAGCAGTAATGTAGCCTGCAGGCTGGTGTACTCACAGTAATCATCGCCTTGAGCAGTCGCCGCCAGTGCTGAATTCATAAGGAGATCTTCTGCAGTTTCAACTCCACAAATCCACGATAAAGGCTATTTGACATAGTATATATGTTGATGGAAACTTTATTTGTTTCTTTAACTTGTAGCAAGAATCTGATTGGTTTAAAACCATCTGATTATGTGAACTCTTTTGTGCGCAGGTGTGAACGGAGCTGTGAATGGTCGTTCACTGTCTCCATCTGCAGCTAAAGGAACCTTTTCGGCTTCTGCCTCCCCCTCCCCCGCGCTCCGGCCCCCTGAACACAGCCGGACACTCAACGCCAAAGCCCGCGACCGCAAGGCCAGTCACCATAGCAACAGCACAGGGGAGCTTCAGGAGAAACCCTCACAGAAACCTAAAGAGAAGGTACAACATCATGACATGCTGTGCACAGTCTAAACACACAAACACCTCTCATACATGACCAGTTTATTTGTTTGTTGAAATCATTAATATTGACTCATGATTGATGTCTGTGTCAACCCATGCAGAAAGCCCGTAAGAAGCAGGTAGAGGGGTCTGGGATAAGCGAGAGCGAATCTGGATCATCGCTGGATTCTGACAGCGACGGAGTGAGCAGCAGCGATATCGATGATCTTGGAGAGGAAGAAGATGATGATGATGAAGACGAAGACGAGCAGAGTAAAGACAGCGAGGAGTCTGACTCAGAAAAGGAGCGGCAGAAAAAAAAGAAAATGAAAGTAAGATGCTGCTCATATTAGTTTATTACTGTTTCTGGGCAGGAAACCAAAAGGTTGCAGGTTTAAACCCTACCATTGTGTACCACTTAACCCCAGATTGCTCCAGTGCATTGTAACTCACTTAGGAAAAAAAAAAATCTGCTTAATTACAGATCATTTGCATATGCACTCAAAAAAATTTAGGCCTAAATTTAAGATTTGAATTTCATATAAAATTTCCATCCATTTGGATTACAGTTTTAACATAAAGTAGTAAACTTAATGTAATGCATATTTGTCAGTCATTAAATGTGATATAAATACACGTGTATTTGTAGCAATAGCCAAAAATACATTGTATGCATCAAAATTATACATTTTTCTTTTCTGCCAAAAATCATTATGATATCAAGTAAAGATCATGTTCCATGAAGATATTTTGTAAATTTCCTATCGTAAATATATCAAAACGTAATTTTTGATTAGTAATATGCATTGCTAAGAATTTCATGCGGATAATTTCAAAGGTGATTTTCTCAATATTGTGATTTTTTTTTTTTTTTTTTGCACCCTCAGATTCCAGATTTTTAAAAAGTTGTATCTTGGCAAAATATTGTCCTATTCTAACAAACCATACATCAATGTAAAGCTTATTTTTTAAATACACAATAAAAAGATTTACAGATTTATCGTCAATAAATTATTTATTTTCAATCACAGATATTTTAACTAATTGAATATTGCTTGCTTCAAAGCTAGCCATACTTTAACGGAAATTTTAACTCAATATGGACAGATTTATGTTAATTCTAAGCCTTTCGAATAAATGCGTTTTGAAAATATAATTATTTAAATAAAATCAAATACATGAAAATAATGAAAAACTGTGACATTCTTTTTTTGAGTACACAAATCCTGCCTGTTTGTTACCCATTTCATTTATGTACAACTGACAAATATGCATCACATTAATTATTAGTTTATTAGTTTGTTAAATATGTAATGCAAATTAAACATTTTTTATATGTAATTCAAATACAAAAATCTTAAAACAAGGCCCAAATGTTTTTTGAAGTGTGGATAGTTCACCCAAAACTGAAAATTCTGTCATTAATTACTCACTCTCATGTCGTAGAACACAAATTAATATATTTTTTATGAAATCCGAGAGCTCTCTGACCCTGGATAGACAGCAATGAGAATATTTTTGTGCACAATGAAAACAATAAAAGCAACTTCAAATTCAAATATTTCTTCTCTTCCCTTTTAGTCTTTGACGAGCATTCATGATAGTACCACACATGTAAAGAAACTGTTGAATAAAAATGTTATTTTTGTTTTCTCTGTGCACAAAAAGTATTCTCAAAGCTTCATAATATTAAGGTTGATCCACTGATGTCACATTGACTATTTTAACAGTGTCCTTTCTACGTTTCTGGGCCTTGAACATGTCAGGGTCAGAAAGCTCTCGGATTTCATCAAAAATATCTTAATTTGTGTTCCGAACATGAATGAATGTCTTACGGGTTTGAAACAACATGAGAGTGAGTAATTAATGACAGAATTTTCATTTTTTGGGTGAACCATCCCTTTAAAAGTAGAGTAACTAAAACAAACGGTTTCATACCGAGTGTCAGTGAAAGTGGAAACACACATTATGACTGTTTTTAAACCTTAACCAACAAGTGGACTTCTCTTTCTTTCTTCTCTTGTTTGCCCAGATCGTGACGCCAAACTCTGGGCTTAGTAAGAAAGAAAAGTCCAGGCTATTGGAGGCCAAAGACTTCCATGCAGGCCTGGCAGGCAGTGGACCTTTAGAGCCCTCTCCTCCAGTTCACCTGCATCGCTCTCCACCTCCTTCAGGCCTGTCTCAACCCTCTCTGTTGTCTCTATCGGGCAGCAGAGCCAGAGAAAGACCGCTCCACACCAGCGTCATCCAGTCCACCGGCCTGGCTGCAGGCGCTAAACCGCTAGCGTTAATCGCACAGTCACGTCGAGACGTTTCTCCTAAACATTCTCCACAGCATCGCACCTCCTCTCCAAAAACCACATCAGCCACTACCAAGCCGCTCACTTCCTCACCTCAGCCCCTCCCACTCTCGTTATGCTCCTCCCCCAAACCACTCTCAGTCCCCTCCCCTCCTAAACCCCTCCCCCTGTCTTCTTCCCCCAAACCGCCTCCTCTCACGCCTTCCCTCAAAGCGCAATCTCAAGCTTCCTCCCGCAAGTCCCAATCTCCGGCGCTGGACGCTCTGACCAGCAGGAAGATTCTGGAAAGTTCACTGGCACAAGTCACTGCTGACTACAGGCTGAAACAGGTGAGTAGACAGTCTGCCACGGTCTGGCAGGAGAAATGTGAGACTGTTCATCCTTCAAGTCCATACATTAATCTCGCTTTTCCCTCAAGGCCGGTGTCCACATTTTCATTTTCCAGAAAAGCAAACCAGCTAAAGCAAATTCTCCACAGTTTGTGTCCGTATCTTTTAAGCCAATTTAGGATTATCGCTTTTAGGGTGCTGTTGGTATTCAGAACGTGTCTCTCCTTATTGACCAGCCTATTTGAAAAGGTCAGAGTAACGGAGAGGGAGAATGTGAGGGGGAGAGAGAATTATTTGTGTGTGTGTGTGTGTGTGTGTGTGTGTGTGTCTGTGTCTGTGTCTGTGTGTGAGACAGAAATGCAGAGAGAAGGACAGAAAGGACAGCTCCATTCTCTTATCAGTAGGACTGGCTTCCCTACTGTGTGGCTTTAGTTGGTAAATGAAAGTGACAATGTGCATCGCTTTATTAGAATTACTGAAGCAAAACCAACAGGCAATTAACTCCATGACTTCTTAAGGGTCCAGATTTCAGCAAATGAGTGTAATAAATGTGCCTTTTCCTCACCTCTTCTTTTGTTGCCTTGAAATTACTGATGAAGAGGTTAATATAGTTTTTTTTCTTCTACTTGTAATTAACCAGAGTGGTTTTATTATTATGTTACGGTGAGGAACAGTTTCATAATATTTTGATTTTATTAGTGGTGCTTACTTAGGCAACTAACGATGTTACTCTTGCTCATACATGAGGATCTGGTGTTTGTGCTGTCTCAATGCTTCCTGTGGCTTGTTGAGGTGCTATTACTTTTCAAAGTGGTTTTCGTCAGCGGGCAAAAAAAATGAACCGGAATGAAATGAAAGTTCACCAGATCTTTTCTAAATAGATGTTTTTGATAATTACTATGAACAATTCATAAGTATGCATAAGTATATGTTTTACCTCAAAATTTAATGCGTCATTAATTACTCCCCTTCATGTCTTTACAAACTTGTTAGACCTTTGTTCATCTTCGGAATGCAAATTAAGATATTTTTGATGAAATCCGCAAGCTTTCTACCACGTTTAAGGCCTAGAAAGGCAGTAACGATATTGTTAAAATAGTCCATGTGACATCAGTAGTTCAACCATAAAACAAAAATAACAACTTTAACAATTTCTTCTCTTTCGTGTCAGAATATCACAACATAGACGCCTCGAGGTGGGCTTCTTGGCGACATGTAAAACAACAGTTTTCTAAAGAAAATGTAAAAATTAAGTTTTAGTTTATTATTCCAATACATTCATGTTCATGAGTCTGGAACAGTAATGGTACTAAGAAGATTTCAAGTGGTAGAGTCGAGTGGTTGAAGCCAGGCAGAGTTTGAGCATTCCTTCTTTCTTAATGAATGTTGTGGAGCTGATGGAGTCATGGCCGTGCTGTTGTTCTCTGTTTCGGTGAGTCAGAGCAGCATTATGCTCACTCACACTCTTCTTCCACCAGCACTTAAGCCACATGACAACCAGCGCAATTACCACATCTCCACCTCTCCGTCTCTGCTGTTTTTCCCCCTCTCTCTTTGTTTATCAGTCAATTTGTTGTTTCTTGCTCCTCTCATCTTTGCTCTCAGTATACATCTCACTTTCTCTGAAGATGTGCTTTGTTCAGGGAAATCTGGTCTTGTTTCACTTTGTTTCAACAACAGTATTGCCCCACAGCAGTATGTGCTGTAATATGTGACCCTGGACCACAAAACCAGACATAAGTAGCACGAGTATGTTTGTAGGAATAGCCAACAATACATTGTAATTTTTTTTTTTTTATGCCAAAAATCATTAGGATATTAAGATCATGTTCCATGAAGATATTTTGTACATTTCCTAACGTAAATATATTAAAACTTAATTTTTGATTAGCAATATGAATTGCTAACAACTTCATTTGGACAACTTTAAAGCCAGTTTTCTCAATATTTAGATTTTTTTTTTTTTTTTTGCACCCTCAGATTCCAGATTTTCAAATAGTTGTGTCACGGCCAAATGTTGTAAAATTCAGCTTTCAGGTGATGTATAAATCTCAATTTTGAAAAAAAAACAAAAAACAAAAAAAAAAAACTTATGACTGGTTTTGTGGTCCAGGGTCACATTTATTTTGAGAAACATATAAATAGATTACTAACATAAATAAATATAAAAATAAAGATATAAAAGAAATAAAAAAAGTGTGTTTTGACATAGGACTACACCATCAGATGTATGCAAATATCGCATACTCCCATGTTTATATATATATATATATATATATATATTGTCCTATTGTTCCTCTGCTTTGTTATCATTATAGGTGTGGTGTGGAGTTCACTATTCTCATAAAATGATGTGTGTTAAAACTTAATAGTTATGGTTATCATTAAAGTTATCATCCTTAGTGTGAACAGCCCTTCAAATAAAAAAGAGCCATTTTAGCATCATTGCTCTAGTCTTCGGTGTCACTTGATTCGTCAGAAATCACTTTAATATGCTGATTTGGTACTCAAGAAACATTTTCATCATTATTAGTGTTGAATTTTGTGCAGAATTGTGCTTTTTAATATTTTTTTTGTGGAAACCGTGCCAGGATGCACTGCCATTCAGAAGTTTAGAGTAAGTAAGATTAAAAAAGAGAGAGAGAAAATAGAAAAGAAGAGCTTTTATGTACTTTTATTTAGCAAGAACACATTAAATTGATCAAAAGTGACAGCAAAGGCATTTATAATATTACGAAAGTTTTCTATTTGAAATAAATGCTGTTCTTTTGAACTTTCTGTTCATCAAGGAATGTATCACGGTTTCTGTAAAAATATTAACCAGCAAAAATGTTCTTTTTTTTTTTTTTTTTTTATATTGATAATAATAAGGACTATTATTAATAACTGAGCAGCAATAATAACTGAACACCAAATTTGCATATTGGATGTCTGTGACTTTGAAGTGGCTGCTGAGATTTTAAAATATATTAAAAGAATATTTTAAACCGTAATAACATTTCACTTTTTAACATTTTTTATTATAACTGGAAAAAAAACATTTTTTGTGTGCATTTACCTGTTGTCCAGTGTTGATGTGAACTTTTTAATCCAGCTTTTTAGTAAATGAGACTGAATGTGAGATAGACTTGTTTTAGTTACTTTCCATCATCATTCTCTTTGTTTTTCCTTCTGCAGTCTTTCCTGTCCCAGGACCAGACGTTTCCTCTCCAGTTAAAGAAACAGCAGGACCCATTTAAGATAAACAAGAGGGCCGAGGCACTCACGTCCTCTTCCTCGTCTTCATCCTCCTCCTCCTCCTCCTCCTCCTCTGCGCTCCCTCTTAAGCTTAGCTCTGAAGCATCAGGTAGGACCAAGCCCCCTGCAGCGCAAGGTGTGTCCTCCTCCGGTCTGCCTTTCTCTCATGGCCTGCTGGGTCTGGGCCAGGCAAACGGAGTCATCCAGAGCACCCAGGACATGCCGTTGGCCCTTACCACCAAACCTCACTCAGACGTGCCCGTCAACCTCAGTACGGGAGGTCGTAAGAGCCCCGCCTCTGCGTCTCCCACTCCTAACCGCACCCGTGAGCCCCGGAAGAGCAAGACTCCCAAAGCATTGGAAGCCTGGAGGGGTTTATCCCAGAACCACCTGGTGCAGTCTCTCGTGGACCTGTTTCAACACAGTGGAGCTGAACAAAAGCTGCCCAGCAGCAAAGACTCAGATGACTCTGCTGAGGATGAAGACGATGAGGATGATGATGTGGAGGATGAAGAGGATGATGACGAAGAGGATTCAGATGACAGTCTCTCAGGTGAGATGCCTAGGCTTTGTGAGTACATTAAAACAGATGCACGAAAATGAAAATTCTTTCATTATTCATATCATATGGATCAATGGAACCATAAATCATAAAAAATCAGAGAAATTTTATTTTGATTTGTCAGAAATCATTCTAATATGCTGATTTTCTGCTCAAGAAACATTTTTTTTGTTATTATCAATGTTGAAGTTGTGGTTCTTAATACTTTTGTACTTTTGATTTAAAAAAAAAAATACATTTATACATTACATTTTTTTTTTTGGAAGAACACATTTAATTGATCAAAAGTGACAGCAAAGACATTTATAATATTACAGAAGTTTTCTATTCATCAAAGAATCCTAAATAAAAAAAAGCATCACAGTTTCCCTAAAAATATCAATATTTATTATTTAATTCTGATCCAGAGAAATGTTCCTTAAATTATTTCTTGCTGAAAATCATTGCATTTTTTTTAAATACATCAAAATCTGAAAATTAAACACATTGCTGTTGTTTAAAGAATATCCTGCCGCTCTTTTTCCGTATGATTATATAGAATGAAAATGTTATTGAAAATTACAAAAAAAACAGTTCTGTGTAAATAGTTCACAGTGGATAACAAGAATTTCAGTGAAAAGTCCTCATACTGACAGTATTTTATTTTATTTTATTTTATTTTATTTTATTTTATTTTATTTTATTTTAATTTATTTTATTTAATTTTATTTAATTTTATTTTATTTTATTTTATTCCAAAGAAATATTCCTTAAATTCTTTCTTGCTGAATATCATTGGATTTTTATTTTAAAAAATACATCAAAATATGAAAATTAAACACATTGCAATTGTTTTAAAGAATATCCTGCCACTCCTTTTCCGTATGATTAAATAGAATGAAAATGTTATTGAAAATTACAAAAAAAACAAACAAACAAACAAAAAAACATAACGTTTTGTGTAAAAAGTTCACAGTGGATAACAAGAATTTGAAAAAATCCTCATATTGACAGTATGAAGTCAGAGATTTTATTTTATTTTATTTTATTTTATCCTGATCCAAAGAAATATTCCTCAAATTATTTCTTGGTGAATATCATTGCATTTTAATTTCAAAATACATCAGATTTGCTGCTATTTTGCTATTTCAATTTCTCTTTAAAGGAACTGTCCACCTAAAAATGAAAATTCTGTCACCAATAATTCAGCTTCCAAACCTGTATGACTTTCTTTTTTTCTGCAAAACACAAAAGAAGATATTCTGAAGAATGTTTGTAACCAAGCATTTTGGTTCCCACTGACTAGCAATGTGTTTTTGTCCATACAAAGTCAATGGGAACCACTGAAGGTGAGCAAATGACAGAATTTTAATTTTTGCGTGGACTGTTCCTTTAATTTGGTTCACTAATGCCACCAATGACACAAGACACATTATAATGATCAATTCCATAAACACCGTCTCATGTCCTCTCCTGTCGCCTTTTATTTCTCAGAGTCAGACAGTAATTCAGACAGCGAGATGAACGGCTCAGAGGGTGGTAAAAAGAAACGCAAGGATGGAGTCATGGAGATGGACACCGATGGAGAGAAGACTCCTCAGAAACTCAGCAAGGGGCTTTCCCATCTTAACTCCTCCTCCAATCACAGCCTGTCGGACTGTCTGCCACTAAACCTCCAAGTCATTAAGCCCTCCAGTGTGGCCACGCCCACCATTGTGAGCAGCTCCGGTGCCTTGACCTATCACAGCTCTCCCTCCTCATCGTACTCTGTTGGCACCTCTCCAGGTAACCACAGGCGACATCATTACTAAACTAAACCTGGATATGCTTGACACCTTCCTTTGGAGCTCAGTCAGTGTCGAAAGTGTGCATGGGGTTGAATGTGCGTCGTGTGGATGCACATGCCCTTTTGTTTGTGTATTTGTCTGTGCACAGGCTGTCACACTCAGATGATGAAGTGTCTATTTTTAGAAAGATAAATGGTGGCGTCTGGCATCACTCGGCTCCCTTTGTGCCTGTCTATTTGGGTGTGTGTCCTTGGAGCTAGCCGTTTGAGCTCTGTTTGTCCAGGAAAAACCCTATGCAGAATTAATATTAAACCGTTTCCATTAATTGTGTTTTCCTCGTGTGTTTGGTTTATACGGGGTCAGGTTTAGGGTTAGGTAAATGTAGCTGGTAACAAGAGCTCTTTGTGTGATGCCTGGGTCAACCCCGGTACCCGTGTTTGCCTTAACCTGTTAGCCGAGGCGCATCAAGCACCTCTGTTTGGCTGACTTAATCTGTTTTTTCCTTCTGGAGCTAACAGAGACGTTTGTTAAACAAAACACTCACAAATCCAGCAAACATGGCACACGAGTGCATCTGCTCTTGGACGCCGTTCAGCATCCCTCACCGCGATGGAATGAAACGCTTTTTCTAATGAAGCCGAAGTGTGTCCGTTGAAAAGCGCGTGGAATCTGTAATAAGCTGAGAGGAGTTACTGTGATGATTTGTTTTTGGAGCATTATTGGAGCTGTTGAGAGAGTCATTTAACGCCCGTTTTGTTTGCAGACTTCACTTCTCTAAAAGGAGAGATATGAGAGAGATGATTTTGTTAGTTTCTTCCTGTGGTTTTTGTTAGTGTCACTATTGCTATTACTCATATTTTGAACAACACCCTATCCCTTGAGCACGTAGCTCGTCTTGCATCGTTCGTTCTACAGACACGAATGATACCTCAAATCACGCCGCTTGTTTAGAAGAGCTATTACTTTACTATTATGTAATCAGATGTTTACCTGCCTAAAATCAGACAAAAAATCCCATACAATTTACTCTACGGGAGTGCATAAGTCAAATCGAAGTACCAAAATACAATTTTTGAGACTTGGAAGTGAGTTCTTTTGACTTGGCCCTCAAAGCAACTATCAAAAACATCCTAAAATTGCAAAGTAACACATTAGAAACTCAATTATTAATCAAATATCAATTACTGGCTGTTCATTTTTTAAATAATGGTACTACTTTAGCATGTACTACTGTTCAAAAGTTTAATGTTTTTGTCTGTTATGCTCACCAAGACTGCATTTATTTGGTCAAAAATACAGAAACATATTTTGAAATATTATTACATCTAATCTTTTTAAAATATAATTTATTCCTAAAGCTGAAAAGTAAGAATTCAAGAAAAAAAAAAAAAAAAGTACTAATCCAGACTTTTGAACAGACGTTTTTGTAATATCAGTTAATATTGTATATTTATTTGTTGATGCTCATTTGTCCTATTTACATTCAGTTCCTTTGACTTAATTTATTTATACTCACCGTTAACTACACATTATCCATTTTTCATACTGTAAATTAGAATGTAATAATGCCTAAATTTATTTAAAAATACCATATCATTTAAATCATTGCCGTTTTTGTTTATATACCATTAGCAAATGTGACCCCAGACCACAAAACCAGTCATAAGGGTCACTTTTTTTTTTTTTTTTTTAATTTTCAAGATTTAAAAGTCTTTAATCAAGCTGAATAAATAAGCTTTCCATTAATGTTTGGTTTGCTAGGATATTACAATATTTGGTTGTTATTCAACTATTTGAAAATCTGGAATCTGAGGGTGCAAAAAATCTAAACATTGAGAAAATCGGCTTTATAGTTCTCAGCAATGCATATTATTAAGTTTTGATATATTTACGGTAGGAAGTTTACAAAATATCTTAATGGAACATGATCTTTACTTAATATCCTAATGAGTTTTGCCATTTAAAAAAAAAAAAAATCAATAATTTTGACCCATACAGTGTATTTTTGGCTGTTGCTACAAATATACCAGTGCTACTTAAGACTGGTTTGTGGTCCAGGGTCACATATGAAAATAATTAGCTTTATCAGTATCAGCCAGAATTTTAATATCACTGAACCCCTAGTAACAACAGTTCAGGACACCTCAGCAACTCAATTGAAATGCCCTGGCATTTTAGTGGCGAGTTTTATGCATGCAGGCACCATCAAAAGCAGAACAAATAAAATCGAGGTTTTATTCGATGTTGTTTGCTCATTATGTGAATTGTAATTTGTAAGAGGTGATAAAACAGTTTGCTAAAAATGTGTGTGTGTGTGTGTGTTATAATGTGTTTTGTCTGGCTGTTGTCTTGTCTCAGGCTCTGCGAAGAGAAAGCGAGTGATGAATGAAGATGATTTACGGATTCCGCTGGAAATGGGGTACGTTTAAATATGACACACGCTGGTGGCAGCATGACTCAACACCTGTTAACCGCAGCTCTGCATTCTGTGCTTCTGAAGCGACAGAGCACACAATCGCATACAAACATCGCATTAAAACTGCAGATGTTTAAATACTCAGCTCAAATCAAAATTCTTTGCTCTTTCATTGCAAACCCATTCTGAAAAAAGCAAAGTGGTGGCAGCATTGCACAGCGATTGTGTAATGGCATGCTATTTTGATACTTTGAATGATTGTCATATTTGTATTTGAATATAATTCATACTCAGAATAGTTATTTAATTTCACACATTACTGAAAGGAGAAGAACTAATATCCTGCCTTCCTTGTCAAACTCCTAAGACTGGTGAACACATTTTATTGTGATTCACAGTTTTGGCTGTAAATGACAATGATTTTTCTCAGAAATGTACAATATTGTGTAACCATCCCCAAAAGAACAAGAAGTTTATTAAAAAACTTTGTCTTGTATGAATCTTTTTATTTAATTTTTTTCAGTTTCATTTAAATTTTCATTCGTGTTTATTGTTCAGTTAGTTCTTTCCATGAAGGCTTGCTGCTGACATACCTTTAAATAATCAGTCAGTCATTCAATCAATCAAAGTGTGTCTATTACCATGTTACCATGCTCAATATCATACAAAATAAAATTTGCATTCATAAAAATGAAATAAAATAGCATAAAAATATAGTTTTTGAAATTTTGTGCACAGTGTATTATGCACTTTTTCTCTTCAATGTGTATGTTATTGTTCTAGCTGGCAAAGAGAGACCAGGATGAAAACAGTGGGCGGTCGGCTGCAGGGAGACGTTGCGTATTACGCCCCGTGTGGCAAACGACTGCGACAGTATCCAGATGTCGTAAAGGTAACCCTTACCTGTTTTCCCCGCTGCCTCACGCTTAGACCCCCCCAAAAACGCTCAGGAAGCCTCACACCCCACCCCTTTCCTCTCCCAGTGCACCATTAGCAGTTATTGGTGTAAGATCCAGCAGTTTACTTAGGTGATCTGGTCACTTTTAGCTAGCTGTGCACTGTTATGGCAAGTGTGCTAGGTTGCTTTCAGTTTGGTACCATTATAGTGCTAATGGCTCTCTGGATGTCCTGTCTGACAAAATCACTATTATTCTCTCTTCTGTAGTATCTGTCCAGATACGGAATAACTGACATCACACGTGATAATTTTAGCTTCAGTGCAAAAATAAGGGTTGGTGACTTCTATGAAGCCAGAGAAGGACCCCAGGTGAATGCCTTTCATCTCCTCTTTTTCTTTTTTTTTGTTCTTTATGTTCTTTTTTTCTCTGTCTCTCTCGCTCATATTCTTTCGCTCTCCCTGTATCTCTCTTTCATCTTGAACAGGGCAGGGAATTTGATTGAACCCCGATAGCCTGAATTTCCCCTTTTAAACTGTAGGGAGTCTGTGCAATAATCAGCGCTCGTTGTTTCCACAGGGTGTTACTTCATGTTTTGTCTGTCATGTGTGTTGAAAGAGATTCTTTTAGAATAAAGATACAGTGGAGCAAAAGTTGGGACAGTTTATTGATTAAAATTTCAATGAAATTGACTCTCTTGTTTTATGAATTTACTTCATTTCATGCTTTTTAATTCATTTGCTGCATTGAGAATGATATAACCAAGTAATAATTATAGTGTTTAGTGATTTTAAAGTCACGTGATCATTAGTGATGTGACACTTTTCTAAGGGAACCAGACTAAAACTTTCTGTATTTCTACCATCATCTTCATTAGTCTGACCCCCCTCTGTCCCCTGCTTCCCCCAGGGTCTGCAGTGGACTCTTCTGAAAGAGGAAGAGGTCATCCCTCGTATTTTGGCCATGGAGGGTCGACGAGGTCGTCCGCCCAACTCTGAGCGCCAGTCGAGGGGCAGCAGTGAGGGTTCGGGCAGCCGGCGGCGAAAGGGCCGCCCCCCGAATCTAGGAGAGAGCGAATTCCCAAGTCCTTCTGAAGCTAAACTGCTGCGCAAGCTGGAGGCTCAGGGTAAAGTGCTTCTCTTTTTTGACTTACAGTTGACCTGTAAGACATTTTGCTACAGAGAACAAAATTTTATGAAAACAATTCAACAAAGGCATCTGTACACAGTTGGAGAAAGTTTTTAATTTACATTTGAGTAATTCTGAGAGTTGATGAATAATTTAAAAAAAAAGTTTGTGTTCAAAATTTTTCAACGCCCAAAAGTAAAATTTGGTGCAGAATCTTTTAATTCTTTAAAACCACCAATAAACATGGCTTGGAAGTGCTTAGAAGCTTCTGTCACCTCTTTTATGCAATCTTGGCCCATTCCTTGCCTGAAAAAGCTTTCAGATCACTGATAATCTTTTGTTTTCACTTTGCCACTGCTTTCTTTTAATTCAACCAAATATTTTCAATGAGAATTAAATATGGAGACTGAACAGGCCACGCAAGAACATTCTATGACTGATCCCTGGATCAAGCATAAGTAGATTATGGATGTACACTTTGGGATGATTGTCCTGCAGGAAAGTCCACTGATCATCAGCTTCAGTCTTTGCACCAAAGGCATCACAATTCTTGCCAAAATGCCCTGATACTTAAAGAATCCATGCTATCCTTCATACGATCATGATTTCCACTTCCCACTACAGTAAAATAACCCCATAACTGGACTGGACCACCTCAATGTTTGATGATAGTGATGGTGTTCTTCTGTTCATAAGCTTTGCCTTTTTTGCACCAGACATCCTGCTGATCCAGAAAGTTCCAGTTTGGTCACATCACTCCATAAAACATTCTTTCAGAACTCCACATGTCTATCCAAATGAATTTTGACATGTTCAAATTGGGCCTTTTTGTTATTTTTGGTCAAGAGTGGCATTCAACAAGATGCCTCAACATGAAGGCCATATTTGTCTAGTGTTCTTCTTATACTCTGCACTGAAATGTTTTTCCTCCTTTTGTCGGGTCATCCTGCAAGCCTTTGGCTGTACATTGCAGGTTTTTCTAAGTTGTTCTAATCAAACTTTTTATGATATTGTGTTTTTTTTAATCAACACCCTCAAAGGTTTTCTGGTACAACACACTTTAAACTAAGGAATAAAGCTGCCAGCTGTGTCTGTAGGAACTTTTAATCTACATGTAGCCTTAGACTTTCTAACAAAATAATTTATTCTCTATAGCTTTTGTGAGAGCTCTGTTGACTTTGCCATATTTGCTACTCAACTTCAGCACACGCATAGGCTAAATGTGTGTATGTGTAACAGCCCAAGCTAATTATGTTTTTTTTACTCAAGTTTTTAAAGGCTTGATTGTGTTTTAAAACAATTTTGTTTCCTATCATAAAAATAAGTGACTTAAAAACAGCAATGTTTAATAGGGGTTGAACAATTATGACATAGCTGTGTTGTTTAAAAAAGTCCTATAACTCGCAAACATTACATTATATATTGACATTATCAGTTTTAATATGCCATTCAACTGTCGTAGATGCAATTTTTATAAGGTCTGGATCTTCAGAAAAGCTTGTATTTGTAAAGGGGGGGGGGGTTGAATAATTTCGATTGCAACTGTAGAGAATGATGCATATATTGATACTGATGGAAGAGATTTGTCTGTTTTCATAACAGAAATCGCCCGGCAGGCGGCTCAGATGAAGCTCATGAGGAAACTAGAAAAACAGGCACTCGCACGTGCGGCCAAGGAGGCCCGCAAACAGCAAGGTACTTTGTGCTTATGAATACCACTTGATTGCTCACAATGACAATGTTCAGATTCTCACTGAAACCTCGTTCTCGTCCAGCTATCATGGCCGCAGAGGAGAGGCGGAAGCAAAAGGAACAGTTGAAGATTCTCAAACAGCAGGTGAGTTTGAGAAGGAAACGGTTTTCAGGGTCGCTTGATATGAGATTATAAGCGTTAATTCAGAACAGAGACTGACGGTGCTTCTACGAGCGCAGCTCGGCTGCCAGTCGACTTTTTTAAATGCACAGCAGCACTTTCAATTAACAGACTTCCTCCTCCTCTCCTACCAGGAAAAGATAAAGCGTATTCAGCAAATCCGTATGGAGAAGGAACTCCGCGCACAGCAGATTCTCGAGGTATGGAGTGACTGCGGAAAGAAAATAATAAATTAAAAGAGTTGAAATAGGCTTAACATTCTTAAAATACACGCCACCCCCTTCGGTTCCTGTTTAACATGGAGCCCGGACCACGGCAGAATCACTCACCGGCATTTTGGGGCTCTGAATTCTGCATAATTTTCGTCAGGACTAATGCTAAATTGGTTTTGGTGGACAGTTTTTGAATATTAAATTTGCTGCCTCCTGTGTTTCGAACCAGAGGTAAATTAGACATAAAAGATTTTTTTCCATCAGACAATGGCAGTTCTTGCATAAGTAGCAGGAGGAAGACACTGTTTACTTTACTCACCCAATTATAGAGGCTTCAAAAGTGTTTTAGCTGGGCAAAATCAAATTGGAGCTGACACGCTTGGCAAGCCATTCTGAACAGGATTTCTTGCTGTTTGTAATTACGTATTTAAATTTTCGGCTAATTCGCCTTTGCTTTCTTTTTATATTGCCGTTGTCAGAGCCCGAGGAATATTGAATAGTTTCGGAGATCTCGGGGCTGATTCTGACACGGACAGAATCAGAATTGAAGAGAAAACATTCTCAATCACTGACTCAGTGATCTGTAGCTAGAGAAAGCGCAACAATGGCAAGACGCGAGACAGAAGGGCTTTCCTGTGCGCGTGTGTGCGTGTGTATGTGTGTGAATGTTTCGATGCCAGCTCTCGCTTTTCCTCTCGCAGACACATCAATCAAAGTGTTAGTATAAGTTATAAATAAAACAGATGTTGGTTTAGCATGTTTAATTTAGGTTTATACCCAGCGCGGCAGCACTGGTCTGACCCAGACCTGTTTTGCATTGGCAGGCAAAGCGGAAAAAGAGAGAGGAGGCTGCCAATGCCAAAATGTTGGAGGCGGAAAAGCGAATAAAGGTCAGTTTGTGAGTGAGAAGAGATGCTACACACCTACTCTTGCGCACTATGAATCATCGCCGTGGAAACCCCCACCCCCCCTCGTTCAAGAAAACTTCCCTTGCTCTCACCTACTCCGGCAAACCATTAACATTCCTTGGCCACAACAAAGGCGCCGAGCCTCTGTTTGACTGATGCCTGCCGGCCTGTGGGGGAAAATTAGCTTGACATCTGGATTTTTGCTGTTGTTGTTTAAAATGAAAAATGCACAGTGCATCTTTTTATGTCTTGTACACATGGGCCCTCACTAGAATACACAACCTGCTCTAAATAGCCTCCCTTATTTAAATGAAGTTCTTTCTAGAGTATTGTGACTTTTAGTCACGTCCGTTAGCTTTGCAGCCATCTTGAATCAAACATACGCTTTTAAAATGCTTTCTTAGGGCAGTATGATGAAAGTGTTGTACGATATAAATCATTTCATGTCACAACAGTATACCATGATCTAGTCATTTTGTGGAAAATTCCATGTAAAATTGGTTGATACATGTGGTTAGTTTTTAAGAAGTAAATTACTTTTAAATACCTTTACATTTTTAAAACAGTAAATAACATTGATAAAAAGTGACAGTATAGACTTATACGAGAAATTCAAATAAATGGTGTTATTTTTCTACAAAAATTATTAAGCTCATAATAAAACTATTAATTATTAATTAACTATTAACTATTAATTCATAATATTACAGTTTTTACCGTTTTTGTATTTTTAATCAAATAAATATAAGCATATGAGACAGTTTTCTTTGTTAACAGTTTCTCTTTTTTTCTTGGTAAAACAACAATCTAAAGGCTTCTTTGGTAAAATAAAAATAGACTTTTGTTGTCTTTACAACATCCCACAATATTTTTCTGGCATAGTTTTTAATCACAGTTTTATACATGAAAATATATAGCTGCTTTTAAATTTTAGGAAAGGAGTCCCTTGCAAGGAGATCATCATATTTGGGGATCCATGGCATCAAAAAGTAAAAAAAAAAAAAAAAATCTAAATAATTATAAAAAAATAAAATAAATTATAAAAATGTTGAGATCAGAATTGAGAAAAGTTTACACCCCCTTTTCAGAATCATTAAAAATGTTAATTATTTTTACCAAAATAAGAGGGATCATACAAAATGCATGTTATTGTTTGATAAGTACTGACCTGAATAAGACATTTCACATAAAAGATGTTTATATATAGTTCACAAGAGATAATAACAGCTGAACTTATAAAAATGACCCCGTTCAAAAGTTTACATCCCGTTGATTCTTAATACTGTGTTGTTTCCTGAAT
Organism: Cirrhinus mrigala; assembly: GCA_036247105.1. NCBI lineage: Eukaryota > Metazoa > Chordata > Actinopteri > Cypriniformes > Cyprinidae > Cirrhinus > Cirrhinus mrigala. The sequence continues at coordinate 8,828,306 of CM070012.1, forward strand.
AATCCACAGCTGTGTTTTTTGTTTAGTGATAGTTGTTCGTGAGTCCCTTGTTTGTCCTGAGCAGTTAAACTGCCTGCTGTTCTTCAGAAAAATTCTTCATGTCTTCTTCTTCTTCAATTCTTTGATTTTTGTGTATTTGAACCCTTTCCAACAATGACTGTATCATTTTTGTCACACTGAGGACAACTGAGGGACTCATATGCAACTATTACAAAATGTTAAAATGCTCACTGATGCTCCAGAAGGAAAAAGCCAGGGGTGAAAACTTTTGAACAGAATGGAGATGTGTAAATTTTTCTTATTTTGCCTAAATATCATATTTTTTTCATTTAGTACTGCCCTTCAGAGGCTACAGATGATAGTTACATGTTTCACAGAAGACAAAATAAATTAAATTTACCCTGATCTTCAAATTCAAAAGGTTTAAACCCCCAGCTCTTAATGCATGTTTTTTCCTTCTGGAGCATCAGTGAGTGTTTGAACCTTCTGTAATAGTTGCATATGAGTCCCTCAGTTGTCCTCAGTGTAAATAGATGGATCTCAAAATCATATAGTCATCATTGGAAATGGTTCAAATACACAAAAATGCTGGAAAACAAAGAATTTGTGGATTTTTCTGAATGACAGCAGGCAGTTTAACTGTTCAGGACAAACAAAGGGACTCATGAACAGCTATGACAAAACAAAAAAACACAGCTGTGGATCATTCAGGTAACAACACGGTATTAAGAATGAAGGGGATGTAAACTTTTGAACCGGCCTTTTTTGATAAATTCAACTATTATTTTCTTTTGTGAACTATATGTAAATATCTTTTATGTGAATCAATTGTATGTAGTATTGTAGAATACTGCATTTGCCATCATATCACTCAGCACTAATCTTTCTCTTAAGGGAAAATAAAACCAAAGTTGATGATTCATCCGGTTTGCAGGGGCATGTACATTTTGTTCTGTAAAAAAACCTTTTCATTTGCTGATATCATGTTTAGGTAAAATATCACATGTATCTCGCATGACTTGACACAGAATGAGGGTTACCATGTATTTACGGTACAGATTATGGCATTCTTAGGCCTCATGGTTAGGACCGAAGGCCCAGACAGGATTCTGATTGATGGTTTCATTTTAGACAGTGTCATAATGAGTGTTTTGGTGTAGCATTGAATCGTTTTTATGTTTTGTGTTTGTAGGAGAAGGAGATGAGACGCCAACAGGCTGTTATTCTCAAGCACCAGGTCAGTCACCACTCTCATAAATAATAGGTCTCATAATGGCCATTTATATAGTAGTAGTGATTTTTGCTACAAAATGCAGGAGAAAGGAAGGCAAAAGCATGTTTTTTTTTTTCTTGTAGAGTTCACAGTCACCATCTGAAATGCAGTGCATTATGGGTTAAAAAGTGTCTTGAAATAGATTTGTTCAGTCTATGCCCATGTAGGAAGTGGCGAGTCTCATGTGGTTGTGTCTTTAACTTTCTGCTGTTTCTCTCTGGTTAATTTCCATGCTTTTTGGGAGTGGGATCTGTCTCTTTGGGGTTACAGGCTAAAGTTTTGAGTTTGTTTATTTTACTTTCGTTTCTTTTAAATGACGCTGTGATTTTTTTTCTGTCTCATAATACTCTGCCAACTCTCTCTCTCAGGAGATGGAGAGGCATAGACTAGATATGGTATGGGTATGTTTCATCTTCTGTACATCTAACACTCGCATCGTGAATCCTGGTTGTGATATGATGTCATAGCAGCACATTTTTAAATGTAGCACTGGCTGCTGTCAAAACTACATTTTCCTTCTGCATGGCTTTTCAAGCAAAAAAAGAGAACAAAAGAAAAAAACTGCATCGCCTACATCTGCTATGTGTGTCAATGAGAGAAAACCGGCTTTGATGCAGCAGGCCTGTGCCTTGTTTGTGTATGTGTGTATGTGTATGCGTGAGTGTGTGTTTCTCTATGGAGCCTGTTGAGCACAAACTCTCATTGGTGGAAAGTGCCACACACCCTCATTCCACGTGTAAAGTCACCCCAATATTGTGTATTATCATTATCGCTGTGAAAAAATGTGAGTGTTAGTGTGTATGTATGTGTGTGTGCGTGTATGTATGTTGTGGCAGACTCTTTGTCAAGATGTTGCATTTGCACTGTGCTGATCGTCCTGCCTGTGAGGTCATCAGTACAGGTCAAAGGTCACAGTGCCTGACCAATGAGAGAATTTGAGGAAACTCACACTTCTCTCTGTTGTACATTCCATGCTATTTGTGGGTCAGATATGAAGATTTCATACTAATTGGCTTTGTCCTTAAAGTCAACATGAAACCCGTTTTGCTTCCTTAATGTGATGTTTTTTCAGAGTAAAATATTTAACAAATTTAGCACTTAGTTTTACACTTCAGTGGAGTGGAGAGTGGAGCCAAACCTGAAAAAAAAAAAGAAAAGAAATATTTTGGCTATAAGTTAAAGGTGCACTCTATAATTTTTAAGATTTACAGAAAAAGAAATCAATAATACTTCTGATAAATATATATTTAAAAATGTACACTGCAGGGGTGTGTGATACTGCCAAAAATTATCTTGATTTTTATTGGGAATTTTTTGATAGTGATAACTAAATATTTTGCTAAGTGTATTTTTGTGCTGGTACCTTGGCTGATTTAGGCCTGTCATGGATAAATAAATATGACACTACTGCCAGCAGGTGGTAGCAAGTCCCTGTCTTAATGAGTGATTCACTGAATCATTCATTCAAATGATTCATTCAAAATGGTTGATTCATTTAAAAACGAGGCAAACGGTTGTCTTTACGAATGGGTTATTGAATCATGGATTCAAATGATTTGTTCAAAAACAGATTCATTCAGGAATGAAACACCGCAGTGTTGCTTTGTGATGCAAAAAATGTCCTGCTTCAGTTTTGTTTGCAATTATTTAATTGGCGAAAAAGGAAAAACGGACAATATTTTATCTAAAATGTAACTCAATTTTAACTTGTTTGTTGAACTGTTGTTTTAAGTTAACATCGCTTTTGTGATCACACACTTGCGCTAATATTTAGGAAAATGACACTGGTGCTTGTATGATATTACTTATGTAAATATAAAAAACAAACCCATACAGGGATATTTTTTTTAACTTGAATTATAGGGGTATTTTAACTGCATTCTAATAGGCTTCATGACACATACAGGCTTTTGGACTTTCAAGATGTGTTTTGTTTATTTTTTGCTAATGTCAGCTTGCATAGTGTTAAAAAAACAATTACCATGTTATCGCAGATGAGAAATATTGCACACCCCTAGTACACTGACATAAGATATGGACTCTAGTCATATCAGTAGTACAATGAAAATTGTAATTTACCTGAGGTGGGTCTCTTCATTGGGGCTACCATGTTGAGATCAATCCACATAACTAGCCAAGGTACTGCTCATTTGATCTTGGTTAACAGCCTGCGAAACTGTAACTGAAACTTGCGTGATGCTACATCCACACCACTAGATGTCAGTAGGAATCCTAGACATCGTTAGCGCAACATAAACAACAAATTACTGAGTGCACATTTAACATTATCCAATAGTCTGAGTTATTTGCCAGTTGTACATTGTAAAGAAAGATGCTCAGTAAGACCTGAAACGTGTATTAAGAAAGTAAACCGGGTCAGTTATGATTTCATGTTGACTTTAAATTCATAATAACAGTGACATAACAACGCGCTTCACTGTAAGGACAGGACATTGAGGCTGAGGGAAATCTGATGTATTTTCCCTCGTTAGCTTGTAACAGTAGCTCCGCTAATCTAACTCGAGATGCACCGACAGCTTTCCTCCTCTGACCTGCCCATTACATCTGTGGCTTTTCTTTTCGCTCTTTTGTTCCCGTCTGATCAGCTGTAACACACGTTTTTGTGGCTGCCTCATCCTGGCCATAGCAATGTGTCCGTTCTACACCTACTTTTTTTCTCTTTCTCTCTTTCTGTGCAACATGCTAAACCACGCTGATCAGTTTTCTCGTCTGTCTCTGGCTTTTATATTTTGTTTGTTTTCTCTGTGTGGATCTGTATGCTCTGCTTTCCTCCACTGAACGATGGAATCATTCTGTCTTTTCAGGAGAGGGAGAGGAGGAGACAGCACGTTATGCTAATGAAAGCTGTGGAGGCTCGGAAAAAAGCTGAGGTGTGCAAAACAAAATAAATAAATAAAGGAACACTGTCCTTCACCACTCCGCTCTCCTCTCTGCACCTCAAGGCTTTCTCACATGTCACGTCTACCTGCTCTGCTACACTCCTTGAATGTGTTGCACCAAATAATTTTGATGTAGTTTCATAAAGTACCCTAAACATTCCTCATTCTCCAAAACAAAGTTTTCTTGTACAACATAATACCCTAATGTCAAACACGATGATGTGGCATCGAACCGGTTAGCAAAGTCTTTCTTCCACCCCGCAGGAGCGCGAACGCCTCAGGCAAGAGAAACGTGATGAGAAACGCCTCAACAAGGAGCGCAAAATGGAGCTCCGGAGGCTGGAGCTGGAGATGATCCGTGAGATGAAGAAACCCAATGAAGACATGTGTTTGACAGATCACAAGGTAATGGAACTAAAGTTTTGCTTTGTTAAAAAATCAACTTAACTAATCACGTATGAAACTTTTATTTAGAATGCTCGTCGTGGAATATTCTATTTGGTTTCATTCATCAATAAATGAGTCATTAACATAAAGGCACTTCCAATCAGAACTCTCAGAGGTATGATGTCATACGCATACTATAATCTCACCAAAGCACTTAACAGTGAATTCAGCTAAGACAGAATACTGCCACCTAGTGGTGATTAAAAATTAGCATTATGATGACCAGACCCGGAGCTTTCAAACTGTTTGAAGCTAATAAACCTAAATTTTGATGTGAAAGACCCCCTTCATAAACTATAATGGCTGCTGCATAACTTCATGTAGAAAGACCCATTTATACAGTCTTTAAAAAAAAAAAAAATTTTTATGCTGTAAAGACAGCATGTTGTTTCCAAAATGAAGTGGCTTTTATATTGTAACTGTACTAAAGACAAAACAAATTATAATATCATTATTTAGATTATCTGTTTGGGTTTTCCCAGACAGGGGTTTGTGAGGGAGCTGCAGGGGGTTCGTGAGTTGATGAAAAGCCCAATTATATCTAATGTAAAATTAAAATAAATAAATAGGGCTGCACAATAATTGCGATATAACTTAGTGTGATTATCAAAATCACAGGCTGCAGTTTACTTAAACAACTGACAGTAGCAGTCCGATGTGCTGCGTGTTTACAAATAAAGCATGCAGCGCATTTAATTATTGTAATTATCAAGTTCATTTTTTTTATTTTACTGTACAATTGTAATTAACAACAGTAATAATTTGTAATAATGGGGGCAGCCGTGGCCTTATGGTCAGGGAGTTGGGCTTGTAACCAAAAGGCTGCAGGTTTGAGTCCCAGGTAGGGATTGAAGGTGGGGGGAGTGAATAACCAGCGCTCTCTCCACCCTCAATACCACGACTGAGGTGAGTCCCTTGAGCAAGGCACCAATCCCCCAACTGCTCCCCGGGCACTGCAGCGATAGCAATATGGCTGCCCACTGCTCCGTGTGTGTGTTCACTGCTGTGTGTGTGCACTTGGATGGGTTAAATGCAGAGCACAAATTCAGAGTATGGGTCACCATACTTGGCCTCACATCACGTCCTTTTTTAATATAATTTTGACTTCATTTGTTATAATTTGAGTTAAAACTACTACTACCACTACAGATAATATATTATTATTATTATTATTATTATTATTGACATCAGATAGTTAGTTAGCCGCTCACTGTAAATTATGTGTAGGGCAGTGATGAGCCACTGTATGTATGTATCACTTGTACAGCAGATATTATATCATATTGTGAATATTTTATTCGGGACAATAAAAGTGAATCATATCTTATCTTATCTTAGATAGCCATTATTATTATTATTATTATTATTATTATTATTATTATTATTATTATTATTATCATTATTATTATCAACATCAGAGAGGAAGTGTATTGTTGAATTATTGAAATATTAACCTAATCTCAGAGGATACTCAAAGTAAATAATTTACATCTAAGAGGTTTGGCTGACAAATTGGGAACCCTGATCTAGAGAACATTTTTAGTATTAGAGTGGAAAACAGTATATCATTTAGTATATATTTTAGTCAAGATGCATTAATAAGCAAAACAACTTTAAGGACATTCATTTTTAATATTTATTATTTTTAATTGAATATATATTAATTTATTATAATTAGAAATTTAAATTAAATTAAATTAAATACAAATGCATTCATATGTACTTACATACATACATACTTAAATAAATATTAATGGTCAGTATTGGATGGAATAGTGAATCACAACTAAAGTTAAAAGACATTTTCAGCCTGATTTGAGCGAAAGAAGCAAACCTGATACTATTCTTGTCAGATTTCATTTCTCATTTGAAACGTTATTGAAACATGTTTACAAACACTTTCTCACTTGTTTCTCTATATTTCTTTTCCCCTCTATAGCCCCTTCCTGAGATTCCTCGAATCCAGGGTCTGGTTCTGCCCGGCAGTGTGTTTGCAGACTGCCTGATGGTGGTGCAGTTCCTGCGGAGCTTTGGGAAGGTTCTGGGCATGGATCCCTCAGAAGTGCCCACTCTGGGTATACTGCAGGAGGGACTGCTCAACCTGGGCAACAGCATGGGTCAAGTGCAGGACCTGTTGGTCCGGCTACTCTCGTCTGCTGTGTCCGACCCAGGATTGCCTCAAGGACACAGGGTGAGGAGAAAATGCCTGGAGGTTACTTGTCCCTGTAATATGTGTGCTTTCAGGCCTGTTTACACCTGCTGTTAACATCTGTCTCAAGTGATTCACTCACAAGTGCTTGGCAGAGACATATTTCTGTTTACATCTGGCATTAACATGCGTCTCCTGTGAGTGCTTGTGATCAAATTTAATCAAGGAAAGGGTCTCTGGTTTAATGAACACATAAATCACTTATGTCCATGTGCCACTGCATTTGAATGATCTGTCTATGTTTGGTTAAAAGGGTTAGCAGAATTGCAACGGTTTCTTTTTCTCCAACAGGCTAAGTCTATCTTGGGTGACCACCTGACCAATGTGGGTCTGAATCGGGACAATGTGTCTGAGGTTTTGCAGCTGTACATGGAGGCTCACTGCTCTCAGACTGATCTGGCTGATCTTACTCTGAGTCTGAGGACCAAAGCCTTTCAGGCCCACACGCCAGCTCAGAAAGCCTCTGTCCTGGCCTTCCTGGTAAATGAGCTGTCCTGCAGTAAAAGCGTGGTCAGGTAAGAAACAATGGATTCCAGTTATGTATTCAGAATTCAACTGCAGTGATTCCTGATTCTTGATGATGTTTACATTTGTATAGAACACAACTGTTATACTAGAAGCCTTTTTTGTCATTGCAACACAATTTTTCAGCTTTGATTTAATAGCCATTCATAAAGAACAGTCAACTGATTTTTAAAGTTAAGAATTCTAAATTGTTGTTTTATGCATAGTCCACTAACTGAATGGTATGGAAGTCTGTTTTTGCCACTGAATAAAAAACAAAAAAAGGTATTTGCAACTTTTTATCACACAATTCTGACTTTTTTTCCTGCAATTGCAAGTTTACATGTCACAATTGTTACTTTATAACTCGCAGTTGCAAGTTTATATCTCGCAATACTGACTTTTTTCTCAGAATTGTGTGATAGAAAATTGTAATTCTGACTTTTTTTTTCTCAGAATTGTGAGATATAAACTTGTAATTGCAAGTTAGGAAGTCAGAATTGTGAGATATGAACTTATTTAGCAATTTTGAGAAATAAAGTCGCAAAAAAGTCAGAATTGCGAGAAATAAACAGTTCTTTTTTTTCTCAGGAGTACAAGTTTATATCTTGTAATTGTGTAAATGTACTTTTTTTTCACAATTCTGAGATGCAAACTTGCATTTGAGAAAAATTCTGAATTGTGAGTTTTTATATTGCAATTCAGACTTTATATAATGCAATTCTGAGTTCATATCTCATAATTCTGAGAAAAAAAAAAAACAGAATTGAAAAAAAAAAAAGAATTGTGAGATACAAAATCGCATTTGAGAAAAAAGTCAGAATTGTGAATTTTTAATATTGCAATTCTGACTTTATTTCTCCCAATTGTGAGTTTATATCACACATTTCTAAGAAAAAAGCCAGAATTCTGAATTTTTATATTGCAATTCTGACTTTGTAATTCACAATTGCGAGTTTATATTATGCAGTGCTGACTTCATTTCTCAGAATTTTAAGTTCATATCTCGTGATTTTGACTTTATTACAGTTGTGACTTTATATCTCACAATTCTGAGAAAAAAGTCAGAATTGCAAGTTTAACGCTTATTCTGAAAAAAAAAACAGATGAGTTGTGAGATAAAAAAGCCGCAATAAAAGGCTTCCATAGAACAGCACGTGTGTAAACAAAACATTTTAAAATGAGTCAAGGATTTAAAAAGAAAATAACTAAATATTTTTAATTATTTAAAAAAAAAATACTTTCAATATTAATTCAAAATCAACTAATTACACCAATGCAAGACATTCTTAAACTCAAATAATTCATGTTTGGACAAGAGATTACATTATAAAAGTGAAACATGCTTATTCTGTCAGGCCTGCCTGGGCACTATGAAATATTCATCTTGAAATAATAGTGCATAAAGAGGCAATGAAGAGGTCACAGTGTGTGACGGTCACAGAGCTTTGAATACATAACGCATATGAACACTGAAACCTCAACGGCTTCAGTTCATCATGTGACATTATCATACATGTATTTACCAGGGTATTTACCAGGGTTATTAACATTAACTAAAAACCACCAAAAACCTTTTTTTTTTTTTTAAATAAATAAATAAAAATAACATAAAATATATATATAAATAGTTGAATAAAATACTTAAACTTCATACAAATTAGAGATTAAGTTTAAGCACTAAAATTAGTAACTGGGAATAAAAAAACTAGCTACAAAATAAAATAAAATAAAGAAAAATTAAACTTTGTAATATATATATATATTTTTTGTAGGATAAAAAAATGAAACGGCACATAACAAAATTGCGAAAAAGTAAACTTAAATGAAAACTGAAAAAACAATTCAAATTATTAATAAAAACTATAGTGGTACATACATAATACTAAAAAAACACTGCCATCTAAAGTAGTATGGAACTGTTTTTGTGTTTTTGCAGTGAGATCGACAAAAGCCTGGAGCACATGAACGTGCTGAGGAAGGATGAGTGTATTGTCGAGGGCAAACTGAAAAAGTGAGTATCAACATTTATGCCTGATTTAAACAAACATAATGGCTGTATTTCAGGACTTCTCTACCTAGACAGCATTTTCAGCTGTATTAGATGTGTTCAAACATTTGAATCTTACTAGGCATTAGACACAACCAATGTTTCCCTGACTGTAATAGCTGTGCATTGAATGTATATAATATCTTTTTTGTCACTAACTAATCAGTATTTATGCATGTGTTCCTCCAGAATGAAAACAATCTACGCTAAACGGACAGGGAAACGTGAAACAATCACTGGAGGGGAGGAGCCTCAGGCTGCAGGTGGCTCCGCCATTGGTCACAAGCGCAAGAGGAAGGCTGGGGATAGTGATGACGATGATGACGAAGATGAGGACAGCGAGGACGCAGGGGATGAGGATGAAGATGAGGAGGAGGAAGAGGCTAAAAAGGGAAAAAAGGTGGAGACGTGCGATGAGGTAAAAGTCGTTCATTTTGAGCGCAGCTTCATACAGCAATTACTTTAACTGTCTTTAGTAGATATTTTTATATTGACTGAGCCAGGATATGTTTGTGTGTGTGTGTCAGGATGAGGGAGACCCAGCTACAAGTGTTGAAGAGCTGGAGAAACAGATTGAGAAGTTATCAAAGGTAAATTCAGATGTCATTCTTTATGGCTACATGATTTGGGGGAAAAATCTAATTGTGATTTTTCGGATAAAATTTGTATTTGCAATTTAAAAGTTTTTTTGTTGTTGTTTTTGCATGAAGGTTTACTGTGCTTTTTTTGTAGGGCTACGCAATTTTGTAATTATGTATCAGTGTAACAATAAAATATAAATAATGAAATGTATATATTTATTTATTGTAATAATTATTTAATTAGTTATAGTAATAAGTAGAAATATAAAGCAAAATAAATATTACTATTATATTTTACTGTAAAAAATCAAGCATTTAATAATAATAATAATAATAATAATAATAATAAAATATAATAATATAAATAATAATATTTACAACTGTAAATCTAATATTTATGTTTTAACTTCCAAACATTAAACCATCATTTTTTTATTTTGACAAAAACAACGTAGGAAGCCCTTAAAGCTTCTCTTTTGTTGATAACAGTTTATGACGTCATAATATGTGACCCTGGACCACAAAACCAGTTTTGTGTAGCACAGGTATATTTGTAGCAGCAATAGCCAAAAATATGGGTCAAAATTAACAATTTTTCTTTAATGCCAAAAATCATTAGGCTATCAAGTAAAGGTCATGTTCCATGAAGATATTTTGTAAATTTCCTACCACAAATGTATAAAAAACTTAATTTTTGATTAGTGAAATGCATTGCTAAGAACTTTTAGACAACTTAAAGGTGATTTTCTCAATATTTTTATTTTTTTTTGCACCCTCAGATTCTAGATTTTCAAACAGTTGAATCTCAGAAAGCTTACTTATTCAGCTTTCAGATTACATATAAATTTCAATTTAAAAAAATTGACCCTTATGACTGGTTTTGTGGTACAGGGTCACATAATGTTGATGCATGTTGCATCCCAAATGTGTATTGTAAGTGACCAAACTGTGCCAAAAAAATGGAAATGAGCCGCTTTGAGACCCTAACATGAGACACCAGAACATGAGCTGCTTGTGTGTAAATGAACATAGTGCCGTGCTTCACTTTGAAACACGCAGTACATGTATATGGCAATTTTGGTTTCATTTAATTGTGCATAATTACATATAGTCACAAAAATGTATATTTCTGTGTGAGTGCAGCAGCAAAACCTGATTCGTCGGAAGCTGTTTGAGTCGTCTCACGCCTTGCGGTCCATGTCCTACGGGCAGGACCGGTACCGCCGCAGATACTGGGTCCTCCCGCAGTGTGGAGGAGTTTACATAGAGGCGTTAGAGAGTGGAGAAGGTAAGTCTGTCTGCCCTTCCCTCCATTTATCCACAAATGCATTTGCATACAGACACACCATTAATTTTCCACTAATTATGTTTTCCTTCTGTCTCTCATGTAGGGGTCGAGGAGCTGGAGAAAGAGCGTGAGAGGTTGAGAAACTTCCCAGTTGTGCAGGTCAAAGAGGAGCCCAAGGAGGAAGTTCTGCAGCATCATCAGCATGAGGAGATACAGGGGGCTGTGAAGGAGGAGGTGAAACAGGAGGAGGAGAAGCCCATCGATCCCGATCAGGAGGTCAATAAAGAAATGCGCTCCTCCCCACTAAAAGAACAGCAGGAAACCGAGGTTGTGGCCACGCCCCTTCAACCACCAGAGCTCCGCCCCTCACAAAGTCCCCAGTGTCAGGAACTGCCTCGCACACCTGTCGGGGCCAAGGGGCTCTGCCACACCCACAACGGCTGCCCGGCAACAATCGCCATGGAAACTACATCAGCATCATCTCCAGCTCACTCTCCAACTACCTCCAAGCTGACAGAGGCCAGCAGCCCGAGCGCAGAGCAAGTAGTCCCTCTTCCTCTGCAGCTGGGCATCCCTGCGCACATCCTGCAGCCACAGCAGCTGGCACAGACTCAGCTCCTGGCCAACGACCAGTTGCTCAAGGTCCTCAGCGAGCGCAGCGGGCACTGGTTTAGCCTGTTGCCTCGCTCGCCCTGCGACGACACGTCTCTCATCCAGCCGTCTGCGCACCCGCAATCCTCGCCCAGCAGCAACACCCTCAGCACACGGCCCAAAACTCCACCTCCACCATCTACCTCCTCTCCGCATCACCACCTGCTTTCTCTGTCTGCGTCTGCAAGCCCCCTAAACCCGTCCCCTGGTGGGATCAGCAACCTCACTTTGCAGGTAATTACCCATTCTACTTCTAACTATCATAGAATTAACTACTTTCATTTATGTGTCTTTTCTTATACGTGTCACGGTTGATCATTGTAATAAACTCAAGTCAGAATTAAATGAGAAAAAATGGGTAGTTATTGAAAACCTTATGCAACTGGGAAGTGAAAGTTAAAAGATAAACTACCAAAACTGTCTGCTAAATTGTGTAGACTAAATCTAAAATCATCTTTTTGAAGGCCCAATTGTTCACAACAAATATATTTAAAGGCTCTTTGACTCTTCTCTTTGACTCTTCCATATGTGTATTAATGGATAAAGATTAAGTTTTAGAGTGAAAAAATAAATAAATAAATAAATAAATAAACTATATTTTTTAGTCTTCTAATATTTTAGCTTGGAATAACTTGGAATAAAAAATGTTTACAAAAAAGTACACTTATATTAATTTACCTGACTTTACAGGTCTAGAAATCACATATTTAAAATTAGGCTTTCTCAAATACAGGTTTTTTCCAGACTGTTGTTGAGGAGGTTAATTAAAATAAGAAGTATTGTGATTTTTTGCCTCATTTTAATGCTTGTTTTCTTTCATATGTGACCCTGGACCACAAAACCAGTCTTAAGTAGTACGGGTATATTTGTAGCAATAGGCAAAAATTGAATGATTGAATTTCCTACAATAAATATACCAAACTTAATTTTTTATTTCTAATATGCATTGCTAAGAACTTCATCTAGACAACTTTAAAGACGATTTTCTCAATATTTTGATTTTTTTTCTTTTTGTACCCTCAGATTCCAGATTTTCAAATAGTTATATCTTGGACAAATATTGTCCTATAAATCAATGAAAAGCATTTTTATTCAGCTTTCAGATGATGTATAAATCTCAATTTCATAAAATTGACCCTTATGACTGGATTTGTGGTCCATGGTCACATATTTTAAGTCATCTTTAGGCCCCCTTGGAGGTTTGCAGAGGTTCCATCCTCCCTGGTGGTGAAGCAGTGATCTAAATGATATGGTTGCTCATCATGTATCTCATATTTTTTTATTATCTCCTCCCAGGTGAAGCCAGGTGGAGCTCTAATTGGGTTACCTTTGGGCAACTGGTCCGGTGGGGTCATCAGCCCCAATCTCCCCCTGTGCAGCAGCCCCCTGCACATGTACCCCTCAGTGGAGGGCAGCGCCAGCCCCCTCCTGGCACCCAGCGTCTCAACCAGCAAAAGTGGTTCTCCTGTTCCCACAGGGGAGAAGCTTACATCTGCTCCTTCTCCAATGGCATTGGACCTTCCTAGGAATCACGATCACCCCGAACCCCAGCCCATACCAGAGGGTGAGTGCGGTAGCATCAACTAATTCACTCAGAAATAACGCATACAAATGCTGCTTCACCTAGTTGTTAAATGATAATGTTGCACTTTTTAGTCTGCAAGATTCACCCATAATTCTCAGCAACAATGAGTCAGAAGTCCAGTTTTGTTTGGGGTTGTTGATGGTAATGGTTTTGGCTGATTGGCAGACATGCTGCTGGGCTGGTGGAAGGTGACAGACATGGAGGAGCTGAAAGCGCTAGTGAATGCTCTCCACAGCAGAGGCATCCGAGAGAGAGCCCTGCAGAAACAGCTGCAGAAATCCATGGAGCTCATCGCACAGACCTGTAACAAGAACCGAGAGGGTGAGTTGAGTCACTGTGAAATAACACAATGTGTCTGTGTGTTTTAGCTTACGGATTTAGCCATGAAAACAGATCAAGTAGACCAAAAGATATAAACTGCCAGAGATATTTACCACCGCTATCACATTTATCTAATTTGACATTCCAGTAGTTTCATTCTGTTAAAGTATTGATTTCAGTACACATACAAACATAGAATGGCCCACGTGTCATAAAATGATGGAAAAAGACCTTCATACTCATATTTCTTTTTAAATTAAATCCAAGAAAGATTTAAAACAGATAATTAGACTTATATACACTACCAGGATTTGTACAGTAAAAACTGTACAATATTTTTACTATTTTAAAATAACTTTAAATTTGTTTTCTATTTGAATATATTTTAAAATGTAATTTATTCCTGTGCTTTTAAAGCTGATTTTTTTTTTGGCATCATTACTCCAGTCAAATGATCCTTCAGAAAACATTCTAATATTAAAATTTTCCGCTCAAAAAAACATTTATTATTATTAGTAGTAGTAGTAGTAGTATTAGTATTATGTTGAAAACAGCTGAGTAGAATTTTTCAGGTTTATTTGATGAATAGAAAGTTCAGAAGAACACCATTCATCTGAAATTGAAATCTTTTGGTACGTTATAAATATAAAAAATCACCATTGATTTCAGTACACATACAAACATGGAATGGCCCACGTGTCATAAAATGATGGAAAAAGACCTTCACACTGCATATTTATTTTGAAATGACTCCAAGGAAGATTTCATTTCATTTCACTCTTTATTTTAAAGGGATATTTCCCCCAAAATAATAAGAATTTGTCATAATTTGCTAGCCCTTTACTTGTTCCAAACCTGGAAAATGAGTTTGTTTCTTCTGTTAAACACAAGAAAAATGTTGGTAACCAAACAGCTGACGGTAGCCATTGACTTCCATAGTATGGAAAAAAAATACCATTGAAGTCAATGGGTACCGTCAACTGTTCGATTAATAATTTTAGTAAATGGTGAAAATTAATTAATAGTAATATTAATTAACAACATGCACATGGTTTGTGGTGAGTTGCATGTAATTATGCATAAATTACTGTTATAACTGACGTAAAAACATGTAACAAGAATACTGTAAAATAAAGTGTTTTCAGTTTATTGTTTGACTTGTTTGAAGTTGTAACTAATATGCATAAAAGTCCTCTAAAACACTGTCTAACCGACTCAGCCGAGCGTGCAGTTGTCAGAAAGAGCTGAATTGTGCTGTGCTGTGATTTCTCCTGGGGTCTTATGGCTGTCTTATTTTTTGTTTGCAGTGGCAGTTATGGAGGTCTCGGAGCTCGACGAGGGCCAGGTTTCCGTGGAGACGCTGCAGGAGTGGTGTGTGGAGGAGCAGGCCATGGAGACTGACATCGCTCTGCTGCAACAGGTGGAGGAGCTGGAGCGCAAAGTCACGTCCGCCAGCCTGCAGGTCAAGGTGAGTGTTTGTCGAGCTTCCAGAATGCGTCAAATCATTGTAATTTGTTCTACTAACCAACATCCTGCACTCCTTTGCTTTTCAGGGCTGGACGTATCCAGAGCCACAGTCTGAAAGAGAGGACCTGGTCTATTTTGAGCACAAGCCCCTCCCCAAGCCCCGCCCCGGGGCGGAGTCTCAGGAGGAGCGAAGCTCGGAGAAGGGCCTGATCCGACGCCCCGGCAACCCGCTGGACATCGCGGTGACGCGATTGGCAGAGCTGGAGCGTCACATCGAGAGAAGGTACCTGCGGAGCCCCTTAGGGACCACCATCCAGATCAAACTGGATAATGTGGGTACAGTCACTGTCCCCGCACCTGCTCCATCCACTAGCGCTGGAGGGGAAGGGTAGGTCATCCAGACAGCCAGCCTTCGTCTCTGCTCCTCCTCATCCTCCCCCTCCCCCTCTTTCTGCTGGCTGGGGCTTCTCTGCTCGTCCGTCCATCCGTTCTCACCCTGGCTCCGGTTTCGGGTTTTGGTTCTCGTGCTGTGTGTTTTATTATTTTGTCTTCTTCCTCTCGCTCCCTTGCCTGCACCCTTCCTGTTTTTGGCTGCATGGTTTTAATCAGCAGTGCACAGACGGAGTTCCAAAACATCAAAAGTTGATTTGTCTTTTAACACTTCTAAGTGCATGGTACACCACAGCTCTCCGTCTTCATGTATGGCTGTGAAGTCATGCCACAGAATTGTATCACACTATATAGGCTGTACATCTGTGTGTGTGTGTGTGTGTTTATGTGTGTGCTATTGAAAGCTCAGGGTCTCAAGCTACTCAGTCTGACAAAAACATAGGGATAGTTCACCCAAAAATGAAAATTCTGTCATTAATTATTCACCTTCATGTTGTTCGAAACCCGTAAGTCTTTCATACATCTTCGAAACACAAATTGAGATATTTTTGATGAAATCCGAGAGCTTTTTGACCTTGCATAGACCACAAACACGTTCAAGGGCCAGAAAAGGTAGTAAGAACATCATTAAAATAGTCCATATGACATCAGTGGTTCAACCGTAATGTATAACACTATGAGAATACTCTCAGATTTCATCAAAAATATCTTAATTTGTGTTCTGAAGATGAACGAATGTCTTACGGGTTTGGAACGACATGAATGTGTGCAATTAATGACTAAATTTTTATTATTGGCTGAACTATCCCTTTAAGAACAAATTACAGGTTTGAAATGAACTCCCTCTCTGACCTGTGCCTTCTGTTTTTGTGTGTTGCAGGGGAGAGGAAGAGATCGCTCCAGGGATGAAGCAGTGGCGGAAAGCGCTGAGCGAGGTACGCAGCTCCTCACAGCTGGCCATGTGTCTTCAGCAGCTCCAGAAATCCATCGCCTGGGAAAGGTCCATCATGAAAGTGGTAAGTAATGCCATGCACAAATCACAGGGTTCACTTATTTAATCTGTCTGAAGTGTATTTGTTATGCATCTACAATATAAGTTGTAGTTTCCATACTTATATGCCTGTTTGTGTTTTTAGTACTGTCAGATGTGCCGAAAGGGCGATAATGAAGACCTGCTTTTGCTGTGTGATGGCTGTGATAAAGGGTGTCACACCTATTGCCACAAACCCAAGATAACCAACATCCCAGAGGGAGACTGGTACTGCCCTGCTTG
This sequence comes from Cirrhinus mrigala, assembly GCA_036247105.1. Classification (NCBI taxonomy): domain Eukaryota; kingdom Metazoa; phylum Chordata; class Actinopteri; order Cypriniformes; family Cyprinidae; genus Cirrhinus; species Cirrhinus mrigala. The sequence goes on from CM070012.1 coordinate 8,845,245, forward strand.
CATCTCCAAGGTAACCGCCTCCAGTTCACATCATTACGGGTACAAGTGCTCATTTGCTGAGGGGCATATTTTTAGAGTTATATCTCTAAGATTTTGCAGATTTTTTTACTTTAATCATTTATTTGATTAAAATACAGTAAAACAGTAATATTGTTAAATATGTTTACTATTTAAAAAAACACATTTCTATTATAATATATTTTAGCATTTTATTTATTTTCTAATTTTTAGAAGCCATTACTCCAGTCTTTAGCATCACATGATCCTTTAGAAATCATTCTAATATGCTGATTTGGTGCTTAAGAAACATTTCCTATTATTATCAATGTTAAAAACAGTTGTGCTGCTTAATAAAAATGTATTACTTTTGTGGAAACTGCTACATTTCTTTTTTTTTTGTATTCTTTCAGTATTCAAACTTATATACTCTTATCTAAAAAAGATGTGATTTATGTGGAGTGTTAAGGGGTTTCATGTACAGTTGAGGTCAAAAGTTTACACCCCCATTTCGGAATCATTAAAAATGTTAATTAATTTACAAAAAAAAGAGGGATCATACAAAATGCATGTTATTGTTTATTTAGTGCTCACCTGAATAAGATATTTCATGTAAAAGATGTTTACATATAGTCCACAAGAGAAAATAATAGTTGAATTTATAAAAATGACCCAGTTCGAAAGATAAACTGCCTGCTGTTCTTCAGAAAAATCCTTTAGTTCCCACAATTTTTTTGGTTTTTCATCATTTTTGTTTATTTGAACCCTTTCCAACAATGACTGTATGATTTTGAGATCCATCTTTTCACACTAAGGACAACTGAGGGACTCATATGCAACTATTACAGAAGGTTCAAACGCTCACTGATGCTCCAGAAGGGAAAATTACGCATTAAGAGCCAGGGGGTGAAAACTTTTGAACAGAATGGAGATGTGTACAATTTTTTTTATTTTATTTTTCCCAAATATTGTTCTCAGTGAGTTATCCTCAGAGTGTCAAATCATACAGTCATTGTTGGAAAGGGTTCAAATACACAAATACAGAAAAACCAAAGAGTTTGTGGGACCTGAAGGCTTCTTCTGAAGAACAGCGGGTAGTTTAACTGTTCAGGACAAACAAGAGACTCATGAACAACTACGACTAAACAAAAAAAAAAACAAAACACACAGCTGTAGATCATTCATGGGGGTTGTAAACTTTTGAACAGGGTCATTTTTATAAATTCAACTATTATTTTCTCTTACATGTAAACACCTTTTATGTGAAATATCTTATTCAGGTCAGTACTAAATAAACAATAACATGCATTTTGTATGATCCCTTTCATTTTGGTAAAATAATTAATATTTTTAATGATTCTGAAGGGGGAATGTCAACTTTTGACCTCAACAGTATGTTAATGTGCAATAAACATGTAGAATAATGAACCTGTAAATCTGAACTAGTCCTGCACACCCTTTCAGGCAAGTGGTCAGTCACCTAAATCTAAGAAGACTCCGAGTCGTACACCACCAGCCAGTGGAGGAAAAAAGGCGACAGAAGCAGCCAAGAAAAGCAAGAAGCCGACTGAGACGTGTGAAGAAGAAGAAGCCACCAGCAGCACCAACAGCACCCCAAAGAAAGCGGCCACCACCGCCGCCCAGGCCAAGAAGAACACCTCCACTCCCCCAGCACCCAAACCAGACAGTCCTGCCTGCGTAAAAAGAGCCAAAACAGCCAGAGACAACAACAGGGACCTGGGCCTCTGCAGGTACTGCTCGCATTCTGTTATTTTCTGTATGTGTTACTGGATGTATAATGTTTGTTTTAATGCAGTTCTCACATATGTTTGTATCTTGTTCTCAGGATTCTGTTGGCTGAACTGGAACGTCATCAGGACGCCTGGCCCTTCCTCACACCGGTTAACCTCAAATCTGTCCCAGGGTACCGCAAAATTATTAAGAAACCCATGGACTTCTCCACTATCCGTGAGAAACTCGTCGGCAGCCAGTAAGTGTCTCACTCGGTTTTGAAAAATGTTGAGAAGCTAGGAAGAGGGAGTGAAATACTGGAAGATGAACAATAATCAGAATTAAATTTTAATAAATGTTTTATAATTTAATAATATTTTTTTTATTATTAAAATAAATGCTTTTATAAATTGTATAAAATATGTATATATATATTTATTTTAGCATTAAATTATTTTATGTATTAAGATTTGTTAATGCTCTGCAATAAAATACACTAGTAGTCAAAAGTTTTTGAACAGTAAGATTTTTAATGTTTTTTAAAGAAGTCCCTTCTGCTCACCAAGCCTGTATTTATTTGATCCAAAATACAGCAAAAGCAGTAATATTGTGAAATATTTTTACTATTTAAATAACTGATATATGTTAAAATGAAATTTATTTCTGTGTTCAAAGTTGATTTTTCAGCATCATTACTCCAGTTTTCAGTGTCACATGATCCAGAAATCATTCTAATATGCAGATTTGTTGTTCAAGAAACATTTTTTATTATTATTTTTGATCAATATTTAAAACAGTTAAGTACATTCTTTTTAACACAGACTGGCTGCTATGCCATTCAAATTTATTTTGAACCATTTACCATTTCTTTCCATTTTTTGGTAAAGGAATTATAGAAATTAATACTTTTATTTAGCAAGGATGCTTTAAATTGATCAAAAGTGATGAAAAATACATTTATAATGTTGCAAACGATTTCTATTTCAGATAAATGCTGTTCTTCTGAACTTTCTATTCATCAAAGAAACCTGAAAAAAATCTGCTCAGCTGTTTGTAACATAATAACAATAATAAATGTTTTTTGAGCATCAAATTCAGAATATTAGAATGATTTCTGAAGGATCATGTGACTGGAGCAATGATGCTAAAAATTCCGCTTTGAAATCCCAGGAATAAATTATATTTTAAAATATATTCAAATAGAAAACAGCTATTTTACATAGAAAAAATATTTCAGAATTTCAGTTTTGCTGTTCTTTGGATCAAATAAATGCAGGCTTGGTGAGTAGAAGAGACTTCTTTAAAAACATTAAAAATCTTACTGTTAAAAACTTTAATATTAATATAGCATCAATTTATATTCATATCTCGCAGTTCTGACTTTTAATCTCGCAGTTGAGAGTTTATCATGCAATTCTGAGATGCTATAAATATGAAATGCTATATGTTGCAATTCCGACTTTTTTTCTCAGAATTGTGAGATATAAACTTGCAGTTATGAGTTCCAAGGGGCAAAAAACTGATATATTCTCAAAATTGTGAGTTTATATCTCAAATTCTCACTTAATAACTCACAATTTTGTTATAAAGTCAGAATTGCATGATAAAAACTTACAATTTTGCACCTTTTTTTATTTAGTGGCAGAAACGGGCTTCCATATGCACCCTTTTAAACTCAAAATTACTAAAATATTCAAAAAATATTAATTAAAAAAAAAAATTCTACACAGAAATATTAAAAATAAACATATCCATGTCAATAAAAAAAAATGTTATGCTCCATGTTTCCTCGAATAAAATACTTTTAAATTAAAAATAAAAATTCAATTTTTAAAAAAACTTAATTACCTCTATTAACTATTCGCTTAACATTAAAAATAATATAATATAATATAATATAAAATAACGCATACATATCCTAACACTAAAAAATGTTTTCAGTGTTTCAGAATTCATTAATAATCAGAAGCAGATGCAGTAGCTGATTTTTTTTCCCCTCTCTGTTCTTTAGGTATCAGAATTTAGAAACGTTCATCATCGATGTCAACCTGGTGTTCGACAACTGCGAGAAGTTCAACGAGGACAACTCTGACATCGGCCGGGCCGGGCACAACATGAGGAAGTTCTTTGAGAAGAGGTGGACTGAGCTGCTGAAGCAGACTAACTGAGGTGGCCTCGGACCACCACGGGCTGTCATTTCAAACCTGCGACCGGGGCTCAAAAGCAGAGGAGCCACAGCTCCTTTCTGCGACACAGAGCCTTCAGGACCGACCAATCCCACATCAACACCCAAAGAGACACAAGACAGCGGGTGTCTTTGTGCAATACCATTTCCCTCTAGAAAAAGAGAAATCGCACTGAAATTTCAACCATCAGAGCTGTACTAAGGAGAAAAAAAAAAAAAATCCCTTTCCACTACTTGTAAATATCTTTTTATTTCAGTTTTGTATTTTTACTTTATCGTTAATATTATAGTGAATGTATTTAATTTTTTAAATGATTATTTATGACTAAATAAAAAGAAAGGTCCACTCTTCATTTTCTATGAAAAGGAAGAAACAGCAAAACTGCTTTAAATCTAATTGAATGTTTATTTGTTTGTGTTTTTCCTCTCCAAATATGAAACAAAGCCAAGAAAAAAAAGAAACTGTTTACACTGTTCTGTGCCATGTGGCATCAGAGTATTCAACCCTCTGAACGTGAACTTAACGGCATCACTGTACACACACACATGCATACACACACACACACACGCAGGCAAGCAGGAGGCACCCATGTGTACATACTGTCTATTAATGTCAATATATTGAGTCTTGTTTGGAATGATGTGTACATATTGTTTCAGACATTGGATATTGTTTATGCCTTAGAACGTTTGTAGCAATTAATTTTAGTCTTAAAGTGATTAATAATATACATTTATTGTTTGTACAGTATATACATATCCTCTACAAAACACTGTGGTCTCCTTAATCTTAGTAGTGCCTGCCCTTCAGAACAGGGTATAGGGAAAAGAATTTGTTCTCGTTTGGTTTTTCGTTTTGTTTTTTCCCTTTTTTGTAACGGTATTGTTTTCTTATATAAAACACATCAAGGCCTCCGCTCAAAGGCATACTGTACGAAACTCATATCTGAACCCATATGAAAACTGTCGGAGTATTCTTCAGTATCCCTGGCGCCAGAGGCGCTCCGAGATGGACAGCAGGCGTTCTGTAACCACATGTGTCCGAGTCTCCCGCGTGTGCGTCGTGGCCCACTGGAGGCAGCTAGAACAGAGTTTTTTTGTACCTGCGTCAGAGTACTTGAAGTTATTTTATTTAAAGATATTGTGGGAAACAAATGGTAGCGTTCTTTTTGTAGGAGCATTATTTTTCACTAGTGTGTGCGTGTGTGCGTGTGTGTGTGTGTGTGTGTGCGCGCGTATGTGAGAGTGCGAGCGTGTGTTTGTGCGAGTGTGTGGATGTTTGGCACGGACTTATTAAAAGGATGTTTTTAAATCCAGACAGTGTCTAATGTGTCATTTCATTTCTTTCCCCATGGGCGGCGGTCCAATTTTCTTTCATTTTGCGGGTCATGTTATTAGTGAAAAATGTGTTTTTTAAATTAATATTTAAACATTTTAATGAAATGCCTGTATTCGCCATTTTTTATTGAAGTGGTTAACCCTTAAATGGACGGCAACAACAACAAAAAATTGGATCAGTTCATTTTCTAAATATCGGTGCAAGACAGTTTACAGTTTTTAACCCTCAATTGGCTAGTTACACCTTAGGATTTAAGTGAAGATTTTTAAATACTTCTTTTCTTTTCGCAGTTTTTATCTTGCCACGAAAATAACTATAAAAGACATCAGATTTATTTAAAGGTCAGGAATCCTTCCAAATAAAGATGCCAAATGGTGGGTTTTTATACCAGATTGCTTTCCCTGGTATTTGCTGAAACTTATTTTCAGTACTTTTTTCCCAATACTCTCAAATATTTGTCAATTTGTTTCCCACTAGAAAATAATTTATAATAAATTAGTAATAAAATTACTAATTACTGATTAAAGTTCCATTTACTTGATTAAAAATACAGAAAAGAGTATTATGAAATATTGCAATTTAACTGTTTTCTATTTTAATATACTTTAAATTATAATTTATTTCTGTGATTTTCTGTTTCCAACAACATTTAATGGCCCAAACATGCAGAAATTAGAAAAAAGAAAGAAAAGAAAGAAAGAAAGAAAAAAAAAAAGATACACTACCCAGCAAAAGTTTTTGAACGGTAAGGTTTTTGATGTTTTTAAAGAAGTTTTTTTCTGCTGTATTCCAAGCCTGCATTTATTTGGTCCAAAATACAGAAAAAGCAGTACAATTGTTAATTATTTTTACTATTTTTTTAAAAAACTGCTTCCTATTTGAATATATTTCAAAATGTAATCTATTCCTGTGATCAAAGCTAAATTTTTAGCATCATTACTTCAGTCTTCAGTGTCACATGATCCTTCAGAAATCATTCTAATATGCTGATTTATTATCAATGTTGGAAACAACTGTGCTGCTTAATGTTTGTTTGGAACTTGTGATACTTTTTTTTTTAGGATTCTTTGATGAATAAAAAGATAAAAAAGAACACCATTTATTTAAAATAGAAATCTTTTGTAACAATATATGTCTTTATATTATCACTATCACTTTTTGTCAGTTTAACACATCCTTGCTGATTAAAATGAATAATTTCTTTCAAACAAATAAAGAAAGAAAAAATGTACTGACCCCAAACTTTGAACAGTACAGTATATTTTCCTGACTACCAGCTATGGAGTTTTGTCCTCTGTAGACGACATTAGTTTTTTAGCGATTTCTCTGAGACCTTACATGTCACATTTTTAAATCTGGATGTCCTGTACAGATTTCAGAGATACCAAATGTTTGGAGGTTTCACCATGACCGCTCCCTCTCCTTGGCCTTTAAAAATGGCTGACATTAATTTAGTGATCAAATTTAACACCCTTATGGAAATATGATATTTTGTAATGCTTATTTAAATCTAATTTTCAAATTGTTTGTCATAAAACAACATCTCAGGAAAATGTTACGGGGTTTCAAATCAAAATATGACTTTTTGTTATGAAACAGGACATCAGTTTCCTGCATGTCCACTGTAGAGGACACCGGGACTTAAAGCATGTTTATTACACATTTTGGGAGACACACCAAGTGAAAAGGGAAAGAAATTATATTTCAATATTGCTATGAAATATTAGATATTATTATGAAAATCTTGCCAATTATTACTCCCATTATTACACTGATTTTTACATAATATGTTGCCCCAAAAACACATTAATATGCAAATTAGATACAGTTTATAGATACATTGTTTATAATGGGGAAACCCGTTCATGGCCATTTTACACACATTTCACATAAAGAAAAATGGTATATTCTATATGTTTCATAACATAGTTGAGAATCATCTTTATATAAAAATTGGTATAAAAAATATAATTTGATTTGTAATTAAAACAAAAATCCCACAGTTTTTGCCATTTTATGTCTATTAATGTCTTTTTATTTTTATTTTTTTTAAAATTTGACTTTTTAAAGTCCTGGTGTTCTCTACAGAGGATGTAGCATAACATATGAATAAAATATAATTTTTTAAAAATATTATTTTTCAATTTTTTTCTTATGGTCTAAATAATGTAATAACATGAAAAATTATTAAAATCACAAAAAAAAAAAAAAAAAAAAAAAAAAACCTGGTAGTCAAGAGGATATTGTTACAAAAGATTTATATTTTAAATAAATGTGGTTCTTTTTAATGTTTTATTCATCAAAGAATCCTGAAAAAAGTATCACAGGTTCCTAAATGATATTAAACAGCACAACTGTTTCCAACATGGATAAGTCAGCATATTAGAATGATTTCTAAAGGATCATGTGACACTGAAGACTGGAGTAATGATGCTGAAAATTCAGCTTTGCATCACAGGAATTAATTATATTTTATTCTATTTATTTAAGTATATTCAAACAATAAAACACTATTTTAAATAATATTTCACAAGATTACTGTTTTTTTTTTTTTTTTCAACATTATATTAAAACAAACATTAAAAATCTTTCTGATACCAAATTTTTGAACTGCAGTGTGTGTGTGTATATATATATGTAGGCTAGTTATTGTAAAATAGTTCATTTGTACAAATAAGAGCATAAAATTGAATATGGTCATGCATAAAATAAGGAAATACACACATTTACGACAGTCTGAGTGACAAATCAAATACAGTGACAAACCAAATACAGCGCAGTAAACAAAAACCACGTGGGGTCCTTCACGTGACCAGGAAGAACTAGGAAGTGTTCGCGAAAGGTACGTCGTGTTTACAGACACCGCTTACATTTGACGTAAACAATATACAAATATATAAAATACTTTGAAATGTAATATTAGATTATTAAACATGATACAGAATAATTTCATAATGCTGTCTATAAGTGACCAGAGGTATTACAATACGTTTTTTCATCAGTTTAAATAACTTCCGAAGCCCGTTTGTAATGTCAAGTAATTTGACTGTATCGAACAATGTTTCAAACAACAGCTATTCGAGTTAAATATGAATTCTGTTGTTTTGTCCTCTTCCTGTGTATTTAAAGGGACCTGTCAGACAGCAAGACAAACACAAACATGGTTTCTCTGATCTGCACCTTACAAAGTCATCGAGATGATGTGAACTGCTGCGCTTTCTCCGGCTCTCTGCTGGCAACCTGCTCCGCTGATAAGAGCATCTGCGTTTACTCCACACGAGACTTCAGCGAGCTGCCCTTCTCCCCGCTTTCCGGACACGGCTACGGCGTCCACTGCTGCTGCTTCAGCGCCTGCGGTCAGTACCTGGCCTCCTGCTCCACCGATGCCACCACCGTGGTGTGGTCAATGGACACCGGGGAGATCGAGGCCGTCCTGGAGCATCCGGGTCGAAGCCCGGCGAGAGTGTGTGCCTTCTCTCCAGACTCATCTTACCTGGTGTCTGGAGGGTCCGATGGGACCATCGCACTGTGGGACTTTACCTCCAGGACCCTGCGCAGGTACATCAGCTACTCTATCTATCTACAAATAAAAATTTTTAAATAAATGTCAAGTCAGGTCCACATTTATAGTACTTTATACAATAATACACGTTGTTTCAAAGCAGCTTCATCATGAAAATAACAAAATCATGATGCAAACATCTTCATATATGTGACAAATTCAAAAGCAGCTCCTTAAAAAAAGGACAATAGTGTCATTATTCAGCTCAAGTCAGTTAATTGTTGAGGTTAATCTGGTGAAAGTAACTTATAGTGTAAAGCATTACAATTCAGAGACCGTAGTATTATAATATAACTAATTGCATCAAATTACAGTAACTAGTAATGCATAATTTATTACATTTTGGAAGTAACTTGCTCACACTGATCATCAGTGTCATTATCCAGCTCAATTCAGTTCAAATTAATTTTTTTCCAATAGTGTCAGTGCAGTCAAACTGATATTTGGCAGTTCAATATTATTTATGAATGTGGCAGTATTTAAATATGAAAACATTTGCATGTGGGGATAAATAATTCCAAATAAAAACGTCAAGAAATATAAATAAACCTAAATAAGTACAGAAAATAAATAAGTAAAGGAGAGAAAAAAATAGGATTACATTTAAGTAAAATTTATTGTTAACTAACGTGTTAAAAAATTATTGCGTTTTATCAAGTAATACACTACTAGTCAAAAGTTTTTGGACAGTAAGATTTTTAATGTTTTTTTTAGAAGAAGTCTCTTCTGCTCACCAAGCCTGCATTTATTTGATCCAACATACAGCAAAAACAGTTATATTATGAAATATTTTTACTATTTAAAATAAATGCTTTCTATTTGAATATATTTTAAAATGTAATTTATTCCTGTGATTTCAAAGCTGAATTTTTTAGCATCATTACTCCAGTCACACGATCCCTCAGAAGTCATGCTAATATTCTGATTTGCTGCTCAAAAACATTTATTATTATTATGCTGAAAACAGCTGAGCAGATTTTTTTGATGAATAGAAAATTCAGAAGAACAGCATTTATCTGAAATAGAAATCTTTTTTAACATTATAAATGTCTTTATCATCCCTTTTGATCAATTTAAAGCATCCTTGCTAAATTAAAGTATTAATTTCTATACCCAATCCCCCCCTTTTTGTTTCAGATAAATGCTGATCTTTGGATCTTTTATTCATCAAAGAATCATGAAAAAAAAAAAAAAAAAAAAAAAAAAATTACTTAACTGTTTTAAATATTAATAATAATAATAAAAATAATATAAGCTTCTTGAACAGCAAATCAGCATATTAGAATGATTTCTGAAGGATCATGTGACACTGAAGACTGGAATAATGTTGCTGAAAATTTAGCTTTGATCACAGGAATAAATTATATTTTGAAATATATTCAAACAGAAAGCAGTTTTTTTTAAATAATAAAAAGAATTAACAATTGTACTGCTTTTTCTGTATTTTGGACCAAATAAATGCAGGCTTGGAATACAGCAGAAAAAACTTCTTCAAAAGCTTTTGCTGGGTAGTGTTGCTTTCTTTCTTTTTCTTTCTTTCTTTTGTTCTTTTTCTAATTTCTGCATGTTTGGGAACATTATGGACATTATATGTTGTTGGAAACAATGTTGTTAAATAGTTAATCAAGTCATTCCTTTTGTATGATAATATTAGATTTATTTTTTAAATCTAGGTCTATTTTTTTTTTATTAGATTTAAATTAGATTCTTTTCACACTGTGCCAGAACAAACAGTTTTATTGACACTTGTGTATGGTGCTGTTTAGGACGGGCGCAGTGACTGACACCAGTATAGTGGCTTGCTCCTTCACTCCCTGCGGTCAGCTGTTCATCACCGGCTCCACATATGGTGACCTGAGGTTGTGGGACCTGAACATGAACCATCTCCATGCGGAGAAGAACGCCCATGACCTCGGGGTCTCCTGCTGTCAGTTTGCTCCCCAGATAATGAAGGGTACGATTCCTGGATTTCAATTATTCCGACAAATTACAAAACACTACCTTGCTGTATCTTACTGAGCTTAAGTAATATTTAGACGCACTCTCCTAAATGTACAATACCAGTCAAAAGTTTTTTAATGTTTTTTAAAAAATTCTTTTCCGCTCACCAAGCCTGCATTTATTTGATCCAAAATAGAACAAAAGCAGTAATATTGTGAAATATTTTTACTATTTAAAATAACTGCTTTCTATTTATATATATTTTAAAATGGATTTTATTCCTGTGACCAAAGCTACATTTTCAGCATCATTACTTCAGTCTTCAGTGTCACATGATCCTTCAGAAATCATTCTAATATGCTGATTTGCTGTTTTTTTATTATTATTATTATTATCAATATTTAAAACAGTTAAGTTTTAAAAAGATTCTTTGATGAATAGAAAGATCCAAAGATCAGCATTTATCTGAAATAACCCTGTAAAAAGTCTACTCAGTTGTTTTCAACATAATAATAATAATAGTAATAATAATAATAATAAATGTTTTTTGAGCAGAAATAAATCAGAATATTAGAATGTTTGCTAATGGATCATGTGACACTAGTTATTTTAAATAGTAAAAATATTTTAAAATGTTACTGTTTTTCCTGTACCTTGGATCAAATAAATACAGACTTGGTGAGCAGAAGAGACTTCTTTAAAAAACATTCAAAATCTTACTGTTCAGAAAGTTTTTATGGGTAGTGTAGACTGATTTGTTTGCACAACAGACTTGCTGATCAAATATGTCTTTATTGTAGCAAAATATTCAGTTGCTGCTGTTCATCATTTATTCTTGACTGAATGATACTCATTATCATATTTTAGTTTACTTCATTATGAATTGTAAATTTATACTCATTTTAATGCTGTCACCCTAATTTACAGTCATTGTTTGTCAGATACCTCTGTACAAAAATAAATATCATTTAATCGTTATTCATATATTATACAAGATATTGTCACAAATAGTTAAATGTACACTCCCCCCCAAAAATTTGGCATCAGTATTGTTTTTGTTTTTTTTTATTAATGCTTTTAATCAACAAGGATGCATTAAATTGATCAAAAGTGACAGTGAAGACATGCTTTCCTTTGAATTAAATAATCCTGAAAACAATTATCACGGTTTTCCACAAAAATATTAAGCAGCACAACTGGTGAGTATTCAGTTTTGCCATAAAATGAATAAACTGCATTTTAAAATATATTAAAATAGAACACAGTTATTTAAATTGTAATAACATTTCACAATATTACAGTTTTTACTGTATTTTTGAACATTAAACTTATTTTAAAAACATCAAATCTTACTAACCACAGACTTTTGAATGGTAGTAGCAACTTTTTCAAAAGTGTAACTTGACCACTTCAAATTATGATCTTGTAGCTTTGGCAACCAGCAAAATAGTTTCAGAGTAGCTTTCGTAGCATTTCTTTCGAAAGTCTTCTTAGGATGAATCACTTGTTAAATGAACAAAAGTAAACTATTAACTCTCTCTGTCTCTCTTTCACAGGCACAGATGGCTGTGTTCAGTTTCGGCTGGCCTCATGTGGACAGGACAGTCTGCTGAAGATATGGATTGTTTCTCTTTTGTCTGCTGCAGGTAGTGCCATCTGATACCTGCCCACCTGTGTCTTCTTGGGTTTTAGTGAGTGGGTTTGTGATTAATGACATTTGTTGATCCACAGGCATTAAGATGCAGCTCGCTCACACTCTGACTGGTCAGTCAGCCCCAGTTCTGTCTTGTGCTTACTCTGCTGATGGACAGATGTTGGTGTCAGGGTCAGTAATGCACACACATACCTTACACTGTAGGGATAATTCTTTACTTTAAAGGAGAAGTCCACTTGCAGAACAAAAATTGACAGATAATGTACTCACCTCTTGTCATCCAAGATGTTCATGTCTTTCTTTCTTCAGCTGTAAAGAAATTATATTTTTTGAGGGAAACATTTCAGGCGCAGTTTAAATGCGGCTTCAAACGATCCCAAATGTGGTTGTAAAAGATCGCAGCCAAGAAAGAAGGGTCTTATCTAGCAAAACGATCGGTTATTTTGATAAAAAATAATACAATTTATATACTTTTTAATGTCAAACACTCGTCTTGTCTCGCTCTGCCTGAACTGTTTTTTTCCGGTTCATGACAGTTAGGGTATGTCGAAAAATTCCCATCTCATGTTCTCCCTCAACTTCAAAATCATCTTATATCACTGTTTTACCTTTTTTGTTAAGGGTGTTTGATCTTCTTTGCATGTTCATTTTGCAAAGACTGGGTCGGTACTTCTGCAGCGATGTAGGATGATTTTGAAATGATGTTTGAAGTGGAGGGAGTTTTTCGACTTACCCTAACTTTTCTTGAACCATAATACACAGAGTTCAGGGAGAGGAAGACAAGACGAGCGTTTGAGATTAAAGGAGAAGTCCACTTCCAGAACAACAATTTACAAAGAATCTATTCATCCCCTTGTCATCCATGATGTTCATGTCTTTCTTTCTTCAGTCGTAAAGAAATTATGTTTTTTGAGGAAAACATTTTAGCATTTTTCCCCATATAATGGACTGATATGGTGCCCCAATTTTGAACTTCAAAAATGCAGTTTAAATGCGGCTTCAAACGATCCCAAATGTGGTTGTAAACAATCCCAGCCGAGGAAGAAGGGTCTTATCTAGTGAAACTATCGGTTATTTTCATAAAAATAATATAGTTAATATTTTTTAATGCGAAACGCTCATCTTGTCTTACTCTGCCTGGACTGTTTTTGTTCCTTCATGACAGTTAGGGTATGTCGAAAAACTCCCATCTCATGTTCTCCCTCAACTTCGAAATCGTCCTATATTGCTGTTTTAATATTTTTGTTAAGGGTGTTTGATCTTCTTTGCATGTTCACTTTGCAAAGACTGGGTCGGTACTTCTGCAGCGATGTAGGATGATTTTGAAATCATTTTTGAAGTTGAGGGAGAAAATACGGTTGTGGTTTTTCGACATACCCTAACTGTCTTGAGTCAGAATACACAGAGTTCAGGGCAAGACGAGCGTTTGAGAATAAAAAGTATATAAATTGTATTATTTTTATGAAAATAACCGATCATTTTGCTAGTTAAGACCCTTCTTCCTCGGCTGGGATTGTTTACAACCGCATTTGAGATCGTTTGAAGCCAAATTTAAACTGCTTTTTGGAAGTTCAAAATCAGGGCACCATAGCAGTTCATTATATGGAGAAAAATGCAAAAAAGTTTTCTTCAAAAAACATAATTTTTTTACGACTGAAGAAAGAAAGACATGAACATTGTGGATGACAAGGTGGTGAGTACATTATCTGTAAATTTTTGTTTGGGAAGTGGATTTTTCCTTTAATACAAAAAGTATTTATCAGGATCATAAAATGACAACCTTTAAAGGGATAGTTCACCCCAAAATTTTATTCTATCATTAATTACTCACCCTCATGTCGTTCCAAACCCGTAAGACCTTTGTTCATCTTCAGAACACAAATTACGATATTTGTGATGAAATCCGAGAGCTTTCTGACCTTCCTTAGTCAGCAACACAACGTAACTACCATGTTCAAGACCCAGAAAGCTAGTAACGATATCATTAAAATAGTCAATGTGACATCAGTGGTTCAACCGTAATGTTACGATGCTACAAAAATACCTTTTGTGCACAAAGAAAACAAAAATATCGAATTTATTTAACAATTTTCCTTGCGGTTCCATTGTTGTCCACTTGGTGGTGCTGTGTAATCACAGACACCAGCGGTACGGCAAACGCCATGATCGATGAGCGCTGGTCCTGAAGTCTGTTTGCTAATAATCTCTGCTGAATCTGATTCCTCATCCTCAGTGTGTCAGCCGACAGACAGGCTCAGTTTTACTGCACATAAAGGCCATAGAGGCTTCGTCTGACTCATGCTTTTTAAATGTCACTCTCTCTTTTTTTCCCACAGATCGGTGGATAAGACCGTGACTGTGTATCAAGCTGTGAGTCTCATTCATATTCATCATATATTTTTGTCTAACCAATAAAAATAAAAGATGATTGACAGCTTGGATGTCATTAGCATAGCGTTTGCATTTCTAATAACTAGTTCTTTGCAGAACGAAGGCATCTTACTCTACACACTTAACCAGCATGACAGGTGAGTTGTGAGTCATGATTTCTAAGGTCTGAACTCTTGAGTGCACGTCGTTGAACCCTGTCGATCGGTCTCTTCCTGTTGGGCAGGTATGTGACGGCCTGTGCTTTTTCCCCCACTGCCCCTATCATCGCCACAGGCTCCATGGACAAAACCGTCAATATCTGGCGGGTGGAGGACGGCAGCGGTGCTCAGGGTGAGATTCTAAGCTTTGAAAACCTATTTAAACTGCATTTCAAAGTAAAATTTACAATGAATGCAGGTTATTCCTGTTATACAGTACCTCTTAGACTTGTTCAAAAGTTTACATACACTTGATTCTTAATACTGTGTTGTTACCTAAATGATCCACAGATAGTGATAGTTGTTCATGAGTCCCTTGCTTGTCCGAAACAGGTAAACTGTCTGCTGTTCTTCAGAAAAAACCTTCATGTCCCACAAATTTGTTGGTTTTTCATGATTTTTGTGTATTTGAACCCTTCCAACAATGACTGTATGATTTTGAGATCCATCTTTTCACACTGAGGACAACTGAGGGACTCATATGCAACTATTACAGAAGGTTAAAATGCTTTTAAATTTTAAGATCAGGGTAAATTTAACTTATTTTGTTGTCTGGGCAACATGTATCTTCATTCTGTTCAAAAGTTTTCACCCCCACCTCTTAATGCATTGTGTTTCCTTCTGGAGCATCAGTAAGCATTTGAACCTTCTGTAATAGTTGCATGTGAGTCCCTCAGTTGTCCTCAATGTAAATAGATGGATCTCAAAATCATACAGTCATTATTGGAAAGGGTTCAAATACACAAAAATGCTGAAAAACCAAAGAATTTGTGGGACCTAAAGAATTTTCCTAAAGAACAGCGGGCAGTTTAACTGTTCAGGACAAACAAGGAACTCATGAATAGTGTTGGGGAAAGTTACTTTTAAAAGTAATGCATTACAATTTTGTGTTACTCCCTGAAAAAGTACCTAATTACAATTTTGTAAAAAGCCCTTCTACACCAAAAGTGAAATGAATTCACCTCAGGCTGAAAGAAAAGTACATTTATACAGGAGATCACTCTTCATCTATAAAAAAATGAAGCACAAATGTTAGTTTATCTAAAGTAGTTTTTGCTAATTAGTATGGTTGAATTGCATCATTGAAGGTCAGCAGCAAAGAGACTGGTTAATAAAATGGGATTAAATACATAAAGGATATTTGTTTTATTTAACATATTTAATTATTGCAGGGTTGCATCATATTCTTAGTTTGCATTTCACTGTTTTTATTCATTTTGAGGAATACTGAATCTGTTTTTTTGTGAGTGAGATAAATTAATACATGTTCACATTTAGTCTAGAATACAGTAACATCATGTTTACTCCCAGTTTCCCCACAGGAGACTTGTCAATCAATAATTGGGAAAGAAAAAGTAACTCAGATATTTTCTTAAAAATTCAACAGTAATGCGTTACTTTACTAGTTACCTGAAAAAAGTAATATTATTATGTAACTCACGTTATTTGTAATGCGTTGCCCCCAACACTGCTTAATGAACAACTATCACAAAACAAAACAAAACAAAAAATACATCTGTGGATCATTCAGGTAACAAAGTATTAAGAATCAAGTGTGTGCAAACTTTTGAACGGGGTAATTTTTTTAATAAATTCAGGTATTTTCTCTTGTGGACTATATGTAAACGTCTTTTATGTGAATTATTTTATTCAAGTCAGTATTAAATAAAAAATAACATGCATTTTGTATGTTCCCTTATATTTTGGTAAAATAATTAACATTTTGCAGATTATGCAAGGTGTATGTAAACTTTTGACCTCAACTGTATCTTCTATTTTCCACAAAAGAAAATGATGCAGGTTTAGAAGCTCATTAGTAAATGTTGAAAATCTTCATTTTGGGGTGAACTATCCCTTTAATGATCTTTAAAATAAAAATGTGAGTTAAATATTTTATAGAGTATATTAAATCATACATGATAGGGGAATGAGAGAAGGAATGACTCATGCACAGGAAGTGCAAATTCCAAACAATTTCATTTTTCTTTTTTATTTGTTCTAAGCACGATAAAAATGATTGTTCAACAAAATGATTGTTTGTTTTTCTCCTTTGTCATTTTCTCCTGTTTGATTCCTGAAACTGAAGGCAAATCTTTTCCTGGTGAGTGTGTTACTCGTTTTTATTGTTTGTTTTGGCTGTAACTAACAAACAGTATGCAAAAACTGGCGCTCTGGGCACAAAAAATAAACACTTGACAACAAAAATACAAACTGAGCAGTGTTTGCATTGTTCTGTTACACTGCTTAAAGCTTGTGTTTACTGCTGTTATGCAGCTCAAGAGATTCAACCAGTATAATATATTATAAATAAACTGTCTACGAGTCATAATCTAACTATGACGTCTCCTTGTAACCCAAATACTTACTGTTCATGAATACATGTTTAGTTATGCTTATTCCTGTGTTCATCTTTTCAGATGAAGCTGCTTCGGTTTCAAGCTGTGGAGGTAAGAGAAATCCAGACCATACGTTTTTATTTCTGAATTATTTTTACACTCGCAAGCTCAAGTGGATAAAACACCAAGGTCATGGATCTGCAGAGAGCATATTATACTGATAAAAAATATATACCTTAAATGCACTGTAAGTAGCTTTGAATAGAAGTGTCTGCAAAATGAATAAATCAAACTTGCCGTTTTGTTAAGTAAATCACGTGCTACTGTTATCTGCATGTAATTCTGCTGACCACGTTCAGTAATTACTCACCATTATTCAAAGACACTGGAGAGGTGTAAGTGTCTAACCAAATACACAAATAAGAAGAAGAATGAGATGTATTCTTCTCACGGCCTTCAGAAGTTTCTCTGGGGTGATGGATCACAGCTGCAGCCTTCAGTCCAAACACAGTGCACTCCGTGAGCTCTACTGGGCTTTACATACTCTGACTGGTTTAACGGCATGTGTGTGGAGGAAATCTGATGAGATCTGCATTATGAATACCAAAATAACAGCTCACATACACACTAGGAAGTCGAGGTACTGCAAATGATCTGACTGCATCCTGAGCGGATACATGGTGTAGAACATTCCACCTCATGATTTATGCATTAGATGCAGTGTGAGAAGTGTTGACCTGCAGTCTCATTGAGAATTCACTCTTCGTCTTCGGCTTAATCCATATTAGTTTTGCTGATGCATTTCACATGAGATATTAGATTGTTCATGATTAAAAAAAGGAAAGTTTTTTTTTTTCTTTTTAAGTGGTCCTTTTGTTTTTGCAAGTTGAAAAATTTTAATAACTCTAAAAATATGTGTGACCATCAAGTGAAATCAGAGGTTGCGCTAAACTTTAACATTTCATTTTTCATTTAACATTTCATTTTCATTTTTGATCATAAAACAAAGTCTCAGATTTCAAATTCTGTCCATTTCATTAGGTAATTCAAGCAATAAATACCGTTTTAGATAGATCGTTGTAGCTTCTGTGTACTCGTCTGCGCGTAATTAAACGCATAGGAAAACATTCACGGACCGCCTTTAGATTTTTCCGTCACTGACAGAATTTTCTTAACAATTTTCGGTTAACGCGACCTATATATAGAGTCATGGCCAAAAATAATTCTGTTAGAAAATGCAACACTTCTCTCAGAAAGTTTTTCCAATTGCGAATGTCTTGGTATTCACGTGCTTATTGATTTTGTTTGCACTGCAACAATTCAAAAAAACAGAAAAGTGAAACTTTATAAAATTTTACACAGAACTCATAAATGGACTGGACAAAATTATTGGCACCTTTTAGAGAAATAATTAAAGAATTAACTGCTTTTCAAGCATGTGATGCTCCTGTAATTTGTATTTAGACACACCTGCGGCAAGTAACAGGTGTGGGCAATATAGTAATCACACTTGCAACCAGTTACAATGGAGAAAAGTTGACTCAGCCTTTGTGTTGTGTGTCACAATGAGCATGGAGAAAAGATAGAAGTGTAAAGAGTTGTCTGTGGATTTGAGAGAAAAAAAATGGCTACAAGTCCATCTCCAGAGATCTGCAATATCATGAAAAGGTTTACAGCCCAAGGCACTGTAGCTAACCTCCCTGGACGTGGATGGAAGAGCAAAATTGATGAAAAATTACAACAAAAGATTGTTTGAATGGTGAATAAAGAATCCTGCTTAACTTCCAAACAAATTCAAGCTGATCTGCAGACACAGGGTACAACAGTGTCAGCTCGCACTATCCGTCGCCATCTGAATGAAAAGGGACAATATGCTAGGAGACCCAGGACACAAAGGCATAAAAAAGCAAGACTGGAGTTTGCCAAAACGTATGTGACAAAACCACAATCCTTCTGGAAGAAGGACAGATGAGACAAAAGTAGAGCTTTTTGGTAAAGGACATCATGGCACTGTTTACAGAAAAAGAAACAAGGCCTTCAATAAAAAGAACACAGTCCCTACAGTCAAACATGGTGGAGGTTCAAAGATGTTTTGGGGTTGCTTTGCTGCTTCTGGCACTGGATGCCTTGACTGTGTGAACTGTATCATGAAATCTGATGATTACCAAAGGATTTTGGGGCGCAACGTAGTGGCAAGTGTCAGAAAGCTGCGTCTCCACCAGAGGTCATGGGTGTTCCAGCAGGACAGTGACCCAAAACACACTTCAAAAAGCACTCAGAAATGGTAACAAACAAAGTGCTGGAGGGTTCTGAAATGGCCAGCAATGAGTCCAGATCTGAATCCCATAGAACACCTGTGGAGAGATCTCAGAACAGCAGTTGGTAGAAGGCATCCTACAAATCTGAATGACCTGGAGCAGTTTGCAAAAGAAGAGTGATTCAAAATTCCAGTAGAGAGGTGTAAGAAAATCATTCATGGTTACAGGAAGCGACTGATTTCAGTTATTTTTTCCAAAGGGGGCGCTACCAAATATCAAGTTAAGGTTGCCAATAATTTTGTCCAGTGCGTTTTTTGGGTTCTGTGTGAAATTGTAATAGATTTGACTTTTCTTCTCTGTTTTTTTTTTGTTCCAATGCAAACAAACAAACAAAAATAAACATGTGAGTACCAAAACATTTGCAACTTTCTGAGAGAAGGGTTGCTTTTTTTTTTTTTGCAAATGTCATGAATTAATTTGTATAATGTATAAAGATTTATTGGGAGTGTCAAAACATGATTGGCAGTATCTCCTAGACTTCCCAAAAGGTTTCAAAATCAATTTTAGTTCAGAAATCAAGAGCATGTTCATCAGAGAATAGGTGTATTCGCATCATTTTATGTATGAAATTGTATTTCTGGACTGGACTTTCATGCCTTTGTTAGATAGGATCAATGTTGCCAAGTCTGTGGTTTTTCTGCAAAGTTGGGCTACTTAAACACTGTTGCCATTGGTTGTATTTCATGTCCGCGGGTTGAAGCGACCCCAATAACCTGATATTTAGCCTCTGGAGTGCAAATTTTACCAGGGGAACCCCGCCAAAAAACGTGTATTTTACCCCCCGGAACGCAATTTTTAACGGAGGACCCCCCTCAAAACATGTTTGGGCTTTTGAGTAGCCATTGGACAGGTTTTGCTGTAAAAACCTGGCAACCCTGGATACGACAGTCTAAAGGAGACTGGAAACGTAAGGGAGAAGAGAGAGAGGGAGAAACTCTGCTTGCCTGAGGCAAAGCTGCATTATATGTTGAATGCTATTGCTTCAACTCAAATGACATTTTTTGAGTAAATGAATAGACTGGACACTAAAGTGCATCATGTCATTGACCATATCCAGGTAATACATATGTCCTGTTGCTGTCTGTCAGGCAGGAAGTCGAGTGGACTCTCCAGACTGATGGTGAGCGAGTGGTCTGAGGAGGATGTGTTGGCATGGTTACGAGAGGAGGGGCTAGAGGCTGTGATTGACGTGTTTAAATCCAATAACATTGATGGAGAGGAGCTGCTCTCTCTCACCAAGGAAAGCCTGAGCTCTGAGCTGCACATTGGTAAAATGACAGCACACATTACTCCACATCTATATTCATTTTTCATACCTTGCTGTAGACTCTGGGTGTACTTTAAATACACTGCCAGTCAAAAGTTTTTGAACAGTAAGAGTTTTAATGCTTCAAATTGATCAAAAGTGACGATAAAGACATTTATAATGTTACGAAAGATTTATGTTGCAGATAAATGTGGTTCTTCTGAACTTTCTGCTCATCAAAGAAACCTGAAAAAATTTGTACTCAGCTGTTTTTAACATAATAATAATAAATGTTTGAGCAGCAAATCAGAATATTCAAATGATTTCTGAAGGATCATGTGACTGGGGTAATGATGCTAAAAATTCAGCTTAGAAATCACAGGAATAAATTACATTTTAAAATATATTCAAATAGAAAACAGTTATTTTAAATAGTAAAAATATTTTTAAAATTTACTGCTTTTGCTGTACTTTGGATGAAATTAAATCTGGTTAGCAGAAGAGACTTTTTTAAAAAAAAAAACAAACAAAAAAATCTTACTGTTCAAAAACTTTTGACTGGTTGTGCATACAGAGTCTCTCTCTGCATGTATATATTACAGAGGAGTGTGTATGTGTGTATACACACACAGGCACACACGCACACGCACATTCAGTGCTTAACAAATTTACTACACCACCAGCTCCCCATTTTTTCTGTAATGGTTAATCCACCAGAATGTGTAAGCTCTTTAGTCACAGTAGTATTTGTAATGCTAAAATATAATTATTGTTGCTTTTATCCATGAATTTTCAAATTGACTGTTTTACAAGAAAGGCAGAAAAAATAGTAAACCACTTCATTATTATTATTTTTTTTTATTCAGATGCCTAATTACACGTAAAAAACAATGCCAGCAAGACTACAAGCTGTTATCGAGGTCAAAGGAGGCCATACAAAATATCAAGTTTTTGTAAAAAAAATACTGTTTAGTTGTTTTGGTTTGCTATTTGCCTAATAAATGATAATACATTTTTTAATTGGGCATCTGAATAAAAAAATAAATAATAAATACACTCTGTACTAGCAGTGCAGGAATGACCTTAGCCTCTAAAAATTACCTCAGCTGATATCATGCCATGTCATTAGAAGTTATATAAAAGTAACATGGATTTTCACGTCTCTTATACATTACCTAACAGGAAATCTTGATTGAGTCGGTCTATTTTTTTTTAGGAAAATTCATGGAAAAAGTGGCCAACATCAGACCTAATCCTAGATATTGTAGAGAATGTAAACATGGGATTTGTTGAGTTATATAAAGCACTTGCCTGTGTGATGTCCAGAGAAGAGTTTGTGTGCGTTAAAGCTGATTATTTCCGCTTCAGTCCTAAAACCAGCAGCAATTTACATAAGAAATCCTATCCTAATGTGCACTTGTGAAAATAAAATGGAAGAAATCACTGCCCAATTCGCCATGACAGTAAAATCACCCCATTTCATTTAGCGTGACATTTGAACAGACTTCACTTCATTTGATTTCTCTGCTGCCCTCTGTGAAGTCAGGCCATTGTGTCTGCTGTTCTCAGTGCAGTCAGTGGTATGTGTTGGGCTGCTCAAATGAGAAGGCAAGTCCACTCTCTGAGTTTGAGTTTGTTCTTCAGTCCTATGGAAATTTTTGTGCATGCATACAAAATCATCTGTAGCTGAGCACCCAGTAAACAGTAATTTCTGGGTTTACGGGTAATTAGCAGTTAACAAATACTTGTACATCAAACTCAAATGGAATGTTTGACAAAAGTCAAGTCATTCTGAGTATCTGTATGGTGGATTTTAACTATCACCAAGTCAGCAGGTCAGTACACGTAAATAAAAATGTGATATAGACTAGGGTATGTGAATATTAAACTGAAAAATACTATTTAAATAATTCCTGCATGTTTTTATTTATTTATTTTTTTGCATCTCTATATGGAGGAACAGCATGTGGTTTCATTTACTACACACATACTGAATTGCACGCGTATTTGAATACATAAACACAATCTCTAGAACTGCTCTGTGAGTCACTTGACAAGCATGTCACAGTTTGCTTTGATAAAAATCTATTAGCATATCATATACAGACTGAAACTTCAAGATCTTTGCAGCAGCCCGTCAAAATAAAAGTTCGGTTTAACTTGAAGAAACTCTGACTAAAATATATTACTTAACGTAATGATAGCACTACTACTAATAATAAATTATGACCCTGGACCACAAAACCAGTCATAAGAGTAAATTTATATTAAATGTTTTTAAACGGAATAAATAAGCTTTCCATTGATGATTTGCCCAAGATACAACTGTCTGAAAATCTGGAATCCGAGGGTGCAAAAAAATTGCCTTTAAAGTTGTCCAAATGAAGTTCTAAGCAATGCATATTACTAATCAACAATTAGGTTTTGATATATTTATGGCAGGAAATGTACAAAATAGCTTAATGGAACATGGCCTTTACTTAATATCCCAATGATTTTTGGCATAAAAGAAAAATCAATCATTTTGACTCACACAATATGTTGTTGGTTATTGCTACATATATCTGTGCTACTTATGACTGGTTTTGTGGTCCAGAGTTACAATTATTATTAAAACATTATTTTTTAAGGAATGCTTACCAGAAAGAAATATTTACCTGAATTTGTTGATCAGAAAAATGTAAATACACAACACAATATTTCTAAAAAAATAAATAAGTAAATTAAATACATTTATTTTTTTAGATGATTAATTAAACGGAAATGCTTTTGATTATTAAAATGTAATAAAACCATTACAATGGAATTCAGAAAATTAACAGAAAACAGAATTTTGTAAAAATAAAACTGAAAATTTAAAGAAAAAAAATGTATTTCATAGGATCTTAAATTGTAATTTTTTTGTTAAACTTTTAATAAATTGCTGTTAAATTTGTGTTTCATGATTTCAATGAATAAGACATGCTTTTTGATTAATATTTTTTTCATTTAACCTTCACAGAGTCTAGAAGAATTAAAACAGAATCCAGAAAAAATAAAATGGAAAAAATGGAATTGGGAAAAAAATAAAATGACATTTGGGAAAGACTAAAATGAATTTTATAGGGTCCTAAAATAGTAGCAGGGACAAATTCATCTTTACATTTAATTATAATTATTATTATATTGTTTTCTATATTATAGAAGTTTTTCCTGTGCATTTTGATGCAGTTTGCTGCATATTTGTTTTCTTTTTATTTATTATACAATTAACAAAAAGCAAAAAAAAAAATAAAATTAAAAAAAAGCCTCTAACACTAGCTTGCTCTCTTATTTTCTATTTTATTTATTATACAATTAAAAAAAAATTGCTACATGTACTGCGTTAGGCTGAGACTTGTCATAGCACTTATATATCATTGCTGTTTTGTTGATTTTGATTGCTTCCATTGTCCTTTGGATAAAAGTGTCTGCTATTTTTAAAGTTAAAAAATAATACTGTATAACTGTCAAAAACACTATTTGCTAAACCTTATAATTCCTGTTATTTGGTTTTATTGAACTCAGTGTAAAAAGCATATTTTATCTAGCTTTATTTGTAAGTTATAATTGTTACATTTTTTTCTACCAACATTTTCAAAATTTCACTTTGAATCTTAAATCTACAACACCACAAACGTAATAGCTGCATGTTTAATTTAACTGAGCTGTTAAATTTAAGTGTTTGTTGAACACAGATCAGCATTTAAAATTAGAATTAGAATTTAGAAATCAAGAAAATTTGCTTATTTTTCTTTTTCTTTTATTATTTAGCTTTTTTTTTTTTTTTGCCTCCCTTGCCTGTTTACAGTAATATTATATAGAGAATTTCTGTCTGTGCTGTACATTATGCCTGACACTACTGAAATTGGAGACCAAACCACTGCTATTCTGTTAACACCAATGTATTGATATCTACTTGAGGGACCCACTTTTCTGTGATTGGATGTGTTTGGGGGTGCTAAAGTGTTCTTGTGCTCTCTCAGAGTCTCTGGGCCTGCGGAGCAAAGTCATGAAGAAGATTGAGGAGTTGAAAATGGCACCTGCCACTAACGGCACTCCGGACGAGTACCTCTGTCCAATCACGCGCGAGGTCATGAAGGACCCAGTGATCGCTGCCGGTGAGTGTCTGAGAGATGTTTACTTGCTTGACTGGAGATTTCGTTTTGAGCTGAAACATTTTCTTCTCGTTTTCCCCCGCAGACGGCTACTCGTATGAACGGGAGGCCATTGAGAGCTGGATCAACACGAAGAGCCGCACGAGCCCTATGACCAACCTGCCCCTGCAGACCACCCTTCTGACACCCAACCGTACGCTCAAAATGGCCATTTTACGATGGACCACTTGTCAGTGATTTCAGATATAATGAGCCCAGAAGAGAATTCTGGAACGCCATGGCGCTTATGTGAGATCAGACTGGCTTTAGACATGTACTTTTTAGTGCTTTAGCTTTTAACAGACTAAGTGATGTCTCAGCTCTTGACTTGAGCTCAAGTTCAGCCTTAATCCTGAGAGTGAGAGAGGTGTTCCATTAGATGTGATGGAACCTCCATCTGCAAAGTGACGGTAGTTATGTCACACGCAGATTGACGAGTAAATGGTCCATAATCAGGCTGAAACTACTAAATGCTTCTCCATCATAACACAGCGGAATGTTGAGTGGCCTTAAACATCATAATAAATGTTTATCATCCCCTTTCTGCTCTATAGCGGACAGTTTGCTGGCGTAATTATACTGTTTCTAGCACATAATTATGATTCCTCCTGCAGCTGTTCTCTATCTCCTGTCGTGACTCACAGGTCTGAATATAGGTGAAACTCCTCAAGTGATTGTCTTACTTCATGAAATGATTTTTAGGAGGAGCTATTAATCATTTAAAGGGTCATGTGTGTCATATGAGGTTGCTCATATGAAAGTTTACATGCTTAAAATCAGGTTTACATTTATTAGTGGATGATCATTCTAAGCAGTTCAGTGACTGAATTTCAAGCCTCACTATGTAGTGTATGTATATGACTGTACATAGAAACACTTCCGTGATGATTTGCAGACAGTCTGGACTTTACCTACATAAACTGTTGGGTGGTTCATGCTTTGATAAACCTGCTGTGAGACTGAAAGCCATGCAGAAATAAAATAAACCTGTTGTACAGTTGGCTTGTGATTCATCTTAACATTAACCGATGGTGATTGCTGAGGGATACGTGACAAGTTGTATGACACTTCTATAACGTGCAGAAGAAAAGTGTTATTTTAAGTTATCAGGTTTAGAAATGAATAAGGAAGTCTGAGAGTTAAAAAAAAAATCCAAAATCTCATGAGACTTTGGGATAAGCATTTGGCAAGCCACTAAGCAACCATCTGCAGTAAAAACTACACACAATATCCAAGCAACCACATAATCCATTAAGAACTTTTCTACAGGAAATATAAAAAGTTGAAGTTCATTCAGTAGTTCTTTAATTAGCTTTTCTTCATGTATTTTAAAGCTGCATTCCATAACATTTTGGGGGCTAAAAATGATCCAAAATCGATTATTGAGCAAGTACAGTACATAACCAATCAGTGTTCAAAAATATCTCACCTCTTTGCCCGAATTCACAACAGTAAGCTTGTAGTAATCTTTTCTAATTTTAGCGATTCCGGACGGTTTTCCGAATTTGCTGCCATTCGTCTTGGCGTCATTATGTCACGTCTGTATCTATAGGTATGTATATGTAGATGCCTCATTAGCAACTGTTTCTATGGGCCGCTATACGTAAGCCGTCATTCACCATAGCAATCGATGAATATTCGATGATGTCACAATCCTGCACAGGCGATGGGTTGTGAACCCATAGTATGTATGGTGAATGACATCAAGTTGACCGTTACAAGATGACGGGCGTGTCTACATGCTTGGAGCGGTCAAATGAGGTATCTCTACATATCTATGTCTGTATCCACATTCAACACATATGTAAGCCTATGGGCGAGACTTCCGGTTCACTAGCCGCTATAGGGAAATGAAGCGAAGAATAACAACGTGCAGTAAACGGTAAAACTGTTTGCACTACAAACCAGTGTTCAAGATTAAGATAATACTTTGAAATATGGTAAGACACACCTATTTGCAATATCAGGCAGCAAAACGAGCTAAAACAGCTAAAAAAAAAATACCTGGACGTGGATGAGAGCAGAAGCCAGCCCTGTAAAATGTACAAATGGCCATGTCTGCTCTTCGGCAAAAAATAAGGTGGATGCATAAAGAAGGAGTCCCGGCTAGTAGAAAACATTTTGGTCAGAACACAGAAGTTACTTGTTCACATGACATTTTAGAGGGAAACAACTTATTTTGGACATACTTTCAAGATGTAGTATACAGTGGTGTTGCAGGGAGGCTTAAGCCCATGACGTTTTGCCAAAAAACCCTGATTTTTTTCGAAAATGGACAATTTTTTAGTACCCTACTAGAAATCCAACTGTCTGTGATGAAAATCAGTCTGTGCTGCTGATTGTGCACGTGTTACGTGTTCATTCCACTAAACACAGCTTTAAAGTCCTTGTTTTATGTTTTGGATATTTAAATAAGCAGATCACCAATAGATTCAGTCACTAATGCAATCTTGCTCCTAAACGACAAGATTCAGCTATATGTCAGTTATTAAAGGTTAAGTTCACTTCCAGAACAAAAATGTACAAATAAATTTACTCACCCTTGTCATCCAAGATGTTTGTGTCTTTCTTTCTTCAGTCAAGAAATTACGTTTCTTGAGGAAAACATTCCAGAATTTCTCTCCATATAGTGGACTTCAACGGTGCCCCCAAGTTTGAACTTTCAAAATGCAGTTTAAATGCAACTTCAAATGGCTCTAAACAATCCCAGCCAAGGAAGAAGGGTCTTATCTAGCAAAACAATCGGTCATTTTCGAAACAAATTGACTTTATATACTTTTTAACCTCAAATGCTAGTCTTGTCTCGTCTCTGCGATGCACATGCGTAGTCCGGGTCAATACAGTTAGGGTAGGTCGAAAAACTCCCCTCTCGTTTTCTTCTTCAACGTCAAAATCACCCTACATGCTTTTTTACTTTTTTTTTGTAAAGGGAGCTTGATGTTTTTTGAATGTTCACTCTGTAAACACTGGGTCCGTACTTGTGAAGCGATGCAGGATGATTTTGAAGCTGGGGAAGAAAACGAGATGGGAGTTTTTCGACATACCCTCCCCTACACCTCAACACATTAGATCCATACGTGCTGAGGAGCTGTGCCGACTCACACCCCACGTAAAGTAGATAATTCCGCAAATAAAGTTGCAGGTTAAAAACAGAGATGGCAACAAAGAGGCAAAACTTCCGGACTGCAGCTTTGTTTTGCGTTTGTTTTTCATGTCCGCGAATTGAAGCGACCGCTCTAACGTGATATTTATCTCTCGGAATGCGACTTTTACCAGGGGAACACCGCCAAGAACTTGTATTTTACCCAACAGAACGCCATTTTAACGGGGACCCCACTCGAAATGCGATTGGGCTAGTTTTGAGTAGCAATCCGAAGCATTGCTATCAATATGACTCTGCATTACTGTCTCTGAATTTTATGTAAATTACACTGATACCAAGGAGTTTTTAGAGAGTGCACAATTACCTTACCTGTCCAAAAAGCAGCGGCAACTTTTTGGGATTTTCTGCCATCAAATATGCTTATGTTTTGGCTCGGTTTTTTTTTTTTTTTTTTTTTTTGTCTTTGTCGGATTCTCTGCGATGTTTACTAAAACACGGATTACCTCATTTCATAATGGAAATACATTGAGGTGGGCGACTTGCACCATATATAATTACAAGACTTTTAGAAAAGATTATTATGAGTACAGCCTTCATAGTGTGTCATAAGGATGAATCTTCACTAAATTTATTTCTTACTATGTAAAATTTTAAAATCGACACCAATTTACTGAAGGACTGGCTCTCATTACAGTAATATTTTTTCCTATAACTGTGCAGTAACACAGTTTATAAATATACAAAAATAAGACAGAGAAACGTCATAACTAAATAACTTAAGTCTTAAACTGGGGTTTATTGTATATGTTGCTGAAATATTCAAATACAATACGTAACAGCCCTATACATGAAATTAATTGCAAATAATGTACATACGAAATAACATCTATGTCCTCATAGACACCTGAATATGTTTCACCATAACATGCATGTAAACCTGGTCTCCTTTATACAGTTCAGGTCGATCTCACAATCATAGTGGTATTTCATAATATATAGCTGTGCAAAAATAACTAATATATAAAATATAATATTGTTTTAATCAGACAACCAAGCCATAAATAAATTAGTCCAAACAGTGAATAGTTCATGAAGAAATACAACACGCTTCTCCTCAAACACACACGCACACAAACAAACATCATTCAAACAGGAAATGCTTTTGAATACACACAGGACCGGTCCACAATCCTACTGTAAGAGACAGTGTTTCATCTTGGTAGACGTCCTATGCCCTTACTGAAGTCTAAAGACAGGTCAGGTATCTTAATACATTATTAATAAATCATCTGTATCATATCTCAGCTGTCTTTTAATGTGCAGATGCAGCGTTGCGCATTTAAAATGTGCTTAAATACCTCGGAAGCTGTAGTTGTAAACAGAAATGCAAGGCAATCTTTTACTCGTGCACTGGTGCACTCACACAAAATGCTTTGAATTTCAATCTTCAAAACAGACTCAGATGACATTGGGTTTGTTGATGAGAACTTGAGGCTCCTATATTAAAGTCGTAAGATTGTAGATAATTTGTGCTTAACGTAAAATACGAGTTTGTAGCTACACATTTGACTCGATAAAGGAGCGTTTAGGTTTGATGGAGCTGATCAGGATGGGGTTGTCCCGGGCCAGGCTGGCCTGCTTGTGCTTGGTGTCGTTGTAGTGCTGCTGGAGGGGGTTAGTGTCCTTGTATCCGGGTCCAGGATGAAACTTGTCTGGGTGAAACTCAGGCGTATGTGTGCTGTTATGAATGGGCTCCTGATAAGCGCTCGTTTTAGCGTATTGGACGTCACTGGACGAGTGCGTGTTAATGACAACCCCTACATTGTGACCTACGAGCCCTTCTGGCACAAGTCCTTGCCAGCCATAACCGGACACCAGGTTGCCATGATGACTTTGCTGCTGCTGGAAACGTGCAGTCTTGTCAATGACGCCCATAAATGGGCGTGGCTTATGCTCAGATTGCCTCGCGTCGGCGCTCGCCACGGAATTGCGCATGCGGCTGGTATCCGCCAAGTTTGCGCTGGAGGAGCTGGATACTCTCACACTGCTGCTCCGGCAGAATTCCCCCCTTGGCTCGACGCTGCCTTCGGCCTTCTCTGCATGACCAAACTGAGCGCCACCCTCTCTGGTACCACCGAGAGGACCCCTCTCAACACTGCCAATGTCAATGCAGGGCCCTGCTCGGAGCGAGGTGGGCCGGTGGCGGCTCGGCATGGGGCTGGACCCGGCGCTCTGGGGCGTCCTGCCCTCGGTGTGAAGCGAGCTGCTGTACTCTCGGTTTTTCATGCTTTGAGCCTGTCTGGACGGAAGACGCCTGTGAGCGGCCCGTCCGGGGGCAGCCGTGGAGACAGCAGACTGGGCTTCTGATATCGCCAGGCCTAGAGAATCAGGCAAGGTGCGGCTTTGATGCCAGCTCTCCTTCCTCTTCTCCTGCCTGGAGGATTCTTGCTCACGCCGCTCCTCCTCCTCATCTGCCTGCAACATGTTTATGCTGAGGCTGTCTGGGCTTTTCTCCAAACTCTCAATGTCCTGGTCATCATCGTCATCGTCGTCGTCTTCTTCCTCGTCGTTGTCTTCCTCATGGTGTGAAGGGTTGCTGTGAGAGGTGGGGTGTTTAGAACCCTGTCGCTGCAAGTGTTGGCACTCTTCCTCCACACGTGCCAGTAGACGCCTGATCTCTCTGTTACTGGGGCACAGACGCGCCGCTTCATAAAGATCAGCCAGCGCGGCTGCAAACTGCCTGAGAGAGTGGAAAACAGAGAAACTGGTAAATATTTAATCATTATTACAAACTATATGCAGTAGATGGTATAGATCCATGCTCACTCTCTTTGAACCAAGTAAGCCTCACTGTCGGCTTCCTATACAGGAGACAGCCTACATAAACAAGATCTTTAACCACAGTGGAACTTTATAAATGACTAATTTAAGACTCTCTTCACAGGGAGCAGCTTTGAAGTGACTGGTTAACATTCACATCTGATTTTTGACAATAGTATTTTGCTTAGCTAACAATAATATAGTACATCGGCCAGCACTGGCAGGCAGAGAAGTAATCACTAGCATGTGAGCAATATTTCAATGCTTTGTTAACACACACCAAGTAAACTTTTTAAAAGGTCAGGACTCATTTTCCAAACTGACCCAGGATAAATGCAGGATAAAAAGTGCAAGCTCAACAGAACAACGCAGATAGTTTCACCGTTTTTATTAACACAGATTTTATTAATTAACTTCATGTTGAGAAAGTAGACTTATGGAAGACTGTAATTAAATCATTTAGAGATTTATTAGAGATTCCCTCGACTCGGCCTAAGATTTGCTTTTAAAAATGTTGTTGTTTTGAGGTTAAATTGGGTGGCATAATTAGAAGGGAGATTCATTTATTGAAGAGATAGTAGAGAAGGTTTTCTCTTGGATTTAGCTATTGCAGTAGGATGCCAATATTATTTAAAAAAAAAAAAAAATAATGGGTCACATTCATAAAACATAAGCAGAACAAATTTTTCTGTAAATTGTTCTTAAAATGAAAATTTGATGTTTATCTGCTTACCCACAGGGCATCCAAGATATAGGTGACTTTGTTTCTTCAGTAGAACACAAACGAAGATTTTTAGCTCAAATTATTGCAGTCTGTCAGTCATATAATTGCAGTCAATAGGATACATGGCTTTGAGAGTAAAAAAAAAAAAAACATACACAGCCAAAACCAAATTAAACCCTGTGGCTTGTGACGATACATTGAAGTGTTAAGACATGAAACAATCATCTGTCCAAGAAACTGAACAGTATTTATATAATTTTTTACCTCTGATCCACCGCAATGTACAACTGTCTTGAGTGCGTTCACAACAGCCAGTGCGTGACGTGTTAACATCCTCTGGCATATACAAGAGCAAGCAACCATAACTTCAGTCGATCAGTCTCAAAGGTTGAGAGTCGGTAAAAAGTCACCACTCCCGGATGAGTGGATGAGTTTGCACAAGCAAACATAAACTTTTAGTTTTTAAATCGGTTGCAACTATCAGGATAAGCACAAGTAATTACCATTTTGAATAGCTGTCGTATTCACAATCTCACTGTGTAAACAGTGAGTGACGTATACGCGTGACAGATCGCTTCTGCGCATGCATCTACTATGCCAGAGCATGTTGACGCGTCATGCACGGGCTGTTGTGAACGCACTCGGCACAGTTGGACATTGGGGTGGATCAGAGGTAAAAAATTATATAAATACTATTCAGTTTCTTGCACAGACCAATTGTTTCATGTCTCAACACCTCAATGTATCGTCACAAGCCGCAGGGTTTAATTTGGTTTTGTCTGTGTATGTTTTCTTGACTTTTAAAGCTGTGGATCCCATTGACTGCCATTATATGACTGACAGACTGCAACGGTTTGAGTAAAACATCTTTGTTTGTGTTCTACTGAAGAAACAAATCTTTGATGCCCTAGGGGTAAGCAGACAAACATCAAATTTCATTTTTGGGTGATCTATCCCTCTAAAGGCGTTCTGACGTACACTTTCGAATACATGAAGATGTTCGTATTTTCAAAGAAATGTACCACTGTTCCCCACCATGGGTAAATGGTGTAAATAGACGCTGCATTTTGATGCACTGGCATAATAATATTTCACAAGTTCATTTTGGCCTTTTTTTATTTATTTATTTTTTTTAAATACAGTGCTTGTCACTGTCAGTGGAGCAGTTAATATTGCTGGTGACATAATTTTTATATTCGGCAACACTCTTCAAAATGAAATACTAGTAATACGTTACTGTCGTGGATCATAGTAACAAAAGTGTCTCGCTGGAAAAAATGCTATGCCACCAAACCAGCGTGCCGTTTTCAGAAGAGCGCCTGGCATTTTTTCAGCTGGCAAAAAAAAGTCTTATTTATTCCCTGTTAGTCTTTTTTGCATTTATGCAATATACTGGAGCCAAACCTGAGAAAGGAGTCCAGAAGATTCCATTGTTCCTGGACATGTGATTTACGTAGTTGTAATTCATAGGTGGGGATTATGCTAATTGTGAAATATATATGAATGATTGGAATTCATTAACATATGCATGTTTAATTATCAAATCTGATGTTTACAAAGTGTTTGTAAATCTGAAGAAGATTTTTTGGGAAGGTCTGTTTTACGTGCAAATGCCAATTTTGTCATAAATTTACTAGTGCTGTCAATAAAGAAATGAACTAATTAATCCAACATTTTTCTGAAATTAATCACGATTAATCCTACCTAACATTAAAGTTTTTAAATATACTTTTATATTGCAGTAATTTCACATTCAATCTTCAAATTAATGTAGAAACAACAAAGACAGTATCTTTTTAATAGATGTTAATGTTAAATATTTTTTATAACTGAAGGTGATTATCACTGATACTAGGGCTGGGCGATATGGCAAAAAAAATTAAATCGTGATTTTATCAGAACGTTTGACCGATTCTTGATTTTTTAAAGATTTTTAACTAGCCAACTACAACATGATTCAAGTAACTTTTTCTTTATTAACCCTCTAGTTAAAGAAACTTCTATTCCAAGTGCACCACATGTGAAGTTGTCAACATGATGTAAATATTAAACAAATCACTTGTTAGATATATTTGCAGAAAAGATGCATGAACATCTTGTACAAACTTGTCTTACACATATATAAAATAATATGCACCAAAATTGACGCAAGTTAGATGAATGAGGCCCAATCTTTTTAGAATAATAATTAATAATTTGCAAGGGATTACTATGTGGCATATGAACAATCAGCTAATAAAGGTAATCTTAAAGTTACACTATCCTACAAAATAGTTTTATTTAAAATTTCATTCAAAAAGTACACATAAACATGAGCAGTCCATGACTTATTTCAAGTTTGACTATTTATTAATCAGAGATGTCTAAATTCAGTGCATGAATCAGACCAGTGACTCCCATATTGCATTTTGTCTGATTTGCCAAAATAGTCATTTTGTGCTGTATGTTTGGTTTTGCATGCAGACAGCAAGAACAACCAAAGTAATACTCTCTTATCAAAAACAATTCACGTTCCAAACCAGCATGAAGCTTCTTTACCTGCTGCTCCTTTTGGCTCTGGCACGTGCATAAAATGCCTCATAGGACTTAGGCTTGAGCTCGAGGGCTTTGGTAGCAAACTCCTCAGCCATGCCAAAATCCTGTCAAGAACAAATGTGAAAGAAAGAAGAGAGAGAGAGAATTTGAGTGACAGGAAGAAGGGACAGGGAGAAAAAAATGAGGACCAAATATCAATCACACAATTTTAACGCTTTCTCTTAACTAGCCCCATGAGAGCGGTCAGTGCACTCACAGCAGCACCGTTAGTGATGTGTGCATACCAAGCGGCTGAATTTACTTTCTCACACTCTACCTCAGTCCTTCATTCTGCTCTGGTGCATGAATCCGTAATGGGGATCGTTGCAATTCTGTCCTTGAGTCTAAGGTCAGAGTTTCAACGAGGAGCCATAACTGTCAGCCCTAATGATGCACTTTAAATGTTTAATAGTGGCAGATCCTATTAAAATAACCATTAGAACTTCAGGATGCCTGTGTAATTGGGAAACACGAAGCAGGACACATAGTGACTCTCTCTTTATCTCTCTCTCTCACATTCACGTAATCTGCTGCCTAATTGCACTCAAAACACTTCTACAAACGGCCTGTGAGGCTCATCTTCTGAACCTAGACAAACCATTACAATTATCCTGGAGGAGAAAATGAGTGTGCATGTGGTCAATATAAAATGCCTATAGCCAATTAATATACTTCATTCTGTTTGTTAAGGCACATAGAAGTAGTATTTTCATTCAGCGGTTGTTAGGCATGTTATTGATCTCTAGCCACTCTAGTTATGCATACGTTTGTGTGACATACATTGGTTTTGCGGCGGCAGCGGGACAGGTTGAGATACAGGGAAACCCGGAGCTCCCTGAATGCCTTCAGGTCTTCCCCGAAACCTTCCCTCGGAAACTTCCTCAGTGCATACTGATATCTCTGAGCGGCTTCCTTCATCTTCCCTTTCTG
The DNA here is from genome assembly GCA_036247105.1 of Cirrhinus mrigala. Classification (NCBI taxonomy): domain Eukaryota; kingdom Metazoa; phylum Chordata; class Actinopteri; order Cypriniformes; family Cyprinidae; genus Cirrhinus; species Cirrhinus mrigala. Next base: position 8,880,468 of record CM070012.1, read on the forward strand.
AGAAAGAAGCATAGAAGGAATACATGGAGAAGAGTGAAAAGAAACAAGTATGAGAGAGTTTCATTAAAGTCTCAGAGGACCTTCATGGACATTTATTATAGTGATCAGAGTTTAAATGTGGTATTTGTTGCATTTCTGAAAACTTTAACCTTCCTTTTTTAGATCTACCAACCTTATAAAGCAGATTTCCCTCCTCCATGAGTCTCTGCAGAAGTATGATGAGGATGTCGGGTTTGGAGGTGGCCATGGCCCAGGCGGCGTTACCTTCAAGAGAGAAAGAGAGACGTCAGTCCTGACAGTCAGTAACACACAGACGGACTCAGAGTATGACTTTCCTAATGCTTGTACCTGATCGTTCATAAGGAGATGTTCTGTAGCCTTTAGCAGTGATAGTGACAGCAGAACAGAAAAAAAGAAAAAGAAAAAAAGAGAAATAAAGCATAAAGAACAAATGCAAGGAAAAATCAAGAAGAATAGATGTGCATTGGAATTTGAAAGAAATATAAACTACCATTCAAAATTTGGGGTTGGTACAAAAAAAAAATACAGTTAAAAGCAGTAATATTTTGAACTATTTTTGCACACCGTTTTGTATTTTAGTATCATTTAAAATATATTTATTCCTGTGATAATGCTGGATTTTCAGCAGACATTACTCCAGTCTTAAGTGTCACATTCTTAGGCTGATCTGGTTTTCAGGAAACATGACTTATTATTATCAGTATTAAAAGAGTTGGGCTGCTTAATATTTTGGTGAATAAAGTTATTTTATTTTAAGATTATTTGATGACTAGTTCTGAAACTTTTGATCAATTTAAAGTACTAATCTTTTTTTTTTTATCTTACTGACCCCAAACTTTTTAACGGTAGTATATATACTGAAGGAATTAAGTTAAGCGATAAGGTATGAGAAACTGTGACTATATTCATAATATATACACTACCAGTCAAAAGTTTTTGAACAGTAAAATTTTGTAATGTTTTTTAAAGAAGTCCCTTTTGCTTACAAAGCCTGCATTTATTTGATCCAAAGCACTGCAAAAACAGTCAAATGAAATATTTGAAACATTTTTACTATTTAAAATAACTGTTTTCTATAATATATTTCAAAATGTAATTTATTCCTGTGATTTCAAAGCTGAATTTTTAGCATAATTTCTCCAGTCACATGACCCTTCAGAAATCATTCTAATATTCTGATCTGCTGCTATAAAAACATTTATTATTATTGTTATGTTGAAAGCAGCAGAGTAGAAATGTTCAAGTTTCTTAAAGTTCAGAAGAACAGCATTTATCTGAAATTGCAGATCTTTTGTAACATTATAAATGTTTTTATTATCACTTTTGATCAATTTAAAGCATCCTTGCTAAATAAAATTATTAATTTCTATAATTTCTTGTGGTGTATAATGTTACAACAGCTTTTTATTTCAGATAAATGCTGATCTTTGGATATTTCTATTAAGAGAAGAATCCTGAAAAAAATGTACTCAACTGTTTTAGATACTGATAATACTAAAAATAGATACTGATAATAATAAAAAAAATGTTTCTTGAACAGCAAATCAGCATAATAGAATGATTTCTGAAGAATCATGTGACACTGGAGTAATGATGCTGAAAATTTAGCTTTGATCACAGGAATAAAAAAATTACATTTTAAAATATATTCAAATAGAAAACAGTTACTTTAAATAGTAAAATATTTTACAATATTACTGCTTTTGCTGTATTTTGGATCAAACTAATGCAGGCTTGGTGAGCAGAAGAGACTTCTTTAAAAAACATTAAAAGTCTTACTGTTCAAAAACGTTTGACTGGTAGAGTAGTAGCACGGTCTAGAGTGCAGTTCTAAAGCAATTACTAGATAAAAATCAGCTTCAAAACACTATATAAACCAGTTTCAAAAAGCATATCCATCATGTGCCATCCTTCCACTAAACCATACATTTCATAACATGTAATCTATGGGTAATAGTTACACAGCTACTAGTAGGGTTGGGTACCATTTGAATTTTAGCGATTCTGATTCCGACTCTGCTTATCGATTCCGATTCTTAACGATTCCTAGTTTCGATTCCAAAAACATAAAAAAGTCAATAAAAAAATTAGGTCAAAAATGTATTTCAAACATTATATTTTTAAGACAAGTAAACAGTAATAAAATAGGAACAAGCAAATAAATTGGCAATAGCATAAATAAATACAATTAAACAAATTACAGGTACAGAAGTTTAAATCAAAAGCTCAAGCTTTTTATAAATAGATTAACTCATTAAAGCTACAAAAGATATTCAGTCAAGATCAGTGAATATTTTTTTTCTTGCATTAACATTAATGACAGGCAGCACGTTTATTAGGCTCCTGTCTCTTTAACACCGAACACACGTGGATCTAAAAATACTGTTATACATGCGTTTTCTTTCTCATCTGTTTACTTTCACTTTCACTTTCGACAAAAAAAAAACCGGCTGGGTTTATAATGATATACTGATATATTTTGTGCATATTGATTGGTAAATGTGAAAGAGAAGTCAGATCCGGCCAGGAATGACCTTTCTTGCAGTAGAAATGGCCGGGAACCTGCACCGGGACCATCGTTAATTGTGCCAACGCTTCAGATGTGTGTGGTGCACACAAACAGCACGCAAGTACTTTCCCTTCCTGCGCTTAAATCATTTGATTGTAAACTTTAATATCACATTAAAAGGCGAACGCAGGAATCGTTAAGTTGAGCTGAAAAGCATGCGTCTTATCAAATACACGATTCCATAAAATGGAACTGGTTCTCGATGCCTAACCCTAGCTACTAGGCAAACTGGTGCTTTGATTTTAGAACAGCTGAAATGTTGTATCAACCAATCAGCACCCAGGACTGTAATTGTCTGTTTTATGATCGAGAAAGAAAATGTTAAAATGTCAGAAATGTGACTTCAGGCTTACTTTAGGAGAACTACAGTCACAAAAGGATAAAAGAATTTATTGGCAGACTTTCTAAAACAGAAAACCTCTTGAGATGGTTTGGATGAGAGTTTGACATCTAAAAAAATGGAAACTAGATCTTTTTGCTTGTTCTGCAGTATTATTTGTATAGCAGGGGGAAATGAGCAAGCAAAAAATTGCAAACCTCTATACTGCTCCTTTCTAGTGGCTAACTGGAAATATCAGCTAATGCTAATTTAAAGCATGGGTTATTTTTCAGTGGTTACGGAGCTTGCTCACAAAAGTGGGAGATTTTTCTTCTCTCCAATCCACACAGTAGCTTTTCTGAACCATGTCTAGTGTGTAGACAAGACAAATCGCACCACAACGTCATTAAAATGCATCTGGCAAAGTCATTGCCATCATCAGCCCCAGACTGGCAGAGACAGTCGCCGTTTCAGATGTAATTAGACGTTTTTAAACTGGAGGGGGAATATGTTCTCCTAAGGTTTGCACTCTGTGACTTTGAGCAGAAAGCTGAGTGGACTTCGCTATAAAAGTCTTTGCCCTGACGCAGAGTGTGAACGACAGTCCCATACATCACCAGCGTCCTACTTAACCGTGGACTAACAGTCCTGCACGGCTCTTCAGCAAATATGGCCTGGTTTCAATTGCATTTAGGACTCAGCAAAGGAACGCTGTGCTTTTACTCTCCAAGAAAAGGGGAGAACAAATGGAACTCGCTACATTCTAGATTTAGAATGGACAAGCCCCTCCTGAGAACCTGACTGTGGCGATCTAGATTCTAGAGGACGGCACATGAACCCAGGAGAGATATAAAAGAATGTGTGTCATGATGTTCTGAGGTGAGACTCACCCAGTTTAGCCCCTTTCTTCAGCAGAGTGACCACAACCGAGGTGTTTCTGCTACCGATGGCCCGGTCCAGAGGTCTCATGCCGCTGTAGTCCATGTGTTCAATCGCCGCTCCGCACTCAACCAGGTAATGCACCTGAAACAAATTGCTCAGATATGAAACTGGCATGATACTGAGATGAAAGTGTCTACACAGAGAGAGGTTATCTCGGCTTACTATGTCTGCGTCCCCGTAGAAAGCAGCCAGGTCCAATGGGGTGCGCCCGTGCTTATCCGTGTGGTCAATCTGAGCTCCCCTCTCCACCATAAACTCCACCACTTTCTTTTGCCCTTTCAAACACGCCCATCCGAGTGGGGTCAGACCTTCTTTATCCACTGCTGTCATATTTGCTCCTACAATAAACACACAATTCTTTGTGGACCTTATTTGATAGAAAAATGTGAGATGCAGACAGTGGAACTAGGGAAACAACAAGATGCCTCAAGATGCATTTTTTAAAACCTGAATTTCTTCTAACTTGCACCAATATTTTACAACATCATCATGGGTGAGATGCTTCAAAAGATGCAAGAGGCAAGTGCAACGGTCAAAGATGTCCATCTAGCATGTTTACATAGAATGAAAAAGTGCATTCTGTGTAAACTAGTCCTTACACTTATTAAAAATCTGTCAGTTTTCACAGCAAAAACATATGTAACACGACTTAAAGGGATAGTTCAATCTAAAATGAAAATTCTATTCACCCTCATGTTGTTTTAAATCTGCAAGACCTTCACTCATCTTTGGAAAACAAATTATTTTTGATTTTCTGACTTTCTGACCCTGTATAGACAGCAAAGCAACTACCATGTTCAAGGCCCAGAAAGGTAGTGAGGACATTGCTAAAATAGTCCATGTGACATTAGTGGTTCAACTGTCATGTTATGAAGTTATGAAAATACTTTTTGTGGGCAAAGAAAACATAAATAACATCTTTATTTAAAAATGTCTTCTCTTCCGTGTCAGTCTTCAACGTGCGTTCATTAGAGTACCACGACATATGCGTCTATGTCTTCGGAAGGTCTTTCAAACACATTAAAATGCACAAATTCATAAACTTTTTTGTTATCTGATCCTCTTATATTTACTTGAAGTACACCTGAGATTTTAAAATAAATATTTTAATACTTAAGTATCACATTTGCATGTTTAGTGGTTCTCTGACATTGGTTATGGTCACATGACATGCATGTAAACAAATAAAATATTTAATTTTAATTTAATTTTTTTAATGCTTTTAAAATGATTTATTTTAATATAATATTTTTTATGATTTAATTATTCGCTTTTCCATTAAACTCGTAAACCCCCTGCAGTTCCTTCACAAACACCAGGGAAACCTTGACGTAATATAACGTTTAATGCACTTTATGTTGTAATAACAAATGAATATATTTTCTTACTCTTTGTATTTTTTGTCAATATGGTACAAGATTTTTCTATTTAAATCAATGTGATAAACAGGTTAGGTCAAAAGTAATCTGAAAGTAATCCAAAAGTAGTTGAATTATATTACCTAAAATGTGTAATGTAACAGATTACGTTACTAACTACAATTTGTGTCATGTAATTTGGAATCAGTAACGGATTACAATTTGTAAGTAATCTACCCAGCTCAAGTTCCCCGTCTGTATTTTCCTGTTCAAATAAGTAAGGCTGGGGAAAAAAATTTGCAAGTCATCCACACATGTTTTATGTACAGCATGCGTCTTCCTCTGCTTGTAAACAAGGCACAGCACATTCGGGTTCTTTAGTTCAACCACCAGTCACATGGACTATTTTAACAATGTCTTTACTACCTTTCTGGGCCTTGAACATGGTTGTTGCATCTGTGTTTATGCAGGGTCAGAAAACTCTTGTATTTCATCAAAAACATCTTAATTTGTGTTCCGAAGATGAGTGAAGGTCTTACGGGTTCGGAACAACATGAGGGTGAATAATTAATGACAGAATATTCATTTTTGGGTGAACTAACATTTTAAAGGTGAATATTTTACAATTATACTAAAAGGAAATTAGATGACTGAAGGCATGTACTAGAATCTTTATTAGAAGTTTTGATCAAGTTGATAATTTAGAAGCCTTAAAAATGTGCATATCAAATATGATACAGTAGACCTTATAGGGCTATGCTGGATAGCGTCATGTGAGTCACGATTACTGACCCTGTGAGAGCAAGAAGTCTACAGTCTCCAGGTGCCCCTCACTTGCAGCTACCATCAGTAGAGAACGACCATGTTTATCACCGCAATTCACATCTGCGCCACGCTGCAGAAACAACTCTGCTATCTAGAAGAGAAAGAAAGTCAAAGAGATGAGAGGTGTCAATGTAAAATGTCTTTTTTTTTTTATAAAATGTGTGTAATAAATGGGCTTACCTGAGTGTGTCCATGTCGCACTGCATTAAAGATGGGTGCCACCCCTCTGCGGTTAACCTGTGTTACATTGGCACCTTGATCCAGCAGAAACACACACCCCTCTAGTTTGCCCCGGCCAGCAGCAGCGGTTAGAGCTAGAGAAGATATGCAAGCTCAAAATGATGATCTAAGCAGCAAAGCAGACTCAATCGCTGGGAAATTATTGTTGCCTCTGAATATGCCTACTTCTATACTATACAGATTGTAAACACTACTACTTTACTATTCTACTTTAAGTACAGTAAAAGTTGAGATAATAGATGCAGTGTAATGTGGTGTGTTTACAAACCTGTTTCACCCCACAATGTATCATGACCATCAATCTGCACCGAAAATTCATCACTGTTCAATGCAAGCATCCTTTTTACCACCTGTAAATACACTTAATTAAAATAATAATTGAAGATAGTATATATTGAGTATTTGGGCATTGAATGTGTCTGGGTTTGGTACCTGTGTTTCTAACCCATCTTTAATAAATAATTAATAAGTATAATCTGAAAACATCCAAATCTAACAAACCTCAGCAAAAACAAAAAAAATCTATATAATCTATAATCTATAAATAATCTATAGCAGACTAATTCTAAACAAATTTACATAAAATGCTTGTTTTGATAGCTAAATGTGAGAATGTGTTTGGTGTTGTGTGTATGAGTGGTGTATTTAGTACCTGTGTGTGTCCCATGCTGGAAGCAGCGATCAGCGCCTGCTGCAGTGCCTTGTTTTTGAGGTCTGAACTCCACTCCTGCTCCAGAAGATACTGCACAATCTCAGCATGACCCCGCAGAGCAGCATGAACCAGTGCACACTGACCGCTCTTATCAGCATGATCCACCTAACGCACATATCAAATGCTTATTTATACAGTTACTTACAAACCTGCAGTGAAACAGAACACATTAATAATACTAAAAATAAATGTATTTCCTAATTATTTTGAGCTTTTTGAGCAGTAATTATCAAGTTTGTCATGCTGTATTGTAAAAGCTGTCTTATTATTGACAAGCTCCTGTTAATAAATGAGCGGTAAAGTCCTTAAAGTTCACCTGTAAAACTTGAAGGTAAAACTGAGGAACAACAATTTGGAACACCTTGTACACTATACAGTACACTGTGTGCAAAAATGATTTTTTTTAAATGTAACAATATAAACTTTTCACAGTTTGAAAACAGTAGAATTGTTTATATAACCACTATTTGTTGAGTTTGATTGACATTTACATGCACACTCTGGTCTGTCTTACTGTTAGAAGATTTTCACTCATTATCACAAAACAATAAATATAATGCATTTACCATTACTATATGGCAGCATCAGTTCAGTTTGTTTGGATAATGTGAACTTGGGTGTGCACCTGTACCTTAAAAAGGGTGGTCTATTCATCCACTTATATGCAGAAGCTATATTGCTTGTTTTATTAATTTTATATGTATATTTTGTTAAGTTTCCTTTCTTGCAGATCTTATAGCACGATATGAGTAATTATATTTCACAGTAACAATATCACAATATATTTATTTTTGCTTTAAATAAGGTTTTTGTGATATAAAAATATTTGATACCATAGAAATTTCATAATTCTTGTCACCAGTGTCAATATTGCAAAAAAAATACTAGTCTAAAAATTAAAACAAATAAACAAAAAACTAATTCAAGCTCACTGAAGACAAGTAAACAGAAATTGATTAAAAAAAAAAAAAGAACTAATTACAAGCAACAGTACAAAAAACTACAGTAGGACAATTAAAGAAGTAATGCAACACACGTATAAACTAATCAAAGGTATAAAAACATTGCACTGTGTGAATTAAATATGTATTATTAAAGTTACACAAGTGATTTAGTCAAAGAACAGTGAGAGATTTTCTCTCTTTAGTTGTTTGATTAACATGAATGACAGACAGCAGGAATATTAGACTGCTGTCACTTTAAGAGCTGCCCAGATCCAATATATTGTTACACATGTGTTTTCTTTCTCAGCTGTTTGCTTTCACTTCAGACCTAAATTACTGGTTACAGACATTTTGACACTTACAAGTGTGTGTATTTAACCATTCAAGGCCTATAAAGCAGCAAAAATAACTCTATGAGCACCGTTCGTGTGTGCGTGCCTCTCTGACAGTGCTCAGTGTGCGCATATAGCAAAATGAGTTCTCTTTAGCTGCTGAGTGCATTTCAATGGCTTGAAATCACTTGTTTTCAAACCACAATACTTTAAAATGTGTGCAATCGATACGTTTTCGTAATCACGTAGCACAGCAACATCACATGAGCGTGTAACCGTGATAGAGATGATAGTCCATAATCTCTACAGGTTGCCAAATTTCTGCTGGTTAACTGTCTAGCGGTATATCGCCCACCCCGAGGATCAACTGACCTTTGCCCCTTTTTTGCAGAGTAAGGTGACAAGTGGCAGATGTCCGGCAGCTGAGGCGTAACACAGAGAGGTCATGCCGTTCTCTGACTGTCCATCTACTGGCGCCCCACACTCTAGGAGCAAAGCAGCCATCTCCAGGTGGCCCAGGTGAGACTGCACACACAGCACTGGTGCACTGTTCAACACCTCAGTACGGTAGCACACACTCGCCCCTCCCAGAATCAGCAACCGGGACACCTGGAGACAAAGGCAAGATTAAATTAAGTAACCAGTTCAATTTTGAAGTGTTTGAGGGTTTCACAGAACAGTTCTCAGTTGTACAGAATCAATCTGCATCCACAACCTACATCTATATCTGTTTACAAGCTCAATTTACAGTCTACATCTTCAGTCTACATATGCACAATGCCTTTTTAAATCTTCAATCTATAGCCTCAATTTCAATCCTTCTACCACAGTTTCCTTTCCAGCTCTCAAATATTAATTTTAATTTCCTCAGTAAGAATGTGTCACGTCTAATCACAAAACCAAACCACAAAACTCTGAATAGGTATATATGCACATATATTTTATCCGTTTGAACATGCTAATTTCTTATTTCACATCCATTTAAGGGTGTAAGGCATGTCATCAGATGTGCCTTGCCTATTTAAACAGATATTAGAGCCAAATGGATTTGAAAACAGTGTCCAAAAAGACAAAAATATTATTTTTGCTTTTGATAATTAAAGAAGTTCACTTTCAGAACAAAAAAATTACAGATGATTTACTCACCCCCTTGTCATCCAAGATGGTCATATCTTTGTTTCTTCAGTCGATAAGAAATTATGTTTTTTGAGGATGTTTTTTTCCAGAATTTCTCTCTATATATTGGACTTCAATGGCGCCCCCAAGTTTGAACTACCAAAATGCAGTTTAAATGCAGCTTCAAATGTCTCTACACAATCCGAGCCAAGGAGGAAGGGTCTTATCTAGTGAAGCAATCTGTCATTTTTGAAACAAATAGACAATTTATATACTTTTTAACCTCAAATGCTCATCTTGTCTCGTCTCTGCGATGTGCATGCGTAGTCTGTGTAATCCGGGTCAATACAGTTAAGGTATGTCTAAAAACTCCCGTCTCGTTTATTTCTTCAACATCAAAATCGCCCTAAATTGCTGTTTTACCTTTTTTTTTTTGTAAAGGGCGTTTGATGATCTTTGCATGGTCACTTTGTAAACACCGGTGCGGTACTTCTGCAGTGTTGTAGGATGAATTTGACGTTGGGAAAGAAAACGAGATGGGAGTTTTTCGGCATACCCTAACTGTATTGACCGTATTGAACCGGAAAAAACAGTGTTTGAGGTTAAAAAGTATGTAAATTGTCAATTTGTTTAGAAAATGACAGATCGTTTTTGCTAGATAAGATCCTTCCTCCTCGGCTGTGATCGTTTAGAGTCATTTGAAGCTACGTTAAAACTGCATTTTGGAAGTTCAAACTTGGGGGCACCATTGAAGTCCACTATATGAAGATCATTCCTAAAATTTTTTCCTCAAGAAACATAATTTCTTAACGACTGAAGAAAGAAAGACACAAACATCTTGGATGAGTAAATTATCTGTAAAGTTTTGTTCTGGAAGTAAACTCCTTTAACCCTTCAAAAAAATACAATCACGCCATTGTGATTAATGCATTTAGTTTAGTTTAGTCACATGATCAGCTGCTAAATTCATATCTGCGTTCAAGCTTTGGTTGGCAAACCAAATATTTTCAACCATATAATGTTTAATTTATGTTTCTGACATTCAAATACAGATAAGTACTAGTAAAATGCACACTGATGTCTATGAAAGTGGCTATAATAATCGATTTTCAATTAATTTGACTGTTTTATTCATATTACATAAACGTTGTGTAGTTAACTATAAAGTTTTCTTAATCTTAGAATAAGATTGAGAATATTATAGGTTAAAAAATGAATAGTGCCCCAAAGCTGCTGTCTTTTGGTGAATTTCTTAGCTTTGAAGCAAAAATGTGTCACATAGCTTAGGCAATTTATGCAGAACCATCAACAGGGCAAAGCTTGCTTTTCTTTTTAGGAGCACTTATGCTCCTAATTTAAAAAATTTAGGAGCACAGGAGCACCTTCTAATCAATGATCGATTGACATAGAAGCAGAGAAGAACACAAAAGTGGCTAGGTGTATTTTCATATGTTTAATGAGGCTCAGAGGTGGCATGAGTGCAATCAAATTCATAAACTCATGTTGAGATTAATGTTTTGAATATAACATTTTGAATACAGAAACATTAAATGATTTAAATAACTGAAAAGATACTTTAAAAATGTCACTGATTTAATTACCAGCAAGTCCCTGATTTAATTACTGAATCATTCATTCATTTGATTCATTCGAATGTCTGAGTCATTCAGGAATAAACCAAGTGAGAGTCTTTATGAATGGGAAATTGAATTACTGACTCACTAGATTAATTTAAAAACGCACGTTTATTCATAAACAAAACACTGTTGTTTTTGAATGGAGATGCGTAGCGGCTCAGTTGTGACTTGTTTCAGACTATTTTTGAAGACGAAATAGAGCAGAATCAGGTAATAGTGTTATAGTCAGACAGTTTTAGTCACTTAATATTAACTTCTCGTTTGTTTAATTCTTGTATTAAAACAATATCTCATTTACAAACTCCCTTAAAATCATTAAAAGCTGTCACTCATCTTAGTTCTTTGCGAAGTTCCATTATAATCAACGAAGCTCTCTACACTGCACAATGAATCTCTTATTTACACTCTCTCTACACTTTGTTTATGAAAGGATTCGTGAGATATGTCTGTGATACATTACTCAACGTTGCAAAAACACGTAGAATCCTTTAAAGCTTCCCTCAGCGTAAACATAATTGTGCAGTCAGTTAAGGCCTAATATTCTTTAGGGAGAAGTCCACTTCCAGTACAACAATTTACAAATAATTTACTTACCCCCTTGTCATCCAAGATGTTCATGTCTTTCTGTCTTCAGTCGCAAAGAAATTATGGTTTTGGAGGAAAGCATTTCTGTATTTTTCTCTGTATAATGGACTTCAATGGTGCCCCGATTTTGAACTTGCAAAATGCTGTTTAAATGCAGCTTCAAAGGGCTCTAAATGACCCCATCCGCGGAAAAAGAGTCTTATCTAAAGAAACAATCGGTCAGTTTTTTCTAAAAATAAAAATTTGTATACTTTTTAAGCACAAAAGCTTGTGTAGCACTAGCTCTGGGATGCACGTTCACGACACTACGTACTTGCGGAACACATCAAAAGGTCACGCGAGGCATAGGCGGAACTACGGACCCAGTGTTTATTAAGCGAACATGCAAAGACTAAGGAAGTGGAAGTAAAGTCAAACACTGTTTGGACGATTCTGAAGTTGTAGGAAAAAATGAGAAAATGAAAATGAGTTTTTCGCACTGATTCCCTAGTATGCGAATACAGTCTATTGAACGAATAGGAAATTATACGATTTTAATGAGAAAGCATCACATGACAAGTCAGCGTTTTTATATCCGAAGTCTCACTGTACATTTTCACAGTGCAAACGTTCTAAGCATGTAAACGGTTATTTGATTAATGTCGGGAATTTCCTCTGCTTATTAAAAATTACGTTCATATAGCCTACATTACAGTCAGTTACAATAGATGAACATGATAAACATCGGACGTTCAACATATGTTTACAAATGACAAAGTTCTTATTCAGAAATCTGAATGAAGATTTATGCTTTGTATACATATACCTTAATTCGCCTTGTACAGTTATTCACTGTTTATGTAATTTTGTTATAGTGAGGGGGCAGCCGTGGCCTAATGGTCAGAGTTCGAGTCAGGGTTCGAGTACCAGTCCGGCAGGGATTGAAGGTGGGGGGAGTGAATAACCAGCGCTCTCTCCACCTTCAATACCACGACTGAGGTGAGTCCCTTGAGCAAGGCACCCCAACTGCTCCCCGGGCGCCGCAGCAACAGCAATATGGCTGCCCACTGCTCCGGGTGTGTGTGTGCGTGTTTGTTCACTACTCACTACTGTGTGTGTTCACTTGGATGGGTTAAATGCACAGCACAAATTCCGAGTATGGGTCACTGTACTTGGCCACACGTCACGTAACGTCATGTCACGTCCTTTCCTTTCCTTTCCTTTCCTTCCTTCCTTCATTTGTACAGAAGTCTAACGGCATGTTTCAACAATGATTTCGTTAACAGTATTCATTTTGAAGCAGGTAATGATTTGTTCGTTAAATAAATAATTAGTTCAACAAATATACCTAACATTTTACTCACAAGGAAACGGCAATGTTATTAAATCATTACAGAATTTGCGTGATCTTAAAGAGTCTAAAATAAATGTTGCTCAATCAGGCACATTAAAAATATACACATTATAACTCTAAGAAATAACGCTAACTATATACAGTATGAACTTAAAGACATGAAGCTTTATTTTAAAGATTTGAATTTCAATACAACGAGCAATATAGTAACTCTTGTATTGTACTAGACTTGTATTGTATTATTTATTGTGTATTCGAAACAATTTCAGATACTAATACCAGATATATGGTCATGTTTATTATTTCCTGCATAATTAGGTACATTTGAATCAGTTACCTGTGTCTGCAAGTGCGCGGCTGACACCTAAACGATTTCAACATATCGCTTATCCTGCCCGAAAAGACCATAAACTTTCCAGATAACATCTTAAATAAAAATTAATTTACATACACATATCCTAAAAACTAATCCTGTGTGAATGATACGCTTCAAATCGGGTGATTTTAGGTCAGTGATTTGCATGTGAGTCAATGGTGCTCCCTGCCGGTAAGGAATAGTAAGATGGCGGATCGAACACTTCCGGTGGCTTCACTGCCTAACGGCAGTTCAGAGCGTAATGAGCGATCCAGTCATTATATAGATCAGTGGTTTTTCACCATATCCTACCGGAGTACACAGATGATGAACGCGATTCCATAGTATGCAGCGTCGTGGACACGCATCCCAGAGCTAGTGCTACACAAGCTTTTGTGCTTACAAAGTATTCAAATTTTTATTTTTCGAAAAAAATGATGGATTGTTTCACTAGATAAGACCCTTCTTCCACAGATGGGATCGTTAAGAGCCCTTTGAAGCTGCATTTAAACTGCATTTTGGAAGTTTAAAATCGGGCACCATTGAAGTCCATTATATGGAAGAAATTCCTGAAATGCTTTCATCAGAAACCATAATTTCTTTATGACTGAAGACAGAAAGACATGAACATCTTGGATGACAAAGGGGTGAGTAAATTATTTGTAAATTGTTGTTCTGGAAGTGGAGTTCTCCTTTAAGGTCATTGCACACTGTCCAAGATTTCCGTCCAAAATTTTTGCATGTTAAAAAATAAATATGACCTCACATTGTGTCAATCGAGTTTACACAGAAAGTTTGCTTTCCTGTGTTTTCGCATTTGTAGCAAGCATTTGTAACAAGACTCAGTGTGCAATGACCTTTAATATTTTGGAACAGTAACAGTAAAGGCATTAATAATATATGTTCTCACTTCACTAATTAAAAATATATAAATGGATATGAAGATATTGCATTAATTATTACAGTGAAAGATTCAGTATAGTTTTTTTGTTTTCATAAATAATGGCCATTTTTATTTGTGGTTCTTGTTTTTGGCTGGTGCCCTCTCAAAAAAGTCTGTGACACTCCTGCATGAACTCGTACTCGCTAATCAAGGTGAAATGAACGCAACCTGGCTTTGTTTCTTTTTTTGACGTGGACATGGGCAGTGTGGTAATGGAAGCTTGATTAAGATGCTGGATAAAACAAGAACACATTATAAGCAAAGCAAGCAGAGTCGCATTTATTTAAACAAACACAGCAGGAATTAATGAGCAGAGCTCCAGCCAAATGGCTGTCAAGGACGCTGGCGTGCACACGCGGACTCAGAGTGACGCTCGTTTCATTAAAACTCCGTAGGAGAGGAAATTACAGGGAGAGCGGAGTCTAGACTGCAATTAACATATAATAGATTTAATAAATAAATGTAGTCATTACGTAAGGCATTTTTCAGTAAGCCTCAGCGCTAATTACTATGTTCTATGTGACTTATGAAATCCCGTTCATTGTGGATGACTCAGAACTCTGTAAGGCTATAGCTCTTCTTGTGCGGTTGAATGCGTCAGCCGCGGTAATTGTTGGAGCCGTGTTCTACAATTCAGGAGCGCAACGCAGTTGTTCATTTTTATTCTTTACTCAAGATTGACGCTGCTTTTTATAAGTGATGGTCTCATTGGCATATTCAGGACGAGTATGTGTTTTTTGTATGAGTGTGCGCATATCCTCAAACCTTGACGTTGGGTGTGTAGAGGTTTCTGAGGGAGGAAAGAGCCGCAGAGAGGCTGTCTGTACTGTAGCTGATCCACAATGGCTGCAGAATACTTGACGAAACTCCAGTTCTCTTACCGTGACCCTGAGGAAAGTGAAGGAGAGGCAGGAAATGCGGTTAAAATGCAGGTCACATTACACAAACATAAACAGAGAAGGTTTTTGAGCATCTGTGTTTCCTACCTTGAATATGTGAGCTTTGAGAATGTGGTGGCCCAGCTCCATGGTTTGCTGGCGGTTGAGTTTTCCCTCTTGACGTGAAAGCATGAAGGCCATCAGAGCGTGGCCACTTCTGTTCACCAACATCAATAACAATTCATCAGAAATCACCATTATAATGAACACCATCATCATGATTCATCATAAAAGTGCCTCTCTCGAAGGGGCTCTCTTGAGTGGAGAACTGTTCTTTTTAAAGGTGGACATATTTCCTTTTTCCATTCTGATTAATGCAGTCTAAATTAAGGCCATAACCATTTTTATTTATTTATTTTTGGTATGGTCTTTGTGTTCAAAGGAATTACATGAATAAAGGTTTTTAATGAGTATCAGAGAATAAGATTACGATTTCTTTTTTTGTGTGTGTGTGTGTTTTTAGGGGCGGGACTGGGAAAGGTCCACGAGGTGGGATTCGATCTCGGGACACCCAAAGCGCAACTGCACCATATGTCAGTGTGCTGCCCATAAGGCTAATATTTGCAAATATTTTATTTATAAATTTGCACAAATTCACTCTGTATCTGTACGCTAATATGTCAAAAAAAAATCAAAACATCAAAATGTTTATTGTCTTTTTACATTAATTTATTAATGACATAAATACTGTCAATTATTCCATCTATATTTTCAAAAAAATAAAAAAAATAAATAAAAAATTTAATCTCTGGACATTACGGTTGGTTGTCAGGGTCAGAAATTAATTTTTCCATTAAGAGGCAATATTTGTCCCCTGGAATTGATTTCCAGGGGCATAAACACATTGTGTTATAATTACCTTATTATTATAATCACCGGACTATGCTGTGTTCAATGTCAAATACTTAAATGTACCCAATTACTAATCGATATTTTAAACTGTTGTCAATAACAATAGACTGTTTAAAATTGAAAAAAAAAAAAACAGGTGCTCATAGGGCTGCAATATTATGACAAAAATCATTATTGTAGATTACAGCTCCTTATATTGTAATAATGATTATTAATATCAATATATAAAACAATATAAAACGTTTTTGTTTCATCTGTCCATGACGTTAGCCAAGTCTAGCACAAGTTATGCTAAAACTTGCGTTATAATACTGAAGCTACGAAATTAATCTTTTATTTACATCGTATCTGCACTATGTTATTTATGATGAGGGAATTCACAAGCCTGCGCAATCGACAACAGCTCTGGCGTTTTCAGTGCTGACTAATCTAAGCGCCTCTGATTGGCCAATGCAAGTTCAACAGAAACTCGTTTGATTGGTGATTAGGCTCAACGCTGCACAGAACAGTGTGTAAAAGCACTTTACACATTTAATTTTAATCGTGGCAGCTGAAATACATTGTTTAACTGTACAGGGGCATTTTTTCCCCTTTGTTTTGAATTTATGGGGCATTTTAGGTCATTTTCGTGGCATTTTTGCCACAAGCCCTTGATTTCCGACCCTGCTGGTTGTTTAACATTTCTATTTTATGTTTAGCTACTTACATTGTACCATTTTGCACTCTTTCACTGACAAAACTAAATTGGTCAAAACTAAACTGATAAAAACTGCAGCGTCACACTGTAATTTATGTTTAGTATCTGTGAATAGTAAAGCCTGCCATCTTTAATTTGATTGGCTCTCAATCATTTTGACATGGAGCATTGTTAGACTGCTGAGGCAGACCAGAAACTTGGTCATTCTAACAATAAAGCAGCAGCAAAAATATCAAATAATTCTCCCCCTCATTGTCTATAATGGTTACGGCCCTGGTCTAAATGGCTCTACAGATGCTTAATGTCGTCCTTACAGACAGCTAAGTTTTTTCCTCTCTGAATCACAGTCCATGAACTTTTATTTTTATGAGTCCATGTTTGATCTGTGTTAAGTGGGTCACTCTTCAGTTTATAACAGTGATGAAGCCTTTCTAAATGAGAACACTGAGTAATGTGCCTGTGTTTAGGTGGAGAGATAATTGAAGTGTCTACAAAATGAAAGAGAACTACACAAGAGTAATTTCATGTTCAAAGGCTACACACACTCAAATGCATTTTAGTTACTCCCTTTCTGAACTCAATTAACAAACCAAAAAATCACAGATAATAGATGGCTGACCTGTTCAGGTACTTCACACACACTGCTATGTGGTTGCTAAGGTGTTCTGATCAGTTGTAGCACATTGCTATGAAGTTCCCAAGGTGTTTCGAGTAGTTTTAGTTGCTTGATCCCCCCCGAAAACTAGTCAAAAGTCAAAAAGTTAAAAATGTTCATGCATTAATTGCTTTTTTATTGCTGATGTGTGAACAGGTTGTAAAACAACATAAAAATGTGACCTTCGTAAGTTTCCTATAACAGTCTGCAAACTTTTTTTTGTGAAGGACGCAAGTTGGTTTTGCCGTTTTTTATCTGGCTAATAGTGCTGGGCGGTTTGACAAACAAAGGCACAGTGCTTTTAAATATTACATTAATATGCATTACATGGATGTAAGATGAAAAGAAAATTCATTTAAACTTTTCTAAAGACAGCCATTTCCCCTCAGAGATACATTCATATAAACCCCCACTCCCAATTCAGTATTTAGGATTTTCTTCCCATATATTTTGCACATGGTGAAGTGAGTTTGATCTGCCTGCTACAGTATTCACCTCTTTGCATTTGTCTTCAGCATTTCTGGCTACTGTTAATGCCTGTTTAGTGTTGGTTTATTTGCCCAGGTAAAGAATTAGTTGTCTGTTATTAACAGTTCTTCAAATTCTCCGGCTATAGTCAGAAGTGTATGCAGTTAACAGGGATCTCCTTTCAAATCACATCACTGTCTGCTTTGCTTAGCCACTGTGTGCCGTTTTGTAAAAAATGAATACTGTGTGCGTAATTCAAACCAGATTACCTTTTGAATCGGTATATCGCCCAGCACTACTGGCTAAGTAAAAGAATTAAAGGTTGGGTGAAAACTAGGGGGAATATCGGCAGTAAGGCGCAAAACCAACAATGAATGCAATTTGCTTAATGGCCACCAGTGTCATTAATAACATCTGATTCTTACATGTAGTAACTAAGTACAAACCCCTCTCCACAGTTGATTCTAAAGATTGCATTAGTCAATTCAATTGCTAGTTTTAGTACATCGCTATTTGCTTGCAATAATATTCCAAGTAGTTTTAACACATTGCTTTTAGGTTGCTAAGGTGTTTTAGTCATTTTAACACACTGCAACGCATTTGGCAGTTATTTACATGGTTGAATGTTGTGCTTAGGGTAGGGACGCACCAAACCGATGCCAAATAACTAGGAAAGCCGACTGTACTGTCACATCGCCTTGCATCATCTTGCACTGCCTTGCATCGCCTGCGTCGGGGCAAAAAAAGCTGCACTAGAACACTGGACAGACTACAGCCAACAGCCAGCTGGCGTGTACATTCGAGGGTATATAACTGCAGCCTGGAGATCTCCAAATGGGAGCAGGAACTCCAAAACTGGGTGGGCACTCCAAAACAGGGCGTGGCTTCCTCCCTTTGACAGACAGGCACATGACACGCATGTGCAATTTTTCCCCCCAATCCACTTCAACGCAAACTCCGCCCCACAGCTGATTCTACGGATTTTATTGGTTGTGTCAATCACAGTGTTGATTTCCTACACTATGCTACACAAATGCTAACCCCTAAACCTACCCCACACCTTACCCTAACCTTAACCAGTGAAACTGACTGCACAGTGGGATTGGCGCTGAATACCGTGGCAGATAAACAGTTAATAATATTATGCGATATGAGATCGTCGGGCCGTTCTGTAACTCCCCAACCGGACCTCACCAGAAAATTGGATCTTTTTAGTTACATCTAGCATCACTACCCACTCCTACCCTGCGAATTTCAAGCCCCTGGACACCCTGCTTAAAACAAAGTGACAGAGTAAAGCCTTTCCCCTGCTTCACTGGGACAGCTCGCGTGAGAGCTCGTGGGTGATTCCCGTTTATATCATTAACCACTGGCCACGATTTTTGATGCTCTGCTCTCACTGAGCATATTTATTTATATAGCATAGTTTATTATATTTGAGATCAACTACAAACAATATTTAATTTATAAAGTTTAGTTTTGAAATGTAAGTCAATAACAATAGGCAAAAGCCAGAGCCATTAGGGAAAGTCTTTGCGTGACGAGACCCCGCCCCATTTTGGAGGTTATGCCCACTTTTGAAGTTCCCGCCCCATTTTGGAGATCTCCGGTCTGCAGTTATACATACTTGGTACGTTCTGCGTTTGCGTGAGAAAACAAAAACATATACCAGCAGGTGGCAGTATTCGGTATTCACCATTCAAACAGGAAAAACGGAAGAGCTAGAACTGTGGATATACAAAGCAAGCAGTATTTGTTTTTACCACTGTTTACACCAGTGGCAACCTCCCCTGGATCATGGTGATTAGATGGTCTTCGACATCTTGATTCCACAAAGCCATATTATTAAAGGTATTATTAAAATAATCATCTGGTTAAATGAGGTGACAAGACAGCTGACAAGAATGACAACAAGTGTCCGTGCGTTCCATCTTTGGCTTGCTTTTGTCAGTTCAGTTTTTTTCCAGGTACGCTCATTCACTAAGCTGGATAGCCAATCCAAGCTCATGCACCTATTCGAGATCCAGAATCTGCCGAAGAACAGCTGACGAGTCCGACTAGAGCCAACGGTGCAGAACATCTGAAAAAACTAAAGCCGACTGAAGTCACTTTAGAGTTCCTACTGGCTGTTAAAATGCAACAAGAGGGGCTTTTGCACCACATAATCCTAGGAACTCAGATCTAGGAACTACCCAGCATGGTTGCTCTTAGAGAACCAATTTCCCCCTTCAGGCCGTTTTCCTGGATGCATTCAATGGACAGCGCCAACTTTATTTGCAGCATTTACAAACGTCAACAAATAGTAAATGGAGGACACTGTGAACGGAGCTGTTTTTGTTGCGTGTTGTGGGTTTTGTGATAATGAAAATGGAATGTCAACACACAATTTACACGATTGAAAGAGCATGAAAATCTGACTAAATTTATGACAACATGCAGTGTTGAGCTTGAGAAAAGAACATAATTCTGCAGACAACAGGTAGTTAAACGCTGTTATCACTGTTTTCCATGTTCATGGAGTAAATATTTTTACTAGGCTTTTTAAAAATGCAGAGTAGCCTGTGTTTTTTTTTATGCATTTGGCCAATCAGTGAACACTTACAGTGGCATGCGGAAGTTCGTGAATCCCTTGCAGAATCTGTGAAAATGTGAATTTTAACAAAATAAGAGAGATCATACAAAATGCATGATATTTTTTATTTAAGATATTTTACATAAAAGAAGTTTACATCAGTCCATAAGACAAAAATAAAAAAATAAAAAAAAATAGCTGAAATTAGTAAAATAACTCACTGCAAAAGTTTTGAAACCTCTGGTTCTTAATACTGGATGATCTACAACTTTTGTGTTTTGTGATGGTTGTTCATGCGTCCCTTGTTTGTTCTGAACAGTTAAACCTTTATCAGTTTTCCAGCATCGTTTGCATATTTGAACCCTTTCCAGCAGTGACTATGATTTTGAGATCCATCTTTTCACACTGAGGACAACTGAGAGACTCATATGCAACTATTACAGAAGGTTCAAACATTGATTGATGCTCCAGAAGGAAACACGATGCATTAAGAGCAGGGGGGTGAAAACTTTTTGAATTTGAAGATTAAGGTAAATTGTGTAATCTGTTGCTTCCGAGGGGCAGTACAAAATGGAAAAAATTATATTTCAACAAAATAAGAACATTTTGGACATCTTTATCCTGTTCAAAAGTTTTCACCTCCAGCTGTTAATGCATCATGTTTCTTTCTAGAGCATCAGTAAATGTTTAAACCTTTTTTAGTAGTTGTGTTTGAGTCCCTCAGTTGTCCTCAGCGTGAAAGGACAAAGGACCTGTTGAATTTTTCTGAAGAACAGTGTTCAGTTTAACTGTTCAGAACAAACAAGGGACTCATGAACAACCATCATAAAACAAAAAAACATCATCCAGGATCATCCAGGTAACACACAGTATTAAGAACCAAGGGTTCCCAAACTTTTGTTAAAAAGTTAATTTCAGCTATTTTTTTGTTTTGTGTAATATATGTGTAAACATTTATGTAAAATATCTTACTCGGGACAGTACTAAATAAAAAAAAAAAAAAAAAAAAAAAAAAAAAAATCACTTGCATTTTGTTTGCTCTCTCTTATTTTGTTAAAATTATTCACACTTTCACAGATTCTGCAAGGGGTTCCCAAACTTTCACGTCAATGTACATCACTGGTAGCTCCTATAGAGCTGTTTTAGACCCTACTCTGAAGTAAGTGCTAATTTAGTTCCCCCAAATGGTGTTCTTAGAACTAAATACGTTCTTAGTTCATGCAGAAAGCGGGTGCTTCTGCCAATAGTTCTAGAAACTATGAAAAGGTTCCCCCGGTACGGATGCCCCTAAAGAAAATTGCTCTATGGGAAAAGTTTTTGGGGACCACCCTGGCTGCTAGTTCCTGTAACCGAGTTTCTATAACTACCCGGTGCGAAAGCCCCTAATTTATTCTTCTGCTGAATACAAATTATGATATTTTGAAGAATGTGGTGTTGGAAATAACGACTATGGAAGTCTACTATGGAAGAAGAATACTATGGAAAGGATGACAGAATGTTTATTTTTGGGTAAGCTATGCCTTGAAGGTGGGCCAAGCTAGTTAAGATCTTCAGAAACACTTAATAGTTACAAACGGGTGTGTTCAGTTGCAAATGAATTCTGCAGAAAGCTAGATTTCTAGAATAATGACTGGGCACTCCTCCTGGAGATCTACTGCATTGCTTTGCACTTTCTGGAGACTTTATAACAGTGTGCTACAACTACTGTGAACACCTTCGCAACTTCATTCTCCTTGCCTTATCAAGCACCAACAACACTAAACAGAACACTTATCTGTATCAGATGAAATGTCATCATTGCTTACCTTGGTTCACACAGGAAGTCAGTGCTCTCGCCATCCGCCCTCCATACAAGCCACTCCCTAAATGAGGGGTGGCAGAACATACGTGTTCTGTCTCGACGGCCAATCAGAAAGCAGGAAAGAGCATCCATGCGCTGTTGGAAGTCCTCCCACTCCAGTTCTCCTCTCATGGACCCGGCGTTCAGTGCCCGGAAGAGCTGTTCGTCCGTCAGAGGGTGCAAAGATGCCAGGGCCACGTTTAGCAGCGGCAATACTCGCTCAAACGCTGAGGCCGATGGGAATTTCATGTTGCACTGAAGCAGGTAGAGCTCAGACAGAGACACAGGTATAACCTTATAGCTGGAGCTTTTAATGACCAGGTGACCCTTCTCAAACAGGTCGAGGGTTAATTTTAGATAAAGATATGAGCCTTGGCTGCGGGCGACAAGGTGTGCACTGAGTTTAGAGATGTTTGCAGGCTCGGCTTTGCTATTGATGGCAATGTTGCTGAGGATGTCAGGACTGTGGTCTATACGATGTTGGATGTAGGAGCTGAGGTCAGAGGTTATATCCTTGTTGTCATGGAAATCATCCAGAGAGATGATGGGAAAGGGGAGGAGACTGGTGACTTCCTGTGATGATTAACACAAAAGCCAAAAAACACTTGTAAGTTACAAAAATACAAAATGCCCATTTTTTGAGAATGTACTTTGCATTTATGATAATGTGTTAATATGGTTTTGAGAAACCCTCTATACCAGGGGTGCCCAAACTCGGTCCAGAAGGGCTGATGTCCTGCAGAGTTTAGCTCTAACTTGCCTCAACATACCCGCCTGGAAGTTTTTTTAGCATAAACTAAACTAAAGAAGCTAAACTCTGCCCCTCCAGGACCATGTTTGGGCACCCCTGATTTATACGATTTCTAAAAAAAAAGATTTAATTACTCTAAAAAATGTCATGTGGTGTAACCAACAAGTAAAATGTAATAACTCATTTTCCGTACATTTTAATTACATGTTAGTGAACACATCTTTATTAGCATTAAAAAAAAAAAAGAAAACTTAAAATATACACTACTGGGCAAAAGTTTGGCATAATTAAGATTTTTAAATGTTGAAAGAAGTCTCTGATATTCACAAAGGCTGCATTTATCAAAAGTAAAGACAGTAATACTGTCAAATATTATTACAAATTAAAAAAAATGTTTTTTAATATATTTATTTCTGCAATGGCAAAGCCAATTTTTCAGCAGCCATTGCTTGAATCTTCAGCGTCACATGATCCTTCAAAAATCAAGAAGCATTAATTTTTATTATCAAAATGTGGTAAAATGTTTTTAACAAATATGTTAAAAAACATTTAAGCAGCTAAAATGTTTGTAACATTCATAATATTAAAGTTATTAATAACTGAGCATCAATAGTAATGATTATAACTGAGGACTAAATCTGCATATTAAAAAGATTTGTGAAGAATCATGTGACACTGAAATCTGAAGTAACAGCTGCTGAAAATTCAGCTTTGCCATCACAGGGTTAAATTAAATATTTAAAAATGGTTCCTCTAAATTGTAAAAATATTTCGCAAAATTACTATTTTTACTGCATTTTGATCAAATAAATACTACATTAGTCAAAATCATTTAAAAAAATCATCTCAATTATTTCAAACGTTTGACTGGTAGTGTATTTTCAAGGTAAAAGTATTTTATTCCACAAATTATTAATTTAAAATAAAAAATAAATAAAAAAATAACATTTCAAAAAATAAATATTTTTAGAGAGTCATACCACATGACATGCCATGTGGTGTAAAATGTCATGTGGTGTAACCCACAAGTAAAATATAATAACTCATTTTCTTTACACTTTAATTACATGTTAGTGTGCATATCTTTATTAGCATTTTAAAAAAAAATGAAAACTTAAAATATACATTATCAATCAAAAGTTTGGCATTTATTATTTATTAATTAAGATTTTCAAATGTTGAAAGAAGTCTCTGATATTCACAAAGGCCGTATTAATCAGATCAAAAGTAAAGTAATATTGTCAAATATTATTGCAATTTAAAACAACGGTTTTCTATTTTAACATAAGAGTAATTTTAGTATAAGTGTTATTTATTCCAATTATGTTAAAAACAGTTTTTGCTGCATCACAGTTTTCACCAAAAAAAAGTATGCAGCTAAAACTGTTTCTAACATTCACAATATTAAAAATATTATTAATAACTGAACATCAATAAAAATTGATACAAACTAAGAATTAAATCAGCATATTAAAAAGATTTCTGAAGAATCTGTAACACTGAAATCTAAAGTAAAAGCTGCTGAAAATTCAGCTTTGCCATTACAGGCTTAAATTAAATACATTTAAAATGGTTCTTCCAAAAATTTTAAAAAATATTTCACAAAATTACAAATATTTACTGCAATTTGATCAAATAAATGCCACATTAGTCAAAAATATTAAAAGAAAAAAAAAATACACACACAATTATTCCAAACTTTTGACTGGTAGTGTATTTTCAAGGTAAAAGTATTTCATACAATGAATTATTAATTTATAAATATTTGTTTAAAAAATATATATATATTTTTTGGAGAGTCACACCACATGACATTTTACAACCTTGCCATGTATTGAAAAGGAGGGGTCCTCTCTATGACATCAAGTTGCACCACATGACTTTGATCAATAAATTATAAAACAACAAAACTACAGAAAATGGCCATTTTGACAGTGCCTGCATAATTCAGATACTGGCAATACAGCTTTCTGCCTACTGCAATGGAAAGACATGCAATTAAATATGAAAAAAGGCTGGGATTTTAAGGGATGAACCTTCACTTAAAGCGGATGTTCTGCACCACAGCACAAGAGTAACGACCACCATCCTTCTCAAAGAACTCCTATTTCTTGAATAATTATAGTTCCTTTCAGATTACAGTTTTGTGCTGTAACCACTGACAACAGGGTACCCTTGATGACTGCAAGAGGGAAAATTAATGAATACTACAAGGACCACAAAAGTCTGTTCGTTTTTATCTTCCTGCACGTCCTCATCATCATCTGTATGCGAAGCACGACAAATGTTTTCCAATCAAAACAACTGCAGGATTAATGTTGTAGAATAAACACCGGCAGCCTGGTTGTGTGGGTTGTCTGGCACTTTTAGGTCACTGCTCCGAGAAGTAGTGAGTGAGAGAGAAAGAGACGGTGTACGTGTGTGAAAAGTGTATAGGGACATGCGTAGCATCTGCGGTGTTGCATCACAGCCCTTATCCCCTCTTATATAAGCTCGGTTCCTGCAGGCCGGAGTCCAGCTCTGATCAGACATGGATTACACACACACCCACCCTACAACACTAGCCACTGACCGGCATCCAAAACTCACCACCGCAATCATTCTGAAAGCTCAGATCACATCAGGACACTGAGCGTTTCAAACCTTCTCGATGGTCTTGCTTTGTATTACAACCAGTCTAGTCCAAGTAAAGGTGCAGCCTGCGCAAAACAAAAAAAAAAAAGAAACTTACCACTAGGTTGACTCTGACGGTCACGATCAGTTTAAGCCAAATGGGGAATTTAGAGATGATTTTGGTGATGAAAGACGCAATGGTGTCTCCATAGTCTGGTTTGTGGAACTCTGCCTCATTAAGACCATCAACTAGGATGATGTAATCTTCTTCTGGAATCTTCCTCTCTGCACAACACAACAGAAGCGACACGGTTAGGCGAACTAGAAGTCAAATGCGGGCCCTGAGTTTGTTAAGATTTTGCATCTTGGCATTACGTGGGTGTGTTCAGGTTTTTCTTCTGAAAAGTTAACAGGAACAATGTGTACTGCTGGTTTCATGTGCTAGGTGATTTCAGAACACCCAGCACAATAAAAACCCTGCATGCTGCTTTCTTTCACCATATGTTGAGTAGGAAAAAGTGCCTGCAGTCTGTAGTGAAACTCTCACTCTCACAGTTTTTGAGTACTTGCCACTTGACAAATAGCTGCACCCTTCAGAATACAATTTGTTGAAGGAATAATTCACATAAAAATGACATTTCTTTCATATTTGGAGCTCAGCAGCACCTATCCTCATTCGCTTTCATTGTATAGAGTAAATTTAACTTTCTGGCTAACATCTGCTTTAGAGTCCCACAGAAGAAAGTAAATCAGGTTTGGAACAGCATGAGGGTGAATAAATGATGGCAAAATATTAATTTTGGGGTGAATTATTCCTTTGAAGTCGCAAACCGTAATTACTTCCATAGTCTGGTGCTTTTTAAAGTGATATAAGATATTATTCAGCCAGAGAAATAAATCAGGGCAGGACCCGATTTTATTGATCACCATTGATTGGATCATAAAATGAGGGCATTCAGTTCTAGAAAACCTGAATGCAATTTAGCAGTCAGTTTAGAGGACTAAAACACAGGCAATACCCACTTTTTGAGAAGGTTTTTACAAAAACATGGATGCCGAAGGTCAAGGTTACTGCTGAAAGCATCTCCTTGTATACTAAAGTATGATTTCATTTTCAAGTCTATCATTAATTGTTAATGTTGCCGCAGTAAAACTAAAATCTATTACACTGAGGCCATTAATCAGAATTTAATTGCTACTTTAACTACTGGTATGATTATAATAATGCTGCATTAGCTACAACAGTAGCTTAAAACAATGTCTAATTAGCTAGAAGTTAATATTAAAATCAACTAAGCCTAGTTGAACAACAGCCACAAAGCCACATCAGGCTACCAAATCAAAAACAAGACAAAAAGGCATGTGAAAGGTGTACTTTCATGAGATGCAGAAACTGGCTCATCACTGGCCTCATCTTTATTAGTTTTAATACAAAATAATGCAACATAAATGTATTATGACCAGAAATATTTGCACCCTGCTGGGATGTGTTTTTAAGTACAAAGTAACCATTTTAATTAGAGTCATGTTGACTATACCCAACGAGGCTGTTTTCTCTACTTTTCTCTATTCTCTCTCTAATCTGATGTTGCAAACCAGGAACACTGATTTTCTATCAAGAGTTCAGAGTGACAGTTCTCCGTCTTCATTTCCATACTCGAAATTTGCTCTAGCCTCATTCTCTAAAATTCCTGTTAAGTCCTTCATCTGTCGTTCCTTGTGATCCAAACCATTTCTGAGGACCATCTGTTCTCATCCGTACTGGGCCAAATTAAATGAGGCAAGAGCGCTCTTCTCCCCCCATTACCCCTGAGCAAACATATTTAGTTTTTATGTGATGGTGTGATTAATGATGGTAGCATGTGATGCGTCTCACCTTTGCGTAGAAGTGTGAGGGGCTCCAGGACTCCCTTACGGAAGGCGGCGGCAGGGTCCTGGACGCAGGAGCGTAAGCTGAGCAGGCTCTGCAGGTGCGTCTCTCTGAGCAAGAGTTCTCGATAAGCATTGAGGCGAGGAGCTCTGCACAGTAAAGCGGACACACTGTGCACAAACTCTGGGACCAGGCATGTGTACGTGTTATCAGCCTGACAATAGTGATACGCCACCACCTACAACAGAAGAAACAGGGGTGAAGGAGGTAAAAACAGAAAACAGATGGGAAAACATTAAAAGTGGGAGTTTTGGACAGGTCGAAAACAAAAAGGAAAGATTTTCTTTTTTCCATGTAAACCAAAAGGTGAATTATAAGATGGAAAAATATCCTGACAGCTCTGGGCTGTGTTTCCTTAAAGCACTGTAAACCTAAGTAGATAGACACATTTGGCAAAAAATGGTCTTTATGATCTACTTTTGCTTATGATGCTTTGGGAAAAGCAGCCCTTAATTGATGTGGTCATGCCAAAAAAACATCATAAAAGTACCATACAAATGGTCGTTGCTACTTATAATGGCTTTGATGTGGAACAGATTGAAACTGATATTCACTGAAAATCTAGATATCTTGATTCAATGTCACATTCATAAGGTTAGCAGAAATGGCGGTTTCATGAATTGATCACTCTTTTGACTCAAATCTTTGAATTAATTTGTTGATCCATTTAACGACAATAATCTGAATGATTTCTTAATGAATCTCATTCAGTTGCAGCGAAGGGGAAGATTATCTGTGAATTTGGTATATCATGCAACTTGGAATATGGAAAGTATGGAAGCCAGAATAATAAATAAAAAGGTAACGGCAACTTTTTTTTTAATAGAATTATGACTTTTCTAAGAATTGCATGACATGAACTCACAATTCTGACTTTTTTTTTTTTTTTAAATTGCATGATATAAACTCACAGTTCTGACTTTTTTCTAAAAATTCCATGATATAAACTCACAATTGTGACTTTTTTCTCAGAACTGCATGATATAAACTCACAGTTCTAACTTTTTTCTTAGAACTGTGATATAAATTTGCAATTTTGCTTTTTTCCCCATTATTTCGTGATATAAACCAATCGCAATTCTAACTTTTTTCTAAATTCCATGATATAAACTCACAATTGTGACTTTTTTCTCAGAAATGTGTGATATAAGCTCGCAGTTCTGACTTTTTTACTCAGAAATGCATGATATAAGCTCACAATTCTGACTTTATTCTAAGAACTGCATGATATAAACTTCAATTGTGACTTTTTTCTCAGAACTGCAAGATAAAAACTCACAATTATGACTTTTTTTAAGAATTGCATGATATAAACTTCAATTGTGACTTTTTTCTAAGAATTGCATGATTTAAACTCGCAATTCTGACTTTTTTCTCTGAAATGCGTGATATAAGATCACAATTCTGACTTTTTTCTAAGAATTGCATGATATAAACTCGCAATTGTGACTTTTTTTTCTCAAAATTGTGTGATATAAGCTCAGCAATTGTACATTTTTTATTTTCTTAGAATTGCATGATATAAACACGCAATTGTGACTTTTTTTTCTCAGAATTGCATGATATAAACTCACAATTGCAAGATTTAAAGTCAGAATGGTGAGAGTATAGTAACCTGAAATGCAAGATATAAACTCACAATTCTGACTTTTTTCTCATAACTGTGAGATATAAACTCACAATTCCGAGTTATAAAGTCCAATTCTGAGGGAAAAAAAACTTATGTTCTTAGAACTGGGTTTATATCTCGCAATTCTGACTTTATTTCTCAAAATTGTGACTATTTCATAGAGGAGCAAATTTAAATCTCGCAATTCTGAGAAAAAAAATTGAGAATTGCAAGTTTATATCATTCGAATTGTTGAATTCTGAGACAAAAAGTCGCAAACACCTTTTTAAATTTTTTATTCAGTGGTGGAAATGGGCTTTCATAGGAAAGTCACATGGAATACTTTTATATTAATTTTACATTCAAAATGAATCCTTCTTTAGTTCCACAAAACAATGTCATACGTGAGTACTGTAAATGATAATTTTCAATTTTGGGTGAACAGCTCCTTTAAGTGTGTACTTTAAAGGGCGATACATTTTTGCTTCTTTCCGCATTTTATTCTTTGCTCTTTGTAAATCATGCGTTACATTGTTACAGGATCAGTCCTGCCCTCTCCTTATTTCCTCCATCCAAGGTTCTGATCAACAAATAAACGTCATTAATGCGTCAATGCGGGTAGTCATGTGTTGAAACCATTATCTTTGCAGAAGGTACAAGAGTCTATTTTGGAGCTTATAAATGCTCTTCCACTGGGGAGGAGGTTTTAGGTTCTGAAAATTACCGTACTGTAGGTTTTCAAAGCACATGGAGCTCTTTTATCTCAAAGATCAAGGAAAATTGGATTCCTCGTGATATAACCCCTTTAAGGTTTGTTTGAATATCATGAGTCCCAAATCATTCTGAAATACCGGAAACTCCAAGCTTCTGAACAGAAGTGAGAATGAAATCGTGGCCTGAAACGACTTTCTACTGACAGATGGCTGATTAAAAAGACGTGACTAGAAGACTCAACAGAGAAGGTTCAGGTCCAGATGTAAACGGAAAACACGCACACATTCTGGCACACAGAGCAAAGTGTTAAATATGCATGTGGCATGCAGTTTGCCTCTGTCACGGAATGACACATCTAAAACGCCGCACAAAACATCATGTGTGTTTATAAATAAACATGAGAGCTGCTTGCTGGAGTCTCTTTATTTTGCTGTAAACAATTTTGAAGAGCTTCCATTTTTAAAATCGCTCAATCAAAAAATTTTAATTCAAAAAGGGTCTATTGTCTGGAAGTGGGCGTTATGAACGTTCATGTGTCCTGGAAGCATCTGTCATGAAGCCCATTGAAATAAACAAGAATTAAGTATGTAATATAATTAGAACATTATTCATATAATTAAGGGAAGGAATTCATTAAAGTGCAGATCAGTGGACTACATTCCAAGCTGTTTCAGTGATTGAAATCTGTTTGATTTAAATTTTCTTCTTTCACTAAATGAAATGCCAGTTAGTAGTACTTGACTATCAACTGTTATTTTACCCAGAAAGTTGACCTAAAACAAACAAACAAACAAACAAACAATAATAAATAGAACACCTGCACTCAAAAGATTTTTGGTAGTTCAAGTTTTAATATTTTGGAATAAGTCTCTTATGCTCACCAAGTCAAAATTTGTATTAGAATTACACTAAAAACAGTATTATCATGAAATATTACAAAAACAACAAAAAAAGTGGGTGACACTTTATTTTAAGGTCCAATTCTCGCTATTAAAAAACCATTAACTACTATTTACTAACTAGTTACTACTTATTAACAGTTAGTAAGGTAGTTAAGTTTAGGTATTAGGTAGGATTAGGGATGTAGAATATGTTCATGCAGAATAATGTGCTTTATAAGCAGGGCTCTGAACCGGTTCAAGGAACGAAAACAAAAACCGGAAATGAACAAACAGAAACAAAATCAAATTTGAAATGAGCATGAACCGGTTAATAGCGTTATTTTATCGTTCCATTCAATATTTGACATTTCCTGTCAGCGAATCAAGACTTCAAGTAGGACGGCCTATGCAAATGTGAGCTGACGCATCCAACGAGTAAAATGCCTGCGCTCAGCTATGAACTCATCATAGGTAAATCGCAACGGAAATAGACCGGCGTTAGAGTTTATCCGAGGATAGTGTGGATTCAACAGATCACAACCCACCTTCAGCGCTTACATGAAAAGGAATATATATATGGCCTATACACTAAATATTCCACTTAAATCATCGACAGATTAAAGGAGAACTCCACTTCCAGAACAACAATTTACAAACAATTTACACACCCCCTTGTCATCCAAGATATTCATGTCTTTCTGCCTTCAGTCGTAAAGAAATTATGGTTTTTGAGGAAAGCATTTCAGGATTTTTCTCCATATCCCAGCCAAGGAAGAAGGGTCTTATCTAGCAAGATGATCGGTCATTTTTATCGAAAAATAAATATTTGTATACTTTTTAAGCACAAAAGCTCGAGTAGCACAAGCTCTGGGATGCACGTCTACGATGCTACGAATTAGTGATGGGTCATTCTTGAACGATTTGTTCATTTTGAACGAATCTTTAATGTGACTCGGGAACAATGAGTCGTCTCGGGGAGTGATTGGTTCAGTCGCGCATGCGCAACATCCTATTAGGTTCTGTACAGGAATCAGTTCACCTGTTTCGAGTCTTCGGGTTTTTCGAGTCGTGCGTTCATCTTGTGGGGCTGTCACATAATGAACGAACGACTTGAACCCAAAGACTCGAGAGATGAACTAATCAATTCTCTTTCCGGCTCACACTGCATTGGTTAAGCTTTTGGGTCTGTCATGTGATGAACGAACGACTCAAACCCGAAAACTTGTCAGATAAGAGGTGAGGTGAGCTAATGATTGACTAAAGACCCAAGTAAACAATGAGTTAATCTTTTCTGTTTCTTGTAGCATCATGGTTTTGTCTTGTTTGTAGTGTGATCAACGTTTGTGTAAGCAGTAGATGTGTTAGGGAAGTAACACGTAACATTTTAATCATATTTTGCTAAAATGAACAAAATGAACGAAATGACTCAAAAAAAGATTCGTTCATTTTGCTGAACGAGACTCAAAGGTCCAAGTCAGTAAAATGATCCGAACTTCCCATCACTACTACAAATCACGTTTAAGTTCATCGTCTGTGTACTCCGACTCAAAAAGGTGGAGTATGGTGAAAAACTTATTTTATCATCTTATTTTCGTTTCGCTAGATAAGACCCTTCTTCCCCGGCTGGGATCGTTTAGAGCCCTTTGAAGCTGCATTTAAACTACATTTTGGAAAAAAAAAATCGGGGCACCAATGAAGTCCATTATATGGAGAAAAATCCTGAAATGCTTTCCTCAAAAACCATAATTTCTTCACGACTGAAGACAGAAAGACATGAACATCTTGGATGACAAGTGGGTGAGTAAATTATTTGTGAACTGTTATTCGGGAAGTGGACTTCTCCTTTAACAAAACGAAAGAAAAAATATGAAGAGTTTTGGTTTATTGTGACGCGATCAAAACTTCACGGAAATGAAAACGAGATGGCAGACACAACATATTTTTACGACATTGCAGCCTGTTCATTATCAAAATAAAATACAGTTAAGGAAACATAAAAAGTTACACTGCTCCGTTGTACAATCTGTTGCATTCAGCATGACCACCGCCTCACTGTGCTGATATAGCCCAGTGGTGTAGTGCAGGGTACATGCAGGTATACAGCGTATACCCACTTCTTTATCAGTCGGCTTTGCGTATATGCTTCTAAATCCCCTCTAATGCGCATCATTTAGTAGTGTCCTGCATTAGCCAAAATCATGACAGTCCACCACATGAATAGCCAAGTCAATCGCATGTGAATAAATGCAAATATTCCCTAAAAACACCCAGTAAAAACAGTGATGCAGTCAGGACCGTGGCTTCCTTTAAAATATGATTGCGCCTGATGCGCCCGCTCCTCCAGCCCAGATGCTGCCTGTTCATGCATGAGAGCATGTCAGGGGAGGCACGCAGAGTGGTAAAATAATAATTATTATTGATTACTAATTCAAATCAGTACATTATAACGAAAACAATACCTTAAAAATGAAAAGAAGCAGGTTTTTTACGATCAGAAATTTCTTAAACCAGTGAATGATTTATTCCGGGGGGAAAAATTATGCGTATACCCACTTCTCCAGGCAACACTACACCACTGATACAACCGATGTGAAGGATGATGTTTTACATTGATGTGAGTGAAGTACAAAGCCTATTACATAATACATAATATTTTCCATATTTTCCATCCAGATACGTCGCGAATATGGAAACATTTGGATTCGTGCTGAATGAGAGAGGTAGGCATCACCTTAAATTCATTTGTTTTTAGATTGACGTTTTGATGGCCTAAACGCTTAGCCTTAACTCCAGAGGATTTGTTGTGGAGAAAAGGAAACTAATAACTGTGTGCTTCTGCGGCGTTTTAGCCTACATTATTTCTGAATGCAAAAATAAAATGCGACGTGAGCCTATGTGACTTATGTTTTTTTCCCTCTCAAAACGATACGAGTAGCATTTTTTAAACAGTGCATCAAACATTTTAAATATCTTTAAAAATACTTTAAGGTCTTTAAAGCATTAACAGATTTGTTCTTTTGTTTAGTAGCCTACTTTTGGCCAAAATCTAGAAAAGATGATGCTGTATTGGCTGTGAAGCGCAGAGGGTTAAGGGTTTTTTCTTTCTTTTTCTTTCTGAGTAAAGAAAACTGCACTTTTATTATTATTATTATTATTATTATTATTATTATTGGCAAATAATTGTTTTTGTTTTTTTTAAACAACATTATTAACTAATATTTTTTCTACTCGAACCAGTTTCGGAATGATAATAATACAGAGGAAAGCAGGAACAGAAACATTAAAATACTGATTCTGCTTGGAGTGAACCTATTGGATTTTTTGTTTTGTTTTTAACCCCTGTTTATAAGTGCTAATAAATAGCTAATATGTTAATAATAAGCATGCTAATAAGCAACTAGTTAATAGTGAGAATTGTTTCCTATAATAAAGCGTTACCAAAAACAGTTTTGAAATGTAATTTATTTCTTATTCCAAAGGTGAATTTTCAACATCCATTACTCCAGTCTTCAGTGTCACATTATCCTTCAGAAATCTTTCTAATATGCTGATTTGGTGTTCAAGTAAAGTTTCTTATTATTAATGTTGAAAACGGTTGTGCTACTTAATATTTCTATTGAAATAACAACACATCTATTTGAATCTAATCCCTAACATTCTAAATGGCTATATTGTCACTTTTGATCAATTTAATGCAGCTTTGCTGAATAAAATAATTAATAATAATAAAAAAAATGTATATATCTTACTGAGCCAAGTTTTTTTTAACAGTATTGTATGTGCTCAAGGTCAAAATAAATGAGAAAAATCTGCTGTGAAAAATATATATACTGCAAATTATAGATTTCTTAGAGGAACCTAGTTAGTCCAAAAAAAAAAAAAAAAAAAAAAAAAACACTAATGTGCTCTGTAATATTTACAGAGGTTGTATGAGACATACACACTTGATAAGTATGTCTGTGAAACACGGATTTACCTGACCTCCTCGCTGAAAACTAGTCCTGTCCAAAAGGGCTATAAGTGTGTACCTTGCTAGCCAGGCGTTTAACTGCACCCTCTCTGTGCCGGTGTGTGTCTGGGGTCGGGGGGCAGCTGTTGCTATGGAGGGGGCTCTGTGAGGGGGGGTTCAGCTGATTGGTTTGATGAGCATCAGCCCCTCGATCTGCAACACAAAAACACAATTCCCCTATTATTTCACAAAAATTCAAGTTGTTATTGCACGCACTGCATACAAATAACATTCACTATTCTGAATACAAGTATTGCTAACACACATACATATAACACACAGCCCATTAAACATAAAATGGGCTTGAAAACATGACGACTTGTGTCAGTTTTTAGTGAGCATTCAGCTTGATGAAATGAAAGATGTAACCTTCGTGCCTGTGACAATGTTTACAGGCCTTTTATGACAAAAAACAGAAAATAAGATGACTATTAAAAAGAACAGCAGAACATCAGTTCACAAATAAAAAAAACGGAGTGTCTATTTACAAATGCAAATAGCTTGCCTTGTTGGCAGAGGCCATTTACACTAACTCCACCCACTAATGTGTGATTACAAAGCATTACAAAAGACTGTCGACTAATAACAGCTCCAGTAGCGTAGATGGTAAAGTATGCATTGAAGTCATTTTTGATGTGATTGACCGGGGTTCGAATCCAGGTTTTGACGAACTTTTTTTTCTACTTTTGTCAAATTAGACATTACATTGTTGTTATTGTTATTATTGCATACTGTTTTATAACGTACTACAATACTGAGGTAATACTGATAATTGTCACTATTTGCAATTAGTATAAATAGCAGAAAATCCTGCTAGGCGTAAACAGAATCTATAGTTATTTGCACTTAGTCTAAACATTAAGTGTAACAGAGACATGAATTTATATATATATATATATATATATATATATATATATATATATATATATATATATATATATAAACATAAATATATATAAATAAATATATATATATATATATATATATATATATATATATATATATATATATATATATATATATATATTTTATTTTTTTTTTTTTTTTTTTTTTTTTCTTTCTTTTTTCTTCAATATCAGTTTAATATGTACATGTGTGTATATATATACACTACCGTTCAAAAGTTTGGGGTCAGTAAGACTTGTAATAGTCTTTAAAGCAGTCTCTTATGCTCATCAAGGCTGCATTTATTTGATTAAAAATATAGAAAAAAAAACAGTAATATTGCAAAATGTTTTTACAATATAAAATAATGTTTTTTTATTTTAACATACATTCAAATAGAATTTATTCCTGTGATGAAAAGCTGAATTTTTATCAGCTGTTACTCCAGTCTTAAGTGTCACATGATCCTTCAGAAATCATTCTAATATGCGGATTTTTTTATTAGAATGATCAATGTTGGATAATATCAACAGTTGTGCTGCCAAATATTTTTTGGAACCTGTAATTTTTTTTTTCAGGATTCTTTCATGAATAACAAGTTTTAAAAGTACACTGTTTATTCAAAATATAAATATTTTATAACAATGTAAATTATTTATTATTAACTTTTAATAAACTTTTAATTATTAACTTAATACATCCTTGGTGAATAAAAGTATTAATTTCTTAAAAAAAGAAAAAAAAGAAACAATAAAAATGTACTGACCCCAAACTTTTGAACGGTAGTGTATATATGTATATATATATATATATATATATATATATATATATATATTTGACTAAAGCCTTGAGTGCATGTGATCTATAAGTTGAAAAGTAATGAAGATCAAAACCCAACACATCTTCAGAATTTCCACTTTTGAGTTTAGTTTTTTTTCATACAGTTTTGGAATGACATGAGAGTGAGTAAATACAAAATGTTAAACTATTCCTAAAGGGCCATCTTACTCTGAGGTGTAGCTTCAGGGCTGTTGGAGGCAATCTGTCTCATTCGTCCACCATGACAGCTGAGAGCCACCAGCCGTGAGATCACCGCCGTCTTTCCGAAACCGACGTTACCAATGATGACAGCCCCTTTACCCTCACCGGCATCTCCTCCCCCTGTAAGCACCTCCTCCAGCCGCTGAAACAGCCACTCACGACCCAC
This sequence comes from Cirrhinus mrigala, assembly GCA_036247105.1. NCBI lineage: Eukaryota > Metazoa > Chordata > Actinopteri > Cypriniformes > Cyprinidae > Cirrhinus > Cirrhinus mrigala. Next base: position 8,917,320 of record CM070012.1, read on the forward strand.
AAACACTGCATCCATAGTGACGCTGGGCACCTCAAACAGCAGGGGTTTGAGCATGATGTCCACTGGTTTGTAGGGTGTGAGACGAGCTGCAGAATTCAAACAACACAGGTGTTAAAACAAACCACACACACACACACACACACACACACACACACTCAGGCAAATCAATGCAGGACATATTTCAAATGAAATGAGAATGAATCATAAGGCCTTGAAATGCTCACATTAAACATAAAATGGAGCCCAAACATCCCATTTATTTTCATAATCAACATCCCTTGTTGCATTACGCACGATTCCTCAAAACTCATTATTCTAATTTTTATAGTATTTTCAAAATGTAAAAACTTCCTCTGCCTCGGAACTGAAACAGAAAGGGAAAAAACGTGTAATTGTATATTCAAAATAAAATAAATCAAATATATAATATATAAATATTTTAATAAATTTTAAATAAAACAATAATTGCTTACATCTCAGATACGTCACATTATGGAGGTTAAATGCATTGCCGCTTCATGTGGTCTTCACAGGGTTAAACTTTATATTACCTTTCATTCATTACATTTCATGATGCATCAATCATTAGATTCTAATGTAAACAAATAGTTCACCCAAAAATGAAAATTCTGTCATTAATAGGATACTATGATTTCCACTATGAGGAAAATGCGGACGGAATCACAGAATCCAGTCGTAAAAAAATGGAATTTATTGTTAATAACGTGGAATGTCACAGAATTTGCCAAATTTTGGATAAATATATCAAAAGTACGTCAGTAAACTTAAATCAAGTTGCGATATGAACTAGTGTCTGTGAATATTAAGCCACAAGAATACTATTTAAATATGATTTTAAATACATGAAGATATACACAAATCTCTAGAACTGCTTTGAGAGTTACTTCATGAGCATTTGACAATTTCTTGAGAAAAATATAATTTCATATACAAACAGAAGCTTAAAAGTCTTCACAGCAACCCGTCAAAATAAAAGTTTGGTTTATCTTGAAGAAATGGTGACAGAAAATTATTAATTATTGTAATGAATTACTTAATGTAATTACTGTAAAAACACAATATTTTTAAAATAAAAATAAATAAAATAACAACAAATATATTTTTAATAAAATCAATAAATTAGAGATGCTTTTGATTATTAAAATTTTATGAAACCAATAAAATGGAATCCAGAAACTCAATGGAGAACACAGAATTTGGTAAAAATCAAACTGAATTTAAGAAAAAAAATAAAATAAAAAAAATATTTTTATTAAATACATTTATATGTTAATTTATTTTGTTAAACCATTAAATTTTATTTAACCATTAAAACAGAGTCTAGAAAAATGGAAACAAAAAAAGAACACAATCAAGAAAAATTAAAATGGAAAAAAAATAAAACGGAATTTGGGGAAATTTTTTTTTTTTTTTTTTTTTTTTTTTTAATGAAATCCAAGAGCTTTCTGACCCTGCATAGACAGCAATGCAATTGAAACATAGTAAAATGTACCAGAAAGGTAGTAAAGACATCGTTAAAATAGTCCATCAGTGGTTCAACCTTAATTTTATAAATCTACGACAATTCTTTTTGTGCGCAAAGAAAATAAAAAATAACGACTTTATTCAGCATTCACGACGCATTTACAAGAGTACCATGACATTGTGGCAGAATTAATGGCAGAATTTTCATTTTTAGGGTGAACTATCCCTTTAATGATGTTTGTTAATCAATCAAATGAAATGAACCAAAATTATATTTTTAAATTATATAAATTAGTACAATAAATGTGAAAGTTATTATAGCATTTGAATTTCATTTGGTTGAAGTTGTAGTGGTTAGTCAGCACCTTTAGTTTCTTGACTGCGGCCCCCTGTGTGAGCTCCATGCCACTGTAAACGCATAGAGGAGCGCTGGGGAGCGTTCCTCTGTTCATCCAGATACCGCAGCTCCTCCAGTTTCGTACTGCTAGTGGCTGCAGTGAGAGAGACAGAATGAGGGAAAGGGAGTCATTTAGGGTTGTGTTTGGCTCACAGACAGCAGAGAGATTACATGCCACCTCTGTGATCTCTGTGAAGAACAAACACAATCTGCTGCTGTGTGTGGAGGAACACGTGTACCCAACACCCCCACCCACCCCAATTCATCCACACACGCGCGTGTGCGCGCAGTGTTTAGACACGAAAATCACATAAAATAAGTATAAGGGGAGAGTGAGGTAAGCTGTTCTACTTATTACCTCCTCTAGGCAAGAAAGAAGGAAAATTAACAGTCTTAAATATGTTTCAGGATGTCTGGTACACAGTGCATTTATAAGAAAGCATTCATTACATAAAAACACGACTTAATATATTAGTCCAATGACAACCAGAAAGGAAAAGCTTTAATATTCAGAATATTTGGATTTAGAAAATCAATTTTCAACATTTTGTAACTGCATTTGTAGTATGGTAGTATTTGTAAAGCAAAGTTTATCAAGCAAATCTTACCATCACTATATGTTGAACAACTTGCAAAGTTAACCCTAAAGCATCTTGCACACTTTACCCCACTGCTACAGTTTTTGGAGAAAGTCTTTTGGCCCACTTTCAGAAAAAAATATGCAGACTTCGAGTACTAACATGTGCCTCTAACGTACCAATATGTACCCTTTAGGGTGTACCTTTTCAAAGGTTACCACCCTTTTGTATCTTTTTTACCTGTATTTCTCAATCACCCTGTATTACTCAATCTTACTTCATCCATTTATTCATTCAATCCATCAATGACTCATTTCATTCATCTTTTTCATTGCCTGCCACACTATATCCCTCTTTTTCCACTCATCCCTGTACAATCTCCCATCCTGTCCCATAATCTAATCTGCTTGAAACCCATAATCCCTGCCCAGACGGGCATACACACAGGGATGATGATTGTCATTTGTCACGTTGCATTCATTTGTGAAGGGTCTCAAATGTGAAACCGTGATCCAGCCCCTACAAGCTGCACAGATATAAATACATTAAGGTTCCAGTTTCACCGCTCTGTAGGACAAAGATCACCACAGACAGGCACTTGGCGAGACATTTTGCTTTGTTGGAGTCATTCTGTATATCTGACAGCAATTTCCCTATTTAGCTTTACAGCAAGAGGAAATCAAAGCCACCCGCTTGCAGAGCTTTCCACAAGCCACAGGAGGAGAGGCAGCCAGGCGATATATCGCACTGAGCTTTTCCCTTCTAGGACATGCTACTGTGTTAAGGAGACCAGCAACAAACTCATTCAGCTGTTTATGATAGTTGTTCATGAGTCCTTTGTTTGTCCTTAACAGTTAAACAGCCTGCTGTTCATTAAGAGCAAGGGGTGAAAACTTTTGGAATTTAAAGATCAGGGTAAATTTAACTTATTTTGTCTTCTGGGAAACATGTAAGTATCTTCTGTAGCTTCTGAACGGAAGTTTAAAAAAAATATGATATTTAGACAAAATAAGAAAATTGTACACATCTCCATTCTGTTCAAAAGTTTTCACCCCCCAGCTCTTAACGCATGGTTTTTCCTTCTGGTGCATCAGTGAGCGTTTGATCCTTCTGTAATAGTTGCATATGAGTCCCTCAGTTGTCCTCAGTGAGAAAAGATGGATCTGAAAACCATACAGTCATTGTTGGAAAGGGTTCAAATACACACAAAATGCTGGAAAACCAAAGAATTTGTGGGACCTGAAGGGTTTTTCTCAAGAACAGTGGGCAGTTTAACTGTTCAGGACAAACAAGGGACTCATGAACAACTAAACAAAAAAACACAGCTGTGGATCATTCAGGTAAAAACACAGTATTAAGAATCTTTTGAACCGGGTCAATAAATTCAAATATTATTTTCTCTTGTGGACTAGTGTAAACATCAGTACTCAGTACTAAATGAACAATAACATGCATTTTTTTTTATGATCCCTCTTATTTTGGTAAAATTAATTAACGTTTTTGATGATACTGAAAGGGGGATGTAAACTTTTGACCTCAACTGTAAGTAGAGATCATGTTCAATGAAGATATTTTGTACATTTCCTACTGTAAATATATCAAAACGTAAATTTTAATTAGTAGTATGCACTGGTAAGAACTTGATTTGGACAACTTTAAAGATGATTTTCTCAGTATTTGTTTTTTTTGCACTCTCACATTCCAGATTTTCAAATAGTTGTATCTCAAACAAATCCCAACAAACCATAAGTCAATGGAAAGCTTATTTATTCAGCTTTCGGATGATGTATACAACCCAATTTAAAATCAATGTAACCAATCCTTTATGACTGGTTTTGTGGTACAGGCTCACATATTTAAACAGAAAACTGTTACTTTAAATTGTAATGTTCACAAAATTGTTGTTTTTGATCAAATGAATGCAGCCTTGATGATCATCAGATTTTAAAACTTTTTAAAAAATATTTTAATATTTTAGCAGTTCAGTTACTGACTGATTTAACGAGTTTATTCAAACAGAAATGTTTGAGTTTAAGAGTGCTTTTGAATAATTCTAAGAGTCATTAGTTTGTGAATCAGACCAAATTAGTGGCTAGCCAGCAAAGACAAAGCAACAGAAAGATACTGTCTTCACATTATTTTATCTAATCACATTCAAGCTTACATCTTGGGTAAAATACAGCTTCTTTTAGCATTGTGCTACTGAATCAGCAGAGGTGGAATGATGAATAGTAATGCAGAAAATACTGAGGTACCAAACCCCTTATCCAAATTTTAGAATACAAAGATAAATAACACAGCATGTGATTATTCATTACTCACCTGCCACAGAATTTGGCCGTGGCATAACCAAAGAAGTGCTGTGGTACGTGATTGGTCCATCCGCAGGTGATGTCACGACAGGTGCCGTCCCTCCTGTGGTGCCTGTCCTCAGCTGGGCTTCACCGGACGCAGCCGGCTCCTCTGGGGTGACAGGATTGCAGGGCGGATGAGCAGTACGCCCGTTCTCGCCCCTCACACCCGTACCGCCATCTTTCGCCCACTCCAGACTAGAGCCACAGCGCTCTTCATTCTCACTGGAGCTGGTGACTGTTGCTGCAGGATGGAGAGAAAGAGAGAGATGAAGGTGAATGAGGTATGGGGGGAGGGGCCAGATATTAATGGGAAGGACACAAGAGGAGAGAACGATACAGAAGGTCAAACCAGAACATCACGGAAAAAAAACCAAAAAAAAAAAACAGGAATTAACCATCAAAGGCGGCTTTGGAGAGATGGTCAACAAACAATAATCTTGAAGTGCAAAGACATCAAACAGAACTCAAGTTCAAGTAATTGCTGTCAGACGTTTTGCTTTAATGCAGCTGTCTTTGACCTTTCTTTGCTGCAACCAAATAGAAAAACACTATTTTGGGCTTTAAAAAAAACCTACTGATGTCCTACTTCAAGAAACCTCCGGCAGACCTGAAATAAAGATACAACGCTGTCCCAGTTTTGATAGAGCGCGTCTCAGACTCATGAGCTTTAACAGCACAGGCCAACAAAAACACTTCAAGAAAGTTAACAAACAATAAACAGCTTTGATAAGTAGTCTCAGGAAGTCTAGCGCTCACTTCCTCTCGATCCTGGTGCTGTTTTTTGGTGGTGCAGAAAAGTTAGTCGCGCATAAACATACACACCTATGTCAGTATCGTCAAAGGTGCTGTAATATGTCAGCAATGCCAAAAACTCATAAAAAGCACTGAGAGACATAGAAGAAGAGCAGAAGGAGAATGAGGGAGTGAAACTGACCCTGTATAAAGGAAATCTAGAACTCTGACATTGACTATTAATAAATAGAAATAACTCCTCTAGTGCTCGATGCACTAAACCATGTAATCTGAATATAAACGAATCACAATTCAGCAGTTTTATGGAGTTCGCCAACTGGCATTAAAGGGAAACTCCACCCCAAAATGAAATTCCTTTCCTATTTACAAACCCTCATGCCATCCCACAAACACAAACAAAGGTTTTAAGAAAAATAATCAATTAGGGTTGCATGGATTACTGTCATGTTCACTCTGTGAGGTTTTGAAGCGTCAACTTTGGAGGTCTTGTACACTTCCATTATAAGGAATTATCAAAGAAATTGATTATTTGTCTAAAAATCTTTGTTTGTGATTACATAAAGAGAAAGTCAGATATATATCTGGGATGGCATGAAAGTGAGCAAATGATGGAAGAATTTTCATTTTTGGGTGAAGTATTTCTAATCACCAGGCATTGAAGTGTCTTTGCACTCAAAAAGTCTGAAACCTACTGTAAATAGAAGAATATATCATAAGTCATGATTAATGAGCTGTTTGCAAAAAATATTCCACAAACAAGCACACTTTTGCAAATACCTTTTAAAAACCTTTTAGTTGTCAAAAAATGAAAAACACTTCATATGCCAGCATTTTTCCTGCTAAACTTCGATGATTAAATTCTTCTAAACAAAAAACACAAATGACTTGAATTTAGTTAAATGTCATTTCTGTAATTTCAGCAATAAAAATGAAAAATGAAACAATGTATTGAACATTTTCTCTTGTGCTTCTGACAGCTGGATGGCGAACCAGCTTTTAATTCAGCCCGACAGATATGCTTTCACGCTTGGCTTGAATAGACCATTCATCAGTGAGTTGTGTCTCTTTTTGTTTTGTGTTCAATCTGAAAGAGCCTTAACTCTGAAATTATCGACAAAAAGTTGTATGGAGCCTATATGCTGAAAGCAACTGTTTGAACACCATGAAAAATGGTAGCAGGAGGTCTTTGATAAGAAGGGCGGTAGATGTTACCTATGATTCCACTGTCCTTGCTCTCCAGGGTGGAGCTGGGTGTGGTGATGATGGTGGAGGTGGCGGTGGAGCAGGTGCTGGAGCAGATAACAGGAGCCCTGCTGCTGGAGGTGGTCTCAGGTAAGGTGGAACAGGGGCTCTCAGCGCTGGGAGACGCCGTACTGCCTGTCAGAGTGGAGCAGGGACTCACGCCTTGACTGGACACTATACACTACAGAGAGAGAGAGAGAGAGGGAGGAATAAAGCAAAAGAAACAAACAGAAGAAATAAATAAACATTGAATGAAGGAAAAAAGAAGAGACAGGGGAGGAAAAGCAAAAAGGGAGCGAGGAGATAAAGTGATAGATGGAAACTGTTAAACTGAGCTCTTATGTCCATACAAGGGCAAGGCCAAAAATACTCCAAGCCCTCCAGTCTGCTTTTGTTCCAATATAAGCAACCAATAAGATGCTTTTAGAACCAGATTCAGCCCTGCAATGGCGACAGTAACCAACACACAGACAAACATGCATCTGCATTTTACCAGTGTTTACACTGACAATACTTTAGTTACAGATAAAGAGTGAATCAGCAAATCTGGTAAAACAAGCCGACACGTAAAGATTAAGAGAAAAAAAGAAGAAAGAAAACAAGCTCTGCTGGATTAAAGGTTTTGAGACTTGAATGTTTCTTAATCCTGGTCTTATGGTAAAAAATTTATCTACGATGACAACTTTCCACAGTCAAATCAAGACAAGATGGAAAAAATTAAATCAATTTCTGCATGTACTTCCCATCGCAGCATGGAAATATAATTGTTACGAAAGTATCATGTTGACTTGGGGGTTCAGTAGTTCTCAACCTTCCTTGACTACATTTAAAGCAAATATAAGCCAAGATATTTTTGGTATTTCTGCTGTAATTATGACAAAGCTGCTATTTATATATCAAATTAATTAACCATGATTAAAGGGATAGTTCACCCAAAAATGAAAATTCTCTCATTAATTACTCACCCTCATGTCATTCCAAACCTACAGTATAAGACCTTCCTTCATCTTCGGAACACAAATTAAGATATTTTTGATGAAATCTGAGAGCTTTCTGACCCTGCATAGACAGCAATGCAACTGACACGTTCAAGGCCCAGAAAGGTAGTAAGACATCGATGAAATAGTCCATGTGACATCAGTGGTTCAACCGTAATTTTATGAAGTTATGAATACTTATGAATACTTTTTGTGCGCAAAGAAAAAAAAAAAAAAAAATACAGCTGCAAGTAGTGAGTACCGGGGTTCAAGCGCTTTTTGGCAAATACGGGTAATTTGCCATAGAAATATGGTATTTTCTAATGTTTATGACTGTAGTAGCAGCTGTGGTCTGATCTCTCTAAAACTTTGCATGCTTTGCATGACAGGCCCCTTTTCTAAACGACCCCGTTTATATCTTCCCAGAGGGTAAATTCAAACTTTTTTTTTGATAATTATTGACCTAGGGAGTCCAGAGAAATTTACTGGAGTATTTTTATTTTTTTTTTTCAGATGGAGTGAAAAACCTAGGACTAGTTCTCAAAAGTAGGTTTTCACATCTTTTCAGTCATTTAACTAAGGGTTTGTTTGACAGCAGTGGTTCTAGAGACAAAGTTGTTCGGAACAAGGAGGTCTATCCTAGTGGCTGATTTCTTTCAAATTTCTCATAGACCTTTAGGCCCGTGAGTCAAACAGGCCCACAGAGTTTCGTTACGTTAACCTTGTCTAATAGGTGCTCAATTTTCATTGGCCTATAGCGCCCATGTTTTTTGAGTTATGCAAATGTCCTTATAGATGCTTGTGGCACTTTGGACCAAGACTGTGCGTACCAATTTTCACGTTGATAGGGCAAACGGTTGCGTAGTTATGGCCATTTTTCATTTTTTTCCTTCTTATAGCACCACCAAGTGGCCAAGCTCTGCTGCTTTTTTCATGCAACCTCAGATTGAGCTCTTACATACATGATGTGAGTTTGGCGAAGATATCCCATTCCGTTCAAAAGTTATAGCCATTTTAGTAAAGCCAGAACTGCCCCTTTCGAACGTGTTTGCATCCCTTTTCAACAAAGGGTTGAAAGTTCATGATTTGCTTTTGATAATTAATGAGATACACTCTCCAGAGAAGCCTCATGCACTGGTTTGGTTCCGATTGGATGAAAAAGCTAGGACTAGTTTGCAAAAGTACATTTTTCAAAAAAATGCTAAAAATAAGACACTCGAGTCTGCAACGAACACTTTAGGAGTTATGAGCAATTTCGTACTTTTAAACACTGTAGCACCCCTGTCAGGCCGATTGGGACGAGCCTTGGTGATGTTATAGACAGTGTGACTACTACCATCCCTCCAAGTTTCAAGTCTCTACGACTTACGGTTTGGTCTACCTGATCAGTTTTACATGGGGATTGCCTATCCTTGGTCATTCTAACAATTATAATTACTACACGCTTGAACCCCTAATGACTTTATTCAACAATTTCTTCTCTTCCATGTCAGCCTTCCACATGTGTTCACGACAGTACCAAAACGCATCTTTTGGGTTTGGAACTGAGGGTGAGTAATAACAGAACTGTCATTTTTGGGTAAACTATCCTTTTAAGTTTGTCATTCCAGAAGTTTCAAGAACTGTATGCTTAGTTCTAAAGAACTAAGACTATAAATGTTGGTGTGTAACAAATTATGGTTAATCTACCACCCGCATATCTGACAGAAGTGCTTACAGAGCATAAACCAACAGACCGAAGATTTCTGCATGACTCTTGTTTTAACACTCTACAGAGTACATCTCTGTCCTCTCCTCTTACCTCTCTCCGCACTCTATATAGGTCAGGGAGAGTGATGGTGTGCATGTGTGCGCGTGTGTGTGTGTGAGGGGAATCAGTGTACCGGAGCCCTGGTCCCCAGAGAACTGTTGCCTGCCAGCCGCTCACCAATGAAAGATCCTCATCTCTCTCCACACACACAAACACACATCAGAGTAAAGCAGAGCTCAAGCTTTCAGGTAGAGCTTCATGCACCTGTTCAATAATTTCCTCAGTGCTGCAATAGCGTGCGTAAGAGGGACACTGTTGCTCCACCCGCATCATTCGTTTTCCCACGGAGAAACTGCATTACTCACCGGCAGCAACATCTCCAGGGTGCTTCTCCACATCAAGACCATTTCTACCCTTATAAAGCAGCAGCGCACGTACGAGGCGGCAAATACGCAGAAACCAGCATTCATACTTAATGCGTTGCGTTTGAAAAGCCAGAAGGGAAAATCAGAAACTGGCCAATCAGAAAGAAGCTTCTCATTTGTGATAATACATGACTGATGAAGCATGCCTGGAGATGAATTCAGCAACTAGTAGCTTTGTGTGCAACAATCCATAAAAACACTACGTAAGCCTCTTAAGAGCAACTTAGATCTCAGATAAACGCCTCAAAACCGCTGTATGATGATGAGGACACACCAACACAAATGTGTTTAAACATTAGAAATAAATAGAAAAAGACACTGAATGAAGATCAAAGCCAGAGTTTAGTCATCAGTAACTAGTATATGTGACCCTGGACCACAAAACCAAAAATACATTTTATTGGCCAAAATTACCAATTTTTCTTTTGTGCCAAAAATCATTAGGATATTAAGTAAAGATCACGTTCCATTAAGGTATTTTGTAAATTTCCTATCGGAAATATATCAAAACATAACTTTTGATTAGTAACATGCATTGCTAAGAACTTCATTTGGACAACTTTAAAGGTGATTTTCTCAATATTTAGATTTTTTGCACCCTCAGATTGCAGATTTTCAAATAGTTGTATCTCAACCAAATCTTGTCATATCCTTTTTTTTATTCAGCTTTCAGATGATGTAAAAATCTCAATTTCAAACAACTGACCCTTATGACTGGTTTTGTGGTCCAGGGTCACATATTACAGCTGGCACAATAAAGCACAAATCTAAGCCGTCACACACACAAGTAAATAAATACACGAATGAATAAAATGTATATAAATATATCATTTTAAATAAAGCTTTTTTTATCTGAGAGTCACTTACTAATTCGGTAGTGTATCTAAATAAACAATGTGAACTTTTTTCCCATCTTACCTGCACTTAAATCATCCAGTGGGCTTTGCCAGCTTTTGTGAAAACTACAGATTGTACATATTTTGTGAGGACAGCCTTGTGTGCATTATGGGTGCTGAAGTACGAATGCCAAAGCGAACCCCACAGCCCTCTTACTCTAGTCATGCAGCACCAATTTAAGTTTTATTAAAAGCCAATCTTGCCAGCAGTGAAGAGTACAAAATCCTTTTCTTAAGTAGACTCTAAAACAAAGCTCTTCCAGTAGTGTCTCTGGAGTGAAAGTGTGATTCTGAGGGCAGAACAGCTCCAGCTGTGTAATCGATCTCTCTGATAAATGACCTCTGGTATCTAAGGCTGACTGGGTGTAACCTGGCTGAAAAGAACATTCAGAAGCCGTTTCCTTTTTCTAAAGATGTTATCGTCCTAATCTTGCAATCTTCGGTGGCATGATGCAGCAGGCAGTTTGTTTGGCTATCAGATTGCATGTCTGTCTGAGTTTAGGTGTTTAGACCTGTAGGGTTTGTGTTTACCTGTTTCTCCTCCATGTTTGTTTGTGATGAGGTGGGGATGGCGTCTCCCAGCAGGAAGCCCAACCGTGTCATGAGCTCCTGGACAGCCGGGGAGGAGCCAGACTCAGCTGGCGAGAGCAGCTCTGCACACACACACACATATGTGTAAAGGTTAGGGGATGATGCACACAAAAAGCCCACACCCAAATGCAACATGTCTACAGGTACATTCATCATTAACAATATATCTTACCACATTAACATTCAAACCCTACATTCAGTCTAAATACATATTCAATGCTATTCCTCCAGGACGTATGGCAAATCTGTCCCAACTCACCAAGATCCAAAGGACTGGTGTGGCACTTCCTGTGCTCTCCTTTTCTCTCCTCTCGCTGCCTTTCACAGTCTCCTCTGCTCTCTCGCAATCTCCGTCCCTCCCTCTCACATCTCTCTCTCCCTCTCGCAACTGTTCTCTCTCTTTCAGTCTCAATCCCTCCCTCTCTCTCTCTTTCCCCCTCCTTTCTGTTGCCCTGTATCTCTCGCTCTGTAGTACAACACACAGCCTTTACAGTGCTCTGCACAGCTTCAGAAAGCCTAGGTTTGAGATGCTGTTATTATGACAACCAAGTTTCCATCCATTCAGAGGCTGTGTGTGTGTGTGTGTGAGACAGAGAGGACAGGGTGTGAATGTGAATGAGCAGAGATCGTGCTCGCTGCAATCACTGGGCTAGTACAACTGACTAGACACACACACACACACACACACACACACACGTTCATTCATTCTCTCGCCTTCTCACGTGCACCGACAGCATCCTGCTATTCTGCATTGCCAGACATAAAACAAAATCATCCTATATAGATTTCATGATGGATACTAACATTTTCGGGATTTAATTCAGCGATGCTCATTGAGTTGTGTTGAAAATCAGTTCGATTTGGAAAAAGAGACCAACTGGCTAAACATTCTTAGACATTGTGAAATCAAATTACTTGTTTAATGAATCTCTCTGGTTTTGCTGCACATGATTAATCAGTGCATGTTATTCTCATGAATAGAAGAAAGATGTTTTGCTAATGTAACCAAGGCCATGTAGGTGGACTCAGAAACACTTGACATTATGGGCATTAAATACAGTGTCAATGTTCTTGCATTCTGTCTTTAAAACAGACTCCAATTCATTACATTTAAAAACAGTTTCTAATATGAAGAATAAAATGAAATGTCGTATGAAAATCTGCCAGATTTAAAGAATTAACTGTTAATAAATATACACTGACCAAAATTATGAACGCAACACTTTTGTTTTTGCCCCCATTTTTCATGAGCTGAACTCAAAGATCTAAGACTTTTTCTATGTACACAAAAGGCCTATTTCTCTCAAATATTGTTTACAAATCTGTCTGAATCTGTGTTAGTGAGCACTTCTCCTTTGCTGAGATAATCCATCCACCTCACAGGTGTGGCATATCAAGATGCTGATTAGACAGCATGATTATTGCACAGGTGTGCTTAGGCTGGCCACAATAAAAGGCCACTCTAAAATGTGCAGTTTTACTGTATTGGGGGGGTCCGAAAACCAGTCAGTATCTGGTGTGACCACCATTTGCGTCACGCAGTGCAACACATCTTCTTTGCATAGAGTTGATCAGGTTGTTGATTGTGGCCTGTGGAATGTTGGTCCACTCCTCTTTAATGGCTGTGCGAAGTTGCTGGATATTGGCAGGAACTGGAACACGCTGTCGTATACGCCGATCCAGAGCATCCCAAACATGCTCAATGGGTGACATGTCTGGTGAGTATGATGGCCATGCAAGAACTGGGATGTTTTCAGCTTCCAGGAATTGTGTACAGATCCTTGCATCATGGGGCCGTGCATTATCATGCTGCAACATGAGGTGATGGTTGTGGATGAATGGCACAACAATGGGCCTCAGGATCTCATCACGGTATCTCTGCGCATTCAAAATGCCATCAGTAAAATGCACCTGTGTTTGTTGTCCATAACATACACCTGCCCATACCATAACCCCAGCGCCACCATGGGCCACTCGATCCACAACGTTGACATCAGCAAACCGCTCACCCACACAACGCCATACACGCTGTCTGCCATCTGCCCTGTACAGTGAAAACTGGGATTAATCTGTGAAGAGAACACCTCTCCAAAGTGCCAGACGCCATCAAATGGGAGCATTTGCCCACTCAAGTCAGTTACGACGACGAACTGCAGTCAGGTCGAGACCCCGATGACGACGATGAGCAAGCAGATGAGCTTCCTTGAGATGGTTTCTGACAGTTTGTGCAGAAATTCTTTGGTCATGCAAACCGATTGTTGCAGCAGCTGTCCAGGTGGCTGGTCTCAGACGATCGTGGAGGTGAAGATGGTGGATGTGGAGGTTCTGGGCTGGTGTGTTTACATGTGGTCTGCGGTTGTGAGGGCGGTTGGATGTACTGCCAAATTCTCTGAAACGCCTTTGGAGACGGCTTATGGTAGAGAAATGAACATTCAATTCATGGGCAACAGCTCTGGTGGACATTTCTGCAGTCAGCATGCCAATTGCACGCTCCCTCAAAACTTGCGACATCTGTGGCATTGTGCTGTGTGATAAAACTGCATATTTTAGAGTGGCCTTTTATTGTGGTCAGCCTAAGGCACACCTGTGCAATAATCATGCTGTCTAATCAGCATCTTGATATGCCACACCTGTGAGGTGGATGGATTATCTCGGCAAAGGAGAAGTGCTCACTAACACAGATTTAGACTGATTTGTGAACAATATTGGAGAGAAATAGGCTTTTTGTGTACATAGAAAAAGTCTTAGATCTTTGAGTTCAGCTCGTGAAAAATAGGGGCAAAAACAAAAGTGTTGCATTTATAATTTTGGTCAGTGTATATTATAAATAATATATAACTGTTTTATATTTTAATATATTTTAACATTTATTTTATTCATGTGATGGCAAAGCTGAATTTTCAGCAGCCATTATTCCAGTTTTCAGTTTCACATGATTGGAAATCATTGTGAAAATCATTCTAATGTGCTTAAGGAGCATTTCTTATTATTATCAAAACTGAAAACAGTTGCGGTGCTTAATTTTTTTTGTGGAAACCATGCATTTTTTTCACGTGTTTGCTAAAGTTACATGTAGGAGTGTGCGATATTTACCAAAAAAATGATATCTCGATATTTTTATAAATATGTGATTCATTGAGTGTGTTTTTGTGCTGGTACCTTGGCTGGTTTAGGCTTTAATGGATAAATAAATGTGACTCTAAAACCACAAGTAGGTGGGAGCAATTCCCTGTCTTAATGAGTTATTCACTGAATCATTTATTCAAATGATTCATTCAAAACTGCTGATGCATTTAGAAATGAATCAGCAAGTGACTGTATTTATGAATGGATCATTGAATCATCGACTCAAATGATGCCTTCAAAAACAGATTTGTTCAAGAACAGAACATGGCAGTGTTGCTCTAAACTGCACAAATGTTCTGATCCAGCTTCGTGTGGAACTATTTTCATTGACAAAACAGAAACAGCCAAGTTGTGTCTGAAGTGTAATTCACTCAGTTTTAACTTTTGATGAAATTTATAAAATCAATGTCATTTGTGATCGTGCCCATGTGTCAATATTTTGGAAAATGTCACGGTTGTGTGATACTATCATATCTCAATAATAATAATAATAAAAAAAAAAAACCTTTACATCTTTTGCTTTCATAACTTGAATTATATAGCATCATTCTAATGGGCTTCATCATGCAGTGTATGCATTTGAACTCAAGACGTGTGTTTATTTGCTTTTTGCAAATGCTCATACTCTATAGTGTCAGTTTGCACATTGCTAAAACAATAATTATGATATTACCACAGATAGTAAATATTGTTTCACTGTTGGTAGCACATTACTTTGCAGTTGCTAGAGGGTAACATACAGGTGCAAAGAACCCATTTTTAAGCCACGTTCATATGCTGATCCATTTGAGTGCCAGTCTTTGTAATTTTCTTCAAGCATTTTTGTTGTCCACTAGATGAAAATCTGATCACTTAGAGTAACAGCGTAATAGCACCACTCTCCCCCACATGCAACACCTATTGAGGTATCATTTAAGTCTGTAGCGTAATCTGTGTGCAATAAGTTGCCTAAGTTCAATATTTAGAGGTAAGGGCTTGACAAGTCAAAACAAGCCATAGTAGTGATGGTTGCATTAGCAAGAATCACTAACTAGACCAGATTTCTTTTTTGTTGACATATTTCCTACTGAAACAAGAAGTTAGGGTTGGACATTTCAAAAGGCTTGAAGGTATTCCTGAATGAAACAGCTGTTGAATAAAATAAGTTTAATAAAAAAAAACGACTCACTAGATGCATTCAGTTAAAAAAAAAAATTGCAGTGTAAATGCAGTGTAAATGCATCTAAAAGTGGCCTTAGATGCTTTTTTTGAACCACTGCAATGCAAAAATGGATTCTGTTGATACTGGTTTCATTTGATTACAACCCTATAGTAACTTGATTCAATGTGAATTTATTAACTCAAATGTAAGAAGAAGAAAAGAATATCACACCTAGGGGTGTGCGATAATGACAGAAAATATCGTGATATTTCCTGGAATTTTGACGATAATGATGATTAGACAATATTTTGCTAAGCGTGTTATTGCACTGGTTTTTCGGGAGGTTTAGGACTGCCATGGATAGCTGACTACCAAAGCTTTTGGTATTCTTTATATTCTGTGCAGTGGTTAGTTTTTAGATTTTTACCTTTTATGATCATTTTTATCTTTATAAGGCAAATTTTTTTCTAACCTACTTAAATGTATCAAATCATCTTTGTATCAAATTCTTAAATTTAAATCAATAAATTTAATTAGTAAGACACTATAGGATTGTTGCCAATCAAATGAAATCAGTACCAACAAGATTTGTGTTTGCAATGCAGAGGTGGCACAGTATTTACATCTGAAGTGGCATTTAGATGCATTTACACAGACTGTTTAATGCAGGACATGAATGCATTTAACCTGCAGTTACAAATGCAGAAATAATGTTTTGATGAACATACATACATAGAAAGTGGCTAGATGAAAACCACTATTTTTTGCTTTAAACTTTCATATAGCATCTTTAGGTTATAATAACATTAAAAATTCAAATCCAGATTTTGATTTTCAGAGATTTATTATAAAAACAGATTTTTTTTTCCACAAAATACAATAAATCCAAAAGGTCTCTACACTTGTTTTTCTTTTTAGGAGCACTTGTGCTCCCAACTTAAAAAAATCTAGGAGCATAGTCAAAATTTTAGGAGCACCTTCTAATCAATAATCAAAAATTCTGATCAAAAATTGACCTTCCCATTACGAGGTAACATTTGATTCCTTAAAGTGATTTACAGGTTTTTTTGTTTTTTTTTACTGTTGTAATGGCATTTTTCTAACGTTATTAAAAGTATGTCATCTTTTATGTCAAATTTTAAATATATATATATATATATATATATATATATATATATATATATATATATATATATATATATATATTTATAAGCTTTTTTAAAACAACAGAATAAGAATAAGTTGCCAATCAAATGAAATCAGTATTAACAAAATTCATTTGTACTACAGAGGTGCCACAGAAGAACACAAAAGTGGCTAGGTGTATTTTCAGACGTTTAATGAGGCTCAGAGGTGGCATGTGTGCAATCAAATTCATAAATTCATGTTGAGATTAATGTTTTAAATATTACATTTTAAATATAGAAATATTAAATGATTTAAATTACTGAAAAGAAGATACTTTAAAAATGAAACTAAAACTGCCAGTAGGTGGCGGCAAGTCACTGATTTAATTACTGAATCATATCATTCATTTGATTTGATTGAATGGCTGATTCTTTCAGAAATAAAGCAAGTGGCTGCCTTTATGAATGGGTAATTGATTTATTGACTCACAAGATCTATTTAAAAATGCACGTTCATTCATAAATTAAACATGCTGTGTTTGAATGGAGATGTGCAGTGGCTCAGCTGTGACTTTGTTTCGACGAAATGGAGCAAAATCAGGCAATAGTGATATAGTCAGACAATGTTAGTCACTTAATATTACCTTCTTATTTATTTAACAGTTGTATTAAAACAATCTCTCATTTACAAACTCCCTTAAAAATAATGAAAAGCTGTCACTCATCTTAGTTCACATATACATACGTGTATATATATATATATATATATATATATATATATATATATATAATATATATATATATATATATATATATATATATATATGTGTGTGTGTGTGTTAAAAATTACGTATTATACTAATATTTGAAATGATTTTGGGGGAAAAAAAAAACTAGGGATATACTTTCAATATAAATCTAAAAAATTGCAAGTAGGTAGTGGCAAATCACTGCATGAGTGAGTCACTGAGTCATTCATTCAACCGATTCGTTCAAACGGCTGATTGATTCAGTAATGAAACACCATCGTGTGTTGCAAAGAGACACAAAACAGCTCTGCTGTGGCTTTGTTTGAAATATTTTCATTGACGAAACAGCAAAAACAGTGACTTGTGTCTTAAAAAGTCAGTTAATATTAACTTCTTGTTTATTAGACTGTTTTATAAAATCAATATCACATTTGCAATCGTACTGATATTTGGAGGAAAAAAAAATACTCTTTGCATGATATTAACTATATCAGATGACATAAATATAAAATACATATAAAAGTAATTTGGGGGCATATTTACCACCTTATCTTGAATTTTGGAGGAATTCCAAATGTATTTTAATAGACTAAATCATGCAGTGAAAGTGTGAACTCTAATTCGAGTATGATGTATGCAAGCACTCTCTGGGTGTGTTTTTGTTTGTTTTTTGTGATATACTTGATGATGTCAAATTGCATATTGTTTAAACAACATTACGATATATCACACACCCCTAAATCGCACCCATAATTCAACATATATTATTTAAAAACTCCAAGCGTGACGCACATAAACTAAATGCCACAAAACTCTAATGATGATGTGATTTACCAAGTAAATACCAAGTCACAAAAGCACAATTAAACAAATATGTGGTCAGTCATATTTACACAATTACAGGCAGTGCAGTCGTGTGTAGCATCCCTGAGGGGGTGACAGGGTAACAGGCCATGGTTCATTAGCATACTGCACTCTGTCAGCAACACTCTGCCCTGCTCCTCCCTCCCTCCCTCGTTAACATCTCCTGCCATCAATCCAGCTTTACACAAATCACTTCACGATCGATTGGCGCTGCTGGTCAGGTCGTGTTGTTTGCTTTCGACTGACAGCAGATTTCACAGAAAAACCTCAGGCAGAATCCATATTTAATACATCGTTCAAAAAAAAAAAAAAAAACATTTATTAACAACCAACGAAATGTGCCATTTGCACGCTCGTTCTCTGGTTCTACATTTGAATGCATATAAAAGCATGTTAATCCAGATAAATGTTCCATAATTAAACTATTTATTTTGCTTTTCTGTACATACAGACATTAGGAGAGTGAAATGAGTGTGGCTTGTTTCTAAGCACATTTACGGTGGTCCACAAGACTGCAGCCGGCTCCTCTCAGCTGGTCTCCAGTTGATCTATGTTTGCCAAAGGACACAGACCTCCCAATGAGTTCACACATTTCACTCCGCTTTTGCTTATGAAGACTATGTACACCGAACCATTTCCGCTACACAGGCACACACACACACACACACACACAGAGTTAGACATGGCTTGTTTTTGCTGAGCACTCAAGCAGTAGTGTAGTGGTGCCTTCCCATTTTGGCAGGCCAGAAGTCTAGAAGTCTAGTAACACTTGTGCGTGTGTGTGCGTGAGTGTGTGTGTGTGTGTGTGTGTGTGTGTGTGTGTGTGTGTGTGTGTGTGTGTGTGTGTGAAAATCACTTAAGAGCTGTTGCCAGATTCCCTCCGGATTGTTTGAGTGAGCTGTGTAAATCTAAACTCTAAATGTGTGATGCACGGCTAAGTACTGCAATAAACCTGTGTAATGAATTTCATGTCATTGAAAGACAAGCAGCAACACCATTTATAGCATAAGATGTTATTCATTTAAAAAAAAAAAAACTGCACCATTTATAAGGTAATACAGTGTTTCTCAAACATTTCCGGTCAAGTACCATGTTTGATCAAATCAAAATATCCAAGTACCACTAAGTCCACCAGATCATAATACTAAACTCTTTGGACTGCATTTAAGGACTATGTGAGCAACATACATCATATGTGAACCATCTGAAAAGCCACCTGAAAGCTGAATAAATAAGCTTTCCATTGATGTATGGTTTGTTATAATTGGACAATATTTGGCCGAGATACAACTATTTGAAAATCTGGAATCTGAGGGTGCGAAATTTAAAAAAAAAAAAATTGAGAAAATCACCTTTAAAGTTGTCCAAATGAAGTTCTTAGCAATGCATACATTACTAATCAGAAATTAAGTTTTGATATATTTACGGTAGGAAATGTACAAAATATCTTCATGGAACATGATCTTTACCTGATATATTAATGATTTTTGGCATAAAAGAAAAATCAATCATTTTGACCCATTCAAGGTATTGTTGGCTATTGCTTAGAATATACCCGTGCTACTTGTGACTGGTTTTGTGGTCCAGGGTCACATACATGTTGATTAATATCAGCAATCCTGTAAATAAATCATGTTGCCGCAAGTCCATCCACATCTGTTGATTGCATTTTGCAGATCTGTGGACAGATCTTACATTCTTAAGAACACATTTACAACAGTAATAACATTTATAAAGGATTACAGTGTAATTGAATATGCTAAAATGCCAATTCTGCAGTTCAAGTACAGATTAATATAACAAATATTTTGAACATGATTGGAATTTAATTTTTAAACTTCTTACATTTGTCAAAAGCACATGTAAATCTTCAAGGGTGCTGTTATGGGAGGTGCAGAGTATATGGGCAAGGCATAAGGGCCCACCAGGTCACAAGGGGGCCCCCAAATCACCACTTTGGAATAAATTTTAAATGGTTTCTCTATATATAAGCTTGTATACACAAACATATTTTAACTATTAATAGTGTTAATAAAAAAAAAAAAAAAAGTAGTGATGCAGAGGATTACATTTTTCCTTATAAATTGGGTGTCTCACAAATATACAATCATAATCATGATGATTCAAGTTACAGACAAGGAAAGAGAAGTGATACTAATGGAGATGACGTCAGTGATGCTACAATGTTTTTATTTTATTTTTATTAATTTAATTTAATTTAATTTAATTGAATTTTATATTTTATTGCCCTCCCAGCCATGCATACGTCCAATGTCATCCGCCCGGAGTGGCTTCTGTGTACAACAGTTCGGGCAATCTAGAGAAAAGTGATGATTACGTTTTAAATATGGATATTTTTCTTACAAAAATGCATCGATTCACTACAGGAGGCCTTTATTCACCCCCTGGAGCCATGTGAGGCACTTTTTATTATGGATGGATGCACTTTATTAGACTTGTTTTGGACTGTTGAAAAGAAACACCTGCCCACTGTCATATACACCTAGGATGCCTTGAGGGTAAGTAAATAATGGGCTAATTTTCATTTTTGGGTGAACTAACTTTTTAAGCATCATTTTCTTGTAATGTATGTAGATTTTGTGACGTTGTGACGCTATGCTGTTTGTATTAACACGGTATTGTATAGACATTTGTCATCACCAATATTTAATATTCTTGATGTTGCGTTGCACTGCTCTATGTGTTATTAGGATAACCAATAAAATAAAAAAATTAAAATTACATTTGTCAATGTCAAAATGACTGAAATGAACAGTTGAATAAAAAACAGCTTTACCAATGATACAACCTAAACAAAAATTCGCTCCGATTATAAGAGTGAATGAGTCAACTATGGCATTATTTGAAAATAGTTCAAATGCATTACAATAAATTCTAGTTCTTTTACCATTTACAGGACCCATTTAAGTCCTGTAAATATCATTTTCCTTTAAATACCTATTTAGTCTTAAAACTTACCTTCAAGAAACAAAATCGGCCATTTTTTTAAATATTATTTTTAATTCAAAAATATAACTTGAAGTGCGCCTTCCCTTTAAAAATATGTCTAAGTGAGTCGCTGTGCATTTGTCTATTAAAAAGAGTCAAGGACATTTCTTGGAAAACAGCACAACAGACTTAAATGTACAGAGTATAACTCTGAGCTCTTTTCTTTAGATTTTCAAGGTCACTCTAACAGCATCCTAGAGGTCCCTCCTACAATAAATAAATGGCTCTTAAAAATCAATGTTGACATCTACGGTTCCATGAAGAATCGCAGACAAAATTAACAAAATTGTTATTTTTCAGATCTATTCACTGAAACGTTCTTTGGGGAATCCAAGAAATGATTCTTCTGCGACAACCTCTTTTAGAAACCTTTATTTTTAAGAGTATATAATAAGAATATATTATATTTTCTAACAAAAAAAGAATATTTTTTTTTTATAATTTATAATTATTCATCTTTTATTTCAATATTATGGCTAAATTCACTTGTAGCACTTGTGTTTTTTAAAAATGCATTTTATTTAAAATTAAAATGTTGGCATTAAAATATCTTTTTTTTTTTTCCAGCACTTTAAATTTACAGTCACACTGGACCCCTGAGTATATGGTTTGAAAACCAGGTAAAGAATCAGATACCGGGGTAGATCCACATTCTCCCATCTCCATTTCTATCCTGTCTCTCAGACTATGAATCAACCATAATCTCAGCCGTCTCATTCGGCCCCTGTCGTTTTCATTTTCTAGACGCTGAAATCTATTTGCATGCTAAAAAGCTCGGGAACACCATTCCCCTCCCCCTGTCCACACTTCCATCTCCACTCCGTCCCTTTTCATCAGATGGCCTTGTTCTTCCACATACAGTTTATGAAATAAAGGAAATAGCTTCAGAGTACACAAACTCATGCTTTCCCCACAATTCTTTTCATTGGGTGCATGTACACGCATGTGTGTGAGAGACAGACACAGAAAGATCCACAAAAGGACAGATAGTGAGAGATATGAGAGAGGGAGAGGTCTGAATGTATCTATGTATGGAGGAGTGTGAATAAAAGAGGGGGAGGTGGAGAAGAAGACGACAGACAGAGCAAGAGAGAGAGAGAAAGAAAATAATGTGGGTGAACAGTAGCCACGGAGAGAAGACCGTGTGTCACTCAGAGAGAGAGACAGACAGGGTGGAGGTCTGGAGTACTGTGGGGTCAATACAGGGGTCCAGGATTAGTAAATACACAATCCAGTAAGAAAGCAAGCCAACTATTAACCTTATCAGGCTCTATATCTTCAAGTGGAAGGATGACATTTTATAAATTTACTTAAGAAAATAATTTTTTGTGAAAGTCTGTTGTTATATTCTGCATTGTAATCGGGCTGGGCATTGTTAAAAACAAACAAACAAAAAAAAAAACATTCAATATCAATACTGATACGGATATCTTGACTTTGATACCAGTTCCTGAACAATAACTAACCAACACAATAAATCAGTGCAAATAGTTTTCATAAATTTAAAATAGTTTTCAGTGTAAAATTAACAGTTTTAAGTCAGTATGTGAGGCTTACTGCTGCATGTACGACAATGATGTGTGCGTTACACTTCCAGAAAATCATTTATAGGGATGAAAGAAGAAGCTTATAAACACACAATTGTGACAGTATATTATTTGCATGTGATTTTCATTACTTTATGCTTATTTTCATAACAATACAGTGTGTTTACATAAGAAATGCTAAGCAGGTATAACAATTATCTTGATATACAAGGTAAATAAAAATAAAAAGTCAAAAAATGAATAAATATAAATAAAGAAAATGAAACAAATATGTACATATAACAAAACATAAATAATTAACTTCTTTATATTTTTATTTAAGGTATTAGTATTTATTTTTTCTTTTATTTATTCATTTATTTTAATATTTATTTTATTTAATTTGTTTATGGTTAATTTACGTTTTTGTATGTTTTGTTATATGTATGTATTTATTTTATTTATTATAATAGTTTGCTTGGGTAATTTTTTTCCCCCATTTATTTTTGTATACAATTTTGAATAATCTATTATTTGTTTATTTTTATTTATATTTGTTTCTGGCTATTATTATTATGATTATTATTATTATTATTTGTTTTCATTATTTTTATTTGTGTAGTTTATTTAAAAAACGTTTATTTATTCATCATTCTATTTTGTTTTTAATTAATTTATTATTTTGTTATTTATTTATGCTTTATTTTTATTTATTTTTGTATACAATTTTGTATAATCTTATACAAAAAATTAATTTATGGTCGGCGCCAACAGCCTTGTGGGCAGCGCGCCGACATAGAGCGCCTTTTTGCTACGGGCGTCCCATGTTCGAATCCCGACTCGAGGACCTTTCCCGATCCCTCCCCCCCTCTCTCTCTCCCACTTCGCTTCCTGTCATATCAGATCTGTCCTATACAATAAAGGCAAAAATGCCAAAAATATGTTTAAAAAAATAATAATAATAATTTATTGTTATTTATTTATTGTTTTTATTTATATTACTATTGTTATTATTATTATTATTATTATTATTTATTTATTTATTTTTATTTGTGTATTTATTTATTTATGTTTTTTATTTAACATTCTATTTTGTTTTCAGTTAATTTATTTTTTTTATTTTATGTATAAACTGACTGTGAGAATGTGAATTTATGTGATGTTTGAAGATTTTTTGCTATATATGACAGTATAAATGGCTATTACACTGCAGAATATAATAAAAAACCATCCTTCCACTTGAAGATATAGAGCCTGATGCGTAAACTAAGGCTAACAGTCAGCTTAGTTCAGCTCAGTTAATTAAATTAATTAGCTTTTTAATTAATTAACTTAAATTATCTTAAATTAATAATAGATAGATAGATAGATAGATATGACGCGTTCAACTAAGGTGTTTTGAAACACAATCCTGTGCCTCTTCAATGCCTCTAATTTGTATGACATGTTTCACTGGCCACCAAATACAATTAGTTGTAGCTTTTTTGATTACCCTTGTTGCAATGGAACAAACCAAAGCGATAATCAACAGATTAAGAACTTAAGAACTGAGATCTGCTGATTTTTATAATAAGACTAGAGGGAAAAACACTTCCAGAGTGATCTTTAGTGCTGAGACTTGCTAATATGATAACGAATAAGACAAACCACAGAGCTAACAAATGGTAAAACACAGCATGAAAGGGTCAGAAAAACATTTACACCTTAAAAATGAACACTGGAACCCTTCTGTACTAACTACAATGCTAAAATTAACTCAACATGTGCTGCACATTCACTGTCCTTGCAGTCTCTAGCAGCCAGTGCTTAGTCATAATCGTTATTTGTCAAAAATAAATGTTTATACGCCACACGAATTTAAGATCCTTTCAGATCAGTTTAGACAACGAGTAGCCTTTTTATCTCTGGCGATAGCACTTATTAATAAAACTGTCATCAAACTTTGATTATGGGGTTTTCAAAGCAATCCCACACATGGGTAATAACAGGCTATATCTTGTTGCTCTAACTTTGATGTTATCCCAGTGCCACCCTAAAAAAAGTTCAAATTGAGCATTTTCCTACAAAAACTGACAGGAACTGCACCCACGAATCCTTACAACAACGTTTTGTTGTAAATGTTACATTTAATTGATTAATTGCAGCACATACGTGCCAGAATGTGTGATGTCGTGAGATGAAGTAGCAAAAACCAGTGATTCATTCAACAAATCATCGGTGACATTAATCTTATTTGTTCATTTTATTTATATGCAGCACGCACGCCTCCATGCTAGCAATTGTTTGAGCCAATGCACACTTGTTATTAAAAGAAGGGCCCATTAAAGTTTATTACATTTCCTTTATCCAAGCATCTATTTCAGACAACCATAGCAACTGGCATAAGTCAACCTGGCCGAGGCTGGCGATTTTTTTTTTTTTTTTCCCTTGGTCAAACGACTCAACGTTTTTCCTGCAAAATGACATCTAAATTACAGCCCTGTCGATCCAAGGTTTATTTTTGCAGCTAATGGCTGAAACACATGTAACAGGGGAGAAAGCACGGATCAGGAAGGCAACGAGCAGCGGTATGGCGCAAACGGCGGGATGCGGTGCGGTATTATCGGCCGGTGATGAGAGATCTGTGCTGGGTAAATCATTAGTGCTCATTAGAACTGAATCATGGAGATTATGCTCTGAAGAGATCAGCGGAAAACGCTGGTCATGGCTCAAAGAGAACAGACACAATGTTGCCATAGAGATTTGTCAGCTCAATCAAAACGAAAAGCTGCAACTCTAATATTCGAGTGGTCAGCTTTAGTCCACACTGTGAGCTTTGTGTTTCAGGACGTGTCTAAGGCTAAAACTGGATAAATTTCAGTATTGCATGGTCTCTTGTTCAAAATGTGGATGCTGACTGCACTGTAACTGTACATGGCGTTGCACTTGTCACTGGTCTCTGCTAGTCAACCTTGTACCTGTGCTACCTTTTGTTCTTTTAAAACAGCAATTTCCTAGGCAACTAGGAATAAGAAACTATAAGCTCATTTCTATCATGACAGCTCTCTGAGGATTTTAGCATGATGATGGATATGACAATGTTAATGTATTTGGTCTTGCCAGAACAGATCTGCTACGCTGCTGTTGCTGCAAAGCAAGTACAGGAAATAGTCATTAGCAACATATGCTGATACGGTGCTGTGAGACATACTGCTGCTGCACAAGTAGCATATATGTGACCCTTGACCACAAAACCAGTCTTAGGGGTCAATTTTTTTTAAATTATTTGGCTGAGATACAACTATTTGAAAATCTGGAATCTGAGGGTGTAAAAAGTAAAAATAAAGATGTCAAAATGAAGTTCTTAGCAATGCATATTACTAATCAAAAATTACGTTTTGATATATTTACGGTAATAAATTTACAAAATATCTTCATGAAGCATGATTTTTACTTTCTATCCTAATGACTTTCGGCAAAAAAGAAAATCATCAATTTTGACCCATACATTGTATTGTTGGCTACTGCTACAAATATACCTGTGCTACTTAAGACTGGTTTTGTGGTCCAGGGTTACATATAATAACCTGTAGCAGATCTATACAGGTGGAGCTGGGGAAGGTGGAGGGTTTCAGAGGGAGGGTTGCTGTAAAAATGGTCTAGTGGATGCGAACCAGCCGTATAAAGCAGCAAGCTCATTGGCTGCATATGCAGCATGAACCAATCAGCTTGTGCCAAGTAGTTTAACTCTATAAATGTCATCAGTTTGCGTTAAGGACCACCTGATTTAAATTTCTATCAAATTTAACCAGTTTATTCTAACTGACTTAAACTATTTGTCCAATTTAAAGCGGATTATTAGGGTTATGGATGTACCAATAAAATTCTAATCATTAGCCAAAGTCAAAATAAAGTCAATAAAGTCAGCCTACACCATTTTGTTAAAAAACAAAAGAGTAGGCATCATGACAATCCACAGCAAAATTTATATTTGCTAAATATTACATTTGTCGGTGTAATTATATTATTTACATTTTTAAAGAGTGGCTTTGTGAATTAACACAGTGTGGTACGATTGCTGAGGAAATCAACATGTAAACAAAACAAACAATATATGTATATATGGCATATACATATATTTTATGAGAGCTATATACTGCATTATTACACAAACAGACTAACATTACAGTTTTCCGTTGTTTATCACTCCTCCTCTTTAGTAACTTCATCATCATTGATCCTTCATCTCTGGATGCGAAATAGTCCATTACAACATCGTTCAGGACACCGACATCACCAAGATTGAACAGATTTGCACTCCGCCATCTCACGATATAAAAAAATAAATACATTTTTAAAAACACAGGATTCACAGGTAAACACATGATTTGCAGGGAAATTGCATTGATATACCTTCATTAAATATGTTACAGGGTTTATTTTGATAGATGAACTGTTTTTGTGGTGTTAAGAGAAAGCACCTCCGCAGCACGTTCTTAACATAAGAGAAAGACACCGTCATTTCTGCTTGCTGCAATAAATCACAATTTTTCTTCACTAAACAAGTGAATTTTGCCAAGATATTTTGAGATGACAGACAAGATGTTAAAGAATAATAATTTAATGAAAACCTAATTTTGACAAAAAAAAAAAAAAAAAAAAAAAAAAACAACTGACATTGAGCCTATTTTTCAAATTTCCTGGAAGTGTCCCAGTGTGACATCTGACAGGCTTTCCTAGATCGCATCACATATATAAGGCACTATATGAAAGTTAATTAAATTAAAAAAAAAAAAAAAAAAACATATCCCAAAAAACAATTATAATGCAACACATATGGACTGAGGCAGGCGTGGCGTATTTTTTTTTAACCCAAAACATCCAGCTCCACTGTCCTGCAGGCAGAGTTTTTTTTAATGGGTTTTTGGTTAAATGCTTGACTTTTATTGGCCACAGAGCTTATTTTCTGCAATAATCCAAATGGGAAACTTGGTTGTGAATTGATCTAAGGTAGTAGGCTTGCATGCATGTTAAAGGGTGTGTTCACCCAAAAATGAAAGTTCTGTCATTAATTACTCATGTCCAAACCTGTAAGACCTTCGTTCGTCTTTGGAACACAAATTAAGATATTTTTGATCAAATTTGAGAACTCTCTGACCTTGCATAAACAGCAATGCAACTGAAACGTTTCCAAGCCCAGAAAGGTGGTGAGGACATTGTAAAAATAGTCCATCCGCCGCCATTCACAAGAGTATTGTGGTAGTCTAGTGAATGGCAGTGGACGGTGACATGGAAGAGTTGTTATAAAGTCGTTATTTCTGTTTTCTTTGCGTACAAAAAGTATTGTCGTAGCTTCGTGAAATTACAGTTAAACCACTGATGTCACATGGAGTATTTTAACGACGTCCTTACTGCGTTTCTGAGCCTGGGAACACATCAGTTGCATTTCTGTCTATGCAGGGTCAGAAAGTTCTCAGATTTTTCCATATTTCCGGCCTAAGAGTTTACAAAGAAAGTTGACTAATACCAGCAACCCAGCTGATTTCAAGTCACTGTACACTCACCCTCTATTTATAGAGAAAGAACAGAGACCAAGAGAAAATGCCCAGCATTTGTGAGAAACACTCCAATCCACCAGAGGTAATTACATCACAGGATGAAATCATTAAATCTACACAGCACTTTGCCCAATCACAGGTGGATGTGCTGGAAGCTGTAATGACATCACAAAGGATTTTTTTACCCTTTCAGGAAACAGTAAGTGAGCACACAGAGACTATAATTGCCTTTTACACAGGAAGAGTCAGACTCTAATGTACTTCATAGTCATCTGTTTTGGAGGCAAGTGGTGGGTGTGTGGCATGCATTTGCAAAGTCTGCTTTACTCAGCCTCAGATGATTCTCAGGTTCTTTGATCTACAGTATCAAGAAAATCTGTGACCCAGAGTCCATTTTGAGTTCAGTTTGTAGTCCACACAGGTATAGTGGGAGAGGAGGAAAGCATTTATAGAACAGCTGTCAGGACAATGAACCTCGAGTTGAAAGTCAAAGTCATCTGGGCCGTCACTGACATGGAGATCATTCATTTGCATCTACATCAGGTTCATCTGCTGGAGTGGGCCAACGCGTCTGGTGCATTCTCACAATCTGCATTGGAGATCATCAAACGGTGGAGGTGTGACTGCTTCATAATTCATATTTTGTAGACGCACCAATATTCTGTATGTATAAATGATAAGATGTATAAAATTAATGGAAGGCCAAAGCAACCATAATGACTGCCTGAAACGGAGCAGAGGTGTCTAGGGAGAGGATCCAAAAATAATAAATGACTTTTAATTAGGGGACATTTGTGAATGTATCATCTGTGTAATTCTGCATGTTTGTGTGTCCATAAATGTGAAAACAACTGCTGTCTAGATGGCAATATTTGCATGTGTGTTTGCGTTTACAGTAGGGAGCAAATGTTTAAGACCACATAGAATCTGGGATTTTTTTCCCAACTCACCTAGAAAAAATTATAATATTTTTTAAAAAAGTTACGTAAACTGCCATTCAAATTAACACTAAAGGACTAAGTTAAGTTGATCAAATTTCAAATTCTTCTGAAGTGCTACTCTAAAAGTGCTACTCTACGCTAAATATATCTGCAAGTAGTGATTAACAGGGTTCAAGTGCTTTTATGTTTAAGTTTGTGAAGGGAATGCCTTCCTCATAATCCTAATAAAGTGCTAGTTAGCAAGTTTAGCAGCTAAACAGGCTTGTCTGTCCACAGATAGAAGAGAAGGGCGGGGCAAGCAGAGCTCATTTGCATTTAAAGCAGCCTCGACCAGAATGAGATGATTTTTGCAGAGATGATTTTGGCAAGGTAAAAAGGGTGCTGTTTTGCACAACCATTGAGAATTTTTAACCAAAGTATATTATAAACTTTTCATTAAGACCCTAAAGAATCATATCAACTTGTGGAAAATGGGCATCCGATGACCCCTTTAAGCACATATGCAAGAAGACATTATGTAGCAAGCCTTTTGCAAATACAGGTAATTTAACATAGAAATATTATGTTTTGTAACATTTATGACTGTTGTAGTGCCAGCTGTGGTCCAATCTCCTTAAAACTTTGCATGCTTGTTTAGAATCACCTGTTGCATATGCTCACCAGGCTTCATGAAGTTTTGGGTTTTCCTTTAGGCTTTATAGGACTTTGGGTAAATTCGGACTGCAGTGTTTTTTTTTCCAGATTGAGCGAAAAACTAGAACTAGTTCACAAAAGCAGGTATTTTACATCTCAATGATTTAACAAACAATTTGATTGACAGCTGTGGTTCTAGAGGTAAAGTTGTCTGGAATGAGGAGTTCTGTCATATGATATGACTATTGCGTATATGTGCGAAAAACCGCACAACGCACTTGAAAAATATATGTGGCCGATTTCTTTCAAATTTCTAACAGACATTTGGGGCTGTGAGTCAAACAGGCTTACCGAAGATATCTCATTCCGTTCAGAAGTTATAGGCTAAAAGAGGTCGTGCCCCTTTCGGAAGTTTTGGCGCCCCTTTGCGACAGTGAGTCGAAAGTTAAACTTTTTTTTGATAATTACTGATATTCGCTCTGTAGAGAATCTTTCTGCACCGGTTTGGTTCCAATCGAGAAACCTAGGACTAGTTCGCAAAAGCAGGTTTTGCAAAAAATCCAAAATACCCGAAAAATACTCCAGACTCACGAATATGGCATGCATTTTGTCCGATGTATGTCAAGGATTCCAACGACATAAGGCACTTGAGCCTGCACCTGATGCTTTAGGGGTTATGAACGATTTCATATTTTTGATCACTGGAGCGCCCCCGTCAGGCTGATTGGGGTGAACCTTGGTGACATTGTAGACTGTGTCAGTACTGCCATCCCTCCAAGTTTCAAGTCTCTATGACTTACGGTATGGTCTGTGCAATCAGTTTTACATGGAGATCACTGATCTGTGACATTCTAACAATTACAATAGGGTTTCAGTGCTACACGCTTCAACCCCTAATAAAAATGTTTCTTGAGCATATCAGCATATTATAATGATTTCTAAAGGTTCTTGTGGCACTGAAAACTGGAATAATGGCTGCTGAAAATTCAGCTTTGCCATCACAAAATAAATAAGACTTGAAAATGTATTAAAACAAAAAACAGTTATTTTAAAATGAAATATTTAGCAATATTATCGTGCATTTTAGATCACATAAACACAGCCTTTTAGAGAAAAAAAAAAATACAAAATGAATAAAAATGTTAACTAGTGGTCTCAAATATTTAAAATTCAATTTTTTGTGTGAATACATCTAACACAAGCATCTTGTGACTTTTTTTTTGCATGCCCACCTGTAACACTCCAAGTTTCACACATATTCCATTTATATTTTACAACGCAGAGCTGAAATCTGCCATCCTAACTGGCTTCCACAGCATCACATCACCAAAAATGACAGACTGAGTCATTCACTTAGCACACCAACACATACAAGCACAGATCAGCATTCTACAAAGAAAAAGAATTGTTGAAAAGATTGGTGCTGGAAGACAGAAGTATACCAAGTAAGAAAGAGGGAGGGAGGAATGCGGTTTAATGGACTGCTGGATTTACTGAACTCTCAGCTGTAAATTCATGTAACTCCCCACATCTTAAAAACACCATCCCTCAGCTTACGACAAGGGCAAATCTCAGTCAAAGACTGTGGGGACTTTCCATTGACTTCTATGTTTTTTTATAGAGGTAATGATATTTTATATCTCCTTAACTTAACCCTCACACAAGCATTTTCATTAAGGAAGCATTCGATATTTATTTATTCATAAAATGTAGGTTAGGTCTGATTATCTCTTTACAATCCTTCTGGGGACATCTGGTCTCCACAATGTAACAAACCTGACCCACACACAAAAATCAATAAAACTACAAATGCAAACATTCATATAAACAAATACATTTCTTAACAGACCCACTGGTACACACACACACACACATGCACAGAGAAGTACTCACCAGTATTGTTCTTCTTCCTGTTCTTTAGAGCACAGGTGACAGGATCTCCAGAAACACGAGGATTCTCCACATATTTGGGTGTCCTGATTGAACCTGCAGACAGAGCGAAAATGAGCGAAAGACCGGAGCAGAGAGAGAGAGAAAGAGAGAGAGAGGGAGGAGAAAGAGAGTGAGAGAGACACACATACACACACACAGACAGACAGTTAAGTCTTTCCAGATGGGATTTGAAACTGGCGATCTGAATCTCTGGGCAGAGCTGTGTGTGGATCTGCTTGTGTGTGTGTGTGTGTGTGTGTGTGACAGTTGTGATCGGTTGTCCTGTACTCCCAGAGAGATTCCAGTATAAATGAGTCGTCTGTAATGATTTTAATCTCCCTGAGCAGTTCCTCCTGTATCAGCTGAGTCAGAGTCAAGCTTTATTGGCATGATTTGACACATACAGTTTTTCCAAAGCATTAAATGCTTAGAGTAGAGAAATAGACAATAGATAACTAACATTTAAAAGTTTTCAATGTTTTTGAATGAAGTCTCTTATGCTCAAGTCTGCATTTATTTGATCAAAAATGTAGTAAAACATATTATATTGTGAATTAATATTGCAATGTGTTTTGCATTTGAATATATTTTAAAGTGTAATTTATTCTGGTGATGACAGCTGAAATTTCAGTCATTACTCCAGTCTAGTTTCTCATGATACTTCAGAAATGAGTCTAACATGTTGATTCGGTGCTCAAGAAACATTTTTTACTCATTAATCAGTAATTTTTGTGAAAACCTTGATATTCTTTATCAAGATTCTAACATGAAGAGAAAGTTTAAAACAACAAGTAACAATGTAAATGTTTTTGCTGCATTTTTGATCAACTTAATGCATCCATGCTGGGGGAAAAAGTATAGAACTATGATAATAGTTTATTATTTGGTCTATAATACTACAACAAATATATGTAAAATAAAATAAAACTGAAAATACAGTCTCTCTGGGTTACTTCAGCACAAAAACCACTAGCTGAATCAGCTCATTCACAACCCTGACTCGTCTGCATGAACATTTGTTCCATTTAACTTCACAGCGGTTCCTCACACAAAGCCTCAAACATCAGACAGGAGCCTGAAATGAGAATAAAGACAGACATCTCCACCGGCGCACAGATTTGGAAGTAATATTCAGGGCTGTAGCAACTGACACGTTCTTCCTACTTTCAAACATTAAGCTCATCCCTATCCAATTGTCGGGAAAGAATCATATTTTAACAGCCTTGTTTTGATCAGCCACAATGTGAAAAAAACAAAACGTAGGCAGCCAATATGAAATGATAGAAAAGCAGATGCGCTTTCGAAATTTGTTTAGGCAACGTGTGCCCTTGACTTTTCAGACTCTTCTTGCACCTCTGATAATATTACATTACACAGTTAATGACTGTTTGAAGGAAAACAATAGTGAAGGGCTGTAGGATGAAATTAGTGTAGGTTTGACTCAGGAACTGGACTATAAGCACAATCACTACCACACTACCACATCCTGGAGTCAGGCAGTTAACAACAGGTTGCCTGATGGGGACTGTCATGTAATTACATGTAGCTTTCAATACAATGCTTTGGATGAAAAGTGTTTGCTAAAAGGTAAGCAACTAAAGGTTTGGTCTGTGAAAGTCTTTCTCTTGGCTTTAAAAATCAACAGTAGTTTCTGACTTAAAACTGACTGACATAAGTGAAAACTTTCATTTTGATTAAAAAAAAAAATTAAAAAAAATTAAAAAAAATTAAAAGACAGACATTTCTTCCCCTTTGGAATAATGTGAATGAATTGAGTAGGACAAAACCAGGAATATGTATTAAGAAAGCAAATTTTAAGTTAGAGTTTAAGTTTTCTAAGCAAGACTTAGATGAAAAATGGTGTATAATGCCACCTGCAGGAAAAGACATAGCATTGCAAGCACAGGAATGCTTCCTTTAGCATTACTTAAAATGGGAAATGTTTATAGCAGGGGAGAAATTAATGTTCTAGGAAATATAATGACAGATAATAAAAAAATATATAATAAAACAATGTGAATTTTGTAAATTGCTGCTTAAACATTACAACGGATCTAAAAAAAAAAAAAAAAAAAAAAGGAATAAATCAAGTAGATTAATGTTAATGTTACATTTCTCAGTTGTTGTTTTTTTTTTTTGGTAAAAAATTTTGTGCGTGAAAAAATTTGTTGTGTAAAGCTTTCTAATTAAGAACGATTTTAATTCAGCAGCACATAGGGCTTATGTGGGCATGATCACACAACCTGAGGTGCAAGACTGTGGGAAGAACAATCGCCAAACGTTGCCAGAATACTGAGTGAGCTCCTGCCAAGTGTTTCCATGTGATTGGCAGCTCTCAGCTCAGTGTGAATCATCGCAGAGCGACCAATACCACAATGATAACGTCATGCATATTACACAGTATATATGATATGGCTTCATTCATCAGTTTTCAAATAATCTAAAGCAGCTACCAAAACATATACAGTTTATTTAAATCACACATGTGGAAAAGACATCTTAAAGATCCATTATAAGATATTACATCAATATATGATCCAACTCAAGTTAACCTTGACCTACACTCATCCTGAAGTCTGACTATCAAGTGAACCTACACTTTGAGCCCCGACTTGACCTCACAACAGTCCTGACATTTGTTTTATAATGGGATTCCTTCATAGGGGTCAGTTGCATAAATACAGCCACTATGATTTATAAACTAGTCTGGCCAACTATTAGTTAGTACAGGGGTAATAAGTCAAACTTTTTGAATTAGACCAATATATCTGACAGTCAATCAATTAATCAATCACAGTTGCAAGTGATTAGCCCTGCAGGAAAAATTAGATGCATACCTAATAAAATTAAAATTATAAGACTATTCTAAGCAGTTTATGCATCTGTCCTAAACGTTGCCATTAGCCGTAGCTGTCCTCTAGTAAACGCATTAGTGATGCTGGTGGTCGCACAGACCAGTAGTTTTCAAATGGTTTGCTTCAGGACTCCCATTTGATATTGAGCATCAGAGAAACATTATTCATTGTACAAATATGTCCTTAAATCAAACATGAAATCATTCATATTCATGTGTACATATTTAAAAAAAGAATCTAAAAGTAATGCAAACTGTTACACAACTTTTACAATTTTATTGTTTTTAAATGTTTTTTTTTTTTTACAGTTGCTGTCATACTGTGCATAATTATTCAGCTATATTACATATTTGAATATTTGAATTTGGCATTTTTTCCCCTGCTATCCAGAACCAGAACAGGCCTGCAAGCCATCAGTTGAGAATTGCTGGAATAGACTGTAAGGTAGTTTGTCTATCACAGTTGCTCTTAATAGACTTAATATGGGGAAGTGGGCCACAGGATGACTTTTATATTTAATCAACTGAATAAACTTTTTTCTTTTTTTTCTTTGCATAAAATCATATAAAAAAAAATGTTAAAAAAATCCTTAAACTACTGTACTGTTTTCTTTATTCAAGAATATACTGTTGTGAAATCACAAAACAAATAATATTACATACATTTATTATACACTAAGTTTCTGCTAAAAGAAAGTTAAAACAAGCAGCAGAATTACAGGAGCAAATATCTTACATGGAGATCCTTTGAATGTTAGACAGTGTAGGGCTTTTGAGTCAAAAAAAAAAGTTGAGAACCTTTGGTCTACAGTGTGAAGTCAGCACCAATAGATGGCACAGTTTGTGCATTACATAAACCACAGCTGTGGAACTTCTTAAAGAGGACAAGCAATAGCACTGTAAACTTGACTGATGTGTCTACTGTATGTAATATATAGCATACTACTTTAACCAGACGTACTATTTGGATAGAACCCAAACAGCCAGGCATACTCAATAGGATAGATATAAATAACCATTCCAATCAGGGTTGCCAGGTTTTCATAACAAAACCCGCCCAATTGCTAGTCAAAACTAGCCCAAAATTAGCCTAATTGAGCATTTTGAGGGAGGAATGCTTCATTAAAAATCGCATTCTGGGGGATAAAATACACATTTTTTTGTCAGGGTTTGCATTTCAGGAGCTAAATATCACTTTATTGAGGTTGAATCAACCCGCAGACATCAAAAACAACCCACGGCAACAGTGTTAAAAACTTGGCAGACTTGGCAACAGGACTGAAATTAAAATTTTTTTTCTATAACTTTTTCTATTATTTCAAATATATATTTACTTTATGTTACCTCACACTGTAAAAATGCATTTTGCATCAGCTCTGAAAGGATGTGTAGTGTATGTAACGTAAAACCTGAAATTACTGGATAGTACATCAATGTATTAATGTGTTGAGTAATGTATTAAAAAGTGCTGTCAATCAATTAAAGTTAAATAATTAATCACACTTTTTTCTGAAATTAATTGCAATTAATCACGATTAATTCCACATAACTCTTTTTTTAAACATACTTTTATATTGCGACACTATATTTTTATTATTTGTTAAAGGAGTCCACTTCCAGAGCAACAATTTACAAATAATTTACTCACCCCCCCCTTGTCATCCAAGATGTTCATGTCTTTCTGTCTTCAGTCGTAAAGAAATTATGGTTTTTGAGGAAAGCATTTCAGTGGTGCCCCAATTTTGAACCTGCAAAGCGCTGTTTAAATGCAGTTTTAAAGGGCTCTAATCCGCAGAAGAAGGGTCTTATCTAGCAAAACGATTGGTAATTTTTTTCTAAAAATAAAAATTTGAATACTTTTTAAGCACAAGAGCTCGTATAGCACAGGCTCTGGGATGCACGTTCATGATGCTACGTACTGCGGAACACGTCGAAAGGTCACGTGTGACGTAGGCGGAACTACAGACCCAGTGTTTACAAAGCGAACGTGCAAAGACAAAGGAAGTGGAAGTAAAAAGTCCTAAATGATTCTTGATCTACATTTCCTCCCCCCCAATTAATTCTTCTGCTGTACAAATACATCTTTACAACCCAACACACTGTTCGCAATGCGAACGTGGAAAGCACTGCGCTAAGAAACCCATTCATTTCGATGGCTTGTGCTGCACGAGGACGGTTTGTTTCTGCATCAACCAAAGAGCACGCACAGCGGAGCGCACCACTGGCATGCACACCGCACTTAAAGTTTAAAATAGTTTAACGTTTGCCGCTGCGCTGAAAAAAAAAAAAAACAAGCTCAGAATCGATTCTGAAATATTCAGAATCATTGAGGAGAGAATCGCGATGCATCAGAGAATTAATTTTTTTCCCCCACCCCTATTGCAAAGTATTCAAATTTTTATTTTTAGAAAAAAATGACGGATTTTTTTGCTAGATAAGACCCTTCTTCCAAGGATGGGATCATTTAAAGCCCTTTGAAGCTGCATTTAAACTGCATTTTGCAAGTTTAAAATCAGGGCACCATTGAAGTCCATTATATAGAAAAAAATCCTGAAATGCTTTCTTCAAAAACCATAATTTCTTTACGACTGAAGACAGAAAAACATGAACATCTTGGCTGACAAGGGGAGTGAATAAATTATTTGTAAATTGTTGTTCTGGAAGTGGAGTTCTCCTTTAAATATTTAAAAATATTTAACCATCGACTATAGCCAATCAACATTACAGTATAAAGGCCTTTCCACACTGAGCACGAAAAAGCGAAACGAATAATCGCACGCGATGACATGCTTGAATAAAACAAGATTCCTATGGATGCTTCCACATAGGCCACAAACATTCGTGCACCGAAAAAGTGAATGGTTTTTTTTTCCCCAACCAGTCCGAAGAATCGTCCAAATAAGATTTGAGCATTACCTCACGTGGCCACAGCAACTGCTGTTGCACAAAAAGGATAGAGTGGTGGCACTATTTCGAAAACCAGTAAAAAACAAACACAGAATAGTATTCCATAAGAGACAAGGATGCATTCTTGTTATCACTGAATCTGAGAACAGATGGTTAATCTCACATTCTTAATATAATTTCTATTAATTTTCGACTGAATTATGCGATCTGGAGGAGAACACTGTCTGTTTTCTTTCACGTGTGCGAGTGTTATATGAGTCGGAGCATGTTCACTCTCTAGATTTTCCGTATTAAAAAAATTGAGTGAAACATTTTTCTACCGTTCTACACATGAAATATGAAAGCAAATAGACATATGATCATATATATATATATATGATATATTTTCTGTATGTGTTTTGTATGCAGCTCATGGCATTTTTATAACAATAAAGGATGTTTATGACAAGCAGTGTGGTGTTATTAAACATACAAAGAGTGCATGTGTGCCCTTTTATAGAATCAAAATCAACTACAGATCTACAAATGGTTTAAAGTGGGTTTTAAGCAAATACATAATACATTTTCAAATGAGGCATGATGGTAATTGTACTTCTGTTTATATTTTAAAAAGTTTTCTTTTTTAAAAAGCATTACAGATAGGCTGAAAGATAGATTGAAAAATGTCCATGTCAAAAAAAACGGTCATAAAAATTTGAAGCTAAGGAGCACAGGCTTAAGTCTGGTCTCATTTTAAAGAAGACCCATGGCAGATTATTGTTGAAGTGGAAAAAGTTTAAAAAGTGAAACCAAAAAAAAAAAGTTAGAGGTTTAAGTTGATGAAAATACTTAACGAACAATATTTTATATAAAATATATATTTTATGAAACATGTTGAACTCTAAACTTGCAAGAAAATCAAAGCCATAAATCTAAACAAGTTGTGTTCCAAATTTGAGGTTGAGATCTCAAAAAATGAGCTATCAGTAAGATTTTGTTTAGGCACAGTCCCAGATTTTCCTCATTAGGTGCCAGCAAAACTCCACTGGTGCACACAGTGGTTGAATTTGTGATTTGCAGTCGTTTTTTTTTCTCTCAAATATTACAAGCACACACACAATTTTTTTTTTTTTATGACATGCATACAAACCACATTCTAACATCCATACCAACAACCCCACACAATTACAGCTGCATTATTTATCCAATTGGCTCTATAATATGCAGAGGCAGAAAACCAAAATAAAATGAGTATTTGCTTTATTGGCCAAATCTAAAAAAAAAAATAAAATAAAATAAAATAGTAAAAAATGTAATTTTGAAGCCTTGCCAACAGAATGAAAGTCTATTAACAAAAATTGTATCATTTTACAGTTTTAATGGGTTTCAGTGAAGATATTTTTGTCCTTAAAGTCTTGAGAGGAACTATTTTTTGTACCTAGTGCAAAACAGATCTATTAAAGGAAATGGGGGTCAAATAGTAAAATTCCAAAAAAAAAAAAAAAATAAATAAATAAATAAAAAAAAAAAAAATACACACCTGTGCCAAAATTTATGCCGCTGGCAATAATGATAAAAAAACAAAAACAAAACTGAAATGGACAAAAATGTCCAAAAGGTCACACAAGGGTTAAGTTAATGCTGTATATTGAGCAGTGGACGAAGTTACATCCATAAACAAGACACATATTTAAGGAAAAATGCATTGTTGATCAACGCCACCTACTGTGCATGGCGTGAATTAGCAGAAGGCGAACAATCGGTTCGCGCTCTTTGCGTCTGAAAAGCCTCCCATTTGATGTGGTCGTAAAGACATTCTGTGACTAAATAAATGCACTTCATATCAAGACAAAAAAGAATGAAAAGCAGCAATTGTGAGGGACACCCCTAGCACCAACTGAAAAAATTAATCATCTGCGTTAAAGGAGAAGTCCACTTCCAAAACAAAGATTCACATATAATGTACTCACCTCCTTTTCATCCAAGATGTTCATGTCTTTCTTTCTTCAGTCGTAAAGAAATTATGTTTTTTTTTAAGGAAAACATTTGAGCATTTTTCTCCATATAATGGACTGATATGGTGCCCCGATTTTGAACTTCCAAAATGTAAAAAAAACTTCAAAATCGTCTTATATCGCTGTTTTACCTTTTTTGTTAAGGGTCTTCTGCAGCGATGTAGGATGATTTTGAAATGATTTTTTAAGCTGAGGAAGATTTTCGAGATACCCTA
Organism: Cirrhinus mrigala; assembly: GCA_036247105.1. Taxonomy (NCBI): domain Eukaryota; kingdom Metazoa; phylum Chordata; class Actinopteri; order Cypriniformes; family Cyprinidae; genus Cirrhinus; species Cirrhinus mrigala. The sequence continues at coordinate 8,957,323 of CM070012.1, forward strand.
ACTGTCTTGAGACAGAATTCACAGTTGGGAGAGCGACACAAGACAAGCGTTTGAGATTAAAAAGTATTTAAATTGTATTTTTTTAATGAAAATAACTGATTGTTTCACTAGATAAGACCCTTACAGTCGCATTTGGGATCGTTTAAAGTCGCATTTAAACTGCATTTTGGAAGTTCAAAATCGGGGCACCTTAGCAGTCCATTATATGGAGAAAAATCATGAAGTGTTTCCCTCAAAAAACAATTTCTTTACGACTGAAGAAAGAAAGACACGAACATCTTGAAAGGGTGTGAGTACATTATATGCGAATCTTTGTTTTGGAAGTGGACTTCTTTAATGCGCCAAGTTTGACAGCACTAGTATTAAAGTATCAATGTATTAATGAGTAATTTATTCAAACTGTCAATAACACACACCTAGCAAGTACTTTTAAAAAGTGACTTTTACATACCTGACTTGTTAGACCGGACTGGAGAAAGATAGGGTTGGCGGGGAGGCAGCAGGGGGGAGGAAGGGAGGGAGACGGACACTCCTCTGGTCAAATTCGGCCTCAGCATCTCCTCTGAAGGGTACGGCTGTACTGGTAGCGGCCCACTGCCATGATTCTGAACAACTGCAATCCCCTCTTCCTGAACTCTATGATGGAAACTGGGGCTGAGGGATTGACTTCCTAAGCACAATAAGAAACACAAGAAAAAAAGAATATACATATATTTGTTTAGCCCTCTGTCTGCTGAACAGTTGATTAGAATTTTTTCTGCTGAACATGAAATCTTGTACGAGTGATCCATTCAACATGAGTCACTTACTCAACCGCAATCACAAACACTGAACATTTAGAACAGTTTGAACCTCTTAAAGTCTCAAACTCTTACATTAGTTTCATTTATTCTATGAGAAGCAAAAAAAAATTCTCTGTATGCTTTCCAGTTGGACGTCAGAAATCCAATTAGCTAGGTATCATTACCAATGGCTTTTTGCATCCAAGCCTTCAAAACCACTATAAAAACATACAGACAAACTACTAAGGCTGTCCCATGACCAACAGTAATATTATACATCTTTCTCCTCATATAATAAGCCCTTTCGAAGAAAGCTGAGAATAATTTAAACTCTTTTAACATTCCAAAGCAAACATACAAGGCCTAAAGTTCCTCTCACCGCAACAGGGTTTACTGGGGATCTTTACTGCCAAAACGTAGCTGGTTTTAAACAAAAAGCCAACAGAAATGCAGATTTTCACAGGACGACATCCCTGCGGTCATTTTGGAGGAAGACATGAAAGAGATAAAAATGTGAAACTACTCTCGGTGCACATGAAAGGAAAAAATAAATAAATAAACAGGCTGGACATTAATTCACAGCATTGCTGAAAACTTGCATGGTTTCTGAAATCAATGAACAGAATATACATAAAATCAATATGCTACTCCCGTTCAGCTAGTCAGTTTGAACAAAAATCTTACTGCTTACCTGTCCACGACTGCACCGTTCTTAAAGACTTTGGTGAAGGTTGGCTGTCTAAGGCTGTCTTGAAAATTTGTTTTTTTTTTTGTTTTTTTTTTTTATTTATAGCCAGTATTGATAACTATTTTCATATTGTGGCTGAAAACAAACAAACAGACCAAAACTAATAGTTGTATAACCTAATACTTTTACTAAAACAAACAGTTTTATACAGAAAATACAGGTATCGTTAGATTATGATGTACAGTATAAAAGATGGATATACATTGAATTCTAAGATTTGAGGATTACATTTAACAGTAATAATTGATTAGTAATAAGTAATCAGAAAAAAGGAGAAATGAGCATGCACAATTAAATATTTAATACATTGTTTAATATATAATTTAACAAATATTTAATATATTTCATGACAGATACCATTTAACAGTAATAATAACAATAATAATAATAATAATAATAATAATAATAATAATAATAATAATAATAATAATAATAATGTGCATCCCACTAGTTTTACTGGTACCTTCTTAAAAATAATTTTGTTTTTTTCCAAATCCAATTGTGGGTACATCTCATTTCCGTCAAGTATATTTTTAATATATTTTCATCAATATAAGGCCCCGATGCTTAATTTTCTAGCAAACAATTCTATTTTTCCCAAACACAATACTATATGTTGAAAAAGCCATATCGGCCATAAGCCATATCTATCTCTAGGATGGATAGATAACAAATAACTTTAAAAAAGTAACTAATTGAATTTAACATGAAATTTTGAAGCAGAAAGATACTATTAAAGATACTATTAAAAATACTACCTTTAAAGTGTATTTTGAACATAGGTTTGTTAATTAATTCTACTGTACAAAAAGTTTATTCAATTGTACCAGTTTTGTTTGCATTTTCATTTTAAAAGGAAATGATTTTCGGGATTCAAATGATACTTGATCTGAGTGTAAGGTTTCACTCCAGTATGTAGACTATATGCAACATTGGCCATAGGGTGGAAAATGTGCCGACATGGCTTTCTTCTTGCCTATTATTGCAGATTTGTGGTCGGTCGCCTCTTAACACAACCCAGCAAATCAAGTCTGACTAATGACAGTCTACTCCAGAGAGCTCTGAAATAATTACAGCCCTGCATTCATAACACGGAGGCCTGACCAAAATACCAACCAGAGACTCCATTCATCAGACATCAAATATTTATCAGAATATAAATTCAGTCGAAATTAGGGTTTGGAGCTGGACGGAGGCCTTGCTGAATCCTATATTTAGTCAAATGTGGACAGACCGAACCAGACAGAAAAAAACATGCTGCTCTAAATGGACTCTTAATGTGCATGTGGCATAAATCAGGTATGCTGGCGTTTTGGCATCTTCACAGGAATGTGGCATAAATCAGGTACGCTGGAGTTCAGCATCGCCATAAGAAACGGCGAATGACTAAGGAAAATTAGGCAAAGTAACACATGGACAGGAATAGAAACATACCATAGAGGCAAACAAAGACAATAAACCTTAACCCCAGATGGTACCAACTCTTCTTCACACAAACAGGAAGTTAAAAAAAAAAAAAAAACACCACAGGCAAGGACAGACGGATGACAATGAGGAAGGAAGGGAAAACGCCGTTCCTTGAACTTCTCATTCATTCATCATGGTTTCCACATATTAACATACTAAGCTTTTTTTTTTAACATGGATAATAATAAGAAATGTTTCTTAAGCACCAAATCAGCATACGTGACCCTGGACCACAAAACAAGTTTTAAGGGTTGATTTTGATTAATAAACTGAATAAACAAGCTTTCCATTGATAGGAATTCAATTTTCCATTAGGATATGGCAATATTTGCCCTATATACAACTATCTGAACATTTAGAATCGGAGGGTGCAAAAAAAATAAATAAATAATAATAATAACATAAAATAAAATTATTGAGAAAATCACCTCTTAAAGTTATCCAAATTACTAATCAAAAATTAAGTTCTGATATATTTACGGTAGGAAATTTACAAAATATCTTCATGGAACATGATCTTTACTTAATATCCTAATGATTTTTGGCATAAAAGCAAAATCGATCATTTTGACCCATACAATGTATTTTTGTCTTTTAAGACTGGTTTTGTGGTCCAGGGTCAAATATTACACTTAAGACTAGATTAACAGCTGTTGAAAATGTAAAAATATATTTAAATAGAAAGTTATTTTAAAGTGTAATGATGTTTTACGCTGTTTTTACTGTATTTTTGATCAAATAACTACTTTGTTGAGCTTAAGACACTCAAAAAGTCTTCAGTTTCCAAGTTGAAATTTATGGCTTTAAAAATAGAATTTAAACCTGAAGAGAAACTATTTTAGTTTTTGTCAGGGAAAAAAAAATGAAACAAAGAAATGACAAAAAGGAAGAAATATTTCAGATTTTGAACTATTTCTAGGTCACTAATTTTACTTTAATGGTTACGTATAACTTGCAAGAGTAAAAATATTACAAATCAAAATTACACTGAACAAGCACAACTTTTAAACAGTACCGTATACAGTATACAAACCGAGAACAGATTGAGTGATGACTAATATAAAGCAGACTCTTAAAGAGAAGGGAAATGTTTGACAAGTGTATTTGTCCCTAAATCAAAACATGCAAAACCACAGATGGACGACAACATCTTGGAGTTATTACCCAGATAAAATCAATCATCCCTAACCTACAGCAACTTTAACTCTTACATGACTCAGCATCAGCATCCTTTTGTAATTTAGCCTCACTTTTATCTTTCACTCACAAATTTTAAACATTTCCTATATCCTAATTCTCTTCCTGATGGCAGAACTCCAGCTCCTCCAGGAGGCTGCTGACTCCAGAGCTCAGTCAGTGTAGCCTGTACCTATCATGTTTACCTGACATGCAGGCCATGGTGTATCTATCAGATTAGCCTGAAATGCAGATGCTGACTGATCACCGCCGGAACTTCTTAAGCGTTTCAAAGAATGTTGTCCATGATTAGCTCACTCATCTGAAAGTGTGGCCAGCTGTGTTTCTGGTAATGAGATTAGGCCTTGTGTTACTGGAATTCAAACCTACAATCTCAGAGCAGATCATTATCAAGCAATACGCTGCATCTTTGCAGGCTAATCATACAGTTTAGAAGACAGCAGTTTTTAATTAGCTAACGTTTCTCAAAAATCAACTTGAATGACAAATCTAATTTGACTGGCCTATTTTTATGGTTAAAGATTTGGGAAGATGACCAAAGCGTTTCAAGTTTGTTATAAATTTAAAAGGAAGTCATTAATGTTTGGAATAAAGGAGAGTAAATAACAGAGTTTTTCATTTTTTGGGTTTGCAATAATTGAAAAAGCATAAACTCAGCAAAGTTGCTTGCCAAAATTAATTAATTTAAATTTAAATTTAAATTTAAAAGCTGTTTTAGGCATTTAATAATTAGACATACTAAAAACAATATCAATATACAACATAAGGTGAGAAAAAAAAAAAAAACATTTTTATAGGGCCCTAAACATGTAATTTTTGTTAAACTTTTAATAAAATGATGTTAAATTATATACGTTTCATGTTTTTAATTAATTAGACATACTTTTTGATAAATAAAATGTAATTTAACCATTAAAAAGGAGTCCAGAAAAATTAAAATGGACAAAAACGGAATCCAGAAAAATTAAAACAGAAAAAATTAAATTTAGGAAATTAAATAAAACTGATTTCATAGGGTTCTAAAACTCTTTTGAACACTACAAACTCATGCAAAAAACACGTGTCTTGTTGCTAGAAGACCCATTACATATGAAAACAATATATGTTGTAAAATCGGCTCAGAATAAAATAGAATAGAATAGAATAGAATAGAATAGAATAGAATAGAATAGAATAGAATCTGGGCAAAAGATTTTTCAGGGCAAACAAAAAATCTGAGCAAAAGTTTATGTAGTGTATTCCAGGCTTTAGTAACTAACCACGGTAATTTTTACTTTTTCAAACCTCAATCAAGAATAAGGACAAAAAGTTTCTGTTCAGGTTCCATTCTTACAAGTAGCAGACAACCAAACTACAGAAGTGGTTACATGTTGACCTGGTTATAGGTTTCAGTCCCAGAAAAATCTCAAAAATCAACAGCAAATCATATTTTTTATGGTTAAAGATTTGGGAAGATGACCAAAGGGTTATAATTTTGCAGTATATTCAAAAGGAAGTCATTAATGTTTGAAATAAAGGAGAGTATTTTTGGGTTTGCAATAATTGAAAAAAACAAACTCAGGAAAGTTGCAAGCCAAAATTACTCAACTCAAATTCACAATTAAAATCTGGTTGCAAGTGTGTTTTTAACAGGTGATTAGACAATAGTCTTGTGTCTATATAAACAATCTGACTCTGCTAAATTACAAGAGGAGCCCCTGCTGAGTAAGGAGAAACTGGACACCAGAGCAGCTGAGATAACACAGAGAAGCCTTCAGGAACATGTGCGCACACACACACACACAACTGGCCCCAAATCATTAACCTTACACTGACACACACAATGCAGATGGATCAACTTTCTAAACGCCATTCTGCTCCTACAGACTTATACCTGAGGACAGTAAAAACTCACACACGCATTGTAAACTCAATATCTCATGCTGTAGTCATGCTGTATCACTCTGCACTGTAACCCAGCATTAAACAGGCCTCTGTTTTTAAAGCTAAATCCTTTGTGATCCGACCTCAGTTCAAAGGCAGGAGAATACTTCAATCTGACATTCCAAATGAAAAAGGATCAATCCATGAAAGCAGAAATCCCCACCAAAGTATGTTTCTTAAGGATTAAATAGTTCAAATCCACATAAAAGGAGAGAGAAAAAAAAAAAAAAAAAAAAAAAAAAAAACGAGACCGAAGACTGAAGCAGAAAAAGACAATAAAACAGTAGAATGTGCTTATTGATAAACTGATTTTACAATGTTTTGGCCCTTAAATGTGTATATAAAGAGTGTATGTGATATCTAAAGTTGAGATCCTGGGGCTGTATTACTAAATTACTATTACTACTACTGTATTACTATTATTAAACATCCTAACTTAGAATCTTCTCCTGTCTGCTTAAGGCTGGAATGCACTACATGACTTTCAAAATCTGAACAGATCTTAAAAAAAAAAAACTAGGCATTATACACTTTCAGACTTTGTAACAGTTACAAAGAAAAATCTGGGAATTACACACCAAATAATTGAGGATTACACACTACCAGACTTTTTAGGCTTTTTAAGGGTCCTGTGATTCTGTGATGCGGAAAACACGGACAGAATTGCAGAATCCAGTCATAAAAACGGAATTTACAGTTTAATGTCACGGAATTTATCAAAGTTTGGATGAATTATTCAAAAGCAGGTCATTACATTTAAATCAACTCACGATTTGGACTAGTATCTCTAAATATTAAGCTGCAAAAAGATCATTTAAATATAAATCCTACATGTTCTGCCTGTCTCCCGGTCTGAATGAATGAAAGAATGAACAAATGAATGAATGGCACAGAGGCGCGGTTTCATTTACTACACACATACTGAAGAGCGCAGTGATTTCAGCGTCTGTCATCTCACTAAATGAGGACATAAATACATAAACAACATCTCCAGAACTGCTCTAAGAGTTACTTCATGAACATTGTACCGTTAATTTGAGTAAAAATAGTGTCATATCATATACACACAGACATTTTAAGGAATTCACAGCAACCTGTCAAATAAAAGTCTGGTTTAACTTAAAGACATTGTGCCAGACATAGGCCTATATTATTATTATTTTGTACAATGTACGTGATACTACAACTACTGCTGAAAAAAAAATAACACATTATTTTTTAAAGAAATAATCACACAATATTTCTTCCTTGTTTTAATTTTAATAGTAAATCCCCTTTATTTGCCCAAAAATATTTTTTTTATTAATTAAAAACTTTTAATAAATTGTTTAAAATTGTATAAGTTTCATGATTTTAATTAATTAGATTAATAAAATGTAATTTCACCTTTAAAAAGGAGCCCAGAAAAATTAAAATGGACAAAAAAAGAATTTAGGAAAAAATGAAAACGGAATTAAAGAAAAAATAAAATGGATTTCATAGGGCCCTAAGGATGTTCTGAACACTACAAACACATGCTAGAAGACCCATCACAAATGACAACAATACATGTTGAAAATTGGCTCAAAATATAAAATAAAATAAAATAAAATAAAATCTTGGCAAAAAATCTGTGCAAAAGACTTTTTAGGGCAAACATCTGAGCAAAAGTCATGTAGTGTATTCCAGGCTTTAGTAACTAACCATGGTAATTTTACTCTGAAAAGTGAATCCCAAAATGCATTGCAACAAACAGTGTAAATTTTCAGTTAAAAACTCTGATTCCATGGGGAGTCAAGGGAAATGTCAATTCTAAATGTCATTCAATAGCACAGAGTATCAAAAAAAGATGTCAGTTTAATTAAAAATTGACTCTTTTATTCATTATTCATGTGTGCTACATATTTTTATGCTTTGTGTCAACTGCTTAGCAACATGCAAATGTCAAACTCTGTTGTAATCAATTGTGAGTCGATTGTTCTGTGTGCCATTTCTGTAGCTGCACATGTACAGCATTCCAAATCAGTCATTTATGAGCTTCCAAATCATTTAGGCTCCTGTATGAAGCTGAATAGACAGCAAGACAGCTCACTGAGTTTTTGAATAACAAAAAAGCATATATCCACAAATGCTAAATGCTATTATTATTTGCTAGTCACGCGTGTCTCTTATCTCTCACTACATTTTACAGTTCTTCTCCATTGCTCTAAAATCGATCAATTAAATATCCTAAACCACAACACCATTTTGAAATAAAACCTCTCTCAAAACATTAAACATTCCTGTGATTCACAGAAGCTGCAAATCTCTCTGTTTTTTCCTTTTATTTCCAAAACTCTACATGTTTTACATCATGCGCTCAAAGTGCAAAATTTCTCATGTCAGTCAGAACCTTGGGACAAATTTATTGTCTTGGGATCCAAACAATGAAAAAAAGTGCTTAAATTAGTGGAAGGGTACAAGGACAAAAATATGGAGAAGGAAGAGGAGGGGGCACGAAAGAGAAATGTTTGTTTCTGCAGAGATATGTCCTACTGTAGCTGACCATGTCCTTTTCTATAGCAGGCTGAAAGGTACATGATAGACATCAATACAAGCAGATAAATATTCCTCACAATGGTAAATCGTTTTTGAGAACATTAGGCACACAGTGGCTTTTCAATACTTCATAAGCACTAAATCAGCATATTGGAAAGATTTCTAATGGTTTCGATCAAATACATTTGTACTTTTAATCAAATAAATGCAGAAATGAGACTCCTTTCAAAAATGTTATAAAAAAAAAAAAAAAAAAATGTACTTTAGTACATTGCACAGTTAACAAAATATAAAGAGCTGCTCTGAAACCTCATGAAGTGCTGGAAGAATACATGGTTATATTGTTTTTGATACTGTACATATGACAATATACTATGGAAGCCCATTTCCACCACTGAATAAAGACAGGGTTTCTGCAGGTTTTATGAGGGTAAATTTAAGACTTTTTAAAAACATTTTTAAGACCAACAAAAGAAAACGTAAGGAAAACAAATAAAAAAAAAACAATACAGCAATATGTTCCAGTATAGTTTAAGTTTTACTTTCAATTTCAAATTTGCAGTAATTCAGCATCTAGCAATTGTTTGTTTTTAGTTTGTGTTTTTCCTCTTTTCCTCGCTTTCTTTCGGTAAAAGCGCTGTGTACATTTTACTTTCACTTTCAAATTAGCGGCAAATCGGCATCAAGCTGTTGTTTGTTTTTAGTTTATTTAAGTCTTCCCTCTTTTCTTCACTTTTCTTCAGTTTTAAGTAGGGTTGCGTATCGAAAATCAATTCCGATTCCAGAATCGTACACTTAAGGTCAGGAATTGGATACTTCTTGTGAAATTAAAATTTCGATTCCACCTATCGATTCCTATATATCTTTTTTTTTCCATCTGTGAGGATCCGACCTAGGGATCTGCCAGGACCTTGCACGCTAATCTAAGCGTACAGCGTTCCAAAGAATGGCTACACTTGCGATCAGAAGTCGAAAAAGCAAAGTATAATATTTGTGATAAGCTAAACATGTTGCAATAGAGGTGTCACCACCAATATGACAAAGCATTTTAAATTTAACAGATCATTAAAGTCTGTTAAACTTTTTTGATGTTTCTATCTCACAATTCTAACTTTTTAGCTCGCAATTCAGTTGTTTTCATTCTGACATTCTGACTTATTCTAACATTTTCTGAGAATTGTGATATATAAATTGCGAGCTATAATGTCCAATTCTGAGGGGGGAAAAAGACTCTTATTTTCTCAGAACTGCGAGCTTTATTTTAATGAATATTTGTATATTTATATTGACAATTCACAACTTGCAATTGCATGTTATAAAGTAAGAACTGCAAGGTAAACTTGTAATTGTGAGTTTAAAAAAAAAGGCAGAATTGCAGGTTTATATCTTGCTATTCTGACTGTTTACCTTGGAATTGCCAGTTTATATCTCACAATTCTGAGAAAAGTCAGAATTGATATATTTTTTTCATTAAGTGGTGGAAATGGGCTTCCATAATATGCAACAACAAATTTGAAGGCAAAGATTAGTTTAGATGAAAGATGAATTAGTTTGATTTTGTCAGTTTGTAAAATTAAGATTTCTTTCTTCTGCTAAACAGTGGCTTGAATGAAATGTGTCTTTAGAGAAAAAATATACAATTACATGTATGCGGCTTTCTGAAATCTAGCTTCCTCAAAAACAAATGACAACTTTGACTGAATAAAATGGTCATATTTGGCAGCAGAAAGGTTTCTCATGATCTCACTCCTTCTGTATCTGCTGCTCTTTATTACTTTTGCAACTGAGAACAGAGCTTCCAGGCAGATGATCCATCACAAAAAGTGGCACTGTGGAGCGTAAGAGTGGCGTCTGATCTGTCATGTGTGCTGAAAAACTCTCTCTATCCCCCTGCAGCTAACATAAGGTGTCGTAAATACTTCATGAGCAATATGTCTCTTTAGAGGACACACAAGTGTTGTCTCTAACCGACAGAGACTTCATCGGCTGTCAGTATGAAAACCACAGGGAGTTCACCGATGTTAGTAGAGCAGATTTGCACATCAGAGAATGAACAAAGTGACAATCAACTACATTCAAGAGAGGAGGATATACAAGGGAAATTATTTATTGGCAGTCTCCTGACTTTAAAATAAAATAAAAAAATTAAAAAAAAAAGACACTGAGTGAAATTAGCAGATGAAAAGTTTCTTGTATGTGGGTCAGGTAGTGTTTGTTTGGCTGCTCTCAAACTTGTCTTGACATACTTAAGTGAGTGAGTGGAGCTGAGATGAATGAGGTTAATTGGAACACGGCTCCATTGAGAGGCTCCGTTGGGAGAGAGGTATCGGGCCAGCGATGGTGCTGAATTCAGCAAGAAGCCCGAGCGGATACAAGGGCGATCTTGTGGAACTGGGTGTCATGGCAACGTGACATCATTAATTAAGTAACAGCTCTTATTTGTCGCAGTGGTTGACGTTTCAAGAAAGTGACGCAAGTGTAAAAGCATAGAGACTCTCAAAGGAGTACTCAAACAAAATTAAAAATTCAGTTATTTACTCACTCTCATGTCATTCCATAACTCATATGAGTTTTGTGGAACACAAATTTAATTTCATCCTGACCCGACTGAGAAGGTTCAATTGCCCTCAGAAGGTTCAAACACTCACTGATGCTTCAGAAGGAAAAAATGACACATTAGGAGCCAGGGGTGTAAACTTTTGAATGCAATGAGGATGTGTACATTTTTCTTATTTTGCCTAAATTTCATATTTTTTTTTCATTTAGTCCAGCCCTTCAGAAGCTACAGAAGATACTTACATGTTTCCCAGAATAAAAATTTTGTTAAATTTACCCTGATCTTCAAATTCAAAATGTTTTCAACCCCCCCCCCGGCTCTTAATGCATCATTTTTTTCTTGAGCGTTTGAATCTTCTGTAAGATCTTCTGTGAGTCCCTCAGTTGTCCTCATTGTGAAAAGACGGATCTCGAAATCATACAGTCATTGTTGGAAAGATTTCAAATACACAAAAATGCACAAAAAAGGACTTTTCTGAAGAACAGTGGGTAGTTTAACTGTTCAGGACAAACAAGGGACTCAACTAGGGAAAATCACTAAACAAAAAAAAAAAAAACGGCTGTGGATCATTCAAGTAACAACACAGTATTAAGAATCAAGCGTATGTAAACTTTTGAATTGGGTCATTTTTATAAACTCAACTATTTTCTCTTGTGGACTATATGTAAACGTCTTTTATGTGAAATATCTTGTTCAGGTCAGTACTAAATAAATAACATGCATTTTATATGATCCATCTTTTTTTGGTCAAATAATTAACATTATAATTAATTAACAATTGACCTTTCTGGGTCATGAACGTGTCAGTTGCATTGTTGTCTATGCAGGATCAGAAAGGTCACAGATTTCAAAAAAATAATAGGTTAACAGATTCGGAACATTTTTGGGTGAACTATCCCTTTAAGAAAAGCTAAATTTGTGATTCCTGACATCTGATTTTGGAAAGAATAACTTTCTTGAGAGAACTCTATTCAGTGAATCACTTGATCCAGTTCATGAAATCAATCTTAAAGGAACACTCCACTTTTTTTGAAAATAGGCTCATTGTCCAACTCCCCTAGAGTTAAACAATTGAGTTTTAGCCAGTGTTGCGGAAAGTTACTTTTAAAAGTAATGCATTACAATTTTGCATTACTCCCTGAAAAAGTAACTAATTACGTTAGTTACTTTTTATGGAAAGTAATGTGTTACATTACTTTTGCGTTACTTTTTAAATCTGGGCAGGGCTTGGTTCTTTGTTTTTAATATAAAACAATTCTAATGTAAAAGCCCTTTTACACCAAAAGTAAAACGAATTCACCTCAGGCTGAAATAAAAGTACATTTATGCAGGAGATCACTCTTCAGCTATAAAAAAAAAAAAAAGTGAAGCACAAATGTTAGTTTATCTAAAGTATTTTTTGCCTATTAGTATGGTTGAATTGCATCATCGAAGGTCAGCAGCAAAGACACTGGTTAGTAAAATGGGGTTAAATACATAAAGGATATTTGTTTTAACATATTTAATTATTGTTTTTATTCATTTTGAGGAATACTGAAACTGTTTTTTGTGAGTGAGATGAATTAATGCATGTTCACATTTAGTCTAAAATACAGTAACATCATGTTTACTCCCAATTTCCCGACAGGAGATTGTCAATCAATAAATAGGGAAAAAACTAACTGGCGTTACTTATTTGAAAAAGTAACTCAGATATTTTCTTTGAAATTTGAAAGTAATGCGTTACTTTACTAGTTACTTGAAAAAAGTAATATTATTACGCAACTCGCATTACTTGTACTGTGTTACCCCCAGCAATGGTTTTAGCTATGCTAAAAGTGCTACCGCCAGACCCGGAGATCGGCTGAATGGATTCGAAAACAGTAAAACTCAACTTTTTAACTCTAGGGGAGTTGGAAAATGAGCCTATTTTTTAAAAAAGTGGAGTGTTTCTTTAAATGATTCATTCATGAACCTGACTCTTCCTCACAACAGCCCACTAGAAAAGTAGATTTTCAGTGAAAAAATTCTGGTCTGTTTGTCACACAGATATCATATGACTTCTGAAGACATCGGATATTACTAGTCTAGCGTACTAGTCATATGAGCTACACGTATGGTATTTTTAATGATGCTTTTTGAGAACTCTAATCTGCATTCATTATTTAAAATTCCTTCTTTTGTGTTCCATAGAAAAAAAACGTATAGGGTTAGAAGAACACGAGTCTGGGTAAATGACTATTTTTATTTTTAGGTGACTACTATTCTATAAAAGCTGTGAGATCCTAACATTTATTACGATAAATTATCATTTCAGATCATTTTCATTGACAAGCCACAGCCTGAGCTGGAACAAGAGAAAAAAAAAAATAAAATAAAAAATACTAAATCTCATTTGGCCAATCCCAGCCACAGCTCTGTAAATCTCTTTTGGAGGCCATAAGCCAATTATGCAATTAAATTAAGCGTACACACAACAGCCAACAGCAAAGTACAGTTCAATGGGTTTCAGCAACAGTTTATTAATATCATATTCCTTCCTTCTGGGCACAAGGAAGCTCACCTGCATCTTTTTTGCCAGTTCTTCCTCCTCCCTCGCGCCCTTTCTTCAGCACTCCCTTAAACATGGTACAGTCCCCACTTTTACCGCAGTCCCTGCAGACACACAAATTTATCGAAGAGAAGCACATTTAGAAACACAATGTATGATAACTACTGTTAGCAACTGTTAAAAGAAAAAGATCAGGTCAACAATACCACAATGCTTTGGACGAGTAATTTAAACAGGTCAACCAACAACTTGACAACACAATGGAAAACAAAACTCCCTATTCATTTTATGTATGTGTGTGTTGCCACCTCGTGACGGGAGGAATTGCTTGATGAAATTCCCACATTCCACATCTAATTAACGCTCCGCTGCCTGGTCTTAGGCATATAAACAAATAAATAAAGAAACAGTGTGTGCCAGCAGTACCCACACACTGTAAACTGCTGCACGCCACTCACATAATCCATTAAATGTGAAATAAAAATACATTTAACAGCTTAAACTGAAGAAAAACTGAAAGACCTTAGTAGGCAAGAAAAGGCCAGTTGCTATAAACCACTCAAAATAAGACGGAAACTAGTGTGCCACTGTCCTTCATGAGTCCATTCCATGTGTCCACACAGCAGCTGTCCACACTGACACGTCTTTCAGACAATAGCAGGAAATACCAGCCCGTCTAGCAAACCTCCACTTCGTACTAAAATAGCAGAATGGATCTGTCTGCTTATCTGGTATCCAGGCCTGCAGGCTGGTCTCACAGTGACAGGCAGGTCAGAGGTGGATAGTTGCTAATTAGGAGACTCAAGAAGAGTGTCCATTCCAGGGTTCTGCTGGAATCCAGCTGTACACGTTTAACTGTCCCATTACAACTAAACGACTGCATTCAGAAATCAAGGCATTTCACACTACACTGAACATCCAAAAGTAGCATCTAAATGGAAGTACTGACAGATCTTTTCCATACTGTGATGCACATCCAAGTGAAACAGATTATCGAAAAAATATATGGCAGGGACTTGGTTGTGTGCATTCGTGTTCATTGGATTTTTATATGTGAGCGTTGTGCTCAAAATTAGAGGCGGATGAATGTGAGCTTGCAGGGGTGAGGTTTAAGTGGACTAAATGACTGGAGAAGATCTGCATGTGTTACCACGAAGTCTGTCATTTTCACCAGAATGCCCAGTTATGACATATAGTATACACATGGATGATCCTTTCCTTGAAACATTCCTAAATTGAAACGGATGAACGTTCATTTCATGAAGACATTAAACGAGAACTCCACTTCCAGAACAACAATTCACAAATAATTTACTCACCCCCTTGTCATCCAAGATGTTCGTGTCTTTCTGTCTTTAGTCGTGAAGAAATTATGGTTTTTGAGGAAAGCATTTCAGGATTTTTCTCCTTATAATGGACTTCATTGGTGCCCCGATTTTGAACTTCCAAAATGTAGTTTAAATGCAGCTTCAAAGGGCTCTAAACGATCTCAGCCGAGGAAGAAGGGTCTTATCTAGCAAAACGATCTGTCATTTTGTTCAGAAAATAAAAATTTGTATACTTTTTAAGCACAAAAGCTTGTGTAGCACAGGCTCTGGGATGAGCATTCACGACACTACGTACTATTGAATCATGCTGAAAGGTCACGCGGAACATAGGCGGAACTACAGACCCAGTGTTTACAAAGCGAACGCGCAAAGACTAAGAAAGTGCAAGTAAGTCAAACACTGTTTACAAAAAAAAAGGTACAACAATGTCGGACGATTCTGAAGTTGTAGGAGTTTTTCACCATTCTCTACCTTTTTGAGCCGGAGTACACAGACGTGTTCACTTAGACATGATTCGTAGTAGTGATGGGAAGTTCGGATCATTTTACCGACTAACACATCTACCGCTTACACAAAGGTTAATCACACTACAAACAAGACAAAATTATAATGCTATAAGAAACAGAAAAGATTAATTCATTGTTTACTTGGGTCTTTAGTCTATGATCAGCTCACCTCACCTCTTATCTGACAAGTTTTCGGGTTTGCGTCGTTCGTTCATCACGTGACAGCCCCATAAGATGAACGAACGACTCGAAAAACCCAAAGACTCAAAACAGGTGAACTAATTCCAGTACAGAACCTAATAGGATGTCACTCCTCAAGACGACTCATTCTTCCCAAGTCACATTAAAGATTCGTTCAAAATGAAAGAATCGTTCAAGAACGACCCATTACTAATTCGTAGCATCATGGACGTGCATCCCAGAGCCTGTGCTACATGAGCTTTTGTGCTTAAAAAGTTTACAAATTTTTGTTTTTCGAAAAAAAAAAAAAATGACAGATCGTTTCACTAGATAAGACCCTTCTTCTTTGACTGGGATCGTTTAGAGCCCTTTGAAGGTGCATTTAAACTACATTTTGGAAATTCAAAATCAGGGCACCAATGAAGTCCTTTATATGGAGAAAAATCCTGAAATGTTTTCCTCAAAAACCATAATTATTTCACGACTGAAGACAGAAAGACATGAACATCTTGGATGACAAGGGGGTGAGTAAATTATTTGTAAATTGTTGTTCTGGAAGTGGACTTCTCCTTTAAGCAATCTTTCACACTTGCAACTGTGAAACAGAATAGATTTTATGGTGGTTATAACACTTTCTTAAGAGCATGTAATCACACCAAATCACAGTGAAAGAGCTATAGAGTGCGAAACAAAACAGTTCTAGAATCTTACTCTTTGTTTTCTGTGATGTTCCAAGGAAAGGATTGTTTAGGCAGAAAAGCAGGAAAAAGGAAATAAAGTAGCTGTAGGCAGCATGCAATATATTTTGTGGTCAAATGACTTGGGAGTTATTAAGAAATGGTTCTGATTGTTGGTTTGGGCTTAAAAACTGTCACCATCAGCTCTTTTATACAGCGCAACCAACTTTGCTGAAACTTTCCCTCAGCCACAGGACTGCTGGCCACAACCAACCAGAAGCAATCAAATAAAAAAACAACAAATGAGAGGATATTAAACCACATAAGGGTAAATTATGAAATTATTAATTTAAAAGCACATTACATCCTATAAATGACGCATCACAGTTGTGCACTTACTATTATTTGTTACCGTTTTGGAGACAAAATCTTGGATTGATTAGCTTGTGTTCTGTTAAATGTTAAAATTAATTGTCGCCAAGCCTAAAAAGCACCACTCTAAGGAACTGGTTCAATGCATTCAATACTAATTGCCTGGATTTAAAAGGAGCCACATCCTGTCGCTCAGAGACGTGGGTTTAGAAACACAAGCCTAAATGACATCATGAAAAACACATCACAGACATTGTGCCCATCTCATTTTCTCATCAGCCATCATTTCCTCTCCTATACACAGGCACATGCAAAATGGAGTTCACATCGCCTGGCTTGTCAAGCCACATACTGTACAGATTTGCAGACACACTGATGTCACAGAAGTGATGTCACATAACTCACTCCATCTGGATAGTGCTGGATATAGGGGAAAACGGGCCTTACGCCTTACCAAGACAAAGCACATACAAGCATAACACTATAAAATAGAGTTAAATTCACTAAGAAATATTCATATCCTCTTAAGTCTGTCCCCCCCCCCAGTACTACAAAAAGGATTATTCCAAAAACCGTCTAATTTTGTACGAATGATAGCATAGATCTTGCATATCACAAGTGATATCAATAATGGTTGTTCTACTTTTAAAGTCGCTGATTTCTGTTTGAGAAGCTAAAAAGGACCAGACCAAATCATCCGTGCGCCTGACTGAAAATCAAATTACAGACTCCAGAAAAGTGCATTAGAGCTTCACCGTGGTGTGTTTGCCAGAGTTGGAACCAAGCAACTGGAAAGCTCTGGTCTGACCACCGCTGGCCCTCCACCGTGAATAACGTTTTAAGTTGTACTTTCTAGTAATAGCAGGTTTCTGTGGGCCACGACTGCAGCCCAAATGTGAGTTTAATTGGATGAAAGCTGAGATTTATCAGAGGGTGGAGGGAAAATAGAGAATGACAAGAAATAAGGTGGCGACTGGGGTGGATACTGAGGGATGAAAGCAAAACATGACTAAAAAAAGTATAGAAACCAGAAAAAAACATGCACTCATATTGCTATAGTGCTACAGTATATGAAATAATATAAAATAGCTGAATGAGTCTTTTCCATTCAAATGACACATTCAGAAATACAATCGTAGTGCAAATGAACGACTCGTCTTTGGGGGTTCAGAATTGGCGGTGCTCGTTCAGTGAGCGGGAAATGAGGACATCTTTTTCTAAATAGGTTTTATGGCTGAAACCTAAGGGAAAATGGCCTTGTTTCCTTTTATGGACAATCTGGCCTAAATCTCCTCCCCACTTTACCATTTGAATAAGACATATGACACATGGGGGGTCTTATACAAATGTGCAGCCCTCACATCAAAAGCTGTCAAGCTTTTCAGGCCTAACACGAGCAGATTTTTAGACACAAGGTTACTGGTTTTGTAAGCAGTTATGCAAGAACTAGTTTCTGTGGTCTTTCAGAAAAAGAGTTCTAGCACACACTTGTAAGATTCATTCATTATTTACTCACCAAGAGGTGTCCAGGTCATAATTTACCCCAAAATCAAAAATAAATAATTAAAATTAAAAATTACACTGCCGTTTAAAAGTTTGGAATTGTAATAAGACTTGTAATGTTTTTTAAAGTCTCTTATGCTCATCAAGGCTGCATTTATTTGATCAAAAATACAGAAAAAAAGCAGTAATATTGCAAAATGTTATTACAATATAAAATAATGCTTTCTATTTTAAAATGCTTGAAAATATAATTTATTCCTGTGATGCAAAGTTGAATATGCATCAGCCATTATTGCAGTCTTCAATGTCACATGATCCTTTAGAAATCATTCTAATATGCTGATTTATTATTAGAATTATCAATGTTGGAAACATTTTTTGGAACCTGTAATGCTTTTTTCTAGGGATGGGTATTGTTAAGGTTTTAACGGTATTATTACTTCTACTGATACCACTTATTGATTCGGTACTTTAACGGTACTCTTTATATATATATAAAATATGATTATAATATTAAATCAGCTATTATTGGATAAATAGCAGCGGATATTAGATATATATTTTAAGATTTATATCATCAGTGTGCACCAATTTGAAGATGCAACAATAGCTTATGGCAAATATTTAACACTTTAAGAATGCTTTTCCTTTAAAAGTCCACATCAAATACATTTGTTATTAGTGCCTTTTTTTGTTTTGTTTTAATATTAAATTACACTTTAGGTTATTTATCCCAAAAGTCACACTGAAAAATAAATAAATAAATAAATAAATAAATAAATATATATAATTATTTTTAATCTAAATTCAGTATATTTTATATATTATGGTTGTTTTTTTCTTAGTCCCTTAAATCTATTTATGAAAAAAAAAAAAAAAAAAAAAAAAAATTTAAACTGAAACTTTTTTTATTAAATAATTGCAAAGACAATACCAGAGGTATTACTGTAATTGCATAGAAGAAATATGCTTAATTGCCCTAAAAATGGACAAGGTAAATCATTAAAAGGGTCTTAATAAATAATTGCATACATTCTCTTTATGTGAAATATGATTTCTTGATTGAATATGCGTGGGGTAAAATGTGACCTGAACATTTCTTAAAAGATTTTGCCAAATTCATCTGGAAACGTTCAAAATAATGTACAAGAAGAGTGGCAATGTGACTGTGGGAGAGGTGTGAATGTAACACACATGATGAGACAAACTATTCCTGAACCACCATGACATCTGTTTTTTCCACTCTACCAAACATGACATCATGGTGCATCACCCTGATGAAATGTCGGAGACCAATGACTACCCTAAACTTATAGTGTAGATCTGATGATCTGCAACCGATTCTCTGGTCATTTTGACATCTGAAGTGCATTAAACACTGTGAGGCATTTTTTCCTATTTCAGATCCCACTTCAATACAGCCACAAACCAAAATTAAATCTTGCCATCCACATACTGTGTTGATGAAAAAGAGAAGAATGTTCAAAAGTGTCTCTTTGAATCTTTCTGGATGGCAGTGAGTGTAACAATCCACACTTCGTTTCACTAACCTATAGACACCCTGTGGACATTAACCAGCCCACCCTTTCACTCCAGCTCTTTTCAGGTCAAACATTAGCTCATTCTCTCCCGCTGAGCTAAACACAGCCAATTAAACCATTAGTCTGCCATAAAAATGCTAGAGTGACTCAAGGAACAGCAGGACCGTGCAAGCCTGTACTTTCATTAATGAGTAAACATGGGAAATGCTCTAGAGGTGTTGACAGGGAGATAGAAAGCTAGTGTTCACGACGTCCAAACAAATACTATATCACAGAGAGCATGTATCACTCACTGCATTGCTTCTAGAACTCACAGAGGGAATAATTACGTTGATTAAATTAGGACTTTATGATTTTTCCAGTCAGAACTACTTCTGTGGCACTCTCTCTTCAGCTGCCAGAATTCTCTGTATGAAAACAGCATCCCTTTTTGTTGTACTATAACTTTGCAAGGCACAGGCTTCTGAGGAGCTGTAAAAGCTGTAGATGTTCACCACAGTTCAGCAAAGATGTGCTTATTTCACAATTTTACCATTATAGTCATTTTAAACATAACAAACAAGAATCATAAAGTTCATACAAAATTCACAATGTGCAAATCAAGCTATTTTTGATTATAGGACATTATAGAGTGCATTAGTGTCCGTCCACTTTTTCAGTGGAATAATTATTTTTACTAACCTTTGTTAAAAGGATAGTTCACCCAAAAATGAAAATGGCCGCATGATTTACTCACCATCATGGAATCCTAGTTGTATGTGACTTTCTTTCAGACAAACACAATCTGAGTTATATTAAAAAAAATGTCCTGGCTCTTTCAAGCTTTACAATGGTAGTGAATGGGTGTTGATATTTTGAAGTACAATAAAGTGCATCCAACCATCATAAAAAGTACTCTAAGTGGCTCCGGAGGGTTAATAAAGGCCTTTTGAAGCGATTCGATGTGTCTGTGTGAGAAAAATATCTATAATTAAAACTTTACAAATTGTAATCTTTAGCTTCTGTTAACTGTTGTATGCATGTTTACGAGAAAGTGGCATTTCAGGAGATGACGTAGGTGAACACAGTGACGAACTTGGAAGTGCAGTGGAGAGAACAAAACATACAAAATGTAAAGTACAAAATGAGGATTTGTAAAGAAAAATGTTGAAGGATTTTGATATAAGCCAAAGAGACTGGTTTTCCTTTGCTGTAAAAAAAAACTTGGTTCTCACGAGACTAGTAGGGCCTATGAAATCCGTTTTATTTTTTCCCAAATTCGTTTTATTTTTTTCCAAGTTCCGTTTTTTCCGTTTTAATTTTTCTGGATTCAGTTTTTTTCCATTTTAATTTTTCTCAACTCCTTTTTAATGGTAAATTAAATTTTATTAATCAAAGAGCATGTCTAATTAATTAAAATCATTAAACTTATACAATTTCACATCAATTTAATAAAGGTTTAACAAAAATGACATGTTTAGGGCCATATGAAATGTTTTATTTTTTCTCACCATGTTGTATTGTTATCAAATTCAGTGTTTTAGCATGTCTAATTATTTGAATGCATACTTAATTTATTCAAATGTATTCTTAAAATAGCCTTATGAAAGGTTTTTTTTTACCCTCAGAAATTCTGTGTTGTGTATTTAAAATGTTCCGGTTATCAAATGAAGGCATAAAACAATAATTTCATTTATCTTTTAATTATTGAAAATTAAGCAAAATTTCTTTCTTTTTTTTTTTTTCGCAAACAAAGGGGAATTTACTATTAAAATTAAAACATGGAAGAAATGTTGTGTGATTATACCCTAAAAAATAATGTTTGTTTCATTTTAGTAGTAGTAGTAGTAGTAGTAGTAGTAGTAGTAGTAGTAGTAGTAGTAGTAGTAGTAATAGTAGTAATATATTTCTGGCACAATGTCTTCAAGTTAAACCAGACTTTTATTTTGACGGGTTGCCGTTTCTACCTTCACATTTCTGTGTGTATATGATATGACCCTAGTTTTCCTAAAACGGAAGGGTCAAATGCTGAAATCACCCCGCGCTTCCGTGTGTGTAGTAAACAAAACCGCTCGTCTACATCATCTGCTGGAACACCACTCATGCGTGATCATGCGTACAACAGTTAGCGGAAGCTAGAGATCACAGTCTGTAAAGTTGTAAATATGTATATTTTTCGTACACAAAAGCATTAATCCCCTGAGCTGTGTGGAGCACTTTTTATGATGGATACACTTTATTGGACTTCAAAAGCTCAACACCCATTTACTGCCATTATAAAGCTGGGAAGCGACAGTGCATTTATTTATTTTTTTAATATAACTCAGATTGTATATGTCTGAAAGAAGAAAGTCATATACACCTAGGCTTGAGGATGAGTAAGTCATGGGGTAATTTTTCATTTTTGGGTGAACTATCCCTTTAAGGTGTTTAAAGTCATGAACCAAGTAAACCAGCCACGAGGTGAACAATTCCAAAATTATTTTAACACAGTTTAATAAATAATTTTTACTACTTTGCGTTGAGAAGGTATTGCCATTTTTGTAATTTCCTGAGATGTTCTGTAACTTCTAATATAAAAAATTGGCAATTAAAGAATATAAATGATTTTGTGTTACTTCTTAATGCTTTAAACAAAATGTTTTCTTAGGCATATTTTCTGTATTATTTCATATGATTTTCCTATATGTCCTCAATTACCCATTCCTGTTTTTTTTTAATTGCCCTATTTTTTTTTTTTTTTTTTTTAATAAACTCTAACATCATCTTCCAGGAAATCACATCATTTTTGGTGGGGAAAATAAATGTTTTATCATAAGGAATATTGTTTATTTAATCTGCTACTTATAAGCATAATTATGGATTCATACATGTAAATTTAACTTTAAAGGCAGAGTTCAACAACACCTAAAACAATAAGTTTTATAATTAAAAAAGTTTTTTTTTTTTTTTTTTTTTAAATTGTTGTCTTAATATTTGTAAACATTTAATTGTTATTTTAAATACTTAAGTTTTACGCTTTATTTCTTTCTTATTTGATTTATTTATTTATTCTATTTATTTTAGTCAAATATCCTTATTTACCCTCTGGCTACTGTTTGCAAATGTTTAAAATTAATTTAACAAGAAAAAAAAAAAAAAAGAAAAAAAGGTTAATTTGAGGCCAAAATGTATTTGAAAATTAGACAAAAAAAAAGTGTACAATACTGTGTACTTAAAGGGGTCATCAGATGCCCATTTTCCACAAGCTGATATGATTCGTTAGGGTCTTAATGAGAAGTCTATAATATACTTTGGTTAAAATTTCTCAGTGGTACTGTAAAAAAATACCCTTTTTACCCAAAAAATCAGCTCTTTTCAGAGCGAGCCATTTGTTGCATTTTCCTTTAAATGCTAATGAGCACTGCTCACCCCGCCCCTCTTTTCTGTGGGCTGACGAGCCATTCTGTTTACTTTAGCTGCATTTAGCCACAAAACTTGCTAACTAGCACATTATTAAGAAAGGCGATTTGCAAAGATGCTTAAAAAAAACCTTATACTCACTTCTGCTGTAGGTGAAGCTGGATCATTAATGATTTGTGCGAACACAGACGCATTTATATAGACTGCCGGGCGCATTTCCTTCAAAAACTAACAAAAGTAACACTAATCCTCTGCGTCTTCAGCGGCTCAGATGTCGGGAGTAAATGACGTCTGCTATGTTCATTATTACATCCAACAACAGAACACCCTCAATCGCTTAGGAGACATTCTTGTCTTACCCTGCACCAGAGTCAACACAATGGGCCTTTTTCATCGTCCGTGTTCGAAATCCGGAAGCGTCGAATAGTTAATGTAAAATAACTTCCGCTGTAGCTTGTATGAATGGCAATGCCTATAGCACGGGATGGTTGTGATTTATTAATGAACAATTCATTATAGATGTTTCAACAAAACACATTAAACACAGTTTCCAATCATTAATTGGGAATGACGAAACGAGGAAAAAAAGTTTCATGATATTCCGACACACATTTCATGATTTAAATAAGAGCGCACAAGCTGCGTATGCACAATACTTCAGAGACAGACCAGCTTTTTATTTAAAAAAAATTCAAGAATAGCATACAAACAACACATCACATTAAATAAAATTGACGTTCAGCAGGTGTTTATTACGGTAACAATATTACATTGCACAATAATAAAAACAATAACATTAAAAATAAAATTAAAACAGTGTATATTCCCAGTATTACTCCAGCAGTAACGTGCAGCCGCGGGCAGATTATCAGTTAAAAGAATCTATTTAACCCTAGACGATCCCCTGCCATGTAATCTTCCATTTTAATGTGAAACATGTAAGCGAGCCATTTGTGTTGTCGGTGTTGTGACAGTCATGAGAATCTGCCAGCAGCTGCACACGTTACTGCTGGAGAAATTCTCGGAATATATATACGGTTTTAATTTTATTTTAATGTTGTTGTTTTTATTATTGCGCAGTGATTACTACTACGTCACGTTTAAGATGGTAACCAGTTATCTTAGAATAACTCTGGGATGAAAAATATACATTTATTTGAACAACTCCAATTTGATCTAATACATGACGACTATAGAAAAGCAAAGTAAGTGCACGAAAGCAATGCTAACATTATTTCTGTTTAATTTGTACAGTCTAATCGTGGTTAATATTTTATGAGATAAGCTTGTCCGATTTTGTTACTCTTTAATGTGATGTGTTTTTTGTACGCTATTCTTGCATTTTTTTTTTAAATAAAAAGCTGGTCTGTCTCTGAAGTATTGTGCATACACAGCTTGTGTGCTAACATTTAAATCATAAAATGTGCGTTGGAATATCAGGAGAACATTTTTCCTTGTTTCTTCATACCCGATTAATGATTGGAAACTGTGTTTAATATGTTTTGATGAAACACCTAATTTGAATTGTTCATTAATAAATCATAACCATCCCATGCTATGGGCATTGCCATTCATACAGGCTACAGTGGAAGTTATTTTACACAACTATTCGATGCTTCCGGGTTCCGAACGCAGACCGTGAAAAAGGCTAATGGCGGACTGTGCTCCATTTACTCAGGGCGGGTCTAAGGTAAGATGGCAGTGTCAATCAACTATCGTGGGAGTGGTCTTGGTCTGTGTGACATCACACAGACAAGATGCTGAGAATGGCTTGATTTGAAAAAGGGGATATTACCTATAAAGATTAAAAAAAAACCACTGGGTGGATTTGTATCATTATAGGGTGGTTGTGTACACACAACCACCCTATAGGTGGTTGCCAACACACATTTATGTTCAAACAACATGTAAAAGTGAGCTTTACATCCGATGACCCCTTTAATGGATTTAGTGAGAGAAAAATAAATCTACAATACCAGGAAGCATTGCAAATGGTATAACCAAATTAAAAACAATGGCAAGATATAAAACTAATAATTTTAAACTGTTGATTATATAGAGACCTTATGTAACTCCATCCCTTTTCAGCGCTGTGCTCAATGTCTTCTGTTTGTAATTCCACAGAGTAAAAGGTAAGGTTGCACGAATTTATAAATGAACAGCTTGTTTTTAAAATCTTCCTCGTCTAATATCAGTTATGACATCCACTTCGAACATTACAATTCTCATGGTAACTTTTGTGACCCGTAGAATAATTTAATCCACTGCACCAGCTAATTACTCTTCAACAATTCATCCTGTAATTTGTTAGTGAATTTCCTGTACAGCATCATGGGTAAAGTAGTTTTAAAAAAATAATTTGAAATAATGCAAACAGATGGCTTCAACAAAAACAAACCATTGATTAACAACCTGTGGGTTCACAACAGATCTGTCTTTGTACTTCTGGAAAACTGACTGTTGCACTCTATTGTGAAGCAATGGCTTCATAACCTGAAGTTATATGGTCATATGCTCCATCAAGTAACAGTTATGCTCTCCTAACTGATGATGGCACAAATCATCGCAAGTATTGCGACCTCTCCACTGTTATGGAAACAGTGCTTGGAATGCTCACAGTGGATGTACAAGACACTGAAGGAACTTAAGCAGTGGGATAAGGACAATATCTTCTTTCAAGAAAACCTACAAGGCATGTGGTCCATGCTCTTGCTTTTGCAAAATTCAATATAATTCGATAGGGTTCAATAGAGCGTGCAACAACAGATTCAGTGATCAGAACAATGGCAGCAAGCTTTAAAAATGAAATCCTACTCTGCTTACCTCAAGTGATCTGATTACTTTCTGGCTGAGGGCAGTAATAACAGACGTCTACTGAACTGAAAACATTAACTAACTGAATCAAGAGGCTTCAGGGTACAGTGTGGAAAAGAGACGAGAAATCAAGGTTTTAAGTACAAGCAGGCATGGAGGAACAGCCACAGTCTTGGTTCAGCTGACCTTTACAAATGCAACAACAAACACATTCCATTACTTTGTCAAATCTAGCGCAACATGTGTGCGTTGTGTGTGTGTGTCTGTGTGTACACCTGTTCAGTGTCAGTTGGCTCATGACCCTGGCTGGAAAGTCTCGACTATGTCACATTTTTCCTAAAATGAGCTTGTGTATAAAGAGGAAAAGAAACTCACAAGCTTTAAGTGTTGATTTAAAGGTCCAAAGTTCCTTACTGTAAGTATTTGCAGCACAAAATATCCACATGTGATGCCTACCTCAAGTCTAGTATTGTGGCTAACTAAAACTTTAAGCAGCTGTTACATACGTGTGCAAAACAAAAAATATCCCCGGCTTGGTAAACTAATAAAATAAAGTCAAATATGAATCAGGAGTAGTGCAAACTACTGAACTACTTTGTTTACAAATTATGATCAGTGTTGCACATGACAACTGAAAAATCACAGCATGACAGAGCACTCAATCACTGCTGTTGAGCCTGGAAAGGTAACCATGAGGTAAACGTCTATAAAACAACTGTGAAATAAACAACGCCTGTGATACATCAGTTTACGCGAACACGCGTGTGTAAACTTGCAAAGTTTTTCCGTTATTACTTTGTTTTATGTTCATAAGATGTGTTAGAATTTAAGTTTGTAGAAAACTTACCTGTTTTAAGAGAGATACCGCTCAGTCTCTGCCTGTCACACACGTTTCTTGTTCAGTACAACTTTCTAAGTGGAGTGAGGGAGTGAGTGTTTGAGGGCGGGAGCGCGCTCCATCAACTCCTCCCTTTTACGATTCCCTCAATCAGAAGAGCCAGCGCGGTAAATGACACACTCCCACCGCTCTGAGCGAGAAATGTCTGTTCAAATGGACAGTTAAACATTTTCTTTCCTTAAAGCATATTAGTATTTTAAATAAACAAAAAAGGTAAAATGAAATTTCAAACAAAATCTTTTAAGGTCTAAAGTTTACATACACCTTGCAGAATCTGCAAAATGTTAATAATTTTACCAAAATAAGAAGGATCATAGAAAATACATGTTATTTTTTTATGTAGTACTAACCTGAATAAGATATTTCACATAAAATACGTTTACATATAGTCCACAAGAGAAAATAACAGTTGAATTTATAAAACTTACCCTGTTCAAAAGTTTACATACACTTGATTCTTAATACCTTTTTGTTTAGTGATAGCTGTTCACAAGTCCCTTGTTTGTCCTGAACAGTTAAACTGCCCGCTGTTATTCAGAAAAATTCTTCAGGTCCCACAGATTCTTTGGTTTTTCAGCATTTTTGTGTATTTGAATCCTTTCCAATAATGACTGTATGATTGTGAGATCCATCTTTTCACGCTGAGGACAACTGAGGGACTCATATGCAACTATGACAAAAGGACCAAACGCTCACTGATGCTCCAGAAGGAAACATGATTTTGTGTATTAAATGTACACATGAATTATGTGTACATTTTTCTTATTTTGCCTAAATATCTTTTTTTTTTCCCTTCAGAAGCTACAGAAGATACTTACATGTTTCCCAGAAGACAAAATAAGTTAAATTTACCCTGATCTTCCAATTCAAAAAGATTTCCCCCTCTCTTAATGCGTTGTTTTTCCTTCTAAAGCATCAGTGAGCGTTTGAACCTTCTGTAATAGTTGTATATGAGTCTCTCAGTTGTCCTCAGTGTGAAAAGATGGATCTCAAAATCATACAGTCATTGCTGGAAAGGGTTCAAATACACCAAAATGCCGAAAAAAAAAAAGAGTTTGTGTGACCTGAAGGATTTTTCTGAAGAACAGCAGGCAGTTTAAGTATTCATGACAAACAAGGGACTCATGAACAACCATCACTAAACAAGAAACACAGCTGTGGATCATTCAGGTAACAACACAGTATTAAGAATCAAAGGGATGTACATTTTTGAACGGGGTCATTTTTATAAATTCAACTATTATTTTCTCTTGTGGACTATATGTAAACGCCTTTTATGTGAAATATCTTATTCAGGTCAGTACTAAATAAAAAATAACATGCATCTTGTATGATCCCTCTTATTTTGGTAACATTCTGCAAGGTGTACATAAACTTTTGACCTCAGCTGTATCATGTCTCTATCAAATACCTTAAAAGGATAATTCACCCAAAAATGAAAATTCTGTCATTAATTAATAACAAACCGGCGGCAGATGGTGACGTGGGGGAGAAGAATTACTGAATAATGTTGTTATTTTTTTTCTTTGCACACAAGTATTCTCGTAGCTTCGTAAATTATGGTTGAACCACTGATCTCAAATGGACTATTTTACTGACGTCCCTACTATATCTCTGGGAACGTTTCAGTTGCATTGCTGTCTACAGAGGGTCAGAAATCTCTTTGATTTCATCAAAAATATCTTAATTTGTGTTCCGAAGATGAACAAAGGTCTTATGTCTTTGGAACAATATGAGGGTGAGTAATTAATGGCAGAATTTTCATTTTAGTTATCTTTATTATTAGAATTAATTGTACATGGATATAATTTTAATTTTAGAAATAATTGTATAACTTTGGTTTGCTGTAACTTCTAATATAAAAAACTGGCAATTTATTAAGAATTATTACAGACATTTCTTAAAATGTATCTTTTTTCTCTCAAATTAAAATGTTGCAAACTTAGAAATTAGCAATTTCCTACTCCAGTTTTTTTTGGTGAGGAAAACAGCAATGATTTTCATTTATGACATTTCTTATCATAAGGAATATTATTTAATAAATATCCTACTTCTATTAGCAAAATGTGGTATACATAAATGTAAATTTATTTTAATTTTAAAAGCAGAAGCTCAACAACAAGTAAAAAAAAAAAAAAAATACTGTAAAATGTTAATATTTGTAAACATCTGAATGTCTTCAACTTTATTTCTATTTTTTTTTTATTTGTTTTATTTGTAAATGTAAAAATTTAATCTAAAAATTAAAGTAAAAAATAAACATAAATGGATCTGCTGAATTTGACATTTTATGGTGGTAGTTGGTTTGTCTTTAAAACATTTTTTCTTGTTAGATAAAACTTTAGAAAAAAAAAAGAATAAATTAACTCATGGAGTAATGACTAACTTTAGCTCTGTATTTCCATCCTGTTAGATTCCATAAGCAAGTTATTGTTTCGAGGGGTGAGAACCAGAAGGGCGTAACTGACGTTTTAGGTGAAATGGAGATATATATATCAAATGAAAGCTCTTGATGAGCTCTTTCTACTGGCAAAAGTATACTGTCATCCATGAGTGTACAAATTTTTATTAGAAATGACTGAAATCAGTACACAAAGTCAAATCAAACCATGGTAAATTTTTGTTTTGGCCCTCCTGTAAAGTTGGTGAAATGTCACATACGCCTTTCTGGTTCTCACCCCTCGATTTATAAAAATTGTGACCTTGACCAGAACACATTTCTGAAAGTCCCTACATTAAACCACAAACATGTTCTTTTTTTAAGTTATTAATAACAAGAATGACCCTTTTGTTCATCTGATACAGTGGAGCAGCAACTGACCGCTTATAAATCTGTGCTGAACAGCATGTAAAAGTACTAACTCTCCAGGAACAGGAAAATAAACATACTGATATGTATCAGGGCTTTTCACTCCCTCAAACCACTGCTCCACCATATCTGTCCTGTTATATCTGCTGAAATAACACGGTGTTGCAGCAGCTCATATTTATGTGCAGTATAATAGACTCTTTAGCGCTCCCGTGTGGCTATCGATGGAACATCACGCTTATTAATAATGCAAGGACTTCACTAATAGCTTAAGGCCACTGTCTGCTAATATGCACACCAGTGTTACAAATCTCGGTGTCATTTCTGATTCTGAATTGAAATTTGATAAGCATATTATTATTGTTGTGATAAATAGCATCCTCCAAATGAAAGCTATTGCAAAGTCCTCTGAGGTTATTCTCCGTTACACAATTTGCAGTGCGAAAACCAAGCAGATGAATAAACAACATAATCAAATATTAAAAAAACAAATGTTATCTTTATTACATCTAAATATTCTGATAGTAATAACTTTTGCCTCCATAAGGTCTCTTACATATACACACAGTTCTACATAGCGATTTATCATGGCACAGTTTTTTGTGCTTAGTAGCACAGATCACGGTTGTACAATAAACTGACGTAGTTGTACAAGACTCCATGGAACATACATTAATCTTTACATTAAGTAGGTTACAGCAATGAGACCAGACAAAAATGACGTTTTTGTTTTCCAATGCACAGAACATTATTATTAGTGTTTCTTTTTTTTTCTCTTTTACACTGCTATTATTTCTTCATTAGCCTTTCAGCCAATATGTAATTTAGTTACACCTTTTCATTTGGCTCCAAAACTGAGGTGACTATAATATCATGCCATTAAAAAAAACATGAAAAATCAAATCATAAAAAGATGGTTCAAGTTCTCAGTAAATCAGACCTTAAACACGCTTCACTGTGTAAAAACAGCAGATACTGAAAAGTAAAGTCTTTGGCTCACACTCAATCCCAGGTCAAACTAATTCAAGTTAATTTAATGGAGCATAATCTTTCATCTATGTACACACTCCCACTCACACCTGCACACACGCACACACCCAAATGAAAATGAATGTCGCCGCACCGGCTTGTTTGCGCACACGAAACACGAATTAAATTTGTCGGATGATAATGAACCAGTCACTTCAAATGCAACAGCTTGTCCATACAACGGTCTTGAAATCCACTGATCCAGATATGTCTTAAGGAGTAACGCCTCCTTGAAATATTCTATCTATGGCTACACGTCACATGAACAAATACGCACACACATACGTGCCTACACCCATGAGTCAGGTGAGGCCGGGTAGGGCTGAGTTCTGTATGAAGGCCTGCGTGTGGTGGAGTAGAAGTCCACGTAGTTGGTATTGGGTTTGAGCACCTGCCTCTCGCTCACTACGGGATAACGGACCGGCTCGTCCAGGTACGCGTCCTCGTAGCCCATCGGAGACGACAGGTACATTCCGAAAGTGTCATAGGTGCTTTGATTTCCCTCCTCCGGGTAGTAGAGCCGGCCATGCTGAAAGAGGAGATAAAACAAGTGCTTTTTTTGTCATTTGCATAGGTAAAAAAAAATAATAACTAAATAATAAAAAAAATAACTGACACCATACACTGTTTTACTGTAAGAGTTTATCTAAACACAGTCAACAAAAATCCAGTGACTATAACTGAAAAAGTATAAAAATATGTTAATGCAAGTTATTTTATTTTATTAAGTAATTACATTTTTATTTTTCAGCCCAGCGTTATTTTAGTATAATTGAGATACTATTACATAAATATTACTAATACTATTAAATATTTTGTTTTATATTATTTTTTTTATATTTATATTTTTATAAGTTTCTTTGCCATTTTATTAGTCTTTTTTTGTTATTAATTTTTATTTCATTATTCATTTTTATTTTATTAGTTATTACATTTGTATTCTTCAACCAGTGCTATTTTAGTTTAATTGAAATACTATTACATAAATATTACTATCAAATATTTAGTTGCAATTTTTTTATATATATTTTTTAGTAATTTAGTAATATTTTTAGTTTTTGTCATTTTTATTAGTTTTTATTTTATTAGTTATTACTTATTTATTTTTCAACCCAGTGTTATTTTAGTATAATTGAGATACTATTACATAAATATTACTAATACTATTAAATATTTTGTTTTATATTATTTTTTTATATTTATATTTTTATAAGTTTCTTTGCCATTTTATTAGTCTTTTTTTATTAATTTTTATTTCATTATTTATTATTTATTATTATATTTTTAGTAATTTAGTAATATTTTTATTAATATATTTAATATATTTATTATTTTTGTCATTTTTATTAGTTTTTATTTCATAATTCATTTTTATTTTATTAGTTATTACATTTTTATTTTTCAACCTAGTTTTATTTTAGTATAATTGAGATACTACTACAGAAATACTATACTATACTATACTATACTATACATAAATATTACTGATATTACTAATAATTTTTTTTTTCATTTTTATTAGTTTTTATTTATTTAGTAATTTATTTTTAGTAATTCTGTTTAGTTTTTGTAATTTTTATCCGTTTTTACTTTTTTAGTCTTTTTTATTCATTTTTATTTTATTAGTTATCACATATTTATTTTTCAAACCAACGTTATTTTAGTATAACTGACATACTACATTACATAAATATTACTAATACTATTAAATATTTTGTTTTATTTTTTATTTATTTATTTTTAGTAATTCTGTTCATTTTTTGTCATTTTTATTTTATTAGTCTATTTTATTAGTTTTTGTTTTATTATTCATTTTTTTATTTGATTAGTTATTACATTTTTAGTTTTCAACCCAGTTTTGAGTATTACTGAGATACTATTAAATTAATATTACTAATACTATTAAATACTTAGTTTTATATTATTTTTTATATTTAAATTTTTGTAACATTTTTAGTAATTCTGGGTTGTTGTTTTTTTTTTTCATTTTTTTAGGTTATATATTTATTATATTATATATTGTTATATATTTATATATTTTTGTTATATTATATATTTATTAGGTTTTATTTTTTAGTAATTCTGTGAAGTGTTTCTGTCATTTTTATTAGTTTTCGTTTGCTTAGTTTTATCAAAATTAGCCACCAAAAGAAGACGATCAGAAGAAGACGATCTCAAATGGTCAATCCTGTTAAAAATGATGTTTTTAACAGTAAACAATAATTGAAAACCTAATATTTGTAAAAAAATAAATAAATCAATAAAAAATAAATAAATAAACCAGCATTAAACTTTTTAAAAGTTGGGCACAAAAATTTAGTCCAATTATCACATCCTATTGGTCTCTTCAAAAAATTAAAAATAAAAATAAAAAATAATCTGTTGCATTAATGGCATGTGAATTTTTGCATTGGTCTGGACAAACACTTTAACACAATAAGAAATAAATGTTTAAAATCCTACAAAAATGAAATAGAATATTTTACTTAAAATCCTAAAAACATTATTCTAGAAGGTATGTGCTACTAAACCCAGATGCTTTTCACCACAGATGTTCGTAGAGAATGGTCAAGGAATAAACCCAACGGATTACGAAAACTTCATCTGCTGGGATTAGACGCATTAAATCCAAGTCAATGGTTATCATTTGCAGTGGGCATATGGCATCTGGGCTCAGCTGGCTTCAGATTCAGTAATTTCTTCCTTCTGTCTTCCTTTCTTCAACTCACCTGTGATCTGCGGGACTCCTCGGCTGAAGGAGAGGGATAAGAACTGATAAAATAGGCAGACTGCTTTCCAGACCCTAAACACAAAAGAACACAAATATTAGAACACAATCTCCATCGCATGCATAGAATGAATACTTGCATATTTACCAGGTATACTTATAACCATCCATGTTTTCTAATAATTCGATTTTTAAATGTGATAATTAAATGTAAAGTCTGTGGTGAAGCTCTAATACTGTGAAGCGCAGTTAGGGCGGAGAGCAGGGCTAAGGGGCAGATGGGTGGAAACGGTTCAACAGCCCAACATGCCTAATGAAGACCTCACTCACACCGAACCCGCATTCTGAATCACAGCCACATAATCAGACCCTCCAGGCCGAAGTACCACCAATCAATAAAGAGTAACTACGGAGGTCAAGTGCTCTTAAATGAATGACCATTACAGCTTCCGACCAGACAAGGGAATAAAACTGATTGCTCTATTAGTTGAAGAGAGCATGGGTGAAATATCTATTAGCACATCAGTCCAGCTTCATAATTCACAGACAGATTCCAAGAGTGTTTCCAAGAGTGATGTAACATAAAGCATTACAGACTATGCTGCATAATTCTGAGCAAAACTGAATACTCAGGAAGTAATAGCAACATATACAGAGGGTATGCATGTGACATCACCGTCAGAGTGGCTGCGGCTCCGCCCACTGAGTGGCAAAAAGACTGAGAGGCAGCATTGGTTTCAACACGAATGTTGCGACAGAACACAAAAAACACCTCTAAAACCAGAACGAGCTTTGCGATTGACTGTACAAATAGATTTGACAAGAAATCTGAGGTATATTTTTACAGACTGCTGAAAGCTACTGAAAAGAGAAGCAAATTAAACGCTGCAATTCAAAGAAACAAATGGTCTCCAGGCAGAAACACGGATTTGCAGTTATCATTTTATGTTAATATGTTGACTTGTGCAGTAAAATCATATCCTATATATTGTATTATAGTATATCGTATTGACAACTCATCAACTAAATATTTACCATCTTAAATTCTGCATATCTGCATGTTTTTAAATAAACACTAATAAAACGATATACGTTTTTCAGCTGGACGATATGACTATATATATATATAACCGTGATATAAGTGATCACTGTGGTTTAGACCAACCTATTTTGTATTTACAAAATAAGTTCACAGGCAAATTTGCTTTATTTATTTTCCCCGACATTAAAATCAGACACTTGTAAGTGTTAGAAAACACTATTTCTGGCTGCATCAATATCCATTGACCACTGGATATTTGTTAAGTTGTTAGGAACATCATATCAAATTCAGCAACCTTTAGTTTAAACTGATTATCGTTTGTTTTACTCGTGTTTTCGCATCTTCCCTAATAAATCCATTCACGCTGAAGGCTCTTTTGCCACTCAGTCCGGCTAAGGGATCACATCAGTAGAAAAGTCAAATCAGAAATGTTTTCAAATCAGAAAATTGCATTACACTCTTACACAGAACTATACAAGTATAATTTCTTCTGAATAACATGAATTGTACACAACTGAGACCCTGGACCACAAAACCAGTCTGAAGTTGCACGGGTATATTTGTAGCAATAGCCAACAATTAGAGATGCACCAATATATTGGCCAACAATCAGTATTGGCCAAAAAAAGCAAATTATTTCTCTCTCGCCCATCGGCCAATTGTTCAAAATCAGCCGATGATCAGGGCCGATAGTATCCTGTCAATCAAAAGGCAGCGGGTCAGACTGCAACTCATACAGTGAGTGAAGAAAATCTCTGTTTAATTTAGGGCTGTCAAAATTAATGTGACAATTAGGCATTAACAGTTACAAATAGCGACATTAAAGCAGGCCATCTGACTATATGACTCACCCGTAGTTCAAGCCAGCATTGCCAGGTTCGCAGTTTTTCTCTACACGCCTGTATGCATGTAGCGCGTATCGCATCCAGTAATCACAAAGAGCTCTGTGCTTTCTGATAAGAAACAACGTCTCCGCTTTCAAATCCTGTACATTCTATCACGGAAACAACGAATGCCGTTTTTTGATGCTTTTAAATGTGACATGACAGATCGCTATCACACCTCATTTAAGCAGCAGCACGGAGCGCGAGTCTTTTCCAGTTTAAAAAGTTACAGCGCAAAATACACATGATGAATACACAATATAAAGTATGATGAAAGATATAATATGGCTTACCAAAATGCATCATGTCTAACGTAATCGCGCAATCAGTGTTTCAAATGCGGAAAGATGCCAATAAAACAGATTGTGAACAGTATGTCACTTAATGTGACATTTACCTCAGCAAAGTTATCCGCTGTTCACAGTTCATTAGTTAGCTATAAAACAACACTAAAGAGGAGGGTTTTTTTTCATTAATGTATTTATGAAGAAATAAAAGAAAAGTTTATGGGACATACTACCAGAAACGTAAATTATTTCATTATTATTAACAAAAGTGGTTAACATTTAACCCGTTTTTTTTTTTCATCAGTATTATACGTGATTTGAATTTTGTGAACGGGAGTTTCTCTTTTGCTGTGCTATAAGCCGGGCTTCGGACGCTTTCATTGTCGCTTTTGAATTCACGACCGTCACTTTTTACAAGAAAAGATAATTGTCTGTTGTGCTTACATCTATTCACTGTTTAACACTAAAACAAATGCTTGAAAGACAAACTAACTTATATAATGTTAATTAACATAAACGAATAAGACGAATAAGACGAGGCATGGCACGTTTAGCAAACAAGGAGGAATCAAATAAATTACATTTAAAGAAAGCCTCCATAGTGTAAGGTGACATAAACAACAAAGACAAAAGCAACATGTTCACCTTCTCTGGTTTAAGAAGTGGTCTTTTATTTTACTTTTGCTTGAAAACGAAATCCTCCGTCCTGTCCGCTATGTCATGCTAACGCGGCGAGTATAAACCAGGCTCAGCTCCCAAATGGCTCGCACTGAAAGCGCCTCTCTCACTCACTTCAGTGCACGTGAAAAATCTGACTCCTGCTGCACTGTCTGCAGCGCGTGCTTTATGCATGGAGCAGAGCAGACACTTCGGAGCAGAGCAGAACAAATGCGATCATTTTTGAACTCCCACATTCTCAAAAATCTGCCATAGTCTAGAGCCCTGCAAATGATAGGGTTCCATGTGTACTTAACAGCATCGGTTAGGACCGATTTTTTTTTCCTGAAGAAAATCAAACTATCGGCATCGGTATTGGCCGATATCATTCTGAATAATCGGCTATCGGTATCGGCAGAGAAATTCAGTATCGGTGCATCTCTACCAACAATACATTGTATGGATCAAAATCATCTTTTTTTTTAATGCCAAAAATCATTCGGATATTAAGTAAACATCATGTTCCACGAAGTTGTTTTTTACATTTTCTACAGTAAATGTATCAAAACTTAATTTTTGATTAGTAATATGCATTGCTAAGAACTTCATTTGGACAACTTTAAAGGCGATTTTCTCAATATTTTGCTTTTTTTTGCACTATCCATCAATGGAAAGCTTATTTATTCAGTTTTCAGGTGATGTACAAATCTCAATTTCAAAAAATTGACCCTTATGACTGGTTTTGTGGTCCAGGGTCACAATTAGTATCACATAATTAGTGCCTTTTGTCTGTTATGAAGTGGACAGAGGCCTCAAAATAAAGCTCACCTGTATATTGACTTGTGTTTCTGTTGGCGTCTCCATAATAATTATGAAGTTGCATAGACGACTGAGTCCTCCTCTGATTTAAGCGATGACCTCTTATACCTAACATGGCAGGGGAAGAGGTGGCACTGCCTCCTGAATTTTGGGGGGAGAAATCAAATAGCGATTACCGGTAAATTAACACAAAGCACAAATAAAAATAGCAGAATAAAAATAATAAATATTAAGTAATTTGTAGCATTACATTACAATGTAGAATTTCATTTCCTACAGTTCCTTGCTGTTATAGTGGCCCACCTGATTGGATAACAGGTGACATCTGCACGTTGCTGGTTGGCAGAGTAGGCTGGGAACGGTAGCGGTCTCGTTCCAGTGTTGACACTGGGGTGATGAAGTGATTCTGGTTCCATCCATCCTGATGAACCAGAGAACACACAGTTCCTGTTTACATCTACTATTAGTATCCATCTCAGGTGATGCAATTACAAAAGGTCAACTGATACACAAATATTTTCAATCAAATTCAATTTCAAGTCATTTTGCCTGTTGTTCCTTTGTAACTGTGGTTGTAATGATTGACAGAAAGATACTTTCAGTACCTGTAAATAAATAAATTATTTTCTGCAAAGCATTAGTGTATACACTACAAATTCTATAAACATTTTCAGCTTGTGTTGCTTCCAAATGTTGTTAGTGTCATTGGATCACAGCTTTTCAGACATTGTTGATGTTACAAAAAAATACATTTCTTAATCATTTTCTTATTCATTTTTTGTCTAAATATCGCTGAAAAGTAAAATAGCATTAAATAAATACTTTTTTAGTAATATTTTTCACAAATAATAATTATATAATCAGACTACTTTTCGATTACATTGATTTAAATAGGATAACCGTGTACCCTGTTGACATAAAAACACAAAGAGTAAGAAAATATTAGGGCCGCCCTCGACTAAAGATTTTTCTTGTCTACTAGTAGTCGTTAATTTTAAGCATTAGTCGACATATATTAGACACATTTAATAAACCATATAAATCATAATAATGAGCCTTTAATTGCCTACATAGCCTAGTAAGCACTCAAGTGTTCGCAAAAACAAATTTGCCACACGAACAGATATAAGAATTATGAACAATTTAAGGAAAAACAGCAATGAGACTGCGTTAACGTTTTAATAATTTATTGATAAACTAGTGCTTTCTTTGTTTTTGGCTTAAGAGATGAAGTCGACAACACTGACTCGTCATCTCCGCAGTAGTGGATGCGCCTGTATGCAGGTTTCATATGGATTACATAATCTGAGAATATTTGTTTTCTATTTAAATTGGTTCATTTAAAAGTAGACATTTCACTCTCTACATTTATCACGTCTGTAAGACAAGTATACACAGACTTTCGAAGTTTCATGCAAGTTCACAGAAACCGTGGCGGCAGAAAGCACATCCTGTTTGTTTTCATTATTTTACAAAAGCGCAATGTTTCGTTGTTATTCTGAGTGTACACAAATAAACATGGAGTCTTTACAGATTGGAAAGATGTATTATTTTTATCTGTGTGACCAAAATGAGTATTTTAAGAGCAAGTGACCGCACCAGCGCCTGTATCTGTTATGCAGTGAGCGCGCTATTATTCAGCTTCCACACTCCACACAGACAATAGCGCACGTTTTTCTGAGCGACCATGTAAAGTTGCTACTACTTAACATATTACAGATGAAAAGCTATTGATGGTCAGTGAATGATAGGTGAGCGTTTGGATGTCTTTTGGAGAAGTCCACTTCCAGAACAAAAATTTACAGATGATGTACTCACCCCCTTGTCATCCAAGATGTTCATGTCTTTCTTTCTTCAGTCATAAAGAAATTATGTTTTTTAAAGAAAACATTTCAGCATTTTTCTCCATATAATGGACTGCTATGGTGCCCTGAGTTTGAACTTCCAAAATGCAGTTTAAATGTGGCTTCAAATGATCCCAAATGCGGTTGTAAACAATCCCAGCCGTGGAAGAAGGGTCTTATCTAGAGAAACTGTTCTAGAGATCTGTTATTTTCATAAAAATACAATTTATAAACAATTTATATACTTTTTAATGTCAAATGCTCATCTTGTCTTGCTCTCCCTGAACTCTGTTTTTTTCTGGTTCATGACAGTTAGGGTTTTTTGACATACCCTAACTGTCTTAAACCAGAATACTCAGAGTTCAATCAGAGTAAGACAAGCCGAGCATTTGAGATTAAAAAGCATTTAAATTGTATTTTTTTAAATGAAAATAACCAATCATTTCGCTAGACAAGATCCTTCTTCCTCGGCTGGGATCGTTTACAACCGCATTTGAGATCGTTTGAAGTGGCATTTAAACTGGATTTTGCATTTTCAAAATCGGGACACCATATCAGTCCATTACATGGAGAAAAATCCTGAAATGTTTTCTCTCTCAAAAAACAATTTCTTTACGACTGACGAAAGAAAGACATGAACATTTTGAATTACAAGGGGGTGAGTACATTATCTGTACATTTTTGTTCTGGAAGTGGACTTCTCCTTTAACGATCTGTCTGTCAGACTGCGTGACTTCACCTCTTCCCGTGGATTTTTTCTTTCTGCAACTAAGCAACCAATAAAATTTTGGTCGACCAATGGTCAGTTGACTATTAGGAGGCAGCCCTATAAAATATATTCCATTTGTTGCTATTAATAACATGAAGTGCAGCGGGCGGTTGCATATGACTCCCTCAGTTGTCATATACAGTTGACTTCAACTGTATATGTATCATGCTTTCTAGAGTTCATTGCCACTGTACTATTGATAAGCTTTTGTTTTTGTAAATAAAAGTCTAGTGCTATATATTTCTCACTGTTAAACGAGACAAAAATATTGATTGTGAACATTTTTGCTGTGCTCTTTTAATTAGATCCTGCAGAATGGATGTCGGGAGAACATGATGGCCCCTCATCACAGAGCAATGGTTAAGAACATGTACCTTTTTGTAGAAGGTGCGCAGATCTCTGTACTGCCACAGAGTATTTAGCACCTGAGCTGCTGCCTTGACCACCTTCATGGAGTACCTGCCAAAGACAACAAGATATTGTTCTAGATATACTAGGACATTCAAAGAAAAAAAAAAAGATTTTGTTATGAAACAGTGTGGCAACACTAGCGGACATATAAAACCGCCCACTTCAAACAGCCCATAAAAACAGGCACGCACCTCTCCCCACGTCCTCTGCTGATTGTAACCAGTTTGTCAATACCACCCGTCTGGGCGAGAGCACGGGCGTTCTCCATATTCCTGCTGGTGACCTCGTGCAGTGCACAACAGACCGCCGCCACCGTCTCATCTGACAGCAGGGAGGGCCCGTTGCCAGGAAGACGGGTCACTAGGTCCCGCATGGCGTATTTTCCTTTCAAAGCAACCGAATTCAGCACATATTTATTTTAGAAGACGCAATGCAGTTTTTAATGCCCACATAAAACTGACATATAACAAAAATGGAATGTAAAGCATTGCACAGTTCATAGCAATAAGTTTGAGTGACTAACCAATGAGCTCCTTGTTCCTGGCGTCCAGAGCCATGTTCCGTAGTGCGGTGGCCACAGAGCAGACCACCCTGTCATTATCCATTCTTAGTAGCTCCACCAGAATGGGCAAACCCTTCTCTTTACGTACAGCAGCACGGATGTAGGCCGCAAACTAACGGTGAAAGAGAGAGAAAAAGAAGGTTATTATCTTTCAGTGAAGCAAGAATTTGCATTAACACTTACTGAATTCTAAAAACAGTAAAATTGATGGAATCAAAACACTATGTCTACATATCTTTAGAAGCATTTCCAAAATAAAGGATGCAAAAAAAAGAAAAACTGCTGCTGTATTAGAATCTTGAAGCTACATCTGGTCAAATAGTGTGTGTGTGTGTTTCTGTGCAAGACATATTCTTCCTCCACCAGCCAATTATGGCCTTCATATAATTCAGTTCTATTTTGAACACTGTGGCTGTATAATTCAGTTTACGTTATAGTGACCACAAGCAGCCTACCCTCCAGGTTCCGGCGGAGAGATTCTGCAGAGACCCAGCTGCCCCTTCCAGCGTGGCCGGGTTTGAGCTTTCTGCCAGGAGAGTGAGGTAAGGTTTTACCACAGATGGATGCCACAGCATCTCTGCTCCCTTTGGACTTCCAGAAAATCCTGGAATAGGCCCCACACCATCCCACTGCATCGCAGGATGAAACAAATCAGGTTAGTTTCAGCTTTGAACTGATGCTCCAGAAGGAAAAACCATGCATTAAGAGCCAGGGGGTGAAAACTTTTTGAATTTGAAGATCAGGGCAAATTTGACTTATTTTGTCTTCTGTAGCTTCTAAAGGGCAGTACTAAATAAGTACCTTTCCTTCTGAAGTATCAGTGAGTGTTTGAACCCTCTGTAATCGTTGCAAATGGATCTAAAAACCATACAGTCATTGTTGGAAAGGGTTCAAATACACAAAAATGCTGGAAAACCAAAGAATTTGTGGGACCTGATGGATTTTTCTGAAGAACAATGGACAGTTTAACTTTTCAGGACAAACAAGGGACTCATGAACAACTATCAC
This sequence comes from Cirrhinus mrigala, assembly GCA_036247105.1. Classification (NCBI taxonomy): domain Eukaryota; kingdom Metazoa; phylum Chordata; class Actinopteri; order Cypriniformes; family Cyprinidae; genus Cirrhinus; species Cirrhinus mrigala. The sequence goes on from CM070012.1 coordinate 8,999,093, forward strand.
TAAACAAAAAAACACAGCTGTGGATTATTCAGGTAACAACATGGTATTAAGAATCAAGGGGATGTAAACTTTTGAACCGGGTCATTTTTATACATTTAACTATTATTTTCTCTTGCGGAATATATGTAAACATCTTTTATGTGAAATATCTTATTCAGCTCAGTACTAAATAAACAATAACAATAATTTTACATGATTCCTCTCATTTTGGCAAAATAATTAACGTTTTGACCTCAACTGTATTTATTATTATATAACCATTAATTATTTTAAAATTACAACTAATTAAAATAAATTTTGAACAATAATTTTATAGAGGCTGCAATCAAATTATGAAGTAAAACTTAAACTTTATAACTGAGCTGAAACTGAAAATTAGTTTCCAATGCTTTCTCTTAACTCAATTTTAAAATTGACTAATGTTTCCAGGTTTTCCATGACTACCGGGTGAAAAACAATTCTTTTAAATGTGCAGTTTTTTGTGCCTTGCTCTTATGAAACATCTGTTGGCTTGTGCAAAGCTATTTGCAAAATGAATTTCTCTCTCCAACAATCCCAAATCATTTGATAACTGAGCACAAAAGCAGTTATAAGCTTCCAGAGCATGGAATCCAAGCCTATTATATTTAGTGATAGATTACCTGCTGATCCTGCCAGGACCTCTTCTTCTTCTTCTTTCTGAGGCCCCAGCAGCTGTAGTCAGCCTGTTTACTAGAGGTGTCAGGGCCCAGGAGGTTGTCCAGATCCTGGGTTCCCATCAGCCGTGATGGAGGCATCTCCAGCTCAAGACGGTATGACAGGTTCCTCAAAGTGCACACACAGTTTTCCACAATCTAAAAACATGGAAAACAAAATATATAAAATTTTCAACACTGACATTAATTACTCATCCTCATGTCTTTCCAAACTCGTCCTTCATTCATCTTCGGAACACAAATTAAGATATTTTAGATTAAATCCGAGAGCTTTCTGACCCTGCATAGACAGTAAAGCAACTGAAACGCTCAAGGCCCAGAAAGGTAGTAAGAACATTGTTAAAACAGAAAACAAAAAAAACTTTATTCAACAATTTCTTCTCTTCCATGTCAGTCTTCTACATGTGTTTACGAGAGTACCACGACATGGACAGAACACTCTCGGATTTCATCACAAACACCACAATCTGTGTTCTGAAGATGAACAAAGGTTTTACAGGTTTGGAAAGACACGAGGGTGAATAATTAATGACAGAATTTTCATTTTTGGGTAAACTAACCCTTTAAGAAAAGTCAGATGGGTTGAATTAAATTAAAAACAACAATCTCTATTTTTATTTTATTATTACTGATTAAAAATATATATATATATTTCAAATATTTTGGATTCCTCTTCTTTTTCCTGGAAGCTCTTCAAAGCTTTCTGTTCCAGCAGATGGCATGCTAACACTAAGATTTGCTAAAGAAATAACCAAAGCTGCACAATGCTGTGCTCCACCACTAGAGGCGCTCAATATTTTTTGGCCCTTCAAGGAGTGGCACAGAAAACATCTAACACCTTTTTATAAGCAACATGAGCCTCTGCCAGTTCCCAGCTGTCATCGGATATACAGACTGAAAATTAGTCAAATATCTGGCAACAATGTATTAAACATGTTCCAAACATTACCAACAATCTATGGACTGCTATACATCAGAACTGGATGGATATATTCTTTATGTAATCAAAAGAATGTCTCTAACCTTGCTGTCATAATCAGAGGTGTTTACGCAGGTTTTGATTATATAGAGAAGGGAATCAATCAGCCCTTCACAGCAACGCATCTGCCTTCTGGCCTCTTCCCCAGCTGAGCTCAGGTTCCTGAGAAAAACACACACACACATCAGCATCATGTGGCCAACAATAAAAATGTCCATCTGATTTAGATAAAACAGTCATTCTCACTTAAATAGTGGTCATCTCTGAGGATGACGAGTGATGCTGCTACTAGCAGTGATGTGCAAAACTATATATTTTAAAAACCAACTATTCAGCAGGTTACCTAAACGACTATTGATTAATCAATCTTAACAGGAAGCTCTCTATAATTAGGCTGGTACACCTAATCCGATGTTTCTTAGGAGACATTTACATGAGGCATACCTGAGGCAGCCGGTGGTGTTCCTCAGCACCAAAGATGAATGCAGTTTGAGTTTTTGGTCCTCTCGCTGAGGGGCCGCACCCCACCCAGAATGAGGGATAATGACTGTGTTGGTGAGCGGCCCGAGAGCGTCCCGAGCGATCGTCATCTTCACAGAATCACATGATGACAGGTTCCACAACACTCCTGTCAAGATATGACCCCAAAAACATGGTATATAACATATTAAATGCAACAGCGTAGTATTAAATATAAAAAACTAGAAGTGCCACTTCAATATAAAATGAAGGAACCTAATTTATGAATTAACAAAACAGAATAAATTACTAATTTCAAACCTCTATGCACACTGGCAATACATTTTTCTACTGACTTAGTTGCCGCACACAAAACAGAAATGTATGTATTCTCTGGCAGTAAAAATTTTGGAATAATTAAGATTCTTTTATGCTCACTAAATCTATAAAAATACAGTAAAAACTCTAATAATGTGAAATATTATTGCAATTTAAAATAACTGTTTTCTATTTTAATACATTTTAAAATGTAACTTATTCTTGTGATGGCAAAGCTGAATATTCAGCAGTCATTACTCCAGTATTCAGTGTCACATAATACTTCAGAAATCATAACAACAGACATTATTTAGTCACCTAGTGTGAAATTTGGTTACATATGCGAGTGATTTACTTCCAATGTACAGGGTTGTATTTAAAATTACTAATTATTTTAAGCAATTTAATTCAAAATTTTATCATGTTTATAAATGCAGTTAAATATAACAATGATTCATTGATACATTATTTTGCGATTTAAATTGCAATTTAGAAAAATCTTTTTAATTCTTTAGCTAAATGATTTTTTCAAATCCATTTATCACATTAAAGAGCAGGTCACATGGTATTTTAAAGTGTCCTAATATTGTGTTGGAGTCCCCTACAACGGGTTTAACTGCATATAAGGTCAGAAAACATTGTAATTTTCTCAGAATATATATATGTACATAGCCATTTCTCAATGATTTCAAAAAGATTCGCTCAATCAGTTCTGAGCATAAGGTCTGTAAACCCCTCCCTTCCATAAGCCTACTCTAGCGAGCGCTGCCTTCATTGTTGCCAAGCCTGCGGTTGTTTTTGATGTCCACGAGTTGAAGCAACCCCAATAACGTCATATTTAGTCCCTAAAATGAAAATTTACCAGTGGAACCCTGACAAAAAAAATGTGTATTTTACACCCCAAAAAGCAATTTTAAATGGTAGACCATCCTTGAAATGCGACTGGTCTAGTTTAGGGTTATTTTTGCGTAGCAATTGGGTGGGTTTTGTTTTGAAAACCTGGCAACCCTGGCTACCATTGACAAAGCATGCAACAAAACAATAATATAGTGCTCCAATCCATTCTTAAAATAATGACATGTAGCCCCTGGAATGCAAATTTGCCAGGTGAGCGGCGACAAAAAAATGTGTATTTTACACCCCGGAATGCGTTTTTTAACAGGGGACCCCCCTCGAAATGCAATTGAGCTAGTTTAGGGCTAGTTTTGAGTACCAATTGGGCAGGTTCTGTTGTGAAAACATGGCAACCCTGGCTGCCATTGAGAAAGCATGCACCAAAACAATAATATAGAGCTCCAATCCATTCTTAAAATAATGACATTTAGCTTCTGGAAAGCGAGTTTACCAGGGGAACCACAACAAAAAACGTGTATTTTACACCCTGAAACACGATTTTTAACGGGGACCCGCCTCGAAATGCGATTAGGCTAGTTTAGGGCTAGTTTTGAGTAGCAACTGGGCGGGTTTTGTTGTGAAAACCTGGCAACCCTGGCTACCATTGACAAAGCATGCACCAAAACAAAAACACAGTGCTCTAATCCATTCTTAAAATAATGACATAAAAACATTTCAACATTTATGCAAGCGAATCGTGCACACAGCTAAAGTTCAGCTGCTAAACTGTAAACACTTACAGTTAGCCGAGTGCTAACGTGACTAACTGATGAAACGACACCGTTTGTAAACCAAAATATGTCTACATTCTTTATTATTACACAAAGTAATTAGAACAACGGCAGTCTACATTAATCGACATATTCTTAGAAAATAGGGGGTTCACGGTGAATTATCAGAACTATTTCAGTAAGACAGTAATATCATGGTTTACCTGGAAACCTAGGTATACATCACATATTAGCACAAACAACTTGCTATTTTGAGCACTCACTTGAAAACTTGCACATGACGTATCAATCGTACTTATAGGTTGTGGTTCGGACAAGATTAGAAGCCAATGAAGATAAAAGCCAAGCGAAGCAATCCTAAGTAAAATGATGAGCACAACAAAAGGTTCGAATTGTATTGCTGTGGTATTGTGGAAAAAATTAAAAGTGGTTAATGCGTCTTCTAGCAGAAGTGTTTGTGGGCGGGTCAGTCTGTTTGTATTTTGTGGGCAGGTGGGGATTATGCTAATGTGTTACCCAGTGACGTAGATCGTTAACAGGCAGAAGATTAGAAAACTCGTTAAGGCGGCTCTGAGTCAACTCTTTTTTCTTTTTTTTTTTGAGAGACAATATCTTTGTTTATCATGCACTTTTTTGATTAACAACTTTGCAGAATGTTTACATTAAAGGATACCTACGTTACAAACTGCAAAAAATATATATATATTTTTTTTTTATTTCAGACAAATGCTGATCTTTTCTATTCATCAAACAATCCTTAAAAAAATGTACTCAACCATATTAAATATTGGTGACAATAATAATAAAAAAATGTTTCTTGAACAGCTAATCAGCATATTAGAATGATTTCTGAAGGATCATGTGACACTGAGGACTGGAGTAATGATGCTAAATATTTAGGTTTGATCACAGGTATAAATTACATTTTAAAATATATTTAAATAGAAAGCAGTTATTTGAAATAATAAAAATATTTCACAATATTACCACTTTTGCTGTATTTTTGATCAAATAAATGCAGGCTTGGTGAGCAGAAAAAAATTCTTTAAAAAACATTAAAAATCTTAGTGTTCAAAAACTTTTGACTGGTAGTGTGTATATAATATTCATATATAATGTATATAATGTATACAGTATATAATTGAACTTTAACGACTGATTCTCACAAAACAAAACAAACTTGTTTTCACAGCACAGAACTGCATCTTCTCGACATGATGTAAACACACTAACTAGCAGAAGTGTTTGTGGGCAGGTCAGTCTGTTTGTATTTCGTGGGCAGGCGGGGATTATGCTAATGTGTTACCCAGTGACGTAGATCGTTAACAGGCAGAAGATTAGAAAATATAACAACTCGTTAAGGCGGCTCTGAGTCAACTCTTTTTTTTTTTTTTTGAGAGACAATATCTTTGTTTATCATGCACTTTTTTGATTAACAACTTTGCAGAATGTTTACATTAAAGGATAGCTACGTTACAAACGGCAAAAAATATATTTTTCAAAAACCCAAGAGTGACCTGCTCTTTAAAATATGGCATTAAACAGTTTACAGTACATGTGGGAGCAGATTGTTTTGTATTGTTATAACAATTTTAGAGTTTGCATTGATAAGAGCATTGATAAGATTTTTTAGGTGAAATCCTTAGTTATAAGAAGACATTCATCACACTTGATTATTTAACACAGCTCATTAGAAAAAATGAGAGACACATTCAGAGGTGTGTAATGAAACTGTTAAGAGGCAGTGGGAGTGTAACAAAAAATCCCGCGGATAGAGATCATTACCACAAAATAGTCCCTGTGGTTGTGAGTATGAGTGTGAGCAGAAAGAGCTCTGCCTTTGATGAACAAACCTGCTGCCTCTGTTTGAGTAATGACAGTGAAAATGCACTGTACATGCGTCAAGAAAACTGCTTGGGAAAGTAGAATTTCCCCATATCTATCTAGCACTATTTAGGATATCCAGTTTGTAGAGAGAGTGTGTGTGCGTGCAAGTTTGTGTCAGCTCAGCTTTTAATCAAATACTTTGTCCCTCCACATTAATCACAGCCACGAGTTCCACTGACTGTAATCTCTGATCTGAGCTTCACAGCGCAAACTGATCTCACCACGGGAGCGAAAGAAAGCGAGTTGGAAAGAGCGAGACGGAGGAACAGAGAGGGAGTGAAAAAGCGAAAGAAAGACTCTCTTATGGCAGTCAGTCATGTGACCCCACACACCCACTCACCGGTTACGAGCTCTCGCACTTCAGTGTCTGGAGTTTTTCTCAACAGACGAACCAAAGCCGGGATTCCACCGGAATTCCTCACACACACTTTGTTATCGTCAGTGGCTTTTCCGTACACTAGGTTCCGCAGTGCTCCGCAGGCGTTCCGCTGAACTTCCAGGGTTTTGTGGTCAAGCAGATCCACCAGGTGCCGGATCCCCCCCAGTCGACACACCTGAAAACATAGAGTAAGAGAGTGCAAGTGTTCATATTTATGTTTCCAAGATGTGCTTTTCTGTCTGTTTATGCAGTCTGCAAATGCAAACAACTAAAAACAGAAACATTTTTCATTAATTTAACTGCTATGTAGCTTTTCCAGCAACGACCAGTAGTAAAATAAGTATGTATATATAGTTTTTGAACAGTAAGATTTTTTTATGTTTTTTTTTTTAAGTCTCTCCTGCTCACCAAGCCTGCATTTGATCAAAAATACAGCAAAAGTGGTAATATTGTGAAATAAAAAATGCTCACCAAGCCTGCATTTATTGGATCTAAAGTACAGCAAAAACAATAACATCTTGAAATATTTTTTACTATTTAAAATAAATGTTTTCTATTTGAATATATTTAAAAAATTAATTTATTCCTGTGATTTCAAAGCTTAATTTTTAGCATCATTACTCCAGTCATATGATCATTCAGAAATCTTTTATTGTGTTGAAAACAGCTGAGTAGAATTTTTTCAGGTTTCTTTGATGAACAGAAAATTCAGAAGAACAGCATTTATCTGAAATTGGCATTTTTTGTAAAACTATAAATGTCTTCATCATCACTTTTGATCAATTTAAAGCATCCTTGCTAAATAAAAGTATTAATTTCTACGTATTTTTGTATTTCGTTAAAATTAGCATTTCTTTCTGGCTACTTTGTGTAGGTTTCTATGTAAGTACTGGTACTTCTGATTGGGCTGAGGGTGGAATTTAGTGAGTTTGAAGTAAAAGTATTTGATGGCTGTATACTATGTGTCAGGAGCATTCGCTCAGTATCAATATCTCATTTTTGACCAAGATGGCTTTTAGCTGGTTCTGCATGTGAAGTCTTCATATATATATACACACGTATATACAGTATATACATGTACACACTGACTTCAAGCTTTTGATTGGTACAGTGTGTAATGTTACAAAAGCTTTTTATTCAGATAAATGTTGATCTTTTCAATTCATCAAAGAATCCTTAAAAAAAATGTACTCAACTGTATTAAATATTGATAACAATAATAATAATAAAATGTTTCTTGAACAGCAAATCAGCATATTAGAACGATTTCTGAAGGATCATGTGACACTGAAGACTGGAGTAATGATGCTAAATATTTAGCTTTGATCACAGGAATAAATTACATTTTAAAATATGTTCAAAGAGAAAGCAGTTATTTTACATAGTAAAAATATTTCACAATATTACCACTTTTGCTGTATTTTTGATCAAATAAATGCAGGCTTAGTTTGCAGAAGAAAATTCTTTAAAAACATTAAAGATCTTACTGTTCAAAAACTTTTGACTGGTAGTGTGTATATAATATATACATAAATTAGGTATTAAATATCTTCAGTGAAGACTGATTAAAGTTTCGGTTTGGTTCTCATGTTCACAAAGGCTGCATTTATTTAATCAAAAATACAGTAAAACAGTTACACAGTTAATACATATTTTAAATACAAATATTTTCCACTTTAATATCATTTAAAATTAATTTTTCCAGTGATAAGCTGAATTTTTAGCAGCCATTACTCCAGTCTTAAGTGTCACGAGATCCTTGGTTCAAGAAATGCTCCTCATAATTATAAATGTTGAAATCAGCTGTGCTTCTTAGTATTTTGTGGAAACCTTGATGAATAGAACATTTGATGAATAGAAGAATTCAAGAGGCCAGCACATATTTGAAATTAAAAAACTGTTGCATCACCTTATCGTCAGTCACTGATCACTGCCTTTACTGTTACTTATAAAATAAAGTGTCCTTGCCTTAAATTAAAAGCATTACTTTTTCAAACTCCAAACATTTGAACAGCAGTTTAAAATTTTCAGTTATTATAAATATTGATGCCTCATCATGCACTACACAGATTTATGTCCAAGGTTTTTTTTCCAATCAAATGTGCATAAAGCATTTAAATAATGCTTTTTTCTCAATGGATAAGCTTTGGGTTAGTCTTAAACTACAGTAAATCAACTGCATGCTTGTGTGTGTGTGTAACCACACCTCTGCCTTTATGCGGTTGTCTCCGTAGCAGAGGTGCTGTATGTACGCTGCAGCATTGGCTTGGACAGAAGGGAAATGATGCTGCAGCATTCGGATCACCTCTGGCAGCTCGGGGTCTCTCCAGGCAAACTCCCTAACACCCCGACAGGCACAGAGAAAACAGATGTCAAACCTTCAAACAAATCTGAAAAATGTCCACATTTGGCAAATAAATGTTTGCAGATTTGAATAAAATATACATAATTACTTGCGTTTACATATTAGCATCAGGACAAATAAATAGACGAATAAAAAAAATCAGTCCAGCTTTTATTTTTCCCAATCGTATTTGTCATTAAAATATGCACTGCAAATGTGCACTCTGGTTTACATTTTCTGACAAGCTCTTGTTCTGTCTGCAAAATAAACATGCCTAGAAATATGATTACAAAGCAACATGCACAAAAGTTGTGGAGGCTCAACAATTCAAATACGTTTGAATAATGTGGCAAAATGGGAAGGCACACACTGGGTTTTATTTACAAGTCTCCATGTTTTAAATTTTCAATGACTTTGATTACATTTGAAGCTTTCTATAATGTATTTTGGAATCAGTGGGTTCTGCTTTTCACCTGGGATCTTTGTGAACGCTGTCTATGGAAGGTGAGCGTGTGACGGCATTGTCAACAGCAGCTGCGTGTCTGGTGTAGTTTGGGTCACTTTGGCGGTAATGGGCGGGGCGATAGGTGTCAGAGTGCGTTGCCATGGAGCCCATTGAGAATAGCCCCCGCTGGTACCTCAGAGTGCTACACTGACTAGTGGTCCTTTGTAAAGTACCAAACCCTGAGTGAGAGAGTGAGCAATACAGACACTGTAAAGATTAACATTGTGGAAATGTCAGAACTCATTCACTGAGTTAGCAAAGACAGCAGTGGTGCATGAAGGACATTCGTCACATACCTGTATTGTTTCTGGAGATAGCGCTCTGGGAGCCGTGCGTGGGGCTCTGGTACAGAGGGTTCTGGAAGGTTCTGTCTTCATAGATTGGTGTGACGTGGCAGTCAGGGGAGCGGGCGTCTTGGCCTAATTGACTGTTCTGACTATAAGAGGTTTGCAAGCCTAGATGAAGATTAGAGATTCACAACAGTGTTAATTTAGTACAGTTCTATCATGACATCTCTTGGAAGATTTCAGCATGGTAATGGATACGACAATGTTAATGTATTTGGTCTTGGCAAATAGATCTTCTATGCTGCAGAGTTTAGCTTCAACCCCAATTAGACACATTTGAATCAGCTAATCAAACTTTTACTAGGTATATTAGAAACTTCCTGGCAGGTGTGTTGAGGCAAGTTAGATCTAAACTCTGCAGGACACCGGCACTCCTGGACCGAGTTTGGGCGCCCCTGCTGTAGATTATTACTGCTGCTCAGGGGTGTCAAACTCAGTTCCTGGAGGGCCACAGCTCTGCAGAGCTCAGCTCCAACCAGCTCCAACTCACACCTGCTTGGAAGTTCCTAATAATCCTGAGGACCTTGATTAGCTGGATCAGGTGTGTTTGATTAGGGTTGAAGCAAAACTGTGCAGAGCTGTGGCCCTCCAGGAATTGAGTTTGAGACCACTGGAGTACAGAACTTGCTACTGCCAATACATACGCCATTACGGTGCTGTAAGTATTTAAGACATACTGCTGCAGATTTATACAGGTGGAGCTAGGGAGGTGGAGGGTTTCAGAGGAACTCTGAAAGCACAATACGAACTGCTCTAGTGAATGCTAACCAGCCACTTAAACGTAAAGCAGCAAGCTCATTGGCTGCGTATGCAACATGAACCAATCAGATTGTGCCAAGTAGTTTAACGCTGTGAATATCATCAGTTTGCATTAATGACCCATCAGCCCCCACCATCCAGAGTTTCATAACAGAACTTGGCATTTATTGTGTTTTTGACATTTTTATTTGTGTTTTCTTAATTACGTCCATATAATTTTTATATTGTTTTTTTAATACTTAAACTGAACTTGGCATCTAGCTTATATATATATATATATATATGTATATCAGTTAGTTGTATTAGGGCTGTCAAATTGCATTGTTAATTGCATACAAAAAAGTTTGCGTTTGCCTAATATATGTGCGTGTACTGTGTGTAATTATTATGTATATATAAGTACACACAAATTAATGTGTATATATAAAAAAATATGTTAATTATGTACAAAATATGTTTATTTATATATAATATAAATTATATAAAAATTATAATAAATACATAAACTTGTAAATATATACATGGATATGTTTGTTTATATATATATATATATATATATATATATATATATATATATATATATATATATATATACACATAATAATTACACACAGTGCACACACATATATTAGGCAAACTCAGACTTTTATTTTGTTTTCATTAATCGTTCGACAGCCCTAAAATATTAAAAAAAAATTCAGCAGCCATTACTCTAGCCTTTATCCAATATAACTGGTGCTCAATTATTATTGTTAATAATTGAATTAAATGTTGCTTGAGCACCAAATCAGCACACAACCGAATGATTTCTGAAGGCTCATGTAACACTGAAGACTGGAGTAATGGCTGCTAAAAATTCAGCCTTGACATGACAGAAATAAATTACATTTTTAAATATATTACATACAAAATCAGTTCTTTTAATTTGCAATAATATTTCACAATATTACTGTTTTTAATATTTTGGATCAAATAAATATAGTCACGGTGAGAATAATAGACTAATTAAAATAATAGCATAACAGACTTACCAAAAATATTTAAAAATATGAATTATTCCAAACTGTTGACCAGTATCATACTTCAATAACCCACCGAAAAATCCACTCTTCTGACTGGTTTATCCAATCTATACACTATTTATCAAAACATTTATACTCTACTGAAAGGATCAACATAGACCAGCATAAATTTCTTTCCAGGCTCATTTGTGCTGATTAGGTGTCGGTACAGCTGGCGAAATTTTTGCTAATCAGCAAAACCAGTTTACAGCTACATAAAGAATACTTTTGCTGTGCTTCACTAGGTAAATGATGCTCTCGAGTCTTCAAGTGGAGATGTAAGTTGTATTTTATAAAAACAATCTGCTGTAATTAACCACTCCACTGGACTTTCACACCTTTAGATGTATCTGTGAGAGATAATGACCTTGAGCAAGAACAAGGCATATTCTGCAGCAGCTAAGAAAGAGAGATAAAAACAGTTTTATACTGAAAGAAGGCACTATATTGTGTTGCCATTAGTGACGTGATTGTCAGTTTGCCTGACACAATCAGAGAAACGCATACAATTAATTGTGCAATTTAGATAAATTAGCCAGAGGTTTCAGCCTTTCTCCCACACATGATTTCATGGCAAACAGGATACAATAGATTTGCTCATGAACGCCTACCCAAAATTGCATACCCAATTACCCAACTCTTGGAGCATAATTACTGAATCTACTTACAAACCTTGTGAATACTTGTACTGACATTGTACAGTACGTTCATTAGTGTATAATAGTTTTAAAAGCTGTAGGGCATGTATAACCACACAACCTTGCGAGACTGACATTCACAACCAGAACTTTCAATGGAACACGTCTGACCACTACTTAATCAGAAACCTATCATCAGACATTCCAGTCAGCACTGATAGGCAGATATATTGACCAGTTTGATTAATTAGGCAATATTTGGCCATTGTGAGATAATTGCATCAACTGATAACCATACTCACTTGATCTAGCTTTGCTGGCAAAAAACTCATTATGGCAAAGAATGAGTGTGAATGTGAGTTTGTGTGTACTGATGTGAAGCAAAAAATAAAGGACAGTCTATTGTGAAATAATGGCTAGAAAGGTATTCACAGGCTGCATGCAAAAACAATGCAACCAGTGTAAAATCCAGTTCTTTCTAGTGAATAAAAAACAAACAGTGTAGCCTGATTCCTCAGACGAATGACTCTTTTATGCTTGTTCTTTTCATGAATTTCAAAAAAGAATTAAAGCTGCAAGCAACGTTGAAAGGGTCCTCGCACACAGGTTCACCGCCACCCAGTGGCTTTAGGAAAACAACGAAAGGTGTGCAACACGCATGTAAAGTGGTAAATATAGGGGAAATATGTCAAAGTCATTTACATGTGACAAACTTCCAGCTGCCAGCTGGTGGCACTATGACTATAACTGAATATTGGCATGTAGACACCAATCTTCAAGCCAGGACTTTGGTCAAACATATGGAGTTTAGTGCAGATTGAACATGGTATGTTTCAGTTAGGCCCCAATCAGACCAAACGCGTTTTTAAGGTCTGAAAACGCAAGTGCACCGCCTTTTTTTGGTGACTTTTAAAAAAAGAGTAGTATGCTGTGTTTTTTTATGTTGCTAGGCAACCATCAAATCATCTGTCCTGTCGGTCTAATCAAAGGATTTTAGCGCGAACACTTTAAAACCTTTGGTTTTTGCTGTTAAGTAAACTGTCATATCAGTAAAAACCTTAAAAAAATACACCTCCGGGTAACCCACTATAGACACCAAGGGTTTCTCCTCCATCACTGCAGTCACCGGACTGTCTAAGCAACGGTAAACTTTTGTCACCACAACGGAAGGCCCGCCTCTCCATTCATTCGATTGGACAATGGAAAAAAACACGATGGCGTTGGGCACTTTTCTGCTCAGAGTTGCTTTTTTTTTTTCAACATTAGGCACTCAGAGCGCTTGGGCAAAAACGTGAGGCGCCCAGGGCGCATAAACAGCACGCATAACACTCACTGCCAATAGAAAACAATTCAAAAAAGGCACCTCTCACTGCAAAAACGCGTTCTGTCTGATTGTGGCTTTAGTGTAGAACATGAGATATCCCGTTGCCAACAGGTGGCGCTATGATTATATCTGAATACTGGCCTTTAGATGTCTTCAGGCCAGGACTCTTACCAAACGTGAAGTCTGGTGCAGACTGGACACTGAATGTTCAAGTAAGCATAAAACAAGTCCTTTCCTCTAGCCAGCAGGTGGCGCTACGATTATAACAGGGTATTGGGCTTTAGATGTGTTCGGGCCAGGACTCTTATTGAACAGGTGACGTTTGGGGCAGACTGGACATTGTATGGCTAAGTTATAACAACTTCCTTTTACATGGTGAAACATCGAGCTTTGTCAGGCCGCCACGGACACAACCTTTAACGAAAACTCAAGATCTTCACAATTTAACATTGCAAAGGCTTAGTGTAGACTGACCAAGTAACAATGTCATTAAATCTTTATGAGGAGTTGGTTAGAGCATAAAACATGTCACTCCCTGTTGCCAGCAGGTGGTGCTATGACTATAACTGAATATGGTCATGGGCATGTATTTAGGACAGGACTCTTATCAACGTGAATCTTGGTGCAGATCGGACATTGTACGCCTGAATTATAACAACTTCCTTTTTCATAGCGAAACATTGAAGTTTGTCATGGCCGTCACGGACACGCCCTTCAACGAAAACTCAAGATCTTCGCAATTTAATGTCACAAAAGGCTTTAGATTACACTGACCAAATTTGGTGTTGATCTGTTTAAATCTCTAGAAGGAGTTCATTTAAATACAATGCCTGAAAATGGCAAAAATGGCACAAAACTTGCAGAGAAAATTCTAAATAATAGACTTCCTGTTGGGTTTTGGACTTTGTACTGAGGGACTTTTTTGTAGGTATTGGTGTGTTTCATGTGTCTTCTGAATTTCATACATGTATGTGAAACACAGCTCGAGGGACGCTTCATTGAAATTTTCGGTGCGCTCCAAACGGGATATATCGCCATCCGAAGGGCACTTCGGAGTGAAAACAATCATGGCCACCATATTGAAGGGTCGTTCCAAACCGAAGTGCTCAAAACTGGCCACTTCAAAGGGCCTTTCAGAATTAAGGATTTCGAAGTGTACAACTGATGGGCCCACTTCGGGCCCCCATGATCCTTTGCACTGATTCTTTCCATGATGACAGTGCCTCCGCGTGGTCACGGGATGATGACACAGAAGGGCACTTCAAGAAACAGCTGTTTGGTCCCCTACACCCTCACTCCGGAGGGTAACCCCTTTAAAGGGATTAGGGTGCAGGGCTGAGCCCTTCCAAACGGAACGCAGGGTATATAGGTGGTTCTATCAAGCCATTTTGTCACGCCCACATATGTGTGCAAAGTTTCATGAGTTTTCAAGCATTATTAGGGCCTTAAAAATGGGAAAGAAGAAAAATTTGGAAAAGAAGAAAAATCTGAGCAATTCCAACAGGGTCCTCACACCATCAGTGCTTGGGCCTTAATTAGAGAGTTTTCATGTGAAAGCTGGACACAGACAATAAACCAAAGTGAATTAGAATCCAATTAAATCAAAATCCAGAGCTTGAGAATCAGAATCTCAAAACCATGATACAGTGTTCATTTTAGGGTACGTAATGATTACCATAGTCAAATACGGTGGTATTTCCATTATTCAAGTTGCTTGATTATACCATGGTATTGCCATAGTACTTCATGTTCAAAAGAATAAGCAAATAGCCCTACTTTGTCTTTATACAATGACTAAATGTTGAGTCAGTGTAACATTAGCATAGAAATGCCTCAATTGGGTTCTCAAAGAACTTTTTTCACATGTCAATCAGACACTGGCAATATAATAACGCAAAGTGAGAACCGAACAAAGCTGCACAGCTCGCTGGTTTGGAACAGCCATGCAGAATTCAGTGAGTTTGTCTTTCATAAATGTCTAATCGCTTCTTACATCTCCAAATTCAGCAATAGTTCTTTCTGAAGGGCCGGGAGTTAAAAGCGTAGTTTTCAAAGGTTTTACATCATGCATGATCTACAGAGAAATACGGCATAAATGGGGCAGTGGGGCAGATCTGAGAAAGTCTCCCACAGAGCCAGAATCTGAGATTATCATCGGAGTAATCCTACAAAACACTACAGCACACAAGCATAAAGACATGCGCACATACACCCACACGCACACATTTATACAGTCAATATCCGTGCAGCTCCAGTTTCACATGGATGTTTATTGTCAATGGAATTGAGATCGTAATACAATTTTGAAACAATATCTTATACAGGCCCTGTATTAATGCATCTCAGCACTTTCAATTCACAAACTCATCCCAAACTCACGCCATCTCATAATCAGGGGGTTATGATCATTCGGGTAGGAGCAATAACTAGGATCCTTTTTTGCACTTTTATGAGAACCAATTTGTGTCAGTCTCCCTGCGTTTATGTCCAGAGATGTGTGAAGTTTTCTTTTGTAATTGAGATTTTTACAGACAGTGTATACTATGTCGTAGACTAAACTGAAATGCTTAATGAATTCCTCACATTTTTTTTCCAAGTTTTGAAAATTCACCTCATGAGAGGATTTTCAGGAGAGAAATACCTTCTTAAGCCAGGGAAGATTTTATAATCCGAACCAAACACACACTGATAAGTGACAGCATTACTAATCCTCGTATAATATAGTGCATATACAACGCTAAGAAAGTTTCACACATATTTAAAATCTGTGTCCTCAAATCCGTAACTTTTCAAGAGTGGTGCAGAAATTGTGTTTGATAGAGTTCTGGCTGGGTCAGGATAAAGGAGAAAATTGTTTTATGGATTTAAACTTTATGGAATAAAGTTTTATGAATCAGAAAATCGTTGCTTTAAGTCAAGTTTGGGATAAGTACGTTTTCTTATTCTCTTATCTTATGCATTTTTTCCATTAAAAATACAATACAAACAGTAATAGTGTGCAATTAATTTTTTTATGTGAGGAAACGGTTCACCCAGAAATAAAATTCTGTCATTAATTGGCACAGAAGTAAAGAAATTGTTGAATAAAATCATTATTTTTGTTTTCTTTGTGCACAAAAAAAATTCTCATAGCTTTAAGAAAAAGGTTGAACCACTGATGTCACATGGACTATTTTAATTATGTCCTTACTACCTTTCTGGGCCTTGAATGTGTCAGTTGCATTGCTGTCTATGCAGGGTCAGAAAGCTCTCAGATTTCATTAAAAATATCTTAATTTGCGTACGGAAGATTAACAAAGGTCTTACAGGTTTGAAACAACATGACAGTGAGTATGACAGAATTTTCGTTTCTGGGTGAACTAACCCTTTAACATTTTTTAACATTTTTTTATTCTTTGTTGAATGAAAATATCAATTAATTTAGCAAAAAAAATAAATCTTACTCAGCCCAAACCTTTCAAAAGTAGTGTACTTTGTAGTGTACCTATAAAACAGGACAGTGTGTGTGTGTAACCTACCTGTAAGGCTATCCGGTCTTGACAGAACCATCCTCTCAAAGATGTCATAGGCCCGAGACCCGAAAGAAGAGTCATATGCACGTGTATCGTGCTTCCCCAGGGTCCCGTACTGCTGAGGCTGAGCGGTCATACCGGCTCGCAGGAGCGTTGGTGACTCAGACTCTGACCCCGTCCCATTTCCATGCCGTCCCAAGTAGCTGGAGTGCACTGGGTCGGGGGCATGACTGGAGGCAGGAGGCAAGGTGGTGCCCGGAAATATGCTAGGTAGAGGACGGGGCTCTGAGACTATAGGTGAGCCATAGGGGCTTCCAAGAGAAGTACGCAGAGGCTGGCGAGACGCAGGCGGAGACGGGGTGTAGAGTGGGGATGGGGCACGAGAGGGTACAGAACTGACACGTCTCATGACACGGCCACTGCTGCCCACCTGGAAAACAGATTATATACAATCAAACACTATAATCATTATACATACACACCCACACTGTGATATCAGTTATAACTGAAATATTCAAAATGGATTTTATTTGTAAAAATATTGTAAGGTGAATGAAAAATCAGGATTGAGATCAGCTAAGGACAAAACCTAAACCACCCCTCTATGGGCTCTACGCAAGAACATTTCCATATTTAGCCTCAAAATTAAGCACAAAATTAAATCTTGAAGAAGGATCACACAGGAGGACAAAGTAATTTTCATATGATCCACCTTCACGCAACAGGTATTATAAAGCATCAGGAACTCATTAGAAGTTTTAATATGATAGAAAGTTTAATAACATGCATAATACACTATGCAACACATATAAAACACTAAATGAATTGAATATTTAATAATAACAACAATAAATTATATTGTAATAGCGTTTTCACAATGCTTCATCAACTGGCCATATTGGGTGCACTTAACGTAAACAATGCCACCGAACCGAACGAAACAGCATATTTTGCTAATTATTGCTGCTGAAAATGGACAATTATTGTGATGTTTTGGACTGTACTAATCGGTCGGACCGGGAAAAGCATTTGGAGTACTATAGACTGCTAAAAGACATAACAAATCAAGGAGAAGAGGAGAAAATATTGTGCCCTTTCCTCCTTATGAAGTCCTTCTCTATTTGATTTAGCAGCTTCCACACGTTTTTTCTGTGGTTTAGACAGCATAAATCTAATCTAATCTAAATCTAGCAGAACAGCGTATTCAGTAGTATATTAACCGTGCAATCTATGCTGTTGTTTACATCCGAGTATCACCAATATGACTGCACATCAGGGTAACTGACCAAATCGTGAAGTAAGTGCAAACCTTCTATAATAATACTATTTTTGTCTCGATTTTTGCTTTCAAACGTGATACCTAGATAGCTTTTATTTTGGTGGAAAACAGGAAGTTCTTCTAGCTTCTATTTTGTTGACAAAAAACGATTCTGATTAATCATTTTGGCAGATGGTTATTGGCAGATGCTGGGTTTTAAACTGCATGCTCTAAGCGACCCAAGCTCATAGTTCTTGCAGAGATGGAGTTCGTCTGGAGCAGCCTTTACTTCAAAACAAACTGCCCTAAAAAAAACAAAAACAAACAAACAAACAAACAAAAAAACACTCGCGTGTAGAGAAACACAGCGCCGCGCAAACACGTTTTTTTTAGCATACTCATTTACCAGCATTTGCCATTGGGCGAATGCTAATTTTGAACCCTGTCTGAGATGCAAAGGATGTCCGGCACACTGCCAATAGATGGTGCCGCTAGTGCTGCCGGAAGAAGTTCGAGCATTCAATGTATTTACAAACGCAGTATTTTACAGTTTGTTTAGTGATTAAGCCCATTCCGACTTCTCAGGTCGGAAAAAAAAAAAAAAAAACCTCTGATAAATGTACACATATATAATTTAGACCTTATGACATGTGGGAAAAGCCCAATAACCTATGCCTTTAAGCAATTTATCTCTATGTATTTGTGTTTATACCTGTGCTGAGGCCTGTCCTTCAGCCCTAGAACTCATGGCGAGGGTGGGGCTTCCACTGGGGGCGGAGCTTGTCGACTGGGACCTCCCTTCCGACCGTCTGGGCGTCACTGTGTTACTATAGTAACCACTCACCTCCTGATATCCACTATCTGAATACGAATTCATTTGAGTAGAGCTGCGTGAGTTTGGCGCAGACCCTGAGCAAAGGAAACAGCAAGAGAAAAGCACACCAGAAAAATACTGAGATAGACTAAATATTTTCTGTGCAGAAATGGTAAAATAATTCTATTTGAACTATGGATTGTTAGGTTAAATACAACCCAAGTTCTATCAATATAAGCTGTGGCCTGTTGTCGATTAATTAATGACGACCCGTATTTGACTTTGTCAAAATTAATGAGACAATGAACATAAATAGGTTTTGATACCAGTTTCACTGCAATATCGGTAACTGGTGCAACTGATTCTTCATGTGCAGCTGTAACGTTACTGTGTAAACAATCGTTTATGTCTCATGTTAATGTAAACAGACAGGACCAAAATTAAACATGTTTAGTTAGCGTTAGCATCGCTGCGCTTTGCTAGCACAATGTTTTTAGAAGCTGCACTGCCATCTACCGACGTGATTCAATAATTAATTTCTTTACCTGTCCAAAAACATTACATCCGCCATCAAATCTTTCCATCCTGTGTACGCCAAATCTACGTTTGCGCCTGTTTTTGTCTTTGTCGGTCTTTCTGGCTTCGGCTTCCGACCATTTCTGCTTCTTCGGTCGTGTTCCATTGTTTGACTTTCGCTTTTGCGTCACCAAACAACACTACGCTACCAGACAGAGCCAGCAGCCAATGAGCGTGAGGATTTTCGGGTTACGTCATTTCAACATGGCGAAATACGCTGAGATACCCGCACCATGTATGATTAAACACTTATATAGAAAAGTTATTATGAGTACAGTGAGTGTACACACTAAATTGCGTCACAAAAACATTTATTTTTTTATATTTTTTCTTAAAAATGACCACCAAGCTACTTAATGCACATTTAAGGTTTAATAAAACAATATTTTCAAGAAAAAGAAGACAACATTCGCTGCTCTTAATGTGTGTATTTGTACTTTGATACTGTTTAGATGAATACTTATTTGAAAAGCTTGAAAAGTATTGTTTTATTTTGATTAGTTTATAATAATATGAATATTTAATTATTTAAATAACAGTATGTTCAAATGAAAGTTTTTTTTCACTGGTATTGGTATCATCTTCTTACATCTCGGTAGTGTAAAAGTCCTAATGTGTACAGTAATTCTATTAAAAGTGGAGGCCTACCTGCAGATCACATTATTTTAAGTTATACCCACAACACCTGAAAGGAGAAGTTCACTTCCAGAATGAAAATTTCCTGATAATTTTCATCCAAGATGCTAATGTCTTTCTTTCTTCAGTCACAAAAAAATATTTTTTTTGAGGAAAACATTCCAGGAATCTTCTCCATATAACTGACTTCAATGAGAACCAACAGTTTGAAGGTCCAAATTGCAGTTTCAATGCAGCTTCTGTGAGGTTGAGCTAGTGCAAGACAAGAATTTGTGGTTAAAAAGTACGTAAATTTGTATTCTTCTTAGAAAATGACAATTTCACTAGAAACGACCCTTATTCCACAACTCTGATCGTGTAGAGCCCTTTGAAGCAGCATTAAAACTGCAATTTGGACCATCAAACCATTGGCTTCTATTGAATTCCAATATATGGAGAAAAATCCTGGAATGTCTTCCTCAAAAACCTTAATTTCTTTTCGACTGAACAAAGAAAGACATGAACATCTTGGATGACATGGGGGTGAGTAAATTATCAGGAAATTAAAGTTGGAATCCATCAACCAGCTAAATAACCTGTTTTTTGCCTACTATGCTGTATGCACAGTAATAAAATGAAACAACTACTCTACTGTACTGCTTGCATGGAGCAAACTTCTTTAACAAGTATTACACTGGCAAAATATAACCAGACTTTCATACACCTATAAAAGCGGCCTGCTTCAAAAGGATTACAAAATGTAATTAGCTTATGAAATGCAAGTGTATCCCAGCTAGGTTTCCAATGTATGTGTATAAAGGCTTTCTACTCATAAAAGGAAGCATTACATTTGCCCAAAAAATGACAGTAGAGACAATTATAATGTTACAAAAGATTTTCATTTAAAAAAAAATGTTCTTTTGAACTGAATTCATCTAAGAATTTGAAAAAAATGTCCACACTGGGCTTCTCCCAGTTTACAGGTGTGATAATAACAAGATAGATTTCTTTAACCCTTTAACTGTCACTCCCATTTTTGAACACAGACATAAAAATGCACTATCCAGACTTAAATTTTCATAATTCATGAATGAAAATATTTTGTAATATGATTTTGATGTACATTTTCCATGGTAATGCAATGTCTGATTTTAAAATGCCTTTCAAAGGATGAATTTTAAGTTTTGAACTGATATATAATTTCTTATGATTTCTAAAGTGTGATAGGGTAAAAGGCAACGAAGAAGGTCTTTTGTGACAAAGATCAGAACTCATGTTATGATGTAGATTTTTTAAGTTGCACTCTTGAAATTTATTAATCTATTACTTTTTCTACATAATTCCTACACAAAAATATGGTAAAATATCTATTTAGGAGTTTTAGACCTTTCCAACGATGTATAGTTTGTCATGATTAGATTAGGATTTATTTGTAATATGGTGAAGTAAACTTAAAACTTTAACTTGACAGTTAAAGGGTTAATAACAAAACAGCACATTAGAAAGATTTATGAAGAATCATGTGACACTGAAGACTGGAGAAATGGCTTTATCATGACAGGAATTAAAAAAAATGTTAAAATATCTTAAAATGTAATAATGTTTTTTTTAAAAAATTGTAAATACTTTCACAGTATTACTGTTTTTACTGCCATTTTCATTAAATAAATGCAGCTTTGGTGAGAATAAAAGACATCTTTCAAAAACAACAACAAAAAAACTGCTGTATAAACTGAAAGACACAGTGGTAATCAACAGTAGGCCACAGATGCTGCCCATAGATCTTTAGTTGTATTCAACTTGGAATATTGCATAAAGGCATCATTACGAGTATAAATTATTCACAGAAGGCAATATGGAGTGTGTATGAACAGACCCTCACTTTCACGCAGGGAGATCTGTTCCAATTCAGGAGAGTAAAGTAACCCCTGACCTCTGACCCCAAATGTGGGCGATGAGCAACCATCCGACGGCTTAGACACACCTGCACCTGAGGATTCTGATGACCAAAGGGTTAACACACTGTGAGCAGGTTTAAGTATTTAAGAAAATGATCAAGATACAGTTACCTTCATCCCTTGACATACTTAACCTAAAATATGCCATCATTTACCTATAATAAAAGTCATTAACAGATAACGTAAAATGCTTTCCGTCATTTTCACAGATTAAAAATAAGGTATCTGGTCTATTGTGTTTTCATACGCTCGCTGTAAAAGATGACAATAGGAATTAGAACTGAAGAAAAGGGTAGAAAAGAGTTTTGGCTGCTTTGTGGGGATTTCAAATGTAGTTCACTGGAATAATTCATGGGATATTGTTCATTAAGTTGGGTGACCAGATCACAAGACCGCAGTGTCTGTTTTCTTTTTTTAGAGCAGAATGAAAAGAAAAATCCCAGAACCCACAACACTGTGTTTGTCTTGACTAAAAGAGCTTTTGGCACAGTTCTTGTGATATCAGTGTCATATTAAAAATACCCAATATTATAACATTATATCGTGCAATAACACAGCCAACATTGTGCAGCTTTGGGATACTGTAACTAAATCCATAATACACTGAGAAAAATAGTTCAGGCGAAAAATGTAGCACAAATGTCCTCTAAATGCTTCAGAGAGCCTTGAGTACAAAAATCAGCCAGCTCAACCATCTAAGGAGCCATCTTTCCAAGCTAGACTATGTGATCTGTGCTGTATGTATGTGACTGCAGTACTGTCTAAAATGTCATTGTTCTGCCTACTCTTTATTTACAACAGGTGACAAGAAAAAATAGCAAGCTGGAAGAGAACTAGACAAAAATACCTGCAGATCTCCACAGAAGGGACTTCTCAGAAGAGCTGGAAAAAATGAAGACATGAGAAAAGAGAACAATGTCATACACGGTACACAATGCATCTTAAGTATAATATGAAACGAGTGCCTGTTTCAGCTGATTTTAAAACAGACCAATATTGTGTTTAAGTGGTAATATATTATGCCAATTAATTAATTTTAATATATGTATAATTATGCCTTCAGAAAAGTAGCACAGCTGACAGTTTTACAATTTAATTTGCTCTAATTAAACAGTCTTGATTTCAAGGTTATGAAGCTAGAAAATGTTTATTAAAGAAACCATTTTATACTGATGTTAAAAAAACACTCTTTTTATCACTTGCTTACTATAAAAATCATGATAACAGGGTGGACATTTTACGATCGCCCTCACTGATAAATCTAATGAAACATAAAATAAATTGATACAACACTATAAACTTTTAAAGGTGTATTCAGTACTTCTTCAGCTAGTGACTCTCCTAGTTATTGGAAAAGCACTATAATAAGTGTGGCTCATCAGGTGAAAACCAACAGGAGCGAGGACGCTCTTCGATGTTTGCTTAAACGCCACGAATCACGCCATTTCAACATGGCAAAATATACTAAGGTGGGTGACACACCATGTATAATTAAGGGGGTCATGACCTGAGAAATTAAAAGTCCCTTGTTTTTTTGATATATAAGAGGTGATTGTACTATAAAAATGTCCTGTAAGTTTCAGAACTCAAAACCTTGTTAGTCTAAAAATGGCTTATATTGAACCCAGTCTGCCAAAAAGACAGTTTGAGGAATGTGCCACTTTATGACGTAATAGAGTGGCTAAACACCAATCAAAGCCTGCTTCTACATCAGATGCCTGTTTAGCCCCGCCCACTGATTTGCACACATATTGGGTAAATAACGAGAGAGCTAAATGCAGGTCTATGCAGAAACCAAACGATAAAGATGCCTCTTAAGACAACAAGATGCTATGCAGTGCCAAGTTGTGGAAAAACAGTCTTTGCATTGCTTTCCTTCTGATTCTAACATAAGAGTGGATTACCTTTCTTTTTAATGAAGTTCCAGACTGCATCAATAAGAACTTGGTCTTTTGTTTACTTCATTTTACCACGGATTTGTTTACAAACAAGGCACAATTTAACACAGGATTTTAAGAAAGACTGAAACTATAAGACGATGCGGTGCCGACCATAGTGAATCAGTCAGTAACGCACCACACAAGTGTGAGTAACTGTTTTTATTATGTGGCCAATACTGTTTTGTCTGTTAATGCAGATTGTCTGATAAGTAATAATCCGCCACGCCTATCCAAATGGCGTGTTCTGATGAGAGGGGTCAAAACAGAACAGAAAATAGCCTATTACTTCTAAATTATGATGTTTTTTGATGTAAAAATCGTGATAACATAAGTGGACCTCAGAGAACAGTACAGAATAATTTAAAAAGGCAGTTCATGACCCCTTTTAAACACTTAGTAAAGAAAACGATTACAAGTACAGTCCTCATCTCGCATAAATCTACACCAGGACCCAGAAGACTATTTACTAAAAACTGTTTATTTCTTAATCTATAAAACTTTTTAAACAGGCACCAAACTACTGTACTGACCCTCAGGCCATCCAAGATGTAGATGAGTTTGTTCTTCATCAGAACAGATTTGGAGGAATTTATTCACTCTCCAATAGATCATCTGTCAGAAGGAGAATTGTGAATGTCTATAATACAAATACTTTGTCTAGTAAAAAAAAAAAAAAAAAAAAAAAAATCGATCCTTGTTGTGCTTTGATATCAAAATCCACCAGTTTCTAACTGTTTTGGACTGTTTTTACTTGTAAACATTGCTTGATCTGTGCATATTTCTATGACATTATGAGTTTTTCAATAGAGAAAGCAATATTATGGATAGAGAGCTCATATTTTGAAGTTAAAAACATCTTAATGATTGATTTGCTTTTCAGTTCTCAAGATTTTAATTGATAGTTAGATTAATTGTTTTCAGCTGTTTGACTCTTGTTCTGATGGCACCAATTCAATGCAGAGTATCCATTGGTGAGCAATGCTAATGATGTAATGCTAAATTTCTCCAAATCTGTTCCGATGAAGAAACAGGATGATTAGTTAGATTTTAACAGAGATTAACTTAATGAAGAATGAATGAATGCTAAAAGATTTGTAATGGATGAAGATCTAATCTACATCTTGGATGCCCTGAGGAGGAGAACATTTTCAGCAAATTTTACTTTTTGAGTGAACTAGTCCTTTAAAGATGACCTATTATGCCCCTTTTTACAAGATGTAAAATAAGTCTGATGTCCCCAGAGTGTGTATGTGAAGTTTTAGCTCAAAATACCCAACAGATAATATTTTAAAGCTTGTTAAAATTGCCACTTTTAGGGTATGAACCAAAATGCGCTGTTTTTTTGTGTTTGCCCTTTAAATGCAAATGAGCTGGTGCTCCTGGCCCCCTTTTCAGAAGTGGGCGGAGCTTCAAGAGCCAGCAAAAATAAAACAGGACAAACTCACGCACTGAAAATGTCAGAAACTCTCAGTAGTGGTGTTCATCCTAATATGTTTTACCAGAATATTTACCAGAATTTATTGACCAGAAAATTGTAAATACACAACACAGTATTTCTGAAAAAAAGAAATAAAAAGCCCATAATAAATTCATTCTTTATTAAATCTAATTATCCTTTATAAATTAATTAAAGATGCTTTTGATTATTAAAATGTAATGAAACAATTAAAATAGAATCCAGAAAATTAATGGGAAACAAACACAACTTTCACAAACAAAACTGAATTTGAGAAAAATAATAAAACGTATTTCATAGGGCCTTAAAAACGATTTTCTGTTAAACTTTGAATAAATTGCTGTTAAATTCTGCAAGTTTCATGATTTCAATTAATTAGACATGCTTTTTGATAAATATGTTTTTTAATGTTACCATTAAAATAGAGACTAGAAAAATTAAAATGGAATTTAGAAAAAAATAAAACAGATTTCATAGGGCCCTCTTTATTTCATTTGTGTCTTTGTTTTATTGTAGTTGTCCTTTAGTTTGTAACTTGCATCTAGGTTCTTATTATTAATAACAAAGATAAAATAACAAAAATTGACTATGTCAAGATATAAATTGTTATTGTGAAATAAAATTACTATATCATGAAATAAGATTTGGCTTTATCCTTTAAGCTAACTTACCAATATAGCAAAGATCTCTACATACCTGTATGCTCAGTAGTTGCTCACCATAATCCTGAGTAGTGGCACTGGCATGTGATTGTTATTATTTTATTTATTTATGGGTTTTTTAAGGGGAGATGAAATGCTGTGTTTTAATAGATAAAATAACTATGATCTCCATTTGGATATCTATTATTCAATTACTTTTTCTGTTGTTCTATGTTTTTTTAAAGTATCAGTATAAGTATTCAGTAGTAGTATCGTGATATTTTAGTCAGGTATCGTATCGAAGTCAAAATTTTGGTGACAACACTACAAGACAATATACTAGCTTTTATTTTCATGCATACAACATTTGGCCAGAAAGCCATCCTCGTAACAAAAAAACAAAAGGGGGAATAACATAAATGTACTCCTTTTACTGATGCGTTAGTCTGTGAATCACTGTGTACTGTGCATGTCTAAAAGTTGGCATCACTATTTCTATTTCTAGTTATTTTTCACACATTTGTTTATGCGAAACACGAATGGCATCCGTTTTGTAGAATGACCCATCTCATCTTCCAATAAGTCAATGAAGAGCAAAAAGATCCGCTCCATTTGCCCAGCATTAGGAAACCATTACCAGTGAACATCAATCACACTGTTACAGTCTACTGACTGTCGCGTTTATCTCTCTGACACAAATTTTAAAAACAAGAAATTAACATCCCTGTGCATTTGTAAGAACTGAAGAAGAGAAAAAAACAACAGGACATGTGGTATTAGGGGTTCAGGTTGAATAAACGACAGGATGTAGACGCCACTGCCTTAAATCAGCAGACGAGTGTCTGCTAATGCCTGCCAAAAAGCGACACTGTCTGCAAAGGAGGGGTCAAAGGACACCGGTCATCAGTGTACAGCGACAGCTGAAAGGGGGCACAGTGGGGACAGCAGGAATGCCACATAGCGGAAGGTTAAAGGTAAAGGGTTGCAGGGCGCATGGTAGCAAGAATGCACACATGGACCTTCTTCAAGCAAAAGGAAAAAATGTCCTGTATACTGCGGCAAAACAGCACAAGCCATCTGAAAAAACAGAACAGACACTCCTTCACAGATGAGGAGAACAAACAGGGCAGCTGACATGTGCATACACACTTACGGACACAAAGAGTTCGCTGTGGCAAAGCAAGACATAAGGAAGAACTGTACTTCAGTTTAACCAGATTGAAAATAAATCTTTCTGAAGTGATGGCTGTAGCAAACATCTCTGATTTATCAAGAGCACTCTTTCCATGACATTCATTAAACGAGAAACTTTCGCAATACCCTAAAGCTTGAATGTGTTTATTGTAAATTGACAAACACCCACTTTCCATAAAAGTAATTATTCGGTGGGGAAAGAGAGACAACAGTTTGCGCTTCACCGCACATTTGTCCTTCATACTGACACACACCGTGAGAAACAGAACAACGAGTGCTGTGTTTCTGTACAGTATGTACACAGACTACATATACTGTACAGTTAAATGTGTCTCACGTGTAGGCAGGAGCATAAGACTGATCCATTTATGTGTGGAGGGAGAATGGTTTAAATGCGTAGTTGCCACGGATACACTCATATGAGATACATTTGAAAGCTTAAAATAATATCATAGAAGTACAATAATTAAGCCTCCTCCTAAAACCTCTTAACGGCAATTATTTAACAATGTACACTACCAGTCAAAAGTTTTTGAACAGCAAGATTTTTGATGTTTTTTAAAGAAGTCTCTTCTGCTCACCGAGCCTGCATTTTTTAAATCCGAAGTGCAGCAAAAACACTAACATTTTGAAATATTATGTAATGTATTCCTGTGATTTCAAAGCTGAATTTTTAGCATCATTACTCCGGTCACATGATCCTTTAGAAATCATTCTAATATTTTGATTTGCTGCTCAAAAAACATTCATTATATTATTATTATGCTGAAAACAGCTGAGTAGAATTTTGTTTTAGGTTTATTTGATGAATAGAAAGTCTAGACGAACAGCACTGATCTGAAATAGAAATCTTTTGTAACATTATAAATGTCTCATCATCACTTTTGATCAATTTAAAGCATCCTTGCTAAATAAAAGTATTAATTTCTATAATTTTAATATTCATTGATTCCTGAAAAAGGTACTTAACTGTTTTAAATACTGAACAGCAAATCAGCATATTAGAATGATTTCTGAAGGATCATGTGACACTGAAAACTGAAGTATGGATGCTGAAAATTTAGATTTGATCACAGGAATAAATTACATTTTAAAATATATTCAAATAGAAAGCAGTTATTTTAAATAGTAAAAATATTTCACAATATTACTGCTTTTCCTGTATTTTGGATCAAATAAATGCAGACTTGGTGAGCAGAAGAGACTTCTTTAAAAAACTGTTCAAAAACTTTTGACTGGTAGTGCAAACCCATATCATTTCTGGTTTCTGTGGAACACAAAAGGAGATGTTTAGCAGATTGTTCAAGCTGCTCAGTTCCATACAACAAAAACTGAACCCCAGGGTTATTACCATTAACCAAAAATAAAAAATACCATTAATCCAAAAAAAAGAAAAAGAAAATTTAATTAAATTAAAACTAAGACCATAAACTAAAAATAAAATAAATGTTAACTAAAATTAAATAAAACCTGGAGTACTAAAATAACTAAAATAACCTAAAACTGAAATGATATTAATAAGAACTATATAAATATATTAAAAAAAGACAAAAAATGCAACAAAAGTACTAAAACTGTATATGAATAAATAAATTCAAAATATTAAAGAATTATAATAATATATCAATAATACTAAAATAACACTGCTGAACTGTCAAGCTCCAAAAAATGACAAAAAGCACAATAAAAATCTACAAAAATATACAAACCCTGGACATTCTGCTTTAAACATCTGCTTTTGTGTTCCACTGAAGTCAAATGACAAGTAAGGTGAGTAAATGACAACACAATTTTAATTTCCTTCATTTTCACCACTGTCATCTATAAAACTGTCAAAAACCACATCAGCAACAGTGATCAAATATTTACAATCATGCGCATGTTTTGAGAGGAAAAACATGCTGAGCAGGCCTCATGGTAATAACGAGAAAGCAGTACAGATGTTCTTTTCATAAATATGCTCTGCCATCATTTACTCCAAACTTGTATGACGAGACAAGCAAAAACCCATGATGTTTGACGTCACTGATGTCAATCCTGGTTACGCATCTCGAGGCGCCATATTTTGAATGTATAGGAATACAAATGTCATATGGGCTACTTTTATATCACTTATAACCCTGCACCACAAAACCAGTCATAAGGGTCAATTTATACATCAAGCTTTCCATTGATGTATGGTTTGTTAGGATAGGACAATATTTAGCCGAGATGCAACTATTTGAAAAACTGGAATCTGAAGGTGCATATTGAGAAAATCGCCTTTAAAGTTGTCCAGATCAAGTTCTTAGCAATGCATATTACAAATCAAAACTTAGGTTTTGATATATTTACAGTAGGAAATTTACAAAGTATCTTCATGGAACTTGATCTTTACTTAATATCCTAATGATTTTTAGCATAAAAGAAAAATCAATCATTTTGACCCATACAATGTATTGTTGGCTATTGCAACAAATATACCTGTGCTACTTATGACTGGTTTTGTTGTCCAGGGTCACATATAGGCTACTTTTATAACACTTTGATTTTCATTATATGAAAGAAACATATAATTTAGAAATCAAAAATCATATGAGGAAAGGTTTTTAAGGTTTTTAAAAGAGCTGTTTCTTTAAATCAGTTCTCTAAAAATAAATTCCACTCACCGAACACATGAATTTAGTTTTTATCATAGTGTTTTTCAAAACGGCCTCTTACCTGTCACTCGCAGCACCTGGAGACTCCGCCCCCAACCTGCATCGCTCCAGCTGATTGGCTACAATCTGTCTCTCTTCTTCGAGTTCTCTGGTAAGCCGTTCAAACTGGAGCTCCTTCAGAAAGACAGGAGGGACAAAAGTGTCACCACCATTGCCTTCTACCATCAAAAACATATCCATCATGTGTAAGGAGTACACACTTCATACCCGTTTCGAGTTACAACAATAATTTAGCTTTAAAATCCATTGTGTTTAAATCCTGTCTCTTCTCAGCTTCCATCCTGTCTCGCTGCTCTTTGCTTCTGAATTTGTGGCCTCTTCCCCTCCTCTTGCCTCAGTCTCTCTGTTTGTGTGCAATGCATGCGTGTTTGTTTATGTGTGTGTGTGTGTGTGTGAGGAAGGCGAGAAGGCTGCACTGTTGGCCTGCCTCTCTGTGATAGAGACAGACTCGTTGATGCAGCTGCCCTTAAAGGAGACACACTCTCTCACACACATATAAACAGCCCACATTGCAGTTGTATTGAGTATAGTATCCTGAGGAAAAAAAAATATGACTGCACATTTTCCTGATTGCTTGCCATTGTTAGAGTGCAACGAAACGATTCTGGAGCATTGTATCTGCTCTGAAATAGATATTATATTCTGAAAGTACTGCAGGTTTCAAGCCGGCAAGCAAGCACTGCAAGAGGTTGCAATTAATGTAGCCGGTGAAAAGGAGAGATTATTGAGTGTTGTTCTCCAGGCGAGATAAGTCAGGCAATGGCTATCTGCCTTGTGCCATGCTGTGAGCTACCAGCTGTACCAGGCCTCTTCTATTCAACCTATTGTTCGGAGTGACAATACTTGCCTATGTCCTGATTCTGTCCAAGAGGAGCACAAAGAAACGACAAGACTTGACCACACAAATCACTGCAATCACACACACACACACACACACACACACAATGCAGTGAAATCCATGCTGCAGTGTCCTAGTGAAACATGTTAAGCCTGGTAATGGGACGATCAGTTAAATTTTAACAGAGACTCACAGCGTTAATGAACGCTATCAGCATTAACGAGATTTGTAATGATTAAGCTAACAGTTTAATTAGTAATTTTCATGACACTGAACTGTGAAACAGATTAGAAGGCTGGAGCATCAGACCTTCTGTGAGAAAATATGTAAATAAGGATTTAGCTCATAACAAAACAAAAAAAATAAAAGAATGAAAAAAGACAAATATATATATATATATATATATATATATATATATATATAGTTAAAAATATAAATCAAATTAAATTAAATTAATTAATTCTAATTGAATAGACTTAAAATTAGACTTTATCAGCTTGTCTGATGTGAGGAAACAGGTAAATAAGAATCTTGCTAACATAAATTTGTAATAAAATAAAATATGCAATAAAAACACTAACATAAAATTTGTAACTAAAAAATATAATGGAACTTTTCTAAAATAAAATAAAATTAGTAACTTGCAAATCTAGTTTGCAAATTCCATGTAAACCTGATGTGAGAAAACAGGTAAATCAGAATCTTGTATCTAAAAAAAATGGCAATAAAATAAAGTATACAATAAAACACTAATAAAAATTTGTAATAAAATATAATAAAAATTGTAACTATAAAAAACTGGCCCTAATCAAATTGGCTGATAAAATAAAATTTATGATAAAAACTCAAAAAAAATAAATTTGTAATAAAAACTGTAACAATAATTGCAATAAAATAAAATAAAAATTAGTAATAAAATATAATAAAAATGGTAACTTTATAAAAAAAACTGACCCCAAACAAATTGGCTGATAAAATAAAATATATGATAAAAAAAAACCTCAAAAAATACATTTGTACTAAAAATTGTAACAATAATTGTAATAAAATAAAATAAAAACTTGGACCTTGGTAAAATCTAGCTCTCCATGAAAACCTGATGTGAGAAAACAGGTAAATTATAATCTAAAGGTAAGTTAAAATAAAATTTAATTAAATTAAATAATTTAAATTAAATGGTCACTAGACTTGAAACTAGACTTTATTAGCTTGCCTGATGTGAGGAAACAGGTAAATAAGAATCTTGTTTCTAAACAAAATGTTAATAAAATAAAATAAAATATACAATAAAAATGTTAACATAAATTTGTAATAAAATATTTTTTTTTATTAAAACCAGCCCTCAAATTAATCTATTAAACTATTTAAAACTATTATTAAACTATCTAATTAAACTAATCTTGTTTTTAAACAAATTGGCTGATAAAATTAAACATATGATAAAACACACACACACAAAATAGTAATAAAACTGTAAAATAAAATAAAATAAAATAAAATGTATAATAATAAAATAATATATTTAATAAAAATAATTGGTAACTTGGTAAAATCTAGTTCCATGTAAACCTGATGTGAGAAAACAGGTAAATTAGAATCTAAATAAATAAATTAGAATAAAATTGAATTAAATTAAATAATTAAACTTTAATAGTCACTAGACTTTATTAGCTTGCCTGATGTGAGGAAACAGGTAAATAAGAATCTTGTTTCTAAACAAAATGTTAATAAAATAAAATAAAATATACAATAAAAATGTTAACATAAATTTGTAATAAAATATACAATAAAAAACTAACATAAATTTGTAATAAAATATATATTTTTTTTTTATTAAAACCAGCCCTCAAATTAATTTATTAAACTATTTAAAACTATTATTAAACTAATTAAACTAATCTTGTTTTTAAACAAATTGGCTCATAAAATTAAACATATGATAAAACACACACACACACACACATAATAGTAATAAAACTGTAAAATAAAATAAAATATATAATAATAAAATAATATATTTAATAAAAATAATTGGTAACTTGGTAAAATCTAGTTCGAAATTCCATGTAAACCTGATGTGAGAAAACAGGTAAATTAGAATCTAAATAAATAAATTAGAATAAAATTGAATTAAATTAAATAATTAAACTTAAATAGTCACTAGACTTTATTAGCTTGCCTGATGTGAGGAAACAGATAAATGAGAATTTTGTTTTTAAATAAAATGGTAATAAAATAAAATACACAATGCTAACATAAATTTGCAAATAAAATATAATAAACTACACAATAAATACACTAACATAAAATTTTATAGTGAAATAAAAATGGTAACTTTATAAAAAACAGCCCTCAAATTCATTGTAAACCTACACTAAATAATAATCTTATTTTTAATCAAACTGGCTGATAAAATTAATTTATTAAAAAAAATAATAATCATTTGTAATAAAAATTGTTTTAAAATTAAATTAAATTTTAAATAAAATTCAATTCAATTCAATTATTAACTTGCAAATTCTATGTAAACCTACTGTGAGAAAACAGGTAAATTAGAATCTTGTTCTTAAACATATTGGCTGATCAAATAAAATATATGATAAAAAAGCTGTAAAACAGATTTTTAATAAAGACGGAAATAGAACAATAAATAAATAACCTGGAAAAAAACAGACTTTATCAGCTCTCAAGTTCAAACCTTATGTGCATGTAAAAGGAAACATATAAATAAGAATCTTGTTCTTAAACAAACAGAATGATGACATAACAAAAAATAAAATAAAATAAAAGAAACCACACTGTACACAAACAAGAGGAAACAAGGTTATTAGCTCTAAAATTAAGCGTAGACTGGATATTTGTGTCCTCAAAGCAAGCTTTCCCCACCCAAGAATTAATAATGCAAATATGACTTTTGACTAATGAGCAGAAGGCTGACTTAATACATCTACAATCTGTGGCCACTCATGTCTGAGCTGCTATTCAGATTACAGCTACCCTACAGCCAGACACTGGCAGATGGAACGGTGCGGCATACCTGCTCTTTAACAGAGGCCAGCAGGTTGGTGGTGGTGGCATCAGTCGCCATGTTGTTGTTGTTGGATCTTCCCTCACCACTCAGCACCTCCCTTTCCTCCACAGGGCTTTGCCTTGGAGTAGGCATTCCCCCTGCACACAGGAAAACACAACACAGTTATTATCGTTTATATGCAGTAGCACCGATACACTATTATTATCCTGCTTTACAAATACAGTCCAATAATATAACAACTCAGTGTCCTACTTTTTACTTAGATATCATAAAACGTTTTCTTTTTCAAGAGTTTTTTAAGACAAGAGCACTACCATAGTTGTTTACTGAGTTTACTGGTAAATAGTTGGTTTTTAATGGCTGATGCTGATACTGATGTTACACACTAGTACCAGATTTCATCAAAAATATCTTATTTTGTGTTCAGAAGATGAACGAAGGTGAGTAACTAATGACAGAATTTTCATTTTTGGGTCAACTATCCCTTTAAATTGTTTAAAAATGGCAACTACGTCTTATAATGTTACAAAATCTTTCTATTTTCAGTGAAATGCTACTAATCCTAAAAGAATGCATCATGTTTTCCACAACAATAATTGCAAATCAACATATAAGAATGATTTCTGAACCATTATGACTTAAAACTAGACTTTTTTAGCTTGCCTGATATGAGGAAATAGGCAAATAAGAAACTTGTATCTAAACAAAATAGTAATAAAATAAAATCTACAATAAAAATCCTAACATTTGTAATAAAATATCATAAAATATACAATAAAACACTAATATAATTAGTAATAAAATAGTAATTAGTAATAAAATAAAAAAAAAAAAATTGTAGCTTTATAACAACTAAACAAATTGGCTGATAAAATAAAATATATGATTAAAAAACACTAAAACAATTTTGTAATAAAAAGTTGTAACAATAATTGTAATAAAATAAAATAAAATTTGTACCCTGGTAAAATCTAGCTCACAAATTGCATGTAAACCTGATGTGAGAAAACAGGTAAATTATAATCTAAAGGCAAGATAGAATAAAATTTAATTAAAAAAAAAAAAAAGTTTAAATTAAATGGTCACTAGACTTAAAACTAGACTTTTTTTTTAGCTTGCCTGATATGAGGAAATAGGCAAATAAGAAGCTTGTATCTAAACAAAATAGTAATAAAAATCCTAACATTTGTAATAAAATTTGTAATAAAATATCATAAAATTACAATAAAACACTAATATAATTATTAATACAATAGTAATTAGTAATAAAATAAAATAAAAATGGTAGCTTTATAAAAACTAAACAAATTGGCTGATAAAATAAAATATATGATTAAAAAAACACTAAAACAATTTTGTAATAAAAAGTGTAACAATAATTGTAATAAAATAAAATTAAATTAAAATTTGTACCCTGGTAAAATCTAGCTCACAAATTCCATGTAAACCTGATGTGAGAAAACAGGTAAATTATAATCTAAAGGCAAGTTAGAATAAAATTTAATTCAAATAAATAGTTTAAATTAAATGGTCACTAGACTTAAAGCTAGACTTTTTTAGCTTGCCTGATATGAGGAAATAAGCAAATAAGAAGCTTGTATCTACACAAAATGGTAATAAAATAAAATCGACAATAAAAATCCTAACATTTGTAATAAAATATCAAAAAATATACAATAAAACACTAATATAATTAGTGATAAAATAGTAATTAGTGATAAAATAAAATAAAAATGGTAGCTTTATAAAAACTAAACAAATTGGCTGATAAAATAAAATATATGATTAAAAAACACTAAAACAATTTTGTAATAAAAATTGTAACAATAATTGTAATAAAATAAAATAAAATTTGTACCCTGGTAAAATCTAGCTCACAAATTCCATGTAAACCTGATGTGAGAAAATAGGTAAATTATAATCTAAAGGCAAAATAGAAAAAAAAATAATTAAAATAAATAGTTTAAATTAAATGGTCACTAGACTTAAAACTAGACTTTTTAGCTTGCCTGATGTGAGGAAACAGGTAAATCTTGTATAATAAAATATACAATAAAAATGCTAACAGAAAATATAATAAAATATAATAAAAGACACAATATAACGCTAGCATAAATTTGTAATAAAATAAATTGGTAACTTTATAAAAAACAGCCCTCAAATTCAGCGTAAACCTACACTGAAAAAGAATCTTGTTCTCTTTTTAACGTCGTTATCAAATAATCCTAAAAAATGCATCATGTTTTCCACAACAATAATTGCAAATCAACATATGATTTCTGAACCATTATGTGACATTAAAGACTAGAATAATGCCTGCTGAAAATTCAGCCTTTTCACATCACAGAAAAAACACTAGAAAGTTGCAGACACCCTTAAATTGGTAAGATATTGGTTGACTAATTGGCCTGGCTGATATATAAGTGAAGGTGACTTCCTTAAATTCAACATAAAACAGTAATCGGTACCCATTTTACCTCTATAATGTGACAGGGCTTGATGTTATCCATCTGGAATTAATTGGATCTTGAAAAGCAGGCAACCACTTTTAAGGAGGCTTTCAGACTGGGATGTAGAAGCTGAAGGTCAAGTTCATCCTCAAGAGCATCTTGGCATATCATCATTTACGATTTGATGAAATATTAGCAAGACAAACATTTTTGCTTTGGAATAATGTGCAATGATAAATCGTGCACAAGGACCAGAAACGTGTATGACGCAAGCAAACAGGGACACTTTTAATTTCACGTTGATGGTGTACCAGAAAACTGCATGGAAATCTCAGTCCTACTGGCAAAGAAAGCCTGGAGTTCTTGGCAGCATTAAGGCAGGGCAACAAGGGATGTATTCCAACGTGTGTTCCAGCATCCCAGCATGCAACAGCATGACAAGACAACCTGTTCCCTTCCCAATACCCTCCCCCAACTGACGGCAAAAATAGTATGATCAGCAGATGCACTCTTTTCGTCTTTCTGGATAGCTTTAATGCCTTTAAGATAAAAAGAATAGCATCTTCTTCAGCTTGGTCTAGATGCATTTTTATAGTAAAGCACATCATGCAAATAACAGAAAATGATTTTGATGAGCGGAGTTTTCATCTGCAATGCTAAGATTATATGGGATGAGATTAGATGAAATATTTCAAAAATGGCTAGTCGACTGATTGGTTTTAAGGGATCTTTGGTTTCAGTTCATCATCCTGACCCCGATCATATGTGCTCATGGTGCAAGATGCATAAAAACAGTGCACATCACAATGCAATGACTAAAGGCGTCTGTCTGCATGAAGAGTACTGTACACAGCTTAAGACCTGCAGCATAATCGCAATCTTATTCCCACAAATAATAATAATTCAGCAATGTCTAATAACCCCCTGCCATGGCTAATCCAGAAAGAGCTATTGTTTTTTGTATATATGAAACACAAACAGTGTTTTCAACCACAGTATCTTGATTTTATGTTACAAACATTCACATAATCACTTAAATATTGGATTAAAGTTTATATAGTTCAGATCTAAACACTGATGACAGTAGTTATCATTAAAAAAGAGTGAATCACCTTTTGGAAGTTATTTGATAACACTCAAGTCTTCTTACATTTCAACAGTCACTTATTTTGACCTCTTGATGGGCTACTTTTGAGAGATCTTTACAGCTCTTTTACAACATGGCCACGTACATAAGTTATAAACAATTACCAATCTTGTCAATATCAAAATGATAATTATATACAGCCTGGTCTCATGACAAAAACGTACCTGAGGGATCTTTTTCACGAGACACGGAATACGTAGCAATAATTACATATCACTGCAGTTTCCAAAAGAAATGAACATAGAGGTGGTAAACAGTGAGCACTTTTAATCATTTTTGAACACAGTTATGATTACAGCTCCATATGTTTCGCTTTCTGGTGTTTTGACAAATAGATCAATTCAGTGTTTGAAAAAAATGACGTTTTCAAGTAGCAGTTTATGGAGCCATGGAGAATAATGGAGATTAAATCTCAGAATTCTGTTAAGGAAAATCAACTCATCATTCTCTCTTTTCCCCTCGGCTCTGGCTTTTTTCCACTGAGAACTGACAGACTCACTATTGTTGTAGAGTTAAATCGAGTTATAATGTCCTAACTAGGAAATATAAACTTGCATTTGTGAGAAAAAAATCAGAATTGTGATATAAAGTAAACAAATGTTAATAGTAATAGGTTTAAATATTATGTCATGCTGTAACTGTAGGGCTAATACAATGCATCCCCTACAAACACCATATGTGAATATTATGTACTGTAGACATATTGTTTAAATCAAATTTATGCTTTAAAGGGGTCATCAGATGCCCATTTTCCACAAGTTGATATGATTCTTTAGGGTCTTAATGAAAAGTCTATAATAAACTTTGGTTACAAATTCTCAATGGTAGTGTAAATCAACACCCTTTTTACCTTGTCTAAATGAGCTCTGCAATAATCAACCCATTCAGATGGATTGTTCCTTTAAATCCAAATGAGCTCTGCTCACCCCGCCCCTCTCTTCTCTCTGTGGAGTAAGGAGCTGTGCTCTGAGAGATTGTTTACTTTAGCCGCATTTAGTGCGTTTAACCGCGAAACTTGCTAACTAGCATGTTATTAGGAAAGGTGATTGCAAAGATTCATATAAAAAAAGCCTTATACTCACTTCTGCGGGATCACGAATGATTTGCACGAACAGCGCATTTATGTAGATCGGGAGACGCATTCCCTTCACAAACAAATGTAATCCACTGCATCTTCAGCAGCTCAGATGTCGGGAGTAAATGACAACCACTATGTTCGTTATTACATCCAGCAACACAACACCTCAGTCGTTCAATCTGAGATATCTCACTTACATCCCTGCTCCGGCATCGGAGGTCGGGCTGTTACATTTGATTTAGGGTGGGTCTGAGGTAAGACGCTCATGTCAATCAACTATTGTGGGAGCAGCCTCTGTCGGTGTGATGCTACACCGGCAGGTATCTGAGAATGGCTCGATTTGAGAAAGGGGATATTATTTTTACAGATTACTTAAAAACCACTGCATGGATTTTTATCATTATAGGGTAGATTTGTACATACACTGCCAACACACATTATTGTTCAAACAACATGTAAAAGTGAACTTTGCATCCGATGACCCCTTTAAAAGTAGAGTAGTCAAAGCAGTTTTCATCCATAGTATGTCCGTTTAAATGTCTGTGTTTAACTATAAAATGACATCTTTGATGACAGTATTCTATAAAACTTATTTGCGTTCCGATTCTGGCATCAAAAGGCACTTTTTTTTCTCTTATTCAATGGAATTTACTCATTTTCTTCCACTTGTTACCAATGTTTTTCTGCCGCCACTATGCGTTCTTTCACCATTCTTTTCGATTCCCAGTTTCAATTCCAATGTGAATAAAAGACGATATCAAGCATATTTATTCTGTTTCTTTTGCTAAACATTCAGTTGCAGCTGAATACCATGAACAAAAATCAACAGGCTACATAAAAACAAAATTCACTTAAGAGCTGTTTGCAAAATAGAGCTGCGTGATTCTGGATAAATTGGAGTGTTGTTGTTTTTTTTTTTTAAATGGAAGTTGTAGTTCTCTTACGACTCTAAAGAAAAAAAAAACATTAGACAACTAAACAAAATCACATGTAGGCCTAATTTATAGGTGAATGATTCAGTGATTCACTCAAGATTTACTTGGTTCATTACTGGACGAACCAATGTTTTTGAATGAATGATCAAAGACAAATACATTATTAACAGCCCCCTTTTGCCACCTACTGGCATAACGACGTAATCGATAAATCTTTAACATTATTTGGAATGCCAAATTAACTTTCAAAAGGATGATTTACTCTATTTTGATCTCTACCGTACATATCAGAGTTTATATCCGGACTATGAACTTTTATCCCAGTACTTCTGTGATTATCTGAATGTTTATAACATAGAAATAATGAACTGTGTGGCTGAAAAGACTGTGAAACTGTTCATATACATCATTCATATAGCCTACATGACAGTGGCTCTCTTTAGGTCAGCGGCAGCACGAACGCAGATTTGAACGTTCAAATCACACTAGTATGATCGTACGCTGCACAGAAGAAAGGTTGAGGAATCAAACAGATGAGTCATTGTAATTATGAATAAAATCACGTTGGTATTTGAATCGTGTTTGTGATCTTTAATGATCTGTTAAATTAAAATGCTTTGTCATATTGGTGGTGAGACCTCTGTTGCACCATGTTTAGCTTATCACAAAAATTCGACTTCTGATTGCAAGTGTAGACATTCTTTGGAGCGCTATGCGCTTAGATTAGCGAGCAAGGTTCTGGCAAATGGCTAGGTTTCTTATTCCTCAGAGATGG
Organism: Cirrhinus mrigala; assembly: GCA_036247105.1. Lineage (NCBI taxonomy): Eukaryota > Metazoa > Chordata > Actinopteri > Cypriniformes > Cyprinidae > Cirrhinus > Cirrhinus mrigala. The sequence goes on from CM070012.1 coordinate 9,039,330, forward strand.
AAAAAAAAAGTACCGCACATAGGACTCGATAGGCGGAATCGAAATTTTAATTTTACAAGAAGTATCCGATTCCTGACCTTAAGTATCCGATTCTGGAATCGGAATCGATTTTCGATACCCAACCCTAACAGTAAGTGCAAACAGCCTGCCTTGTTGGCAGAGGCTATTTACATTAACCCCGCCCACATATGCGTTATTGGGCTAGTTAATAATACAAAAGAGGACTATGAAACAACAGCTCCAGTGGGGCAGATGGTAAAGTGCATGGCGTGGATGCAATCGATCCGAGTTTAGGGCCCTATGATTTCCACGATGCGGAAAATGCAGACGGAATCACGTAATCCAGTCATAAAAATTGAATTTACTGTTTAACCCGGAATGTCACGGAATTTGTCAACGTTTGGAAGAATTAATCAAAAGTATGTCATCAGATTAAATCAAATCACGATATGGACTAGTATCCGTAAATAATAGACAATTTAAATATGAATCCTGCCTCTTCCGTGTGTCTCTGTGTTAATGAATGGCACAGATGTGCGGTTTTGCGTAGCCTACTATATATACTGAAGCGGTGATTTCAGTGTCCGCTGTCTCATTAAATGAGGACATAAATACATGAACCACATTTCCAGAACTGCTCTGAGAGTCACTTCATTAGCATTTGATCATTCCATTTGCGTAAAATTTATTGTTAATTTCCGGACGCCTCTGTATCCCTTCTAACCACAACCAGCATTAGTTTCAGGTATTCACAGCAACGCGTCAAAATAAAAGTTCGGTTTACCTTGAAGACATATATGGCAGAAATATATTTCTATTATTTAGAATGTATGTAATGCTGCTACTACTACTGCTGAAAAATTAATAAAACTTTATTTTTTTAAGATATAATCACACAATATTTCTTTCATGTTTTCATTTTAAAAGTAAATCCCATTTACTTGCCAAAAAATAAAATTCGTTTAATTTGTATTAATTAAAAGATCAATTAAACTAATTTTAATGCCTTCATTTAATAACCAGAAAAATGCAAATACAGGGGAAAAAATTCACAAGACTATTGTAAGAATAAGTAAAAGTTGTTTTTATGCATTCAGATAATTAGATATGCTAAAACCAGAATTTGGTAACAATAAAACACAAGGTGAGAGAAAAAAAATAACATTTCATAGGGCCCTAAACATGTAATTTTTGTTAAACCTTTAATAAGTTTCATGATTTTAATTAATTATGTTTTTTGTTTAATAAAATTTATTTAACCATTAAAATGGAGTCCAGAAAAATTAAAAAGGAAAAAAATGGAATTTGGAAAAAAATAAAACAGAATTTAGGAAAAAATAAATGAAACGTATTTCACAGGGCCCTACGAGGTCAAATCTGCTTTTTGAATTTTAAATCTCATATCATGTCAGAAAGGCTTTTTTTCAATGAAAGTAAAGGATAATACTCGAGATGTTGAAAAGAAAGTATTGGGTAAGGTTAGGGTAGGTGTACGGAGGGCTTTATTGTCCCAGTAAAGTGGCATCTATTTAATAATTTGAATTAAAATTATAATTTGCACTCAATACATTATTGCATACTGTTTTATAATGTAATACAATATTGAGGTACAGATAATTGCCACTATTTGCAATTAGTAGAAATAGCACAAAAGCCTGCTATTTTAACATTGTGTAAATAGAATCTATAGCTATTTGCACTTAGTGTAAATAAGCATCTATTGCCTCTATCTGCCTTTTTTAAAAATTAACTTATTTTTCAGTTTTACAACTAAAAAAAATTTTCAAATCCATAAATATTTGCATGTGAAAACTTGACATTTCCCTTAGTGACTACGAATGTCTAGTTTGACTCATCATTTATTTCCTGCATTTTTTTTTTTTTTAAAAAAGCAAAGAACATTTTTTTGCCCAAACCTCTAACAAATTATTTTTAGTAGCCTAATGTTCAGCTTTTTGTAAATCACTGAAATAAACATTTTCTTCAGAATCATGAGTGAACTGATGTCTATTCTAAGCAACTATATAGTGATTCACTATTTCCCAGAATCTTGCAGATCCAATAGAAACAGATTTAAAAATAAAACTTCACAGAGAGGACTTACTGTGAACAGCTAAAGCAAAGCACACTAATTAAAAATATTTAAAAAATAAAAAATATCTGCACTAGTCACACTTACAAATCAACTACGCATTGATCCCTAACTAAAATGCACGTGTGTATAAACACATAGACAAACATTTTAGAAAAGGCATCATCTTAAGGATGACCAGGCAGTCAGTGCAAACACTGGCACACAAATTCATGACTAAACAAGTTGGATGTTTATGTACAGATTTGCAATGAAAAAATATGACTACACCAGGATACAGTAGGTGGCTCTTACTAGACTGTTGTTAAACCAAAAAACTACTTCAAAATAAATGAATGAAACCTACAGGGAGAGCTTCGTGGTCATGTCTGACTCAATAGTCATGGCCTGCAAATGCATCCTCCCTCTCTGCTGTAAACAACAATGGTGTCCCACGTGAATTTGTTTCCATTTATACGTCATCATGGAACAAAAACCTTGAGCTCCAGGACTGGTTGACCTGAGGCTATGGATTACATGCAATAATGTCATAAATAATGTTCCGTTTCTTGCACAGAGTGATAATTTCACTTCATATATCACCAGTCGACATAGAACCCAGATGTGCTACGCCTTGTTTACAAGCAGAAGACGCACACTGTACAGTATATAAAACGTCTTCGTAAACATGTCTGAAGATTTCGACAGAGAGGATGACTTGCAATTTTTGCCTAGCCTTACTTATTTGAACCAGAATATACAGATGATGAACTAAGAGAGATGGACGTTCTACGTCTGAACGCCGGCTCCTGCGTCAGCAGCACCACATGCATGCTTTGCAGTATTCTTGTGAATGCACGTCGAAGACTGACACAAAAGAAAAGAAATTGTTGAATAAAGTCATTATTTTAGTTTTCTTTGTGCACAAAAAAATATTCTCATAGCTTCATAGCATTACGGTTGAACCACTGATCTCACATAGACTATTTCATCGCTGTCCTTACTATCTTTCTGGGGCTTGAACGTGATCATCTAAGCTAAAAATCCTTTTTTTGGATTGTCTGAGGGTTGAGTAATTGAAAAAAAATATTTTTAAACTAGTAAATAAAAAGTAATAAACAGCAGCTTGCCATAACGCATGCACTTTATTTGACTGTTTCAGCATAACATTTACTAATTTGTTAGACATTTGATGGGTGATGCAATGGAGTGATGATGTACAAGAACCACAGAACCATTTTTATTTTTAACAGGTTCAATGAAATGAACCATCCAAAAGAGAACCGGTTCACGGAAATGAATCGGTTTTGCAAAACGCACACATCCATACATAATCCAATGATTTCAGCTTATAAACTTCATAAATGGCAGTAGCCCACTGTGCTGGCATTTACAAGAATAAAATCCAAAATCCACTTTAGAAAGTCCTTAAAATCCCCACCCACCTCCACACTGGATTTACCAGGAGTCTGCTGTCAGTCAGAGCACCGGGTTTATATACAGAAGAGAGGAGAGGAGAGAAAACACGCAAACCATCCTATTAGCCACGATGACCAAGAAACAGTAATAAACTGTTACTTATTGGAGTCATCTGACATTGTGTACCAGCACCACTTATGTCTGTCAGAGAGATCATTCTGTCATTTCTAGTGAATAGTGAAACTCAGCCTTGGCTATTTCAAATGCACACACACACACACACACACACACACACACAAAGTCCCTGGGATGCTTTTGCACATCATATAACATGACAATGCAGTGTCTCTGAGGAACACGTCTTACTGCATCATGATGCATTGTCCCTGCAATCTTTACATACTGTAATTGTGGACTGCTCAAAGCAAATCACCGCACAGCAGCAATTACATGGTGCACAGCAGCAAACCTGCATTCAATCTAAACTCTGGTCAATATGATGAGGCAGCTGAAACTGCAACCACACTGCCATTACAGTCCAAAGAGATGCATACTTCTTCTACATTCTGTCGAGCTTGAATTATCAGAGCTGGAGTTGAGAGCAAGGACAGAGAGGGATGCTCAATTATGCATAAAGAAAGTGTCTAAAAGGTAGTCCCAGTGACAGAATCTATCAGTCATAATGGAGACCAGCCTACTTCACAGGCTGTGGGATACTAGACTGTAGGATGCCATAACACATGTCACTAAGGATTCTAATTAATCCAACTAACTAATGCAACATGCAATGCATTGCCCAGGTTACAAGATGATGAGCAGATGGATAAAATGCGCCATGCAGGGACAGATGATGGACCTGAGATGATGATGGGAGGTGTAGGTATGTCGATTAGAGGTGGAAGCGACACTACACCTGCTCAAGTTATTTAGCTTTATGCATTAAACAAGGCCATCAGTTCAATTATGCATGCATAACTATAGTACAAATGCATATTTTCTGCGCTGCAATGAGGAAAGGCAAATGGAGTGAGATTTAAAGCAGGCATCGACAGAAAAGCAAACCGCTTTTCCGCTTGTGCACTGACCACGGCGTCTATTAAGCTCAGCTCTGAAAATGACTGAAGGAGAGATGCACAAGATCTGCCGATAAATGACAAGCAGCGATGAATTCCCGCCGCCAGTGCGCGCCAGATGTTAGCAACGCTTCATTGGTGCTGCGCGAAATCACCAGTACTTACCGCAAAACCGCCGAAATGCAAATTATTCGCGGAGCCCGATAAATCCATCTGTAATGCAATCACTGGATGACATTCTTTCCAAAGGTGTTTTCACGCGATGAACGGGCGGCTCCGGCTGGGTCTTGCGCGCTTCCATGGGCAAGAGGGTCAGAACGCGTGACGTAGACGCTCCACATAGAGAGATGCTGTTTCAGGGCATTTAAATGTGTTGCCATGTAGTCGAAAAGGAGTTCTGCGTGAAAAATACGGTTACAGAGCGAAAACAACAGCCTCTAAATGGTCACATGAGTGACCATCTGCTCTTAGTGCGCATAAACGCCCTCAAATTGGTTACTTTGAATTGCTTAATATATGTGTTTGCTCTTCTATTGGTTGGATTCGTAAGTATTCGGGTTTAACAAAGTCCACATAACTTTGGGGAAGACTAGCCGGCGCATCATAAATATTTTGTATGATAATAAAAACACGGTTTTCTAAAGGCTTCATCGAAGTGAACATTAGGCAACATTGCCATCGTGTGGATAAAAGGGCATCTCCCATTGGGAGTGTGATCTAACTGCTCCTGTCAGATGATATAATACGTTTTACTGCCCGATCAAATTAAATTAAATTAGCCTATATAAAGATTTACCCGTAAGTAAATAAGAAAACATTAGCTTCGCAATTAGTTTAATTCATTATCCCAAATGGCATTCCATGAAGAAATGAAAACAAAAAATGAAACAATTCCCACACATTACGTAATAAGAGTTAAAGAGGTGCAGGGTAAGCAAAATACCCGTTCTGCCAGATGGAGCACCAAAGCTTTTTGAGCTCAGTTCAGGACACCCTCTGTTTTACCCATCAGGTGTTTGGACCTCATCTTTTAGCTTAAAGGAAAACCTCTTCTTATGTTTTGCCAAGTAGTCACACACACTGAGTCTTGGACCTGTTAGAAGCCAGCCAAAGTCCAACATTCAGGGCTGTTATGAGAACCTGTGGGACTATTAGTGATTTTCAGGCATCTCATCAGTCACACTGTCCATTCCAGGTTAATCTCAATCTATCTAAGGGCAGTGGATCCCACCCTGCGGAAAATAAGAATAGAAACCATCACAGAATTTGAAATGGGAATTGGATTGGTTGTAATGGAAACTGTAATGGTGCCTGTTGGTCTCTACTGGTAATTGGTTGCCTTCAATTGGTGGCTTGTTGAAACCACTAAATCCTAATAGTACATGTCCCAAAACACACTACACAGCAAAAAGTCCAGTGTTAAATTAACTCTCACAGAGTTGATTTCAACACTTTTTCAGAGTTTATATAGCTCCACACTCTCTGGAGTTAAATTAACACTTTCAAAATAGTTACAAATTTAACACTATGCCAGAGTTCCTTATTTGACTCTACAAAAGTGTTAAAATAACACCAAAAGGAACACAGAAAAAAAAAAAAACAACACTGTTCAGAGTTGCATGTTTTAGGTGGATAGAATTACTTACACTGTTAAATAAACTTCAAACATAGTTAAATGAACTCCACCACAACAAATAATTTCCATCAACTTGTTTATTTTTAAGTTGAATTAAAACAGTACAAAAGAAGGTATTATATACAAACTTTCATCTGCAACACTGTATGAACTTTGAATATCAAATGGTTTATAAAATTTGCTCTCTGACATTTGTAAGATACACATTTCCTCACTTCGCAGTACTCTGAATGCATGAAAGTGCTCATCAAAATTATCTGTAAATAGCTTGTTTGCCAATAGATAAATGTGATTGTCAACCAAAAGTACATCACTTATTTGACAAAAGACTGGCATTTCATTTTCAATTGCACTGCAAATAACAAGTCCAGCTCTGTATTCTACACCATCAACTTTAACCCAACTGGTTGAGAAAATATCTTTTGACAAGCTCATCTGAAGGATTTCATTGTTGGCCACAGCTTCATCTGTAAGGGAAAACGACTTAATTGGCCCGAACTCCTTATGTTTGAGGGTGAATGTTTCCCAATGATATGCAATGGACATCTGATGCTTTTTAGCGAATGACTTTGTTATGTTTTTGAAATTTTTGAAGAAAATTCGGACAAAGAAGAAAAAACGGTCAAAACACATATTGGACAGTAATATTTTACTGCTCACTTCGCTTCATTAAACTGAGATTAAACAACTGGAGTCACATTAATTACTTTATGCCTTTACTAACTTTCTGGACTTTGAAAGTGATAGCTGCTTAGTTTGTTAATGGAGGTACAGAAAGCTCTCTGATTTTATTACAAATATCTTCATTTGTGTTCTCAAGTTGAACGAAAATCTTCTGGATATGGAATAACACAAGGGCAAGTTATAAATGACAGAATTTTCATTATGGGTGAACTCTCCTCTAGAGACTCAAGCACCTGTTTAGCAGATAGTGAATATGCTTCCTCAGTTCTTTGTCTCTTGTTAGGGACCTCATCTATGATTACAGTTGATGCACTTGAGCCGCTGCTCGAGTCAGACATCTCAGAAGAAAATGAGTCTGAAAATTCTAAAGAATCAGATAATAACATATTATAAATATATTACAAATATTTTGTAGACCAGCACAAGTATCAGAAACACGAAATTGCTTATTTATTATATTGTTAGTGCTTTATAATTCTTTATTAATACCCCTTTCAAATTCAATAAAACTCACCATCATTTGTGAAAACTTTCAGCACCACATTGCCTTGACCAATGAGGTCACTGAATATTTCTGCATCAACTTCGGTCCCCGTTGCATCCTTGTATATGACTTTTGCATCTGGTGGCAAGCAAAATCTCTCGATGACTGAAAAAGATGAGAGGATAAAACTTAATATGCTTTTTAAATCATTCTTAAATAAGCAGACTTTAAATATGGCTCATTTTAAGAAAATGAATTGCAGTGTATCCCAAATCAGGCTCTGATAACTAGAAAGATACACTAGATAATCTTTTATCATATTTTTAATCATTTTAATCACGTGAAATAAAACAAACCTTTTAGATGAAACTGTAGAAAGTCAAACTGCCCTTCAGTAGAATCAAGTTTCACATATTTTTGTTGTTCGCCGTACTTAACCTGGACCAGCATCTTAATTGAGACATGCAAAGACGATTGACAAATCAAATGGTGCAATAATCACATCGCAGAGCCAATGTATATATCCATATATATATATAATTTTATTATTCATTATTATAAATTATTTAACCACACACTATTTTTATAAAAACAAGCCATTGATATATTATCGCTTTAAGCTTGTAAATCCATTTCTTTGTAAAGTTACAGATGGTGGCTGTAGCTATAGCTAGCTAACATTAATCACTTAAGGTTAGACAAATGACACCGCTATTCTGTCCTTGCATTAAAAAGGCTTTGTAAAGAACATTCTGACTCGTTTTAATAATTCGATGCATCATTTTAAGATAAGCAACACATTAAGTCACGGCTACGTTGTGTTAATTTGACCCCTTGGTCAAGTCAAAATGAGAAAGATGTGGCCACGATTTACATAGGCCTATATATCTAACGTTATACATTAAATATATGTAACAATTTATGTATCGTGTTAATATAAATGTATGAACTGTGAGAAGATACCACGAAGTATAACGTTACTTATAAGAATTCGTTTCCTCCTTCTAGTAAATCGTGGCCACGCTGTGCTAGCCTAATTCGTTTCGTCGTTTTGATTTAAGTATATTACGTTACATTTGTCCACATGTCTTGTGCAGGGCTCTGTACTAAATAATATTGTAGACTACATGCAGCTGTTAAATACATAGCATCAATCAAAAATGTTTAAGTAAATTTGATATAATTTCACTTACCATTACAACATCAGGGTAATGGCGGCGATTTCTCCGACTGCAACTGAAATGCGTGGGCGGAGCATAATTAACGTACATCTCGCGTTAGATTAACACTGATGATCAACTCCGTGAAATAACTCCAACACCGAACACGATTTTACTCTAAATGTGTTAAAATAACACTTTGAGTGTTGAAATCAACTCGAAAAGATTTAACTCCGAAATTTCAACTCTTCAATTTTTGCTGTGTACAGGAAACCATTTGTTAATGGTTTTAATGGTTAAATGTTGATGGTTTGTAATGGCATTTGTACTGGAAACCATTCGAATTTCTGATGTTTCAATTGTTTTTTTTCAGCAGGGAGTGTAATGCATACAAAATATGCACGCTTTGCAGTGATATAAATCCAAAATAATTAGTAAAAATGCCACAGAAGAAAATATTGAAATTATTCTGTACAAAAACTAACTCATATAAGGGCAGTACAACCTTTTCAGCTTTTAAGAATGTCCACATCTGGCATTTAGCAGATGTTTAGCATCCATGTGACTTGCAGTAGACTAATTGCAGAGCCTGAAAGTTAAATGTCCAAGTCAAGGGTGGTGTTATGATTGAGTAGGATTGTCATCAGTAACTCTCCAGTGCTGGGTCAACCCAACTGGGACTGAACCTGAAGACTTTACAGTAACTTTCGTTAATTAAACGGTTATCACCGTAATTAAAAAATGAGTACCATCACTGCTTGTTTTCTTTTTAAAATTAAACATATTGAGGTCAGAAAGTCCTGTTTCTCATCCTTTCTGGACTATGGCTTCATTCTGAACAGCATTATGCTTCACCTTTAGACTTACTATCATATTCAAAAAATTGTTCTTCTGAGACTAAATTATCAACTCTAACCCCTCCTAGAGCTTTAACTCTACAAACTCCAAACTCAGCCCAGCTCTTCAGACTGTTCTGAAGTTTGTTGCTATATCTCTTCTAACTGATCAGACTTACGGTTTACATAAAACTGAAGATTAAAAATCATAAAAATCCCATAGACTTACATTGACGGAATGTTCAAATGAGCCAAGACTATTCAAACCCCAGCTGTCAAAATTCAAATTTAAACTCCCAGAATCCCTTGAGACTCAGTCAAGCTTCCCTTCTATGTACTATTTCTAATCCATTCAAACTAACTTGTTAATCATGCTAGAAACATGCTAGTAACATGATCATGCAAGAATCATGCTAACAACATGCTCGTAACTTGCTAAACATGTTAGTAACATGCTAGTAATTTGCTAATCATGTTATAATCATGCTAACAACATGCTAGAAACATATTAATCATGCTAGAATCATGCTAGTAATATGTTAGTAACTTGCAAATCATGCTAACAATATGCTAATCATGCTAGCAGCATGCTAGTAACATGCTAATAATGCTAGAAACATACTAACAACACACTAGTAACTTGCTAATCATGTTAGAATCATGTTAGCAACATGCCAGTAACTTGCTAATAATGTTAGAATCATGTTAACATCATGTTAGTAACATGCTAATCATGCTAGAGTCATGCTAGCAACATGCTAACAACATGCTAGTAAGGTGCTAATCATGATAAAATCATGCTAGTAACTTGTTAATTATGTTAACAACATGCTAGTCATGCTAGCAACATGCAAAATGTTAGTCAATTGCTAATCATCCTAGAAACATGCTAGTAACTTGCTAATCATGTTAGAATCATGTTAACATCATGCAAGTAACATGTTAATCATGCTAGAATCATGTTAGTAACATGCTTAACAAGCTAACGACATGCTAGTAACATGCTAATCATGATAAAATCAAGCTAGTAACTTGTTAATTATGTTAGCAACATGCTAGTCATGCTAGCAACATGCAATAAAATCCTAGTCACTTGCTTATCATTATAACAACATGCTAGTTACATGTTAATCATGTTAGTAACATGCTATATATCTGTCTATCTGAAACCATATTACCTTCAAAACATTCAAGCTTTAACCTTTTAAAGGTACTTTAAATTCAAACTATTTCAAACTGAAAACCATCAAACTTAAAACTTTTTAAACTCTTAAAACTTTTTCAAACTTTCTGGTCTGGCTTTCTCAAGCCAACTTAAAAGTTTGTCTTGACCAACTTTTTTTTTATCTAGTTTTTTATTTTTCTTACTTTCTATGACTGCTGAATAAACTTCATCTTAAAATATATGAAATCATATATAAAGTTATTTAAAATTTTAATACATTTTTTAATATTATTGTTGCAGCCTTGGTGATTACTTTCAAAAACATTTAAGAAATCTTTTTATATTAACCATATTTAACTGAAATATTACCTATTACTACTTTTGTTTCTGACTATTATATCCTCTTATCTATTCATTATTGTTTAGTATCAAAATGTTTGCCTTTTTGTAAAAGTTTGTACATCTGAAAGTCTGAAGTGTATTTTAGAAGGCATTTATGATCGACTGTATAAACAACTGAAAACCTGTAAGAATAACCGTGAATTTAATCTGCGAAGCTTCCCTTTGAAACAATGACTACAAACGGCAAATGTTTTATGCACATGCAAATTTATTCAGTCATCATTTATAGATATGAGCTGACAGCAAGTGTAAACATTGTTTTCAGAAGGAAGAAACATTAAATTATACAGTATAGAACACCAAAACAACTGAATCTCAGATTATTATTATGTACTACACATCAATACTAACAACAACAGACATTCACAATCGCGAACTCCCTGAACCCCCTTCCTGTTCCCTGGCATCTCCTTACTTCATGTAATCATTTATCATAAGGTAACTTTCTATGTGTTCATCATGCGCTCATCTAGCTAACTACTGGGCCGTCAGAACACTCAAAAGTGTTCAAACCAGAGACTTACTGTATGAAACAGCCATGGAGTGTGTAATAATTTTACAGCTTACACATTTCGTCATTATGTGAGGTGAGAAACAGCAGTTTAACGTGGCATAAGTACATCCTATCTCTCTACGTGTGTGCTATCTTAATGTTCTTAAGGTTTTGTCACATTTTGCGCCATGAGCGTTAATGTGCAAGTGAAGAATGAATATTTTGAAAATCAGCTCCATTTTGGCATCAATGCTTAATGCATCTAAGATGTTTTTTGTGGTGCACATACCCTGTGGTTTTCATTTAGGGACTTTACAGATATTCCTTCCTTCTAGGGGTATGGTTATCCTGATCACAAGCACCATAGATATGTGAGCATAACACAAAGTCATTTAGCTAAAGATGCAAAATGAGAACAATCAGATGACTAAAAAGTGTTTTTGCATAAAGCAGAGAGTGGGTGGCTGATGCAAAGTGGATACGAGAGAACAACAATTCATGAAGAAGGGTTTTGGGGGGCGTCATCGTTACTCCAATTCATCCTCTGGTGCAATGGTGCTGGTCTGCTCAGAGGTAATGCCTAAAATATCAAACACACGCAAGTTTTACAATTATTGAAATAATTTGACTTTCACACCAAGAAACACCGCATCTGTCTCAGACTGTAAATGGATGTGGTTAATGCAACGCAAACCACTCAAGATGTTAATAAAAACAGGAAGTCTCACTTGAAGCATCATCGTCATTGACAGACTTATTCTCTTCCTGAACGTAACCGAAACTTAGAAGTTTGGACATGTTGACCGGAGCTGCCGCCTTCTTGTCATGGGAACTGTAAAGACAAATATCAAACACTTATATAGGCTGACAACGTATCAAGAGTTTTAAATGTGGACCTGAAAAATAATGCAGAGGCTAAAAATGTAAAGAGACATGCATTTTTTTGAACTTGTTGGCGTCGGCAATCTCTTTTTGGCTTAGGGAGAGTTTCTGCATCTCCGATGTAGCATTATTGACATCCTGCAAAAGAAAATAAGATGTTTATCATTTCAGGATTAAATAAAATTATTCGCATTTTAACATAATGGTATAAAATGCTACTGGTGAAACTTTCTTTACATGCGATTAATTCAAAATTCACAATTAATGATTCCATCCAGAAATAAAAAAGGAAATTCACAAGTGCATAGGGACAAAACATCATTAATAAAAAGAAAAATGAGAAGCGTGAAGGCAGAATAAATGACTAATAAGCACCAAGATGATTCAGTTTCCGGTTTATAAGATGAACATGATAGGGCATGAAGTGAGAACCACAGATCTAATGTTACATGGTACAGAGTCATAGCAACAGTCATTTTTGATAGCGTTCTAAAAGAACCAGCTCTTTATGTGTCAAACTGGTTTTTACGTTTGAAAGTCTTTGTTTGGAATCCTTTAAAGTATCTGCACTCATAGTAGGCAACCCTAACTTTACTTAAGAAAATGATTTTAAATCATATTTTTACAGTATTTAGTTTCCCCATATAAATAACCACACAACAAGCAATTTTATCAAATGCGTACGCTTAAAAAGTCAGAAGATATCTTGCCAAAGTCCTATATTGTCCTATTTGATCATATCTTCATCCAAAGTCTTTGTCAACCAGTCAAGAAAAGAAAAAAAAGAATCACAGCAATGGAAAACAAAAATGACACCATGCAGCTTGGAATTTTTCCTCAAATGAATCAAGTGAAGAAGATTTCTTCTCTAATGTGGTTTTGCAGATGCATGACAAGAAAAAAAAGATGGCAACTGAAAGATTGTTTGTAATATGGCGGCAGGAGGAAGTTATGGGAGGTTTCAATAAGTGATGGCTGTCACGGTCGGTGCTGATCCATTCACCTTTTTACCAGAATCCCAGGCTGAACAGTTATCAGTTCCAAATGGGGGCTCCAGCTGCTGTAAGACCCCTTTAGACTTGCCGTTTCCATCAGGGGTAGTTGCATTACTTCTGCTGCAAGCATAAGATCACATGATTGAACCCCAGTTTCACACCACCATAGCGGATGGATTGGGGTGGACCCTTTTGTCTCTACATAACCCTATAATTCTTCTGAGAGAAGAATTTGGGTCCTCCATGTCAGCCTATTAATATGGACCAGATTACTGTTGAACTGCTTGAACATGCCATGCTAGGTTAAGAATCCCTAAGGGAATAGTTCACCCAAAAATCATTTTCTGAGAATTTAATTACCCTCAGGCCATCCAAGATGTAGATGAGTTTGTTTCTTCATCAGAACTAATTTGAAGAAATTTAGCAATACATCACTTTCTCACCAATGAATCCTTTGCAGTGAATGGGTGCCTTTAGAATGAGAGTTCAAACAGCTGATAAAACATTGCAATAATCAACAAGTAATTGACATGACTCCAGTTTATCAATTAACTTCTTGTGAAGAGAAAAGCTGTGTGTTTGTAATAAACAAGTCCATCATTAAGAAGTTTTAAGTTTAAACCATCACTTCTAACCAAAGAACTGTCCATAATCCTTGAAGGAGAAGTCCACTTCCAAAACAAAGATTCACATATAATGTACTCACCCCCTTGTCACCCAAGATGTTCATGTCTTGAAAACATTTCAGGATTTTTCTCCATATAATGGACTGCTACGGTGCCCCGATTTTGAACTTCCAAAATGCAGTTTAAATGCGGCTTCAAACAATCCCAAATGCGGTTGTAAACGAGTCCAGCCAAGAAAAAAAGGGTCTTATCTAGAAAAATGATTGGTTATTTTCATAAAAATAATACAATTTATATACTTTCTAATGTCAAACCCTCGTCTTGTCTTACTCTGCCTGGACAGTTTTTTCCGGCTGAAGACAGGGTATGTCGAAAAACTCCCATCTCATCTTCTCCCTCAACTTCAAAATCGTCCTATATCGCTGTTTTACCTTTTTTGTTAAAGGAGAAGTCCACTTCCAGAACAATAATTTACAAACAATTTACTCACCCCTTTGTCATCCAAGATGTTCATGTCTTTCTGTCTTCAGTTGTGAAAAAATTATGGTTTTTGAGGAAAGCATTTCAGGATTTTTCTCCATATAATGGACTTCACTGGTGCCCCGATTTTGAACTTCCTAAATGTAGTTTAAATGCAGTTTCAAAGGGCTCTAAACGATCCCAGCCCAGCCGAGGAAGAAGGGTCTTATCTAGCGAAACGATCAGCCCTTTTTTTTTTTTTCGAAAAATAAAAATTTGCATACTTTTTAAGCACAAAAGCTCGTGTAGCACAGGCTCTGGGATGCGCGTCCATGATGCTACGAATTAGTGATGGGTCGTTCTTGAACGATTCGTTCATTTTGAACAAATCTTTAATGTGACTCGGAAAGAACAAATCGTCTCGGGGAGTGATTCGTTCAGTCGCGCATGCGCAACATCCTATTAGGTTCTGTAATTAGTTCACCTGTTTCGAGTCTTCAGGTTTTTCGAGTCGTTTGTTCATTTTATGGGGCTGTCACATGATGAACGAATGACTCAAACCCGAAAACTTGGGTGAAGTGAAAAAAGAGGTGAGGTGAGCTAATCATAGACTAAAGACCCAGGTAAACAATTAATTCATCTTTTTTGTTTCTTATAGCATTATAGTTTTGTCTTGTTTGTAATGTGATCAACGTTTGTATAAGCAGTAGATGTGTTACGGAAGTAACACGTAACATTTTAATTATATTTTGCTAAAATGAACGAAATGATTCGAAAAAAAGATTCGTTCATTTTGCTGAATGAGACTCAAAGGTCAGAGTCAGTAAAAAGATCCGAACTTCCCATCACTACTACGAATCACGTCTAAGTTCATTGTCTGTGTATTCCGGCTCAAAAAAGCAGAGTATGGCGAAAAACTCCATCTTATTTTCTCCTACAACTTCAGTCCGACATCGTTGTACCTTTTGGTTTGTAAACAGTGTTTGACCTACGTGCACTTTTTTTAGTCTTTGCACGTTCACTGGGTCTGTAGTTCCACCTACGTTCCGCGTGACCTTTCGACGTGATTCAATAGTACGTAGCATCGTGAACGTGCATCCCAGAGCCTGTGCTACATGAGCTTTTGTGCTTAAAAAGTATACAAATGTTTATTTTCCGAAGAAAATGACAGATCGTTTCACTAGATAAGACCCTTCTTCCTCGGCTGGGATCGTTTAGAGCTCTTTGAAGCTGCATTTTGGAGGTTCAAAATCGGGGCACCAATGAAGCCCATTATATGGAGAAAAATCCTGAAATGCTTTCCTCAAAAACCTTAATTTCTTCACGACTGAAGACAGAAAGACCATGGTCCATGATGTAGGATGATATTGAAATTATTTTTGAAGTTGAGGGAGAAAATATGATTGGAGTTTTTCGACATACCCTAACTGTCTTGAGCCAGAATACACGGAGTTCAGGGACAGCGAGACAAGACGAGCATTCAAGATTAAAAAGTATTTAAACTGTATTTTTTTAAATGGAAATAACCAATTGTTTCGCTAGATAAGACCCTTCTTCCTTGGCTGGACTCATTTACAACCACATTTGGGATTGTTTGAAGCCGCATTTAAACTGCCTTTTGTAAGTTCAAATTCGGGGCACCATATCAGTCCATTATATGGAGAAAATTGCTGAAATGTTTTTCTCAAAAAGCATAATTTCTTTACGACTGAAGAAAGACATGAACATCTTGGATGACAAGGGGATAAGTACATTATATGTGAATCTTTGTTTTGGAAGTGGACTTCTCCTTTTATAATGCTACCTCTAGTGAAAAAGCACATCCACTCTTGTCCTCTCACATCAAAATCCACTGACGTATTTGTTTAGAACTGTTTTGGATTGTTTTTGCTTGTAAACAGTGTTTGATCTGTGCATATTTCTCTTCTGATTCAGATGACACACCTTTGCAGAAAGCAATATTAATTGATAGAGGACTCGGTTTGAAGTTAAAAACCAATACAATAACTGATAATAACACGTAAATGTAATGTAATGTTTATAGCAGCTGTTTGAACTCTCATTCTGATGGCACCCATTCACTGCAGAGGATCCATTGGTGAGCAAGTGATGTAATGCTACATTTCTGCAAATCTGTTCTGATGCAGAAACAAACTCATCTACATTTCGGATGACCCGAGGGTGATTACATTTTTATTTCTGGGTAAACAATTTCTTCAAATACCAGAACTATTTGACACATTCACAGTGTATTTCTCCAGCCAAATAATTTGTAATAAATTGAGATGATCTCTTACAATCTCATTCTTTTAATCAGAATGATGTATTTCTGAGGCTTTTGGCTTTGTTTATTATTTCTGTACAAAACAACACCATACAAGCTGACAAATTCTCACCTCTCTTGATCATCAGGTGAGTCAGAGAACCAATTAGTGGGTTTGTAGGAACTGTTAGCTTTTGTTTCCACGGGGTCATCATGGCTCAGCAAACCTACAGCAAAAATGAAAGATAAGCAGGGCATATTTAAGCAATTTTTTAATAAACTAGGATTTTCCTAGTTTATTAGGCCAATTTTACTTTTTGTAATCCAGTTTTGTGTGAAAAATGTCCTAACTTTTGGTAATTTTATCAAACAATAAGGCCTGGTTTCACAGACAGGGCTTAGTCTAAGCCAGGATTAGGCCATGGTTCAATTTTTATAAATGTTCCTTAGAAAAAAAAAACATTACTGGTGTGCATCTTGAAACAAAACAAAGGCATGTTTTAAGATCAATCAGTGCAAGCTTAAACAGCTCAGACTTACATTTTTAGTCTGGGACTAGTCTTAAGCCTTGTCGTGAAACCAGGGGTATGTCACAAGATCATTGGTCACTAAATCATGATTACACATATACTTCACTTTGTTGCTTTCATAAATAGTAAGACAAGTGCATAAGATGCTATTCCGAACACATCGTAACAGCAAATGTGCCACAATTACCCTTCTGTCCTCCTTGTTTTGCAAGTTTAACATAATCCGAGTCAGTGGCCTGAATTCCTACACGTCTTCCCTTAGTTCT
Source organism: Cirrhinus mrigala (assembly GCA_036247105.1). Taxonomy (NCBI): domain Eukaryota; kingdom Metazoa; phylum Chordata; class Actinopteri; order Cypriniformes; family Cyprinidae; genus Cirrhinus; species Cirrhinus mrigala. The sequence goes on from CM070012.1 coordinate 9,056,774, forward strand.
TTCTTCAGGAGTGGTGTCAGCAGTTGCAGATAAACCCGGAATTTGTGATGAAGGTCCAACAGCTCCATTTGAACTAGCAAGGTTAGCTGTCCTTACACCTACAATGAAACTACAATATTTGTACGACTATTTCGCTTAATTTAAAAAAAAAAAATCTTGTGAAAACAACATTCATGTGCATTAAGTGTAAGCAATCCCTATTGATAAAAACAGCATGTGCTGGTTAGGTATATTTTGAAGCATGGCAGCTGGTTTTAGCTGGACCAGAAACCAGCTCATGATCAACTATGGACCAGCTCAAACCAGCTGCCATGCTTCAAAACACACCTTACCAACATATGCTGTTTTTTTTTTTCCAACAGGGATGTAGGCCTGAGGCGGTCTGCAAAGAAGACATCAGTGTAAGGCGTTTCTCAGAAGGGCCGTTACCCGGTTTTGTCCTGCGATAGTTGGGCTCGGCAGCCATGACTGGTATCTTAATGGTCAGTGGTGGTTTGATAGCTCTGGAATTGCAGAAAGACAAAAGTTAAGTCAGCATTTATTCCAAGTAGAAGGTTAGCCGAACTATTGTCCTTTAACGCGTGCTTAAATCATCCGGCTTAACCGCGAATTAAATGTCAGGCAGTGTCAAGTCGACATATTGAGCACGGATCATTTCTTTGTGTAGACAGCCGCGTATCTACGGCTAACGTACCGAAGCGAGTAAACGCGGCTATTACTTATCATATATTAAAACACTGTGGTTATTTTAGCTATTTCTCTCAGGATTTTCTTGCTTATCATGTAGCTCGCGAGTCAAACCTGGTCGCCTAGTAACAAAAGCAGCATCAGGACCACAAGCATCATCTGTACCCGACAAGCTAATTATCAGCGCAGATTTAAAAAATAGAAATCACAGACATTTCAGATAAAAAACAAAATTGGGAGCAGAATTAGAATAATAAACTACATCGTTATTGATATACCTGAGGGTACAGAAAGATGTGGAAAAGACAAAGCTTACGTCGTGTTAATCAGCACATAGAAGGGGGACGCCTAGATTCCTCTTCTTCTTCTGAGTGAACGGCGCACTGAACCGGGAGACGCCTTTCCTGCCACCTACTGGATTCGGAATGATCTTCAAGAAGCGGAAACAGACCTCCTCCACACAGTCTACAAGAAGTCTGATCAACTCAAGAATCGTGTAGCATAATTGAGAAGCAGGGATTAAGCGAAAATAATCGTTCCCCCTCAAACTTTATTATAAGCAAATAAAACCTTTTATAAACCTTTTTTATTTGTTTGTTTGTTTTATTTGTTTGTTTTAAAGGATGTTTAAAGTCATGAAATAATGAATTACGTTGAATTAAGCTATAAGAAGTTGTTTTTTGTTTAAATCTGTTCAGCTTAATCAATTCTTTATTACTATTTTACTGTATGTAAGGCATTTCCTGAAGACATATTACACACACGTGTCTCTTATGCTTATCCAATTTCCATTCATTTGATCAAAAATACTGAAAAGGTAATATTATGAAATATTTTTGCTATTTAAAACAACAGTTTTATATTTTAATATACTTTAAAAGATAATTTACCTCTGTGATGCAAAACAGACTTTTCATCAGCCATTACTCCAGCCTTCAGAAATCATTCTGATATGCTGATTTATTATCAGTGTTGGAAACAGTTGTGCTGCTTAATATTAAAACAAAAAAAAATCTGTGATACTTTTTCAGGATTCTTTGATGAATAAAAAGTTACAAATAACAGCATTTAAAATAAAAATCTTTTCTAACAAAATAAGTCTTCACTTATTTTATCAATTTAACACATAAAAGTTTTTTTTTTCAAAGAAAGAAAAAAAAAATACTGACCTTAAACTTTTAATGGTAGTTTATATTGTTACAAAGGATTTCCATTTTTTTTAAATAAACGTTTTATTTATCAAAGAATCCTGAAAAAAAGTATCACAGGTTCCAACAAAATTTTAAGCAACACAAATGGTTTAACACTGATAATAAATCAGCATATTAGAATGATTTCTGAATGATCATGTGACACTGAAGACTAGAGTAATGATGCTGAAAATTCGCATTTGCATCACAGGAATAAATTCTATTTTAAAGTATATTAAAATTAAGACCTTCAAAAAGCATTAAAAAACATATATATTATCGACTTTATCGACTCCCCTTTTTTTATAAATATGGAAGGCATTTTCTGCTTGTAAATAAATTAATTAAATAATAAAAAAAAATTGAAAAGCACATTCCCAGCTTTATTATGAAAAAAGTGAACGCAAAATATGTTCCAGTAATTGTTATTGAAACTAAATTATTAATTTGATCATATAATGAAATAATTTAATATTGGCGATTTAATATTGGTAGGTCTGCTTTTGTTGTTGTTTTCGCGGTGAGTGATTCTCCATAAATGTGCGCCGACAGACTTACGGTAAAATCAGAAGTGAAGTGAAGCCCCGGGGACTTTACTGTGGTCACGTGACATGACATCCGTTCAGAGGCGCGAGTAAAAGCCAGAGGAGCGTCATTCAAGCAGCAGAGATGTCTGTACACGCTCTGAAGATGACAGCGTCTGTTCAATACATAAGAAAACTGCTGGGAAAAAGCAGCTGTGCGACAAGCAACCTGTTGAACACTGGACACAAAACACAGAAGAACACTACTGATTATAAAACAATCAGGAACAAAGATGGAAAAAGTCATAAAAGAAACGTAAGTGACTTTTATTTTCTTATTTGCTTTATTTCTGCATTTTTCATCATGTTTAATATGATTTGATATTTCTCTAGTATTTGATATATTTAGTAGGCTATAAATAATAAACAATATGTGATCCTGGAACACAAAACCAGTCAGAGGTACCACGGGTAATTTTGTAGCAATAGACAAAAATACATTGTATGGGTCAAAAGGATCGATTTTTCTTATATGCCAAAAATCATTAGGATATTAAGTAAATATCATGTTCCATGAAGATATTTTGTAAGTTTCCTACCTCAAATATATCAAAACTTAATTTTGATTAGTAATATACATTGCTAACAAATTCATTTGGACAACTTTTTTTCATGATTTTCTCAATATTTAGATTTTTTTTGCACCCTCAGATTCCAGATTTTCAAATAATTGCCAAATATTGGCCTACCCTAACAAACCATACATCAGTGGAAACCTTATTTATTTAATTTTCAGATGATGTATAAATCGTAGTTTCAAAAATTGACCCTTATGACCCTTATGTTTTGTGGTCCATGGTCACATATTAATCTGGTAAATTACTTATTTTAATAATTAACAATGTGGAATGTTCTTTTTTAGGTAGTACAATTCCAAGACAAGGCAACAGAGCAGTGCACACGGTAAAAAAGTTACTGATTTGTATCTTAAGTTTGTCAACCCACATGCACAACTCAAATTTGGTCTGACTCTATCTTGCTCATGTCTCTTGGTTAACAGGAAAAGTGTCGTTTTAAGAAGAAAAGAAAATGAAACTTTTGGGTTTGACATCCAGGTAACCTCATTACCCACCTACCCTCTCTCTCATACTTTTCTTATTCTTTTTTTTTTCTCCATTCATTCAAGCATTACGCTCCTGCCTGAGGGCTTATTATCTGTCAGGGGATAATTGGATTTTGGATGATGAATTGATTGGGTCTTTACTCCCTGTCCGCAGGCATGCAGTGTTGAGAAAAGCATCAGTGCAGAGCAGGACTTGGGCTCGTGTGTGTGTTGGGTGAAGGAGAACAGTCTTGCAGAGAGTAGTGGGTTAATGACAGGTGAGCTATCAAGACACCTGTTTACTTCTGCCAAGCACCAGTGTCATTTATACTTACTCATTACTAAAAACTCATTGTCTCTCACCTCAGGTGATGTCATTGTAACAGTCAACAGTGTGTGCATTGATGGATTCACTCATCAGCAGATTAAGGATTTGGTTCAAAAGTCATCCATCTTAACGTAAGACTTAACATTTTTAAATTTTTTTGCCTTAATGCACATTAATGTACAGTTATACAGAATAAAGAATTTAAAAACGCTACAGTAAAAACTAGTTGATTGGTTCAAAAAATTACTTTACACTATGCGGTGTAAAATATATAATTGGTCATATATACATATATACACTACCAGTAAAAGTTTTTGAACAGTAAGATTTTTAATGTTTTTTAAAGAAGTCTGCTTACCAAGCCTGCACTTATTTGATTCAAAGTACAGCAAAAACAGTACAATTTTGAAATATTTGTACTATTTAAAATAACGGTTTCTATTTGAATATATTTTAAAATATAATTTATTCCTGTGATTTCAAAGCTGTATTTTTAGCATCATTACTCCAGTCACATGATCCTTCAGAAATTAACATTCTAATATTCCGATTTGCTGCTCAAAAACATTCATTATATTATTATTGTTGAAAACAGCTCAGTAGATTTTTTTTCAGGTTTCTTTGATGAACAGAAAGTTCAGATAAATGGCATTTATCTGAAATAGAAATCTTTTGTAACATTATAAATAAATAAAAGTATTAATTTCTATAATTTCTTTCCCAATAATAAATTTTTATATATATATATATATATATATATTATTCTGATTCCAAGCTTTTGAAAGGTGTGGTGTATAATGTTACAAAAGCTTTTTATTTCAGATAAATGCTGATCTTCAGATCTTTCTATTCATCAAAGAATCCTGAAAAAAAGTACTCAGCTGTTTTAAATATTGATAATAATAATATAAAATGTGTCTTGAACAGCAAATCAGCATGATTTCTGAAAGACCATGTGACACTGGAGTAATGACGCTGAAAAATCAGCTTTGATCACAGGAATAAATTACATTCTAAAATATATTCAAAAAGAAAAGTGTTATTTTAAATAGTAAAACTATTTCAAAATTTCACTGATTTTGCTGTATTTGGGATCAAATAAATTCATTTTTTTAAACAATTTTATTCTGTAATGTAAAATATTTTGCATATATTTTAAAATCTACATATTTAAAATTGCATTAGATTATTTAGATTATTAGATCATTGCAACAGATGCACTTCTAAAGTAAAACATTGATTAAAAATTATTAATATAATTTACTTCTGTATATAATGTAAAATGTTTTGTATGCATGGCAAAATCCACATATTTAAAACTGCATAATCAGCATGTACTTTGATAGTAAAACACTGTTACTGATTATTTTAAAGTCATTTTTAATAATAAAACCCTGTCTAACTCTAGTTTTTGTTGTAATGGGCTGCTTGATCTGAATGTAATTTTTTGTCTTTTGTCTTTTGTTGACTGTAGGATGGAGATTATGAGAGGTGCTACTGAAAAGCAAAGACAATTGCTTAGCAAGCTTTATCTCCTGCAGGTGATTTTTTCAAAATATTAAACATTTCTTATTAACATCAGTTTCATTTTGTACTTTAACCCTTTAGCTGTCACTCCCTATCTTGAACATAGGCACTATCCAGAGTTAAATTTTTATAATTCATGAATGAAAACATTTTGTAATATGATTTTGATGTACAATTTCCATGGTAATGCAATGTCTGATTTTAAAATGGTTTTCAAAGAATGAATTTTGAGATTTCAAGTTTTTAGGTGATATATAATTTCTTAAGATTTCTATTGCATGATAGGTAAAAAAGCAACAAAGAAAGTCTTTTCCTGACGAAGGTCAGAACTCCTGTTATGATGTAGATTTTTGAGGTGCACTCTTGTCATAAATTAATCTATTACTTTTCCTACATAATTTGTAACACAAAAGAGTGGTAAAATATCTATTTAGAAGTCTTAGACCTTTCCAATGATATATAGTTTGTCATGATTAGATTAGGATTTATTTGTAAAATGGTGAAGTAAACTTAGGCGTCCCACAGAGTGGACGGTGACAGTTAAAGGGTTAATCATTTATCTTTATAACACTACATAATCATTCTTGTCCTCACTCTGTTTTGCGTAACTAGTGTATCAGTAGTAATTTACGGTAATGCTGTTGTATTGGGTCACTGTGTTAATTGTGAAAAAAAAGGAAAGGTTTCCTCATGCTTAACAGGTTTTTTTTCTTCCTCTGTGTTTCCCCCTCACACCACACCACAGCAACAGTTTACAGAGAAATGCGAAGAACTTCACAGACTCATCGCAGAGGAAGCGCGTCTGACAAGAGGTGTGTGTTAATGTGTTCGTGTGTAAGTCTAAGACAGAGAGATGTGGGTATAAACTACCCACAAGAGAAACGCATCATTTCCCCATAAAGCCACGCTCTGCCCTCAGGACGCCGACAAAAGCATAAAAAAAAATCTGCGTGTGTGTTTTTGTGGGCGGCATGTGAAGAGTGTACGTGCTTATATGTAGAAATTCTGCTTTGGCAGGAAGATGCTTTGCTGACAGTTGTCGATATCATTTTGATGCGAAACTTCAGCAAGTCTGCACTGTAAAAAATGATTTATCAGGTCACATGTGTGTAATATAGTAACAACTATTAACTAATTAACTGGTTTATTCAAGTAAAACATATATTCAGTATGCCCACAATCCAAAAAAAAATAAGGTTACAAAAAGAGGGTTTACACAGTCGTGCCACAGAAGAACCATTTTTGGTTCCCCAAAGAACCTTTCAGCAAACAGTTCTTAAAAGAACCATTCTTCCTTGTGTGAAGAACATTTAATAAAATAAAGGACCTTTTGGCACTATAAAGAACCTTGTGGTGGATGTTAAAGGTTCCTCATGGAACCATAGATGACAATAAAATACACTGTTAAAAATAAAGGTTCCAAAACAGTGTTTTTGCGGTGAACCATTTTGGTTCTCTAAAGAACCTTTCAGTGAACAGTTCTTAAAAGAACCATTTTAAAGGACATTTTAAAAATCTAAAGAACCTTTTTGACTATAAAGAACCTTTTCTGCATTTGAAAGGTTCCATGGATGTTTAAGGTTCTTCATGGAACCATCGATGCCAGTAAAGAACCTTTACTTTTAAGAGTGAACATCAGCAGTGACTTTTAAGGCATCAGCTGGTCAGAACTTACTGGAATTACATACATTAAAAAGTATTACATAGAATAGCATAATACCTTACAGAGTAATTTGTAATAAAAAGAAATAAATCTTTTCTGTGAAGCCATTGCTGTTCATTTTAGTTATCTTCTATTGTGTTCACACAAACACTTCAGTGCCAGTAAATTACAACAATCTGTTCCTGTTTTCAGGTGCTGTGGAAAACATCCAGACGCCTTCTGTCCTTCCTACAGAATCCTCTGCTACCCTTTGGTGACAGTATGGAGAGAGAGTTTTGTTCCACTTCCAATACAATCAAGCACACCTAATCATGGTTGTGGGCTTAGTCACCAGTAAAACAGTAAAACAAGTAAAAGAAATCTGGGCTATATGGTCAAGAGTCCCCATAAGAGACCCTGTTGAGATAGGATCGTATAGTTTCTGTTTTTTTTAAACTCAGTGTTGTATCATGGTTTAAATTAGTGAATGAAAAGCTAAAAAAGTACAGTATAAAATGTAATTATTTAACTATTTATTTTAATGATACTGTATTTGTTTATTTTGCACTGCAGTCATTTTTATTGTCAACTTCATTTCATCTCATTTATATTTTGTCTACATGTGTTTTGTGTATTTATATACAAAGTGCTCTAATATTTATTAATTTTCATATTTATAGAATGCCTCTTTAATAAACTTTTACAACAAACTGATGTTTTGAAGCTGGTTCTGCTTGGGCCGTTTTTTACAGTACACTTAATCTTGCTGATTGTGGTTTGCATAAGTTGATTTGTCTGCCGTTTGCTTCTGCTGAACATGTAGGTTTCCCAGATATCATCTCAGTCAGTGGTAAAACACCAGATGCAGTTCTCATTCACCACAAAGATCTTAACTCTGGCAGGAAATGACACGTCATTGACGGTACATCCCGTGTCAAAAACCAAACCTAGCATTCTCATCACTTTTATAAGACTTGACTGAGAGTTTAATTGATGCCTCATTCTGTGTTTGACCTTTCTGAGACTTCAAACAGTTTACAGAATATCTTTACAGTATGTACTGAATGGCAATTATATGTGACCCTGACCACAAAACCTGTCTTAGCACGGGTATATTTGTAGCAATAACCAAAAATACACTGTATGGGTCAACATGATGAATGTTTATTTTGTCAAAAATCATTAGGATATTAAGTAAAGATCATGTTCCATGAAGATATTTTGTACATTTCCTACCACAAATATATCAAAACTCAATTTTTGATTAATAATATGCATTGCTAAGAGCTTGATCTGGACAACTTTAAAGGTGATTTTCTCAATATTTTGAATTGCACCCTCAGATTCCAGATTTTCAAATAGTTGTATCTTGGCCAAATACTGTCCTGTCTGAACAAGCCATACATCAGTGGAAAGCTTATCTGTTCTTTATTTATTTACAAAATGACTGGTTTTGTGGTCACATATAAAGCTCAACAAAACTGATGTAAACACAATTTTTTAGATAATGCAGGAAATGGTTATCCAATAACAGGTTAATACTTAAAGTTATTGAAGTGTTGCTCATTATGTTTAAGATTTGAAAATGTAGTTATTTTGTTTGTTTAAACAAGGAGATTAATTTAGTTTAAATTTACACTAAATGGTGTTTAACTTTAGAGTGTTTCTTTCTTGACACACAAAAGAAAGACTTATATGAGACCCTGGACCACAAAAAGGGTAATTTTTTCCAAACTGAGATTTATACATCATCTGAAAGCTGAATAAATAAGCTTTCCATTGATGTATGGTTTGCTACGATAGGGTGTTTGGCCAAGATACTACTGTTTGAAAATCTGGAATTTGAGGGTGCAAAAAAAATAAAATATTGAGAAAATCATCTTTAAAGTTGTCCAAATCAAGTTCTTAGCAATGCATATTAGTAATCAAAAATTAAGTTTTGATATATTTACGATAGGAAAATATATATATATCCCTTTTCTTTGGGTGTTTTTCCATTTTTCCTTTGAAAGGACAGTGGAGATATGATAGGAAGTAATTGGGAGAGAGAGAAGTTTTCAGTCTCGGGACACCCGAGGCGCAACTGCACCACATGTCGGCACACTGCCCACAAGGCTATCGGCGACAAAATATATATTTTTTAAAATTTTAAATACACCACAAGTGCACATTCAGTACAATTCTGCACACTTCTTTTTCACTAGGAAATAGTGAAATATAAAAAACAGATTAGACAACCACTTCCCACAAACAGGAATTAATTATTTGGCATCTTCAAAAGACTGTTAAACTGTGAAAATAATATAATATCCACCTGACATATATCCTTATGTATATCAGGTAAACAAAACTTTGCATTAGAAGATCACAGAGACATCTCACATCTGTGAAAGATTTGAATATCTTCAGAAAGAAGCTCAAAAGTCACCATTCGAACTGAATGTCCTGCTTTTACAAATGTCTTGTTATTCAAGACATCAAAGTAAGTGTGCTATTTTACAGCACAACAAAACATCATTAAAACAATGATTTAACTTTTAATTTTGATTTATTACAATGTTATTACAATTGTGTTGAGAAACATTAAAGTGTCATCTCTTAAAGTACATTTCTGTGTCCATTTATTTCAATAATATCTGCAAGTACAGTTTTTATATTTTTTTTAAAATACACTGCAAGCGCACATTCAGTACAATTATGCTTTATACTTAATTATTATCATTTTTTTTTTTTTTTTTTTTTTAATGATGTATATGATGTATACATTTAAAAAAAAAATTGACCCTTATGACTAGTTTTGTGGTCCAGGGTCACAATATAATATGTGACCCTGGACCTCTTCTTTTATGCCAAAAATCATTAGGATAAAGTAAAGATATAATATCCACCTGACAGAAAGCCTATTACCCTTATGTAAGCCTGGTAAACAAAACTTCGCAGTAGAAGAACACCAAGACTTCTCACTTTGAATATTTGAATATCCTCAAAATGAAGTTGCCACTTTTCGAACTGAATGTCCTGTATTTACAAATGAGCCTATTTAATCCCATGCTCATGCCCAGAATTAGAAACCAAACAACACTGTTCTCCAAACAATGGGGATGAAATTCTCATCAGCTTCGCCACAGGGAATGAGAATGAGGCTGCGTCACCCAATGCCAGTAGATTCCAGTGAGTTGTGAAGGGAGGGACACAGACACAGCCATGCACACCACAAGAGACTACTTCTGAGCATCTTTCTCTGTCAAGGTCCACTCTCCTTCTCAAACCATAACAGTCGGAGTCAGCTCTACTAACACAGTACCACCGGGCCAACTCGAACAAGGTAGGATACATTATTAAGGGAGTACAATGAGTTTTTAGAGTTTGCATCAGTGTGGTGGTTGGTTTCTGCGATTGTATTAACAATGCAAATCTCCTCCATTGACTGGTCATTGGTTTTGATGAAGGTATAAGTTAGTTTTTCACATTCAGGTGGTTTGGTTGACTTTTTCAAAGAGATTAAGTTGCTTCATGTTGAGGAAAAACTAAATTTGGTATGATAAATGACACAACCAGGAAGAGAACAGCAGTCATGCTTTGTTTGAAAGATGTCTAGACAAGGTTACTTGAAAAGATATTCTCTCTTTTAGGTATTTATGCAACCATATAGCACAGTTTCCCAATTCTTGCATGTTACGTAAGGCTTGTCATTGTGGAAACATACAGGAAGAATTGTGTACTTGTGCAGTTCTCATTCCTGCAGTTGGTCACTTTGTTTAGTCAAATCAAATTAAAATTCCTCAAAACAACTTTGCATCTTTTGCCAAGTCTCATTCTATCCTGTCAAGAACTTACCAAAGGTCCTTTCCAAATTTGGAAATGACAAACCATTGTGTTGATTGAAAGCACAGACAGTGATTGTCATTTGAATACCATATCAGGTAAACTGGTGAAATCGCAGTACAGAAACATCTACTCTTAAAAATAAAGGGGTGTTTTTGCAGTAATGCCACAGAAAAATTAATTTTGGTTCCCTAAAGAACCTTTAAGAACCATTTTGAAGAACATTTTAAAAATCTAAAGAACCTTTTTCCACTATAAAGAACCTTTTCTGCATTTAAAAGTGTTCAGGGTTCTTTATTGAACCACTGAGGCCAATAAAGAACCCGCATTTTGAAGCGTGTATATGTTTGTTAAATATCATATTAATATAGAAAACCAATCATCACAGGCATGTTACATCTGAGATTCTTGTCAGTTTGGTTTAAACATCTGTTGGTTGGGGTAAATGGACTGGAATTCAAGCGTAAAATGTGTGTCTCTTTTTCTTTATGAATTGACAACAACTGCTGCAATCACAGGACAGGAAGTGACATCAATGGAGCAGAACGACAAGGAAGCTGAAAAACAGCAAATGAACGGTCAAACAGAAGAGACGATGGCACCTAAAGAGCTAGTGAATAATTCAAACAAAAATGAACAAGAAATAAGTGAGAACAATGTAGAAAAGAATGAAGAAGAAATAAGTGGGAATAATGAAGAGGAAAATGCAAAGGAAGAAGAGGAAGAAATAGAGGAAGAGGATGATGAATTGGTTGATGATTTCCAGCCTTCGGTTGAGATGTCAATCCGGCAGTTTGAGAAGGACGAAAACTACCGCCCTATGAAAACTACCCGGTACAACACTGTCAGCTACAGGAAGATTAAAAGAGGAAACACAAAGCAGAGAATAGATGAGTTTGAGTCCATTCTGGATGTATAACAGTGATGAATGTCATCAGAGACACACTGTACGTAGGAAACTGAGTGGCGTCATCATGTATGTTTTCATGCGGTTCCTTCACAAGTATGTGATTGTTAAACTTCTTTATAATTAAAAGGCTTAACACATGCTTACTCGCAATCACATCAACAGTATTTTGTGACAATTTCACTTAATTTCGGCCTGTATCACATTATTTGGTAGTTGTAGAGATCACATCTCTCTGATCATTTTTAACTAACCCATCATCTGGCAGCGAGTAGGAAAAAACATTTATTTCTCTACAAATGAGATATTTAATTCACAAATTAGTCTGAATAATGCGGGCCTGATCTGTGTTTGTAGTTGTCAAATCACTATTAATGAATTACTGGAAGAGCTTACTGTTACAGTAAAGCATACAGTATGAAGGGCATTATTGTATTCCTGTTTAAAAATTGAATTCTAATTTCTAATGTTGTGTTTATGGTTTCATGGCTTTGTAAAACATGCTCACACATGTTAAAATACAGCAACAGACATAATAGTCAGCAGTTTATCATTTCCATATTCAGATTTGTTTATGTAATGTATGCATATATGCATACTGTAATTATATCTTTGGACAATTAGCCTAGCAGTTTTCATAGTTTCTATAATGACAAAATGTTAATTGATATCTGCCACACTAACTGCATTAATGTAATATGTTCAAGTTAAGGCTTTCTTGTTCTCTGACTGCACAAATTATTTTTTAATCTGTTGAGGACAAATAAAATCTGTGCAATAATTGGCTTAAAATTGACTGTATATATCTTTCTTTTTTAACCAGGTTTGGACAACACATTTGAATAATATAATATAATATAATATAATATAATATATTATAATATAATATAAAATGTGACCCTGGACTACAAAACCAGTCACAAGTAGTAATAGCCAACAATACATTGTATGGGTCAAAATTGGCATTTTTTCTTTTATGCCAAAAACCATTAGGATATTAAGTGAAGACCATGTTCCATAAAGATATAAAAGCTTCTACCATAAATATATCAAAACTTAATTTTTGAATAGTAATATGCATTGCTAAGAGTTTCATTTGGACAACTTTAAAGGCGATTTTCTCAATATTTAATTTTAATTTTAATTTAATTTTTTTTTGCACCATCAGATTCCAGATTTTCAAATACTGCTAAATATTGTCCTATCATAACAAAACATACATCAATGCAAATTTTGATTTATTTAACTTTAATGTATAAATGATGTATATGATGTATAAATTTTCAAAAACATTGACCCTTACGACTGGTTTTGTGATCCAGGGTCACATATAATATAATATAATATAATATAATATAATATAATATAATATAATATAATATAATATAATATAATATAATATAATATGTGACCCTAGACCACAAAACCAGTCGTAAGGGTCAATGTTTTTGAAATTGAGATTTATGCATCATCTCAAAGCTGAATAAATCAATTTTCCATTGATGTATGGTTTGTTATGACAGAACAATATTTGGCCAAAATACAACGTATCTGAAAATCTGGAATCTGAGGGTGAAAAAAAAATCAAAATATTGAGAAAATCAACTTTGAAGTTGCAAAGCATATTATTAATCAAACATGAAGTTTTGACATATTTACGGTTGGAAATGTACAAAATATCTTCATGAAACATGATCTTTACTTAACATCCTAATGATTTTTGGCATAAAAGAACAATCAATAATTTTGACCCATACAATGTATTTTTGGCTATTGCTACAAATATACCCATGCTACTTAAGACTGCTCATGTGGTCTAGGGTCACATAATATAATATAATATAATATAATATAATATAATATAATATAATATAATATAATATAATATAATATAATATAATATAATATAATATAATATAATATTTTTTATCATATAATTCTTCACCACTAGATGGCAACATTGTTTTATCTTAATATAAAAGATAAGGAAAGCGGTTTACATGACCTGTCTCTTGTCTGCTTTCACAAACTACATTTCTCTTCATGTTTAACAACTTTCTTCGTTTGAATTTTGAGTATTATCCGTGATCACACGTGTTTTTCTAAGCAAAATCCTGACTGTTATGTATCTTGTTGCGCATGTTTGTACAACTGAAACATTCAACGACTAAAGAAAATAAATATACGTGGATTATTTAAAATAAATAATCTGGTCAACCCTTATATAAACCAATCTAATACACGATCATAATAAAACGACGACGCGAAAAAAAACCCCCAAACTTCGACTAGCTCAATTAGCATGAAGAAGGAAAACCAACAAATTGTTTACCGTTGTTTAACTAATCGTTTTTATGTGGCGTCTTATGTATGTATAATCAATGTAATGAGATATTTACAGCAGTAATTAGTTTAATTTGGGTGTTTATGACCCGACGGACTCTTTTATTTACATCTCTGTGTTTCTGGCCTGTCTCTAATGGCTCATTGTGAGTCTGTGTGGGTTTGGTGTTGTTTCCTCTGTTAGCTCTATAAATGCCTGAACTTTACATTACAAATCTCACTAATTGCTTTTTATTTCAAGGCGGTTATGAATAACGCTTCTGTTCCTCCAGCCACATTACCTGCTGCTGACTGATTGTAATGTACTACAGGTTACTTTAATGTTTTCATCATTCTGCTGGAGGTTTATTTAGGCAAAACGAGACAGGGCTTTTTGGCCTGGCTTGTTTAAGTCAGGTCTGGGCCTCATTTGAATGGTGACAAATGTCATGCTGCCATGGCAACGGGAGGTTTGTGACTGTTGTGGTGCACACTGCCTGGGCTGGGGGTCGGAAGGCACTTCCTGGGCAACACACGTCCCCCGTGGTTTAGGCTCGTAATTGACCTTTCCTGACAGAGCGGTGCGGCTTTTTATTCTCCCTTTCTCTGTCTCTTTTCTACTGTTTCCTCTTTCTTTCTGGTTTTGTCGTTCTCACTCTTTCTGTCTCCCCAGAAAGCAGGTTGCATCACGGTGGGCTGAAATGCCACGATTGGCCCGGGGCTTTTACGCAGCTCTTTCGGACTTCCTCTGGCTCTCTTTGCCTGTTTGAGGCATGTTTACGCAGCAAGGACCATGTGCTCGTCTGCTAGATTCGTGTCAGATAAAAAAAAGAAACACGCCTGTCATGGGTGGGAACTTTTGAAATATTTTCTTAATGACATCTTTGGACACTGAAGCCACACTGAAATGTGTAAATCTTATTGGATTATCAACCATAACAAAACATCAAACCAAGCAACATTTATTTTTTAAAAATCACAGCACTCCCTTATCAAACAAAACATTTTCTTATTTCTTACGGTTGCCTTTAAATGCTAAAACAATAGATGCTGCCTTATGAAAATGAAATGTCCAAGGTACTGTGATCTAAAACCAAAATAGAAAATATTGTCGTTACTTAAAACCAAATAAATGTTAACTGAAATACAATAGATTTTTTTTTTTTTTTTTTAAATGTAACTTTTTATTACAGATAACAACTAAAACTAAATAAAAAATTTAGAAACAAAAATTATAATTAAAAAAAAAAAACTATTACAAAAGATAAAAAACACGATAAAACTACTAAAACTTGAAAACAGAAAATATAAAAATAGAGCAATGAATGACTATATTTTCATAAACTAACATGAACAAAGATTAATAAATGCTGTAATAAATGTGTTGTTCATTGTTTATTCATGTTAGTTAATTCACCAACATTAATGAATGGAAATTTATTGTAAATTGTTACCACTAAATCTATAGAAGTATATTAATGATACTAAAATAACACTGATATAGGGGGTCCATGTAAAAGCAAAATAAATAAATAAATAAATAACATTTACAGAATTTGACATTATAGTTTCATGCTGCTTTCTAAAGCTTAGTCAGAATTCATTTGTGAAATTAAAAGTTATTTTATTACTTCCAACAGTAATCGAATGGTGGGTAAAAAAGATGTATTTAATTAATATAAATAATAAAAGTTTTATTTTAAATATGTTTGTACTGCTAAAAATATATGACAAGTCCAAATTTATGCCAATTTTATTTTATTGTTTTATTTTATTTTTAAATGTTTTCTTAAAAAGAAAGATGTACTGTATTAATATAAATAAATGTTTTATTTGAAATATGTTTGTACTGCTGAAAATATATCAAAAGTCCAAATTTATGCTAATTTTATTTTTTTTCTTAAATAAGATGTACTCTATTAATATAATAAATGTTTTATATTTTAAATATGTTTATACTGTTGAAAATGTTTTATATTTTAAATTTTTGCCAATTTAATTTAATTATATATATAATTTAATTATATAAATTATATTTAATTTAATTAATTATATAAATAATAAATGTTTTATAATTTAAATATGTTTATACTGCTGAGAATATATATTTTTATTGTATTTATTTGTTTCACTGTATGGGCTTGTATAAATATCAAAAGTCCAAATTTATGCCAATTTTATTTTATTTTATCATAAAAAAAAGATGTACTCTATTAATAGAAATAATAAATGTTTTATATTTTAAATGTTTATACTACTGAAAATATATCAAAAGTCCAAATTTATGCCAATTTTATTTTATTGTAAAAAAAGACATGTACTCTATTAATAGATATAATAAATGTTTTATATTTTAAATATGTTTATACTGCTGAAAATATATAAAACAGTCCAAATTTATGCCAATTTAATTTAATTTTATATTTAATTTTATATTTTAAAAAAATATGCTGTAATTTACTGTAAAAAAAGATGTACTCAATAAATAGAAATAATAATAATAAATGTTTTATACTGAATGTTTTATACTGAATAAATGTTTTATACTGCTGAAAATATATAAAACAGTCCAAATGTATGGCAATTTTATTGTATATATTTATTTAACTGTATGGGCTTTCATAAATATTAATGTCAATTTTATTTTATTGTGAAAAAAAGATTAATAGAAATAATATGTTTTATGTTAAATATGTTTATACTGCTAAAAATGTTTTATATTTTAAATATGTTTATACTGCTGAAAACATATAAAACCCTAATAAATTATTTTATTTTTTTTATTTTTTAACTTCATATTTTTGGTAAAAAAAAAAAAAAAAAAGAAAAAAAGATGTACTTTATTAATAGAAATAATAAATGTTTTATATTTTAAATATGGTAATACTGCTGAAAATATGTAAAACAGTCCAAATTGATGCCATTTTTTTTTACTTTTACTTTTTTTTTTTTACTGTATGGGCTTTTCTAAAAGAAAATATTTTGGGTTCCCTGTGTTTTAAGTGTCTAAAAGTGTCCAAACACTTTTGAGGCCATTGTCTGAATGCGATAAATCTATCGGTGTGTGTAAAAACAATTTTTGTAACAGTACAGTAAATCTCTGCCCTGTATTTTCTGTGCAAATGCATCCACAGATGCTGACATGTTCAACATCTTCCTTCTAATAGATCTGCGGACGACGTACAGAATAAATGATGATTTGAGAGCGAGAGGTCGCCTCGGAAGTGTGAGTCATCCGTCAGTGTTTGTGTGCTGTGAGAGCGGCCCACTGTGGCCTGACTCTACGGCAGACATTCATGAACCCCCTCACGCCATGAACGCTCCACAATGACAGCTTTGTGAAGGATGGAAGAGAGCTGCTGTGGAAAATATTCAAGCCACTGAGAGAAAGAGAGAGACAATGAGAGAAAAAGAGGCGCTATCAAAGTGTTTAGTTCACAAAGCCTGCAAGTGTTCCAGCTCCACTGGAAACTTTCAGTCGCTCAGTTGAGTTTAAAGGGGGTGAGAGACAAATAGAAAGCTTGCGTCTTCTGGTAAACATGGGGTGGGGTCAGGAAGGGTCACTTTTCTCTGTGCATTCAGTGGGTGGGTGTGATGGGTGACTGGAGGCCTGTTCCGCTGTCCATTCTCTCTTCAGGTCAGCTCCAGAGACCAGTGGCGTCACAGTGACTCGCAACGGACATGCCATGACAGGACACACAGGAACCGATGACGTCTCACATCCTTTAGGGGGAATTCGAAGTGAAATAGCAGTCTGAAAATACTAATTTCTTACATCATACAGAAATAATACATAGTTTCTTTGGATGGTGGTGGTGTTTCCTGCACAAAATCTCAATAAGTAACAAAACCAAATGGAAGCAAAATCAAATCAGTTTCAAAAGACTCAAAACTTTACATCCTAAACAGTACATTCTTGTCATGGGATAATAAATTATGATTAAAAACAAATAAATAGAAAAATCTATTTCATTTAAATTGTTAATAATTGTAATATCAGAATAAAATAATAATAACAATAATAATTATTATTATTAAAGAAGAAACAGAATAAATAAATAAATAAATGCATTTATATAAGACTGACATTTATAAGATGTTATTTTTAATTATTAATAACTAATATTTTATTAAAATGATGACAACAAATTCAAATCATGAGTATAAAGAAGAATAAATAAATAAATATAAGACTGACATTTATTAATATGTTTACAATTTTATTTAATTATTTAATTATTACTAATATTTTTATTAAAATGATTACAATGAAATATGATTATAAAGAAGAGATAGAAAAAAGTGAATAAATGAATAAATGTATTTATATATCACTGACGTTTATATAAGATTTTTAGTTATTAATAACTAATATTATATTAAAATGATGACAATAAATATGATGATGAGCATAAAGAAGAAATATAAATAAATAAATTAGTTGATAAATAAGTAAATAAACATAAGCCTGACATTAATATAAGATGTTTAAATTTAATTATTAGTAACTGTAATATTTTATTAAAATAATGACAATAAAAAATGACAATGAGTATACAGAAGAAGAAATTAATAATGCAATGCAAAAAATACATACATATATACACATACATAGTGTCTTTATCATACAGAGCTTTTACAGAATTAATACATAAATTATTAAATATAAGACAGACATTTATATATGATGCTTAAATTTATTTATTAGTAATTGTAATATTTTATTAAAATGATGACAATAAAATATGATAATAAATATAAAGAATGATAAATAAATAAATAAAAACCTAAAAGACTGACATTTACATAAGATGTTTAAATTTAATTGTTAGTAACTGTAATATTTTATTAAAATGATGACAATAAAACATGACGATGAGTATAAAGAAGAAGAAATTAATTAATAAAAAAGAAATCATGCAAAAAATACATATATATATATGCATACATAGTGTCTTTATCATACAGTGCTTTTACAGAATTAATTAATACATCAATTATTAAATATAAGACTGACATTTATATAGGATGCTTAAATTTAATTATTAGTAATTGTAATATTTTATTATAATGAAGACAATAAAATGACGATGAAAATAAAGAAGGATAAATAAATAAATAAAAACCTAAAAGACTGACATTTATATAAGATGTTTAAATTGAAATATCAGTAACTAATGTTTTATTAAAATGATGACAATAAAATATGATAACGAGTATAGGGAAGAATAAATAAATAAATAAATAAATACTGATATTTATTTAGATGTTTAAATTGAATTACTATTAACTGTAATATTTTATTACAATTATGACAATAAAATATGATGATGATTATAAAGAAGAAATTAATTAATTAATCAACTAACACATATATCATTAAATATAGGACCGACATTTATACAAGATTTTTAAATTTAATTATTTGTAATTGTAATGTTTTATTAAAATGATGACAATAAAATATGATAATGAGTATAAAAAAGACTGATTAGTTAATTAATTAATTAATATAGGACTGACATTTATATAAGATGTTTAAATTTAATTATTAGTAACTGTAATATTTTATTAAAATGATGACAATAAAAGAATACAATAGAGTATAAAGAAGAAAAAATAAATAAACACTGACATTTATTTAGATGTTTAAATTGAATTATTATTGACTAATATTTTATTAAAAATATGACAATAAAATATGATTATAAAGATGTACTTAATTAATTAATTAATTAATACATAAATTATTAAATATAAGATTTCTACAAGATTAAATTTAATTATTATTAACTATAATATTTTAGTAAAATGATAATAAAATATAATGATGAGTATAAAGAAGAAATAAGTAAATAAATAAATACTGACATTTATTTTGATGTTTAAATTTAACTATTATTAACTGTAATATTTTATTCAAATAATGACAGTAAAATATGATTATAAAGAAGAAATAGAAAGTAACTGAATAAATGAATGAACGAAAGACTGACATTTATGTAAGGTGTCTAATTTTAACTATTAATAACTGTTTTATTAAAATTATGACAAAAAAATATGATGATGATTATAAAGAAAGAAATAAGAGAAATTAATCAAATAAATAAACAAATGTACAAATTTACATAAGACTCTATGACATCTTAAAATTCACATTCCTGTAATGGGTTAATAAAATAATATTTAAAATGATAATAAGTAAATAAATAAACAAATAAATTAAATTATTAATGATAATATTTTAACATTTTTGTATTTTTGATATTATTTTATAATCATGTTAATAATTCATATTTATAATAATACATATATATTTATATTATTCATATATTTTTACAAATATTTTAGTACTAATATTTTTTATAATAATATGTTAAATAAAAATTATGATTTTAAAGAAGAAAAATAAATCATGCAAACAAATACATACATATATCTATAGTGCCTTTATCATACAGTGCTTTTGCAGAATGTATTTTTCTATTATATAATCTACCAAAATAATGGGGAAAAAATAGAAACAAAGAGAGAGAGATACACAGATATAAAGAGAGAGAGAGATACATAGATATAAAGAGAGAGAGAGAGCAGGGGGAAGGGAATTAGAAAGGGTGACCCCAGGATAGAGGAGGTCACAAGAGGTTTTCCTGATGAGTAGTCCTTTGGGGTCTCTTTAAGCTTTGAGTGACAGGCATCCATTGTGATGACTGTGAACTGCTGCACTCTGGTTTATATCCATTCTTATCACCAAACCAGGGCTGGTCTGAAGAGATGGCCGTTCGCAATGCATAGAATAAGGACTGGCTTTCCAGCACAAATGACCAGCGAGTCGTTTGTGTCCATCCAGGAGGGAGAGGTTGAGCGGAGAGGAAGTGCGATTGTACTGGCCACACAATGCACAGGTGCTTGATAACTGCTCTGAGAAGACACGGACAGCGGACGGCCTGACGTGGGGGGTGGGGAAGAGTTTATGCAGGGAGCAAGTCGGGTGTCCCAAAGGACGGCATTTTAATTTCTAATTCATTAATCTCCCTTGTGCAGCCATCCTGCTTTGTGGGAAACGAAGACCAGTATAAGAGTCACCTGGCTGGCTCAAGTCAAGGTCACAAGGTATGAAATCAGAGATATACTAAAATGCCTCATTCTCAGTTTAGAGAGAGAACAGGCCAAATGTTCCAACTAAAATAATCAAATCCAATATAGCTGCAAGCAGCGATTGGGAAAAGCATATAAGGAAAAAGACATAACGTATTATTTAGCAAGGCTGTACCCATCTAAATCAATGATTTAAAAAGCATTTTTGGCAAATCCAGGTAATTTACCATAGACATACAGAGTCCTTTTTAACTGTTATAGCGCTAGCTGTGGTTCAATCTCCTTAAAGGAGAACTCAATTTACAAATAATGTACTCACCCCCTTGTCATCCAAGATGTTCATGTCTTTCTTTCTTCAGTCATAAAGAAATTATGTTTTTTGAGGGAAACATTTCAGCATTTTTCTCCATATAATGGACTGATATGGTGCCCTGATTTTGAACTTCCAAAATGCAGTTTAAATGCAGCTTCAAACGATCCCAAATGCGGTTGTAAATGATCCCAGCTGAGAAAGGAGGGTCTTATCTAGCAAAACGATCGGTTATTTTAATAAAAATAATACAGTTTATATACTTTTTAATGCCAAACGCTCGTCTTGTCTCTCGTCAAATGCTCTGCCTGGACAATTTTTGTTCCGGTTCATGACAGTTAGGGTTTGCCAAAAAGCTCCCATTTCATGTTCTCATATTGTTCATATGTTTTACATTTTTTGTTAAGGGTGTTTGATCTTCTTTGCATGCTCACTTTGCAAAGACTGTGCGGGTACTTCTGCAGCGATGTAGGATGATTTTGAAATGATTTTTGAAGTTGAGGGAGAAAATACGATTGGAGTTTTTCGACATTCTGACTGTCTTAAATCAGAATACACAGAGTTCAGGGAGAGAAAGACAAGACGAGCATTTGAGATTAAAAAGTATTTAAATTGTATTTTTTAAATGAAAATAACCAATTGTTTTGCTAGATAAGACCCTTCTTCCTTGGCTGGGATCATTTACAACCACATTTGGGATCGTTTTAAGCCACATTTAAACTGCATTTTGGAAGTTCAAAATCGGGGCACCATTTTCTTCAGAAAACATAATTTCTTTACAACTAAAGAAAGAAAGTCATAAACTTTGCATGCTTGTTTAGAATGACCTGTCTCATGTGCTCACCAGGTTTCGTGAAGTATTGAGTTTTCCTTTAGACTTTATAGGCTTTTGGGTACATTTGGACAGGCCCCTTTTCTAAATGACCCCGCTATAGCCTCCCAAAGGGTAAATTTCAACATTTTTTTGATAATTATTGACCTGCAGTGTTTTTTTTTTTTTTTCAGATTCAGGAAAAAACCTAGGACTAGTTTGCAAAAGTAAGGTTTTGACATCTTTTCAATCATTTAACGAACGATTTGATTGGAAACAGTGGTTTTAGAGGCAAAGTTGTCTGGAATGAGGAGTTCTATCATATGATATGAATATTGTGCATAGTGTTGGGGGTAACGCATTAATATTACTTTTTTCAAGTAGCTAGTGAAGTAATGTATTACTTTTGAATTTCTAAGAAAATATCTGAGTTACTTTTTCAAATAAGTAACGGCAGTTACTTTTTTCCCCATTTATTGATTTATTAAGTCTGTCGGGAAATTGGGAGTAAACATGATGTTACTGTATTCTAGACTAAATGACTAAATGAACATGTATTAATTCATCTCACTCACAAAAAACAGATTTAGTATTCCTCAGAATAAATAAAAACAGTGAAATGCAAACTCAGAATATGATGCAACCCTGCAATAATTAAATATGATAAATAAAACAAATATCCTTTATGTATTTAACCCCATTTTACTAACCAGTGTCTTTGCTGCTGACCTTCAATGATGCAATTCAACCATACTAATAAGCAAAAATGACTTTAGATAAACTAACATTTGTGCATAATTTTTTTTAAAGCTGAAGAGTGATCTCCTGCATAAATGTAGGAGATCACTTTTCTTTCAGCCTGAGGTGAATTCATTTCACTTTTGGAGTAAAAGGGCTTTTACATTAGAATTGTTTTATATTAAAAACAAAAAAAGCAAGCCCTGCCCAGATGTAAAAAGTAACGCAAAAGTAACATAACAAATTACTTTCCATAAAAAGTAACTAAGTAACTTAATTAGTTACTTTTTCAGGGAGTAACGCAAAATTGTAATGCATTACTTTTAAAAGTAACTTTCCCCATCACTGATCGTGCATATGTGCGAAAAACCGCATGACGTACAAACGTTTACGCCCCTGAAAAATGACACCCCCCCAGTGGCCAATTTCTTTGGGGCCATGAGTCAAACAGGGCCACTGAGTTTCATTCCAATCGGCCTCCGTTAATCTTGTCTAACAGGTGCTCAAATTTTGTCTGCCAATGGCGGCCATGTTTTTTGAGATCTTTGGTCTGCACAATCAGTTTTACATGGTGTTGATGCTCCGCAAGGCAAAATAGAAAGAGGTGAGTATCTCTTCTACTTTTCTGTGGGTGTTCTGTATTGAAGGGTCATCGAGGCTAAGATCTTGCCCCTGACTCTCTTCTTCAGACTTAATCTTCTCCGATTTGTAAGACTTTGAGGTTCAAGATTAACTTGCTTTATTTTCAGATTGATTAAGAGTAACTTTGATCAGATTGGTTTTATACAACTTATTTTTCTTGAAATGATTGGTTTGACTTTTCATATTGAAACTCAATTGTAATTTCTCAGTTTCAATTTATCCTTAATTTCAGTTGCCTAATTTGCATATGGTAAATTTGTGAATAAATTTGTTACTTCTTCAACCCACCCGTCTGACGTAGATTCGATTTTGCATCACATGGAGATCGCTGATCCATGACCATTCTAACAATTGCAATAGGTTTTCAGCGCTATGCCCTTGAACCCCTTAAAATCAGCCACATGAGGGAAACGGCTAAATAAGTATAATAATGTCTTTAATATCAAATTTTGTCATTAATTATTCACACTCATGTTGTCCCAAACCCATAAAGGCTTTGTTCATCGTCGGAACACAAATTAAGATATTTCTGAACGAGTCAGCGAATGAATTCCGAGCACTTTCTGGACCTGCATAGACAGCAACGTGACTGACATGTTCAAGGCCCAGAAAAGTAGTAAGGACATCATTAAAATAGTCCATGTGACATTAATGGTTCAACCACTATGTTATGAAGCAACAAGAATACTTTTTGTTTGCAAAGAAAACAAAAGAACACCGTCAGAATGGTGGCTACAGCATCAGCAGCACCACACGCATACTTGGTACTCTCATGAACGCACGCCGAAGACTGACACAGAAGAGAAGAAATTGTTGAATAAAGTCATTATTTTTGTTTTCTTTGCACACAAGAAGTATTTTTGTAGCTTCATAAAATTAAGGATGAACCACTGATGTCACTGATGTTTGTTGGTGAACTATTCCTTTAAGAAAACACAGGAAGGTAAATTTATGTTAGGTTTAAGTTAGGTAGTGTTGGGCAAAATAAAACTAAAAAATGTAGCTAGCTAAGCTACAAGCTATTCTTTAGATCTTTTTCATGTGTAATATAAAGGGAAAGGTGCGTTTTCTTTAAAATGCTCTACAAAACAATATAGAAATAGCATATTTTACAGGTTACATTTCCTGTCAGCAAATTAAAGTCAAACACAACAGGAGTACAACAACCACAACAACAACAAAAAAACAGTCTGTGTGTTTGTGTGTACCTGATTAAGTTGAGTGGATGAATCATTTACTTTGAAACCACTTTGACTAAAGCCTGTATCCAAATATTCATATTTTTCTACTATACATAAAACTGTGTGAAAAGAGTATGTCCGAATTCATATTATTCATAAAACAGTACGAAAAGTACCTGGATGACTACTACCAGAGAGAGGCTGAAGTCCACATCCCCTGGAGACTTCACACGAGGTCACGGATTTGTGAATGGCAGTGAAATGACACAACTGATGCTAGTAGGTCACAATACAATGACAAGGCATTCATTACTTTCATACTACATTCATTCATACTACACACATTAATACTAAGAAAAGACGTTTTTAATGGTTGTAAAGTACTCATTAAAAAGAAGTACCTACGCGATTTTGAACGCAATCAATGTTGATTCATAATAACAGCATGATCGATTCATTGAAAAGAACCGATTTAAAAGAGTTGTTCATTCCGAGATCTTACGCATTTTATATTTTAGCTGACAGTATGATAATACATGCATATTTTTTAGCTGAAATATTGTCGAGAAAAATGTAACATTGTAGCGTTTCACAACACTACCCTGCTTTTGTAAAATAAGAGTTTTAATACAGAAAATCTATATCAGATCTACAAAAAAATGTATATATATATAACGGTAAGTTTGCAACAATACAAATGTATGATATGTAAATTCCATAAAATTTTTGCATGCTATTTGTTTTCCAATGCACAAAATGTAAAAAAAAAAAAAAAAAATTAACACTAATAGCATTAACAGCAACTAATTTTAAATGTTCACATCATGTCCACGATTCTGAACAGATGCATTAACAGCCATTCATTAAAAATTATAAATAATTTATAAGGTATTTCCCAGATAGCACACATAAATCTGCAAGATGTCTATTAAGGATATCCTCATATGGAAAGCATCTGCTGTGTACAAACATCTGATAACATCTTTAAGATGTCAGTTTTACATACATAAACATATTTTCTAAAGGTCTATTTGACGTCTAACAGAAAACGTCCTATAGACGTATTGCCAATGAACACTTTCAAAAATCTGTCTTTCAGATGTAAACACACACTTCAAATAGATGTCTCTGAAATGTATGTGTGTTATCAGGGTTGTCTTGGTGTAAACAGTCAATGGAAAGTTCCCATCATGCTAGAAAAAACAAAAGTGTGCTGCTCAGTGCTTTTTGTAGTGTAATGGTTCCCAAGCCCACAGATCCACAGATTCTCTCTCTTTCTCTCTCACACAATGTGGTTATATTCTTACACCTTTGTGGGTGTACAATAATTCCTATTTGGGATAGAAACCAAGACAATATTTCATATTCCCACTGCTGTCTGAGGGACTGTAGAGTATTATGATCTGTCTGCCTGGAGGCAGAGAAACGGTCAGGGAAAATGGTGACAAAAGAGACGCTAAAACACAGAGAGCCTACTGTTTATAGTCACTTTCCCCACACACACAGAATGAGAGAGAAACAAACAAAATAAGAGAGACTAAGGAGACAGACAAAAGAATCAGCTCAAGAAATGGTGGGAATTTTATTTTACTGAAGACTTGAAGAATGGGAATTTCTCATGTGCTAAAAGAAAGAACTAGAAATGATAATGCTGTGAAATGGGAAAGAGGCCCACTTCACTTCTGTGGTCTTACTGCTGTTCGATTTCCACTGTTTCTATGTAACTTCTTTTTCCCAGACAATCACACATCGCAAAAGCAATCTGATCATCATCAAATCAAGAATTAATCATTTTTTCACCATCCATCGTGCTGTTTTCATAATTTTGGCTGACGGGAGAACCCGAAGAGTGAGCCGGTCCAGGATTACAGATGACTCTGAGTTGATTGGGAACTGTACTTCAATGGTCAATGTTCCGCTCTTAAGATAAATCCCACCATTCCCTCAGCATCATTCCTCTCACATTCCCTAATTAGTTTTCAGTGTGCTAGAAGAAGATGGATTATCACCTAATATCTCCTCTCAAAAATTACAATATGATTTAAACATGTCTTTGTCTTTGACAAAGAGAAAAAGTTCATGTTGGATCAACATGAATATGTTTATTGGGCTGTCAGTATTTTCACAATTGTTCTTACTGTAATAACAATCAACAAAATGTACCCATTATTTTATTTTATTTTATTTTTATTTTATTTTATCATTGAAACCACACTGAAAGAACTGTGAGAAGTGACAAGACAGATATCTTGTTTAAGCATCTGAAAACTAAATGAAAAATTGCAGACAAACATGAACATGAAAAAACATGGTATATGTTTAATCAGTTTTGAGATCAGTATCTCAGTACAAAGACTTCCCATTTCGAAAACACATTTCTCGGTTCCCGTCAAGCATAAGCTTAGGCCCTGACCACAGTTTCGGTAATAACACAGTGTCTGCTGCTCTGGGTCAGTGGGTGGCATCATCTCTTCAGCAGCCTCAGCTGGGTCTTAATGGTATTTGGCACTTTGGCACTGCAGACTTTTAGAAAAAAAAGTCCCCTGAAACACACTTTTCACACTCTCACTAGTTCGTTTAATTTTCCACAGACAACATGCATCACTTTTTTTTTTTTTTTTGAAAGTTATCTACATTTTCATTGCAGGATTATTTTAATCACATCTCAGTTTAGTTTTTTATTTTTTTCCAATAAAATGGCCAATACCCTTTTCTTACATAGGCTAGTTTCACATATTTTCTACAGTAAATAAATAATTAATGAAAATCTGGAAATAATTTACAATAAGGTGTTATTTGTTAACATTAATGTATTAACTAATATGAAACAAACAAACAATACATTTATTACACTATTTATTATTTTTTGTTAATGTTAGTTAATAAAAATACAGTCATTCATGGTTTGTTCATGTTAGTTCACAGTGCATTAACTAATATTAACAAACACAATTTGTGATTTAATAATGCATTAGTAAGTAGAAGTATTGTTAATTTTTTTTTTTTTTTTTTAGTTATTTTTTGGCATTTTTGCATTTATTAAGACAGGACAGATCAGATGTGACGGGAAGCAAAGTAGGAGAGAGAGAGAGATGGGGGCGGGATCATGAAAGGTCTTCGATTTCAAAAAATTGACAAACTTACACCTTGATTAGAAATTAACGAATAAAAATGATCTGTTCACAAAATATTTACCATTTTTCTTTGTTTTTATTCACATATGTGACCCTGGACCACAAAACCAGTCATAAGGGTCAATTTTTTTGAAACTGAGATTTAAGCATCATCTGAAAGCTGAATAAATAAGCCTTCCATTGACGTATGGTTCATTAATAATTCGGCTGAGATACAACTAGTTGAAAATCTGAAATCTGTGTGTGCAAGAAAAACTAAATATTGAGAAAAAGTTGTCCAAATGAAGTTCTTAGCAATGCATATTACTATTTAAAAATGAAGTTTTGATATATTTAAGGTAGAAAATGTACAGAATATCTTCATGGAACTTTACTTAATATCCTAATGATTTTTGGCATAAATGAAAAATAATTTTGATTCCATTATAATAGTCGATAATTTTGACCCATACAATCTGTTGTTGGCTATTGCTACAAATATACTCATGCTACTTATGACTGGTTTTGTGGTCCAGGGTCACACATAACATTTTCAAATTTAATTTCAAGCATGCCTTGACAATATTGTCTATTTGGCAAACGATTACACTAACTTTTGGAAAGACTTTATTAGAGACAAAAATGTATGATGTAGCAGACAGTCTTATTTTTAGGAAAAAGATCTGCTGAAAGATCCTTTAAAAATGATAATCATTTTCCCACAAAATATGAAATAGATAAGTAGATCAAGCATCTATAGAATAATCTATAAATTAAGAAGTAACAGATACAAATATATAAATGATAAAGGCATGATTAAATGTTTCCAAGACAGATTTCCAGGAAGAAACATCCACCTGCAGATCATGCCACTATTCTTTTTTTATGCTTTATATATTTATTTATATATTTTATTCTGTCAGGAGCACTTCCAATATTTATATCACAACATATTTATTGCTGCTACCATACAAAGAAATAAAATGCTAAGTTTGATTCATAACGTTTTCCTTCTGTGCACTAGCCTTCTTTCTCAATTTCACTGTCAATTTTTAGGGGAATATTTGTTTGCCGCTGCCCGCGAGTGTTGAGAATGTGGTATTTACCATATTTACACACAACAGCGCTCATCTCTGCACAGGCCTCTGGGTGGCATTTAAACCCCTCAGTCCTTCAGTATTAAATCATCCTCTGTCCTTCATGAAGGACCTGAGGGACAGACCCATCCTGGACCTCTCATTTCTCTGTCATTTTCCTCTTAATTACTTCCTATACATGCATGTTTGTAATATCCACCTTGTCCTCTATGCAGTTTGTTAGGAAAAGACCCTCACCTCAGTCTGATTTCTTGCACCACATAAGACTATATAATAACAAGGTGTTTATTTAACCTAATGTACACCTCTCTTGTTCACATGATATTTTTCCAGGCGCATTCATAAAAGCTCATCTCTTTCATAACAGACCAATGGATGACTTCCTAGAACACAGAAGCCAGAAGTGTGGTTAGAATTGTTACAACAGAACTCTGAACTCAGAGAAAGTTTACAAGTTTAATGAGCCATGAATATGCGGTGTGGGATTTTTTTTGTTTAAACGGCGCTGTTTGCAAAGGCTTGATAAAAACCCTTCATGCAACATGTTTTGAGCAAGTCAAAAGCCGGCAAAAGAAAACAGGTGTAATAAGTCTCTTAAATGTGTGCATTTGCAGGTTGCTATGGCAGCTCCAGCTCACGCTCTTTTGTGCTCGTAATTTTCTATAAAGGGACAGCCTAACAATTCTGGACTGAGGGGTGATGATTAATTGAATGAATGAACGAATAAATGAACAAATAATGTAAAGGGTTATATTAAAATATATGTTGTGTATATGATTAGACATAGGCCGTTTAGGATGAATTAGGATTATTTTACCTCATTATTATTATTATTATTATTATTATTTATAATTTAGAAATTTGTTATAATTTATTATTTATAAAAAAAATAATTTCTCTTGATATCATTTATTAAATTTATTATATATTTATTAGCATCAATCATAGCACAGAATCACAGTTTTCAGTTACCAAGGCTGTCACAGAAATGTCTCTAGTGAAAAAAAAATGTCAGCAATAATAAATAATACTTACTATTTTAAATTCCTTTGACAAGAGCCACATAGTTGATTCCAGTGTGTGTGTTTGTGTGTACGCGCTTTAATTGGCCTTACGGGGGAGGTGATCTTGCACAGAGATCAGGTTAATGAGGATGTTAATATAAACGTAATGGACATTTCCCACAGGAAACAATGTCCTGTTGTTGTGGACACGAAAATTAAGGCATTGTGGGATTGCGGACTAGTCAATTAGTAGAATTTCAAACTGTACTTACATCGTCACACAATAAAAATGTGTCAATCATTTTCACCAGTATGGCAGGACCTTCCAGCGATTTAAAGGGCACCTATTATGCCCCCTTTTACAAGATGTAATACTGGTCTTAAGTGTCCCCAGAATGTGTCTGTGAAGTTTCAGCCCAAAATACTCCACAGATTATTTATTATACACTGCCTTCCAAAAGTATTCATACCCCTTCATTTTTTTCATGTTTTGTTATGTGCAGCCTTAAGGTAAACTGCTTCAAATGACTTTTTCCCACATCAATTTACACTCCAAAACCATAATAACAAAGCAAAAACAGATTTGTGACAATGTTGCAAATCTATTAAAAATAAAACACCAAAATAAGTATATTGCATAAATATTCATACCCTTAACTCAGTATGTAGTTGAAGCACTTTACAGCCTGAAGTCTTTTTGGGTATGATGCAACAAGCTTTGCGCATCTGCATTTGGCAATTATCTGCCATTATTCACCTCACCTCTTCACCTCTCAAGCTCTGTCAACTTGGATGGGGGCTGGCAGACATTTTCAGATTTCTCCAGAAATATTTGATTGCGTTCAAGCCCAGGCTGTGGCTTGGCCACTCAAGGACATTAACAAAGTTGTCAACAAGCCACTCTTGCTGTGTGCTTAGGGTCTTGTCCTGTTGGAAGGTGAACCTTCTGCCCATTCTGAGGTTCTGAATACTCTGGAAAAACAGCCCCACAGCATGAGGCTGCTAAAAGCACACTTTGCTTTTGGGATGGTACTTTGCAGGTGATGAGCAGTGCCTGGTTTCCTTTAAACATGATGCTTGGAATTGAGGTTCATCAGACCAGAGAATCTTGTTTCTCACAATCTAAGTGTCTTTTAGGTGATTTTTGCAAATTCCAAGTGTGTTTTTATGTGTCTTCACTGAGGAGAGGATTGAGTTTGGCCACACTGCCATAAAGCCCAGATCGGTGGAGTGCTGAAGTGATTTTTGTCCTTCTGTAAGTTTCTTCCATCTGCATATATGATCATGGTCACTCTAGTTGAGCTTAGAGTGACTATCAGCTTCTTGGTCACCAGTATAACCAAACCCTTCTCAATCAGTTGCTCAGTTTGGCCAGGAGGCCAGCTCTAGGAAGAGTCCTAATTGTTCCAATCGTCTTCCATAATGGATAATGGAGGCTACATGCTTCTGTGAACCTTCAATGCAGCAGAATTTTTTTCTGAAATCTTCCCCTGATCTGTGCCTTGAAGCAAACCTGTTACTGAACTCTACAGGCAGTTATTTTGACCTCAAGTTTCCCAGAAAAGGGTATGAATACTTATGCAATGGAATGATTTCAGTTTTTTATTTCTAATAAATTTGCAAAGTTGTTACAAACCTGTTTTGTGCTTTGTCATTATGCTGTATGGAGTGTAGATTGATGTGGAAAAAAGTAATTTAAAGAAGTTTAACATAAGGTTGTGACATAAAACGTAAAAAAAAAAAAATGAAGGGGTATGAATACTTTCGCAAGGCACTGTATGTTTATTCACATATTTCCACATCAATCCGAACTGTTTTGGAAAATGCTGTAAAATCCAAAAGGCATACGGCATGTCTTTAAGTAAAAACAGAAAGGTTTTGCCATTGAAAGCATAGCGGCTATTAACAAGTGTGCTCAAGAGCTGTTATCACAGGGATGAGAGATCTATTAGCAAGTGCTTGTTTGTGTAGATGCAGCTTTTTATTAAAAAAAAAAGACTACGGAAATGGATCAGGCAGGCTAAGAGAGAGATCCACAAAAACTGAAGGCATTAATATGAACAAAAACATCATTTTAAGCATTAGTTTGCTTGACTGCTGCATAGTGTTTTTCAGGCAGACTATTTATAATCAATTATCAATTGTCATTGGAATGAGAATTTGTACAATGAATATTCATGGGAATATGCGACAGCACGGCCGTGTGAAATGATTCTTTGTGCTCGGAGCACTGCGGTCTTATTGTTAGGTTTTTGGCCTTTCGTGGTGCACCATGTAAGGAAATGTGCTCTGTAAGTGATAGTGAGTTAGCACTCCTTCCTCCTAATCAGCCCCCAGCTCACCTCTTCCTACCAGGATATAATCCTAAGCAGCCCACCCCCAAATCCCCTTTATAAAACCTAATTAAATCATGCTAATGCCCATATTCCCTGGATATGACTGGCTTGGCAGATTTGAAACCAGCCAATTATGGGGTTAATCAGACCCTTGGTAATAAAGTTTCCCTCTCTCCTATACATTTGAAATGAAGCCAGAACCCTGAATTGGAGAGACACAGAGAGAAAGAGAGATCAGGGATATTATATGGTCTGATTTGCACATTTCCGCAACCACCGTTGCTATTGAGATTGTCACAACCCCCCAAAATATTTAGATCATCCAAAATGGGTTTTTCAAAGGTTGATAGGTAAATTATTACATCCCCCTTCTCATTCCCGAATTTGCGGCTTAGATGTGTCCAAAATGTTACATTTGCAGCATTTGAAGTACTCAAGAAGTAAAAGACAAAACAGTCCTGATTGGAAATCATGGGTTCAGGCCTCAAATGATTGCTGCATCAAAGCATTTCTAATACTATGTTATTATTTGTATTGTAGCGTAGATATTCCGACAGATGCCTATCCAAATTTTGAGAAGGATGATTTTTTTCTCTTCAGCTTTTCATATCTGTCCTTTGAGTGATTGGAGCATGTACAGATGACAAGTACAACGGCTGTTATCCTTCTCACCACACACACACACACACACGACAGATCCGCTCACAGAAAGTGACAGATTGAAAGGAGAGCATCGTCACATCTCTTCCAAGAGCTTCTGATCTAAAGATGTCACTTACAACCTAAAAAGAACAGGAAAAGTGAAAGATTTTTAATTTAAAAAAAGAACACATTAGATTTATTTCTCAAAACAGACTCTGAGAGATACGAAAGTCCAATTCCTGCAGATGTGAATTGATCAGATGTGATGCTCCCAGCTTGAAGTCTTGTTTTTGGAGCCCGGTACAACAGAGAGAGAAAGACAGGCAGAATGGTGAGGGGGTCTCTTCTTTACTGCACACCCTAATGAGAGCTTCCCTGTTTAATTAATATCTGAAGAATATTAATTCTGACCAAATCAATTAAGTAGCGGGTTAAGTAGGGGTGGTTTTTCTCAAAGCTATTCCCCGCGTAAAAGGAAACAAACACAAACAGGAGAGTGAGCCGGATGCTTATTATTGTGCATGCATCATTTCACCAGGCCTTGCGTTCCCTGCTGACTCTGGCTAATTCTAATTAAGACTAATGAAAGTCTCATTTAT
Source organism: Cirrhinus mrigala (assembly GCA_036247105.1). NCBI lineage: Eukaryota > Metazoa > Chordata > Actinopteri > Cypriniformes > Cyprinidae > Cirrhinus > Cirrhinus mrigala. The sequence continues at coordinate 9,090,399 of CM070012.1, forward strand.
GAGAAAGCCTGAGACAGGTATGCAAACATTCAGGGTGGCTATGGCTCGCATGATAATGACCTCAGTACCACTTGTTAATTTAGGACCTGCCTCCTTAGCAATTAGGGCTGCCTGACACACCACAATTTTCTCTCTCTCTCTCTCTCTGTGTGTGTGTGTGTGTGTCTGTGTATGGGTGACTGGATGAAGCCTGAGATCTTTATTCTGTTTCCCCAGTCACACCTAAAATCCTAATGATCCAACTGAGAAAATTAGATATTTTGATCTCTCTCTTTCTCTCTCTCTCTCTCTCTCTCTCTCTCTCTCTCTCTCTCTCTCTCTCACTCCTTCACTCACTCTCTCACACACGTTGCATAATCTTGGCATATGTAGCCTAGATAAGAACTCTTTGTGCGTTAAGAAAATAAATATATCCACATTACAATGGAAAATGTGATATTGTCGCAAGTATTTTTGCACGGTGTTTGTTTTACGTCATGTAATTGTGCAGAACCCGTGTGGTTTTCTGAGGCTCGATATCGCAAAAGCCACGAATCACAACACGCCTCCTTCCGGTTCTCGTGACGTCATCCGCGCAGCGCGTCCCCTCCTTCGCTTATTATTCCAGTCATTATGGTTAAACGTCGCTAATAATAGTAATGATGATAATACATGTCGTGACACACTTATGGTTGTCGATGCCCACATTACTGGCGCCTAGTTTGACAGCTCGTTTCTTAAGGGTGTTTGATAATTAACACATTCAGGCGAGTTGCCACCGTATCTCAGTAGCCTTACTGAGGGTTTCAGTCAAAAGTCTAGTTTCATGCTTGTTTTATACAGCAGTTGTTTTGTATGTTCGGTTTCATTATTGCTCATGATAGTTTGCTGAAAAGCCATATTGCCTTTAGAGATTTAAGTTTTGATTGCAGATACTATTTCATCTAGCAAAGAAAGATATTCTAATCAAATTGTCCATAAACAATAGGTTCTCATTGTAACTTATAATGTGACAAACTAAACTAAGCTCTACTAAGAGTTCAGCTTGTGTCATCTGAGTTTTATCTAAATAAAGGTGGAAATGTTTAATAGCTTTTACATATTAAAAGATTTCAAGCAAAAGCATGGTTATAACCACCATATGCACAGACAAAATCAGAATATAATTTTTTTTATTGCCATTTTTGCCAGTTTATACTTTACTTAAGATACTTTACCAATGTTCCTGAATTTCTAACAAATTTTATAACTGATTTAAAAAAAAAAGTTAAATAAAAAAACCCTACAACCTACAGTAATCTAATAAATATTTTGTTGTACTGCAGCCATTATTTATATTAAGAGAAATCTAATGTTTTTTATTTATTTATTTATTTAATTGCATGCCATAAATGAAAAAAATGATTGAGGTTGATATTTGGGTATGATGGGCTTTATAAGTTATTATTTTTATTACATGCTTGTTTTATTTTCATCCTTTCCTCTTTATTTTGTACACAGATGGTTTGTCAATGGCTTTACACTGGTATTGTTCGCAGACCCCAAGTGAATTGCTTTAATATCAGCAGAGCTGGCAATATAAAAGACCTTTGCATTTATGGCTTGTAGTCTGCAATCTGCTCCCTCAAGCTTTCAAATATTTCCAGTCTGTTCTTGTAATAAAAAAAATGTTATACAGCTACACATTGCCTAAAGGCCTACTTTAGGCCTATAGTTTTGCAATCCTTTGAATATTATAATCACTGTCAGATCTCCTAGTGTTGTCATATTCTTTAGAAAACTCCTTTGCTCTGGTTTCCTATCCTGTAGGTTTCATTACACCCGTCCTAATCCTCTCACACTCTGGCAACAACACAGGGCACCAGGTCGCATGTCAGCCAGATTTGTACCAGATTATTCTCCACAATTAATGGCTGTTCGGCCTGGAGGGGTCAGTGAAAGTAGACAACCCCGCAAAGCACAGCAAACACTGAAAATTAGGAGCAGAGGACTTTAACGCTGTCATTCATATCTCCAGATGACCTTTAGTGAGGCTTCGTTTCTTCTCCTCTATTTGCAGGAACTGGAGGAAAAGGTCTAATTGGTTTTTCATCCCTTTTTTAAGGTTGGAAAGTGCTGTCAGCGGGATCAGTCAGTGTCATCGTAGGTAGACAACATGCAAGACTTTTCCCATTGTCACAGAGTGTTGATGATGACCAATATACATCTGTCCCATCCTGGAATTACTAAATTCAGAACAAAGTCTATTAGGTGCTATTATTTTCATATTAATATTGAGTTGAAGAGATAGTTTACCCAAAAATGAAAATTCTGTTATTAATTACTCACCCTTATGTCATTCCAAACCCATAAGACCCTCATTAATCTTTGGAACACTTTTAACGATATTTTTGACTAAATCCGTTTATCGACAGTATCACAACACATTTGCTGCACCTTGTTTATGAGCAGAGGAATGCACAGACATGCGTCGTGCTACTCTTGATAATGGCAGCTGATGGTGACATTTCAGTTGCATTGCTGTCTAAGCAGGGTCAGAAAGCTCTTGGATTTCATTGAAAATATCTTAATTTGTGTTCTGAAGAATGAAGGTTTAGTGGGTTTGGAACAACATGAGGGCGAGTAATTATTGATAATTATTTTCATTATTGATGAACTAACCATTTAAAGGGCCTAGACAAAGTAAAGTTACCCGGGTTCATGAATGTCAGTGAAGTTTTTAGAAGGTAAAGGTTTGAAAATATTTTTTTTAAAGAGATGAAATAAAATGTTTTTCTGTTGATATTTACATGAATGTGTGTTTAACCTGTTCTACCAGTTTTTACTGCAGTATAAAGGCTTATAGGATTGATAAATATTTTTTTTTATGTTAAAGTGTCTTATGCTCACCAAAGCTGAATATTTGATATTTTAAAAATACAGTAACTAATGACAATAACTGCAGTATGTTCAAACCATAATTAATAACTGTAGCATGCAGATGTAGCTTCCCTGAGTTCTACAGTTTGTGCTTATTATATATTCTTTAGATATTTGCAAACCAATTGACATTCAAAAGTTTAGGCTAAGTAACATTAAAAAAAAAAAAAAATAAGACTTGTAATGAATTTGTAATGTTCCAAAAATTTTATTTCACATAAATGCTGTTATTTTGAACTTTCTATTCATCAAAGAATTCTGAAGAAAAAAAAAATGTATTAATAAATATACTAAGCAGAAAAAAAACGTTTTCAACACAGATAATAAGAACCATGTATATATATATATATATATAAGCAGCATATTAAAATGATTTCTGAAGGATCATGTGAAAGAATTCTGAAAAAAATCTATTAATAAATATATTAAGCAGCAAAAACTGTTTTCAACACAGATAATAATAACCGTTATTAACACTTGAGCACCAATAATAACCGACATCAATATATTATAAACTCAAATTATAAACGCAAATTATAAAATTATAAACGCAACACTTTTGTTTTTGACCCCATTTTTCATGAGCTGAACTCAAAGATCTAAGACTTTTTCTATGTACACAAAAAACCTATTTCTCTCAAATACTGTTCACAAATCTGTCTAAATCTGTGTTAGTGAGCACTTCTCCTTTGCCGAGATAATCCATCCACCTCACAGGTGTAGCATATCAAGATGCTGATTAGACAGCATGATTATTGCACAGGTGTGCCTTAGGCTGGCCACAATAAAAGGCCACTCTAAAATGTGCAGTTTTACTGTATTGGGGGGGTCAAGGGGGGTCCGAAAACCAGTCAGTATCTGATGTGACGACCATTTGCCTCACGCAGTGCAACACATCTCCTTCGCATAGAGTTGATCAGGTTGTTGATTGTGGCCTGTGGAATGTTGGTCCACTCCTCTTTAATGGCTGTGCGAAGTTGCTGGATATTGGCAGGAACTGGAACACGCTGTCGTATACGCCGATCTAAAGCATCCCAAACATGCTCAATGGGTGACATGTCCGGTGAGTATGCTGGCCATGCAGGAACTGGGATGTTTTCAGCTTCCAGAAATGTATACAGATCCTTGTATCATGGGGCCGTGCATTATCATGCTGCAACATGAGGTGATGGTCGTGGATGAATGGCACAACTGGCCTCAGGATCTCATCACGGTATCTCTGTGCATTCAAAATGCCATCAATAAAATGCACCTGTGTTCATTGTCTATAACATACGCCTGCCCATACCATAACCCCAGCGCCACCATGGGCCACTTGATCCACAACATTGACATCAGCAAACTGCTCACCCACACGACGCCATACACACTGTCTGCCATCTGCCCTGTACAGTGAAAAATGGGATTCATCTGTGAAGAGAACACCTCTCCAAAGTGCCAGACGCCATCAAATGTGAGCATTTGCCCACTCAAGTCGGTTACGATGACAAACTGCAGTCAGGTCAAGACCCCAATGAGGATGACGAGCATGCAGATGAGCTTCCCTGAGTTCTACAGTTTGTGCAGAAATTCTTTAGTTTTGCAAACCAATTGTTGCAGCAGCTGTCCAGGTGGCTGGTCTCAGACGATCTTGGAGGTGAAGATGCTGGATGTGGAGGTCCTGGGCTGGTGTGGTTACACGTGGTCTGCAGTTGTGAGGCCGGTTGGAGGCCGTACTGCCAAATTCTCTGAAACGGCTTATGGTAGAGAAATGAACATTCAGTTCACAGGCATCAGAATATTACAATGATTTCTGAAGGATCATGTGACACCAAAGACTGAAGACTTTGCCATTCAGGTTTGGCATCACAGAAATCAATTACCACAAAACCAGCCTAGCATGAGTATTTTTGTAGCAGTAGCCAAAAATTCATTGTGTGGGTAAAAACTGTTGATTTTTCATTTATGCCAAAAATCATTAGGATATTAAGTAAAGATCATGTTCCATGAATTTTTTTTTTGGAAATTTCCTACTGTAAATATATCAAAACATAATTTTTGATTAGTAATATGCATATGCAACTTCATTTGGACAACTTTAAAGGTGATTTTCTCAATATTTCGATTTTGAGATTCCTCAGATTTCCAGATTTTCTAATAGTTGTATCTTGACCAAATATTGTCCTGTCCTAACAAACCATACGTCAATGGAAAGCTTATTTACTTAGCTTTCAGATTATGTATACATCTCAATTAAAAAAAAAAAATTGACCCTTATGACTGGTTTTGTGGTCCAGGGTCACATTTTAGAATACAAATAAAATAGAATTTTTACTTTTAATAATATTTCACAACATTACTTTTTTAAAATGTATTTTTGGCCAGATAAATGCAGTCCTAGGCACTAAAAGAAAAGTCTTTCAAAAACATTTTTTAAAAAATCATTATTATTCCAAACTTTTGAGTGGTAGTGTATTAGCATAAGACTGACATGTGTGTACGTGGTGTATGAGGATATCAGTGAGTGGAGTAAGGTATATGTGTGTGTGTGTGTGTGTCAGCAGAGCTGTATGCAGTGTGGGGGTGTTGCAGACAGGGGGGTGTGCCCGGCTATTGGGATTGTTGACAATTGACCTTTAGTGCAGTCAGTGTGCTTTCAGCTGCATACAGAGAAACGGCATGACAGCACACTGTCTCCGCTCAGGATGCCAAAAGCTTCTGTGAGCGTGTGAGTGAATGTGTGTGTGTGTGTAAGGGGCTGGGTCAGGAAAAGATTGGGTAACCAAAGAATATGATATTTCAGAAATCAAGTGTTTAAATGGGTTAATTAATGATTTCAATTACATAAAATACTTAAAAAAAACATTCCTACAAAAAGAAAAGCATGTTCTAAAATTAAAATTTTTAGAAGCTCTCAAATCTCATTTGCATTCATGGTTATTCAAGCATCAGGCACACCACACCAGGTTTGACGTCAGTGATGCCACAACATTGCTTCTTGCATTACAACATACCATTTTTAATAACACTGGAAAAAAAAGGCTTATCTTACTTAGTGTTTTTGTCCTGTTTTTAGTAAAAACACCTACAAATTCTTAAATCAAGCTGCATTTCCTGAAATTTGTTTAAAACAAGTAAAATTATCTACATTTATTTATTTTAAGCAAAATGCACGTAATTTAGATTTGCTTTCCCCAGGAAACAGGACTAAACATATTGTGTCATTTTGCTTATCTAATAAATACATCTTGATTTAAGAATTTTTTTTGATATTTTGACTAGAAACAAGACAAAAATATTAAGTAAGATAAGACTTTTTGAGGTGTAATAGATTTGTTTTAAATTTTAATTACTATTCTTAAAGATAAAATTTTACTCAAGAGTGGAAAGAAGGAAAGGAAAGAAGATTTTTTAGTAAATAAAGATTTGAATGTCTTTATTATAATTATGGATAATACAAATTTCAGTCAGTTCTTCATACAAAGCTATTATTTGGCTTCATAAGATTTCAAAAGACCGCTTTTATGGTGCTTTTTTGTTCTTTTCTCACTCAATGCTTTTGATTTATTAAATTTATTAAAAAAAAAAAAAAAAAAAAAAAAAGCTGCATAAAGACATCTTGCAAAATATCTCCCTTTGTGTTTTAAAAAAGGAAAAAGATAAGAAATAAGAATTTGTCACAACATGAGAGAGAATTAATGATTTTAATTTGATTAAATTAATTCATTAATGCACACTACTGTTAATTTGGAGTCTGTAAGAGTTTTTGTTTGTTTCTTATGCTCACCCAGGCTGAATTTATTTAAATTATTTTCAATTTATTTGGAAATGTATTTCCAAGTTCCAAGTGTGCATGTTCTATTTTAATATATTTTAAAATGTAATTATTCCTGTGATAGCAAAGCTTAATTTTTAGCAGCATAGTCATTCAGAAATCATTTTAATATGTTGATTTGCTGCTCAAGAATAACTTCTTATTATTTTCAGTTGACAACAGTTGTGCAGCTTAATATTTTTGTGGAAACAGTGATATTTTTCAAGATCAAAAGAACAGCATTTATTGAACATATAAATCTTCTGTAACATTATAAATGTAATTTTAAGGTTTTTCTTGCTGAAAGTATTCATTTCTGTCTTGAAAAAAAACAAAACAAAACCCTGAACTGAAATACTTATTACATTTCTGACAAATGAGATCTATTGGTAAATTTCAAATATAAGTATTTGATATTTAAAATATTTAAACACGCAATAATATATGCATAAGAAATTGCATAAGAAATGGTACACCTAATTTGTCAACATAATATTTTCTCTCAGCTTTCTTCAATGGATATATAATATTTCACCTCTAAACAAAAAACTGTATTCACATTGTGATGGAATAATCTTTTCTCTCTCTGTCCAGTGTCACAGTATATGTGGGTCTGATGACTGTCTGACTCATCAGCCTCAAACCAATATGGACACATATCCATTCACACCGCAACAAAAACAAAACAGAGATCTTGCATTGATAGCAGAGCAACACAAAGATGTCTCTAGCAAAATCTTGGAAAGAGTTGCAAATTCCTCCACATCCCACAACGCTTTGTTTTATTGTTGTGCTGTGCATCACCTCGTTGGCATGCCGACAAAGGGAATCCTCCAGTCGCTGCCAGTAACAGGGCACCTCCGCAGTCACATTACACTGTCAATAAAATAGAGGACACAGGGAACCAGTAGCCTCTGGGCTTTTAAAAATAACATGTGGGCACTGCAATTCCAGTGTTTGGAACAGCTTTTCTAAATGTCCATGATTCCATCATGTAACATTATCATATTGTTGGAAAAAGAGAAGAAATTGTTTAATAAAGCAGTTAGTTTTATTTGCACACAAAAAGTATTCTTGTGTACCACTGATTGCACATGGACTATTTTAACAATGTCCTAACTACCTTCTGGGCCTTTAACGTGTCAGTTGTGTTGCTGTCTATGGAGGGTCAGAAAACTCTCAGGTTTCATTAAAAAATATCATAAATGTCTTACAGGTTTGGAACGACATGAGGGTGAGTAATTAATGACAGAATTTTCAATTTGGGTGAACTATGCCTTTAAGTCAATTTGCAGTAAATTTTAATTTTTGGATGAACTACTCCTTTAATGTTATTGTATTACAATTGAGGTCAAAAGTTTGGATCCCTCTTTCAGAATCATTAAAAATGTTCATTATTTTACCAAAATAAGAGGGATCATACAAAATGCATGTTTGTTTATTTAGTACTGACCTGAATAAGATATTTCACAGAAAAGATATTTACATATAGTCCACAAGAGAAAATAGTTGAATTTATAAAAATGACCCTGTTCAAAAGTTTACATTTGCTTGATTCTTAATACTATGTTCTTACCTGATTGATCCACAGCTGTGTTTTGTTATTTTATTTTATTTTTTTTTTTGGTTTAGTGATAGTTGTTCATTAGTCTCTTGTTTGTCCTGAACTGTCCGATGTTCTTCAGAAAAATCCTTTAGGTCCCACAAATTCTTAGGTTTTTCAGCATTTTTGTGTGTTTGAACCCTTTCCAACAATTACTGCATAATTCTGAGATCCATTTGTTCACACTGAGGACAACTGAGGGACTCATATGCAAATAAAACCTAAAATTCAAACGCTCACCGATGCTGTAAAAGGAAACACAATGCATTAAGCTGGGGGGTGAAAACTTTTTGAATTTAAAGATATGGGTAAATTTAACTTATTTTGTCTTCTGGGAAACATGTAACTATCTTCTCTAGCATCTGAAGGGCAGTCCTAAATTAAAAAAAATATGATATTTAGGCAAAATAAGAAAAATGTACACATCTCCATTCTGTTCAAAAGTTTTCACCCCCATCTCTTAATGCATGGTTTTTCCTTCTGGAGCATCAGTGAGTGTTCGAACCTCCTGTAATAGTTGCATATGAGTCCCTGAGTTGTCCTCAATGCGAAAAGATGGATCTCAGAATCATACAGTCATTGTTGGAAAAGGTTAAAATACATAAAAATGCTGGAAAACCAAAGATTTTTTTGAAGAACAGCAGGCAGTTTAACTGTTCAGGACAAACAAGGGACTCATGAACAACTATCACTAAACAAAAAAACAGCTGTGGATCATTCAGGTAACACACATTATTAAAAATCTTTTGAACCAGGTAATTTTTATTTTCTCTTGTGGACTATAACAATCTTTTACATGAAATATCTTCTCAGTGTTAAATAAACAATGACATGCATTTTCTATAATCCCTCTTATTTTGGTAAAATAATTAACATTTTTAATGATTCTGAAAGGGGGATGTAAACTTTTGAACCCCATCCAAAAATGAAAATTCTGCCATTATTTATTATTTCATGTCATTCCAAACATGTATGTATTCCTAAGAATATTAGTAACCAAATAGTTTTGGTTCCCATGGACTTCCATTGTATTTTTTGTCAGTACAGTGGAAATCAATGGCAACCAAAACTATATCTTCAGAATATCTCATGTTCCACCAAAGAAAGAAAATCATACAGGTTTGAAATGACATGAGGGTAAGTAAATGATCACAGAATTTTCATTTTTGGCTGGACTATCCCTTAAAGGTGCTTTACCAGGGCTTCTACTTAATATGCATTCGGTGTAATTATATCGGATTCACAGGGCTATTCAGACACCATCTGAAATGAGGATTAGACAGACCTGGGATGCTAGTTTAATTGCATTTTGCTAGGTGCTGATCACACTGGAATGGGCCGCACTCATCTCACACTGTGAAAGAGTCTAGCTACAGGGATTATTAGGCAGGCGCATGACGAGATGCCCTGCTACTGAAAGACCCTTCTGGCTCAGACACCTATTAATCAGTTATATTCCAGGGTAATACGTTCATCAGACATACAGTGGTGGCTTTAGAGTCAATTAGTTGACATCTTCCATTAAAATGAATGGCTGGGGGAAGGATACACTGTATGTGCATGTACACATGAGGAGGAGACATTGCATGCTTCAACTAGCACACATGTTATGTGAGAAATATGAAGTCATTGAGCAGAATGACAGTCACTCACAAAATAAAGGCACGTCCAAACAATGCAGAAGGCAACCAGATACATTTAATTACGGAATTGTGTTTCTCAGGCTTTGCAGATTAATTTACTATACTTTTTTTTTTCCATACAATATGAATTTCTTTCAATCAGGATCAGGGTGAAACTACATCCTGTCGGAACAAACAATACATTTAACTGCTTCTGCTCTTACTTCATCCAAACCTGACAAACAACGCTGATCCTTAAAAATCTATGACAATCTCTATGGTCTTCTTTAGCTTAAAAAAAAACTAAATATATCATGATGGACCTAACAAGGTCATTACATGAGGATAACCAACCAAAACAGATTCGGAGCAGTCTCATTGTACAAAACACATTTCTCTTAGATCAAGCTTAAATCATCCAAGTCAAAAGCAGTTGTATGAACATAAATAAACTGAATATAAAAGTACATAAGCATGTTAAATCACAAAAATACGTGTAGTAGTCAAGATTGCGCTCCTTTAGTGTGTCGGACTGTGCGTTTCGACATGCAAAGTTCATTAAGTATCTTTTTAAAGTTAGAGTTCACCCAAAGATGAAAATTGTGTTATCATTTACTATGTCTGTTCTAAACCCGTATGACTTTATTTCTTCTGCGGAACATAAATGATAATATTTTACGACATAATTTTAGTGCCATGTTAAAAAATACAAAAAGAAATCTAAGATTATTAGATTAAAGTCGTAATATTTTGAGAATAAAGTCAAAATTAGAAAATAAAGTCAAAATATTATGAGAAAAAAGTCTAAATATTTTCAGAATAAAGTCAAAAAATTTCAACAATAAACTCAAAATTATGAGAATAAGTCAAAACGTTTCGAGAATAGCCAAAATTACAAAAATAAAGTCTAAGTTTATCAAGAATATAGTCAAAATGTTTAGAGAATAACGTCAAAATTACGAGAATTAATTTGTGGCAATTACGAGATTAAAGTTATAATATTTTGAGATCATATTCTAGCCTATTGCGCATGCAAATGACCCAGATTGGGAGCACTGGGAGAAATACTTAATGTTATATACCTCAGAAATAACAATATATCCTAAGTTAACAGGTTGGAGTCCACTTCAACCTTTAGAAGTTTTATTGTTCTTTTTAATTAAATACATGCAAGGAATGAAAGATTGGATGCCACAGACGTTTTTGTGGAGTAGACGGTGGAATTTTTTTTGGAAAACAGTATAATTTCATGAATAATTTAATGAAACAAATGTCTCATTGTAATCGAAAAGATGACTAATTCACATGAATACAGCGATCTGTCCCACCACATTAAAGAGTGTGCAAAACACATTATTGCAAGACACATTGTTTGTATTTCCCTATAAAACTGACAGATTTTGAAAGCTGAGACTTTGTTTTATATTAAAAGTACCAAAAGCACAAAGCTTATTGCTATTATTGGGTGGTTGGCGCCCTAAATAGGTCTAATGAATGCAATTCAAGACGTGAAATAGTATTTCAAAGCATACTGTCCCTGCGAGTATAACACATGGTATAATTTCTGCTAATAATCTCACATATAGTCAAATAAATTCCGGTGGCCTGCCAACTTCTCCCAGCGCTCCAAATCTGGACCATTTGCATTTGCATCTAACTAAATATTAAATGAACTTTAATTCTTGTGATTTCGACTTTATTCTCGAAACATTTCGGCTTTATTTTCGTAATTTCGACTTAAGTCTCGAAACATTTACTCATTCTCGAAATTTTTACTTTATTCTCGAAACATGTTGACTGTATTCTTGAAATGTCTACTTTATTCTCTAAACATTTCAACTTTATTCTTGAAATTTTGCATTTCTTCTCGAAACGTTTCGACTTTATTATCGTAAGTTTAACTTTATTATCGTAATATTTCGAATTTATTTTCATAATATTCTGACTTTATGATCATAATTTCGACTATATTCGCTTAATATTTCAACTTCATTTTCGTAATTTCAACTTTTTTCTTGTAATATTTTGACTTTTATTCTCGGAATTTCGACTTTATTCTTCAAATATTACGACTTTAATCTCGTAATCTTAGATTTTTTTGTTTTTTAACGTGCCACTAAAACACCGTCATAATATTTAGAGTGAAATATTTCATCCATTCTTTAAAATATCTTCTTTTATGATCTACAGAAGAAAGCAAGTCATTCTGTAGAAGGTTTGGAGCTACATGAGGGTGAGTAAATGATGATAGAATTTTAATTTTGGGGTGAACTATTCCTTTAAGAAGCAAGGCACATTAAGTACATTCCCTGCTATGCTCTACATCAAGTTTACATATATTATTACATATATAAGAAGTTACAATATTCCCTTATTATGCCATAATCAATTACTTTTACAGGCAATTCCAGGAATTCCAGAAATTCCAGTAAGCCAATGCAAAGTCTAAAAACACTGTATACAACCCGTTTAAGACAAACTAAAATAAATGATCTGTATACAGCAATACAATTACTATATTACTGTACAAATACTTTCAACACAATCACATTAATTAAAAACAAGACATGATTTATAAAAAGTATGATGGAAATGATAGATTTTGAATAAATAGTTTTTTCAGAAAATCAAAAATGATTTGAAATGATTAAAATAATACATCACTGTAATTCAGAACAGTAACAATTAAGTAGTATGCAGTGTAAAACTGTGAAATTCACATATAGTGCATTATTTACCTCAGAAGACACTAGTAGCCCTTGCATCTCACCTCATTGCATTCAATCGCAAATAATCTGCATTAATAAAATGGCACAACAGAAAGCTCACAGATTAAAGCTGCTCAGAGAAACATTAAAGAGACAATCTACTGTATTCATGCTTACCAGGTCAAACAACATGGCACTGCATGCATTAGATTAAAAATATAGACTCTGAAATATGCTTTGAAATATTTGAAGCTGTATTAATTAAAAAGGCATGCTAAAACAAAAGTTTAAAAAGAAAGATTGTAGTCAAAGGCAGCCAGCTGGTTGGGCGAGTTAATGAGTTGAGAGGATGTGCTTGTGATCCGACCAGCGTGGGCACAGCGGACAGCGCTTTTTGGTCTTTATCCAACTTTGTGGTAGGAGCTGTTGTCTGGTGGATGTTTTGGTTTGTAGTTGGGATTCAAACGCCGCCTCCGCTGCGGTCAACCGAGACAGGTCCTCTCAGATCCAACCCCTCCTCGGCAGTCTTCATCAGAATAGCCAGACGACTGTCAGAGATTTGGCCTCTCTGGACTGCGCTCATGAGCTGAACCAATCAGAGAGCAAAACAGAGTAATCACTACCTAGATTAATGGTTACAGCCACATTAATAACTCTTATTTCTGATTTGAATTACACTACCATTCAAAAGTTTGGGATCGGTATTACCAGTACAGCCTTAAGTGAACTGACCTGACCTAAACAGACTGGGCTAGTAATTTAAAGGTTACTGGTTCAAACCACAGAAAGGGTGATTATTACTTTTAACACCTTTCTCCTAACCCACATATGATAATCTAGTTCATGCTTCATTATAATAAAAAGAATGGTGCTGCTCATTATTAATTAACTGAAACTGAGACACCAGATCAACTTCTTACTCATCCTGACGTAGGTATGACATTTCAGAGCGACTAATCACTGAGAACCAGTCGGCTTATGACAAAACATGGATGTACTGACATGAAGATAACAAGCACTTTTAATTTTGAAGTTTTCGCACCTACAGCTACTACAAATCCAGCCTAAAAAAACAGAGTGAAATCAAGACAACCTGTAGTCTATAAATAGCTATTATTACAGGTTGTAAGGGTTCATACCTGTAAGAACTCATCTAGTTCCACCTGTCCGTTTTTGTTGAGGTCCACCTCGTTGAGGATCTCATGGAGTGCGTTCTCATCAATGTGAATGCTGAGTTTCTGAAAAAGCACCAATCAGTGATAGAATCAGTATCTAAGAGACATTTGACTCAGGTTTGAAGGAGAAGTTCACTTCCAGATCAAAAATTTACACCCTTGTCATCCAAGATGTTCATGTCTTTCTTTCTTCAGCTGTAAAGAAATTGTGTTTTTTGAGGAAAACATTTCAGGAATTTTCTCCATATAGTGGACTTCCATGGTGTCTACGAGTTTGAACTTCCAAAATGCAGTTTAAATGCAGCTTCAAAGGGCTCTAAACGATCCCAGCTGAGGAAGAAGAGTCTTAGCTAGCGAAACGATTGGTTATTTTCTAAAAAAAAAAAAAAAGAAAAATGACAATTTATATACTTTTTAACCTCAATTGCTCGTCTTGTCTAGCTCTGCGATGCGTACTCTGTGCACTCCGGTTTAAGACAGTTAGGGTATGCCGAAAAACTCTTATTTTCTCCTCTAATTTTAAAATCGTCCTACATTGCTGCAGAAGTACCAACCCAGTGTTACAAAGTGAATGTGCAAAGAAGGTCACAAAACAGGTCACAAAACAGCGATGTAGGATGATTTTGAAATTGAAGGAGAAAATGAGAGTTTTTTGACATAACTGTATTGAACCAGAGTGTACAACACAAGCATTTAAAAGTATATAAATTGTAAATTTTTTTTAGAAAATAACTGATCGTTTCGCTAGATAAGACCCTTCTTCCTCAGCTGGGATCATTTAGAGCCCTTTGAAGCTGCATTTAAACTACATTTTGGAAGTTCAAACACGCGGGCACCATAGAAGTCCAATATAAAGAAAATTCCTGAAATGTTTTCCTCAAAAAACATAATTTCTTTACGACTGAAAAAAGAAAGACATGAACATTTTGGATGACATCTTGGAAGGGGGTGAGTAAATTATCTGTAAATTTTTGTTCTGGAAGAGAACTTCTTTAATGGAAATGATAAGGACTGCATATACACCAGAGACAATGAAAGTGGAAAGAATGACAGCTAATAAGCAATTTGCAAGGTGGAATTATTTAAAAAAAATATTCTTTGGTAATAAATACAAACATGTGCTTCATTTCTCCAGCAGAAATCCTGTGAAACTCTCATCTGCTCACATTGAAAATTTTACTGGTAGTGTAAGTAACACACAAAAAAGTATCTTGGTTAAGCTCCTGAGACGAAGTATCAAAAATTGATCAGAGAAGGTGTGAAAAATGGTCAAGAAAAACAAAACTATGATTTTTTGGTGCAAAAAAAAATTGATTAACATTATAGAAAAAAAGTTATATGTTTTAAAAAAAAAAAAAAAAAAAAAAAGCTAAATTTAGAATATTGATGCTAAAACTTACAAAAAAAAAAAAAGTACAAATAGAAACCATTTTTTTTGCAAATTTTGAGGAAGCTCAGTTACTGTTGTAGGAGACTGTAATTGTATGGGCGATTGTAACTCACCTCTAGCACTTGCTGGACATCCACTGTTGTGATAAAGCCTTTACTCTCCTTATCAAATTTGTAAAAACGCTTCTTATACCTGTCATTCATAATAATGACAACATTAGGAGAGTGAGACATGTGAGAGATGTAGGATCTTGTACACTTAAACTCATACAATCATCCTATACCTTGCTATCTCTTGGGCAGTGAGTGAGATCTCTGTTGTCTTGCTGAGCTGATCAGAGCGAGCTTTATAACCCATCTCCAGATACAGAAAATTCTTTGCTGCCTCCAGCTCTTCCTATAGAAAAAAAAAATGCCATTACCAAAAATTACCATTTAAAACATTACCAAATGTTGAAAACAAGTGAATAAAATTAAATGCTTTGCAAACTGGCGTTTACTGAAGAATGGGGAAGTTAAAAATTGTATTGGACCCAACAGAAAGATCAGTTTGTGTAAAATAAAAATAAAATAAAATAAAATAATAAAATAAATTAAAATAAAATAAAATATAAAAGTAAATTTAAGGGTTTTTCTTCCTGAAAAACAATTCTTATTTTTTTTTCTATGTTCTATTCAACATGCTGCCAAAACCCACATTATAACATTATAATTTTCAACAAACTGTAAAAAATGAGTTTGAATCAAAGTGTTGTTTTATTTCATGTCTGGAGAAGGCATTTACATAGATGATTTAAAGGCACAATAATAAAATAAATTAATTAACTGAATAATTACGGTCATAGAAAGTAAATTACTTTTTTAGATTTTTTTTTTCTTCTATTTCTACTCAACAGAAAGCTAAAAGGCACATTAAAACTAAATATTTTCAACATACTGTAAAAAACTGATTAAGAAATGTTTTTAAATTCATAAATAAAACAGATTGTTGGAGCATGTTTAATAAGAAAATACTGGTAGTAGCTACCTGTAGATACTGATATATACCCTTAACTCAGTACTTAGCTGAAGCACCTTTACAGTCTCAAGTCTTTTTGGGTATGATGCGACAAGCTTTGCACATCTGCATTTGGCAATTATCTGACATTCTTCTCCTCACCAGCTCACCTCTTCACCTCTCAAGCTACGTAAGCCACTCTTGCTGTGTGCTTAGGGTCATTGTCCTGTTGGAAGGTGAACCTTCTGCTCAGCCTGAGGTTCTGAATGCTCTGGACTGGGTTTTCATTAAGGAGAACTCCACTTCCAGAGCAACAATTTAGATTTAGAGCAATTTAGAGCAACAATAATTTACTCACCCCTTTGTCATCCAAGATGTTCATGTCTTTCTTTCTTCATTCGTGGAATCCATTTCAGCATTTTTCTGCATATAATGGACTGATGTGGTGCCCCGATTTTGAACTTCCAAAAACAATCCAAACGATCCCAAATGCGGTTGTAAACGATCCCAGACGAGAAAGAGGGGTCCTATATAGCGCAATGATCGGTTATTTTGATAAAAATAATTCAATTTATATACTTCTTAATGCCAAACGCTGGTCTTGCCTTACTCTGCCTGGACTGTTTTTTTCCGGTTCATGACAGTTAGGGTATGTCGAAAAACTCCCATCTCATGTTCTCCCTCAACTTCGAAAACATCCTATATCGCTGTTTTACCTTTTTTGTTAAGGGTGTTTGAGCTTCTTTGCATGTTCACTTTGAAAAGACTGGGTCAGTACTTCTGTAGCGATGTAGGATGATTTTGAAATGATTTTTGAAGTTGAGGGAGAAAATACGTTTGGAGTTTTTCGACATACCCTAACTGTCTTGAGCCAGAATACACAGAGTTCAGGGAAAGTAAGACAAGACCAGCGTTTGAGATGAAAAAGTATTTAAATTGTATTTTTTTAATGAAAATAATCAATCGTTATGCTAGATAAGACCCTTCTTTCTCAGCTGAGATAGTTTACAACCGCATTTGGGATCGTTTGAAGCCGCATTTAAACTGCATTTTGGAAGTTCAAAATCGGGGCACCATAGCAGTCCATTATATGGAGAAAAATGCTGAAATGTTTTCCTCAAAAAACATAATTTCTTTATGACTGAAGACAGAAAGACATGATCATCTTAGATGACAAGGGTTGAGTAAATTATTTGTAAATTGTTGTTCTGGAAGTGGAGTTCTCCTTTAAGGCTCTCTCTATATTTTTCTGTGTTGAGTTTTCATTTTACTCTGACGAGTCTCTCAGTCCCTGCCGCTGAAAAACAGACCAACAGCATGAGGCTGCTACCAGCACACTCCTTTAGGTGTTTTTTTTTTGCAAATTCCAAGTGTATTTTCATGCGTCTTCACTAATGAGAGGATTGCGTTTTGCCACACCACCATAAGGCCCAGATCGGTGGAGTGTTGCAGTTATGTTTGTCCTTCTGTAGGTTTCTCCTATCAGCATATATAATCATGGAGCTGAACTAGAGTGACCATCAGGATCTTGGTCACCACTCTAACCAAAACCCTTCTCCATCAATTGCTCAGTTTGGCCAGGAGACCAGGTCTAGGATGAGTCCTGGTTATTCAAACTTCTTCCATCAAGGGTAACGGAGACTACATGCTTCTGTGAACCTTTAATGCAGCAGACCTTGTTCCGAACTCTTTCCTAGATCTGTGTCTTGACGTAATACTGTCTCTGAGCTCTACAGGCAGTTACTTTGACCTCAGGGCTTGCTCTGACATGCATTTTCAGCTGTTAGACCCTTTCTGAGAGGTGTGTGTCTTTCCAAATCAAACTCATTCAAATGAATTTGCCACAGTTTAAGTCCACTCAAAGTGTAGTACTGTACAAGCAATCTAAGTGCTCCTGAGCTCAATCTCAACTGTCCCAGATAAGGGTATGAATACTTATGCAATGGAATCATTTCAGTTTTTCATTTCTAATAAATTTGCAAATATGTTAAAAACCTGTTTTTTATGCTTTGCCTTTATGGTGTATGGAGTGTAGATTGATGTGGGGGAAAAAAGTAATTTAAAGCAGTTTAACATAAGGCAGCAACTTAACAAAATGTGAAAAAAAGGGGTATGAATACTTTCACAAGGCACTGTATTTTCCACAACAGAATGAGAAAGTTTGAGGCAGTAAAAATAATTCAAATTCAGCCAACGCTGAAATGCAGCAACATTCCTGCAATGCACAGGCTGAGAATACTGGCTTGCCTTTGCAGAGAGAGCTGTGATATACCTGCGCTAGATCGAGGCTACTGGCAGAGCATTGTGTCTGTGTCTGTGCATGTGTGTGGTGGGTGTGGTGCACCTGCATTGTGAGCAGATCTGAGCACTGAACTCATGGGAACTGAACAGTATCAAAGCTGCACCATGATCGGTGCTATTATTAGCGCTCCTGTTTATCAGGCAGGAAACCCATGACCAGCGTGCAAAAGCTGGAGTAACTCTATCACCCCCTTACAAACGCACTACATGCACACTTTCAAATACTCCTACGAGCACAGACGTAATAGCCATAGTCATCTAGAGGTGTTGTGCTGGGCGTTCATTGTACAACTGAATTGTGATCTTATCCTGGTGTGGAGACTCCTTGTTAAAAAGACTATTTAAGAGTCACACTAACAATAGCCGAAGCTTATTATTAGTTGTTACCTAAATTAACCTGGCGGAGACCTTTAGCTTTCGGTCAGGGCAAAAAAAGCTGCATTCAGGGCAAAAGGTAACAGGTTTGCACAACCAATAAAGCCAATAAATCAAGCATTGCCAACAAAATGTTCTGATGAATTTGTGATTTGAATTCATATGCACACTAAATGTGAACTTAAAGTGGATTCTGCTTTGATTTTAATTAAAAAAATACCGTCAGTCTGTATTCTAAAGAAATAAACCATGAGATAGATGACATACTTTCTTTTTCTGCTCAGTCCACTGCAGTTCTTTGCCCATGATCTCTACGATACGTGGCAGAGCTTCGTCCGCAGCCTGCACGTTCAGAAAGCCCAGTCGTGTTCGGCGAGCAATCACATCGATGGCTGTACAGGCGTACTCCATTATAGCATACTGCACCTAAATCCAGAATAATCATACATTCATGTATTTTTTAAGTTGACTGAATAACCTGCAATATATTTTCAAATATGAAGTTTAGCTTTCTATGGAAGCCTGTTTCCACCACTGAGTAAAAAAAAAAAAAAAAAGGTAATTGTAACGAGTTTACATCTCGCAATTCATTCTTTTTTTCTCAGAACTGCATCATACAAACTCGCAATTCTGACTTTTTTTCTCAGAACTGAGATATACATATGCAATTCTGAGACATGAAGTCAGAATTGCATGGTATTAACTCAATTGCATGCTATAAAGTCAGAATTGCGACATATAATCTCACTGTTTTTCTCAGAATTGCAATTTCATATCTCACAGTTGTGACTTTTTTCTCAGAATTGCACGATGTAAACACAATTGAGAGTTATTAAGTCAGAATTGTGAGACATAAACTTGCAATTCTGAGAACATATCAGTCTTTTTTCCCCTCAGAATTAGACTTTGTAACTCACAATTGTGAGTTTATATCTCAAATTCTGGAAAAAAGTGATATATACTCACAATTTCACAATAAACTCACAACTTCTCACATTTTGTCTTGCAATTGCGAGAAAAAAACTCAGAATTGTGAGTTTACATCTCGCAATTCTGACTTTGGGTATAATTGTAGCAATAGCCAAAAATACATCAGATGGGTCAAATTTACAGATTTCCCTTCTATGCCAAAAATCATTAGGATATTATGTAAAGATCATGTTCCATGAAGATATTTTGTAAATTTCCCACCGTAAATATATCAAAACGTAATTTTTGATTAGTAATATGCATTGCTATGAACTTCATTTGGACAACTTTAAAGGCGATTTTCAGTTATAGCAATTGACCCTTTGCTAAGCTCTGTCTCTTAAGAAATAACAGAAATGAAGTGGAAATTTCAGCATGATTTTCAGTAAAATGTACTCAAAAAGTGATGAAAATATATTATTCTTACATGGACTGTGATGAAATGTGACATTGCAAAGTGCTTAATCTAAGTACAAGCTTATTTCTAGTAAAAAAAAACTCACTAAAAACTTCTAAGAACTGCTCAGAATCAGAATCAAAATGCAGTTAACTAGATAAGATAATCTAGAACAGAACAGATTATATTGGTGTAAATGAACAGAACTGTTTCACAGTGCATTCAATATGTGTGTGTGTGTATTGTGTGTAGTGTGACTCTTACTTTCACCCTTACAACCAACTAAATCAAATATGCAAATAAAACAACAAAGAATGAATTTCTCAAAATTAATTAAAGGATTAGTTCACTTCCAGAATAAAAATTTCCTGATAATTTACTCACCACCATGCTAGCAAAAATGAAGGTTTTTATGAAATTTGCAGTTTCAATGCAGCTTTAAAGGGCTCTACACAATCCCAGCTGAGGAATAAGGGTCTTATCTAGCAAAATGGTCATTTTCTAAAAAAATAAAAATATATATACATTTTAACCACAAACGTTCATCTTACACTAGCTCGACTTCACACATTACATAATCACGTTGGAAAGGTCAAGCATGACGTAGGTGGAAGTACCGACCCAGTGTTTACAAAGCAAACGTGCAAAGAAAGTCAAACGGCCTTTACAAAAAAGGTAAAACAACGATGTGGGATGATTTTGAAGTTGGAGGAGAAAATGAGATGTGTTTTTTGCCCTACCCTACCTTTTTGAACCAAAGTACACAGATGAAGAACTAACCACGCTTGACCTTTCCAACATGATTACATAATGCTTGAAGACACAGAACTAGAGCAAGAACTGAGAGCAAGATGAGCATTTGTGGTTAAAAAGTATACAAAAGTTTATTTTTTATTTTTTTAGAAAATGACAATGAGCTTTGAAGCTGCATTGAAACTGCAATTTGGATCTTCAACACATTGATCCCCATTGAAGCCCACTATATGGAGAAAAATCCTGGAGTGTTTTCCTCAGAAACCTCAATTTCTTTTGACTGAAGGAAGAAAGACATGAACATCTTGGATGACTTGGAGATGAGTAAATTATTAGGAAATTTTTATTCTGGAAATGAACTAATCCTTTACAAATTTGGTAAAGAGAAAATATACAGTAACCCTCTGATTACTATAAGTGATCTTGTAACGTTTTACCATATTTCTGTACAATTATATTAGAAATGAGTAAAAGCTTGTCTAAGAGGATAGCTGAGATCAACAGTTGCCAAGGTAGGATTGGTCAGTAACGTTTTAAAGGTGGGGCTTAGCAAATGGTCATCTCTAGGTTAATTGTTAGTATTATAATTTCAGTCCTTACCTCACTCTCTATGTAGGGAAATTCAGACACAAGGCGTTTCCCCACTATAGGCCATCTCTTGCCTGTCACCTGGGCCATTTTGGCCACTTCAAATGCTCTTCCTCCGTAGGTGGCTGCCAGGTGCTGGGCAACCTGTGAGTTAAACAAATAAAAATGTTATTCCTTAGGGCTGTAACCATTATTAACTAGTGGTGACAAATTTCATGATTCAACTTCCTTTCCATATCCACCTTATTTTTCCATGTGGAAGTCAGCTGTTTTCTGGTAATGTGTGAGATTTCTGGTTCATAAGCCGCCGTAGGGAAATAATGAGAAGAATAACGAAGTGCAGTAAACGGTAAAACTGTTTGCACCACAAACCACAGTTTTCATAATTATGATAACACATTAAAATAATATAGTAAGACACACCAGTTTGCGATATCAAGCAGAAAAACAAGCTGTTTTATACAGCTAAAAATAGCTGGATGCGGATGACACCGGAAGCCAGACACATTAAATTTATAAATGTCCATGCCTGCTTTAACAGAAAAAAATAACGTGGATATACAAAACCCACTGTAGCTAAAAGCTAGATTTTAAACCTGTTCACTTCATAGTTACTTGACTAGCTTATGAACACCTTTGCTTCATTAAGCGTTCAGACAAATAAACACGGCCCCGTTTACTTCGATTCGAACTCTTCTTTTATATCTCTCACCAAAGGTCAAGTGCTGTCAAAAATATCTGCATGCTGACCTTTTTAAATATGCTGGCAAAACAACATCCATGGTAGCTACGGCTCCATCAAGCTCTCACGCTTCCAAACAAGGGGTTGCCAGACTTTCTCTCCCCCACAGAATCATGGGGGACTGAAGCGTTATGGAGCAGCTGAACCTGCTCCAAAGAGCTCGGACTGGCAGAATGCTAAGTAGTTGGGCTTCAAAACCCACCTCGTTTTCCAAGCCGTAGTCTTGAACCAAGCGAATGTACAGAGTGGGGGTCCAGTCCTTCCCACCATCCAGCATCAGACCCACAGTCCTGCTGGGACCAGCTGAGAGGTTATGAGCCTTTATGGTTGCGTCAAGGGTCTCCTCAGCCATAGAACGATAGGTTGTCCACTTCCCACCTACAGAAGACAGAGTGATGTGAATCTTTACACAACCTCAGTGGAACAACTGTCAGTAGCTCTAGTGGCCAGTTCCTTATTGCAAAACCTCAACTCCTCATTACAAAAAAAGTTTGTTTATTATTTAAGATTTAA
This sequence comes from Cirrhinus mrigala, assembly GCA_036247105.1. Lineage (NCBI taxonomy): Eukaryota > Metazoa > Chordata > Actinopteri > Cypriniformes > Cyprinidae > Cirrhinus > Cirrhinus mrigala. The sequence continues at coordinate 9,113,222 of CM070012.1, forward strand.
AGGGATAGTTCACCGAACAATGTTGTTCCAAACCTGTAAGACCTTCATTCATCTTCAGAACACAAATTAAGATATTTTAGATGAAATCCGAACTTTCTGAGCACTAACAGCAACACAACTACCACATAATTTCATGAAGTTATGAAAATACTTTTTGTGTGCAAAGTAAACAAAAATAATGATTTTATTCAGCAAATTGTTCTCTTCCATGTCACATCACATGGACTATTCTGACGATGAACGTTTCAGTTGCGTTGCTGTCTATGGAGGGTCATATATTGTTCAGATTTCATCAAAAATATCTTAATTTGTGACCCAAAGATAAACACAGATCTTACAGGTTTGGAATGACATGAGTGTGAGTAATTAATGACAGAATTTACATTTTTGCGTGAACTATAACTTTAATGTTTTGATATTTTTATTTACTATTTAGATTATTATTATTATTTTAATTTTAATAATAATTAATAATTGAGTTTGTAAAAGATTGGGGTCAGTGTGTTATTTTATTATTATTATTATTTATTTTTTAAATTAATACACATATTCAGCACGGATGCATTAAAGGATATAAAAATACTAGTTTAAATAAATACCGTCCTGTTTAACTTTCTATTTAACCTGAAAAAAGTTTTCAAAAAATATTAAGCATCACAACAGTGATAAGAAGTAGGGCTGCAAAATTTTAGGGGAAAAACTTTTTCTGGCAATATAACATGCGCTTTTAAATAATGATAAAGAATACTACATTTGTTGTACTTGTTTGTAGGGAAACTTTTCCAAAATTTGTGCTTATATTATATATTAATAAATATGAGTACAGAATAAGAGTAATAATAATAATAATTTTAATGATCATTATAACTAAAAATATTAAACTATTGAAATTAACTATTGAAATGATTGAAACTAAAGAAATATTTCATAGTAAAAAAAAGTAATAGATTTAAAATGTATTTATTTTACACTAAGTATAGTTCAACATATTTACTGACATATTGCTCGAGACTTACTGATATAAAAATTGTAATTAAACTTTATTTGGTACAGTACTACTTAATATTAAGCCTAAATACAATTTAATGTCACTATTGATGATGATTGTAGGATTTTTAAATAATATCTTTAAATGCAAACTATTTAAAGTGTTCCTAAAGTATACTTGCAACATTTCCACTTTAGCACAATCAAATATACTTCAGCATATCTTTAGCTGGACTTCAGCACTACTTCCGCACAATTAAAGTGCATTAAATACAAAATTAATTGTTTCAATTTAGCAGACTTTAAATATAACAATTTAGTACACTAAAAGCACAACTGCAGGATATTTTCATTAAGTGCATAATATGTTAATGTATTTGTAGTATACTTAGCATGAAATAAATGTATTTTAAATACATTTTAGTATATTTATTTTTTACTAGGGTTGCTATTGCAATAATATGTTCACTATAAGATAAAGTATTTAAGAAAAAAAAATATTTTACAGCACAATTATCATTTCTTAACCCTCAAAAGTTAAACCATCATCATATTCCCAATTAATATAAAGAATATCAGGAAAAAAGGTACAGTTCTGTTGCTGGGACGGTACCCTAAGGTACAAAAGTAAAATGGTACATTTTTGTACCTTACCTACCGCTAAACAGTACATATTAGTACCTTAAAGGTACATTTTAGTACTTTGAAAGTACATATTGGTACCTTTAAGGTACATATTGGTACCTTAAAAGTACATATTAGTACTTTAAAAGTACATATTTGTACCTTTTCACTTTCTACCTTAGGGTACCGCCCCAGCGACAGAACTGTACCTTTTTTTCTGACAGTGTATCTATAGAAAAGTGGAGATTGGATTTGCATTTCTGATCAAATCAACGCAGGATTGATAAGCATACACTGCAAAAAAAGGCTTATCTTACTAAGTATTTGTGTCTTGTTTCAAGTCAAAATATCTAAAAATGCTTAAATCGAGATGCATTTACTAGATAAGCAACATAACACTAGCTATTTAGTCTTGTTTTAAGCAAAATTAACTTAATTTAGTTTTTTCCCCCTGAAAACAAGTAAAATTATCTGCCAGTGGGGTAAGTAAAACAAGAGTATTTTACTTACCTCACTGGCAGATAATTTTACTTATTTTAAGCAAAACAAACTTTGAATCTTGAATCTTTTGCTTATCTAGTAAATGCATCTTAATTTAAGAATTTTTAGATATTTTGACTAGAAACAAGACAAACATGCTAGGCAAGACAAGCCTTTTTTTGCAGCGTTAGAGCTTTCTTTCTAATTTTTTAATGAAAAAATTCCTGTAAAATCATGTTTACAATGATTACAAACTTTTTCACCCTGTACAAATCCAATTAAACCATTTTGGAGACCAAGTCGTAATGGCACTGACCAGCAATGGTGATGAGTCCGCTGTCGCTGATGTTGACGATGTGGTTACGACAGATGGACTGCGTGTCTTTGGAGTTGGGGTCAGTGACCAGCGGACGAATGCCACTCCAGGCCGCCAGGACATCCCCTCGCCGCACTGAGAACCAAAGGAAACAGAGACGCTGACAATCTCTGACAGCTGAAATGTGTGTGTCGTGTATCTGATTGGCAGGACTACAATAGACTACGCTATTGTATTCATGCAGTGTCCTGTCTACAGCTACATCCACAAAATGACAGTGATGTCTGCATTAAAAGCTATTTTGTTTGGTAAATGACCATAAGGGAACATGGGAAGTGAGAGTGTACGTAGAAACTTTAATAGCTTTGTTATTTTGTTAAACCAACAACCGTTACTAGAACATCATGTACGAGTCCAGAGTCAATTTCCCTATTGTGGTGACATCTCAAGCATTAATTATTAAGAGGGAGTTGTGTATCGATCTGCGGTACACCTGCCACTGAAATATGCAGGTTGATATTTCTGAATGGGGGGAAAAACAGAGACAGCACTCTCATTATCAAAGGGCATCTCTGAAACATTTATGACAAGGCTAGGGAGCTCTGCAGACAGCAGACTGGGGAGACCAATAACACACACACACACCTTGTGTCTAAATGAACCTTAGCAATAGACCGCTGGGCTGTCGAATGCATTCAGGTAATCTAATTCTCAAGGGAAGGATTCAGTCCATTTCCAAGCTGTGCAATGCACTTGAAGTCTGCAAAAAGTCACAGTCACTAAGGCATACGCAATATACAGGCAACCATATTGGTACAGGCCAATATTTAATTTTTTAATTTTTAAAAACTACCAGCATTGGCCGATTAAGCTGAGAATGGAAGATTAATGATTTTATTTTTTCAAATGCTTTTATCCAAAGCAACTTACAACATATTCTAACTGGGCACAAGACAAGATTCCAACAAGCAGTGCATCTGTCCACACTGAATTTAAAAATTGGACATGAAGTGACACAACTGATCACAAATTATTTAATCAGAAGAGACCTCTCTGTTTGTGAACTCTCTTAGAGTTTATTTACAGGATAGATTTTATAGACTTTAGCATTCAAACTGAGGTCTGTGGAAAATCTGAGAGAAAAAATGTGCAAAACTTTTTGAACAGTAATATTTTTAATGTTTTTTTAAAAAAGTCTCTTCTGCTCATTAAGACTGTATTTATTTGATCCAAAGTACAGCAAAAACAGTAAAATTCTGAAATATTTTTAACATTTAAAATGACTGTTTTCTATTTGAATATATTTTAAAATGTAATTTATTTCTGTGATCAAAGCTACATTTTCAGCATCATTACTCCAGTCTTCAGTGTCACATGATCCTTCAGAAATCATTCCATGACTTCTTTTTTTATAATTATTTTAAATATTAAAAACAGTTGAGTACATTTTTTCCAGGATTCTTTGATGAATAGAAAGAGCCAAAGATAAGCATTTATCTAAAATAAAAAGCTTTTGTAACATTCTACACTATACCATTTTTTTAAAGAAATGATAGAAATGAATACTTTTATTTATCAATGATGCTTTAAATTGATCAAAAGTGATGATAAAGACATTTTTAATGTTACAAAAAATTCTGATTTCAGATAAATGCTGTTCTTCTGAACTTTCTATTTATCAAAAAAACCTGAAAAACTTTACTCAGTTTTCAACATAATAATAAGAAATAAACATAAATGTTTTTGAACAGCAAATCAGAATATTAGAATGATTTCTGAAGGATCATGTGACTGGAGTGATGATGCTAAAAATTCAGCTTTGAAATCACAGGAATAAATTACATTTTAAAATATATTCAGATTATTTTAAACCAGTTATTTTAAATAGTAAAAAATATTTCAAAATTAGTTTTTCCTGTACTTTGGATCAAATAAATGCAGGCTTGGTGAGCAGACTTCTTTAAAAAAACATTAAAAATCTTACTGTCCAAAAACTTTTAACTGGTAGTGTATTTATAGTACAATGACAAATAAAAACTATTTAATTTATGAAACATCATGTTGTCTACATATAAGAATAAGCAACTGGCTTTATATTTCAATGGCTAAAATTTAATAGTTAGAGTTATATCTGGGAGTTATATCTGCCCATATATCAGTTTTACGCAATCCACAGCATAAAACATTTATCAAATCAATTAGAAATTCTATATTTCCGCTTACCGAATTGATTTATTTTTAGTGCACCCCTCCTTTAAATAGGTGATTGTTTAAATTAGGATCAATGTGAAAACATTCTGAATGAGAAAAAAAGTCCAGATTTGAACAATCTCATGCAATCATCCTTCTTGCTCTCTAGCTCTACTTGAGGGACAAACAACAAGATCTTGCCCCTACACTGTCATTGTGACAAATCTCCCACAGCCAAATCCCTTTAGCTGCCTTCACTAGAGCCGAGTCCAGTCCAGCCTCAACCCTCCATCCAGGCAAGGTCTCTGTGTCATTCCTCCATCACTCACTCTATCCTCATTCTCCATGATCTGCTTGATTCACACTCTCATACAACCCTCCCAGGTCAGCAGAGTCGCTTGGATGCTCATTCACGCCCAGAACAAAGCAGAAAAACACCCAGACACACGGCAGCCGTCACGCTGTGGTTTATGAGCACACGTAATGTTAATGACAGACAGCCGGGCGACTTTCTACAGTAGCTGAAAGACACATGCAGCGCTGAATGAGATAACGAGACTCAACCAACTCTTAACAACTTGCCCAACAATCAGAGAAAGGAGGAAGCATTTTTTCTGAGGGAAAATTAGTTATGAAGCTAATCAATCAAGCAATCAAGCCCGCATCCACGGCGCATTGAACAATTAGAGGGGTGCGCTCAAAAATCAATACCTCCGCTTTCTTCAGGCGATGCTTGGAATAGTTATCAGACCCGACTAGTAGTTACTAGACTCAACACAACCAATACAAGCCATTCTGTTTATACTGCTGTCTGTCTGTTCATTAACATGCATGCAGAAATTAAAATCTCTGAGGCTTCTACATGTGGTTCTTCAGTTTTTTGAGTCTAGTGGATTTTTAATGCAACTTACAAAATAATCAGCTTCTTTCATAATTAAGATGCACTATAGAGGGTTTGCACTTAAGTTACCTGGGTGCGCAGCCATACTGGCGATGTAAACAACAGCATGGATTCCATAGATAATATACTACTGAATATGTTGTTCTGCTAATTTATGCTGTCTAAACCATGGAAAAAAAAATGTGGAAGTTGCTAAATCATATAGAGAAGGACTTAGTAAGCAGGAAAGGGTGCAATAATTTGACAAACTAAAGTTAATAGGTTGTAAATATACATACAAGCAGTATTAATTAAGATAATAGCCTAATATTTAACCTAACTAACCAGAAATGATAAGAACAAACACGAATGTTGCCAAGATTCTTGCCCTGGAAATCCTGGTTCAGTTTGGTTAACCACAAACACCATTTGTTCCTCAGACAGTTTTTTTGCACTCTTCTCCTTGATTTGTTATAACTTTTAGCAGTCTATAGTCAAATGTTTTTCCTGGTCCAACCGATTAGCACAGATCAAAACATGGCAATAAGTGAACATCTCCAGCAGCAGTAATCAGAAAAAAAAAAAGTATTTCGTTCGGTTCAGTGGCATTGTTTACGTTCAGCGCTGCCAATATGGCCGACTGATGACGTTTCGTGAAAACACTCTATTGAGTAAATGTTTGTCTAAAACACTGTGACAGTAATCACCCATTCCTACACTACTGTATAAAAGTTTAAGGTCGGTAAGATTTTTCACATTGTTACACACAGTAAAGACTTTTTCATTGTTACACTAAATTTCTATTCAAAATAAATGCTGTTCTTTTGAACAGCATTTTGAACATCATCAATAAATTCTGAAAAATGCTTTATGGTTTCTACAAAAATATTAAAAAAGCAGAGAAATAAGAAATGTTTTTTGATCAATGAATTTGCATATTAGAATCATTTCTGAAGTATCATGTGACACTGAAGACTGGAGTAATGGCTGCTGAAAATTCATCTTTGCCATCATGGGAATAATTTATATTATAAATTATATTAAAATGCATTAAATACATTAAACTGTTATAATATTTTACAATATTAATGCTTTTACATTTATTTTATTACACACCAAATAAAAGCAGCATTGGTGATCATAAAAAAACAAACAAACAAACAAAAAAGAAACATACAGATCCCAAACTTTTGAATGATAGGGCATATATAACTTTGGTCAGTTCAACAGAGTCACACTTTCTGCATACTGTTTGCTTTCAAAAAAAATCTTTATCTAAGCATCCTCATTTTGAGAAAAACTGGTATGACTTTTCCCCATAAAACAAAAAATGAGTTATCAAAATGTCAATGCTCCTTTCTATACAAAAAAAAAAAGATTTGTTACCATTAACTGTTTCTCCACGTGTTCTTCTGCCATTGTGACCAGAACAGTAATACAGTACTCTGAAAGTGTTTCCTGCCAGCATTTCCTGTTTCTTTACTCAGCGGCACCACAACAGCTCTACTGAATCGTCAGACAGGGAGTTACAAGGGCCCTTGGGTAAAGGAGGGACCGGAATGCGTTTTTAACCGAGGGATGGCAGAATCCCTTGTGTCACCCCTGGCAAGAACTGTACAGCACAACCAGTGTGTGCAGAAAATTCCTGAACGAAGGAACAAATTGCTTCTTTTTAGTTTATCAAAACACAACCCGTATTATGGAGACTTAAAGGAGAAGTCCACTTCCAAAACAAAGATTCACATATAATGTACTCACTCCCTTGTCATCCAAGATGTTCATGTCTTTCTTTCTTCAGTCGTAAAGAAATTATATTTTTTGAGGAAAACATTTCAGCATTTTTATCCATATAATGGACTGATATGGTGCCCTGATTTTAAACTTCCATAATGCAGTTTAAATGCAGCTTCAAACGATCCCAAATGCGGCTGTAAACGATCCCAGCCGAGAAAGAAGGGTCTTATCTAGCGTAACGATCAGTTATTCTGACAAAAATAATACAATTTATATACTTTTTAATGCCAAACGCTCATCTTGATTTTTGAAGTTGAGGGAGAAAATATGATTGGAGTTTTCCGACATACCCTAACTATCTTGAGCCAGAATACACAGAGTTCAGGGAGAGTAAGACAAGACGAGTGCTTGAGATTAAAAAGTATTTAAATTGTATTTTTTAAATGAAAATAACTGACTGTTTCGCTAGATAAGACCCTTCTTCCTCGGCTGGTATCCTTTACAACCACATTTGGGATCGTTTGAAGCTGCATTTAAACTGCATTTTGGAAGTTCAAAATCAGGGCACCACAGCAGTTCATTATATGAAGAAAAATACTGAAATGTTTTCCTCAAAAAATAATCATTTCTTTACGACTGAAGAAAGAAAGACATGAACATCTTGGATGACAAGGGGGTGAGTACATTATATGTGAATCTTTGTTTTGGAAGTGGACTTAGTTCACTTCCAGAATTAAAGTTTCTTGATAATTTCCTCAACCTCATGTCATTTAATATGTTCATGTCTTTCTTTCTTCAGTTGAAAAGAAATGTAGGTTTTTGAGGTAAACATTTCAGGATTTTTCTCCATAGAGTGGACTCCAGTGGTGGCCAACAGGTTGAAGGTCCGAATTGCACCTTCAAAGAGCTCTACATGATCCCAGCTGAGGAATAAAGGTCTTATCTAGTGAAACAATCTGTAACTTTCAAAAAAAAAAAAAAAAAAATAAACCCAAAAAAGTATACTCTTTAATCACAAATGCTCGTCTTGCAGTAGCTCTGCGACAAGCGTTTACAACTTGAAGCATTACGTAATCATACTGGAAAGGTCACGCACGGTTAGTTCTTCGCCTGTGTACTTTGGTTAATAAAGGTGGGGTACGGTGAAAATCTCCATATCATTTTCTCCTCCAACTTCAAAATCATCCGACAACGTTGTTTTACCTTTTCTTGTAAAGGGCATTTGATTTTCTTTGCATGTTCGCTTTGTAAACACTGGGTCAGTACTTCCTCCTACGTCACGCGTGACCTTTCCAGCGTGATTACGTAATGCATGAGGTCGAGCTACTGCAAGATGACTATTTGTGGTTAAAAAGTTTATACATTTTTTATTTATTTTTGAAAATGACATATCGTTTCGCTAGATAAGACCCTTATTCCTTGGCAGGTATCATGCAGAGCACTTTGAAACTGCAATTTGGACCTTCAATCCATCGATTCCCATTGAAGTCTACTATAAGGAGAAAAATCCTGGAATGTTTTCCTCAAAAACTTTAAATTATTTTCGACTGAAGAAAGAAAGACATGCACATCTTGGATGACATGGGGTGAGAAAATTATCAGGACACTTTTATTCTGGAAGTGAACTAATTCTTCACAAAGTTCACTTCCAAAACAAAAATTTACAGATAATTTACTCACCCCAAGATGTTGTCATCCAAGATGTTCATGTCTTTCTTCAGTCGTAAAGAAATTATGTTTTTTGAGAAAATAATTTCAGGAATGTTCTCCATATAATGGACTTCTGTGGTGCCTGTGAGTTGGAACTTCCAAAATTCAGTTCAAATGCAGTTTAAGAAGGAAGAAGTGTCTGCATTTAAACTGCATTTTGGAAGTTCAAACTCACAGGCACCATCGAAGTCTACAATATGGAGAAAAATCCTGAAAAGTTTCCCTCAAAAAACATAATTTCTTTACAAATGAAGAAAGAAAGACATGAACATCTTGAATGACAAGGGGGAGAGTACATTATCTGTAATTTTTTGTTCTGGATGTGAACTTCTCCTTTAAAAGCAATTATTGCCACCTCTAAAGATAATATAGGTACATAATATTGTAAACAATGTTCTGTTTCTTTGATTGATTGGCTTGCTTGATAAAACTGCAGTATATCATCAGAAGCCATGGGTGTTATTTTTGTGTTGCCTGATACCAAGCCTTCATAGGCATAAGTGACTTCTTTGTTGTAAAAGAAAAGTTGTAAAAGAATTCATGAAACTGGAATTGTTAAGAAGGATCTGTTTGAACCATGATTGTTGACATATAGAATAACCCAGTCAATCATTAAAAAATATCTAGTTTTGTCTAGGGCACCAAGTGAACCAGGACTCTAGGGGTGTTGAATCAATGTGTACTATTGCATTTTTAAAAAGATTTTCAGTTTTCCTTGTGCTCTAGGTCTAGCAACATCATCATTACATTTGAAAACCTTTCAAAAGAAAAAAGCATTACCTTCTACGTCAGGGCTGAGGTAGTTTCGTACTTCGCTCAGGATGAAGTTGATGTCATCCTCCATGGGGAGGGGATGGGCTGTGACTTCAGTGGGCGTATCTGTCGTGCCGGCGATAGTCATCTTCTCCCAGGGCAGGAAGAATATGACACGGCCATCACTGGTGGCAGGGTCTAACAGCCCCATGTTGTCCGGGCTGTAATTGGTAGGAAGAGTACAGACGTATGTAATCTCTCCATGCACTGTTAACACCATTAAATTACACTTGAGGGGGGGAAAAAAAGGTACAATATGATTGAAGGATTCAAGGAAGCACCTATAATATCCAGGGATTACAATGTGCACTCCTGCACTGGGCTGGCAGATGTTGGCAGTTTTCTGGTTGTCCATTTTGCGCAGTGAGTCAGTGAAGGGGCCGGTGGCGTTAATGACACATTTGGCACGAATGTCAAACTCCTGCCCTGTGAACAGCAGTGTGAGGTGTTACACTAACTCAACGCGACTGACCGCAGGGGTCATTTACTGAGGATGGTAGACAAATCTCTTCATAAAAGGATTCTGAGCAGAAAATTTAAAGGGTTACTGAAAGGTGATTAGTTAGCGCAGGGTTGTGAGGAAATGAAACTTTCAGAGAAAGAAGATTCAAGAAATAATGTTTACATAGATTTTACATTAAGATCTTTTCTTGTGTCTTAAGGTGCATTCACATTTACCACTGTTCTGCGTATTTCAATGGAAATTCCATGCAAGTACAAAGGGAACAAGATTTCTTCACTCACATTTCACAGTTTAATACAGATGGACTGCATTGAACAACAGAAAGCTGCTTGGTTTGAAAGTGACTTTCTGTGCGAGCTGTCATTTCATAAGCATTCATCACATTTTTTCTCAAAAGTCAATTTGAAATGTTTTCTTGCACTAAAACAGCTAATATAGTTTTAGGTCTGGGCATATCTCACCTGTGATTAGGTCTCGGCAGTGGGCTCCACAAACTTTTTCTTGGCCTGTTTTTGGGTCTGGTTTCTTTAGCAGATGAACCACCTCTGTGTAGTTAGCAATAGCAGCACCGTGACGGGCCGCTGTAAGAGCGATGGCCAGGTTCATACGGGCGTCATTGTGTTGTCCTGAAAAAAGCCAGAGCAGAATGTGTCACAATACACATATACAAAAAACAGAAATGTCTCTCATAAAGAAGAAATGTATATCTTGCAATTCTGACTTTTTTTCCACTCACAATTGTGAGTTTATGTCTTGCAATTCTGATATTTTCCTCACAATTCTGACTTTTCAAGTTCATATCTTGCAATTCCAATTTTTTCCTCGCAATTCAGATTTTCTTCTCTTACAATCGCAAGTTTACATCTTGCAATCCTGACTTTTTTCTCGAAATTCTGACTTTTTCCCCTCAAAATTGTGAGTTTATATATAGCAATTCTGACTTTTTCCTCACAATTTTGGCTTTTTGAGTTTATATCTTGCCATTCCGAATTTTCTCACAATTCGGACTTTTTTCCTCATAATTGTGAGTTTATTACTTGCAATTCTGACTTTTTTCTAGCAATTCTTTTTTCCCTTGCAATTGTGAGTTTGTATCTTGCAATTCCGACTTTTTTTCTCACAATTCTGACTTTTGAATTTATATCTTGCAGTTACTCAGTGGCGGCTTCCATACTTTCCCATGGAACTAGAATTTATAAAAATAGGTATTTGTCATATTTAACTAACCTCTAGCTCTTAACTATAGCTACACAGTACACACATTTAGTTTTCCATTTAGATAGACTTTTTTATATAACTGTTATTAATACTGTATTCTAACCCTTACAGAAATATTTATTAGTTTTTACTTTTTTTTTATATAGTTTTAAAAATATAGGACATCTCCAAAACATGTTATTTTAGAGGTTTAATCAGATCAAATTCATACCCAAATCATTGTTATGTAGGTACACAATGTTTTTCTGTACATGCCAGGCTCTGCACACAGTTAAGCCTTGCTTCATGATTGCAGTGTTTGAAGTGGCGTGACGGTGTTCAATATTGTTACAGGGTCTTTCGAGGCATTTAAACAATTTCAGACACATTTGAAACATGAATTACAGGAAACCTTGAAGCCAATGCGATATCACTCCATTACGACAACTAAGGAGCTACCAGATTTTAAAAAAAGCCTTTGTGTTCTTGATGCTAAAGAACCAGAGGGATAGGTAACCCACGTAAGCATGTCTAATGCTAACACATGCTCAGGGCAACTCCACCAGACAATAAAATAATAACACAGGCAGGAAGCCTGTTTAAAGGGCACACTTCTCAAAGAATAATGTGCGGTGAAGGCACCAGCATGCTTTGTTAGAGATCCCATGAACCTGGGTTTGCCTCAGCGGTCATGGTCGTGTGCTCAAATCATGTTACAGGGAAAATATCTGTGTAGAGAAGGATAACATTCGCATATGCATGTTGGAATATTGTTAATAGCATGTAAGAGGACAAATCACAGCTCACACGTAAAGCTGTATCCCGCAGCAGTAGACAAGAAACGCTTGGCTGAGCTTGAATGTTTATTAGAGTACAGCTTGCAGGTATGGCGAAAAGAGCAGGGCTTTTGTGCTGCGAGCAGAATTCTAATGAAATAAAGAAATCGCGACATTACAAATGACTGAAAACGCAGATAAGGGAGTTTTAGCGTCAGATTAGATTAATAAAAAAAGACCTACAGAAAGAATGAATGACATATCATAGCGGAGAAGGGATGTGACGGGCAGCCGTGCATGTGGATGAGATAGTAAAAGAAAGAAAGGGAGAGAGGACTCAAGGAGGATGAGGGACAGGAAGAGAAGAAGCGAGAGAGTGTGATGCGAGTAGGGGAAAAAGAGAGGGAGAGAGAGAGGGAGAGAAATAGAGGGAGGCAAATAGCGACAGGCAGGCTGCGATCTCCAGCGGAGAAGGTCAGATTCGGAAATGTCACGGCCGTGATTGTTCCAGATTGAATAATTGGAGAGAAAAGCCGGCTGACAACCCAGGGGAAGGAGGGATGGTGGGGGGGGGGGGAGGAACGGACGTGGGGAGAAGAAGGAATAAAACCTCTAAACTGTCATTACAATCGCCGGTTTCGATTCTCCACACACATACATACGCAAATGAAGACGCTTTTTAACACAGTCACTGGCGGCGCGTAAACACGGCGTGGCAGGGAACGGAGCATCCAGACGTCTCTTTGCCTCTGTTTCTCCCACAGATGGACGCGATGTGACAGATCGCTGCTCAGATAGCCGCTGCGCTCCCCCTGATTATAAGCTGCCCGCGCGCCCTGCGAGGGACTGTGTGTATCAACGCGGGCCAAATGTAGTTTGACGGGAAGCACCGGAAGGCAGGGTTGGTGGGCGGGGCTTGCGCTGCCACGGACGGGACCTTGAGTAAAGGGGACACATTCTGCACACCCAGACTAACCAGGAACATATGGAAGTTTTGCCTGGTGGCAGCCTCGGGCGGCGCAGGGCGCAGACGGGCCAACAGAGACACGGGCACAATGAGTTCGGCCGCGACAGCCGGTGGCAGTTTTACAAAGATTATGCAGGAATGTCACAGAGACAAATTAGATTGCACTTATTGCCATATAAAAACGCAAATTAAAATAGTTAATATTGGGAATTATTTAATGATAACAAATTTTTATATTAATATACAAGATTTTTTCTTATTTAAATAAAATGTCTCTGTCCTTACACAAACACATATGTGACCCTGGACCACAAAATCAGTCATAAGAGTAAATATTTTGAAATTGAGATTTTTACATCATATGAAAATGGAATAAATAAGCTTCTTTCTATTGATGTATGGTTTATTAGAATAGGACAATATTTGGCAGAGATACAACTATATGAAAATCTGGAATCTGAGGGTGCAAAAAATCTAAATATTGAGAAAATTGCCTTTAAAGTTGTCAAAATTAAGTTTTTAGCAATGGATATTACTAATCAAAAAATTAAGTTTTGATATATTAACGACAGGATATTTACAAAACATCTTAATTGAAAATGATCTTTACTTAATATCCTAATCATTTTTGGCATAAAAGAAAAATTGATCATTTTGACCCATACAATGTATTGTTGGCTATTGCAACAAAACTTTTTTTGTAAAAAGTTTAGATCTGCAAAATAATTAGTCATGATTAATCAATTCAAAATAAAAGTTTATGTTTGCATACTACATGTGTGTGTACTGTGTATATTTATTATGTATATATAAATACACACATATATATATATATTTTTTTTTAAAAATATTTGTATGTACTGTATGTATTTGTATGTAAACACTTGTATATAATTTATGTTATATATAAATATAAATATTTTACATATAAATCTAAAATGTTTTCCTTAATATATACATATATGTGTGCGCATTTATATATATGCTGAGATGTATACATCAGCTGACAGCTGATAATAAATAAGCTTTCCAGGGACGCATGGTTTGTTAGGATAGGACAATATTTGGTCGAGATACAACAAACTGAAAATCTGGAATCTGACGGTCCAAATCAAGTTCTTGGCAATGTATATTTCAAATCAAATATCACGTTTTGATATATTTACGGTAGGAAATTTACAAAATATCTTCATGGAACATGATCTTTACTTAATATCCTAATGACTTTTGCCATAAAAAAAAAAAATTGATAATTTTGACCCATACAATGTATTGTTGGCTATTGCTACAAATTTGTGGTCCAGGGTCACAAATATACACAGTACACACACATATATTATGCAAACATAAACTTTTATTTTAAACCGATTAATCGTGACTAATCGTGACTAATCGCGACAAAATCGGATTCAAACCAGTAACATCTCACAAAAAATATACCTCTGAATTTTGGGTGCGAATCTATGAGTTGACGGCAACTTCGTATAATACACAACTTAAAGTGTTTTTAAAAGGTCATATATGTAAATAATGAAAAGAGAATGATTTAAATGTTTTCTGGAAACAATGACACCAGTAAAACGGCTGCTTTTTTATACAGTGAAAGCATTTTGTTTAATTTGTGGCCTTGTAACAAGCTGTACTGTAGTAACTGTTTAACTATGTTTATATATTTTATCATTTAGTTTTTTATATGTCTTTAAATCTGACATTATGTGATCATGTGCTGTACTGTAGCAACTGTTTAACTATGTTTACATATTTTATCATTTAGTTTTTTTTTATACGTCTTTAAATCTGACATTATCTGATTTTATTATGCTATTGTACTCCACTGTATGTACACTACCATTCAAAAGTTTGAGGTCTGTAAGACAGTTTTTTTTTATTATTTAGAAATAATGCATTAAATAATAGATTAAAAAGAGACAAGACATTTATAATGTTCTATTTGAAAATATTTTTTTGAAAAATGCAATTTTTTTTACTTTCCATTCATCAAAGGATCATGAAAAACAAGTATCACAGTACCCACAAAAATATTAAGCAGCACAACTGTTTTTAAAATGGATAACAAATGCTTCTTGAGCTCCAAATCAGCAAATTAGAATGATTTCTGAAGGATCATGTGACCCTGGAGACTGGGAATGGCTGCTGAAAATTCAGCTTTGCTATTACAGACTAAATGACATTTTAAAATACACTAAAATTACGAATTGTAATGACAGTTAAAAAAAATTACAGTATTTTTTATCAAATATTAAAATAAAAATCTTACTGACCCCAAGTATTTTATCATGTATATAGTATAAAATCACTTAAGAAATTCATTATTTTTTAGCATTTTAAATTAATTATTGGCCAAAAAAATAAATAAATAATGAGAAAGAGAAAGTGCGCATAGCATCACCTCAGCTCTGAAAATTTTCAGATCATACGCAAGACTGAAATTATAGATTTGCTCCTGCTCACCATCAAAGTAGACAATGGCTCCCACGAGTTTGTCTTTCTTCAGCATAGGGAAGAGCTCAAGTGCTTTGCTCTTGCTCAGGACGTAGCTGCTCTTCAGACACTGTGATCCGGCAACCAGGTCGTACATTTTAATGCCGGCCCAGTAATACGGCAGCTGCCACCACCTGTGTACAATTACACACTATCACAATGTACTGACTGCACAATCTGTATTAAAATATACAAACAAGGATATTTTCAGTACTCTAGTGAAAAAAAAATGGTTTCCCAGTCTTGTCTGTTTGTTGGTTAGCCTATAGAGAGGTAACCAGGCAAGGTTGGTTTAAGTTTTTTTTAACAGTGTATATTGCTAATTAAAATAGATATGGTTGTACGTGGGTAGAATTAGATTTGTCCAAGTACCACTAAGTCATATAGCACCTTTTGACACATTTGTTTCAAGTTAAAAAAAATCTGACAGGCAAATGATGTAATCTTGAGGTTTCTCATTCCTGTGACCCTTTCACACTTCTCCGGCTGCTTTAAATATCAGAGCAAGGCATAAATGCCACGAGTAATTAGTAATGATGATGGTAAAGACAGGAAGATCCTTTAAAAATGCAGAATGACAAGGGGCAGAGACTGAGGAGGCTAGAGGTTCAGCATTGATCCACAGAATATCCGAACCCCACCTGCTGCGGGTGTCCATATAAAAGGTTCAATGCCATTTTTTGTGAACTTATCAATGGATTTAAATACAAAAACTGTCTTTTGAGAATCTTGGATGTCTCCCGTGTTTCTCTTCAACTTTGTTCTGTCTAACCCCGTATTTCCATTCCATTTTTTTCCTTTCAATGATCAGTGTTTTTATCGTCTGATGTGTAAATTAGGGAACAAGTTGATTAATTAAATAAACTGGTTTTCTTACTTGTAAACAGGAAGCATTATAGGTAAAGGTGCAGACAGGTGAGGAGCGATGTTCAGCAGATTGGCACGTTCATGAAGGGCCTCTTTCACCATCATGTACTAAGAAGAAAATAATCTGTTAAGCAACTGCCTGACTCCTGAGGATTAATAAATATTTTCAGGGAATATTTGAATGAAAAATTTATGTAATTTATGTTCCAGAACAAAACATGTAAATGTCTTTAAAGGATAACTCCACTTTCAGAACAACAATTCACAGATAATTTACTCACCCCCTTGTCCTCCAAGATGTTCATGTCTTTCTGTCTTCAGTCGTGAAGAAATTATGGTTTTTGAGGAAAGCATTTCAGGATGAACTTCCAAAATGTAGTTTAAATGCGGCTTCAAAGGGCTCTAAACGATCCCAGCCGAGGAAGAAGGGTCTTATCTAGAGAAACGATCTGTCATTTTTTTTCAAAAAACAAAAATCTGTATGCCTTTTAAGCACAAAAGCTTGTGTAGCACAGGCTCTGGGATGCGCGTTTATGACGCTACTTACTATTGAATCACGTCGAAAGGTCACGCAGTATTTACAAAGCGAAAATGCAAAGATTAGGAAAGTGCAAGTAAGTCAAACGCTGTTTACAAACAAAAAGGTACAACGATGTTAGATGATTCTGAAGTTGTAGGAGAAAATAAGATGGAGTTTTTCACCATACTCTACCTTTTTGAGCCGGAGTACACAGACGATGAACTTAGACGTGATTCGTAGTAGTGATGGGAAGTTCGGATTATTTTTCCGACTCTGACCTTTCGGTCTCGCAAACTCAGCATCACGTGACAGCCCCATAAGATGAACGAATGACTCGAAACACATGAAGACTTGAAACAGGTGAACTAATTCCAGTACAGAACCTAATAGGATGTTGTCCATGTGCGATTGAACGATTCACTCCCCGAGACGTCTCGTTCTTCTCGAGTCACATTAAACAAATCGTTCAAGAACGACCCATCACTAATTCATAGCATCGTGGACGCACATCCCAGAGCCTGTGCTACACAAGCTTTTGTGCTTAAAGTATACAAATTTTAAGAGCCCTTTGAAGCTGCATTTAAACTGCATTTTGGAAGTTCAAAATCGGGGCACCATTGAAGTCCATTATATGGAGAAAAATCCTGAAATGCTTTCCTCAAAAACCATAATTTCTTAATGACTGAAGACAGAAAGACATGAACATCTTGGATGACAAGGGGGTAAGTGAATTATTTGTAAATTGTTGTTCTGGAAGTGGACTTCTCCTTTAATTAATGATAACCACAGATGTTAATTTACTCATTAATTTAAAAAAAGCAAATATTGATATATACAATTAATATAAAGATGATCTTATATTTCACTGTCATTTTATTCCTTAAATACTTAATCATATTTTAAATATGCATTTTTAAAATTACAACCAATTCTGACTGCAGTCAACTTTTTGATACTGTTGATGGTCAAGTCTAAGTTTTGTTTATTCATCCTCCACACTGATGCCTCAGATCTGCAGTATACTACTAAATGTTTGTGCTTTTCTTTGTCTGTCTGATGTGCTCAAAATGTCACAGTGGTGGCGTAAGCGGCCTTGCAATCCTTCTTCTAAATATTAGGGGCAAATAGGGAAAAATGGGGCCTTCACCTGCTCATAATCTAGTTTCATGATGGCTTTCTGCAGATAGCGGACTCCGCCGTGAATGAGCTTGGTGCTTCTGCTGCTGGTGCCCGATGAAAAATCGCTCCGTTCTACCAGGGCGGTCTTCAGATCTGGACGAGGGGGCAGAAAGACAGGTAAGGAGCGGATTAGACAATGCACTGGCATTTCAAGACCTTATGGTGCCAAATATTTAGACTGCAGCTGCTGTCATTTACATATGGCTTTCTGCAATATCTGTAATCTCACAACATGCTTATTGCACCTAGGCACTCTGCCTGGTCTCCAGAGTTGAACACAACATCTAATGAGAATAAAACATCTAATATAAATCATCACATTTAAGAAAGAAAACACAATAAAAACAAGCTAAATTCACACAAAAAATGCATAGAGGGCAAATTTGTTATTGGACTGAAAGTGACCTGCTCAATAAACATACAAAGTTAATATTGGTAAAATTGCAAAAAAAAAAATAATAATAAAAAAAAAAAGAGTACATACTGCGTGTGACAGCGTCTAAGGCACATCCTGAGCCTGTGGCTCCTCCGCCTACCACCAAGACATCAAACTCCTCCGTGTTTCGCAGTGTTGAAAGCTGCTCCTCTCTTGTTGGGAGAGCATCTTTAAACGGCACCTTTAGCTCACCCTGCGCTTCAACGTATGCCAGCCGAGCCTGAACGATTCCAGAAGGTACAAAACAGAAAAAAGAACATAAGAGGACAATGTGGTCAAAGACATTATAAGCTTTAGGTTCTTTAAAGATACAATCCAGAATTGATATTCCTTAAGTTTTACTGTGCAAATGCATGTAAATTATTATTGTTTTGTAAGTTGTCATTGCTAAATCTAGATCCAGATGTAAGGCTTTCAATCATTCTGGATTGATCTTTAAAAAAAAATAATAATAACAACAATAATAAATTGATGTAAATTAAAACAGATTAATTTATATTAATTAAATAAGACAACAATACATATGTCTAGAAATTTACTAGAGAAACACTCAACATGCACTTTTTATAATAATCACATCAAGATGACAGAATATAATAAAAAATTACATTAGTCAGCATGCCAAGATAAAGGAATTACGGAGACTGCATAATTGTTAATCTCAAATGTTGGGTTATCAAAGTTCTAGTTCAGTTAGTTGTAGGTTCCAGTTCTAGTTTTATTTTCAAGGGAGTTAAACAATAAATAAATAAATAAAAATTAGCATTCATGACACCATCACTCTTTATGGCAACTTGCACTGTGACCTTTCATATAATAACAGACAACAATATTTGATATTTTATACTTAAAGAGATATTTTATACTACAAAATGAAAATTCTGTCATTAAAGGTGGAATAGGTGATTGTCTTCAAAAACATTTTTTGTTATGCTGGTTGAAAGTCTCTTCATATCCCGATAGCAATGATTAAGTTAAGCGGTCAAAATGTGTTTCTATGTATTTATATATTCTGTGGAAGGCGTAGGACCAAGAAATGTTCGTCCAATCAAAACTCTCGGTTCGCGCGTTTTTAATGGTTTTCCTACCTGCCTGTCAAATATGTATTTGCATACCTCTGCGCACCCTGTTCGCGCAGACAGGATACGTCATCAGCGCGTTCACGAACGCTTTGCATACAGAGTGCGAATGGCAGGCAAACGTCAACAACCTGATATTCCGTCCTGGTATTGTAATACTTTTACTAACTGTACTATAAAGTGTTCTCACTGTTAATGACATGTGACGTTGTAACGGCTCCTAGAGCATTTACGGTAGTTTTGTGGCAGACTGACAACTGTGCAAGTGCATAACGGGTGTCTGTACGTTCTGGAAAGGTGAAGAGATGACTCGCTCTACCGGCATTTGTCTCTCTTTATTTTAGATATTTCCTTTGTGTTTGTGACCTGAGTTGAATGCATGCTTATGTACATTTTTTCTTGCGCAATCCCCATGTATGTGGACGAGTGACGCTTGAGGCGTTTTATTAAACTCTGGAAAAATCCGCCATCTCCTCATCTCCCGTGCATTATTACCAACACACAGTTTTCCTGTTTGGGCTGTTGAACATTTCAACTCTGTTACAGTGCATAGTAATGCTGTTTCTGGTCGTCTAGTCTGTGTGCATTCATGCATTCGGGAGGCGTGGCTTTGGACATCGATTTGCTGAGAGGGTGGGATGTTTGCTTTCAGCGCTATCAGGCTAAAGTTGGCGTTTTCCAAGATCTCCTATTGCACCTTTAATTACTTACCCTAATGTCATTCCAAACTTGTAAGACCTTCGTCATCTTCAGAACAAAAATTAAAATATTTATGATAGAACCCAAGAGCTTTTTGATCCTTAATAGACAGTAATGTGACTGACACGTTCAAGGCCTAGAAAGGTAGTAAGTACATCGACAAAATAGTCCATGTGACATCAGTGGTCTAACCTTCTTTTTTATGAAGCTACAAGCTTTTTTTGTGCACAAAAAAAAAAAAAAAAAACTTTATTCAACAATTTGTTCTCTTCCAGTGTTGCCAAGCCCTTGCTTTTCCCACGGACTTGGGCTACTTTAAAACTGTTGCTGCAAGTTGTTTTTCATATCCGCGGGTTAAAGCAACCTCAAAAACGTGATATTTAGTCCCTGGGATGTGAATTTTAACAGGGGAACCCTGCCAAAAAAACGTGTATTTTACACCCTGGAACAAAATTTTTTACCAGGGAACCCCCTCCAAAACACAGTTGGGCTAGGTTTGAGTAGCAATTGGACAGGTTTGGTTGAAAAAAACCTGGCAGCCCTTCTGAATCCACATTCTCTGTCAGAACACCAGCTCAATGCATATATTGTGGTACTCTCGTGAATGAGTGTTGAAGCCTGACACGGAAAATAAAAAATTGTTGAATAAAGTCGTTATTTTTGTTTTCTTTGCTCAAAAAGTATTCTTGTAGCTTTATAAAATTAAGGTTGAACCACTGACGTCATATGGACTATTTTATCGAAGTCTTCATTATCTTCATTTGTGTCCCGAAGATGACTGAAGGTCTTACAGGTTTGGAACAACATAATTAATGAGTAATTAATGACAGAATTTTCATTTTTGGGTAAACTGTCTCTTTAAGCTTGATTTCAGTTTAGTTCAGTTCTTTTCAACAAATCCTCCTATTATTTACAAATTTGAAGTCTTATAAAGTCAAACATTGAAAACTGACAATATGAAATTGTGAATGAACAGCTGCCAATCTAAAAAGCTGCGAAATTCAAATGAAGAGAAAACAGCCCGGGCGAAGCTAGGTGTCGAGGGTTTTAGCCATAATGAAACGTTTTATTCATTTTTTCGTTAGCATTTGGCCTAAATGATTACATCAATCTGCCCCCAAAAGCCCGTAGGGTCCATTTGACTTGCAAATGACCAAATGAGCCCAGACATTTGCAATTTAGACAGTAATAGCATGTAAAAACAAGATTCAGTAATTAGTGTCTATTTCCAAGGACAGACATATTTAAAACATCCGCACACTATTAAGAGAGGCTGTCCTGCAATCAGGACAAGTGCATGACGGAAACAGAGAATTTCATGCAAATACGCAATCGGCCACCGCAGAGTGATACTTCAGCCAGAGTGTAACAGTGCCCTTGCCATAGAGGAGACAAACAGGCACTCACAACACACACGCACACGCTCACCAAATTAACATTACAATCCCAAAGATTAGCATCTGCCACATGCATGATTGCAAGCAATTTTGGAAAGAAGATTCATTCTTTCTCTTTTGACTTTTGCTTACCCATTTAGGCTGCATTGAGATGACACGAGGGACAAATAAACAAATAAATGGAGAAACATCAGAACAGAAGTTTCAGTGAAACACTTAACATGGGATGCAAATGTCACATGAAGGTGATCTGATTGACTGCTGCAGCACATCCAATGAAGTCTTCATGTTGGTGAAGAAAATTTCGAGATCTTCCTTAACTGTTTTTTTTTTTTTTTTGACAAATTAATTGTGTAGTGACAATCTCCATAGCAACAGTGTCCTTGAGAGTGCATAATTCTCTCGCTCCCTGGAGTTTCTTTGGGATTGGAACAGTTGAGATGCAAGATAATGGACAAAATGGGTTTGGGAAGATTTAAATAAATGATGAGAGAGAAAATCAGGACTCCCATTGCTCTTCAAGGGTCTGTCTTTTTTTTCTTCATTTGTTTCAGAAAGCCTTGCTGATTATCTTAATCTACTTGACCTTCCGTTATTTGGTATAGCATCTAAACAGACGAGACCCCCGGGGTTCTTACTAGTTTAAATACAGACAGAACAAGGTGTGTGACACACTCCCTGATGGCGTGAATGGGGATCAGATTGTTCATGATTACATATTCAAGAGAGATCCTTTAAACAATGTGTGTATCACTGTTCAAGTGTAATCTCCCTTTAGCAAACAAAACCTGATTTTAATACGGTAGTCTACCCTAGAGGGAGAACGGGGTAAGTTTGGAGACTTGAGACCGTACCGAAAGGTATGAATGAGATTTTAGGTCTAATCTTGATAAGATTTCTAGCTTTCATTCAAAAAAAATCTGTCCCATACAGTTGTTGACCACATGAAAATGAACTTTTATGAACTGATCTTGGCTTTAAGGGCCTGAATTCTATGTGAGCTAAATAAGGCTGTATCTTTAAGGTTGTATCTTTAAGGTTGTATAAACAAACAGGGAACATTCTTGAGTCAGGACATGACTTGCTGTGGTACAGATGGGTGTGAACAGCTGCAGTCTGTGTATTGTGCACTCTAACCTGTAGGAGTCACTGTATGAATTTGAAATGTGAAAACAAAATGCTTGATATTTGTCAAAAGAATTGGCCGAAACGTTACATTCAGACAGAATAATGCAGAGCAACAACATGGATGATATTTAAATCAATACCTGATTCTTCCTGTATTCAAAGAACTGTGATAAGCCAAAGGCTGTTGCTACAGCTCCACCTCCTATTAGGGTTCCTTTCACTGCCTTTCTGAAAGCCATTGATCCCTAAAACAGATTTTAAAAAAACAAAAACAAATTGCAGATTTATATATAAATGCATTGGGAGCAGAAAACATTATTTTCCAAATCCTGATTATTCTGTTTTACAGCACAACCGCAGGAAAAAAGTATTTTGCACAGGTGCACTGTATATTTAAAATATATTTTATTATTGCCTTTATTACTTTTTCACCTTTCGCATGTCTTGAAATTAACCTCAATTAAACATACAGTTTCAAAACTGATTTTCTGGTAATTATAAGAAACTACATTGCTTTAAAAGTCAATCACTGACAAACTAAAAAGAAAAGAAACACAAAACAAAGTATCTCTAACTTCCTTATAACCCCTATCACATTCCCTGACCTTGGTATAATAAAATTAAAAAACCTGTAACACTTGTTCATAACTCACCAGTGTTTTGTGTCAAAATGAAACAAAAATATCATATATCCAGGACCATTTTGTGTAAACAACAACTGTACAAATCCTAAAACTGACATTCTTTGGTGAAGGTCAAAGTAAAGCTATAATCAATCTCGACCTAATGCTCTGGGTAGGGATGCAAGTCATTTCACTCCATGATACTAGAGGAAGTGAATGACTCATTTTTACTACTCTGTTTGAATTCACGCCTGTCCCGCATGGTCCGTTTATGGCCAACCATGTGCAAGAGAGAGAGAGAAAAGCCACAACGTTTGAGAGGGAACTTACAGGTTATTATTTTACCAGTTCGTGTACGAGAATCAAGTAAATATGAATGAGACTCCTAGAACGGAGTATGAATGTGTACATTAATTCAGGCTGAAGTCAGTACAGTCTTATAAAAAACAGAACAGTTCCCTTTATGCTCAGTTCTTAAAGAAAACAGTGATGTACACAGACTCATGTAATCCATCCACTCCATCACATGAACTCACATGAACCCTATTACTGACATCGAATCAAATCATCACCGATCGAGCTCGTAGCAAATACATCGTGCGATAACATAAAGCAAAGCCTACAGCTGTTCATTTAACTTATCATGAGTCCATTTCTATGACACATATTTCAAGATTTGACAAATTATGGGCTGGAGCAACAGTGGCTGGCTCGCATCCAAGAATAGATCGGACAGGCTCGACGATCGACGTCAAATAATACAGCAAATAATATGCCGAGACCCTGGTTTTTACTTACTGGTTTTGGCGATGGTGATGATGACGATGTCTAAAAAGGAAAATCATGGACAGTGAAGGTATCAACAGTGATGTTACAATGTTACATATTCAGGAATCCAGGAAGTACAGTGACAGGAAGTATTTGACAGGCAGAATGATGGACAAATCACAATAGAGGATTCACAGCTCTCGTCCAATCGTTTTTTGGAAGGCGTGTCCAGACATCTAATTGTAGACCCACTTGGAATAGAAAGGCGTTTTGTAAGACCATAATTTACAAACACACCTTAGACACTGTTTAACTCTTAGCTGCACAGTATAATTTAACAAAAGGGTTTGCATCACATGTATAACTATAACAGGCAGTATTTAACCGAGTATTTCTAATATTAAAAACTCATTTACTTTCTCTATTATGAAATGTCAAAGAATACTTTAACTGAGGTTTAACTTTAAAAGCGGATTCTTCGCAAGGCACTTAATCGTGTCAGTTGCACAGGTGAGACTTTCAGCCTAAAAAAGTTCAGCGCGACCGCATCAAGCGTCATGGAGTTGGTAGCTGCTGACGTAGCGATGACGCAACTCGCTTCAGTCCAAACAAAGTTGCTTCTGTTACAGCGGGATTCCCTTCTCACAATGGAAACCCTTCACCGCTCAGTGAGAGCAATGGAATCAGATGAAACGCATCCTAATCTATTGAAACTTTCCCTAAGCATGATGCAGGTAGAAAACAGATATGGCGTCACGATTTTGAACTGTGATTCGAGTTGATCCCTGCATCCTTAGATTCAAAGTTGAAAAGCGCGATTTTATTATATGGCTGGCTATATATATATATATATATATATATATATATATATATATATATATATATATATATATATATATATATTTATATATATATATATATATATATATATAATTTTTTTAACATATATTTTTATTTGCTTTGTTGATTTTCAACACTTAATGGATTACATGGATTTCCCCTATCCAATATGCAATTTCCACTAAATTCTGTAAGAATGTTGCATATGTAGAGCAATTTGTTGTATTTTGCACCCATCGTAATTATCTATTTTTCACTTTTTTTTCTTGTCTATTTTTTAATTTAACTCTTTAAATGTGCCTGCCTTCCTTGATTAATTAAATATCTGCATTCATTAAGCTGGATAAAACAGAAGACAAAGTCTTTGATTTGTTATGCCTATTCTGACTGGCGAGTCCCAAAATAGTAACAAAATTTCAGTTCATTCCTTTAAATCAGTGAGATCTGATCTCCTGGAGGTGGTTTCTATATTAGGAAATGATTTTGCACAACAGATAATGTGTAGGAAATTCGACTCATTTGACCCAGTGGACAGTCCCGCATATGCAAACGCGCAGACGATCCAATTGCGCACAGGGCGCAACGAGCGCGCTGAAGAACAGTTCCTCTGTCCAGCGATCAGCTCGCGTCAAGACTTGACGCGCATGACGTCACGCCCCCTTAGCACGTGGGCTGTGGCATTCAGAGTTCTCATAAACAAAGGCACATTGCGCTCAGGCTCCAGTCTTCGCGTGCAGTCGAAGGAGTAAGGTGCGCAAAGACACTGGCTCTACATGCAAACGGAACTTCTAGCAACAGGAGCTACATGGATACATAATTTGCGACTCTTTTAATAGCGATTTGAGGTATGTAACATTTAAAAATCAAGTTTTTAATTTAATAAAGCAGCTTTTGAAAAATGCTTTTAAAACTAAATTTGTGGGGAGATTGTAAAGCAATGAATGCTGCTAAAAATACGTGACCGTTTCTTAACTTTAGCCTTTATTTTTTAGCTTTTACCTTTTACAAATACTAATTTTAATCTTGCCAACGCCTTAAGGTGCATTTTCAAAGTTAAGTCGAAGTAATCTGAGTGCCTTTATGTTACAAAAATATATCAAGCAACTCGCACTGACATCCTTAAAGCGTGAGATTTATGAAGATCTTGTTACTGATGACAAAATATTTCTTTTACAGAAACGCAAACAGAGAGAGACGCACTGACATCAACCCCTATTACGAGCCCTGACTTCAGAGTTTGTTCCACGAGATAAAAGTAGCAGGTGTGCGGAGGTAAACTGAAGCAGGCCAGGGAAATGTATGTCAGAAAGTTTGCATACATTCTTTCCGATGGAAAGTCTGTGTTTCAATGTCTGCGTCTTACGCAGAAGTTAAACTATAGAATGCGATATTAAAGCTTTATTTTAAGAAATAAATAGGCCTAAAGAATAATTCATCTTTTATTCTGCATATTAATAGACACTTATTTCTAAAAGTGTGAAAGTGTAAAACAAATGTTATGCACCCTGTCAGAGAAAGCCATTACAATTCAGTTCTCTAACACTGCAGCCATGCCCTGCGTCCAGGCTCAGTATGGGACATCACCTCCAGGAGCCAGCCCTGCATCTCAGAGTTACAACTACAACACCACGGGAGAGTACAACTGCGACTTCCTAACACCGGAGTTTGTCAAGTTTAGCATGGACCTGACTAACGCAGAAATTGCTGTCACTTCCTCGCTCCCCAGTTTCAGCACCTTTGTGGACACCTACAGTTCCAGCTACGACGTGAAGCCCCCTTGCCTGTACCAAATGTCCCACTCTGGGGATCAGCTGTCCATCAAGGTGGAGGAGATACCCGCGCACGGCTACCATCAGCAGCAGCATCATCATCATCATCAGCCTCACCAGGCTGAGGAGAGCCTACCCCATACCGGACCTATATACTATAAACCATCCTCCCCAAACATCTCCCAGTCACCCAGCTTCCCGGCGCCTCCACACCACACGTGGGAAGACAGCGGATCCCTTCACAGTTTTCATCAGAACTACCTGGCGACTTCACACATGATAGACCAGCAGCGGAAAAACGCGATGTCTCGGTTGTTCTCGTTCAAACAGTCTCCTGTGGACACGCCGATGTCAAGCTGCCAGATGCGCTTCGATGGATCTCTGCACGTGTCCATGGGCCCGGACACCCCGGGTGCGCATCGTGCGCTGGACAGTTTTGCTTTACCGGCACCCCCGAGGAAGCAGCACGCTGTGGGTTTATCCCATTCGCTTAACGTCGGACATCCTTTACTGGAAAGCCCGGTGGCCTCACCCCCAGCTAGAGGATCTCCATCCAGCGAGGGGTTGTGCGCTGTATGCGGGGACAACGCAGCCTGCCAGCACTACGGGGTGCGCACTTGCGAAGGGTGCAAAGGATTCTTCAAGGTACGCTTTTAGCAAATCTTTTACTTATCAGTGCAAATGATTATAGTTCATGGAGGAACCTATAACCTTTTCGTTACCTTCCCAAATGCATGGTTTAGAACTGGTCTACAGTAGGCTATCCTTAATTATCTCACTTGTATTGATTTGACCCAATATGCACCTAGGGACACCTCCGTTCATCTCAGCCACCGTTACTTTCGTCTAGAATTAAATTGGTTTGTGCTGAGAGTCGTATCGCTCCTAACCGAGCGTAACGGAACTCCCAGTGGTGACATTAAGACAGCTCTTTATGTCACCACCGTGATAGAATAATCTCGCTAATCCGACAAGAGGGGTCGCGGAGAGAGCGCCGGGGGACCCCAAATTATGGCTGCCCACGGATCTGTATTTACCGAATGTCTGCTCTGTCCGGCCCTTGAATGTATTACACAGCTTTGGGTTGGAGTGCAGGGTTTGAGTGTCCTATTTCATTGTAACCTCACACTGTGATTGCAATTCAAGTTGTCCATGCAATTAATACGCGACATACATGTGCTGTTTCTTTCCAGCGCACGGTGCAGAAAAACGCCAAATACGTTTGTCTGGCAAACAAAAACTGTCCTGTGGATAAAAGACGGCGAAATCGATGCCAGTATTGCCGTTTTCAAAAGTGCCTGGTCGTAGGGATGGTAAAGGAAGGTAATGTCAAGCACCTTTTCCTGTTTTATTCAAACGTCCAAGCACGATTTCTTTGTGTGGTGTGGTTTCATATTGTATAACCAATGTGTATTTTTACAGTTGTTAGAACAGCCAGTTTAAAAGGTCGAAGAGGTCGCCTTCCCTCCAAACCTAAAAGTCCGCAGGAGGTCCCGGTGTCTATGACACCCGTCAATCTTCTGAACGCCCTAGTGAGAGCGCACATAGACTCCAACCCCTCTATGGCCCGGCTGGACTACTCTAAAGTGAGCATCAAACATCCAACACTGTGTAAACTGTTCAACTTCAATGTTTGAACTAACAGATTAACAACTATTAGGAGTAGAATTTTAGAAGTGATAATAATACATTGCTAAAATCTGAGAAAGTCTAATTTACACAAAATAATAATTGGGTAAAGTCGCCTTAAATTGTCTATATTCTGTTCTATTGACTTTTTTTGTTTGTTTTTGTATTACATTCTAGTTTCAGGCGAGTCCGGAGTATCATGGTGGAGGAGATGAATCTCTGCACATTCAGCAGTTCTACGATCTTCTCACTGCTTCAATGAGCATCATTCGCGGATGGGCCGAAAAAATCCCCGGGTTTACTGATTTGCCCAAATGCGACCAGGAGCTGCTTTTCGAATCTGCCTTCCTTGAACTTTTTGTGCTGCGGCTCGCTTACAGGTAAGCAGTGATACCCTGTTTATTTTTTTGCTGGATCTGTTTTTAGAAATATAAATTATCACTTAACATTTTTCCAGATCTAACCTGGCGGAGGACAAACTTATTTTTTGCAACGGAGTGGTTTTACACAAGTTGCAGTGCGTGCGAGGCTTTGGGGAGTGGATCGACTCTATCGTCGAGTTTTCTTCCAACCTGCAGAACATGAGCATAGACGTCTCTGCCTTCTCCTGCATAGCTGCTCTCACCATAGTTACAGGTAAGACATGTCTGACCTTTTCCAAGTGATGCACAGAATATACAGCGTGCTTCAGACATCTAACGGACTGTTTCTTATCTCCATAGAGAGACACGGACTAAAAGAGCCGAAGAAAACAGAGGAACTTCAAAACAAGCTCATAAACTGTCTGAAGGATCAGGTGTCCTGCAGTGGTGAATTGTCTAAACTGTTGGAGAAGCTGCCGGAGGTGCGTGCGCTGTGCACGCAGGGACTGCAGCGCATCTTTTACTTGAAACTGGAGGATTTGGTTCCCACGCCTGCGATCATTGACAAACTCTTTCACGATACCTTACCGTTCTGAACTGCGACAGATTCATAAAGCCTTCATGATTCCTCGATGTGGCGGACTTGAAGAAATTATATTGCCGGATGGTATTTTTTCTTTTTAAGTTTGAAGCACGGCTGCCTGGGGACAGAAGTGAAGAGCCCTGTTCGAGACACCCGCGGAGGAAATAATATCAATAGAATATTGGAAAAAAAAAACATTTCGAATAAAAATATTGTGGAGAGAAAAGGACTATTCTTATGCCTGTTTAAAGTGTATTCAGTTACATACTGAGAAAAATGCGGTGTGGTGGAAATGTATTTGTATTGTTATGCGTCATATTGTTTATGTTACCTGCAAAGCATTTATATACAACCTCTCATGTGTCACGCAAGATGTAGCCTAATGATTTAAGGGATCAAAATCATTTTGCCAAGGTACTTTAACCACTAGCTAATTAAGTCATCCTGCATTAAAGTACAGAGAGGATTTTTAAAACTCTATCTGCAACATTTCAGATTTCAGAATGGATGAAGCATATAGAGCACGTTTTTGTGTTTATGGTTTCATTAGTGAATTTTATTGTTATTAAGATGAATCGCTTTTTTACAGGTCGGAAAGTATGCATGGAATTCGTTATGAGCTATTAACTTTCTCCAGCACTTTGTATTAATTTCATATTGAAATAATGTCCGAGGTTTACGTGCAACTGGTTTCAAAATCTTAACATTATGCTTATATATTTCAGATCATTGTTTTCTATGATGTTATGGTTTTTGCACTGCATTCTATGTTAAGCTTCTCTCATCTAGTGTATTGCTGAATAAACCTAACTATTATATATTTTCTCTTGTTTTTTCTCAGTATGATTTACTTGTGTTCTATTAAATTTTCGAATTTGCTTATGAAAGCTTTTGAAAGGTTTTCATTCTAGTAAAGTATTTCATACGCAATTTCATCTATTCCTAAAACGAAAAAAAAAAAATCATATTTTCGTCGGCAATATTAGTAGGCAGCTTTTCTTCAGAAGATTAACGATATATATAAAACAAATTAGAAGGTATTCTAGAAAATGTCCTGCGAATGATTTACAACCAGAAAGAAAGAAATTATTCACTAAAAGCTCATTAGTCTACCATAATTCTGTATGAAATACAAAGCATTTAAAATGCTGTAGGTTATAAAAATACCTTTATGACCGGTCTTGTTTAAATTATTTCGAAGTTAGCCGTTAAATATAGGGAAAAAAATTTTCCCTTAATAATTACTCATTTGCTTTAAAGTTTACATATACAGGCTACTAATGTTTAACATAACAAGTCTCCTCAAATTACCGCGACGATTTTGCAGAGCAAGCAACCCTCCATCTCTATATGAAATGACAGTAACTGTTATATCGTTTAACAGCAGTTCCGTCTCTCAGTGTAGCCTGAACTTTTCAAAAGGTCATATCTTTACTGAACAGATAAAATAACAACACAATCAGGATGCAACAGCCTGTGAAACATTTCAAATGAGGGTGGAGACGCACAGGTAGTCAGCGCCTTTTCGTCGTTACAATTTGTTCTACAACACCCGAAAGTTTAATGCGGAAAAAAAATGTGAAGGATATGCAAAAATCCAGATTTGAAGAATCAATACTTTCACAAAAAGACCGGAAATATGGATTTCAAGATAAAGTAGCCTACAGCAGTGATAAAAAGAGATATACAGGTGAAAAATGAACCAACTAACTCTAGAGTAACGGTTTGTCTCTTTTGGTAAAGATCATTAAGTGACTCTTTTTTATCTTTTCTCCTCTCTCTCATTATTTGGGTGATAAAAATACAGATGAAATCACCTGAGTTATTACAGATTGTTCTGTGTGGTCCTGACATTCAATTTACCCATTGAATGTGTTTTGCAGAATTTTTTATTTAATTGTAAGCCAGCCCAAATGTCCCAGATTTCAGTTTGTTAAATGAATGATGGCCATTCCTTTAACAGTATTTGTTTCAGGATTAGATTTCTTCCCTCTGAACAAAGTATGATTTAATTATGGACTAAAAAAAACAAATCAATAGTTTTGTCTACTGCTAATTTATAGATGTATTTGAAGATAGCCGAAAAACAGTTTAATCAGGTTTTCGAGTAAAAATGCATCTCTAGTATCATGCTAGAATGTAATCGGTATTGTAGATGGAAATTCTAAATGTAAGAATAATCCCATCTGTTTGTGGATAGATGGTTCAAATGCAATAATGCATTTAAATATCTGGTTATGAACACATGAACATTTTCTTAATCTTAGTCTTATTAAACATTCCCGCAGTTTAGGTGTTTCTCTCCAGGTGTCAGGTCTCTGTTCAGCGATATGATCCCGTATCCCCCTACCTCTCTGAGGCTGGGAATATAAAATATCGATTTATGTTTGGTAGAAAGGCCTTATAAAAATGATCACATACACGAAAGGGATTCATGAGCCCCAGATCAATAGACATCCTGTTTCTCAATGCTTTGGACCATCACTGACTGTGAAATGTTAAAATAAAGAAATCAATATTATCTGAGAAATGTCAAATTTATTATAATTATGAGGGTGAAGGACTGGCAAAAAAACGCTCCTATGGGAGCGGGTCTGAAAGGAGGGGTTTACAGTCTCTCCTCTGAATCCAGCCTCTGTGTGTGTGTGTTGAGTGAAGCCATGCACTACAGACAATGGATTTGTCATGTTGATACTTTACATGTGTGTTTAAATGAGAAACACACACTGTTTCATGACTGGCAAATAGCCATAAAACCTGCAGAAAAAAATTAAGAAAGTAATATTAACTTGAATTAACAAACTTGGATTAGGAAGCAGTAACTTGCTCCTTTTCAAGTCAAATTATCATGTAAGTTTGTGCTGACAATACTGAGATTTGTTCTTATCGCTTCCTTGATATTTTCCAGACGAACACAGCTCTGACTGTAATCTCAGTTAAGAACACAATGGTTGAACAACTGACAAAATGTGCACAATTTAATGCGAGACCACAGTGACTAGATTTCTCAGAGGAGTCTCTATGGTCTAAACATGCAGATGGCCAGTCTGAAATCAAAGAAGGACCAAGGGACATGCCATTTGCTCTGAGCCCAGACCAGCACACTGACACTATGTTCAGTTATGTGTTTCATGCGGCCTTTATTAATAATTCATCTATGGTTAATAGCATTACAGAGAATTCTCTGATTCAAAGCTACAGCAGTCCACCAATACTACAATAAAATGACATTTTACTGTGCCACATCTATGTGTTGATAATCGAAATGTGTAAATAATTAAAAAGCTACTAGTAAAAACAAAAACAAAAATCAGAAATTGATTCATATACTGTAAAGTATAACACCTATAAAAATTAAAGCTGTCTCATACACACATACTGTATTAGTCTGCATTAGAGAGAAACCTGAAAAAATATATATTTCAGATATCTGCGAACAGTTGGAAACCATTTTCATTAACCCA
The DNA here is from genome assembly GCA_036247105.1 of Cirrhinus mrigala. Taxonomy (NCBI): domain Eukaryota; kingdom Metazoa; phylum Chordata; class Actinopteri; order Cypriniformes; family Cyprinidae; genus Cirrhinus; species Cirrhinus mrigala. The sequence continues at coordinate 9,146,204 of CM070012.1, forward strand.
CCCATTAAATGCTGAAAAATTCTTAATCCCAGAATTGTAAATGATATCAAATATGAAATGTGCTGAGCAATTAAGAGGAAACGGTGCATTTGCAAACACCTTAACATTGTTTCATTCTCCTAGCTGAATTTTCCTGTTTTCCACAATACTGTGAGTGCCATGCCTTTACAGATAGTCATTTGCATGTGACCTTTAATTTAAATGTCTGGAAAGATTGAACGGCAGAGGGTTGCTATTATTTGAGAAAAGGGACTCTAGGCCAACATCCTCTATCCCTCCTTCCTTTCAGAATTCTGATAGAAAAATTGACTATTTGATTGATTAAAGCAGATCTTTGTCGCCATTAGAGATATTTTAGGTTATAATCACATTATATTCATTAAGGACAGAGACATAGTAGAGCATACTATAATAGACAAATAAATGCTTACTGTACAACAAACATATGCATAGAATTTTTTGTTTTTCGATAATCTTCAACGACCAGCAAAATAACTTCTATAACTATAACCCCTAATGTACAACAAAATCTAAAAGTTGCATCTTTGTATCTTATTTATCCCTAAATGGTATTGGTTTAGTGGTATTAGTATCTTAGAGGTATATCAGTACTTTAAAAGTATAGTACTTACAGTTGAGATCAAATGTTGCAGCCTTGCAGAATGGGCAAAATGTAAATTTTTTTCCCAAAATAAGCGGAATCATACAAAATGCATGTTATTTTTGTTTAGTACCAACCTGAATAAGATATTTCTTATAAAACATGTTTACATATAGTCAACAGCAGAAAATAATAGTTGAATTTATAAAAATGACCCCGTTCAAAAGTTTACATACACTTGATTCTTAATACTGTGCTGTTATCCGAATGATCCACAACTGTGTTATTTTTTTTGTTTAGTGACGGTTGTTGATGAGTCCCTTGTTTGTCCTGAACAGTTAAACTACCCACTGTTTTTCAGAAAAATCCTTCAGGTCCCACAAATTCTTTGGCTTTTCAGCATTTTTGCGTATTTGAACCCTTTCCAACAATGACTGTAGGATTCTGAGATCCATCTTTTCACACTGAGGACAACTGAGGGACTCATATGCAACTATTACAGAAGGTTCAAACGCTCACTGATGCTCCAGAAGGAAAAAAACAATGTATTTAGAGCCTGGGGGTGAAAACTTTTTGAGTTTAAGTATCAGGGTAAATTTCACTTTTGTTGTCTTCTGGGAAACATGTAGGTATCTTCTGTAGCCTCTAAAGGGCAGTGCTAAATGAAAAAAATTTGATATTTAGGCAAAATAAGGAAAATTTACACATCTTCATTCTGTTCAAATGTTTATTAAGCTCTTAATGCATAGTTTTTCCTTCTGGATCAGCAGTGAACGTTTGAACCTTTCATAATAGTTGCATATGAGTCCCTCAGTTGTCCTCAATGTGAAATGATGGATCTTAAAATCATACAGTAATTGTTGGAAAGGGTTCAAATACACAAACATATTGAAAAAAGAATTTGTGGGACCTGAAGGATTTTTCTGAAGAATGACGAGCAGTTTAACTGTTCAGGACAAACAAGGGACTCATGAACATCTAAAAAAAAAACACACAGCTGTGGATCATTCAGGTAACAACACCACAATATTAAGAATCAAGCGTATGTAAACTTTTGAACGGGGTCATTTTTATAAATTCAACTATTATTTTCTTTTATGGACTGTATGTAAACGTCTTTTATGTGAAATATTTTATTCAGGTCAGTACTACATAAAAATAACATGCATTTTGTATGATTCCTCTTATTTTGGTAAAATAATGAACATTTTGCAGATTATGCAAGGGTTATGCAAACTTTTGACCTCAACTGTATATTAGTACGTTTTACAGCCCCAGTTTTGTATCTTTTTTTCTAAATGTATAAATGACCTATAAGCATAAATAAAAGCTGAATTTAATTCTAAAATCAGCTTCACTGCTAAGAAAAAGAGACTAAAAACACTCAAGGGTTGAGTTGTCCTCCATAGCTATTATGTTATTTATGGATAATTGAGCCAAGGCTGACAGTCTTATGTAAAACCAAAGCAAATGTAGATTTTCAGCTGTAGAATAGTGTTCATTACAAAGAGTTTTTTGCAAAGAAAATCTAGAAGTCCTTGTGACCTACACTCTTAATGGGGTCATGACATGACAAATCAAACTTGCCATCATCTTTTAGCATATAAGAGGTCTTTATACCATTAAAACATCTTGCATGTTTCATAGCTTACAACCTCCTCCTCATTATAAACAATGTATTTATTTAATCTAAGCTCCAAAAATGCCTTGTTTGGATCTGAGGTGCAAGGCACAATCATTTGCATAAACACTGCCTTCAGAGCAAGGCATCAACAAATAGTCATCTTCTCACCATAAGCACCGCCCACTACCGTTTTGTCACTTAACAGCTGACATGTTGAATGCGAATGTTGTGTCATGTCAAAAGCAAATAGAAATTACAATCACTGCCACTATCTTGTCTACACTGGATATAGTATACAGATGCGCGTACGCTTTCTGACACAGTCCACGTGCTTGAGTCTGTCGTCAACAGGACAAATTAAGTGAAAGAACGTTCACGTGTTGACGTGTTTGGTTTAAACAGCTCGTTCACGTCTTTGTACATATTTCAAAAGGTTTCCAGCGTAAGGAACAAGTAGATAGCTTATTTTTAATGCCATCCCGCATCGTGTCAGAGTAATGTGCGGAGTGTTTTGTTTTGTACACAAGGCACAGTGTCATGGAGAGTTCACAAAGAAACAACTGTTGAAAGATAAAGCAGTACTAGATCTGACTGCAGCTGCATCACAAACTGTAAGTAAATGATTTCATAATGCTTTTCCTGGAAATGACAGCTTTATTTTGATTATGTTGTCACAACACTCACATGCAATAGTGAAGGGGTGGGGCATTTATACTGTTTCCTATGCAATGACTTTAGCCAATCAAAACAGTGGCCAATTACTAACAAGCCTTTAAAACAGCTCCACTTTTTTTGAAAATAGGTTCATTTTCCAACTCCCCTAGAGTTAAACAGTTGAGTTTTACCATTTTCGAATCCATTCAGCTGATCTCCAGGTCTGGCGGTAGCACTTTTAGCATAGCTTAGCATAGATCATTATATAATCATCTGATTAGACGTGACCACCTGCCAGCAAAGGGAGACTATTTTTAGGCACTGTGTAATATCATTGAAAAAACTTCATTAACATTTTAAGTAAAAGTATTATAGTGAAAAAATCCATGTCATGACCCCTTTAAAGGGGTCATCGGATGCCCATTTTCCACAAGTTGATATGATTCTTTAGGGTCTTAAAGGAACACTCCACTTTTTTTGAAAATAGGCTCATTGTCCAACTCCCCTAGAGTTAAACAGTTGAGTTTTACCTTTTTCGAATCCATTCAGCCGATCTCCAGGTCTGGCGGTAGCACTTTTAGCATAGCTTAGCACAGATCATTAAATCTCATTATACCAATAGCATCTCGCTCAAAAATTACCATATATAATGACGATATTTTTCCTATGTAAAACTTGACTCTTCTATAGTTACATTGTGTACTAAGACTGACGGAAAATGAAAAGTTGTGATTTTCTAGGCTGATATGGCTAGGAACTATACTCTCATTCTGGCGTAATAATCAAGGAACTTTGCTGCCGTACCATGGGTGCAGCAGGCGCGATGATATTACCCGGCGCCTGAAAGTGACCAGCACAAAGTTTGTGTAGATGCAGAGTTGCAGCTGGCAGAGTTGACGCCTCCTGCTCCCATGGTACGGCAACAAAGTTCCTTGATAATTACGTCGAAATGAGAGTATAGTTCCTAGCCATATCAGCCTAGAAAATCGCAACTGTTCATTTTTCGTCCATCTTTGTACATGATGTAACTACACAAGAGTCAAGTTTTAAATAGGAAAAATACCAAAAATCTTTGGTATTTTAAGGGAGATGCTAACGGTCTAATCCGATTGCATGATCTATGCTAAGCTATGCTAAAAATGCTAACGCCAGTCCCGGAGATTGGCTGAATGGATTCGAAAACGGTAAAAGTCAACTGTTTAACTGTTTAGGGGAGTTGAAAAATTAGCCTATTTTCAAAAAAAGTTGAGTGTTCCTTTAATGAAAAGTCTATAACATGCTTTGGTTAAAATTTCTCAATGGGAGTGAAAAAAACACCTTTTTTACCTTGCCAAAATCAGCTCTGCAAAAATCATCATGTTCTGGTTGATGTTGCTTTAAATGCAAATAAGCTCTGCTTGCCCCGCCCCTCTCTTCTCTCTGTGGACTGACGAGCCTGTTCACTTCAGCTACTTTTAGCCACGTTTAGCCATGAAACTTGCTAACTAGCACGTTATAAGGAAAGGCGATTCTAAAGATTTAGAAAAAAACGTTATACGCACTTCTGCTGTAAGTGAAGCTGGATCACGAATGATTCGTGTGAACATAGACACATTTGTTTAGATTGGGAGGCCATTCCCTTTACAAACAAAGGTAATCCACCGCATCTTCAGTGGCTCAGATGTCGAGAGTAAATGACAACCACTATGTTCATTATCACATCCATCAACAGAACACCTTATTTGCTTAGGAGCCATTCTTGTCTACATCCCTGTTCTGGCATAGAAACAATGGTGATTGGATTTTTACTGCTCATTCAAGGAGGGTCTAAGGTAAGACGATCATGTCAATCAACTATCGTGGGAGCGGCCTCTATCGGTGTGTCATCACACAGACAAGATGCTGAGAATGGCTTGATTTGAAAAAGGAAAAAGGGAAATTATTTTTACAGATTAATAAATTTTTATCATTACAGGGTGGTTGTGCACACACACTGTCAACACACATTTATGTTCAAACAACAAGTAAAAGTAAACTTTGCATCTGATGACCCCTTTAAACACACACACACATTAGTCCTCCACCCAGTATTTTCCAGTCATAGCTAGTGATAGTTTACTGATTGATTTTGTCTTAATCGTCAATAATACATTAGATTTTTGGTCATTCTTTCTTACAGGAATAAACTATAAACTGACAATGGCTTAAATGGATAGTTCACCTAAAAAATAGTTTCCATTTAAAATGAGTGAATAAGCTGTATTTTATCTTTACTGTCTCCCTGCCTCTCTGCACATTTGTCTCATCTTGTTGGCAGAAACACCACACCCATTTTTTCATCCATTAATCTGCATTTTAAATGCCACTGTAAATCAAACTGTAGTCCCACCCACCTCCTCATCGTCGAACTGAAGGAGCCTCCTTTCACCTAAACACCACCTCCTCTTCCTCCGTCATATACAGATATCCATCCTGTGGTTTATGTCATGGGGGATGGTGAGTGTGCGATCACCATGGATACATATAAATGAAATATGACAGAGTGGATGCTGTTAATCACTCTAAAAGAAATTAAACGGAGGGGAATCAAGCTTTGAAATGTGAGTGGAATTTAAATAGTCACGTTCTGTAATAAGGTCATCGTCCATAATAGATCAGTCTCACTGCATTAAATAAACAGTCGGCCCTTGAGAACGAGAGACACTACCATGAACACAGTCATCTAAACAAAGTTGATTGGTCTACATTCCCATGATGCCACTGACAGCCTTTTAATATATGTCGCCCCATGAATGGGACGGTTGTCCTAAACACAGTTAGGGACATTAAATGGTATTTTTCCCACTTAACATCACATGTTGTCCAACATACTAATTTTGTATAGCCAGTTCTGAGTTGTCTGTAAGGCACTTAACCACAGGAATTAGTTCTGTGAACTTTGGGGCTTTTGATGTCAGTATTGATTCAGCTACAAAGCAGTAAGACTCTTATCAGAACTCACGCAGAGGACTGCTATAAGAGCCCATACTAAGAGTCTATCTGTGACCGATAGGAGCAGGATGGGGGTGGTTTGTGCAAATCCTTGCAGGGCTTATATTGACAACAGAGCGCATGAAATATGAAGTGGACATCAAAATAAGGAATAAACACAATTTGAACTATCAAAATATGCTTGTGTTGTACAGAGACACATTTTTTTCTGTAACGCTTTATATATGTTAAAATCAATGCAAAGTCAACATAATTAAATTAAAGGGATAGATCACCCAAAAATGAAAATTATGTCATTAATTACTCACCCTCAAGTCGTTCCAAACCTGTAAGACCTTTGTTCATCTTCGGAACACAAATTAAGATATTTTGATGAAATCCAAGAGCTTTCTGACCCTGCATAGACAGCAATGCAACTGACACGTTAAAGGCCCAGAAAGGCAGTAATGACATCATTGTGACATCAGTGATTCAACCTTAATGTTACGAGGCTAAGAGAATACTTTTTGTGTGCAAAGAAAACCAAAAAAAATGACTTCTTTCAACAATTTCTTCGATGCATGTTCACAAGAGTCACAATGTCCTTACTATCTTTCTTGGCCATAAAATGTTTCAGATGCATTGTTGTATATGCAGGGTCAGAAAGCCGTCGGATTTCATCACAAACATCTTAATTTGTGTTCCAAAGATGAATGAAGGTCTTATGGGTTTGGAAGACATGAGGGTGAGTAATTAATGACAGAATTTTCATTTTTGGGTTATCTGTCTCTTTAAGTGTAATATCAAATAACGCACTACTTTTAAAATTACAATCAAGTACTTTATATGTTTTAGCATGTTAGTCAAATCATCAAAAAAAGTGTATTTCTTTAAATCATGACAAAAGACTGTTAAAACTTAATGATTTAAAATTTAGGCTTCTTTTAGTAAAACTTTTAATTTGACATTATTACAAAGTTTACTTTTTTAAAAAGTAGGATGTTAAGAAACATACTGTAGTTATAAAAGTGTAGAGTACAGTCAAGTACAGTTGGGGTAAAAAGTGCAGAATCTGCAAAATGTTAATTATTTTACCAAAATAAGAGGGATTATACAAAATTTGTTATTTTTTATTTAGTACTGACTTGAATAAGATATTTAAAAGATGTTTATATATAGTCCACAAGCGAAAATAATAGTTTAATTTATGAAAATGGCCCTGTTCAAGTTTACATATGCTTGATTCTTAATACTGTGTTGTTACCTGAATGATCCACAGCTGTGTTTTTTTTTTTTTATCTTTTCACACTGAGGACAACTGAAGGACTCATATGCAACTATTACAGAAGGTTCAAACGCTTACTGATGCTCCAGAAACAAAAGCGATGCATTAAGAATGAAGATGTGTACATTTTTCTTATTTTTTTCATTATATGTACATGTTTCCCAGAAGACAAATTAAATTAAATTTACCCTGATCTTCCTGTCCCTCAGTTGTCCTCAGTGTGAAAAATGGATCTCAAAATCATACAGTCATTGCAGAAAAAGGTGAAAAAATGCTGAAAAAACAAATTTGTGGGACCTGAAGGATTTTTCATTGGGACGTTTACCTGTTCAGGACAAACAAGAGACAAAAAAAAAAAAAAAAAAAAAAAAACACACACACACACACACACAGCTGTGGATCATTCAGGTAACAACACAGTATTAAGAATCAAGTGTATGTAAACTTTTGAATGGGGTCATTTTTATAAATCCAACTATTATTTTCTCTTGTGGACCATATGTAAATGTCTTTTATGTGAAATATCTTATTCAGGTCAGTACTAAATAAAAAACAACAAGCATTTTTCTATGATCCCTCTTATTTTGGTAAAATAATTAACATTGTGCAGATTCTGCAAGGTGTATGTAAACTTTTGACCTCATCTGTAAACACTTAAGTGGCTTTTTATTTCACTATGATTTATACATTGTTTAAAAATATATAATTTTGTGAAGTTGTGAAGTACACAACACATACAATACAATTAAGCACACTTTTTTTTTCACAAGCGACATGATAGCCCTGGTGTTTTGTGCTTTCACCCATCAGCTAGCCTAAAGCTATACTAGGATCAAATGTATTCAATCACATGGAACATTTGAATCCCGCCTGGAGTTGAGCAATGAGACAACAAAATTCACTGTGTGAAATCATAGTGTTTGTTAGAAAGAAACCCTGAGGGCAGAATTTGTAGCTATGCAGCCATACGAATTACTAAATGCATCTAAATAACTCTATTATTAATATTTAAAGATAAGATTCTGTATTATGAAATATATGCTGTCTCCATCCATTATAATTAGTTTGAATATAGATTACTGTACTGTGAACGTTTTGGATATCAGTAGACCCTAACAAAGGAATCATTGTCCAACACAGATGGACCTTGTAAGAGGCACAGTGGGATTCTGTTCCTGGCCAGAAGAACATCAGAATACCCCACAGAGACTATACATCCACACCTGCCTGGCCATTAACCCATTCAATTAGCTTCCACCAGAGGGTTCTGCTAATTATCTTAATTGCATCTTTAATGATGTGAGTCCTTTAAAACAATGAAGATATCTCTTCTAGAGCAATCAAAATGCAATAGACTATTAGGCTGAGTGAAGCAATAAATACTACACTGACAAAGATTTAAGAAACAAGCTATCATTAGCTAAGCCAACATGGTTAAGCAGATATTTGCATTACATTATGATTATTTAATAGGGAGTCATGTATTTTAAACTCAGCGTGCTCTCTTTTTTTTCTTATTTATTTTTATTTTGTGCTTAAATGGATCTTAAGACGATTTTTAAATAATGAATTATTATTAGAGTATATATTTATTTTTGGGGTGATTTTAATTTAAATTTAACATTAATATTAGCCAGTGCTTGCTGTTTCATGATATCACAATCAGCACCCACCACACAAAATTATACTACATAATACATTTGAAAACAAAGTGACGCCCATGTTTTATAGCCTTTCCAATGACGGTCTTTGTAAAGTGCAAAGGTATAGCTGAAGGTAAGAAATACTAGGTAAAAGGTGATGTAGGCAGACACAAAGCCTTCTTTGACCCAATTTTTGACGCATCTCTTCCTTTTACAGCTACTTTTTCTCTTTCTGCGTGGGATGAATAATTGATTTTTTTTTGTTGTTTTTTTTTTTGTTTGTTTTTTTTTTATTTTTTATTTAAGGTTAATTATTTGTCAATTGTAACAAGCTCTTTGCATAATTCCATCTCTCTATCAAAAGACAAGTTATATTCAGTTTGGTTTGTGCACCATTAAGATAACACTGATAAACTTTTTCATTTTGTTTAATCGCAACCAGAAATTTTAGACTATCATTGAAACATGAACAACTAAAAAATAGTGATGCATGTATGTATATAGTAAAGATTGAAAAAGTAAAGATCCAGACCTAAGAACAACACATCAGTATGCTGACAAAAATGTACATACAAAAATCAATAATCCTGGCATATGTGCTGATATGAATTAGCTATCTAAAGCAGATTAATTTCATACACACACCTGTCATACTTGTATTTATGCTGAACTGTGCCTCATCCTGCTTCATTGTAATGGAAAGTCTCGTAGAACTAGAGCAAACACAGTTTCACACTGTCTCTCCAATAAGACATGGACCACTGGGAATCAGACCCTCTGTTTACCTGTGCTGTGTTAGGTCATTATTCCTCCCCATCAGTATTCAGAAAGCGATGCTCAGATTACGAACATTATGACCCAATTTGGCCTAGAGAAACACACAAAACATACCGACACTTGCAAAGATGCATTATGAACATTTTAGAAACATATCTGGTACAGAAAGCACAGAACTACAGGTATGAGTTTCTGAACTTTGAATGGAGGCATCAAGCAAACAAAATTCGCTCAGTCCTGCTGTTTTTGTGCAAAAAATGACAAAGCACTCCGCAAATGGTGATTGAGCTCTTACCGAAAGGTCATCAATTTTTTTGATTCGTAAAGGATTCATTGAACATGATCGATTGGATTCATTAATGACACATATGAAGACACACCAGATCAATCTAAATGGTAAACTGGCATCATTGTCATCATTTTGCAGCTCAGTGCTCATAAAGCCTATTAATTTGTGCTCAGAAATGATCATATATCATTTAATGAAGATAGTATGCAGCTTCCACATGACATACACCATCAGTCACTGTTCAATACGATTTGTAGACAGAAACCCTTGCAGTATGTATTTTGTATCATGGCAAAAGCTAATGAATCTTATGAAATCAAAATTAGAGATTGGTACCTTTCAGTCCAGTTCTGTTAGCTTTGCATCCATTTATATGTTTGTGTACCTATGAATTCTTAGTTTAACCATTTTTTTTTGCAGATGTATCTTTCTTTTGTTAATCAGGTGGTTGTAAAATTTTCAGTGGAGTTGGCAAAAATGCCATATATCAGTGTGGTGAGTAGGCTGCGCTCTTTCTTTTATTGCTTCTCAATCACTCTTTTTACCTTCATCTAAGCATTACATTTTCTTTATAGCCTGGTCATTCCCCATGGAGAACGGCCTGATAGTCCCAATAAGTCCCAGCTTTCCTCACTTCTGGACTGGCAGGATGACACAGACCACAACATCATGGAGCAGCCAGTGACATAATATTCAACTCGGAAGTAAGTCTATAGACGAGACTTCTGGTTCATTAGCCGCTATAAGGAAATAACTAGAAGAATATAACTGCAAACAGCGATTGCCAGGGTTCATTGCGCGGATTGCGCGTTAAGACATTTTTAAGCACATAAGAAAACATTGCATAATATTTAGCAAGCCAGTAACCACCTAAATAAGTGATTAAAAAAGCATTTTTGGCAAATCCTGGCAATTTATCATAGAGATATGATGTTTTGTAACGTTTATGGCTGTTATAGCACCAGCTCTGGTCCAATCTCCCTAAAACTTTGCATGCTTGTTTAGAATCACCTGTCGCATGTGCTCACCAGGTTCCGTGAATTTCTGAGTTTTCATTTAGGCTTTATAGGCTTTTAGGTGTATTTGGACAGGCCCCTTTTCTAAACGACCCCGTTATAGCTTTCCAATGGATAAATTGTAATTTTTTTTATTATTACTGACCTAAAGAGTCCAGACAATTGTACTGCAGTGTTTTTTCCAGACTGAGCAAAAAACCTAGGACGAATTTGCAAAAGTTTTTCTTTTTACATTTTCTGAATCATTTAACTAATGGTTTGATGGCTGTGGCTGTGAGACAAACAGGCCCACCGAGTTTCATTCCAGTCGACTTCCGTTAAGCTTGCCTAACAGGTGCTCAAAGTCCATCTGCCAATGGCGGCCATGTTTTTTGAGATACGCAAATGTCCTTACAGAGACTTGTGGCACACTGGACCAAGAGCGTGCCGATTTTCACGTCGATAGGACACATTGTTGCATAGTTATGGCTGTTTTTATGTTTTTCCCCATTATAGCGCCACCAAGTGGCCAAATTCCGCGACTTTTTTCACGCGACCTGCAGCTTTTGATCGTACTTTTGATCGCTGTAGCGCCCCCGTCAGGCCGATTGGGGTGTGCCTTGGTGACGTTGTGAGTACTACCATCCCTCCAAGTTGCAAGTCTCTACGACTTACGGTTTGGTCTGAACCAACAATTACATTAGGGTTTCAAGGCTACATGCTTGAACCCCTAACAATGTGCAGTAAATGTTAAACTATTTGCATTACAATCCACTGTGTTCATAATTAAGATAATACATTAAAACAATATGGTGAGATACACTAATTTGCATTATCAAGCAGCAAAACGAGCTATTTTGTAGAGCTAAAAATAGATGGATGCAGATGAGACCGGAAGCCAGACCCATAAAATTTCCAAATGTACAAACATGTCAAAAACATCTCACTAAAAGCCATGTGATTTTACAAAGGAAAAAAAAAAATCCAATCTGATCCAATCTGGGAGTGATTTGTGTGATATGATCCCCAGCTCAACCAATAATGCATGGAATGGTTGTGACTGGAGTAGAAGCCCGTTCTTTTACATTTAAATAAAAAATGAGCTGATTAGTTTACCTCATAACTCATCTTTAGAGAAAAGCAGTTATTGCTATAAATGTAAAATTTGATTAGCTGCTGGCAGCCATGTTTTTTGAAGTATCTGTATCATAATATCTGCATCATGTTAGAGACTATGTTAGGACATCCAACAAAGAAAGGACATGCTAATTTTACAATTGGCTGTTGAGATTTCAATTGTAGAACCCCTCATCTGTGGGATTAAACAAACCTTCCTGTGCGTCCTCAGAATGTCCTGTTGTCTATGTGTGTCAAGTTTTGTTAAGCTTGGACATTCTGTTCAGCATATATGGGTCAGCTAGTAAAAATAGATATAATGTGTCCAACTAATTAACATAGATCTTCCCAGTGCTTCAACATGCCTTGTGGAAACGGATATGCATAAGATCAGCTGATTCTGCGGAGCACTGAAGGAACTCTTGCAAGCTTGGACAATCAAATTTGAGAACTGAAACTAACCATTGTACAACATGAAATATGATACATAATTAGACAATGTTTGTGGTGAAAATGTTTACATGCCTATATAGCACAATTTGCGTACTAAATAATTGACTAAATAGTGCAATACAGTAAAGTAGAACTACATTTCCCAGCAGGCATTTTCTCACTGTACGTACTGAAGTGTAGTCCAGGATGGTGGAAGGCCCAGTGCAGTGCGTTTGGTGATTCAGATTAAACTGTATCTCCCACAGGGGGGCCGCTCTGAGAGCTTAATTAAGTCGTAGGACCCTGGCAATGACGAATGCCTCTTAACATGAGCATGCTAAGACACCGGTACCGCTGCCCTTTAGCTGTGCATCTTTTCTTGAGCAAAATACCACCATAGCATCCATAATTTTTTTTCTCCCAATTCCCTTCGCCTTGATGCAGAACCATAATTTGATGAATAATACCACATTGTTTTAAGTCAGAGATTCCAGGTTCTCCTGTCCTTTTTCTTCTGTTTAAAGCATGACAGTGCAACACAACCAGTCGACTGGATCTTTCTGGATCCTCGGCTCTTTTGGTGTCTCCTAGCATCGGTCTATTCATCACCATCGCAAGCCTCTTGTTCTGCTCTGTGTCTTCCTTCATCACTGCAGCTAATTAAAGAGCTCGGAGGTCTGCTACTGTTTCCACTGCCTTGTATTACCATTAATTACAATGACATCTCAGATCCTCGGCATAGCAGCACAGTGATTCATGGCGCGGTGTGTCTGAGTAAGAGACTTATCTTGCACACTCACACACACTCCTGTACATATGCATGGATGCACTTGCACATACACACACAAACATAATAAATTAGGCTCTACTGAAGACTGATGGCCCACAATGTAACACCATAGATCAATTAAGCACGCAGAGAACGGGAAAGCTAATCTTTGAATAAAAAGAGTTGGCTTTTCTGCCTCTTTCAAGGCAAACACCATGTTTTGAGATTATACAAACAAATAAGGACATAATTGAATATGAAAGATATTTTAAGCATTTTTAATTAAATTCTGTGGAATTGTGTAACAGCGGATTCAAAATAATATTTTGTACCAAAAATATGACTGAAGGTTTTATTTTACAGTGTATTTTCTACTGATGGAAGGCTGCTGTTTGTTAGAAGTGTGGCAGAATATTGAGTGTGATCTTTCTGTGACCGAGGTCACTCTGCGTTTCACTTCTGGGTCACAGAACTGATGGGAGATGCACATCAAAGTATGAGCTCAAAGCAAAGGACTCAGCATTGGCTGTATGTTCCAGACCAGCTCTCTGAGGTTCGCAAATTTGATACATATATAAGAAAAAAGTTTTCTGCCTCTTTTTATTTATTTATTGGAATGTATACAGTTGAGGTCACCTTGCAGAATCTGCCAAATGTTAATTATTTTATCAAAATAAGAGGTGTAATACAAAATGCATGTTATTTTTTATTTAGTACTGACCTGAATAAGATATTTCACTTAAAAGACGTTTACATACAGTCCACGAGAGTAAATAATAGTTGAATTTATAATGACCCTGTTCAAAAGTTTACATACACTTTATTCTTAATGCAGTGTTGTTACCTGAATGATCCACAGCTGCGTTGTTTTTTTTTTTTTGTTTGTTTGGTTTTTACATTTTTTTGTTAATGAGTCCTGAACAGTTAAACTGCCTGCTGTTCTTCAGAAAAATCCTTCAGGTCACACAAATTCTTTGGTTTTTCAGCATTTTTGTGTATTTGAATCCTTTCCAGCAACAACTGTATGATTTTGAGCTCCATCTTTTCATACTGAGGACAACTAAGGGACTCATATGCAACTATTACAGAAGGTTCAAACACTCACTGATGCTCCAAAAGGAAACACAATTCAAACTTTTTCAATTTGAAGATCAGGGTAAATTTAACTTATTTTGTCCTCTGGGAAACATGTAAGTATCTTCTATAGCTTCTGAAGGGCAGTACTAAATGAAAAATTATGATATTCAGGCAAAATAAGAAAAATGTAGGCCTACACATCTTCATTCTTTTCAAAAGTTTACACCCCCAGCTCTTAAACCATCAATTTTTTCCCTGGAGCCTCAGTGAGCGTTTAAACCTACTGTAATAGTTGCTTATGAGTGCTTCAGTTGTCCTCAGTGTGAAAATATGGATCTCAAAATCATACAGTCATTGTTAAAGGCTTCAAATACACAAAAATGCTGAAAAACCAAACAATTTGTGGGACCTGAAGGATTTTTATGAAGAACAGCAGGTAGTTTAACTGTTCAGGACAAATAAGGGACTCATGCACAATTATCACTAAAAACCAAAAAACACAGCTATGGATTATTTAGGTAACAACACAGTATTAAAAATCAAGTGTATGTAAACTTTTGAACAGGGTCATTTTTATAAATTCAACTATAATTTTCTCTTGTGGACTATATGTTAACGTCTTTTATGTGAAATATCTTATTCAGGTCAGTACTAAATAAAAAATAACATGCATTATGTATGATCCCTCTTATTTTGGTAAAATAATGAACATTTTCAGATTCTGCAAGGTGTATGTAAACTTTCGACTTCAACTGTATGTAACCTTTTGTACCCAATAGACGCAATTTAAGTTGCTTTGGATAAAGGGGACAGCCAAATAAAAAATCAATATAAATAGATAAAAGTTAAGTATTTTTTATATTTATTTTTGTGCATTTTTTTCTTTTCCTTTTTTTTTTTTTATAAAAAAAACCTTTTTAAAGAAAATTAATAGTTTTGTTCAGCAAGGACAAAATTAAATTGATCAAAGGTGACTGTAATGGCATTAACAATGTTATAAAAAATTTCAAATAAATGCTGTTCTTTTAACATTTTTATTAATTAAAAAATATCACCACATCCATATCCATAAACGTGTTTTCAACATTGATGATTTTAAGAAATGTTTCCTGACACCAAATCAGCATATTAGAATGATTTCTGAAGGATCCTGTGACACTGAAGACTGGAATAATGGCTGCTGAAAATCAGCTTTGTACCACAGGAATAAATCACATTTTAAAATATATGCAAATAGAAAACATTTAAAAATAATATTTGACAATATTACAGTTTTTACTGTATTTGCGATCAGATAAATGCAGCCTTTGTGAGCATAATAGACACATTTTAAAAACATAAAAATTATATAGATTTATTTATATATATTTGTCTGACTTTGTATTTCAAAGAGCAACATCTGCTGTCTTCATAGTCATTGTTCAAGGGGCGTGTATACCTCATGCTGCCTTTCTAAAATATAATTAACCTTTGATAGCCATTCTGTTGTCTGTGATGCCTGTGAATGAGTCTAAAATTGAACTGCATAGATGTCCGTAATCTAATAGAGACATGATCGGGCTAAATGCAGCCATTTTCTTTAAATGGACACAGTCACTGTCGCACAGAGAGGGGGTGAATCTTATGGGTATGTGGCGGAGAGGGAAATTGCGGAAGAAAGAAAGAGAGGAATAGAAGCGTTTTGCTCAGGCCCAAGAACAGATAAGCAGCGCCCAGGGAATTGGTCTGTAAACATTGTCAGTGATTGACACGACACCCCAGCTTGTGGGAAACTTTACATTTTATTATCGGCCTGTAAAACCGCATTTTACAGATCCACATGCTGCTTTAGCGGTGTGTGCGGGAGGTATATGGGTCGAGGGTGGTGCACTTGAAGCTTGTTTTGATCGGGCCTCGCTAAATATCCACCCAATTTTCACAGGTCTGGGGGAGCTTTGAAGAAAATTGAGCAGATTTGCGATGAAGAGCCCCTCTGGAGGAATTTGAGAGTGTTTGAGGATTAGGAGGTTTTTATTCTCAGCATAAGGCCCGGTTGAAGAAGTATCTGATGCCTCAGGAGGTGAAGCTCAGCCGAGCATTCCAGTAAATAGAGATTCTGAAGATAAAGAGTTGAACTGACAAGCTTACGGACTTGGACAAAGTCAGTTGGCATACAGTTCAGCTTTTATGCAAAGCAAATAATATTCTGAAATGCAGGGGGGGAAAGGAAAGTTTTCATCCTCTCATGTGTTAATCTAGAATCAATCAAATAATCGAAACGTAAAAGAGCAGGGTGTGTTTACAATGAGGAATGCTCACATGTGAGTCTTTGAAAAAAAAAAGTCATTATGACTTAAAAGTTTTTATAGTTCAAGTGTGTGTACTCGGCGATGAGCTCAAAATAATCTGAGTAAATGTGAAGAGATGGTGAATCAATGTAAAAAATAATACACGGTCGACATCTAGTGGTAATCAAGATCATTGCAGGGTGAAAGTGCATGTTCCTCTGACGCCAAAAGGTGTCGCTATTTCGCAATGTGATTTCGTTTTTTTTTTTTTTTTTGAGTAAAGTTAATTTAATTAAAACTTTAATGTACTATTTAAACAGTTACAGGTCAATGTGGGCTCCAAAGCTCTTTATTGTTGTCTTTTCTGAGGTAAATCACATCACATGACTATTCACAAGCTGTTTTACTCTAGTATAAATGCTTGGAAATAATATGTAACGTTTTCAAGTCTAGGCTATTCATTATTTGTAGCACGCCAGCCACACAATAATTTGAAGGAAAAGCTTATAGCTGTTGTGCAGTAACACAGCATCTTGACATTTTCGGAAAATTTCTGTTAATCACATTCAAATAATAAATAAATTGTTTATTTTACCCTTTGTTTAGAACATAATTTAAACATTCTATCTGAAAGTTTGAAGAGTAAATAGCACCTAAAAGAACAAAAACTAGTGTGAATCAATAACATTCGAAAAATAACAAAACAAATGTGATAGAACGTAGTAAAAATGTTTATCGTAAAACATTTAGTTTTTTTAAATTCTTATAGCTAAATATGATCCCCTGTAACACCATGTGCGCAGGTGTACTTGGTATTTATGTTGGTATTCACAGCCTATGTGTCAGCAGTGACGATGAGTTCTTTAAATTAGAGACGTATGTATTTATTTATGTATTTATTTATTTTTTTTTTAAAAAACGGCCTTCCGGGACGACTTACTATGATGTCATAAAGAGCCTTTAAAGCGATCTGGAAAGAGGCTTCTGGAAAAGATCTGGAAATAATATGGAAATCAGTAGCTTAGTAAGTCAGTCCTGGGGCCATCTGCAAAAAATAAATAAATCATAGGTAAATCACAATACATGACTATTCACAAACTATTTTATTGACAGTAAATGCTTGGAAATAATATTTAATGTTTTCAAGTCTATTCATTATTTTGTAGCACTCCAACCACCCAATAATTGCAATAAGTATTTTGTTACTTCATAGCCTTAAAATTCTGTCAATGTTATTCTGAAATACAAACAATAAATGTATTTTTCTGCTCTTTAATGTAGTGTGAGATCACCGTATTCACCTCAGATCAAGCAGCATGGGAATCAATTGTCTTTTTCTCTTTTCTACTAGTTATAGCATGAAATAAACAGGAATAAATAGAAGACATGAAAAAAATCAGAACAACTTAATAAAACCAAAGTCGATCATGTAGTCAATCAATCAGTGTTTAAAAATCATCAGTAAAACAGCTTAAAAATAGCATAACAGTCGTAACAGAAATGCCAACAATATAACTTTGTAGTAGGTGGAATTTTCTCAATGATTAACTTTATTTATGCAACATAACACAACTTTAATCTTGTAATTTTTACTATTCTAAAAATATTATGGTAATAAAATGCTACCATATTTACTAAATTATTGAATGCAAACAACAATTAGCACAGTGCCCCAAAATGCAATAAGAAAACTCAAAAAAGAAAGTCAAAAAAAAAAAAAGAAAAAAACTACTCACATTTTATTTGTATTTAATTTAATTTCATTATTTCACCAAATGCATCCACAATATCCTCAGTCTTTAATTTAAGGCTTTGTGTATACTCAGTGGAAAGAATGGCTAGGCCTGCTTTCGATAGTATTTTGATAGAAGAATGATAATTAAAACAGTGTGTCGATAAAGCTAGACGTGATCGTTGTGATAGTTGTGATAGTCCTTTAAACTAGCTACCAACCACACACAGATTTAAAAAAAATATATATATATTATTAATTACTATTTTATTTGGTGGCGGCAATGCAGCGCTTGCATTACAATAAATAAATAAATAAATACAATAAAATAAAATAAATAAATAAAATAACAAATAAAAAAAACACAGTTCTACGGCAGCAATATAACAAATGTACACAAGAAATGACCAAGCCCTGCACATGACATGCAAACTATGTATTTATTTATTTATGCTATTTATTTATGCCACAAATTAAGAATATGTTTTTTTTTAAGAATTATGATTTTCCTAAGGGCATGCATATTACTAGCATACTGGCTGTTTATTAGTACTTAAAAGCACATATTATTGCATATTAATACTTTAGATGCTTTAAACTTACCCACACCTAAACTTAATAACTACCTTACTAACTATTAATACAAAATAGGAGTTTACAGATGCAAACTTGTAGTTAATAGTTAGTTAATAGTTAGAAATGGTCCCTAAATTAAAGTGTGACCAAAGAAAGTAAAAAAAGTAAATGCAATAGGATACAGATTACAAGTTACCCTATTTAAAATGTAATAAATAGTGTAAGTATTTCAATTACTTTATTGAAGTAATGTACCTGATTACATTTGATGTAATCAGTTACATTACTGATTACACTTTTCTAAATTTACATTTACAATTAGTCATTTAGCATACACTTATCAAAGCAACTTACAAATAAGGACAACAGAAGCAATCAAAACAACTTTCAAAATCCTTCATCTCTTGAATTAAGATTACAATAATTTAATTTTAAAGCACAGCCTCCACAAAATCAGACTTTAGCGCCTCTTTTTACTTTGAGATAATTCTGAGGTTAAAATCATAGTTTAACAATAAATAATAAATTAGCACAAGAAGTATTCAGATGTAACTCCCTTTGTAATTGTTAAACTTTTCATAAGTAATTACACATTTTTCTTAATAACTGTAACAGGATATCGTTACATTTATTTAAATTATGTAACGCCGTTACATGTTTCTAGTTGCTTCCCAACACTTAAAGTAATGTAACAACAGAGCAACAATAATTAAAAGAAACAAGACAGGAAAATAATACAAATGCAGAAAACAGGATGAAAGGGTGAAAAGGAAAAGTGAACGCACCTGACGTAATAAGGTGAAGCAAAAAATGAATTTAAATAGAGAGCGCATCCACTCTGCCAATTGCCATATGATTACAAACCCCTCCCCTCTCATGCCGGGGCGGGATCTGACGCGTCCGGATCCGCCCTGATGTCCCGATGACAGCACGGACAAGATGGCGGCCAGCTGGGAAGTGAAGTGAGGATGTCAACATCATTTCTTCAGTTCAAACAAGTCGGGATTTTCACCACCCACCCCGTCGATTAATCCGCGATATAGTTCATGTTCCGTGCATTTGTTTTGGGAGCCGAAACCGGGGCATTTTTACGCAAACGCGCGCATGTTTTTGCGCTATGTTTTGGAAATCCGTTTGCGCAAAGAGGACCATCAACTCTTGACGAGCGATCTGGCCTGCATGAACCTCCAAAACCCACTCCAGGAGTCATCAAAAGAGCGTTTCAACATCAGATCCCACGCTACATCGACTGAAACTCCGCGATCAGTCCGATCGACGCTGTTTTGATTGGTGTTTGCGGTGATTTCCGCGAGGAAGAGCAGCAGTTCTCATTAAAGCTGCGGAAGTGGAGGAGAGCTTTTCACGCCAGTCATCTTTCAAATGCACTTTCTGTCCTCCCGTGGATGCTCTTTGCTCCATTATCCAGCTGTAAAATATCTAAGACCGCGTTAAAACTCGGGCAAAGAGGAACCAGGGGTGCATTAGCTGTATTTTGTCCGGAAACAGTGTTTTTTGCTGACTTGCTGGCCAGTTTTAGTGGTTAAAGTGACGCCATGGCTCATTCTCCAGTGCAGGGCAGTCTGCCTGGGATGCAGGTAAAGATACGCACAGCATCTTTTATTTCAAGTCATATTAGGGTTTTGAAAGCGTATTTGTATTTTGTAATGTCCCTCACTTTCATAAGCATAAGAGCTTCCACTCTCTGATAAGTTGCATACGATCAGAAATCTGTTCGACTCCCTTGTTGTCTAATGTGTTTAATAATGGTAAACATGAACTGGTGTAGTATGTGTATTTTATGAGTAAGGTCGTCTTATTGCTCTCTACATGCTTGAAGAAGTGATAGGGTGACCACACAGGTAATTGTTCAGGGGTTTTCAATCTTTTAGATGCCACTGGCTCCCCAAATATGATCATCTTTGTGCCATTCTAAAAATCTAAAAGGCAGCTGTATGTTTTCACACGTAAATACCCGATTTATACTGTAAAAGTCAGTGTAAAATATTACTTAGAAAATATTTCTGAAATGTTGCATTGTTACATTTTTATGCGTACGTTTGTACTGTGCTCTTACAAGTTTTTATTTAAATCATTTCATAAACTTAATTTTAATACATTTGTTTAGTTATTTACGCTGAAGATTTTTTACTATTTAAAATGACTGTTTTCTATTTGAATCGATTTTAAAATGTAATTTATTCCTGTGATTTCAAAGCTGAATTTTTAGCACCATTATTTTAGTTACTTGATCCTACAGAAATCATTCTAAAATTCTGATTTGCTCAAAAAACATTTATTATTATCATTATTTTTATTTTGAAAAAAAATTTTTTTTCAGTTTCTTTTATGAATAGAAAGTTCAGAAAAACAGCATTTATCTAAAATAGAAATCTTTTGTAACATTATAAGTGTCACTATTGATTAATTTAAAGCATCCTTGCTCAACAAAAGTGTTAATTTCTATAAAAAAAATATATATCCTGACTCCAAGCTTTTAAATGGTATAGTGTATAACGTTACAAAAGCTCTTTTTTTTTTAGATAAATGCTGATCTTTTGATCTTTCTATTCATGAAAGAATGCTGAAAAAATGATGTGACACTGAGGACTGGAGTAATGATGCTGAAAATTTAGCTTTGATCACAAAAATAAATTACATTTAAAAAAAATATTCAAATAGAAAACAATTATTTTAAATGGTAAAAATATTTACAATTTTACTGCTTTTGCTGTATTTTGGATCAAGTAAATGCACGTTTGGTGAGCAGAAGAGACTTCTTTAAAAACATTAAAAATCTTTTGACTGGTAGAGTATTTACTTTAATCTTATATTCTATTGTATTACTTATTTTCACATTTTTTTTAAGTGTTTTTTTTGCCTTTATCCCCAGTAGTAGTAGACTGGAGGTGGCTTGATTTGATTTGGTTTATTTCAAATATTTATGGAGAAACACAGCTAATATGATGCTTAACAAAAGAAGCTTTGAGTCCTCCTTCATCTGCGAAGCTTGGAGGACAACAATTTAGAAAGCACTTCCATTAAATATTAAACATTTTTTATGTTTCACCTCTCTAAAGAACATTAGTACCACTGTAACCGTTCTGGGACATTCTTTATGAAACCAAGATCATGTATGAAGTAGGACAGTACCAATGTAGAACCCTTTTCAGGGTCATTCTATTAAAATTTTCATGTTCGTGCCCTCTAGAGAGCATTAGTAGTACCGTAACCTTTTTGGGACATCCTTTGTGAACTATAATCACGTATGAAGTGGGACAGTACCAGTGGAGAACCATGAAGTTGAAGGGTAGATACAAAAGGAAAGAGGGCGATGAGGGATGGAGAAATGTCTCCAGAGAGTAGTCATCATAACTGGGTCACTTGGTTGGGTCTCTATTCATGCTGGGCCATATGACTGGTTTGCCCTCAGGACAGGAGAGCAATCTGCCATCCCGAGTAGTTGAAATGGCTTATCGTTGCTTTAGGTTGAATATGCAAGAAGGCATTCTTGGCTAGGAACCTCCATCTTTTGAGGAGGCCCTCAAAGAGTAGAGGAAAACGGAATTATGTAGGAGGTCACAGACTTCCACAGGGAGGGCTAAAAGTCACCAGTTCTGAGAGCACAGTGATGGAGTAAGCATTCATTCTTTAGTATTTCCTTATGGGTCACAGAGGAATTGTGGTGGTCATCCATTAGGAGCATTTCTGAGGCCGGCATGTTCTCACCTGGTCGTAACACACCTCATATGGCCGTCCTCAGAGTTTCCAGCTCCCTAAAACACAAACACAGATGGGAGCCAGGGGATGACGTGGCCTTCTAAAAGAATTTGTTGGCTGTTACACCTGTCAGCGTGCATCGGGATCAGGATTACGGAGATCAGCTGGGAGTGTAGGCGAGCAATCAGCATTAGGGCTGAATCAGGGAGCAAAGCCTTCATCATCTCCGTGATGGGACGGGTAGATGACAGCTAATGAATCTCTGAGTGATGCATTAAAGGGCTTCTTTGTGGGTGTGTGCGCTTTGAGGAGAGATGTGCGAAAATCATCTGTGTATGAGAAAATTGATTTGTGTGTGTTCATAGGATGGCATCACTAGTTGACAGAGCGCAGATTGGCAATCGGTCTCCAAGATGCTTGTCAACACGCGTCATTAATCACAGTGACTACTGTTCACTGGCCTCTTTTTCCCTCTTTCATGAAGGATTTGTCATCTTTTGAGTGTATTTCTTGTTGTGCTGCAGTCGGTTGATTTGTGCTGTTTAAAGAAGTGAGTTTGTTCTTTGTAATGCGTAGGAAAAAATGCAACTACCCAGCATAGCAAAAAAAAAAGTTTGTAATTGTTTAAGTCAAAGCTGTGTGCCCAGTTAAAAATCTGTGGCATTTTGCTGTAAAGTCCCTTGGTAGTATCTAGCTAAATTAAACAGATGCAAACGTTGACAGGTTGTCTCATACATGAAAGTAATGAACAAAAATATGCAACATTTCTACTTATCAAGGCCAAATTTATTTGATCAAAGTGCAGTAAGAAACATAATTTTGTTAAATATTATTACAATTAAAATAATTGTTATTAATGCTGGAAACCCAGGTTTTTAATGTTTTTAAAGAAGTCTCTTCTGCTCACCAAGTCTGCATTTATTTGATCCAAAATACTGCAAAAGCTGTAATATTATGAAATATTTTTACTATTTAAAGTAACTGCTTTCTATTTGAAAATATTTTAGATTGTAATTTATGCCTGTGATCAAAGCTGCATTTTCAGCATCGTTACTCCAGTCTTCAGTGTCACATGATCCTTCAGAAATCATTCTAATATGCTGATTTCTAATATTATCAATATTTAAAACAGTTGAGCACATTTTTTCAGGATTCTTTAATAAATAGAAAGATACAAAGATCAGCATTTATCTGAAATAAAAAGCTTTTGTAAAGTATACGCTATACTATTCAAAAGCTTTTTTTTTTTTTTTTTTTTTTTTGGGAAAGAAATTATAGAAATTAATACGTTTATCCAGCAAGGATGCTTTAATTTGATCAGAAGTGATGATAAAGACGTATAATGTTACAGAAGATTTCTACTTCGGTTAAATTATGTTATGAACTTTGTATTTATCAAAGAAACCTGAAAAATTCTACTCTGCTGTTTTCAACATAATAATAATAATAATAATAATAATAATAATAATAATAATAATAATAATGTTTTTTTTGACCAGCAAATCAGAATATTAGAATGATTTCTGAAGGATCATGTGACTGGAGTAATGATGCTAAAAATTCAGCTTTAAAATCGCAGGAATAAATCACATTTTAAAATGTATTCAAATAGAAAACAGTTATTTTAAATAGTACAAATATTTTGAAATTTTACTGTTTTTGCTGTACTTTGGATCAAACAAATGCAGGCCTGGTGAGCAGAAGAGACTACGTAAAAAAAATGTTACTGTTCAAAAAAATTTTGACTGGTAGTTTATGTGATTGTTTTCTTTGAATAGAAAGTTCAAAAGCACTGCATTTATTTGATATCAGAAGCTTTTGTTACGCTATGAATATCTTCACTGTCACTTTTGATCCATTTCATATGCCCTTGCTGAATAAAAATATTAATGTCCTCCAAAAAGATACAAATCTTACAGACCTGACATTTTTGAACAATACTGTATATTGAATATGAGGTTAATAATAACCATAGAAATTCAAGAGGTATTTAGAAACTAAATCATCAATTTTCCTATCCAGCTTGAGAATTTTGCTTATTAATGATGTGCTATGCTATGTCAATAATACTTAGGGCTGGGCGATAATTCGATAACGATAATTATCGCAATATTGTCTTCCTCGATAAAACGATATGAAGAGTTGATGATAAATGTTCAATATAATTTTTATGTGCCAAAAGCGGAACGAAACAGCACGACTCATTTGAATCGCACCACATGGACAGTTTATCCGATCGGACCAAAGTTCGAACTGCCGCACTGCGCGAGCTCACTAGAGATTTTACTTCAATTACTCTTTGCATTACATTTACTATTTTATTACAGGAGTAATGGTATATAATTATAGTATGTATGTATTTGTGATTTAAGCTATAGCATGTGTGCATTTATACTGAATGTTTTTAGACTACTGTTTTTCATACAAATAGGCTACTTATAAAACCATGTAGTTATATTTTTACCATGGTATTGAGGTACAATTATGTGTGGTTTTATCATGAATTAAAAAGTATTCTTGCTACTATGGGAGACCAGTACAACTTTTGTAGGTTACAATTTTTTTTTTTTTAAACAGATGTTACTAATTGATAATGAACTAAAATTTACCTCTGCATCCTCAAGCTACTATCAAATGTGTATTTCTAAGTGACAAAAAAAGTGATAATATTATCATTATCAGACAACCCAAACCTGTTTCTTTTTTTTTAAACAATATAACTCATTAGAACATGCAGAAATTAATTTTTCTATTTAGATATTTATTTTGTTAAAAAAACGTGCAAAATCGGCTGTGTGGATCACTCCGCTGTGGTGACCCCCGATAAAGGGACCAAACCGAAAGAGAGAGAGAGAGATTTATTTTGTTAAGGAAAATTAATGGTCTGGTTTCTACAACTTTCACTTTGGAGCAAAAATCTGACTTTGAACTTAAAGATTTGACATTTATTGTGATAATTATCGTTATCGACTGATATAAAAAAATGATTGTGATAACTTTTTTGCCCATATCGCTCAGCCCTAATAATACTGTATTTTAAACAGTATTTGCTACTGTGTAGTGAAACCAGTTCAGAAGCACTTGAATAAATGAAACCAGTGCTGTATAAAATAAAATGGAAACACATCTTCAATCACTTTAAACCTATGCTAGAAGTAATCAGCCCTTTCAGCCTCATATCAAAGCATGGTCAAGATATCCCTAAACAGATTTCCATTATTTCACGGTACCCTGAAGTACGAGGCATTAGAATAATGTACTTAGGCTGTGGGCAATATCTGCTGTCTTTCATCTTGTATCTTTGGCGCACTAATGCTGTGGCCGATCGGCTCTGTCGTCATCCATTTAACTGGATTTCACACTTTTATGAGGTCCCCATGAAATCCTGCCTGCGTATACCTCCCGCAGCGCCTCTGATACTGCACTGGACAAGCTGTTCTGCTGTTGTGTTCGGCATCATTATGATTCCACGTTCGGTAGGTTTAGAGTTTATGCTAGCAAAAGAGATTTGGAGGATTTTAAGGTCGTGAATTTTTGCGTGCTCAGAGGATGTGCACGGCAGCAGTTCAGGATTGGCTTAAATTCTGGTCACGCTGACGGTTTGTTTAACATGGTTTGTTTTGCTTTGTTTGAATGATCTTGGTGAAGCGGCAATGATGTTTTGGAGGCTTACGTTAGCATGCAAGAGCAGTTTGAGGTTTAGTTAGTTCTGCTGTTATTTATACAAGTGCTGCTTAGTTTAACCACCGTAGATTCTGCAACGAACTGCCTTATGCTAATAATGTCGACGCTTTTTGTAGCTCTCTCTGTGTTTCCTTTAAGAAGGCCTCAGGGGTCTGAGATGTTCAGGGTCATGGCTGAGACCTCTGGGAACTTTGGTCCCAACCAGATGTGCTTCAGTTCTCAAACATACCCTGTTCCTGTTTCAGTAGCATTTCAAGGAACATCTAGTGAAACCAAACACTGGATTAAAAAAGCCTATCTTAAAGGGATAGTTCACCCAAAAATGAACATTCTGTCATTAATTACTCGCCCTCATGTCGTTCCAAACCTGTGGGACCTTTGGTCATCTATGGAACACAAATTAAGGTATTTTATTAAATCCGAGAATTTTCTGACATGAAAGACTGACACGGAACAAAAGCAATTGTTGAATAAAGTTGTTATTTTTGTTTTCTTTGAACATAAAAATTGTTCTCGTAGTTTTATCAAATTAAAGTTGAACCACTGATGTCACATGGACTATTTTAAAGATGTCCTTACTACTACTAATGCACCTTGAACGTGTCAGTTGTGTTGCAGTTTAATCAAAATTATCTTAATTTGTGTTCAGAAGATGAAGGTCTTATGGGTTTGGAACAAGATGAGGGTGAGTAATTAATGACAGAATTTTCATTTTTGCTTGAACTATCCCTTTAAGACTGCTTAGAAGTAGCATTCCAGTATGTTTAACCATAACCATTTCAGTGATACATTGAGGTCATTTTAGGTAATGATCATCCTCTTGTTACTTAGATTGCTGTAGGTTAGAAGACTCTTCATGCTGTTAAAATATTTAATCCGTTATGCAGGGCTGAGTAGGCCCAAAGCTCTTTTCTGTATGGAATTCTTAAATGTCACATCATGTGATTCAACGGTACTCCATGAATTTGTAAATTGTTAAATCTGCATAAAACTAATTTTTTTTTTTTGTTCTTCATTCCAGAATTTAAAAGCAGATCCTGAGGAGTTGTTCACAAAGCTGGAGAGAATCGGTAAAGGTTCGTTTGGAGAGGTGTTCAAGGGCATCGACAATCGCACGCAGAAAGTTGTGGCCATCAAGATCATCGATCTAGAAGAGGCTGAAGATGAGATTGAAGACATTCAGCAGGAAATCACAGTGTTAAGCCAGTGTGACAGTCCCTTTGTCACCAAATACTACGGTTCCTACCTAAAGGTGAGTGGCTAGCACATGCAAAAAGGCACTTTGAGGTCATAGCTTTTGACCTGAGGGATGTAGGTCATCATGACTCGGAGGGCTCAAAGCAAAGTGATATCTCCTGTGTTAAAGTTCACTTCCAGAGCAAAAATTTACAGATAACTTACTCACCTCCTTGTCATCCAAGATGTTTTTGTCTCTCATTCTTCAGTCGTAAAGAAATTGTTTCTTGAGGAAACATTCCAGAATTTTTCTCCATATAGTGGACTTCTATGGTGCCCCGATTTTGAACTTCCAAAATGCAGCTTTAAAGGGCTCTACAGGATCCCAGCTGAGGAAGAAGGGTCTTATCTACCAAAATGATCAGTTATTTTCTAAAAAAAAATTACAATTTATGTACTTTTTAACCTCAAAAGCTCATCTTTTCTATTCTTTGCGATACGCATGTGAACTGTGTAATCCAGGTCAATACAGTTAGGGTATGTCAAAACTCCCGTCTCATTTTCTCCTCCAACTTCAAAAAGCTGCACTGAAACTGTGTTTTGGAAGTTTAAACTCACAGGCACCATAGCGGTCCATTACATGGAGAAAAATTCTGGAATGTTTTCCTCAAGAAACATATTTTCTTTACAACTGAAGAAAGAAAGACACAAACATCTTGGTGAGTACATTCTGTAAATTTTTGTTCTGGAAGTGAACTTCTCCTTTAACTGAATTCCACTTGAACAGTTCAGACCCCACAGGACTTCATTCAGGTCTCCAATCTTTTTAGCCACACTACCATTCAAGTATTTTTAAGTCTTTGAAAGAAATTGATACTTCTGTTCACCAAAGTAGGATTAAAGGCTTAGTTCACTCAAAAATGAAAATTCTTTCATCCTCATCCTCATGTCTTTCCAAAACCTTTGTTCACCTTTGAAATGCAATGATATTTTAATTAAATCTGAGAGATTTTGGTCCCTCCATTGAAAGTCTGTTACACCAAAAAATAGTTTGCCCTGACACACAATGAAACCAACGAGGTTTGCTCTTGCATGTCACACAAGCACATTGGACCTCCGCAAGAACCACTGAGGTTTATTCTTGTACGTTAAGCTAATGTGACTGAGCTGTTGTTTACCATATAATGATTTGGGTTTGGAATGACAGGAAGGTGAGTAATCGATGATAATGTTTTAATTTGCGGGTGAACTGTTCAGCATATACTTTCGATTTCAAAGCCTCATTACTCTAGCTTATAAGAAAACAGTTCCCTCATCCTCAAGTAGCCATTTCAGTCTTCTAATTTTGTACTAAAGAAAGTTTGTTTATCTTACCACAGTTGAAAACAGTTGTGCTACTTAATGAAGTATGGAATTTGCAACACAATGTCTTTTTTTCTGTTGCTGAAGTGATGCCAGTACACTGACATTTCTATAGTCCAATTTTGGCTTCAAAGAAACAGCTTCCTTTAGGAGCTCATCAGTCTATTGTTCTTTTGAGAGATGAAGGCTATTCCATCTGTGAGTGTACAATGCTGTCTTGAATCAAGACAGCACATTGGATTTAAACAGGACAGAGAGAATGGGACGGCCCAGATGCGTGCCAGCAAGAGGACATTAGAGTGTCTACTTTGAGAAACAGACACCCCTCAGGTCCTCAACTGGCAGCTTTGTTCAATAGTATATGCCAAATAACAGTTTCATCTGAGTCCGTGTAGAACAGACTGTGTTGTGGGCCTTATAAGCAGAACTTCAAAGAAAAGGCTTCATCTGAATAATAATGGGTGGAATAAGCAACTTAGACACTGGACGTAAATGATTAGACAAAAGTGTTAAGGATGGCTTAATCTAGGTTTGATGTCATGGGAATGATTTGACACCAAGACCTGAGATGTGTCTTACAAGCCAGTAAAGTGCTACGGAAAGAAACTGTCCAGGTGTCATTGTTCACTCAAGTATCTTTTATTTGCAACAAAGTTTGAGAAACACTATGGAATGCCTGTTTTCGCTGCTGGAAAAAAAAAAAAAAAGGTAATTGTTACTTCTCACAAATCTGACTTTTTTTTCTCGCTATTGAGTTCACATCTTGCAATTCTGTCATTTATTCTCAGAATTGCGTGATACTAACTCGTCATTTTGAATTGGGTAATTCCATGCAAATGTCAACCTTACCATGGAAAAAAAAAAGTTTTAACCATTTAAAAAAAGTTTTTATCAAAGGTTTTTACTATACTGATAGCAAAGATGTCAACATTTGGTGGTTCAAATACCCATGTGAGGTCTCTCTTAACGTTTTTAAAGCTTCCCCCCCCCCCCCCCCCCATAGTCTGGTGCTATTTTCAGGCTTGTCACATCCATGACAGTACATATTCCTCTCAAATAGACACATCAAAGTTAAAATAAAGTAACAATTATATGTTCTGTGAAGAGCCATCGCTTGTTTATTTGTTGGGTATTATTGTGTCTGGTTTGTGCGTTTTAATTCACTGAAATCCTGCATATAGTCCCTCAAAAGTGCCGTAATTTTTTTTAATTTAATTTAATTTAATTTTTTTTTTATCACATCCATAATGCATGAGTATGTCCATTTATTTATTTAATTATTTTTTTTTTTACATGGAAAACTTGTGCATAGACTTTTTTTTTTTTTTTTTTTTTTTTTCGGATGTTTAGACTGAACAAGGGTTTATTAAAATATAAACAGATGGTTTGGTATATTGGTAACACATACATTCTCTAAGCATTTATATGTCACATCTATAATGCTGGATTTGCCCAATTTTTATTTTTTTTTTTAATTGTGGGAGACAAACTCGCAATTGCGAGTCATAAATTCAGAATCGCAGGATATAGACTTGTAATTGAAACAAAGTCAGAAATGCAGGACAAATTTGCAATTCTTACTTTTACTTTTTTTTTTTTATCTCAATACTGATTTTTTTTTTCACAGAATTTTTATATAAGACTGATATGTTCTCAGAATTGCAGAATTGCATTACACGTCTCACAATTGTGACTTAGTACATGCAATTGTTATAAAGTCACAATTGTGAGATATAAACTCAGAATTCTTTCTTGCATTTGCAAGTTTATATCTCAATTCTGATTTTTTTTTGAGATATATACTGGCAGTTGTGAGTTATAAAGACCAATTCTGAGGGGAAAAAAAGACTGTTCTCAGAATTGCAGGTTTTTTTTTAATCTCGCAATTCTGACTTAATACATGCAATTGTGTGTTATAAAGTCAGAATTGTGAAATATAAACTCTTGTGAGTTTGTGAGATATAAACTCAGAATTCTTACTTTTTTATATCTCGCAATTCAGACATTATTTCTCAGAATTGCATAATTTTTTTTTTGCTATTTCAAGTTTATATCATGCAATTCTGACTTTTCACAGAATTGTGAGATATATAATTGCAACTGTGAGTTATAAAGTCCAATTCTGAGGGGAAAAAAAGACTGATGTTCTCAATTGCAGGTTTTTAATCTGACTTAATACATGCAGTTGTGTTATAAAGTCAGAATTGTGAAATATAAACTCTTGTGAGTTTGTGAGATATAAACTCAGAATTCTTGCTTTTTTAAATCTCGCAATTCTGACTTTATTTCACAGGATTGCAACTTTATTTCTTGAAATTGCACATTCATATCACGCAATACTGACTTCATACCTTGCAACTGTGAGTTTATATTGCGCAGTTCTGAGAGAAAAATTAGAATTGGGAGAAAAATGTATGAATTGTGAGAAAGTTGCAATTACCTTTTTAATTTATTATTCAGTGATGGAAACGGGCTTACATATAATACACCATTTATTTAAAATGGAAATATAATGAATTTTTTTTCCAATTTTGCACAACATTGGTGATTAAAGGTATCAGTTTCATTCAAAATTTTGAATTTTATATTTTTATGTAAGCGGAGCATATATCCTTTCGCACATTTATAGCACATGAACTGTATTAAACCATAAATCTATAGTGATTCCACAAAAGAAATGTTTAACTCACTTTGCAGTCTAAATTAAATATGAATATATAAAAGAACATTGAGCCACAGAATAATGGCAAGAAAACATCTATTTTTATTGAGCTGACCTCACAAACACACACAGTGCAATCAGTGTAGCCTAATTCATGAGCAAATGAATCTAATGAACTAGTTCTTTTAATGAATTGCTCAGCTCGCAGTCTTTTTGAATCAGGTGTGTCATGAACTCTTTAAACTTTAAAGTTCATGAAATAGAAATCAGTGACATGTTGTTCATGACAGCATGTAGTTAAAAGTACGTTTTTGGTACCATATTACTACAACTGCTAGTTTAAATTTGGCAGCTCTATTTGGAGATTGATGTGCAGTGTATTTGTGGTTCATGTTCACGTTTATGAGAAGTTGGCAATGTTTTGTTCATGCTAGTCAGCTAAATTGGGGAGATGTGGTTCCTGTATTACATAGGCCTACGTAACTGTGTGTAATAGCACCTTTTGGCAGGATTTTTAAAGTAAAGCTTAGAGAGTTAAAAACATCACACCACATTTCTCTTTATTTTTCGGTTGATGTAGAATTCAGACAGATCGATATGACTTGAGCTCACACCGATGACCTTTGTTATTACTATTTGGCATGTTCAGTCCACTTCCCACTGTGAAGAAGTGTAAAACTAGCATGTGTGGGTGTTCTTTAAATCAGCCTTCAAACCATTTCAGCTATTCTTTCTCACGTTCTCTTCAACCACAGTGTGCGCCAAATGTTCATAATCTTTGATGCCCCATTTAGAGCTTAATGTTGATTCTCAACATTAAACTTAAGCTTAATTAGACCTAGTGTCACAAATGCAAGCAGAAAATGTGGGTGTTCACTTAATGCTCAAGTTAAAAGGGACCATGGTGAAGTGCTTTAAAGTCACATTTCTTTTTGTTGTGCGTTTAAAGCTGCTATCCAGAAAGAGAGAAGCACAGACAGCAGCTGCAATTTTTGCCTGGGGGAATATACGACATGTATTTTTGGAAGAGAAACACGGCCTGTAGCATCAGTTATTACTTTGAAGATCTGTGACGATGAACAGGAAGTGAAATAACTGGTTCGAGTTGTAGAGAGCATGTTACTATTTAATAGGTTTTAAACTAGGTACATTTTCCTGTCTGTGCAAAACTCACTGTTAATTAACTCTGGCAGTGTTTGCTAATCCATTGCTAAGTTGTTCCGAGGGGCTTAGGATCTTGCCAAGGTTTCCTGGGTGGTTGCTTAGATGCTTTGTGTGGTTTCTAGGTGCATTTTTACTGTCCTATGTCAAAAGAGCACACTTTCGAGTTTCTGCAGCTTTATTTACACTGCAGGGGGAAAAACGATTACTCTTATGACAGATTTTCCCCCCTAAAGGCAATACCTTATAAAACTCAGCAAAGTTTCATGGGGAAAAATAGATTCATTGTTTATTGTCGGTATTGTAGCAATGTATGAAGCATAGCTCACACAGAAGCCACTTTCAAATCAAGCAGCTTTCCGTTGGTCATTGCGGCGAATTTACGTGACCAACTTTAACCTGTTGCAAAATCTGCTTAGGGGAAATATTTTTCCCTCATGTGAAATTCCTGATTTCAGTTACTGGGTTTTGACAACTAAAATTTGCAGCACTTTATGACTGCTTGTCTTAAAAAGACAGCTTTCATAGATTCTGTCTGAAGTAACTGAATTTTGAACGCTGAAATATGGCGCACTACTTATTCAAGCAGAAAGCTATTTGTGGCTAGATTTAGTTTTTGGTGTTGTTTTTGTACATTCGCTTACTGTAACAACCTGTCACGGCTGAGAAAAACATAAAAGCCTGATTGTTCAGAGTGAGTGGAAAAAAATGGATTTAAAACAACCTACAAATATGATGCATATGGCTTGGATCTCTCCTTCAAGTGCAAGATTTTGCAACACAAATCAAAACAAAACAAACAAACAAAAAAAAAGATTTAAGAAATAATCACACAATATTTCTTTCATGTTTTAATTTTAATAGTAAATCTTCCCTTTATTTGTGTAGTAACAGTAAATCCCCTTTACTTGCCAAAAAATAAAATTTGTTTAATTTAAGTTGTTTTTATGCATTCAATTTAATTAGACAAGCTAAAACCAGAATTTGGTAACAATAAAACATAAGGTGAGGGAAAAAATACAACATTTCATAGGTCCCTAAACATGTAATTTGTTAAACCTTTAATAAATTTGTTAAATTATAGAAGTTTCATTATTTTAATTAATCAGACGTGCTTTTTTGTTTAATAAAATTATTTAACCATCGAAAAGGAGTCCAGAAAAATTAAAATGGAATCTGGAAAAAATTAAAACGGAAGAAATGGAATTAAAAAAAAAAATAAAACAGAATCTTCTGAATAACGATAGTAGCTTTAATCAAAGCCACTGTATATTTCATTAATATGGTGAAGACTATGCAGTGTTCCAAAGGGTAGCTTATTACCATTTTAACATTTTGAAATTGTGCAAATAGACAGTCTACAGGCTTGTTCTAGTCTCGATATTCTCGATAGGACAGCTTAAAATTGGGAAGATCGTAGTTCAGATTTAGGGGTGTGTGATATATATTGTCTACAATAATATCGTAATTGTTTAAACTGCATGTGATTTGTCATTATTGCAGAAATCAAAGAAAAATACAGCCAGATAAATACACAACATTATGTACGTTGCACAAGCTCATTTAGAGTTCACACTTTCACTGTTTGATGTAGTGTATTAAAATAGATTTAGAATTCAAGATGAGGGAGCAAAATGCCCCTTTATGACTTTTATATGTGACCCTGGACCACAAAACATAAGTAGCACAGGTATATTTGTAGTAATAGCCAAAAATACGTTGTATGGGTCAAAATTTTAGATTTTTCTTTTATGCCAAAAATCATTAGAAAATTAAGTAAAGATCATGTTACGTGAACCTATTTTGTATATTTCCTACCGTAAATATATCAAAACTTCATCAAACTTTTTTTGATGATTAATTTGCATTGATAAGAATGTCATTTGGACAACTATAAAGGAGATTTTTTTTTTTTTTTTGCACCCTTAGATTACAGATTTTCAAATCTTAAACCATACATCATTGGAAAGCTTATTTATTCAGCTTTTAGGTGATGTATAAATCTCAGTGTCAAAAAATTGACCCTTATGTGGTCCATGTTCACGTATATAACACGAAGAGTGACGTTTTTCTCCAAATATCAGGATGATTGATGGATAGCTCAGCAAACAATTAGTTAATATTAGGGCTGTCAAATCAACTAATTGCGATTTAATCATTCGCAAAATAAACATTTGTTTACATAAAGAGTGTGAACTGTATATATAAGTTGTGTATATATAGGAGTACACACACAAAAAAGAATGCAATTTAAATGTATGTATATATGTTTATATTTACATATAAATATTTAGAATAAAAATATATATATTTTTTATTTTATATATATATATATATATATATATATATATATATATATATATATATATATATATATATATATATATATATATATATATATGCATCTGTGTTTATAGATACATAATATACAAAGTACACACATATTTCATGTAAACACAAACTTTTATATTGCATGCGATTAATCTGTGCGATCTCTGCATTGCAAACACTTATTGTGTTGATACTGATTTCCTTTGATTGGTAACAGCAATCGCAATTGGTAACTATAGTGTCTTACTATTTTAATTTACTGATTCAGTTCAAGAATTTTACACAAAATGTGATGCATACATTTATTTAGGTTAGAAAATATTGGCTTGAAGGTAAAAATGACCATAAAAGGTAAAAATCAGTTTAAACTTATTGGAAAAGTTCATTTGTTACTCCAGCATATTAACCACCACACAGAGTATGAAAAATATTAAAAGCTTTGGGAATCAGCTGTCCATGGCAGTCCTAAACCTGTCAAAGAACCGGCACGATAACGCACATAAATATTGTCTAATTAGCGTTATATTGAGATTGCATTTTGTTTTTTTTTGGGTTTTTTTGCCATTATCGCACACCTCTAGTTCAGATCAACGATCGTGATTTATTACATTCTAGTTTGAGATATTCACCGATGTTTAATAATTAGGTTTAGGGGTCGATATGAGAATATAGTATACTAAAAATGAAAATTTCAAATAGAAATTTGTGTGGCTTAGTTTGGGTGTGACTTGCCAGTGCTGCAGTGTGCAGTTGACCATGAATAATTATTTCAGGTGCAAAAGTGAGAGAGACACACAAAGCACTCGGGACAGAAAGATGAAAGAACACACAGAACTTTGTAGCTGCGCTGTGGTGAACCATTAGGTGCAATAAATTAATTGTTCACTCGTAAGAGGCTCTTGGCGTGCTTCTTCATTTTCAGTTTCCACACACACACACACACACACACACACACACACACACACAGAGGCTCACGTTCTCTCACTCTTAAGCTCATCATGTGAGGTGGGAGGTATGTAACCCAATTTTCACTCTTCACTCTCTCTCAGTCTAGCTAATCCCAAATTAGAGGAGAGATTAGGATTACACATTTACCCTCTCACTAGCAAATGCCCAGACTCCTCTGGAAAAGTTGTTGATGTTTGTTTGTGAGTTGATGGATTTTTCTCACCTTTTGGTAACAAATTCATCCATTCTCTCTCTTGCTGTAGGACACAAAGTTATGGATCATCATGGAGTATTTAGGTGGTGGATCTGCTCTGGATTTGGTACGTTGCAAGACTTTTATTCTTGATAAACCTTAAAGACCTTAAAGCTTTTTTAATACTTTTATGATGTTAATAAGTTCTTGTGTATAATTTTCCTCTAAAGTTTAAAACGTACATCTTTTGTTTTATACAAAATATTTTTGTTTTTTCTTTTTTTGTTGTTGTTGTGATTGGCTAGGCTTGTGTTTGATCATTGTTCTCTTTCAGCTGGAGCCTGGTGCTTTAGACGAAACACAGATCGCCACCATCCTCAGAGAGATCTTGAAAGGCCTGGAGTATCTACACTCTGAGAAGAAGATTCACAGAGACATCAAAGGTATGAATGGTAGAATCAAGGTCATCTTGACATTCGATGACCATCTTATGCATATTGAACACAAAAATGAAAGAGAATTTCAAGTTCACGTCTCTTTTGCAAGTTTTTGGAGTCAGGGCACCAAATTTATCTGTCCACCGAAACACAAGTTTCATTTACAGAGTACACATTGAACACTTCTGAAGAGTTTTTGTCTGGGTTTACAACATATGTAAAATAACTATTAACAGTTATTAGCAAATATACATTATCATTATCAGCAGCTTCATGTTCATGGAAATAGTCTGATATCATCAGGTTCTCGTATTAGTACCGGGAGATTTGGTTTGGTCCTCACATAGGGTGACCCATTAAATATAACTCTTATTTAAAAAAAAAAAAAAAAAAAAAGGAAATGAATAATACTGATAATAATATCATTGGGCTTTTATTTTATTTTATTTTATTTTATTTAAGTAAAACAATAAATAAACTAATAAATTGTGGTAATACAATTAAATTTAAAAATAAAAAACAGTATTAAATAAAAATACAATTATTTTATAGTAAACTTCGAAATAAAATTATATTTACTTACTTTTTTAAATGAATTTTCATAATTTTCAAACTTAACATGTATATGTTCAAACTTCTTCATGAGCATCCAAATACTTATCATAAATGACTGAAACAACAAAAAGTTTCCAAAATTATATTATCACTGTGCTAAAGCAATTTGGTGAAAAATAATTTGGATATATTTAGACAGAGTAAAATGTTTTCTGTTAAGTTGACAGCATATCTTATATTGACCTTTTAGTTTTTTTTTCCACAAAACTGTATGGCAGTTTTAACTGTTAAAAACAGTAATTGTTTAATTTTCTGATTTCTGACTATTCTTTAAGAAGCAAAATGAATTGGTAATGTTATGAATGAAATGAATATGAAATATTATATGTTACACATTATAGTAGGGTTGGGTAAAAAAAAAAAAAAAAATTCTCGATTTTAATCAATTCTCATTTTTACGAAACAATATCTGTTCTTAAAACCCAAGAATTGATTAGTTTGTTTTCAGTTAATGAATGGAACAATATTTACTTTTTTATATGAATTTTTTATAATTTTCAGACTTAACATTAGCAAGCTTTTATTTTGGCATGTTGTTGGGACTGCTGGGTTTAGTGCTGCCGAATGTAGAGCGTCAGTGAATAAAATGTCAAATTTTTGCATTGTGCTTTGCAAATTCGAGCAAATAGCTTATAATTATGCTTTCAGTTTGAATAGAAATCTTATATAGTATTAAAGTTTGTTGAAATAAAATGGTAATTGTCCATTAACAGCTGTCAACCATGCCGGTATGCAAATATGTGCCCTGAACTTATTTACAAAGCGCATTTCTTACTTTGCTCGTGCATGCGGACCATTTATGACCATATTATGTGTGTTATTATTACTTTTTTTTTTTTTTTTTGCATATTGTTGCATCCTTTAAGGCCGATTCACATTGATTTGTCTGTTCAGTCCATTGCATTAAAAACGTCAGACGGTCTGACGTTTCTGACACCTACTTGTCACTGTGAATAATGAAAGTCTATGAAAATGTTTTTTTTCCCCAATGGTTTTTGAAATGGTGTTCAGATTTTTTTTTTTTTTTTCCTGCAGTAGTGTTTATCAAATAACACTAAATACAAGAGTACAGAGACTTGAGCCCCTGTTTGGGATTCTTCATCTGCTCTTCACTGCTGCTTAGCAAAATACTGTTCATGAGCACCACCAAGTCATGATTTTAGGTAACAGCAGCTGCTCTGACATTTGACCAAAATGCAGATCCTATTGGTTGGCCAGTTTTCTTCATAATGTGATGGAAAAGATTAGAGCACATCTCTGCGAAAAAGAAAACTGCCTCAGTGATGGCATGCAAATGTTTGGGTGGTCTGAACAGATTCATTCATAGCAGTTCATTCAAATTAAAATGTTTATCACATGGAATTGTCACATCAAATATTTGTATTGGTCTAAACAGACCTTTATGTTTTTTTCACTCTGTTAAATGGCTGAAGTACATGTATAGATCAGAGATGTTCAAACTTGCTGATGATCATCCAAATATGTATCATAATCGATTAAGACAACAAAATTAGATAAGCGTTTCCAAAATTATATTGTCACTGTACTAAAGCAGTTTGGTGGAAAGTAATTTGGATATATTTGGACATTTAGTAAAATCTCCCCATAATATCCCCAAAAATCATAACCCTTTTCTCAGATCAACAACTAAATGCGTCGATGTTTGCATGCATGTTATAGAATTTACATTAAGACCCTAAAGAAACGTATCAACTTGTGAAAAGTGGGCATCCAATGACCCCTTTAACCCTTTAGCTTGTTCTCTATATGCTGTATTTTAACTGTTAAAAAAAACAGTAATGTTTATTTTTCTGATTTCTGATTATGCTTTAAAAAGCAAAATGAATTGGTAATATTATGAAATTTTCTCAGTGTGAGTGTAAAAAAAAAAAAACATGATTTCATATTTTATACATTAATAGTTGGACTGGGTATTTTTCGATTTTAATTGATTCTCATTTTTATGAAATGATATTGATTCTTAAATCCCAAGAATCGATTAGTCTGTTTTCAGTTAATGAAAGGAACATTGCACCACACCTTCTGCCCAATAAATCGCAATAAGCTTTGTGCTTTGTTACTTTTGATATGAAAAAAGGTGGTACTGTTTAATGTGGAGTGACAGATCGCTGTTGCACCTCAGTTCGAGACAATTGCCATGAACTGATCATGTCTACTTTAATACGAGTTACATAATGAAATAAACATGAATAAACATCTAAAGGTATATTAAAAGGACAACAACTTGCCGAAATCCATATCCTGTCTGTATAATTGCTTGATCAGAGATCCAGCTGTGCATAGACGTCAACATAACAGCTTGTGAACAGTATCATGTAATGTCACATTTACCTCAGGAAAAAAAAACATATCAGGTGACCATAAAAGCTAGAAAAATGAATTCTAGAGAGGAGCATTTTGCTAAATATATTCACCATATAACATGTTTTTTTTTTTTTTTTTAACTGTTCTTCAATGTTTAATTTGTTTGAATAAATCTGTCAAGTTTTTATGACAGCACTATTTAAATGTTTATATTTCAAAAAATGAATTAGAATAGAAATATAATTATGTAATTATGACTTTATTACAGACCCCAGTTTGAAACCATTTGTGACCCTGGACCACAAAACCAGTCATAATTTTTTATTTATTTTTTTTTTTAATTGAGATTTTATATATCATCTGAAAGCTGAATAAATAAGCCTTCTATTGATGTATGGTGTCAGGATAGGACAATATTTGGCCAAGATACAACTATTTGAATCTGAGGGTGCAAATAATATATAAATATTGAGAAAATCGCCTTTAAAGTTGTCCAAATGAGGTTCATAGCAATGCATATTACTAATCAAAAATTAAGTTTTGATATATTTATGGTAGGAAATGTAAAAATGATCTTCATGGAACATATCCTAATGATTTTTGGCATAAAAAAAAATCTATAATTTTGTCCCATACAATGTATTTTTGGCTATTGCTATGGCTCACTGCTTGTTGGTACACTCTAACTAAATTCACACCTTCCCTCCTTTCCTTTTTTGTTTATTTCAGCTGCAAATGTATTATTGTCAGAGCAAGGGGAGGTGAAGCTGGCAGATTTCGGTGTGGCCGGTCAGCTGACAGACACACAGATCAAGCGGAACACGTTTGTGGGCACACCCTTCTGGATGGCACCAGAGGTCATCAAACAGTCTGCTTATGACTCAAAGGTAAGGGTCACTGTAGACACACCAAAAGTGACTTTGTAGCTGAAAATCCATCATTGCGCCAGACGTCTGGCTCTGGATTTGGTGTTGATTGTAATATCTTGTCAGTTTTTCCATATGATTCATTTAGAGGAGCGATGACTATTCCACTTCCACATGACCCCACATAAAGACATTGCCTGTTCACATCAATTTTGTTGCTTTTCTCACCAGGCTGACATTTGGTCATTGGGCATCACGGCGATCGAGCTAGCTAAAGGAGAGCCGCCCCACTCCGATCTGCACCCCATGAAGGTGCTTTTCCTCATTCCAAAGAACAACCCCCCTACACTGGAGGGCAACTACTGCAAACCTCTAAAAGAGTTTGTCGAGGCCTGTCTAAACAAAGAGCCCAGTTTTGTGAGTATGCTCATAGGGGATTCCCAGAGGTCGTTTTCTCCTGTCTAGGTCACTGATCTTTCTGGCAAAGCAGTTTATTCTATTTCTGCTAGTCAGGTCATGGTTATCAAGGCGTGTACTAAAATTGTGCCTGCATCAAATAACATTGTTGAAGTTTCATTTCAAAGGACCCATCTCACTCTTTCTTACATCTTTCTGTTTTCCTTTCAGAGACCGACAGCCAAAGAGTTGCTGAAACACAAGCTCATTGTGCGCTACGCGAAGAAAACATCCTATCTGACAGAGCTCATCGATAGATACAAGCGCTGGAAGGCCGAACAGTCCCGAGCGGAGTCCAGCTCTGATGAATCTGACTCGTACGCTGCTCAACAAATGCTTTTTATAAATTTCTTAAAAGTATTGTCCACCCAAACAGTGACAGTTCTGTCATCATTTACTCACCCATATGTTGTTCCAAAACATGCATTTCTTTCTTCTGTGGAATGTAAAAGAATTTTAACCTCACTCATTTATCTTACATTTACCTCTATTGTGTGGATGATAAACACGGAGGCATTTCTTTTATGTTCCACAAGACAAAGTCATACAGTTTTGGAATGACATGGGAGTGAGTAAATAATGACAGAATTTTTATTTTCAGCTATTTTTTAACCCTCCCTGATAGCACACATCCCTGATGGCACACATACATCATGGAGACCTCTATTTGACGTCTGCATTTACGTCTGGAAGACGTATTTTGGAAGTGTTTGCTCATCTGCAATACGTCTATAGGATGTTACCTATCAAATGTCAAATAGACGTCTATTAGATGTCTTTAAGATGTTTAAGATTTAGAATGCATGTAAAACTGACATCTTACAGACGTCTGTCAGATGTTTGTAGACAGCAGATACTTTCTAGATCAAGTGATCTTTAACAGACATCTTGCAGACATATGTGTGCTATCTGGGATACATCATGGAGACGTCTATTTGGCTGGAAGACGCATTTTTTTTTTTTTTTTTTTAGTGTTTGTTCATCTGACATATGTCTAGCTGTCAAATAGATGTCTATTAGATGTCTTTATGATGTTTATGATTTAGAATGTATGTAAAACTGACGTCTTACAGAAGTCTGTCAGGTGTCTGT
The DNA here is from genome assembly GCA_036247105.1 of Cirrhinus mrigala. Lineage (NCBI taxonomy): Eukaryota > Metazoa > Chordata > Actinopteri > Cypriniformes > Cyprinidae > Cirrhinus > Cirrhinus mrigala. The sequence goes on from CM070012.1 coordinate 9,188,015, forward strand.
ACACAACAGATGCTTTCCAGATCAAGGGATCTTTAACAGACATCCACGTATGTGTGCTATCTGGACTGGGTAAACGCAACTGGCAGAAATGTTTACATGCAGATTTATCTTGTCATCTTCAGAAATGCTTAAAAAGTGAAGCAAACATGTTAAAATATTACTTATAGTTTATTAGTTATTAAAGCTTTTTTAAGATGAACTGAATGGCCAGAGCAAATTTACATTTTCACAGTTTGAGATACTTGTCCAGTCAATGTTTTTAAAATTCTGTAAATATGTGAAAACATTAAGTGAACCCATTCTGAAAAGTAAAATTCTGAAGCTTTACCACCCAGTAAAGGTTAGTAGTTACAAGTATGAACTGTGAAATGTGGAAGATCTAAGAACTTAATCTAGGATTACTTTAATCCAGGGTTAAAGGGTCAACAACAAGATCTGACAGCTTCCATAATACAGTCATTTGATCGAAAGTGGTTTACTCACAAGCTGCTCAGTTAACTAGCCAAACGAGTTAAATAACTGTCTTTAAAGGGACAATTCACCCAAAAATTAACATTCATTAATTACTCACCCTCATGTTGTGCCAAACTCATAAGTTCATCTTTGGAGCACAAATTAAGTTATTTGCTGATGAAATCCAAGAGCTTTCTGACCCTGCATAGACAGCAACGCAACTGACACGTTCAAGACCCAGAAAGCTAGTAAGGACATCAATAAATGGTGGTCCGTGTAACATCAGTGGTTCAACCTTAATTTTATGTTGAGAATACTTCTTGTGTGTCAACAAGTTCTTCTTTTCTGTGTCAGTCTTCAACTTTGAAGTTATTTTTGTTTTCTTTGCTCACAAAATGTATTCTGTTATCTTCATAAAATGATGGTCACATGGCCTTAATGATGTCCTTCCTTCCTTTCTGGGCCTTGAACGTGGTAGTTCCTGTTGCTGTCTATGCAGCGTCTGAAAGCTCTCGGATTTCATTAAAAATATCATAATTTGTGCTCTAAAGATGAACAAAGGTCTTACAGGTTTGAAGCGACATGATATGATCATTTGTGGGTGAACTATCCGTTTAACATCATCTAGAAGTTTTTCTCCCTTTCTTGTTTTTGGCCCTCTCCTAAAATCGTATTCATTTTTCCTTCGATTAAATGAATCCCTCTTACTTTCTCTTGTGTCTTTGTTCCACTCAGAGAACCGGATGGCCAGGCGTCTGGTGGGAATGACTTTGGCAGTGATGACTGGATCTTCACCATCCGAGAGAAAGACCCCAAAAAGCTGCAGAACGGAGCCAGTCCAACAGGAGAGGAGGTAGGTGACTGAGCTCAAGGCCACATCTGACTGTTGTGTTGCGTAAGCGTTTTCTTTATCTCACTGTTATGTTTTCTGCTTTCATAGGAGCCCAACAAGAGGCCTCTATCCCAGAGTCTGTCCACTGTCATCACTCCAGTCTTAACTGAGGTAAAACATATCACTCACTGCCACAGTTGAACTATCAATGCCAAAATCAGAAAAACAATACTGGTTTGTATTTGTACTTACCAGCAGTGGTGGCACTGGTCCAACACTAATTGCATTAGAAAATCTTTTTGTGACCCCATAGTGTTTTTTTCTTTAAGAAAGTTTTTTTGTGCCTTGTATAAGGTCCCATTTCTCTATTTTACCAAGGTTTGCTCACTATAGGATTTCTGGCTTCGCCACTGGTATATAAAAGATATCAGCATGAAGATTAAAAGTGGCCCTTGAATGCTTTATTATATCTTAAAAGCATCTTTTAAAGGCAGCCGTCACTCCCTCAGGCCTCTTACTAATCAGTATGGAGCAATGAGGTATTTGAGGCGGAGAGCGGAAAATAGAGGGATGCTGGGAAAAAAGCCCAGGGACAAGTGACTGCACACTAATTTGTTCCACCCTCTCCTTCGTTCAAGGACAAATCCTTCCATTTCCTGTCATGCTCTTTTTGAGAGTGCAGTGCACTGTAGTCTAGACTCTTGACTCCACAAGAAGATTGCTTTTAGAGTAGGCAAAATTATATATATATTATTTAACAGGAGTATGTTGAATGGTGAAGGTATTTTTCTATACATTTACCACTCCAACCCCCTTTAAAATGTATGTACTTGTATATGTGTGTGTGTGTGGAACTTTTTCTTTTTTGCAAAAACTGTAATATTGTGATTTATACACTTACTGTGGTCTGAGTTGGTAAAAGTAAGGCTGCAGGTCAAGGTCTCTTACCACTGTCACTACTAAGGATGCCATCTCTGTGATAACTGTGCTTTGGATAAAAGCGCAAGCTGCATGTCAAATTCTGTGTGTCTTCAGCTGAAGGAAGGGGCGGGAGATGCTGCAGCAGCGACGGTAAAGCCTGAAGTTCTGGAGCAGCTCGGAGAGGCCATATTTCTCGCTGAGGAGGCATATCCAGGGATCTCAGATGTCATGGTCACCCAACTTATTCAAAGGCTACAACGGTAAGGATTGCATGCAGCTTTGTAGCTCTTTACTGGGATAGTTCTCCCTTAAATGAAAACTGTCATTACTGAACTGTGCTGAACCTGCTTGAATTATAAAATGACTCGCATTTCCCCAAAATAGTTTTTGTTTTAGACTTTCCACTTGGAGTAGTTTTGGTATAATTACAAATCACAATGACGTGTGCTTACTCTGTTCTGTCAGCCACATCACACAGATACGTTTTCTACATTTATTTATGCTTCGATTCGAACGAAACAGCATATCTGCGTGACGCAGCTGACACAGAACAGCGTACGCAGTTTGGACCCAGCAGATACTTTTCAAAATGGCCCTACAGTGATGCGGAGGCGGCCAAATTGTTGAATAAAGACATTATTTTTGTTTTCTTTCCATACAAAAAGTATTCTCATAGCTTTGTTAAATTATGGTTGAAGCACTGATGGCAGATGGACTATTTTGACGACATCTTTCATACTTTTTATAAGCCTTGACAGGCAGTGGTATTTACTTGGCAGTCAATGGGACAGTCACAAACCTCCCGGTTTTCATCCAAAATATCTTAAATTGTGTTCTGAAGACGAACGAAGCTTTTACTGGTTTAGAACAAGAAAATAATGACAAAATTTTCATTTTGGGGTGGAGTAACCCTTTAAAATATATTGACCAAAATTATAAACGCAACACTTTTGTTTTTGCCCCCATTTTTCATGAGCTGAGCTCAAAGATCTAAGACTTTTTCTATGTACACGAAAGGCCTATTTCTCTCAAATATTGTTCACAAATCTGTCTGAATCTGTGTTAGTGAGCACTTCTCCTTTGCTGAGATAATCCATCCACCTCACAGGTGTGGCATATCAAGATGCTGATTAGACAGCATGATTATTGCACAGGTGTGCTTAGGCTGGCCACAATAAAAGGCCACTCTAAAATGTGCAATTTTACTGTATTGGGGGGATCCGAAAACCGGTCAGTATCTGGTGTGACCACCATTTGCCTCACGCAGTGCAACACATCTCTTTTGAGTTGATCAGGTTGTTGATTGTGGCCTGTGGAATGTTGGTCCACTCCTCTTCAATGGCTGTGCCAAGTTGCTGGATATTGGCAGGAACTGGAACACGCTGTCGTATACGCCAATCCAGAGCATCCCAAACATGCTCAATGGGTGACATGTCTGGTGAGTATGTTGGCCATGCAAGAACTGGGATGTCTTCAGCTTCCAGGAATTGTGTATAGATGAGGTGATGGTTTTGGGTGAATGGCACACCAATCTCTGTGTCTCGGTATCTCTGTGTATTCAAAATGGCATCAATAAAATGCACCCATGTTTGTTGTCCATAACATATGCCTGCCCATACCATAACCCCACTGCCACCATGGGCCACTCGATCCACAACGTTGACATCAGCAAACCGCTCACCCACACGATGCCATACATGCTGTCTGCCATCTGCCCTGTACAGTGAAAACCGGGATTCATCCGTGAAGAGAACACCTCTCCAAAGTGCCAGATGCCATCGAATGTGAGCATTTGCCCCACTCAATGCAGATGAGCTTCCCTGAGATGGTTTCTGACAGTTTGTGCAGAAATTCTTTGGTTATGCAAACCGATTGTTGCAGCAGCTGTCCAATGTCTGGTCTCAGACGATCGTGGAGGTGAAGATGCTGGATGTGGAGGTCCTGGGCTGGTGTGGTTACACGTAGTCTACGGTTGTGAGGCTGGTTGGATGTACTGCCAAATTCTCTGAAACCTTTGGAGACAGCTTATGGTAGAGAAATGAACATTAAATTCATGGGCAACAGCTCTGGTGGACATTCCTGCAGTCAGCATGCCAATTGCACGCTCCCTCAAAACTTGCGACATCTGTGGCATTGTGCTGTGTGATTAAAACTGCACATTTTAGAATGACCTTTTATTGTGGCCAGCCTAAGGCACACCTGTGCAATAATCATGCTGTCTAATCAGCATCTTGATATGCCACACCTGTGAGGTGAACAATATTTGAAAGAAATAGGCCTTTTGTGTACATAGAAAAAGTCTTAGATCTTTGAGATCGGTTCATTAAAAATAGGGGCAAAAACAAAAGTGTTGCGTTTTCTTTAAGTTATTAGTAAAAATATTTAATTTTTTTTTTTTTTTTTTTTTTTTTTTTTTTTCTTTTAGAGTCGCATGATTAATGTCATCAGTGCTGAAAACAGTTGTACTGTTTAATAATTTTATGGAAGCCATGATACATTTTCAGGATTCCTTGATGAATAGAATATTTATAAGAAAACAGCATCAAAAAAGCTGTCACTTTTGATTAATTTAGTGCATTCTTGCTGCAGCACATTAGTGCTTTTAAGCCAGTACTCGCTTTGATTGTGATGGTGTATAAGAAGTAAACCTTCTACTTGTCAACCAGTAAACTTCCTTCATGCACACATTCTTCAGCTTTGGTTTTGTTCCATGCAGGTTCTCTAGGGGAAGAACATCATCCTCATCGCACCAGTGATTATTCCATTAGCCTGTCCGTCTCTCTTCAGTCCCGCCCCCCGGCATCAGCTCAGCGAATCCTGACACCAGCAGACTCTGTGACGTCTACCCTGGAGGACCAACTGTCCTTCACTAGCTTATCAAGAGAACTTATCAAACTCCTCAAGCTTCCCCTAGTTTCACTTTTCTTTTATAATCTCCTGGAACACTCGTTGGAGTGTGTGTGTGTGTATGCGTGTGTATGCGTCATAGCGTGTTTGTAACGGAGACTGCTTAAGCAATGGACAAAACGTAGATGTTACTCCTTTGGCTAAGCACAGAGCGAGGTTGAGGCAGGTCGTTTTGCATTATCGTACCCGAGCTTTTGGAAGAATGCATTAAGTGTATGCCATCACAGGGCGAGGAGGCCGGCCCATCGCCGTCGCCTCCTTCACCCTAAACAAATACAAGATAGTGTGCATGACTCTGAACAAAATGCATGTGTGAAGACGGATGTCTGTCGGAGTGTGTGCGCGTGCATCCGAGCCCTGAAGTGAAGGAGATTGCAGTTCTCATGCTGAAATCTCAGGTAATCTGCGACCAGCAGACTGGTCATCCAGGAAGACAGAGGGCGCTATGTTTGGATTTGTGTACAGATCTGTGTATATAGTCTCAATTTTACAGACCTTTAAAAGAGATGATGGATTTTTGCAAATGAATCACTGTGTACAGATGGCCAAGAGCTTCTGTAGATATTGTTAGAAACAAAAGAAAGGTAAATATTTAAAAATCAAGCCTCTGAAATGGCCATTACTGAAATGCCTTGCCTTTTTATCAAATGTACATTTTTGGGGGTGCTCTGTTAATTTTAATAAGAAATTAAAGGGTTTTACTCAAGGTTTGGGATCCTACCAACTCTGTTTTTGAGCAAAAAACAATTGTCCAGTTGTCCAATAATGGCATCATTGTGAGTGTTTTTTTTTTATTGCAGCACTTCATCAAAAGATAATTCACTCATAGCTTATTGGACCCAGTGTAGTTTAAAATCCATTTAGTGTTATGTAGGAAAAAAGAAAAGTGTTTAAAAATACATAAAGGAAAACACTGAACTGCTCATAGTTGTACGCACCTTCTTATTGTAACCCCTTCAAATAATGCAAATTTAATCACAAAATAGCAGCATTAACTGTGAAACTAATTACTTAAAAACTCTAAATACTTGAGTTGCTATTAATAAAAGTGATTTAGAGGCACTTCAGAATATTTTCTGAAAGATCCAATCCACAATTACAAAAACATGACAGTGTTGCTTGAAGTGCAAGAGCATTCAAAATAGAATTTAATAGCAGTGTGATGTACTTCTATTCTTTAGTTTCCATTTAAACTGGTTTTCCATAATAACGGTAACAATGTACTCATAAATAAAACCCACCTGCAAAAGCACCAACACACCTGAGAAGTGACACACAACCACTCTAACGCTGATCTTAATCATCTCATACTCGATGAAACTACCAAACGTTCTGCCCATGGTTGTCGTCCCAAACACACCATTCAATTTCAGGTACAATTTGCTTTTCTTGGGCTGATTTAGTTAAAAAACAAATCCCAAGCTCAGCTTTGATAAAAATGGTGAATCAGTCCTTCGATCACTAGTAAAGGGAACACCAACACTTTCAAACCATAAAAGAAGAAAAAAAAAGTGATAAACCTAGATTTTCATTTATTTAATGTCAGTGTCTTGTGACGTCTCGTTGTTTACGTACGCCAAATTGTCTTTCGTCATCATTTCATGCTCTTTCATTTTCTTATCTTCTGACTCTGTAAATTGAGCCTCAATTTCCACCGGGTTCATGTAGGTGTAGAAGTAAGCCATGAACGCAAAGATGATACTCACAGCCACCAGGAGAGACGCGAACAGCACGTATTCTGCCCACTGCAATGACACACACACACACACACACAGGTGAGCTGGTAGCAATACAAATGTCAAGTGACAATTGGCTAGGATTTTGTCAAAAAAAAAAAAACAACAACAAATGACATACCTGAGCTAGAAGTGTGCCTGCCTCAGCCACGATGAGCACAATGATGTTTCCCACAGCTACATTCAACAGCCAAACAGCCTGGAGGACTGACTTCATATTGCTTGGTGCCTAAAAGGTAACACAACCAAATAATGAGACTGTACAAAACAAAACTTTCTACAGTTGCAATCAAAATTATTCAACCCCCGAGAGACTTAAGTACTTTACAAATACAGGCTTTTCTGAAGATCCAGGACTTTATAAAAATTGCATCTACAACAGTTTACTGATATATTAAAAGTGATATTGTCAATATATAATGTGATGTTTTTGAGTTAAAGGATTTTTTAAAAACACAGTTATGTCATAATTATTTAAACCCTATTCAACATTGCCATTTTAAGTCACTTATTTCTATGGTAGAGAACAAAATTGTCTTAAAGACAAATTAAGTTTAAAAAAAAATGTAAAAACTGAATTAGCTTGGGCTTTTACACATACATATTTTAGACCATGCATATGCTGAAGTTGAAGTTGAAGCAAAGTCAACAGAGATGTCACAAAAGCTATAGAGAATAAATTATTTTATTACAAAGTGTATAGCTACATTTAAGATGTCCAAGACATTAAAAGTTCCTAGAGAAACAGCTGGCAGCCTTGTTCCTTAGTTTAAAGTGTGTTTGATCGGAGCAACTGAGAAAAACCTGCAATGTACAGCTAAAGACTTGCAAGATGAGCCGACGAAAGGAGAAAAAATATATCAGTGCAATGTATAAGGCATCTATGTTAATATAATGTTGAGGCATCTTGCCGAATGCCACTCTTGACCAAGAAGAACAAAAAGGCATGCTAAAATTCTTTTGGATAAACCTGTGGAGTTCTGGAAGAATGTTTTATAGAGTGATGTGACCAAACTGGAACTTTTTGGACCTATGGATTAGTGGTATGTCTGGTGCATCGTCAAACATGGAGGTGGGCCAGTCCTGCTATTGGGTTGTTTTACTGTAGCATGAAGTGGAAATCATGACCGTATGAAGGATATGATGGATTCTTTGGGGTATCTGGCCATTTTGGCAAGAATTGTGATGGCTTTGGTGCAATGACTAAAGCTAATGATCAGTGGACTTTCCTGCAGGACAATCATCCCAAAGTATACATCCAAATCTACTTATGCTTGGTTCAGGGATCAGTCATAGAATGTTCCTGAGTGGCCTGTTCAGTCTCCAGATTTAATTCTCATTGAAAATATTTGGATTCATTTGAAAAAAGCAGTGGCAAAGTGAAAACCAAAGATTATCAGTGATCTTAAAGCTTTTCAGGTGAGGAATGGCCCAAGACAATGACAGAAGCTTCTAAGCACTTTCAAACATTTATTGATGGCTTTAAAGAATAAAAGATTCTGCACCAAATTTTGCTTTTGAGGCTTGAATCATTTTGAACATGAATGTTTAGAGCCAATTTGATTTGTTTTTCATTATTCATCAACTTACATTCTCAGAATTACTCCAATGTGTATTGATAAACCTTCTGCAATTGTGTACTGATGCCTTGTTGAATTGTTTGTATAAAATTTTGTTCTCTGCAGCAACATGTCTTACAGGTCAAGGAAGTTGAATACTTTTGATCGCAACTGTAAATATTTAGCTCCAGAGAGCACTCCATACCTGTGAATAGGAGAAGTCCAGGCCGGTAACAGAGAAGGCCACTTCTCCGCAGGTCAACAAAAAGTACTGAATGACCTGCCAGGCCATGTGGACGCTGTCCGGCCCAATATCCTGTATTGCTGTAATGTTCTCGGTACACTGCACACACATTGAGACAGAATTATTTGTAATTTCCACTTTTGAGACAGACAGCAAATTATGACTAGATTTGCTAACTGGCTGCTATGTCTAGTACCAAATGATGGGCGCTTTCGAAGTACTGCTTCGTGAAGCTTCAAACTGCCAAAGTCACGTGTTTTTAATAAATGAGGTTCATTACGTTATAACTGTTTAAAAACATTTTGAACTTTCAAGAGACAGAGCGACACGTGTCACAATCTGAAAAACAAGCCCACGCCCTTATAAACACTACTGTAAATATATCAAATTTTAATTTTTAATTAGTCATATGCATTGCTAAGAACCTAATTTGGACAACTTTAAAGGGGATTTACTCAATATTTTTGCACCCTCAGATTTTCAAATAGTTGTTTCTCGGCTAAATATTGTCCTAACAAACCATTCATCAACAGAACACTTATTTATTCAGCTTGTATAAATCTCAGTTTTTAAAAAATTTATCATTATGAATGGTTTTGTGGTCCAGGGTCACATTTGTGTAATTAAAAGGATGAGAAGTAGTTAATAGTCTCTTACTGGCCTCTATATACGAGATCTTCATAAAACATAAAACAAGCCCTGCAAAAACCAACATATTATACAGACACTTTACATTTAATGGTATTTTATTATTTTTACTGCATTTAATTTATATTTTAAATAAAACATTTGCAACAGGTTTTTAAAAGCTGTTTTTATGCATGTTAAAAAGTGAGTTTTTGTTGCATTTACACACTTTTTACCAGCAGGCGTCACTAGCGCGTGGCGTTTCGAGTGCTTTGAAACAATGAATCATTTTGCGAAGCAGTTGGTTCAGTTGATTCAAAGCTTTAAAAAAGGCTCGTTTCTTCAATCACTATTAGTACACAGACAGTAATTTACTTGTCTTCCAAGTTTTGTATTGGAATACACTAGACGAGTTGCTATATTAAAGGGATAGTTCACCCAAAAATGAAAATTCTGTTATTAATTCATGTTCATCATCCTCACCTCATTCCAAACCTGTAAGACCTTCGTTCATCTTCAGAACACAAATTAAGATGTTTTGGATTTGAGAGCTTTTTGACCCTGAATAGACAGCAATGTAATTACCATGTTTAAGGGCCAGGAACTTAGTAAAGACATTGTTAAAATAGTCCATGTTACATCAGTGATTCAACTAATTTTTTGAAGCTACGAGAATACTATTTGTGAGCAAAGAAAAAAAAATTCTTGCATGTGTGGTACTGTGGTGACAGGGAAGAGAGGAAATTGTTAAAGTCATTTTGTTTTCTTTGTGCACAAAATTTCTCTCGTAGCTTCATAAAATTATGGTTGAACCACTTATGTCACATGGACTATTGTAACGATGTCCTTACTACTTTTCTGGGCCTTGAATGTGTCATGTATGCAGGGGTCAGAAAACTTTTTTTTGTCTACACAATAAAACTTCACTACACAACATTCTATTGCTAAAAATAGTTGAAAAACGTCAAAATATTTTCTTCTGAATTCTTCTGAGGAATAAAATCCATACAGGTTTGCAAAAACTTGGGGGCAAGTAAGTGATGAACATATAGGATACAGGATGAACTATTTCTAGTTCTGACTACTCCTAGTTAGTTAATACTATAATTTGTGACCATAAAAACAAGACTTACAGATTCTCCAAAACTAAAGGTGCTTGGGATCAGGACTGTGTAGGAGCTTCTAAAGCCCAGCTGCAGGATGTAGTGGCACATCTGTCCTCCTTTATCCACAATAGTAAAGTTTGCTCTGGCAAGGGGGATATCAAATCAGTTAAGAAAGACAGCCTAGCAATGGGTTTGCACTGCATTTTCATCAACTATACGACAGCTATCATGTATATGTATAGCTGTAATACATAACACAATACATAAAACACAACACATACTTGCCTTGAGACACACTGAAGTAGTCTGATTCTTGTAAGGGAGCGATGGGACCCAGATTATCAGACTTTATTGTGAAGTTCAGCTCAGATCTAAAGCCATTCACAAACCTACAAACATAGGTTAGCTGTTAATGAATCTGAATAGCCATTTCATTTTTGAAACATCTCTTCCAATACAATTTGAAAAGGATATTCAAAACATAATTTAGAAATGCACTAACCTGATAGCATTCAAGCCTGGACTCGGTTTCTGAGTTATGTCTTCGAGCTGTAAACAAAACGATTGATCAGAACACACTTAATGTTAGAGTTATAATTACTGTATCCTCATTTCCTCTAACGTTACAAAAAGTCCCCCGTAGTGAAAATCAAGTTATGTTTATGTGGTTTAATTTATGTTGTTTAATATGGTTTTAGACAAACCATGTGCCAATCCATTGCTGAGTATTTTCTTATTAAAACTGTAGTTTGTCCCAGAAATGTGGTTTGAAAGTTTTTTGTTTTTGTTTGTTTGTTTGTTTGTTTTTTGCTCTGTCACAAACTTCAGTAACCAATCATGTCAATTGAGAGATGAACTAATCAATTCTTTTTCCGGCTCAGACTGTGTTGGTTAGCTAATTGGGCTGTCAGGTGATAAACGAACGACTCAAACCCGAAAACTTGTCAGATAAGAGGCGAGATGAGTGAATCATAGACTAAAGACCCAGGTAAACAATGAATTAATATTTTCTGTTACTTATAGCATTATAGTTTTGTTTTGTTTTAAGTGTGATCAACGTTTGTGTAAGCAGTAGGTGTGTTAGGGAGGTAACAGGTAACTAATTATATTTTGCTAAAATGAACGAAATGACTCGAAAAAAGATTCGTTCATTTTGCTGAACGAGACTCAAATGTCCGAGTCGGTAAAATGATCCGAACTTCCCATCACTAGCTGGTGCGGCTGGGTGGAGGCGGGGCTAATTTGCGTATTCATAGATCGACGTATAGTAATAAGCAAAGGGGGGTAGAGTTGCATTCAAGCTATTTTAAGGCATGACAAAATTATTTTCACAAGAAAAACATTTAAATATATAATTTTGATGATCAAAGATTAGTTTTAAGGGATAAAAATTTTGAATACGGGGGAATTTAAAGATATTTAATTAAATACCAAAATGTAAAAAAAAAATAATAATGTAGTACTTACAGTCTGTAGCACTCCATCAGCATTTATTAAAACAGTGTGTCTCATTTTCTTCTTGAAAGTAGCTGTAGTATTTTTTCCTCCAGCAGAGATTGCAATTGTCTCAGTGTCAAGGGTCATATATTCATTTGAGGACTGGGGAAGCACAACAATATAAAAGAATTTGTAAGATAACTATGTACAGTTTACAAACACTTCTATAGTTTTAAGCACATGTGCATATTGTTTTGTCAAATACAAGCATTTTTATATCCCAGTGATTGACAGATTTCAAGTTTTTTAACATGTACTACTGTTACATAATTTAGGTTCAGTCAGATTGTTGAAAATATAATGTATTTGATCAAAAATACAATACAACCATAACAATGTCAAATAGTACTATATTTCAAAATAACTGTTTTATATTTTAATATTTTATAATGATTCATTAAAGTAATTTATTTCTGTGATGTCAAAGATGAATTTTCATTAATTGTCTTTAAAAAATTATAAATTAAATATAAACCATTTTAATATTTATTTAATGAAATTTATTTATATATTTTTTTATTTTAAAATTACTGTTGAACTGACAAAATTTGTACTGTCCATCAAAACAAACAATTCTGCCCCAAATTAAGATTTTTCAAAAGTAAATATACTTAAACACCAACAGGGCAAAATTTCAAATTGTAGCATATATTTTAAAAATGTCCATCATTAAAGAGACACCCAATCTGCCATTTGTTACTTTCTTTTATTTTTGGTTTTCCAACTCTTTCAAATACTCTTCAGTTTTGAATAAAGCCATTGTGCGAACTTACATTAAAACCAGGAACAGCAAATGGTTCTTGCCCCGCCACGACAACAGGTACTGATGTGCTCTCTAAGTTCAGGAACTTCAACTGAGTTTGAGAATTTGATGGGAAGTTGGGCATTGTTCGCTGTTGGATTACAAGACAGGCATGTCAGAAAAGTGCGATTTTTTTTATTTGCTGAGAATGTACAGTATATCAAATGCATTGTGATAAGGGCATAAATCAAGCCAATAAGCATGCTGTGCTAATAACAATCTGAAATAAGCATTAGGTTTCATTTCTTAGACGTCATTGCAACGTATCTGCTAGACTGCAAGGTCTCGATTACTCACGTCAATTTGAATCTGCAAAAGAGCAGCAGCCGCAAACGCTAACGCGGCCAGCAGCATACCAACAGTAATCCTCCGCAGGGGCCTGGAAATCACCAAAATCGCACATTCAAATAACACGTTGTGACTCATAACCACAACTCAGTTATCCAGCACTTACGTGAAATTAATATGGCACTTCTTGATAAATGGATACACTACAAAGTCCATGATCGGCACCATTATCACAATCAGTATGGGGTACACAATCTGCACCAGAAAACAAATAATGAGTACAAGTGCACTGTATGTACACTACAATGTACAATATAATTTCATATCCTGTTAATCATAGTAAAACACAAGTACAGAGACACAAAACAAACTGTGTCGCATAAATCAGTCTCACCTGCATTTGATCTGGCTGAACTATAAACGCTCCCTAAGATGATGGAAAGAAAGAAGGAATATGCCATATAAAATATGATGTAATTGTACTGATATGTGTGCATTTTATAGTTGCAATGCATGTGTTTTTTTACTTACAAAGTTACCATCCATTGTGGTGGCTTGAAGAGTCCAACGGGAGCCCTGGAAAGACAACAAAACTCTCAGATGTGTGTTTGTGCAAGAATGCATACTTGATTACGGCATTTGTAGCATCACTGACCTGTTGATAAAATAAGGCCCAGAACATTGGCAGAGGGATATAGAGGAACAGAACCTTCAACACCATCTTCACCTGAGCAATCAGGAGTTTCTGTAAAAAGACAGAATGTCTGTGTGAACATCTTTCTGCATTGAAGAGTTAACTGGTGCATGCTGTGCATATTTAAAATATTTAATCAAAATGGTTTATGCAACATACATCATATTTCTCTTGCGCCCAGTCCATCCAGTGCTCTCTCTTGGGGTATTGCTTACTGCGGTGATTGAAACGGTTTTTAACTGCAAACTGTAGAAGAGAAAAGACAACAATCATGCAATTAGACTTTTCCATATGACTTGATGTTACCAAAACAAGTACATATGAACAATTAATAACTGGGTCATTCTATAATTAAAGGTACATTTAGAATTTGACAGTGTGGAAAAAAAAAAGTTTTCCTTTTTCCCAAAAACCCCAAACATGACCTTACATAGCTGCTTTGAAATAATCTATATTGTATAAAGTGCTATATAAATAAAGGTGATCAGTGGGATATGTGCATAAAATACTACCTATGTTTGCTACTGTACGCCATGTTACCTTTACTGGGTAACACAGCTGACAAGTAACCTAGTTGACATTTTTTGTGTTTTGGGCCTATACTCAACATAGAAGCCTAAAACTAAAACTGAGCATATTGTATGTTTAGAAATGTATTTTTTTTTTAGTTAAATTGTCGTGTTAAAATTTGCAGCAATAATACTTGTGTAACACTGTTGACAGTCAATTAATCCACTCTTGACACAGGTGTGCTAGTTTAACCAATATTAGGGGAAAGAGAGAGAACATCTCGGCTACGTACGTAACCCTCATTCCCTGATGGAGGGAACGGAGACGTTATGTCGTGACGACATTAGGGGATTTACCTGGGAGCCCCGATCATCTCTGATTAAGAAAACTCCAATGAAATTTGGCTAGTGAATTTTGCATAATGCACCACTCCCCTTGCACATGGGTATAAAGAGGTGCAGGTGCATCCACTCATTAGATTTTACTCTGAGGAGCCGAGATAGTCTCCCTGGCCACCAGCGATGGTTCAAGATTGTGGCAAGAGGACATAACGTTTCCGTTCCCTCCATCAGGGTATGAGGGTTATATACGTAACTGAGACGTTCCCTCTCTGTCAGTCACTACGAGTCATGTTGTGACGACATTAAGAGTCCATGGAAAGTGCCACAACCTGAACCATGTCACAACCCTGGGCATAGCAAATGTTGGCAAGCGACGCGTGTCAGACAAATACTGTGCTAAGGTCGTAACCTTCCCACTGCCCCAGCGTGAATTCGCTGACCTTGGTACCCGCAGGGACCAGAGGATAGTATAACACTGCTGGTGGTAGCCAAGCCGCTGTTCCTTTCACCTAATACTTACCAGAAGGGATTTCGACCTTCAGTGAAAGACGGCTTCGAAGTCTTTCCTATTTGTAGTTACAGCTTGTTCGTAACGGTGGGGACGTGAGCCTTCCAGAGAAGGCGCCACGGAGGCCACATCCTGCCCGTAGGGAGGTGACATGTGGAGACTCAGATATGGACTGACCCAGGCCTGGGGCAGTACTACATATGTAATGGGTCTCTGAGACAGGTCCTACCTGAAAGTAGGGATGGAACAACTGCCGGCAGAGACTGACAGAGTGAACTGTCCAAGGGAAGACACGGGTTCACCAAGCGGGAAACCTCACCGTGGAAGAATACACATATGGGATGGCCCACAGGGAATGAAGCCATATGGACATCTAGCCCAGTACAGGGGCCGACCGGAAACCTGGGGCAAGCTAACACCTGATACTGGGCCTGGCGTCAGACTGCTCCACCCCGTCTGACTGCCGGGAGTGTTGGAGGACTCCACCAGGGTTCGCCATCCGGGGAACTGAACTGGAGGAGGACAAAAGGCGCTCGTATCCCCGGGTGAGGGAGAATGGTGAAGCAAGCATGACACCAGCCTGTTCTTCCTGCTACTTACCTGTTACCCAACACACGGGAAGAAACTGGCTCAACGTGGAAACTGTAAAATCTTGGGAAGGTGTTTGGTGTTGCCCAGCCCACAGCTCTACAGATGTCTACCAGAGAGGCGCCGTGTGTCAGCGCGTAGGAGTAGGCAACACTCCGTGTGTAGTGAGCCCTCACCCCTAGGGGACACGGTTTGTCTTGGGATTGGTACATCAAGACGATGGCATCCACTATCCAGTGGGTCAACCTATACTTGGAGACAGCCTTCCCTTTCTGCTGACCTCCATAACAGACAATGAGCTGCTCAGAGCTTCTGAAGCTCTGGGTGCGGTCCACGTATATGTGCAATGTTCTTACGGGACACAGCAACGCCAAGGCTGTGTCTGCCTCCTCCGGGGGCAGCGCTTGCAGGTTCACCACCTAATCTTGGAAGGGAGTGGTGGGAACCTTGGGCACGTATCCAGGCCGGGGTCTCAGGACAACGTGAGAGTAGGCCGGCCCGAACACAAGGCACGCTTCACTCACCGAAAATGCTTGGAGGTCCCCGACCCTCTTGATGGAGGTGAGCGTGGTGGAGCTTCCCCGGGATGTAAACAGCACCTGACTCCAGAGAAGGAGATGGCGGGCGAGCTGTGACATGCGATGTGATCATACACCTCCCTGCCAGTTGATGTACGATACAGCCGAAGTGTTGTCCGTACAGACCAACATGTGCTTGCTTTGCAGCAGCGGCCAGAACTGCCACAAAGCTAGGTGCACTGCCAACAACTGTAAGCAACTGATGTGCCAAAGCAGTCGAGGCCCTGTCCAGGACCCCGAGACTGCCTGTCCATTGCATGTGGCACCTCAACCCGTACTGGAGGAATCTGTTGTGACAACAACATGCCTGGACACTTGTTCTAAGGGCACCCTGACCCGTAGGTCTGACCAGGGGTTGAATAGACGGCGACACAACGGAGTGATGGTCACTCGATGTGTACCGTGGCGCCATGCCCATCTCGGTACTCGGGAGTGTAACCAGTGCTGAAGTGGCCTCATATGAAGCAATCTGAGCGGTGTGACCGCGGCTGCAGATGCCATATGCCCCAGGAGCCTCTGAAATTGTTTCAGCGGTACCACTGTCCTGCCTCTGAAGGAACTCAGGCAGTTCAGCACTGATTGGGCTCGCTCGACAGTGAGACGAGCCATCATACTCACCGAGTCCAACTCCATACCGAGAAAAGAGATTCTCTGCATGGGGGAGAGTTTGCTCTTTTCCCAGTTGACCCAAAGCCCCAACTGGCTGAGGTGCTGGAGCACCAAGTCCCTGTGATCGCACAACTGTTCTCGCAACCAGGCCAGAATGCGCCAGTCATCGAGATGACCACTTCCCGTAACGGGGCAAGGGCGCCCTCCGCAACTTTGGTAAAGACACGGGGGGACAGGGACAGCCCGAAGAGGAGGACCCTGTACTGCCATGCCTGACCCTCGAATGCAAACCGTAGGAACGGCTTGTGTCTAGGAAGAATCGAGACATGAAAGTAAGCGTCCTTCAGGTCGACCGCTGCAAACCAATCCTGGGGCTGAACACATCTGATGATGCATTTCTGCGTCAATATCTTGAACAGAAGTTTGTGCAGGGCCCGATTCGATCCAGGATTGGCCGTAAGCCACCGCCTTTTTGGGTACGATGAAGTTGGGGCTGTAAAACCCATGCTTCATCTCGGCTGGAGGGACCAGTTCAATTGCACCCTTTGCCAGAAGGACAGCAATCTCTTTGCGCAAGACAGGGGCATCCCGGACCACCACCGAGGTCTCGAGGATGCCGCTGAACTTGGGAGGTCACCGGGTGAATTGAATCGCATAGCCGAGTCGAATTATTTGAATGATCCAATGGGACGGGTTGGGGAGCGTGAGCCACGCCCCCAAGCCCCATGCAAGTGGCACCAAAGGAACAACCGACGTGCCCGTGGTGGTGCAGCAGAGGGAAGTCGTGCTGGACGGTGCAAAAGGCGTTACCTTCTGACCCATCACAGCAGGACTGCCTGTGCCACGAAGGGACTGACCAGAGATGCGTGGGAAGGCATTGCGTCCCCGAACTGCAGTCTGTTGGCTACTGGCAAAGGGGGGCATTGTGGGCACGAGTGAGGAGGCAACGTGGACATCGCCTTGATTTTCGTCGCCCATGAGGCAAAGTCAGTCGCCAAGTGCAGCTCCTGCATCAACCTCGGGTGGGTACTATCCTCGTGCATTTGTTTTTGTGCCTTGGCTTGGTGGACCTGCAGGATAGCCATGGCACGCAGGGCAGAGGCAGCCTGGCCCGCCACGCTGTAAGCTTTGGCCGCAAACACGTCCGTCAGCTTACAGGCTTTGGATGGGAGACAAGGACGATTCCTCCAAGTGGTGATATTTTGCGGGTGCGCCGCAACCACTCTCTCCACTTGGGGGATGTTGATGTACCCCCTGGCTGCCCCACTGTCAAGGGTAGTGAGGACAGACGAGGGAGACGAGTGGCTTCTGGCCGAAAAAGGGGCTGTTCACGACTTCGTCAGCTCCTCATGCACCTCCGGGAAGAAAGGCCCCGGAGCAGATCGCGGTGGTGAGCCGTGTCCCACTCCGAGAAACCAATCATCCAGCTGTGAGCGCTCAGGACTGGTGGTCTGTTGGACGTCTGGACGCACCAGAAAACACGGAATGGGTAGCAGCAGAGGGTGCCTCTCCCTTTCACAGAGAGAGGCGAGATCGCAGCGAAGCCACGCTCATACGCCCACAGTGGACGCACGAGTGGTCCACAAATGCAGCTTCAGCATGCTGGACACCCAGACACTGAAGACAACGCTCGTGATCATCTGCAGAAGTCAGGTACAGCCGCAACCAAGAGAACATGAGCGGAATGGCATCTTTAAAAAGACACGAACCGCCCGTGCTTTGCTCTTTTAGGGAAACTACTCTTTTAGTTGAAGTGCCCAGGGGAATCGCTGATGACAGGGAGACCTCTGATCGCACCGTGACGCCAACCGAGAAGCAGCTTCCAACCACACAAGATGATCTGGCTTTGTGGAGAATCATTCACCCCCTCGGTTCTGAAGCAAAAGTCTAATGAGTGGATGCACCTGCACCTCTTTATGCCCATGTGCAGGGGAGTGGTGCATTATGCAAAATCCACTAGCCAAATTTCATTGGCGTTTTCTTAATTAGAGATGATCGGGGCTCCCAGGTAAATCCCCTAATGTCGTCACGACATAACTCGTAGTGACCAATAGAGAGGGAACATAACTTATAGTGTTTCATCCATGTGCTTCTAGAGGAAATATCATCATACTAAGAATGGGACAAACCATTCCTTTTGGGGGGTTCTAGTTATTCTATGGTTATTCGGACACAAATAAAATAAGTTATATCACAATAAACACAGATTATTTTTGAAGCACACACCCAAATGTCTTGATAACCTAATCTAACTGAAGGCAAAACCATGAAATTAACAGAGATGGGAAGTAACTGAGTACAAATACTTCGTTACTGTACTTAAGTAGATTTTTCTGGTATCAGTACTTTACTTCACTATTTATTTTTTTGACTACTTTTTACTTCTACTCCTTACATTTTACACAAATATCTGTACTTTCTTTCTTACATTTTCAAAACAGGCTTGTTACTTTAGTTTTAATCTGCATTTGGTGTATAACCATTCAATAACAAATCTCTAAATCATGAATCGGTTAGTCTGTACTGGCAATGCGTTTAGGCTCATGCGCGTGCTCCGCATTTCTGCTAAAAGGTTTCTATTAGAGTAATCAGTGTGAGAGAATCGAGAATGAAATGGATCTGAGAGACAAAGCTATTGACCAGGACTTCAGGTGCAGATCAGTTTCATCTGTAAATAGGCTACTGTAGATTTCCTTTGTTAACTTAGTTAAGCTAGCAACTCTTAGCAGTATAGCAGCCAGAGGATTAATAATACTGTAAACTAAATTACAGTTACTCAAAATACTGTATGTAAAAGGACATCATTATTATCTACTGTAAAGCTACAGTAGTAATTTAGTGACGTCATAGTATTTGCATACAAATTTTTTTCATTGTTTATCCAACATGCAAGTCTTTTAATGGAAAGTGAACTGTAATTTCCAAAGAAAACGTAATGTGGTCGGTGTTCTTACACCAATGCACTTCATGACTAGCATCAGGATGTTGCCTTTGGGGGGTTCCATGAGGTACTTTTTGTGGCCCGCGATGAACACAACTGCAAAGAGAAGAATTACCTCAGTCAATCACGGCTGACATTGAGTGGTCGTAAAAGCTATTGCACGTGTCAAAATAAATACAAGCGGAACGAAACGTAACTTACTGAGGGAAACCACCATGAGAGCTGCAGGGACGCCAAAAGCCAGCGAGTAACAAGTTTGCTTCGAGTATATACCACACTCTTGAGCTGAAGAACATAACCAATACAAAGACAAGACAGATTATTCATAAGCATATTTACCAATCACGTATTTACCAACAAATGTAAACGATGCTATTCGCGTTTTAACAAAATACACACATCTCAGGATGGGTGCGATGAGAGTGGCAAGAAGACTGCCACTGTTAATGGACAGATAAAAGATGGAAAAGAAGGTACTTCTTTGTTTTTCCTGAAAAAAAATAAAATAATGATTAAAATCATTTATACACACTACCGTGCAAACATTTAAACTCAGGCATTTTTTAAATGTTACTTTTTAATTATTTAATTATTATTTTTTCTTACAATATTACAATAATTGATTTTATTCTATTCCTGTGATGGCAAAGTTGAATTCTCAGTCTTTACTGTCTTACGGTCCTTTGAAAATCTTTCTGATATGTTGATCTGGTGTTAAGAAACATTTATTATTATTATCAGTCTTGAAAATAGTTGTGCTGCTTAATATTTCAGCAGTTTCTACTGTCTGAAAACATGTAAGCGCATGTGGAAAAAAACCCAATTACAATACGAGGAATGCTGACTTTAATAAATACATAAACATTACTCATAAAGTAACATTCAGTCTAAAATATGTCACAGCACATTTCCAACTTTGACCTTTGGCCTTTAGACTTTATATCCTTGTGCACTCAAGCACTCAATATCAGAGACTTAACATTGAGCTGATAACAGCTGATTTACACACACAAGAACGTGCTGCTGTGCTTGAGGACATGCTCAGTTCATCCTCTTTAATAGGGTGGGTGTTTATCTGTCAAATATGTGTGTGTGTGTGTGTGTGTGTGTGTGTGTGTGTGTAAGGGACCACATACCTGATGGTCCTCAAACTGATCTCCTCCAAACGCTGCCACACAGGGTTTAATACCTCCAGTTCCCAAGGCAATGAGGAGGAGTCCCACCATGGACAGGGCACTAAAATAAAAGAGACGAAAATCAATTCACACCAAATAATGTGAAAATGCTTGTTTTATGCAGAACCTGATAATAATTCGGTAGGTTATTTGGGTTATGTTTACAATAATACAATAATATAATGATAAGGCATATCCCAAGTGGTAACTCACATATGTAAGGTCATGTTGTCAGGTGTACCATCTCTGTTGCCATCTGTGATGTCGTGGACGGCACTGATAGCCAAGATCACCTGGCCGGTGGCGTATACTATAGATAGATACACAATAGTCCTGCGAAAAGTGGAGAATGGAGGTCATGTTTATGCACGTATGAATTCTAGTAGAAATTAAATTCATGTTGTTGAACTAAGTCTTTTGACTGTGTACTTAGAAGTTTATAAACTGGGGTCTGGTGACCGTCAGGAGGCCACAAGGGGGTGCTAGGGGTCCAACTAAATTTTTAAGGGAAAAAAAGTTAAAACAAATGAAAATTACTCAATTTTTAATACCAACTTATTATTAACTAATTATTGTTTTACTTCAAAATGGGTTTTAAAATATACAGACTACCGTTCAAAAGTCGGAAACATTTTTAAAGTTTTGGAACAAAGTTGCTTATGCTCATTTATTTGATGAAAATAATATGTGATATTTGATTAAAATTTAAAACGTTTTCTATTTGAATATATTTTTAAATGTATTTTATTCCGTTGATGTCAAAGCTGCCATTTTCAGCAGCCATTACTCCCTCCAGTTTTCAGTGATTACATGATATTCTAATATGATCATTTGGTGCTCAAGAGTTGTGGCAGTTATGCCGCATAGAACTAATGTGAAAACTGTGGTTCCTTTTTTCGATTGTAGCTTTTTTGATACTGTAGAAAAGGAGGCCTTAGAATCAAAACGCTTGAAATTCACTGACTATTCCTAGTATGGTTTGCATGGAAGTATGTTATTCAGAAAATGTTCCAAGTCCTAAAACTCACTTGAACTTGCCCAGCCATGAGTCTGCAATGATGGCCCCCAGGATAGGTGTTAGGTAGCACAGAGCCATGAACACGTGGTAGATGGTGATGGGTTTATCACCATTATGGGTTATTAAATGCCTCAAGTACAGCACGAGCACCACTGCAAAACACAAAGATGGGAAACAAGAGCAAGAAATGGGTGAAACGTATTAAAAAGGAAAGAAAGAGAAAGACTGAGCTGTGTAAAACTGTATGTGGAGTAACAGTAAAACAGAGATAAATGTTCACATTATTTCATGTATGTGTATGTATCTCACCTTTTATGCCATAGTAGGAGAATTGCTCACAGAACTCACTCACCACAATGAAAAACATACTGATAGGATATCCAAAGACACTTGGCTACAATGAAAAATCACAGCTCAATTATAACGTACTTAGTACTTAGTAATAGTATGTGTTGACATATACTTAAATATATTTATTGTACAGTAAAAATAATCAAATATAAATACTGTGGTAAACCAGTGAGTAAATGTGTGTATATTATATGATTTAAAATCTCACCCTACTCTTGGTCTTCTTTGCTGTTTTTTCCTCTTTGTCTGCAAAAATGAAGTGAAATGTCATTAAAATAGCTCTAATATGAATTCAATATGAACATATTGAATTCCAGTGCTATTTCAAATGTATTCACACTAACATATTTATGGACAATCTGTGGATTGCCCTGTTTAAGCATAGAACACACATTCAGAGCATATGTACAAACCCAAAGTTTACAGGGGTAACTATTATTACATTGTTACACATCAACATCCAGGTTTACTCACCTGCCATGATGACTGCTTTGACTGTGGCTGCTTTCTAGTCCTCTCGTAAACAATATCCTTTAGCACAGAGATGCACACTCACACTCATTCATACACACACTCACACATGACCCGGGACAGACAGAGCTGAAATCTGACAGAGAGAGTTAACAGGTTTTTATGGACTCTGGACAGTAAAATGTACCCTCGGCCACCACTGGGTTAGAATGAGATTGACGTAGATCTTTATGACAGTATTTGTGACTGTGTGTGTGCGTATGAGTGGGAGGATTATTTATGGCAGTCTTATCAGTTTATACTAAAAAAAATCGAATGATATAAGCGCTTAGCCTTTGTAATAAGGCAAGTGAATGAATAAACAAATTATTTAATTATTCCAAAAATAAACTATATACAACAGTGCAAAATGTCATTGTTTTTATATGCATTAGCAAATAAACCATGCTGAAAAACCAAGTTACCATCCCAAAATTTGTAATGGTTTTACTGGTTATAATAGGACTTGTATTGGTTTTAATGGGAAGTGTAATGGACCTTGTTGGTCTCTACTGTTAATTGGTCACATTCTACTGGTGGCTTGTTAAAATCAATAAATCCTAATGGAATATGTCCCAAAACAAACTACAGAAAACCATTTTTAATGGTTTTAATGGTTAAAAATTGATGGTTTGTGTTTGTAATGAGATTTGTAGTGGAAACCATTAGAATTTTCTGTGATGGTTCTATTGTTTTTACAGCAGCGAAAATAAAGCAAAAAAAGTTTTCTTTATATAAATTATATATATAAGTAAAACTATTTCAAGTCAATTAAGTATGCTTTTCTGGTGTTAGAATTATTATTAGGTAGATAAAAGCTTGTAAAACATTTAATTATGAATGAAGTTGAATGGTAAATGCAGGCCTATTTAATATATTAACTAACTCTCCTATCTGAAATTACTGTCTGAAAGAATGATGATTAGATAATGTGGCACTTTAAAACATCGCCAACACATCATATGACTGTTCTAAATTACCCTATAATGCCATTTATTACCTTATCCAGATATAACTATAACTATAGAGTATGCTGTGCGGTGTGATCAAAAATCTGTATCAGGTTTTTTTTAGGATTCTGTCGATGTTACGATTTTAATGGTTTTTCCCTGCCTGGATCTAATTTGTTTTGAATACAGTACCTCAGTACTGTACCTCAGAGATACATTTATATAAAGCCCCACAGTATGGTACAGTATTTTCTCCTCAGCGTTCAGCGTATATACTAGCTTCCGTTTTACAGTTGGTTTATTTTCCCTTTTAAGGAATTCGTTGTGTTATTAATAGTTCTAAAAGTTCTAGTCAGAAGTCTACCCTAGTGAAAAATATATATACTAAAATGCATTTAAAATACATTTATTTCAGGCTATGGACCTAGATAGCATACATACGTCTGCAAGATGTCTGTTAAAGATTGCTTGATCGGGAAAGCATCTGCTGTGTACAAACATCTGACAGATGTCTGTAAGATGTCATTTTTACGTACATTCTAAATCATAAACATTAAAAAAGACATCTGATAAACATCTATTTGGCATCTAATAGGTATCTAATATGTACTTAATAAAAATACCCTGCAACTGTACTTTTACTATACTAAACCAGTATATTTAAAGTCTGCTAAATTGGAGCAACTAATTTTGCACTAAATGCACTTTAATTGTGTGGAAATAGTGCTGAAGCCCAGCTAAAGATATACAAATCTCTGATAGCACACATACATCATGGAGATGTCTTTTGGATGTCTGCATTTACATCTGGAAGACGTCTATTAGATGTCTTTAAGATGTTTTTGATTTAGAATATATGTAAAACTGACATCTTACAGACGTCTGTGATCTTTAACAGATATCTTGCAGATGTACGTCTGCATTTACATCTCCAAGACGTATTTTTTAGTGTTTTCTCGTCTGTAATACATTTCCTATTAGATGTCAAACAGACTTTTATTAGATGTCTTTAAGATGTTTATGAGTTAGAATGTATGTAAAACTGACAACTTACAGATGTCTGTCCAGATCAAGCAATCTTTAATAGACATCTTGAAGATGTATGTGTGCTATCTACAAATAATACGCTGTGTTTTTGCAATTGTGCCAAAGGCCTCATAATCTGGGGTAAGAACACAGTATGATGGGCCATAAACCATACATAAAAAAGCCCATAAATATTGTATAGAGGAGAAAATCAGGTTTTAATGACCTTTATAAGGATCTCGGTTGGCAAATAATGAAGTTCAGAGTAATATAGATAAAGTATGTTTAAGGGAAGCAACTGATAAGAATAAAAAAACACATGAAAACTAATGTAAGATAATATATTTTATTCAGTTATTTTTACGGACATTAATATATTTCCAGAACAGATTCTTTTAAATAAAAATGCCCCCCATATCTAACCCCCGATATAAAACAATTTACATTTAAACAAACATAAATGGTTATAAAAATCCTTGTGTTTATCTCTTTTGTCCATATATATTTAAATATTTCACATCTAGCCTTCTCACTTCGGCAGGAGACCTTCAACCAAAACAGGACAAAGAAAGAGAATTATTGAATTATTGAAACAGCATTTGTTTCTTGGCTTTGAAAAAAGAAAAAGAAAAAAATGATAGACATGGAAAAAGCTTGAGTGGCTCAGATGCTACTACAATAAAACAGTTATATTCACTTTACTACCATTTGATGATTAGCTGCTGCCTCACAGGAAGTGATGTCGCAGCCTCTCTCTCAGAACAGAGCAGCAATGGGAGAGTATACGGAAAGATAGAACATGAACATTGAGGAATGTGAAAGTGAAAAGGCAGATTTTTCAAGTTCTGGTTGTGAAAGAAATAAAAGCGATACAGGAAACACCTGTGAACGGAGGACTGCAGTGAGTGAGAGAAGAGCAAAGGCTCACGGTTTCAATTACGCGAATCACATGGGACATTCCAAAGACCGGACACACCTGCTCTATCCCAGTGTCCTGGATGCTGATTGATGGGCGATTCATTCAGGAGTGTCGGAAAAATGAATTAGCATTCTTTTCTTGTGATTCATTCTTCTTTTGATGCATTTCAGTATGTCTGTCCGTCTCTCTGGCTGTGGGCAGGGTCAGAGGTTTAAGGCCAGGGGTGAGAGTCACATGGAGGAGGCGGAGCTAGGCATGCCATGCAGGGTGGTGCCACTGGGCGTGCCACTAATGGCATTGAAAATATGCAGCGAATCAGAAAGAGAGCTCTTGGTTCCGTCCTCCACTGCAGAGATCTGATGAAGGGAAGAACGCAATGTGAAGAAGAACAGATACTGTCTTATTTTAAATATATGATGAATTTAATGCATTATTACCATCCGATCTACAAAGGCCAGCACAAAAAGAAAGAGAACGAGTGTCATGAATATTAAACATGAATCAAAATCACACTTATATGCTGATTGACTGGCCAAGAATTATTTATAATAAAATATAAAATAAACACTGTAGAATGCAAATAAATGCAGTTCAATTAGCTATTCATCAAAGAATCCTGAGAAAAAAAATCCACAAAAATATTGATTATTAACCAGAAAAACTATTTTTAACATTGCTAATAATAATAACCATTAACAACAATTAAGCACCAAATCAGCATATTAAAACTGAAAGATCATGTGACTGCAGTAATGGCTGCTGAAAATTTAGCTTTGTCACAACAGGAATAAATCAAAAAAAGTTTTTTTTTTTTAAATTTGTAATAATATTTAACACTGTTTTCAATCACTGTTTTTACTGTATTGGGGTCGCGGGTCAAATGACCCCAATATTGTAATATTCAGCCCCTGGAATGCTAATTTTACCAGGGGCAGCCCACCAAAAAATGTCTATTTGGAAACATAATTGGGGTAGGTTTGTGTAGCAATTGGGTGGGCTTTGTTGTGAAAACTTAGATGGCTGATTAAATGGCTGAAAATGTTTCCATAATAAAACTCAAAATGTAAAATCCATTCAAAATTGCCCTACAAGGAAGAAAGGAACTGCATAATGTTAATTCTAAACATGCCAAACTTAAGGTAAATCTGTGTGTGTGAATCAACTGCTTCAGTTTCAGTACCTAGTGTGGGACCTTGTTGTCTACTGACAGCGGTTTTCTAATCTAAAATATTTTAAAATGTAATTTTATTCCTCTAATGGGAAAGTTGAATTTTCAGCAGCCCTTACTCCAGTCTTTAGTGTCACGTGATCTTTCAGAAATCACACTAATATGCTGATTGACTGGCCAAGAATTATTTCTTATTATTTAGGAATTATTTTTTGCGGCCATGATACATTTTATCTCAGGATTCTATGAGCAATAAAAAGTTCAAATGCATAGCATTTATTAAAAACTAATTTTTTAAAAATATTATAATGTCTTTACTGTCACTATTTAATAAAATAATGCATCCTTACTGAATAAAAGTATTCTTTCTTTTTTATTTAATTCTTTTTATTTTTACCATAAATAGGATGTTCAATAGATAAGCAACATGCTTTTATATAATATTTCAACTGTTAGTTTGCAGCTAATAAAATAAAATTGTATAAAATAAATAAACTTATCCATTTTGACTTTTTTTTTTTTTTTTTAACCATATCTGGTACAAAAAATAAAATGTCGCCATGGGTAAGTTTTCATGCCACTTCAATTTAATAATTTAATTTAATTTAATTTAAAATGTAATTTAATTAATCTTTTCCTTAGCTGCAACCTAACAGTTAAAGGAGATGTCCACTTCCAGAACAAAAATATACAGATAATGTACTCACACCCTTGTCATCCAAGATGTTCATGTCTTTCTTTCTTCAGTTGTAAAGAAATTATGTTTTTTGAGGAAAACATTTCAGGATTTTTCTCCATATAATGGACTGATATTTTGCCCCGAGTTTGAACTTCCAAAATGCAGTTTAAATGCAGCTCCAATGATCCCAAATGCAGTTGTAAACGATCCCAGCCGAGGAAGAAGGGTCTTGTCTGGCACGATCGGTTATTTACATTAAAAAAAAAAAATGAAATTTTTAATACTTTTTAATCCCAAACACTTGTCTTGCTCTCCCTGAACTCTGTGTATTCTGGCTCAAGACAGTTAGGGTATGTCAAAAAACTCCAATCATATTTTCTCCCTCTACTTCAAAAAACATTTCAAAGTCATCCTATATCACTGCAGGAGTACCAACCCAGTCTTTGCAAAGTGAACACACAAAGAAAATCAAACACCCTTAACAAAAAAGGTAAAACAGCGATATAGGACGATTTTGAAGTTGAGGGAGAACATGAGATGGGAGTTTTTCAACATACCCTAACTGTCATGAACCAGAAAAAAACAGGCAGAGTAAGACAAGATGAGCGTTTGACATTAAATTGTATTATTTTTATGAAAATAACTGATCGTTTCACTAGATAGGACCCTTCTTCCTCGGCTGGGATTGTTTACAACCGCAAATGCGATCATTTGAAGTTGCATTTAAACTACATTTTGGAAGTTCAAAATCGGGGCACCCTAGCAGTCCGTTATATGGAGAAGAATGCTGAAATATTTTCCTTAAACATAATTTCTTTTACGACTGAAGAAAGAAAGACATGAACATCTTGGATGACAGGGGGTTAAGTACATTATCTGTAAATCTTTGTTCTGGAAGTGGACTTCTCCTTTAACATATTATATGAAAGCATGTTGCTTATCTATTGAATTTTTTTTCTAAAATATATGGAGCTTTATACAATAGAAATTGCCTGAAGTGACTTTGCAGTATTGACAGCAAAGTAATGGGATTAATGATGCCAACTTCATCAAATGAGAAACAAATTCAAATGCTAAGTCACTCTAAGTCAGCTGTAGCAAGACAATAATGGCTACCTGTGGGCAGCTCTACTGAAGACAGTTGTAACAGGACTCTTGAGAAGCGTGATAGATCCAGGTGCGAGCTTTATTAAACAGATCGTAGTCAAGACAGGCAGGGTCAGACACCAGCAAACAGTAACATCCAGGGCAAGGAAAAAGTGTAATCCAATGAACAGGCAGAATGTCAAAAAACAGAGAGCAGTCCAAAGTAACAAATGAACAAGGCTAAGAAACTAGGCAAAAACTATGGCGATGAAGCTAGGCAAAACTATGGCAAAGAAACAAGGCAAAACTGTGACAATGAAACAGAACCGTGGAAATAACAAAAACAAGGCAATAAAAACAGGGAAAACGCTTGGTAGAGTCCACACAGGCAAAACAATACTTCACAAGGTCCTGTTTGGCATGGCCCTCCTTATATGGCTACCAAACAGGAAGTAACCATAGAAGCAGCAGAGGGAGCGGTAACAGTCAGTCTATGGGTGAGGGCTCCCTCTGCTGGCGTGGCATTACAGAATCCCCCCCTCTAGGAGCGACTCCTGGCACTCAGAACAACAACAGTCCAGGAGGGTGGAGGAACAGAGGCAAAACAGGGGGTGGGACGGAGGGCCAGGTCTGTGCAGAGGAGTCGGGCCTGGATCATGGAGCAGGGACAGACAGTGAAGCACTGGAGGACCTGGGCCATGGAGCAGTGGCAGACAGTGAAGCAGTGGAGGACCTGGGCCATGGAGCTGTGGCAGACAGTGGAACCCTGGAGGACCTGTACCGTGGAGCTGTGGCAGACAGTGGAACCTTGGAGGACCTGGACCGTGGAGCTGTGGCAGACAGTGGAACCTTGGAGGACCTGGACCATGGAACAGTGGCAGACAGTGAAACCTTGGAGGACCTGGGCCGTGGAGCAATGGCAGACAGTGGAACACTGGAGGGCCTGGGCCGTGGAGCAGTAGCAGACAGTGGAAACTTGGAGGACCTGGGCCATGGAACAGTAGCAGACAGTGAAACACTGGAGGGCCTGGGCTGTGGAACAGTAGCAGACCGTGAAACACTGGAGGGCCTGGGCCATGGAGCAGTGGCAGACAGTGGTACACTGGAGCAGAAGTCCACAATGTTTGATTCGGAGGAGCCTGGAGCCATGGTGGAGCAGGGAGAGCAGTCAGCCATGGCGGGGCAGGTAGAGCAGGCAGAGCAGTCAGCCATGGCAGGGCAGGCAGAGCAGGAAGCCATGGCTTGACTCATGAAGAACAGCTGTGACTTGGCGTGGCTCAGGAAACACAGCTGTCACTGGACTTGCCTTGGGTATGGCAGACATGGCGAGATGAGATTTGGATGAGAGTTTAGACTGATGAGGCTCAGGCGTGGCAGCCATCTTGGCCGGGGACTCAGATGGGGCAGCCATCTTGTGAACAGACTTGGGGATGGCAGCCATCTTGTGAACAGGCTTGGGGATGGCGGCCATCTTGTGGACTCTGGATGGGCGGTAATGACAGGTGAAGACTCTGGACGGGCAGGCATGGTGTGAGCAGGCCCTGGAGTGGCAGACATGGCGTGAGTAGACTGTGGCTTGGTGGATGTGACTTGAGCAGGCTTTGGCTTGGCAGGCATGACGTGAACAGGTTTTGGCTTGGCAGGCTTGGCATGAGAGGTCTCTGGCTTGCTGGACATGACCTGAGCAGGCTTTGGCTTGGCAGGCATAGCATGAGTGGTCTCTGGCATGATGTTAACGATTCCAGACATCACATGTGCGCA
The DNA here is from genome assembly GCA_036247105.1 of Cirrhinus mrigala. Taxonomy (NCBI): domain Eukaryota; kingdom Metazoa; phylum Chordata; class Actinopteri; order Cypriniformes; family Cyprinidae; genus Cirrhinus; species Cirrhinus mrigala. The sequence continues at coordinate 9,218,399 of CM070012.1, forward strand.
CTTGGGTGTGGCAGATACTGGAGGATGGGTCTCTCATCAGCGATCCCCACAGTAAACGCAGAACCATTCAGAATCAAGTCTATGTAACGTACCAGGGACCAGTGAGGGTGATGGCCTGGCATCCTACTTGAAATGTCCTTACACAAACCTAAGTAAAATATGTCCTTGAGGAAACTTTTTTTAAAGTCCACCAAGTGACTTAGTTCACAAAGGTCAATGACGTATTCCTCAATGGACCGGTTACCTTGACAGAGCCAAACGAGGCGTGATGCTGGGTCCATAGTTGATCTATTTTCAGGAAGCTGCTGGATCTGTGGGAGGCGAAGTATTCTGTAACAGGACTCTTGAGAAGCGTGATAGATCCAGGTGCGAGCTTTATTAAACAGACCGTAGTCAAGACAGGCAGGGTCAGACACCAGCAAACAGTAATATCCAGGGCAAGGAAAAAGCGTAATCCAATGAACAGGCAGAACGTCAAAATACAGAGAGCAGTCCAAAGTAACAAATGAACAAGGCTATGAAACTAGGCAAAAACTATGGCGATGAAGCTAGGCAAAACTATGACAATGAAACAAAACCGTGGAAATAATCAAAACAGGGAAAACACTTGGTAGAGTCCACACAGGCAAAACAATACTTCACAAGGTCTTGTTTGGCATGGCCCTCCTTATATGGCTGCCAAACAGGAAGTAACCATAGAAGCAGCAGAGGGAGCGGTAACAGTCAGTCTATGGGTGAGGGCTCCCTCTGCTGGCGTGGCATTACAACAGTAAAAAACATTGGGTAATAATGGGTAAAATATTAATTTAAATGGTGCATTTTTATCAAAATAAACTTTGCTACTGATATTTTTTTATTACTGAATAAAATTACTTTATAATCAACATTTCTCACAAATTTCTTATGACATATTTTCAATGTCATTTTTCGTTAAATTCATGCATTATGGGATCAAATGGGATGGTGCTTTTGGAACAGGTCAAAGATGTGTGTTCATATGTATCGAACACACACACACACGTTTGTTTTTGTGAATTGTGGGGACTTTCCATAGACTTCTATAGTTTTTATACTGACCAAACAATATTGTCTATCCCCTAATCCAACCCTAACCCTTACAGAAAACATGTTTGCATTGTAACATTTTCAGATAAACATAATTTACTATTTTTAATCTTTTTTTTTACATTGAGAGGACTGCAGGCTGGTCCCCACCATGTCAAAAATTTCAGGTTTTACTATCCTTGTGGGGACATTTGGTCTCCACAATGTAGCAAGAACAAGTACACATACACACACACACACACACACACACACAGCTTTTTCAGATGCCCACAAGCTGCCAACAACATCCTTAAGTTTGTTTTATCATTCAGCTATAGCTGAGATCCTAATGAAATTATTTTATGCATTATTACAAGTATAGATGCTGAAAGAGTTCATTAACCTCTTTATGAATATCACTTAAGACTACACTGTAAAAAGTTGTACTAAGTAACAACTTAGATATTTGTGTTTGCTAAACTTAACAGATGGGTAAGTAACCCAGCTGCCTTAAAATTTTAAGTTGATTCAACTCAAATATCTAAGTTGTCACTTAGTATAATTTAATATTTCAAGTTGCATAAACTTTTTTTGAGTTGACTGAACTTAAAATTTTAAGGCAGCCAGGTTACAAATTATTTTAGGTTGACTCAACAAATTGTTTTTTACAGTGTAGTTTGACAAACAGCGTTCTAACGAACAAGTACAACCACTGCAGAAAATTTATTATAACACCACAGTAAGATAAAGCTATGGATGAGTGATTGACCAACTTATCAAATGCTAAACATATTTTTACAAGTTCCTGCTTACATAGTTTAAGATGAAATGTAAAAAATATAGGCATGAGCTAACAATCAGTAAAAATACTGGCCACACTCAACATACAGAGGGAGAGACTGAATATTCAGACAACAAGAGCAGGACCATATTGACTTTTTCTTAAGATAAAGACAATTATTGGTTTATTTGGCATCTCGCTTCACAACGGTTGCTCCATTACAGCACTCACGTCAAGTCTTTTTTAGCATATGTATCTCGTATTATTTTTCAGTATAATTGTTTAGTCTAAATATGTTTTAATTCTTTGTGTTTTTGTTTTTTGCAAAGTTGTTAAACACATGTAACTAATACCTCTCTCAAACGCTGACTTTCAGGTCTGGGAACTACATTACCCAGCATACACGTCAGTCTTCAAACATGGCCGCTTGTGATACATATCCCAAAACACTCATACATTCATTGGACAATCATTGGACTTCTGATTATACGCACGCTAAGATACCCTATATGAAAAGACTCACATTTCCACAGTTTTTGTGAAGTATACGCTCCTTCCGTGTTGTGATGTGACAACCCCTTTTTTTGTTTTTTGTTTTTTGTTATCTGTGTTAGTGATGCAGAGTCTGATTCATTTCTGTGAATCGATTCATTTGGACAGTTCGGCTCAATGAACCGGTTCAAAGAATCGATTCTTCAGCTTTCTTTTCATCCGTCATTTCTTTTCAACAACTCAGGATCTTTTTATATCATTGAAACATTTAAATAAAGTTAACTGTGTGAACACGTATTGGTGATTATTGTCTGTTGTTCATTTAAGTTAACAATGTTCGGGGTCACAGTTTCATGCATTGATCCTTCATTGTTTGTTTAGCTTATTAGTTTTAGTCAGTTGCAAAAGTGTCAGACATGACATTTATAACAACAGGTTTCGGTGGTTGGGTGTGTGTAAGCGGTGAAAACTTAAATGTGACAGTAAAGGTCCACCGTGTTGTCTTTTAATAAAATATTCCGTGGAATGTCACTAAGACAAATTATGTAACCGCGTTCATTAAAACGTTGAAATGAATATAAGCATACATATATTCATAACGACAATAAGTACAATGTACCCTAACAACACAACAGACTGATTCCTGCTAAGTACACCTAAAATTGCTAGATATCTTGACTTTATCTGCACTAGCTAGGCCTCGTCACACCGTTGTGAGATATAAACCGCAAAGTTTTTCATAGTGTTACACTTTGAAACCACAACAATTTTATGTTTCCATGACTTTGTTCGCTCTTTATATTTTAATTTGTTTACCGCAGTCTCACCATTCTTATCTTATTTCCCCAACTAAATGTAACTTTTAAGCCTCGCGCTTTGTTTTCTAGTTTTTTGCTGTTGTGTTAGCGGGCCATATACGTCAATATTTCTGTAAATTTGGTTGATTTAATAAAATATTGTTTTTAAACTTCTTTATGTCTTCATTCGAAACATTTACGTTATATTATTAATACTAACCTAGTTTCTATCAGATATAAGATCATTTCTAAACAATTATTTGCATCTACACTCGTCTACTCATTTTCTTTTTAGAAAATTATATTCATAAAATTACTCATTTGAATAAAAGCCTATGCAAAATCATCATTAAACATGCAAACTGACTTCGGGTCTAATCAGGGCTCATTATCTGGACTTCCTTTACTACCACACCCACTAGAAAGGGCCAAGTGTTACTGATTAGATAACAAATCTGAGAACATTTTCTACCATGAATTATTACTGTCATTGTTGTAAAAGAGAGTTCATTCCAGTGCTGATGCAATATAAAAGAGTAGCAGGATTAAGGGGCTGGTCTGAACCTCATTAAAGTGAACATCCTGCATGCCCACATCCTCCATCATAGCTGCTTCTTCATCAATGTTGGGTGTGATCACACGAAATGCAGAACAGTCCTGTCAGAACATTCCTGCCAAAGAGAAGGAATAGTAAGCAGAACAAGCTATAGCAGGTTCAATAAACTGCAAAACCTTTACAAAAAAATTGTTTTTTGGACACACAATTAAGGGAAACAAAAAAACCTCAAGAACCGATTTCCTCCAGCGTTTAGCGGCTAAACGCTGCTAAATGCAGCTAAAGTAAACAGGCTCGTCACTCCACAGAGAAAAGAGAGGGGAGCAGAGCTTATTTGCATTTAAAGCAGCCCCGACCAGAATGAGATGATTTTTGCAGAGCTGATTTTGGCAGTGTAAAAAGGGTGTTGTTTTACACTACCACTGATCATTTTTAACCAAAATATATTATAGACTTTTTATTAAGAATCATAAATTAAATCATATTAACTTGTGGAAAATGGGCATCCGATGACCCCTTTAACACTGCATTAATATGTGAATGTGTGTGTGTTTTTGTGCATGTTGTGCTGTTAGTGCTTTTATCACACATAGAGATTACCTATCATTAAAGAAAAACACAAAGAACTCTACATTGCAAAATACAGTTGAACCTTGAACAAGATACGTATATCTTGTGTATGTGTGTTAAATCACCTTTTACCTGAATTCTAGAAAAATAAGCTCAAAGCTTTTAAAGCACATTTGATAAGCCAGCCAAAAAGGATTTTTTAAAAGATTTATTACTTTAAACAAACCTATTAATATGATATACTGTATCTGCTCAAAATGTGTGATTTTCTTCAGTAAATGATTCAAGTAAAGTATTTTGCATAAATAGATCACAAACTGTTTGCAATAATGCACCTGAATATCCATTCCAGGGGGCAAATATTGCATCTTTATTAAAAAAAGTTAATTTCATATTTGCAAACCTACAGCTTTATAACATCTAACAATGTAGATTTTCCAGTTCTACCTACTGAATCACTACTATTTTCTCCAAAAATATTATAGGTTTAATATGTTCTTTGACCAAATTTAACAAAATTTAAAAAAAAAATGAAGAAGTTGAGGTTAACAGTTGTCCTCAGTGTAAACAGATCTCAAAATCACAGTCAATGTTGGAAAGGGTTCAAATACACAAAAATGCTGGAAAACCAAAGAATTTGTGGGACCTGAAGGATTTCTCTGAAGAACAACAGGCAGTTTAACTGTTCAAGACAAACAAGGGACTCATGAACAGCTGTCACTGAACAAAAAAAAAAAAAAAAAAACAGTTGTGGATCATTCAGGAAACAATACAGTATTAAGAATCAAGGGGATGTAAACTTTTGAAAGAGGTAATTTTTAAAATTTTCTCATGTGGGCTATATGTAAACATATTTTATGTGAAATATCTTATTCAGGTCAGTACTAAATAAATATCCATTTTGTATGATCTCTCTTATTTCGGTAAAATAACATTTTGCAAATTCTGAAAGGGGGGGGGGTAAACTTTTAATCTCAACTATAGCTAATCATACACAGATGTTTTGGTCATGTTCTAATCTGCATTTATCTATGAATGCTTCTCTTATTATTGCAGTATTCAGTTTAACTATGGAACTCTGTTTAGATAATAATTCAAAAAATATTTATTTTTCAACTTTAATAGCTAGACGTCTTAGATTGCATAAGTGCAAGGACAAATTCCCACCTACTTTTAGTCATTTGATTAGGGATCTTATGTATCATCTTGCACTACAAAATCAAACTTTTTTCACTATTTACAGCCAATGCTAACATACATAGAGCAAAAGGATACAAATTTAACATTTGCCCTTTTTTTACACTTGCTTTTGTTGTTTCTCTTCCCTTCTTTCCCTTCTTTTTTAATTAACTAATTAATTAATTAATTTTTTAAAGGTATATGCATATATATGTGTGTGTATATTAATAATAATATGGTACATAATAGATTAAGAATGATATAATGTGTAATAATGGTGCAGTGGGAGTGTGGAGCTCTGTGGAGCAAGAAAATTTTTTTTTTATCTTGATATCTATTTGAAATTGTTGATATATTACGTAAAATATCAATAAAAAGTTCATTTCCGACCCTGAACTACATGCAAACTATATACATCACAGGTGGGTGACGTCACGGACCAGGAAGCTTAAAAGCATGTGTGCCGGAACCGGCATTCAGCTTCAAGGAAGAAGCGAACGCTCTCAGGGATGCCGGAAGCATGCCCGAGACGCAGCGTCTCGTTCCCTTCGGGGAACCAGGGTTACAGACATTACCTGAGACGTTCCTCTTCAGGAACTCGAGCTACATCGAACGCATTGGGGAACAATATGCCTACGTCCCCATAGTTCCAAGTCCCTGCCTAGTGTGTGTGCTATGACAAAAGGACTATAGAACCTTATAGAACCTTATAGAACCTGACAAAAGTTAGGGGCGTGGATCATCCTGTAGCGTTACAGATGTCTTGCATTGGAACACCTGACATAAAGGCCTTGGAGGCAGCTAAGCCTCAAGTAGAGTGGGCCTTGACCCCTAAGGGAGAGGGAAGGCCCGAAGACTCATAAGCTTGAGTGATGGCATCCATGATCCAGTGGCTAATGGTCTGCTTGGAAGCAGGGAGACCCCTCTTAGGGAGACCATAGCAAATGAACTACTGGTCCGCCCTTCTCCACACGGCAGCTCTGTGGATGCATGTGTCCAGCGCTCATACTGGACACATACAATTAAGCTTCTGCTGGTCCGAATCCCTAAAGGGAGGAGGACAAAAGCCCTGGAGAACAACAGGCCGTGGTGCTGAGGAGGGGACCTTCGGAACACACCCAGGTCGAGGGTAAAGAAAGGCTTTGGCCATGCCAGGCGAAAAATCTAAATGGCAAGGGGTCACAGAAAGGGCCTGAAGATCTCCTACTCTCTTTAGAAATGTTAACGCCAGAAGAAGGGCTGTCTTGATTGTAGCGATTTAGCTCAAAAGGGAAATATATAGAAATAATTACAATTAATTATGATTAATTACAATTATTTATATCAGCTGCCAGTAGTAACTGTAGCAGAATTCAATTTCCATCAACTAATCTGTTCGTCCGGTGAACATTCAGTATAATTTTTATATCAACTTTCTCAAAGTACTATTGCATTAGAGCATGTAGCTCGAATCAGAATCGTAAAGGGACATTCATTTGCAAGGCAGAATCAGAATCAAAACTCATGTAATTTGTGCACAAGAGTTTATTAACGAAGGACTAACACATAACTAATCTAAACAAACAAACATGAAATCATTCATACATGGGGGAAGGGTCAGTGAGAAGCAGTTAGAGAGACCAGAGAATGTAGCTATGAAAAGAGTCAGTTAACCACCTCAGTGAAACCATCAGTGCTGTCTACAGCTTATACTAAACCTCTGTTTTGCTTAGTTAAATGTACGATACTTGCATTGCCTTGGTCAATGAACAAGTGTCTGAATGCAGTCTCGGGTGAAAGTCTCGATGGTTTGAAGCGGTGGTGGTTTTGGAATCGCGATCACGTTCTTCCGGGTCCGAAGAGTGATGAACTCCAAAGATGTTCTGACTCGATGGTGACTGGGAGTTTTTTCCCATGTGAAAATTGAAGAAGAACCAAGAGCTAAGAGGGACCCAGCTGAAGTCCTGTGGTCTTTGGGGAATGGAAAGACAAGGCCGCAAGGCCTGGCGCAGCTTAGAGTCCCGACGAGTTCTAACTCATCCTCCTCATCCTCTTAGGTTCTGAAAGAACTCATGTGAGACGAGTGAAGAAAACTAAAAAACGCGGAAGAGAGAAATGTCTGTTCGAGGACATTTCATGAGGATGAATTCCAGGGTTAAGTGAAAGTGTCTGGCTCTTTGTGGTCGAGAGCCACAGCTCTAGATGTTGGGGCCTGTTGGGCCTGCCGGGCACGCCCTGTGCCGGCTCAGGCTCCCCGTGGGTTCCTCCACATGGGCAGCAATCGGAAGAAGAGAGCGAAAAGAGTGAAGAAGAGGGAGGCGATCAATCTTTTGATGCCTTTAAGCTTCTGGAGGTCCACGAACCAATGGTAACTTTCACCTTTGGAGGGAAAGTTTACGACTCTTTGTCTGTGAGCATGGTTTTGCATATGTTATTTGATTGGGTGTTGATGCAAAACTACAAAGGTTTCTTAAAACACTAATATGTTACATAGGTATCAACATCTAATGTACACCATCTTTTAGATCATCAAAATATGAATTCAAAGAGACCAAACATGGCATAGGTGGGTTATACGACTATATAATCATAACGCATGCATAAAACAGTAGAAAGACAAATACAAATACAACAGACAGAATTAAAATACAATGCAGTAATACTGTACACAATGACCTGGGCTATGTGTGATAGGAAGGTCAAAGAAAAGTTTGTCTGTGAATGAATAGGAAAGAGTCTATTTCTATAGGCATTGTGTCTTTCCTATGGGCAAATGTAGCATGGGCAAATGTGCATTCCTCTGGGCAATAAAACCTCTTATCAGATAGTGATAAGAGTGGTAACTGAGGCCTTTTGGGGTGTTAGTTGCTTTGGGGGGTTGTCTCCAGAGCTCCAGCATATATGGCTTGTTGTGTTTAAAGACTATTTGTTAAATGTACCAAATAACTGTATGTCTGATTGGTCCAGATGCTACATGTCTTGATGGTCAGATGATGATCTGAAGACTCTTCAATAGGCTCAAAAGGAGGCCTACAAAGAGCCTCTAGCACCACGGCGAGGTCCCAAGGAGGCCTCAGCGCACCGTGGAGGAAACATGTAACAAGGGGATCCTTACCAACTGAGGAGCCACCCAGAGGTGCATGGTAAGCTAAAAATAACTGCCACATAGACCTTCAGGGTAAAGTGGGCTAACCCTGCGGAGAACCGATCCTGCAGAAACTCCAGCACTGTATCAACTGGGCAGTTAACTGGGTCCTGCTGGCGGTGTCCGCACCATGAAGTGAAGAGATGCCCAGGAATATGTATTGCTCTCAGCGAGAGGAGTTTCCCCTGAGACCACACAAGGATCTGGTGCGCCAGCTTGTACAAGGGATCGGACGCAGACCTCCCTGGTGGTTGATATAATAGACATCAGTATGCACTATTTAAGATTAACAAGATGTAACACATGGTGGCCTGTTAGGTCAGAGAGAAAGTGTTTCAGAGCCCGAAAGACGGCCAGCATCTCCAGGCAGTTGATGTGCTGCGTGAGATGGCGACCGCTCCACAGACCATGGGCAGGATGGGCATTCATAGGATCGACAATCCGAGCAGGTGACAAACGTGCCTGCATCGTGGTTGGATCCCACACCACGCCTAGATAAGTGGTTCTAACCGCCAACTGCTCTGATTGAGCCAAAATCAACCAATCGTCGATGTAATTGAGTATGCGGATGCCCTGGAGTCACAGCGGAGCCAGAACTGCATCCACAAACTTGGTGAAAGCGCAGGGTGAGAGTGCTAGGCTGAACGGAAGAACCCGATATTGGTATGCTTCGCCCCTGAAAGCAAACCTCAGGAACTTCCACGCTGCCAGATAATCTACTAAGGGAACCAGTCTCTTGAGATTTGTCTGAACTGCTAGCTCGGTGTCCTGTAACTGTTCCCCGGCAGGAGGCAACCGAACTAACTGTTCTAGAGACCCCCCGCAGGGGGTTTCTGGGCGGAAGAGACTGGGGGTGGGCTCACCGGAGACCACTGCGCCCTGGAACACCGGCAGGGTTGGCAGAACGGTCTCCTAAGGGGACTGAGGAGAGACGGACACCATGGAATGCGGTGCTCCCCGCTCTTCCCCAGTAGGGGCTGCCCTCAGCAGTCCTGAACCATAATGGTCAGGGCCGCTTCATTAAAGACGAGGCCCCTCAGTTCGGGCCTTAGAAGTCCCTGACTTTGAGTGCCGCTGGTCTCGGTCCTGCTGCGGAGAAGCATGAGAGGTGACGCTCTGTTTTTGAGACGCCCTGTATGAGGAGCTGGTACTCAGCTGGATCGACCCTAGCCTCAAGAGCTAGGACGCACTGAGGGAGAAACCGCTGAAACGCCGGCGCCTGTTTACGAGCCACCTGGTACCTGTCGACGACAGAATTGATGGCGTCGCCGAACAGGCCAGAAGGCGCAATTTGGGCGTCTACAAGGAAGACCCTTGCCTGCAGAAGTGTGCGGACAAAGGACTTCCTGCCACTGTACTCAAAGTTGCTCTTCATGAGGAAATAGAGCAGGTGGGCAGCATCACTGCGTATGGAGCTCAGTTTGGAATTGCAGCACTTCAGGATCTCATAGCACAAACAGGCACACATATCCGCCTGTCCATCAAAAAATGTACAGGGAAACTGAGAAAGAGAGAAAAAGACATGGAGAGCAGAATGAGCCTTAATAACAAACAATGTGTTCATCACTTGTACACTCATGTTGGACATTTAATTCACTTATTATGTGATCTCAGTACTAAAATCAATAGTGGAAAGTGTAAATTGACTATGATATTTCGATGAATGGTAGCCATTCCATACTATGGAAGTCAATGCCTACCAGCAACATTTTGGACAACAACATGCTACAAAGTATTTTCTTTTGTGTTTAACAGAAGAAAGAAACTTATACAAGTTTGGAATAACTTGAGGGGGAGTAAATAATGTCAGAATTTTCTTTTTTTTTTTTTTTTTGGTGAACTATCCCTTTAAAGAATTAGTTAATTCCTGAAATAAAATTTCCTGATAATTTACTCACACCCATGTCATCCAAGATGTTCAGGTCCACAATTGCAGTTTCAATTCTGCTTCAAAGGGCTCGTTCCCAGCCCAGGAATTAGAGTCTTACCTATCGAAACGATCTGTCATTTTCTAAAGAAATCACAATTTATATACTTTTTAACCACAAATGCTCATCTTGCATCTAGCTTCGTCACAGTTAGTTCTTCGTCTGTGTACTCCGGGTTAATAAGGCAGGGCAGGGTGAAAAACTTTGTAACATTTTTTGTAAAGGCCGTTTGCTCTTTAAACACTGGGTCGGTACTTCCAGCCACGTCACGTGTCACCTGTTCAATGTGACTACGTAATGCGTGAAGTTGTGGACGCAGAGCTAGTGCAAGACAAGCATTTGTGGTTAAAAGTATATACATTTTTATTTTTAAGGAAAATGTCCAATCATTTCGTTAGAAAAGACCCTTATTCCTCGGCTGGGATCCCATAGAGCCCTTTGAAGCTGCATTGAAACTGGACCTTAAGACCTTCAACCTGCTGATCTGCATTCACTATGGAGAGAAATCCCAAAATGTTTTCCTCAAAAACCTGAAGAAAGAAGGACATGATCATCAGACACTGGGGTAAATAAATTATCAGAAAATTTTAATTCTGCAGTGAACTAATCCTTTAAGAGGCTGATGAGAAAATATATCAGAAAATATAGTATTTAGCTAACTTTAATTATTACTTTGCTTGTTTGATCAATAAATAAACTATTTTTAACTTTAAACTGTTCCCTTTTGAGGATTTTCTTTTCTCACATCCAATAAATCAACAGTGATGGTGGCTGTTTTGATTACCTTGTAAATGAAGGTACGTAGAGAGGCGAAGACCTGCTTCAGTGCTGTCTCTGACTGGGGGATCTACAGGAAACAGAGGTGCACCTGGAAAACATTAGGTTACTCACGTAACCCCAGTTCTCTGAAAACATGAGTGAGGTATCTCACTATGGGAATCGCCTCGGGTGTGACCAATCCTGGAAGCAGCAATTGCACCACGTCTGTCGGCTGACAGACTGGTCACGACAGTGATGCGGGAGTCCCGCCTCCCCATATATATGTCACTGCATGACGGTCCCCACCTCATTCTCAGCATATCTCTTCCCCGTGCTATTGCAAGGAGGGAAGTGTGGTGAGATACGTCACTCATGTTATCAGAGAACCGGGGTTAAGTGAGTAACCTAAAGTTCTCTTTCAAACATTCCTTCGGTATCTCACTACGGGATATAGACAACTCCCTTATTGCAGATATGCTGTCCAAAGCAGGCATGTCAACCAACTCAGTGATGTGTGATAACATAAGAATGTAAACCCCCCGTTATTCACAGAATATAATGGAGACATATGAAAAACAAACATCTGTACGAGTGTTTTTTTTTTTTTTTTTTACACGCTTAGGCTCTGTAACATCCAGCTTGTAAAACTTGACAAACATGTGAGGCGAAGCCCAGCTCGCTGCTGCACAAATGTCCCGAATTTAAACACCCTTAAACCACGCCCACAGGAGGCCAACCCTTGGGTACTATGAGCTCTCAACCCTTCTGGAGGACTACAGCACATGCTGTTATAACCCACTATAATAGCTTCTACTATCCAGTGGGACAGGCACTGATGAGAAATAGGTTTACCCTTGTGAGAATTAGCCCAAGAGACAAATAACTGATTACTCTTCCGCAGCACTTTCGTTCTGTTTACATAGCAATGCAAGGCACGGACAGGGCACAAACAGTGTTCTGGTGACGAAAAGGGCGGCAGATGAAAAGCCATTAAATCCACTTGATTATAGGCTAGAGCTGACTCGCTCACCTTAGGCACGAACGCTGGATTGGATTTGGGAGACACTCTCGAGTAATCCATAGTGAACTGCATACAGGAGTTATAAACCTACAAAGCATGAAGTTCACTAACTCGTTCTGCAGTTGAAAGAGCCAGTAATAATGCTGCCTTTAGCAAAGGGAGCATCAGATCACTGCTGTCTATAGGCTCAAAAGGTGTACGAGACCACGGACAGGTCCCACGCCGGAATCAGTGGCTTTGACACCCTGTTCAAATGCTGTGCACCTCTCATAAACCTGCATACAAGTGGGTGACGACCCATAGTGTTATCGTCAATCCCCACATGACACACAGAAATCGCAGCAAGATACACCTTAATGGTGGAAAAGCTCTGCCTTTATCCAAAAGTTCTTGCAGGAAACATAACACATCTGCAACTGAACAGAGAAAAGGAACAATGCACTTATGCGTGCACCATTGCTCGAAAACGTTTCATTTCTTATCGTAAGCAGAGCGCGTTGAAGCAGCTCTCGTGTTCTGAATTGTCTCAATCACCCTCGAAGGCAACCCAGTAGCATTTAAATTTAACCTCTCACGGGCTCCTCTTTAGAGTTGGTATGATCAGACTTAGCGGAGGAATGCAATGGCCATGGGTGCGCTAGGGCATCCACACCCATAGGCACACCGCCTCTCGCTAGCGAGAAGAATAGAGGGCAGTGACTGTTTTTGCGCGATGCGAAGAGATCTACGGCTGCACGACCAAATCTCTTCCACAACTGGCCCACTACCTGAGGGTGGAGTGTCCATTCACCGTACTGAGGAATGAAAGTGTTTTCTGCCCCACACAATCAGTTTCTGTGCCGAACTGTGAAGCTGAGGAGAGCGTGTGCCCCCTTAGCGATTTATACATGCCACCATGGTCTTGTTGTCTGATCTGATCAGAACGTGGTGGTTCCACAGAAACTGCATAAAATGTTTCAAAGCTAGAAATACTGTTAATAGTTCCAGATAATTTATGTGCACACTTATCAGCGAGACGGGCCATTTCCCTTTCGCTATTCTCCCCTCGCACACTGCCCCCCAACCTGAGAGCGACGCGTCCGTCGTTACCACCTTCCTCATGGAAACTGCTCCCAGCAGAGTCCCGGATTCGAGGAATGAGCGTTTTTTCCAGTAACGGAGACTGCGCATGCAAGGTGCTGACACCATCACTTGACACCAATAAAATGTGACAACGTTTTGAATGTGAGCCTTTTGAACTTGTATTTTCTGAGGTGTTTACTGAGGATCCGCAAATCCAGAATGGGGCGGAGACCTCCCCCTCTCTTGGGAATGACAAAGTACCACGAGTAAAAGCCCTGATGACTGTCCTTCGGCGGCACAACTCAAATTGCCCTTTTTTCTTAATAAAAGAGGCTATTTCTTCCTCTAAAACCTGAGCTGATTTCCCTTCTGCAGCTGACATCAGCACACTGTTGAACACTGGAGGTTTTACAGCAAACTGCAACCGATAACCCCGCATTATCGTAGACAGAACCCAGGGATGTACTGCGCATGCGCACCAGCTCTCTGCGTGAACAGCGAGCAGACCACTGCAGCCCTTGCCCACTAATGGCACGCCATCTAGCAGGGGAGCTGGGGATTGCAGCTCTGAATTGAGTAATTTTGGTTTTATGTGTGTTTTTATTTTCAAACCTCGCTGTGCCCTTGGCCCACTGCCTGGATGCACAGGGAATTTATTTATTTTCACACCACCAATGTTCTCTTGCAAACTGCCCTCCATCTTTCCTGACAACATCGTGGGTGGAGAGGGGAGAATTTCTTTGTGGGGCACTGGGGGAACTGGTGCCAACTCCACAGCTGAACTGGTCAAAAGAGAACTTTTTGACATTTCTGTGAACGATTCCTGAGTCCAACGCCTTCTATTGGCAGAAGGGGGAGAAATTATCTGTTCTTTTTGAGGGAGGATAAGAACAAATACTCCAGGAGTCCTTTGTCCGGAACACGAGGACCGGTTAAGTTGCCCGGCGTTTCTTCCCTCCCTGAGGCTTTGCCAGTCTATGTCTACTTGCTGCTGCTGCAAAGGAAGGTTTCCCCTTTGGCTGTGCTGGCTTAGACTGTGCGTCAGACTGCTGAGGCTGAGGAGGCCTGGGGCTCCTGAAAGCCGACTGACCACTCCTCAGAGGGGCATCAAAACCAGGGCGTGTTGATGGAGGACCCCTAGGAATAGGCTTTCGGGGGAGGCAAGCTTGGAAAGCTCCATTTGCCTCCCCATCTCCTCCTTGAGCTCTGCCTGATAAGCAGTAAGGAGAGAGGTGGCGTTCAGCGCCCTCACTGCCAGAGCAGAGGAACGGTAGATCTTCTGAAATACTGAGGCCGTTAAGCGCTCAGTACGTCCTGGCAGTGAGGCTGAAGCAGAAGAAAAAGCTACTCTGTGATTAGGATTAAGATGATGTGCCACTGACAGCTCAACAGGAGGGTGATTTGACATCCCTAGCTCCTCCATGTTGTGCACATCCAATCTGGAAAACCCTTTCACAGGGACCCTGTGTGAAAAAGGTTTGTCCCAAAAATGCTTCATTTCTGAAACGCATGCAGGGACGACAGGAATGACCTCTTTAACAGCCAGAGCATGTGACGGCAGTCACTTGACGTCATACAGGTCTCTCTCCATACCCTGGCCCACCTGCTGCGATGGCCAATCGATAGAAAGTTTTGCCGCTGCCCTCCTGCACATTTCAAGCAGGTTGAGCTCCACCTGAGCTGAGGCCAATGCGCTTCCTGGCCGGTAGGGGGTTGACGGTAGGATCATGTCGTCATCAACTTCCTCCCCGTCCTCCTCCAACAGACAAGCGATCGCTTCGTCATTGTCTCCCTTTCCTCTCCCAGGATCGGGAAAAGACAAGGAAGCACAGGGGAGACTTCATCCATAAAATCGCCCCAGCTGCAAGATACAGGTGGCTGTTTCGTCTCCACCATGGTCGGAGGGGAAAGGGAGGGGAAAGGGAGGGGTCACCCTTATTAGCGGCTGCTACCCGCACTCTTCTCTCCAGAACCCTTGACGGGAAGGAGGAACAGTGCGGACAGCACTCGGGGTTCGCGAGTGCCGCCTGAGTGTGTCTCATCCCCAGGCATACAATACACAGGGGATGAGTATCCTTGGCCGATATCATAGCCCCACAAGCACAAGGGTGCGGGGCATCTTTGCCCCTCGCGCCCTCACTTGCAGAACTACCACTTGCCATAGCCACCAAGCTCACCACAACATGTCACTTAAAAAGACAGACAAGAGAATTCGTCGTAACACGTTAATTCGCTCGTTAGTCCCTTAGCAATAACTTTCACCTTGACAGTGAAAGAGAAGAAGAACCACTGCTTTCAGAAAAAGCTGCGTTCGGTGACGTACCTTGATGGCTCGTCCAAGAACAGTTGAGCAGCTCATCCGGAAAGGGGTACAGAAGAAGTAAACCTTCCAAGAGATCTTCACGGGGAAGAGAACGAGAATGAAGTGGGGACCATCATGCAGTGACATATAGGGAGGCGGGACTCCCGCATCACTGTTGTGATTGGTCTGTCAACCGACAGACGTGGTGCAGTTGGTGCTTCCAGGATTGGTGACGCCTGAGGCGATTCCCCATAGTGAGATACCGAAGGAATGTTTGAAAGAGAACTCTCTGTTTAGTTTGTTTTTGGGAAGGTTAAAACTTTGTTCAACACATTGTTTCAGAAATGCAAACAATTAAAGACTGAACATTAAACTTCATTTGACTGCTTTTAAGTTAGCTTTAAAGGAACACTCTACTTTTTTTGAAAATAGGCTCATTGTCGGTAACGCTTTTAGCATAGCTTAGCATAGATCATTGAATCTGATTAGACCGATAGCATCTCGCTCAAAAATGACCATATATAATGACGATATTTTTCCTATTTAAAACTTGACTCTTCTGTAGTTACACCGTGTACTAAGACTGACGGAAAATGAAAAGTTGCAATTTTCTAGGCTGATATGACTAGGAACTATACTCTCATTCTGGCGTAATAATCAAGGAACTTTGCTGCTGGACCATGGGTGCAGCAGGCACAATGATATTACGCAGCGCTTGAAAGTGACCGGCACAAAGTTTGTGTAAATGCAGAGTTGCATTTCATTGTAATATCATTGCGCCTCCTGCACCCATGATATGGCAGCAAAGTTCCTTGATTACTACGCCGAAATGAGAGTATAGTTCCTAGCCATATCAACCTAGAAAATCACAGCTTATAATTTTTCATCCGTCTTTGTACACGATGTAACTACAGAAGAGTCAAGTTTTAAATAGGAAAAGTATCGAAACTCTTTGGTCATATTTGAGCAAGATGCTAATGGTCTAATTGAATTCAATGATCTATGCTAAGCTATGCTAAAAGTGCTACCGCCAGACCCGGAGATCGGCTGAATGGATTCAAAAATGGTAAAACTCAGTGGAGTTGGAAAATGAGCCTATTTTCAAAAAAAGTGGAGTGTTCCTTTAAGAAAATAATTATGACCAAAATTTTACATAGGTTTGAATCCGATTCAGTCAGTTTTCACCCAGATGGTGCATCTTACCCCCTGACTCAGGTTAACGTACCCCTAACCTGGGGCAAATTGAGCCACAGGAACACTTTTTTTTTAAAAGAAGCCATATTTTTAGAACCCTTTGTCAAAGATACATTCTGATCATATAAAATGATAGTAAACATCCTGAAATTACTTTAGATACTTTCATTGTACTTCTGCCTCATTTTCCCTTATCTCGTGGACCACATAAGTAAAAAATGGCTCACCTTACCCCACTCTCCCCTATAGTCAAATCAGCCCTTGAAATTAGCCCTTAAAGCTCAAATCATATTTAAATCTGCTTTGTGAAAACTTTTGAACAGAATGAAGATGTGTACATTTTTCTTATTTTGCCTAAATATCATATTTTTCATTTAGTAGTGCCCTTCGGAAGCTTCTGAAGATACTTACATGTTTCCCAGAAGACAAAATAAGTTAAATTTACCCTGATATTCAAATTCAAAAAGTTTTCACCCCCCAGCTCTTAATGCATTATTTTTCCTTCTAAAGCATCAGTGAGCGTTTGAACCTTCTGTAATAGTTGCATATAAGGCCCTCAGTTGTCTTCAGTGTGAAAAGATGGATCTCAAAATCATACACTCATTGCTGGAAAGTGTTCAGATACACAAAAATGCTAAAAAACGCAAAGAATTATTGGGAACTGAAGGATTTTTCTGAAGAACATCAGGCAGTTTAACTGTTCAGGACAAACAAGGGACTCATGAACAACTATCACTAACCAAAACAACATTCAGGTAACAACACAGTATTAAGATTCAAGTGTATGTAAATTTTTGAACAGGATCATTTTTTATAAATGTAACTATTATTTTCTCTTGTGGACTATATGTAAGCATCTTCTTTGTGATCTTATTCAGGCCAGTTCTAAATAAAAATAACATGCATTTGCATTTTGTATGATCCCTCTTATTTTGGTAAATTAATTAACATTTTCAGCTCTGAAGCCTTTGAGGCTTTTAGTAGACCACAGCTACTGAAAGAGCTTACAAACAGCAGAGGCAGGAAATGCTAGATGCCATCCTGGCAGGATGTAAACATGCCGAAGCTTGTCAGGATGCCACAGCCACTGAAGGAGTTTCTTAGCATGGATTTCACATATCCGGGGGCGTTTAGAATCCTTGTGGGAAAAAATCGATGGTAAGGCCACCTGTATGCTCATTCAGTAGCTCTGGTCACTGTATCAATATTTTATTATAGCAACAGGTAGTGCCAGTAGCTCACAGAGTGCAACCATTTCACGCCATCAAAATAACGGTGCCCCCCTTAGTCCAAAACATCTGGACTTTTAAAATAATGTAAATCTTTCATGGGTTTTCCATTACATATTTCAGTAAGAAACAATTTATGTTACATTAAGCCATACAAGTCCTAACACCCAAGGTTCCCTTTAATAGTGAAGGCAAATACCAAGTTTTCACTTTTTTAACCAAGATATTTTGGCAAAAACCATGGATACTATGGTAAATATTTAGAAAGTAGTAAAATAAAGGTACATTTTAGTAAAGGACTTGGTAGGGGCTCCTTTCGCTTTAATTACTGCCTCAATTTGGCGTGGCATGGAGGTGATCAGTCTGTGGCACTGCTGACGTGGTATGGAAGCCCAGGTTTCTTTGACAGTGGCCTTCAGCTCATCTGCATTTTTTGGTCTCTTGTTTCTCATTTTCCTCTTGACAATACCCCATAGAGTCTCTATGGAGTTCAGGTGTGGTGAGTTTGCTGGCCAGTCAAGCACACCAACACCATGGTCATTTAACCAACTTTTTAACAGTGGACCAACACAGTGGACCAACACCAGCAGATGACATTGCAGCCCAGACGTTGTCTGTGGTTCAGGAGTGGCTTGACAAGAGGAATATGACAACTGTAGCCAAATTCCTTGACACGTTGTGTAGTGGCTCTTGATGCCTTGACCCCAGCCCCAGTCCATTCCTTGTGAAGTTCACCCAAATTCTTGAATCGATTTTGTTTGACAGGCCTCTCAAGGCTGCGGTTCTCTCGGTTGGTTGTTCATCTTTTTCTTCCACACTTTTTCCTTCCACTCAACTTTCTGTTAACATGCTTGGATACAGCACTCTGTGAACAGCCAGCTTCTTTGGCAATGAATGTTTGTGGCCTACCCTCTTTGTGAAGGGTGTCAATGATTGTCTTCTGGACAACTGTCAGATCAGCAGTCTTCCCCATGATTGTGTAGCCTAGTGAACCAAACTGAGACCATTTTGAAGGCTCAGGAAACCTTTGCAGGTGTTTTGAGTTGATTAGCTGATTGGCATGTCACCATATTCAAATTTTTAGAGATTCTGTTGAGAGTCTATTTGGCGTCTGCATTTATGTCTGTAAGGCGTATTTTTTAGTGTTTGTTCATCTGCAAATCGTCTATAGGATGTTTCCTATCAGATGTCAAATAAACATCTATTAGATGTCTTTAAGATGTTTATAATCTAGAATATATGTAAAACTGACATCTTACAGACGTCTGTCAGATGTTTGTACACAACAGATGCTTTCCAAGTGATCTTTAACAGATATCTTCTAGACGTATGTGTGCTATCTGGACTGGGTAACGCAACTGCCAGAAATGTTTACGTGCAGTTTTATTTTGTCATCTTCAGAAATGGTTAAAAAGTGAAGCAAACATGTTAAAATATTACTCATAGTTTATAAAAAGCTTATTTAAGATAAATTGAATGACCAGAGCAAAGTTACATTTTCACAGTTTGAGATACTTGTCCAATCAATGTTTTTAATTCTGCAAATATGTGAAAACATTAAGGTTAACCCATTCTAAAAAGAAAAATTCTGAAGATTTACTATCCAGTAGTAGTAATTACAAGTATGTGGAGATCTAAGAACTTAATCTAGGATTACTTTACTCCAGGGTTAAAGGGTCAACAACAAGATCTGACAGCTTCCATAATACAGTCATTTGAATGAAAATGGTTTACTCACAAGCTGCTCAGTTAACTAGTCAAATGTGTTAAATAACTGTCTTTAAAGGGACGTGTAGCAATGTCAATGATCAGGAAGGAAGAGGACGGGGTCGGATTGACTGATACTGGTAGATTTTATTGGTTAAGCAAAACAAAAAGAAAGTCACGCTACCAGCGCTTAAAATGCATCCACAACATAAACTTTGTGGCAACTTGAGGCTCTCCAGAGCAAACAGTCTCTTGCCCATACGTCCACCAGTTAGCAGTCTTCTCTCTCCCCCTCTTCTCCTGTTCCAGCGTCTTTATGCAGTCTCTCCATGCCAATTACTGAAACAAGACCCAGGTGTTTATCATTTGCAATTAACCCACTTACTCACCGCTGTCTCCCAACTCTCTCTCCCGCTGCAGACCTCGCTGAACCACGCCCCCACTGCCACATACCCCCACCGCCCGACTCAGGCCGGGGAGCCGTCCGGCCTGTAGCCCCCCCCCCCCTCCATTTCTGGAGAGGAAGTCAGCCACAGCCATCTGTACACCCGGCCTGTGGACCACCTGAAATTTAAAAGGCTGCAAAGCCAGATACCAACGAGTGATCCGCGCGTTGGTATCTTTCATGCGGTGGAGCCACTGCAGAGGGGCGTGGTCCGAACAGAGAGTGAATTCCCGCCCCAGGAGATAATATCGGAGGGTGAGGACGGCCCATCTGATGGCCAAACACTCCTTCTCTATGGTGCTGTACTTTGTCTCTCTCTTTGAGAGCTTGCGACTAATGTACAACACCGGCCGTTCCTCCCCCTCTATCTCCTGGGACAAGACCGCACCCAGCCCTCGGTCCGATGCGTCAGTCTGCAACAAGAAGGGGAGAGAAAAGTCAGGGGAATGTAATAGCGGTCCCCCACACAGGGCAGCCTTCACTTGGGTAAAAGCCTGCTGACACAGCTCTGTCCACTGGACCGGATCTGGTGCCTCTTTTTTAGTGAGATCAGTCAGAGGGCTGGTGAGGTCCGAATAATTAGGTACAAACCTTCTGTAATATCCCGCCAGCCCCAGGAACTGTCTCACCTCCTTTTTGGTCTTAGGTCTCGGACAAGTTGCAACCGCTGCCGTCTTATTAATTTGGGGACGCACTTGTCCGTGACCCAAGTGGAAGCCCAGATACCTGACCTCCACACGCCCAACCGCACACTTCTTCGGGTTGGCCGTGAGCCCAGCTGCCCCCAGCGATCTCAGAACAGCCCTCAAATGCTCCATATGACGCTGCCAGTCATTGCTATAGATGATGATGTCATCTAGATAGGCAGCGGCATATGCCGCATGGGGTCGGAGAATCCGGTCCATGAGTCGCTGAAATGTAGCTGGTGCCCCGAATAACCCGAACGGAAGCGTAACGAATTGGTGCAATCCAAACGGCGTTGTGAAGGCTGTCTTTTCTTTAGATACCGGTGATAAGGGGATCTGCCAATATCCTTTCGTTAAATCCAGTGTCGAATAAAAACGAGCTGTGCCCAGCCGATCAAGCAATTCGTCAACTCTTGGCATTGGATACGCGTCGAATTTCGACACAGCATTTACCTTCTTCTATTACCCCCATTTCAAGCATCGCCTCTAATTCAGTCTGAACTACCTTTTTCTTGTGTTCAGGTAAACGATACGGCCGACTGCGCACCACTACGCCTGGCTCTGTCTCGATATGGTGCTGAATGAGATTTGTTCGACCAGGCAGGGGCGAGAACACATCGGCAAATTCCGCCTGCAACTTGGCCACATCAGTGAGCTGGGAAGGCGAGAGATGATCTCCTCCCGGGGCCAGAGCGAGAGATTGAATTTTGGTGCTCACTTCTGGACCGAGATCATCATCTCCACTCACTACCGTCGCCAGCATCACTGATTCCGCCTCACTCCATTTCTTTAGGAGGTTGAGGTGATAAATTTGACGTGCCCCGCCCCTATCTGTTCGCACAATTTCATAATCGAGATCTCCGACTTGCCGTGTGACCTCAAACGGTCCTTGCCACTTTGCCAGTAATTTAGAGGTTGAAGTTGGGAGCAATACAAGTACTCTATCTCCCGGTGCAAATTTTCGCAAACTGGTTCCACTATTGTACAGCCGGCTTTGTTTGTCCTGAGCCTGTAACAAATTCTCCATAGATAGCCGCCCCAAGGTGTGGAGTTTTGTTCGCAGGTCCATTACATACTGAATTTCATTTTTACTCTGAGAAGGTCCGTCCTCCCAAGTTTCTCTTAGGACGTCCAAAACCCCTCGGGGCTGACGTCCATAAAGAAGCTCAAAGGGGGAAAACCCCGTGGAGGCTTGCGGGACCTCCCGCACAGCGAACAAGAGGGGTTCCAGCCATTTATCCCAATTTTTGGCGTCTTCGTGGACAAACTTACGAATCATGGTTTTTAAAGTGCGATTAAATCGTTCCACCAGTCCGTCCGTTTGTGGGTGATGGACGCTGGTGCGAATCGATTTAATGCCCAACAATTCATAAAGTTCGCGTAATGTACGTGAC
Organism: Cirrhinus mrigala; assembly: GCA_036247105.1. NCBI lineage: Eukaryota > Metazoa > Chordata > Actinopteri > Cypriniformes > Cyprinidae > Cirrhinus > Cirrhinus mrigala. The sequence goes on from CM070012.1 coordinate 9,240,669, forward strand.
ATAAATGCCGTGCCTTGATCAGTGAGGATCTCTTTAGGGATCCCCACTCGGGAGATTAAGCGAAACAGTGCATCCGCAACACTCTTGGCGGAGATACTGCGGAGGGGCACTGCCTCGGGGTATCGTGTTGCATAGTCCACCAGCACTAACGCAAAACGATGCCCTCTCGCTGATCGTTCTAATGGCCCGATGAGGTCCATCCCAATTCTTTCGAAGGGGACCTGCATTAAGGGGAGAGGGCGCAAAGGCGCTTTTGGGGAGGCCGGCGGATTTACCAGCTGACATTCACGACAAGACGCGCACCACCTGCGCACATTCTCATGAATGCCCGGCCAAAAAAAATCGGGTCATGAGACGATTTAGTGTGGTTGCTTGACCTAAATGTCCCGCCATGGGATTACAATGAGCCGCCTGGAAAAGCATTTCCCGACGGCTTTTTGGGACTAATAACTGGGTTGTATCTTTCTTTGTCTGAGCGTCTTGGGTTACTCGATACAACCGGTCTTTTATAATTGCAAAATATGGAAAGGAAAGCGGACAAGCAGGTTGGAGAGGTTGACCGTCGATATAACGGACCTGTTCAAAAGCATGTTTCAATGACTCATCCTGAGACTGTTCCAGAGGAAAATCATCATGCTCCGAGAGGATTAGCCTCCCGATTTCACTCTGTTCCCCCGGTTCAGATCTCAGTGGTCCCTGTTCAGCCTCTCCCACCTGTACGAGCGCCCCCCTTTCCTGCTTCTTTCCCCAAGAGACATCCGCACATAAACATCCCAATAATTCACTAAAAGCAGGCCAATTAGTTCCCAGAATCAGCGGATGCCGGAGGTGCGGGTTAACTGCAACCTCTACACTATGATTTTGTCCCCTAAATTGGATAACAGCGGACATCAAAGGATATTTCACCACATCCCCGTGCACACACCGCACCTGAACCATGCGGCTTGTATCCAATGCCACGGGCTGAATCAGGCTTTGATGTATAGAGGTTTGGTTACACCCTGAATCCACCAGAGCCTGATAGGTACCCCCCTTAATACTCACAGGTATTTGGTACCAGCCAGCCTGACCGGGGGCAGCCTGCGGGGCATCCGGGACCCGGATCATTGTCCCCACCTCCATCATGGGACACCTGTCAATGAAATGCTCCGGGTCCCCGCAACGCCAACAGGCCGGCCCAGACCTTCCCGCCGCCCTAGTGGAAGGAAGTGGGTTAAGTGATTGGCGTGGAGAGAGTGGGGAAGTGTACGCTGGATCGGTTCCAGCCGTGGTCAGCCCCGCCCCCCTGGGCGGAGCTCGCAACCCAGTAGCATAATCCTGTCCGGTCCCACCCCGCCCCCGGGGCGGGACCCGAGGAGGAACTGGAGGACGGGACCTGGGGAGGGGGACAGGACGAGAGACAGGGGGAGAGGGAGAAATTAAAGATGAAGGGAGAGAGACAGCTGGAAGGGATTCGCCGACCCCGGGGCACGCCACCATCTGATCCTCCGCCAATTGGATGGCTGAGTCCAGCGACGTCGGTCGGTGGCACTGGACCCACTCTGCTGTCTTCCTTGGCAGACGGGTGATGAACTGCTCCAGTACCACACGGTCGATGATGAGCTCGACGTCGCTTCCCTCAGCCAGTAGCCACTTGCGGCATGAGTCCCGGAGCTGTTGCGCCAACACGAAGGGTCGACCGCTCTCGCCCAGGTCCAGGGAACGGAACCGCTGGCGATGTTGCTCTGGGCTTCGGCCGACCCGCTGAATGATGGCTCTTTTCAGATCGTCGAAGACCAGGAGATTCTGTACGGGCAATTGCTGAGCAGCCACCTGCGCTTCTCCTGACAACAGCGGTATCAGGCGCATTGACCATTGCTCTTTTGGCCACCCACCGGTTTCCGCTGTTTTTTCAAACAGATCCAGGAAGGCTTCAGGGTCATCCTGAGGCCCCATCTTGTTCAGCGGCAGGTGGGAGGGTGAGGTCTGCTCAGCTGCTGCTTCGGCTCGAACTTCCCGGTCCATCCAGCTCTGGAACCTCTCGCGGTCCTCCTGTTGCGCCTGGACAATGGCCTGAAAGCGACGCTCCTGGTCACTCCGCATATCCAGTAACGCTTGATGATGTTCTTGATGGAGGGCCGCGAGGGACGAGATGACATCTGCAAATGGCGTACTTGTTGGAGTTTGCATGATGGCAGCGGCTCTCCTGCTTCCTTCCCGGGTTTCGGCACCAGTGTAGCAATGTCAATGATCAGGAAGGAAGAGGACGGGGTCGGATTGACTGATACTGGTAGATTTTATTGGTTAAGCAAAACAAAAAGAAAGTCGCGCTACCAGCGCTTAAAATGCATCCACAACATAAACTTTGTGGCAACTTGAGGCTCTCCAGAACAAACAGTCTCTTGCCCATACGTCCACCAGTTAGCAGTCTTCTCTCTCCCCCTCTTCTCCTGTTCCAGCGTCTTTATGCAGTCTCTCCATGCCAATTACTGAAACAAGACCCAGGTGTTTATCATTTGCAATTAACCCACTTACTCACCGCTGTCTCCCAACTCTCTCTCCCGCTGCAGACCTCGCTGAACCACGCCCCCACTGCCACAGGACAGTTCACCCAAAAATTAACATTCATTAATTACTCACTCTCATGTTGTTCCAAACTCGTAAGACTTTAGTTCATCTTCAGAGCACAAATTAAGATACATGCTGATAAAATCCAAGAGCTTTCTGATCCTGCATAGACAGCAACGCAACTACCACATTCAAGACCCAGAAAGGTAGTAAAAACATCTATAAAATAAAGTGGCCCATGTGACATCAGTGGTTCAACCTTAATTTTATGTTACGAGAATACTTTTTGTGCACAAAGAAAACAAAAATAACTTTATTCAACAATTTCTTCTATTCTGTGTCAGTCTTCAACTTTGAATAAAGTTTTTTTTTTCTTTGCTCACAAAATGTATTCTTTTAGCTTCATAAAACATGGTCACATGGGCTAATGATGTCCTTACTTCCTTTCTGGGCCTTGAGCGTGGTAGTTCCATTGCTGTCTATGCAGGGTCAGAAAGCTCTCGGATTTCATTAAAAATATCTTCATTTGTGCTCTGAAGATGAACAAAGGTCTTACAGGTTTCAAACGACATGAGGCTGAAGACAATTTTTGGGTGAATTATCTCTTTAACATCATCTAGAAGTTTTTCTCCCCTGCTTGTTTTTGGCCCTCTCCTAAAATAATTTTTCCTTCAGTTAAATGAATCCCTCTTATTTTCTCGTGTCTTTGTTCCACTCAGAGAACCGGATGGCCGGATTTTTCTATATATTCACCACTCCAACCCCCTTTGTTTTGCAGATTATACATATATAAAATGTATGTACTTGTTTATGTATGTGTGTGGAACATTTTGTTTATTTATTTATTGCAAAAACTGTAATATTGTGATTTATACACTTACTGTGGTCTGAGTTGGTAAAAGTAAGGCTGCAGGTTAAGGTGCAACAAAGATGCCGTCTCTGTGATAACTGTGCTTTGGAGAAAGGCGCCATGTCGAATTCTGTGTGTCTTCAGTTGAAGGAAGGGGCGGGAGATGCTGCAGCAGCGACGGTAAAGCCTGAAGTTCTGGAGCAGCTCAGAGAGGCCATATTTCTCGCTGAGGAGGCATATCCAGGGATCTCAGATGTCATGGTCACCCAACCTATTCAAACGCTACAACAGTAAGGATTGCATGCAGCTTTGTAGCTCTTTACTGGGATAGCTTTCCCTTAAATGAAAACTGTCATTACTGAACTGTGCTGAACCTGCTTGAATTATAAAATGACTCACATTTCCCCAAAATAGTTTTTGTTTTAGACTTTCCACTTGGAGTAGTTTTGGTATAATTACAAATCACAATGACGTGTGCCTACTCTAGAGGAAAAGCAACCAATTTGAACTTACATTTTCTTTAAACGGGTCATCGGATGCCCATTTTCCACAAGTTGATATGATTCTTTAGGGTCTTAATGAAAAGTCTCTAATATACTTTGATTAAAAATTATCAATGGTTTTGTAAAACATCCTTTTTACCTTGTCAAAATGAGCTCTCCAAAAATCATCTCATTCTAAGGGGTTGTTCCTTTAAATGCAAATGAGCTCTGCTCGCCCCGCCCCCTCTTCTCTCTGTGGAATGACGATCTTGTTTACTTTAGCTGCATTTAGCCGCTAAACTTCCTAACTACCACATTATAAGGAAAGCCGATCGCAAAGATTCATAAAAAAACGCTTATACACACTTCTGCTGTAAGTGAAGCTGGATAACGAATGATTCAGGCAAACATAGACGGATATATGTAGATCGGGAGGCGCATTCCCTTCACAAACAAACATAATCCACTGCATCTTCAGCGGCTCAGATGTTGGAAGTAAATGACGACCACTATTATCATTATTACATACAGCAACACAGCACCTCAATTGCTCAAGCGGAGATATTCTTTGTCTATCTTACATTCCGGCTTCTGCATCAAAACAATGGAAAGTTACTGGACTGACAGCTGGTCTGAGGTAAAACGCTCATGTCAATCAACTATCGTGGTAGCGGCCTCTGTGGGTGTGACGGCACGCCGACAGGCATCTGAGAACAGCTTGATTTGAAAAAGGGGATATTATTTTTACAGATTAATTAAAAACCACTGCATGGATTTTTATCATTATAGGGTAGATGTGTACATACACTGCCAACACACATTAATGTTCAAACAACATGAAAAAGTGAAGTTTGCACCCGATGACCCCTTTAACAAATAGAAGTTGAAGTGAGAGTGAAAACAAAACATTCAGGGAGAAAGTACAGTAACACTCAAACTAATTCTAAAATATTATTATTTAAATGTATTATTATTTAAGTTTCTGTTAGCAAATATTAAAAAATATTATTACAATTTGAAATAACTTTTTAATGTTTTTTTTTAAAGAAGTCTCTTCTGCTCACCAAGCCTACATTTATTTGATATAAATTGCAGCAAAAACAGTCCAATTTTGAAATGTTTTATTTAAACTAGCCGTTTTCTATTTTAATATATTTTAAAATGTAATTTATTCCTGTGATTTTAATGTTAAATTTTTATTAGCATTACACCAGTCGCATGATCCTTCAGAAATCATTCTAATATTCTGATTTGCTGCTCAGAAACATTTATTATTTTGTTGAAAACAGCTGAGTTTTCTTTGAATATATAACATTCAGAAGAACATTTATCTGAAATGGAAATCTTTTGTAACATTGTAAATGTAAACATTATAAATCATCTCTTTTGATTTTGAAGCATCCTTGCTAATTGTAATATTGTGAAATATTATTACAATTTAAGATAGCTGTTTTCTAATTGAATCTATTTTAAGATGCAATTTATTTCTGTCGATCAAACCTGAATTTTCAGCATCATTACTCCAATCTGTAGTGTCAAATTGATCCTTCAGAAATCATTTTAATATGCTGATTTGTTGCATATTGAAAATTGAATACAAAGTTTAAAAGAACAGCATTTACTTGAAATAAAATACTTGTGTAAGATTATAAATGTCTTTACTGTCAATTTAAACTTTCTTGATGAATAAAATTTTTACTTAGCCTAAACTTTTAATGGTAGTGTATCAGCTTTCAAGAATAAATAAATACATACATAAAGCACAACTGTGTTTGTTTTGATTGTAATAAAAATGTTTCCAGAGTAGCAAATCAGCATATTAGAATGATTTTCTGAGGGATCATGCAACACTAAAGACTGGAGTTATGCTAGAAATTCAGCTTTGCATCACAGAAATAAATTAGATTTTAAAATATATGAAACTAGAAAACATATTTAAAATTGTAATAATATTTCACCGTATTACTGACTCCAGGCTTTTGAATGGTATAGTTACAAAAGCTTTTTATTTCAGATAAATGCTGATCTTTGGATCTTTCTATTCATCAAAGAAAGCTGAAAAAATGTACTCAACTGTTTTAAATATTGATAATATTAATAATAATAAATCTTTCTTGAACAGGAAGTCAGCATATTAGAATGATTTCTGAATGATCATGTGACACTGAATACTGGAGTAATGATACAATGGAAATTGTGTCATTAATCACTTACCCCCATGTCGTTCCAAACCTGTAAAAGCTTTGTTCGTCTTCAGAACACAATTAAAGATATTTTGAATGAAAACCATGAGGTTTGTGACTGTCCCATTGAATGCCAAGTAAATAACACTGTCTGTCAAGACCCAGAAAAGTATGAAAGACGTCATCAAAATAGTCCATTATAGTCCATTCCGTACAAAAAGTATTCTTGTAGCTTCGTAAAATTATGGTTGAAGCACTGATGGCAGATGGACTATTTTGAGAACGTCTTTCATACTTTTCTGGGTCTTGACAGGCAGTGGTATTTACTTGGCAGTCAATGGGACAGTCACAAACCTCCCGGTTCCCTTTCGAGGAACTCGAACTGCGTCCTCTAGGGGGCGCTAGGGGGAACGCCGTCAGCGTGACCCGTGTCTGAAGTATATATACAAAACAACAACAAAGTTGGCCGGCGACAGCCTATGACGTCACTGCCGGCGCGACTCGTCGCTGCCGGCGCGTCACTACCGGTGCGACCACAGTATAAAAGGACACCGGTAGAGCAGGACGGCCTCTTCTTCGTCTTCATTGACTCTTTGTCTGGAGTGTGTAGCAAAACGGTAAGAGACCCCTTTTCTTTGGAAAAATATGGCTAGCACTAGTAAGGCGTTTAGAAAGTGCGTGGATCCGTGTCCTCGTTATTTGACACCCGATGACACGCACGATCTTTGCGTCTTTTGTTTGGGCGAGGAGCATGCACGCGACGTCCTCGAGGGGGCAGTCTGCGTGCACTGTGAGCTTTTTCCCATGAGAAAGCTCCGTTCTCGTCTGTCTCTCTTCTCGAGGGAAGAGGGACAGCCACCTGTTCCCCGTGGCTCAGGACCCTCCGCTGCTGAGGCACGGAGAAAAATGAGCTCGTGGGGATCCCAGGTGGACCTCGCTGACGAGCTAAAAAAGGGACTTTCCCTTTCACGCGCGTCAGTCGCGGGCGAGGACGAGCTGCTGGCTGACGATGATGTTGTTTCTCTTACATCATCCGATCCAGCAGCTAGTGCTCTGTTGGGTCCTTCCCAAGAAGAGCAGGAGATGTTGGAAGATGAGGAAGCTGAGGCTGAACCCTTTCTAATCTCCTGCCCTGCATACGAGGAGCTGTTGGAGGTTATGGATCGCGCCACGGTAAGGCTTGACTTGCCGTGGAAGCGAGCCAGAGAGGTGGCGCCTCGGGGTCGTCTCGATGAGCGCTATCTTTCTGATCATAACCTCCCGGCCCAGGTGAGTCTTCCATTCCTTCCCGATCTGCATACGGAGATCGAGAAGGTATGGAAGAGGCCGTTTTCCTCACGCATCCATAATTTTCCGCACTCTAATTATGCGAATATTGAGGGGATGCGTGAGCACGGCTATCAGAGGATGCCACCTGTAGAAGAGACGCTGGCCAGCTATCTCTCTGTAGGTAAGGCATCTTCCCTGAAGACTCCCTCCCTGCCATCCATTCCCCTTCAAGTAACATCTCGTTTGAATGGCAGGGCGTATGCAGCAGCAGGTCAGGCTGTGGGTGCGTTGCACACTATGGCGGTGCTTCAAGCCTACCAGGCTGACTTGCTGAAAGATCTGGATAAGGGTCAGGGTCTTTCCCCGGACGAAGTTGCTGAGCTGCGCCGCACCACGGATCTCGCTCTCCGTGCCACCAAGCAGGCCGCCACTGCCATGGGCAGGTCTATGGGGGCCATGGTGGTTACGGAGAGACATCTGTGGGTGAACTTGGCTGACCTCGGGAAGAAAGAGAGGGGCTTTCTTCTCGACGCACCAGTCTCGCCTTCCGAACTTTTTGGTACCTCCGTTGAGACGGTGGTTGAGAAGTTCAGGGAGGCGAGGGCGCGCTCAGCGGCCTTCAAAACCTTCATTCCACGAAGGTCCAGATCTGAGCCCGAACAGTATGGGGGTCCTGGCCCGTCTCGTTCTGAGGGACGAAGACAGGCCCAGAAGACTAGTGTGGCCACTCGCGCCCCTCCCCCACCTGCGGGTGGTTCCGGGAGGAAGCGTGGGTCTAGAGGAGGTAGACAGGACCTGAGGGAAGTGATCCAGACGAGACAGCGTGCTCGCCGGGGTCAGAGTAGAAGATAGCTTCTGCTTATCTTCCTTTGGGGGCTCCTGTCTCCCTCCTCTTAATTCCCCCTTCATATTAGTCTCTCCACCTGACTGAGGTTTGGTGGTACTTTTCCTGCGCACCCCTGCCGGACCTATGATGTTTTAGGTTGGCTTTTTTGTTAAAAAGCAACCTTTACTGATGGTCTGGCTCGGCCTTTCGGCCTCCTCTCACAGTTTGATCGAAACGGGAACCATGGATGGGTGAGTTCGATCCATTTTTCATGTCTAACTATGAATCATATTTCTAGCTCAGTGGTCGCTCCCCTTTTTAGGGTTTCTAATAAGCGATCTCTTTGAGGTAATCAGGTGAGTGCTGTCTTCCCCTACGAAAAATGAAAGCAGGGTAGACAGCCCATTTTTTATGATTTGCTGTACTCCCCTATAACCTGGTCTCTTCTTAATCTCCCCCGACAGGTCATAGTAATGGTCTAGATGGTTTCTCAGAAGGATTTTCTGAGTCTTCTGGAGTTATGCGCAGGAACCATGGTGGGGTGAGTACGACTCATGTTTAATGTGTCTACCATGCTGTATACAATTGGGTCCTGTTTTTGTGCCTTCCTTGGTAGGTCCTCTTCGAGCACCCCCCTCTGATCTTCAATCATGGTTATGGGCTGCTTGCCTGGGTCTGCCTCCCGTTTTCGAATAGGAAGCTTTCAGGTTCCCTTTACAGCACTGAGAAAAACTAGGACTTCGGTCCTACGTCTGGGTAAGCTCTTCAGAATCTCTTTTCACAGGGAGCTCCTGGACATTTTGGATAGACACATTGACCACCGGGTTGAGACCCTCTGTCTTCATCCTGCCCTGAGGGGCTTCGGTTGCGGGGTTTCCGCCCTTCACACAGACCTCCTACCTATGCCATCTGGTGATCTAGCGGTCGCCCCTCCGAGGAGTGGGCTTGGTCACGCTATTTCACTGTTTCTCAAGTCAGAGCTGTTTCTGTGGAAACCCTCTGAGTGCTCCGAGGAGCCTTCAGCTAAGCATTCTTGGCCCTTGGTCCCAAGGCTCTGCGGGTCTTGGTAGAGCAGGGCCCGTGCTTTCCATCGAGGAGGTAAGCATAGGTCTGTGTGGGGTGAGAAGGGCTTATGCCCCTTGAGAGGTTACCCACAGAACAGCCTGAGGGCTGGGGATGTGACTGCTTTCTGTGCAGTCTTGTAGAGGTGGCTCCCCGTCATTTCTGATCCCCGTATCTCTTCCTGGGAGTGTGCGACGATGCTCCCCTTTCTGCGGAAAGGGTTTTTGCTAGAGTTCGTCTTCCTTGGAGAGATCAGGTGTCCCTCCCGTGTCTCGGGAGTGGAACCCGGTCTCGATACACTACCTTTCCTTGGTACGTATATCAGCTTCAGGGCAGTATTATTAGACAGTTAGCTGCGGCTACTGCATAGGGTGCTCCCCTCCCATCGAGGGTTTACCTGAGCACTGCCCCATTGGGCAACTGAGGTTCGCCCTTACTGCCTTCCCCAGGCCAAAGGGAACTTTCGCGGGTCAGATCTCATCCAAGGCTTCTGTACAGGGCACGGTGATGCTCCCCTTTCTACGGAAAGGGTCTCTGAGCTCGTCCCCCTGGGGGGATCAGTGGCTCCTCCTGTCCATGGGAGTAGAAGCCTGTCGCGATACACTGCCTTATCCTGTGTGGCTAAGTGTATCGGCTCTTGGCAGTTTTAGTGGATAGATAGCCGCGGCCTCTATCTGCTTGGCATCTTTGTGCTCCCCTCTCCTTGAGGGTTTTGCTTTGAGCTTTGCCTAATTGGGCGGCTAGATGCGCCCCTACTGCCTTCCCCTTAGAGCCTTGTTAAGCCGGCAGTGCTCCCCTCACCCTGAGGGTCTTCTTATTCCACCGTTTCTCAACGGTACGTCTAAAAATAGGCCCACACGTTTGTGGGCACTTTCTCAAATCCATGTATATGGTAAGTGCACACGTTAACCTTTGGGCACTTTTCTAAAATCCACGCTGTGGTATGGAAGGCACCGGTGTTCTGCGTCCATTCTAAAATCCTTTATGGTAGGGATTCACGCGCTATTGCCCGTACCCTTTCTCGAGGTGGTCTAAAACCCGGTCGTCTCGGGTCCATCTCCAGAGCTTCTGCCAGGCTAAAAGAACGGTTTTTACGCGCCCTAGTTCCGGTGCGCATTTTATGCTCGCTCAACCGGGTTGAGCAGGGAGTTACCACTTGCGTTCTGTGTACGACTTCTGAGGGAGTCGTGCAGGGCTGCAGTAGCCCCTGTGTGACAGGCCAACCTGGGTATCCTAGGCTTCTGGCCGTATCCCCTTAAAGGAATACTTTGTTTCCAAGCTTGGGCTCTACCCCGGGCCGATATCTGCCCTACAGGTAAGTTGGGTATGCAGCCTAAGCTCTGGCCGTAGGGGATATGTCACTGACAGCCATCACTTTATCCTAGGGGCGACTCCCTTAAGGCCTAGGGAGTTGGTACTTAGTGCCTGTCTCTCCGGAAGTCAGGCACTCCCCTCAGCATGGCAGCGTGGGTATAACCGTTCCCCCTAGCGCCCCCTAGAGGACGCAGTTCGAGTTCCTCGAAAGGGAACGTCTCAGGTTACGTATGTAACCTTGGTTCCCTGAGAAGGGAACGAGACACTGCGTCCTCTAGGCTCGGGGCCATGCTTCAGGATGTGAGCTTCAGACGAAGAAGCGGCCGTCCTGCTCTACCGGTGTCCTTTTATACTGTGGTCGCACCGGTAGTGACGCGCCGGCAGCGACGAGTCGCGCCGGCAGTGACGTCATAGGCTGTCGCCGGCCAACTTTGTTGTTGTTTTGTATATATACTTCAGACACGGGTCACGCTGACGGCGTTCCCCCTAGCGCCCCCTAGAGGACGCAGTGTCTCGTTCCCTTCTCAGGGAACCAAGGTTACATACGTAACCTGAGACGTTTTCATCCAAAATAGCTTAAATTGTGTTTTCCGAAGACGAACAAAGCTTTTATGGGTTTGGAATGACAAAATTACAAAATTTTCATTTTGGGGTGGAGTAACCCTTTAAAATATATTGACCAAAATTATAAACGCAACACTTTTGTTTTTGCCCCTTATTTTTCATGAGCTGAACTCAAAGATCTAAGACTTTTTCTATGTACACAAAAGGCTTATTTCTCTCAAATATTGTTCACAACTAACTAAACCTGCGTTAGTGAACACTTCTCCTTTGCTGAGATAATTCATCCACCTCACAGGTGTGGCATATCAAGATTAGACAGCATGATTATTGCAAAGGTGTGCCTTAGGGTGGTCACAATAAAAGGCCACTTTAAAATGTGAAGTTTTACTGTATTAAGGGGGGTCCGAAAACCAGTCAGTATCTGGTGTGACCACCGTTTGCCTCATGCAGTGCAGCACATCTCCTTCGCATAGAGCTGATCAGGTTGTTGATTGTGGCCTGTGGAATGTTGGTCCACTCCTCTTCAATGGCTGTGCGAAGTTGCTGGATATTGGCAGGAACTGGAACACGCTGTCGTATACGCCGATCTAAAGCATCCCAAACGTGCTCAATGGGTGACATGTCTGGTGAGTATGATGGCCATGCAAGAACTGGGATGTTTTCAGCTTCCAGGAATTGTGTACAGATCCTTGCATCATGGGGCCGTGCATTATCATGCTGCAACATGAGGTGATGGTTGTGGATGAATGGCACAACAATGGGCCTCAGGATCTCGTCATGGTATCTCTGTGTATTCAAAATGCCATCATTGTCCATATCATATGCCTGCCCATACCATAACCCCACCGCCACCATGGGCCACTCAATCCACAACGTTGACATCAGCAAACCGCTCACCCACACAACGCCTTACACGCTGCCATCTGCCCTGTAAACCGGGATTCATCTGTGAAGAGAACACCTCTCCAAAGTGCCAGATGCCATTGAATGTGAGCATTTGCCCACTCAAGTTGGTTACGATGACAAACTGCAGTCAGGTCAAGACCCCAATGAGGATGACGAGCATGCAGATGAGCTTCCCTGAGATGGTTTCTTACAGTTGTAGGGGATTTACAGAAGTCAATTTAGCTCAAAGGGAATCATTCAAGATTGAACAGAATCTCTGTTTTACAGCGGATCAATGAATCGGCCAGCGATTCATTGAGCGAGCCGTATAACACCAACTCTGCAATGGATACTAATATGCACAATATAGTGACAACACTATTAGCACGGTAACAAGGTCGGCAGTTTAAGACATTAATTTATAAGCACAAACACAAGATACTTCTCCTTTTAATATGAATAGGAATTTATTGGAAAAACCTACATAACTAATCTAACACATAGCAGGCATTCAGACATTCATACAAGTTGCAGAAAGAGAGAAATTGAGGAAAGAATAAGTTTAGAAGGTTGAACAACCATCAATCATTTAATTAACCCTCGCACTGAGTTTCTCAATGAGGTTATTAAACTTTATAATCAAATGCACCAGTTCAGCTAGAATCTGGAGGTTGTACTTGCGTTGCCTTTGCGTTAAGGGGTTTCCTTTGATGACGTCGTTGCAGAAAGGGGTTCCCCAAGGTTGCTGATTGGCTGTAAGTTCGTGGTCTTTTGAAGTGATTTCTTGGGCGTTGGCTGGAGGATGGAGTCGTGTGCGCTGGTTGAAGTTTTGAGGCGGGCACGAAGTCTGAGACGCGGCTTAGCGGCAAAACTTAACTTAGAAAACGCAACTCTCAACGGAAAGAAAAAGATTAAAGTAAAAGAAAGAAATGTGACGATCTCCTCATGTTGCGTATTAGAGGAGTGGCTGGCGTGCAAGCCAGGAAGCGTTCAAAGAACGCAAAAAGCAGCGGCAAAAATGATGGCTAAGAGCGTGGCTAAAAGAGATGGCATGAAGCACAAACTAAAAGCCAAATTTGATGGTGTCCTGTGGTTTTAAACTCAGTTTTGGACACATCCCAAAATGGTGTCTTGACCAATTAGATGTCGTCTTAACTCGGGATATTGCTATGTTTCTCCTCCCAAAACATAAATCAGCATGTTATCTTATCAGTCACATGGTCAGAATTTTCCCGCTCTTGCAGAGTATAATTTGGCCATGATTCCTATAACATGAATACAACGCATTTGACAATGAATTGATCGGTGGAAACGTTCAAAGCATGAATTTTCAAACTCATACATGCCAAACATGAATATAAGCCCTTAAGCTATTCAATAGTTATTAAAAGGACATACACAAAGAGTGATTAGAACATAATAGACAAATGTGTGAGTAACATACATAGTAGGGAGTTATGCAATGGTCTGATGTTCATTCATAAGTCCTTTTATGCATCATTTTGGTGCATATTTAGGTAAAAGGGACAGTCTCTCTGTCATTCTGTGAACTAAGGGCATGTTTGGAGGACCAAAGGAATTTAGAAGAAACTTGGTCTGGTTCTTGTCTTGGGTGGGGGAGCACCACCCAACAAAGTTTCCTCATGTGATGGTCCTGATGTGCTGTATCTTTGACCATTAATCTTGGGTTTCTTGCCCCAATATTGACAATCTCCTTTCTGAGTTGGGATTATCAACAATTGTGTTCTTTTGTTTTAGTGTTGCAAGTTGTTCAAAGCTGTGAAAGTTGGTTGGTTAGGCTTACTTCAGGCTGGCTGGCGCCAGGGTATCTTGGACAGATTTATGACGTGGTCTGGTCAGCATGGGCCTCTTTGTGGAATTTGGCTCTTTGGTTTCAACCAAATGTTCTGATCGGATCTTCAATTTGTCTAATTCGCTCTGATACCCTACACAGTTTGTGCAGAAATTCTTTGGTTAGGCAAACCGATTGTTGCAGCAGCTGTCTGGGTGGCTGGTCTCAGAAGATCTTGGAGGTGAAGATGCTGGATGTGGAGGTCCTGGGCTGGTGTGGTTACACGTGGTCTGCGGTTGTGAGGCTGGTTGGATGTACTGCCAAATTCTCTAAACCGCCTTTGGAGACAGCTTATGGTAGAGAAATGAACATTCAATTCACGGGCAACAGCTCTGGTGGACATTCTTGCAGTCAGCATGCCAGTTGCGACATCTGTGGCATTGTGCTGTGTGATAAAACTAAACATTTTAGAGTGACCTTTTATTATGGCCAGCCTAAGGCACACCTGTGCAATAATCATGCTGTCTAATCAGCATCTTGACATGCCACACCTGTGAGGTGGATGGATTATCTCGGCAAAGGAGAAGTGCTCACTAACACAGATTTAGACAAATTTGTGAACAATATTTAAGAGAAACAAGCCTTTTGTGTACATAGAAAAAGTCTTAGATCTTTGAGTTCGGCTCATGAAAAATGGGGGCAAAAACAAAAGTGTTGCGTTTATAATTTTGGTCAGTGTATATTAAAATAGAAAAGTTATTAGTAAAAATATTTCATAATTTTACTATTTTTGCTGTACTTTGGATCAAATAAACCCAGCTTGTTGCAGAAGAGACTTATTTAAAAAAAAACATTCAAAATCTTACTGTTCAAAAACTTTTGACTAGTAGTGTACATTTTTTTTAGCAGCCGTTACTCCAGTCTTCAGTGTCACATGATTAATGCCATCAGTGCTGAAAACAGTCGTATTGCTTAATAATTTTATGGAAGCCATGATGCATTTTCAGGATTCCCTGTTGAATAGAATATTTATAAGAAAACAGCATCAAAAAAGCTGTCACTTTCGATCAATTTAGTGCATTCTTGCTGCAGCATATTAGTGCTTTTAAGCCAGTACTCGCTTTGATTGTGATGGTGTATAAGAAGTAAACCTTCTACTTGTCAACCAGTAAACTTTCTTCATGCACACATTCTTCAGCTTTGGTTTTGTTCCATGCATGTTCTCTAGGGGAAGAACATCATCCTCATCGCACCAGTGATTATTCCATTAGCCTGTCCGTCTCTCTTCAGTCCCGCCCCCCGGCATCAGCTCAGCGAATCCTGACACCAGCAGACTCTGTGACGTCTACCCTGGAGGACCAACTGTCTTTCACTAGCTTATCAAGAGAACTTATCAAACTCCTCAAGCTTCCCCTAGTTTCACTTTTCTTTTATAATCTCCTGGAACACTCGTTGGAGTGTGTGTGCCTCCTTCACCTTAAACAAATACAAGATAGTGTGCATGACTCACTAACAAAATGAACAAAATGCATGTGTGAAGACGGATGTCTGTCGGAGTGTGTGCGCGTGCATCCGAGCCCTGAAGTGAAGGAGATTGCAGTTCTCATGCTGAAATCTCAGGTAATCTGCGACGAGCAGACCGGTCATCCAGGAAGACAGAAGGCGCTCTGTTTGGATTTGTGTGCAGATCTGTGTATATAGTCTCAATTTTACAGACCTTCAAAAGAGATTGCAAATGAATCACTGTGTACAGATGGCCAAGAGCTTCTGTAGATATTGTTAGAAACAAAAGAAAGGTAAATATTTAAAAATCAAGCCTCCAAAATGGCCATTACTGAAATGCCTTGCCTTTTTATCAAATGTAAATTTTTAGGGGTGCTCTGTTAATTTTAATAAGAAATTAAAGGGTTTTACTCAAGGTTTGGGATCCTACCAACTTTGTCTGTTTTTAAGCAAAAAACGATTGTCCAATCTCATTTAGTCTCGTGTGTATATCATTTTTAATGGCAAAATATTTTCATTGTGTGGCATAAGTATGTTTTATTGCAGCACTTCATCAAAAGTTGATTCATTAATAGCTTATTGGACACAGTGTAGTTTAAAATCCATTTACAGTGTTATGTAGAAAAAAAAGTTTAAAAATACATACAGGAAAACACTGAACTCTAATGCTCTTATTGTAACCCCTTCAAATAATGCAAATTTAGTCACAGAACATCAGCATTAACTGTGAAACTAATTATTTTAAAGAAAACTTTCAATACTTTGTCATACCCATTACTTGGTGCAGATGAATTGCTATTAATAAAAGTGATTTAGAAGCACTTCAGAATATTTTCTGAAAGATCCAATCCACAATTACACAAACATGACAGTGTTGCTTGAAGTACAACAGCATTCAAAATAGAATTTAACAGCAGCATGATGTACTTCCACTCTTTAGTTTCCATTTAAACTGGTTTTCCATAATAATGTTAAATTGCATTTGGCAAAAAAACATCATCACCTGCGTCTAGTTATTGATAGTAACATAATGTACTCATAAATAAAACCCACCTGCAAAAGCATCAACACACCTGAGAAGTGACACACAGCCACTTTAACGCTGATCTTAATCATCTCATACTCTACGAAACTACCAAACGTTCTGCCCATGGTTGTCGTCCCAAACACACCATTCAATTTCAGGTACAATTTGCTTTTCTTGGGCTGATTTAGTTAAAAAACAAATCCCAAGCTCAGCTTTGATAAAAATGGTGAATCAGTCCTTCGATCACTAGTAAAGGGAACACCAACACTTTCAAACCACAGATCAAAAGAAGAAAATAGAAGTGATAAACCTAGATCTTCGTTTGTTTGATGTCTATGTCTTTTGACTTCTCGTTGTTTACGTACGCCAAATTGTCTTTCGTCATCATTTCATGCTCTTTCTTTTTCTTATCTTCTGACTCTGTAAACTGAGCCTCAATTTCCGCCGGGTTCATGTAGGTGTAGAAGTAAGCCATGAACGCAAAGATGATACTCACAGCCACCAGGAGAGATGCGAAGAGCACGTATTCTGCCCACTGCAATGACACACACACACACACACACAGGTGAGCTGGTAGCAATACAAATGTCAACATTAAGTGACATTTGGCTGGGATTTTGTCAAAAAAAAAACAACAACAACAAATGACATACCTGAGCTGGAAGTGTGCCTGCCTCAGCCACGATGAGCACAATAATGTTCCCCACAGCTACATTCAACAGCCAAACAGCCTGGAGGACTGACTTCATATTGCTTGGTGCCTAAAAGGTAACACAACCAAATAATGAGACTGTACAAAACAAAACTTTCTACAGTTGCATTCAAAATTATTCAACCCCGAGAGACTTAAGTACTTCACAAATACAGGCTTTTCTGAAGATCCAGGACTTTATAAAAATTGCATCTACAACAGTTTACTGATATATTAAAAGTGATAATGTCAATATATAATGTAATGTTTTTGAGTTATAGGATTTTTTTAAAAACACAGTTATGTCATAATTATTCAAACCCTATTCAACATTGCTGTTTTAAGTCACTTATTTCTATGGTAGAGAACAAAATTGTCTTAAAACGCAATCATTTAAAAAGTGAATTAGCTTGGGCTTTTACACATACATATATTTAGACCATGCATGTGCTAAACTTAAGCAGCAAATATGGCAAAGTCAACAGAGCTGTCACAAAAGCTATAGAGAAGAAATTATTTTTATTATTTTAGGATGTCTATAGCTATATTTAAGATGTCCAAGACATTAAAAGTTCCTAGAGAAACAGCTGGCAGCCTTGCTCCTTAGTTTAAAGTGTGTTGTACCAGAAAAAACTGTAAGGGTGTTAAGCAAAAAAAGCACAATATCATAAAATGTTTGATCGGAGCAACTGAGAAAAACCTGCAATGTACAGCTAAAGATTTGCAAGACTTGGATTCATTTGAAGAAAGCAGTGGCAAAGTGAAAACCAAAGATTATCAGTGATCTTAAAGCTTTTCAGGTGAGGAATGGCCCAAGATTGCAGTAGAGAAGAGACGGAAGCTTTTAAGCACTTCCAAACAACATTTATTGATGGCTTTAAAGAATAAAAGATTCTGCACCAAATTTTACTTTTGGGGGTTGAATAATTTTGAACATGAATGTTTAGAGCCAATTCGAATTTTTTCATTAAAATTCAAAATAAAATTTCATTTCATTCAGAATTAATTCTCAGAATTACTCAAATGTGTAGTAATTGTGTACTGATGCCTTGTTGAATTGTTTGTATAAATTTTTGTTCTCTGCAGCAACATGTCTTACAGGTCAAGGGAGTTGAATAATTTTGATCGCAACTGTAAATGTTGAGCTCCAGAGAGCACTCCATACCTGTGAATAGGAGAAGTCCAGGCCGGTAACAGAGAAGGCCACTTCTCCGCAGGTCAACAAAAAGTACTGAATGACCTGCCAGGCCATGTGGACGGTGTTCGGTCCAATATCCTGTATTGCTGTAATGTTGTTGGTACACTGCACACACATTCAGACAGAATTATTTGTGATTTCCACTTTTGAGATGGACAGCAAATTATCACTAGATTTGCTAACTAGCTGCTATGTCTAGTACATAGTGATGGGCGCTTTCGAAGCACTTCTTTGTGAGGCTTCAAAACTTTCGTGAATCATTTGTTTCAAATTTGCGGAGGCAGCTTCCCTCAATTCAAAGTCAATGGAAAGCATTGAGACATTTGTGACCCTGGACCACAAAACCAGTCTTAAGTAGCATGGATATATCTGTAGTAATAGCCAAAAATACATTGTATGGGTCAAAATAATTGATTTTTCCTTTATGCCAAAAATCATTTGGATAATAAGTAAAGATTACGTTCTATTAAGATATTTTGTAAATTTCCTACCGTGAATATATCAAAACTTAATTTTTGATTAGTAATATACATTGCTAAGAACTTCATTTGGACAACTTTAAAGGGGATTTTGCAATATTTTTGCAATATTTTTCAGATTTTCAAATAGTTGTATCTCGGGTAAATATTCTCCTAACAAACCATACATCAACAGAACGCTTATTTATTCAGCTTTCAGATGATGTATAAATCTCAATTTTGAAAAACTGACCCTTATGAAGGGTTTTGTGGTCCAGGGTCACATTTGTGTAATTAAAAGGATGAGAAGTAGTTAATAGTCTCTTACTGGCCTCTATAGTATATACGAGATCTCGATAAAACAAACAAAACAAGCCCTGCAAATTAATATAAAATATTTTAAAACCAACATTTTATACAGACACTTTACATTTAATGGTATTTTATTATTTTTACTGCATTTCATTTATATTTTAAATAAATCATTTGCAACAGGTTTTTAAAAGCTGTTTTTATGCATGTTAAAAAGTGAGTTTTTGTTGCATTTACACACTTTTCACCAGCAGGCGTCACTAGCGCGTGGCGTTTCGAGTGCTTTGAAACAGTGAATGATTTTTCGAAGCAGTTGGTTCAGTTGATTCAAAGCTTTGAAAAGGTTCGTTTCTCCAATCACTATTAGTACACAGACAGTGGTTTATTTGCTTTCCAATTTTTTATTGGAATACACTAGAAGAGTTGCTATATTAAAGGGATAGTTCACCCAAAAATGAAAATTCTGTTATTAATTTCTCATCCTCACGTCATTCCAAACCTGTAAGACCTTCGTTCATCTTCAGAACATAAATTAAGATGTTTTGGATGAAATTGGAGAGCATTCTGACCCTGCATAGACAGCAATGTATTTACCATATTTAAGGGCCAGGAACTTAGTAAAGACATTGTTTATTATCAGTGGTTCAACTGTCATTTAATGAAGCTATGAGAATACTATTTGTGTGCAAAGAAAACAAAATTCTTGCATGTGTGGTACTGTGGTGACAGGGAAGAGAGGAAACTGTTAAAATCATTTTTGTTATCTTTACGCACAAAATTTCTCTCGTAGCTTCAGAAAATTACAGTTGAACCGCTTATGTCACATGGACTATTGTAACGATGTCCTTACTACTTTTCTGGGCCTTGAATGTGTCAGTTGGTTTGCTGTCATGTATGCAGGGGTCAGAAAACTTTTTTTTTTTTTTTTCGTCTTTACAATAAAACTTTTTCTGCAGTAGTGCTCTGGGCCCCACTGACTTTCGTTCTATTGCTAAAAGTAGTTGAAAACACTCCAAATATTTTCTTTTGAATTCTTCTGAGGAATAAAATCCATACAGGTTTGCAAAAACTTGGGGGCAAGTAAGTGATGAACATATAGGATACAGGATGAACTATTTCTAGTTCTAACTACTCCTAATAGTGTTCATACTATAATCTGTGACTGTAAAAACAAGACTTACAGATTCTCCAAAACTAAAGGTGCTTGGGATCAGGACTGTGTAGGAGCTTCCGAATCCCACCTCCAGGATGTAGTGGCACATCTGTCCTCCTTCATCCACAATAGTAAAGTTTGCTCTGGCAAGGGGGATATCAAATCAGTCAAGAAAGACAATTGGGTTTGCACTGTATTTTCATCAACTATACGACAGCTATCATGTATATGTATAGCTGTAATACATAACACAATACATAAAACACAACACATACTTGCCGTGAGACGCATTGAAGTAGTCTGATGCTTCTAAGTAAGCGAAGGGACCCAGATTTTTAGACTTCAATGTGAAGTTCAGCTCAGATCTAAAGCCATTCACAAACCTACAAACATAGGTTTGCTGTTAATGAATTTGAATAGCCATTTCATTTTTAAAACATCTCTTCCAATACAATTTGAAAAGGATATTCAAAACATAATTTAGAAATGCATTAACCTGATAGCATTCAAGCCTTCTTTCGGTTTCTTAGTTATGTCTTCAAGCTGTAAACAAAACGATTAATCAGAACACACTTAATGTTAGAGTTATAATTACTGTATCCTCATTTCCTGTAATGTTACAAAAATTACACATTTACTAAAGTCCCCCGTAGTGAAATTCAAGTTATGTTGTTTATGTGTCTATGTGGTGTTTTAATATGGTTTTAGACAAACCATGTGCCAATCCACTGATAAACACCATTGCTGAGTATTTTCTTATTAGTAACTGTATTTTTTTTTTGCTACGTCACAAACATCAATAACCAATCACGTCAATGGATAGATTCCAATTATTAGCATTTAAAATATACCAACAAGATTACCAGCACAAAACCAAAAATTAAACCGCTAACCGTTAATTTGAATAATATAACCCGCGGCAACAGTGTAATAAGAGTCGCCCGGAGTCAGACGCATCTCTCCCGCATTGGCGTCCACACTTCACACGCACAAGGGATTTTGAGAACATAACATTATTAAGTAAGTAACTTTAACCAATGTTACAGTATCCACTGCAGTTATCCGCTAGTAAAATCAAAGTTTTATCCAGTCATTATCCGTTTATCGCCATTATATCGCGTTTACTACAGTTCAGTAGTGATGGGTCGTTCTTGAACGATTCGAATCTTTAATGTGACTCGGGACGAACGAGTCGTCTCGGGGAGTGATTCGTTCACTCCCGTATGTGCAACATCCTATCAGGTTCTGTACTGGAATTAGTTCACCTGTTTCGAGTCTTCGGGTTTTTGGAGTCGTTCGTTCATCTTATGGGGCTGTCACGTGATGACCGAACGACTCGAACCCAAGACTCAAGAGATGAACTAATCAATTCTCTTTCCAGCTCAGACTGCATAGGTTAAGCTTATGGGGCTGTCACGTGATGAACGAACGACTCTAACCCGAAAACTTGTCAGACAGGAGGCAAGGTGAGCTAATCATAGACTAAAGACCCAGGTAACCAATGAATTAATCTTTTCTGTTTCTTATAGCATTATAGTTTTATCTTGTTTGTAGTGTGATCAACGGTTGCGTAAGCAGTCGATGTGTTAGGGAGGCAACACGTAACATTTAAATTATATTTTGCTAAAATGAACGAAATGACTCGAAAAAAGATGTACCACATGACCGCTGTACCACCTTTAGGAATTGATAGTGTTGCCATAAAAAAGCATAATTCCTAGTCTGAGGACGTGAACAGCTCCGAGTAGAACGTCACATGTTGTAATCTCGAAAGTATGGTAATTACGATATGGCGTGAACGCAGCATTACATTCAAGCTATTTTAAGGCATGACAAAATTATTTGCACAAAAAAAAAAAAAACTAAAAAAACATTTAAATATATAATTTTTTGATCAAAGATAAGTTTTAAGAGATAAAAGTTTTGACTACGGGGGAATTTAAAGCTATTTAATTAAATACCAAAATGTAAAAAATAATGTAGTACTTACAGTCTTTTGCACTCCATCAGCATTTATTAAAACGGTGTGTCTCATTGTCTTCTTGAAAGTAGCTGTAGTATTTTTTCCTCCAGCAGAGATTGCAACTGTCTCAGTGTCAAGGGTCATATATTCATCCATGGACTGGGGAAGCACAACAACATAAAAGAATCTGTAAGATAACTATGTACAGTTTACAAGCACATGTGCATATTTTTTTGTCAAATAAAAGCATTTTTATGACCCAGGGATTGACAGATTTCAAGTTTTTAACATGTACTACTGTTACAAAATTTAGGTTCAGTCAGATTTTTGAAAGAAGTCTCGTTTGCTAACCAAGACTGTATTTATTTGATCAAAAATACAATACAACCATAACAATGTCAAATAGTACTGTATTTTAAAATAACTCTTTTATATTTTAATATTTTAAAATGATTAATTAGAGTGAGTTATTTCTGTGAAGGCAAAGGTGGATTTTCCTGAACTGTCTTTAAAAATATATATAAATTCAGTATAAACCATTTTAATATTTATTTAATGAAATTTATTTATATAATTTTTATTTTAAAATTACTGTTGAACTGACCAAATTAAAAATTTGTACTGTCCATCAAAACAAACAATTCTGCCTCAAATTAAGATTTTTCAAAAGTAAATATACTTAAACACCAACAGGGCAAAATTTCAAATTGTAGCATATATTTTAAAAATGTCTATAATTTAAGAGACACCCAATCACCCGTTTGTTACTTTCTTTTATTTCTGGTTTTCCAACTCTTTCAAATACTGTTCAGTTTTGAATGAAGCCATTGTGCGAACTTACATTAAAACCAGGAACAGCAAATGGTTCTTGCCCCGCCACTACAACAGGTACTGATGTGCTCTCTAAGTTCAGGAACTTCAACTGAGTTTGAGAATTTGATGGGAAGTTGGGCATTGTTCGCTGTTGGATTACAAGACAGGCATGTCAGAAAAGTGCAATTTATTTTATTTGCTGAGAATGTACAGTATATCAAATGCATTGTGATAAGGGCATAAATCAAGCCAATAAGCATGCTGTGCTAATAACAATCTGAAAGAAGCATCAGGTTTCATTTCTTAGACGTCACTGCAACGTATCTGCTAGACTGCAAGGTCTCGATTACTCACGTCAATTTGAATCTGCAAAAGAGCAGCAGCCACAAACGCTAACGCGGCCAGCAGCATACCAACAGTAATCCTCCGTAAGGGCCTGGAAATCACCAAAATCGCACATTCAAATAACACGTCGTGACTCACAACTCAATAAAAGTTATCCAGCACTTACGTGAAGTTAATATGGCACTTCTTGATAAGTGGATACACTACAGAGTCCATGATCGGCACCATTATCACAATCAGTATGGGGTTCACAATCTGCACCACAATACAAATAATGAGTACAAATGCACTGTATGTACACTACAATGTAGAATATCATTTTATATCCTGTTAATCATAGTAAAACAAACTATATCGCATAAATCAGTCTCACCTGCATTTGATCTGGCTGAATTATAAACGCTCCCTAAGATGATGGAAAGAAAGAAGGAATAAGCCATATAAATATGACAATGTAATTGTACTGATATATGTGGATTTTATAGCTGCAATGCATGTGTTTTTACTTACAAAGTTACCATCCATTGTGGTGGCTTGAAGAGTCCAACGGGAGCCCTGGAAAGACAACAAAACTTTCAAATGTGTGTTCATGTAAGAATGCATACTTGATTACGGCATTTGTAGCATCACTGACCTGTTGATCAAATAAGGCCCAGAACATTGGCAGAGGGATATAGAGGAACAGAACCTTCAACACCATCTTCACCTGAGCAATCAGGAGTTTCTGTAAAACGACAAAAATGTCTGTGTGAACATCTTTCTGCATTGAAGAGTTAATTGGTGCATGCTGTGCATATTTAAAACATTTAAATAATATGGTTTATGCAACATACATCATATTTCTCTTCTGCCCAGTCCATCCAGTGCTGTCTCTTGGGGTATTGCTTACTGCGGTGATTGAAACGGTTCTTAACTGCAAACTGTAGAAGAGAAAAGACAACAATCATGCAATTAGACTAGACTTCTCCACATGACTTGATGTTACCAAAACAATTACATAACAACCATTAATAACTGTTAAGGTGACACTTTAGTATAGGGAACAATTCTCGCTATTACCTACAGTAGTTGCTTAGTAGCATGCTTACTATTAAGATACTGGCTGTTTATTAGTACTTATAAAGCGTAGACATATTCTGCATGAACATATACTACATCCCTAATCCTACCTTATACCTAAACTTAACAACTATCTTACTAACTGTTAATAAGCAGTAAATTAAGAGTTTATTGAGGCAAAAAGTCCTTGGACCTAATTGGACCTAAAGTGTAACCGGAGTTCATATTTGTTAATGAAGTTACAGCACATACTGTTTCAGCTTGTAACTATATATTTTTTTGGTTTTCATACTCTATATATTTTAGGCTTTTAAGTTTTAAAATCTCTCATTGGCATGATGTTTGGCGGTGACATCATTCTAATATTTGCATACTAAATTTTGATTGTTTATCAAACAAGTCTTTTAATGGAAAGTGAATTGTGATTTCCAAACACCTAACGCTATTTCTTAAGGAAAACGTAATGTGGTCGGTGTTCTTACACCAATGCACTTCATGACTAGCACCAGGATGTTGCCTTTGGGGGATTCCATGAGGTACATTTTGTGGCCCGCGATGAACACAACTGCAAAGAGAAGAATTACCTCAGTCAATCACGGCTGCCATCGAGTGGTAATAAAAGGTATTGCACATGTCGAGATAAACACAAGTAGAACAAAAACTGCTGTAACTTACTGAGGGCAACCACCATGAGAGCTGCAGGGACGCCAAAAGCCAGTGCATAACAACTTTGCTTTGTGTGGATACCACACTCTTGAGCTGAAGAACATAACCAATACAAAGACAAGACAGATTATTCATTAGCATATTTACCAATCACGTATTTACCAACAAATGTAAAAGATGCTATTCGCATTGTAACAAAATACACACATCTCAGGATGGGTGTGATGAGAGTGGAAAGAAGACTGCCACCGTTAATGGACAGATAAAAGATGGAAAAGAAGGTACTTCTTTGTTTTTCCTGAAATAAAATAAAATAATTATTAAAATCATTTATACACACTACCGTTCAAACATTTAAACTCAGTCATTATTTAAATGTTACTTTTTAATTATTTAATCATTATTATTTCTTACCATATTATTACAATAATCAATTTTATTCTATTCCTGTGATGCTAAAGTTGAATTCTCAGTCTTTACTGTCTTACGGTCCTTCGGAAATCTGTCTAATATGTTGATTTGGTGCTTAAGAAACATTAATTATTATTATCAGTATTAAAAATAGTTGTGCTGCTTAATATTTCAGCAGTTACAATAGGAACAATGCTGACATTACCCTAATAAATACATAAACATTCCTCATAAAGTAACATTCAGTCTAAAATATGTCACAGCACATTTCCGACTTTGGCCTTTAGACTTTATATCCTTGTGACAAGGGTGGAGGGGTGCGTAAGAGCCTACAAATCATTTAAGTATCTCTATTTGTTAATCTCCAGCACTCAATATCAGAGACTTAACCTTGAGCTGATAACAGCTGATTTACACAAACAAGAACGTGCTGCTGTGCTTGAAATCAGTTCATCCTCTAATAGGGTGTGTGTTTATCTATCAAATATGTGTGTGTGTGTGTGTGTGTGTGTAAGGGACTACATGCCTGATGGTCCTCAAACTGATCTCCTCCAAACGCTGCCACACAGGGTTTAATACCTCCAGTTCCCAAGGCAATGAGGAGGAGTCCCACCATGGACAGGGCACTAAAATAAAAGAGACGAAAATCAATTCACACCAAATAATGTGAAAATGCTTGTTTTATGCAGCACCTAATAAAGAGCATGCTACTTTTAACTCGGTAGGTTATTTGGGTTATGTTTACAATAATATAATAATATAATGATAAGGCATATCCCAAGCGGTAACTCACACATGTAAGGTCATGTTGTCAGGTGTACCATCTCTGTTGCCATCTGTGATGTCGTGGATGGCACTGACAGCCAAGATCACCTGGCCGGTGGCGTATACTATAGATAGATACACAATAGTCCTGCGAAAAGTGGAGAATGGAGGTCATGTTTATGCACGTATGAATTCTAGTAGAAATTAAATTCACAGTCTTTTGACTGTACTTAGTAGAAGTTTATAAACTGGGGTCTGGTGACCGTCAGGAGGCCACAAGGGGGTGCTAGGGATTCAAGTAAATTTTTAAGGAAAAAAAAAGTGGACATTACTGAATTTTTAATACCACACCTATTATTAATTTACTTCAAAATGGATTTGAAAATATACGCACTACTGTTCAAAAGTTTGGAGTTGGAAAGGCTCCAAACAAGAGGAAAGTTGCTTATGCTAAATTATTTGATGAAAAATACTGTAAATAATATGTTAAACATGATTACAATTTAAAATAACTGTTCTCTATTTGAATATATTTTTAAATGTAATTTATTCCTGTGATGTCAAAGCTGAATTATCAGCAGCCATTACTCCCTCCAGTCTTCACTGATCAAATGATATTCTAATATGATCATTTGGTGCTCAAGAAACACTGTTATAAAAAGCACAGCAATTGTGCCGCATAGAATTAACGTGGAAACCATGGTTCCTTTTTTGGATTGTAGCTGTTTTGAAACTGTAGGAAAGAAGTCCTAAAACTCACTTGAACTTGCCCAGCCATGAGTCTGCAATGATGGCCCCCAGGATAGGTGTTAGGTAGCACAGAGCCACAAACGTGTGGTAGATGGTGGTGGAAAAGTCATCGTCCCAGCCGATGAAATAATTGAAGTACAGCACGAGTACCGCTGCAAAACACAAAGACAGGAAACAAGAGCAAGAAATGGGTGAAACGTATTAAAAAGGAAAGAAAGAGAAAGACTGAGCTGTGTGAAACCATATGTGGAGTATGTGTATGCATCTCACCTTTCATGCCATAGTAGGAGAATCGTTCACAGAACTCATTCACCACAATGAAAAATATGCTGATAGGATATCCAAAGACACTTAGCTACAATGAAAAATCACAGCTCAGTTAAAATATTTCCTAATAACGTACTTAGTACTTAGTATTAGTATGTGTTGACATTAGAATATATGTATTGTACATATTATAGGATTAAAACTCACTGTACTCTTGGTCTTCTTTGCTGTTTTTTCCTCTTTGTCTGCAAAAATGAAGTGAAATGTCATTAAAATAGCTCTAATATGATCAATTTGAACATATTGAATTCCAATGCTATTTCAAATGTATTCACACTAACATATTTATGGACAATCTGTGGATTGCCCTGTTTAAGCATAGAACACACATTCAGAGCATATGTACAAACCCAAAGTTTACAGGGGTAATTATTATTGCATTGTTCCACATCAACATCCAGGTTTGCTCACCTGTCATGATGACTGCTTTGACTGTGGCTGTTTTCTAGTCCTCTCGTAAACAATATCCTTTAGCACAGAGATGCACACTCACACTCATTCATACACACACTCACACACTACCTGGGACAGACAGAGCTGTAATCTGAAAGAGAGAGGTAACAGGTTTTTATAGACTCTGGACAGTAAAATGTACCCTCGGCCACCACTGGGTTAGAATGAGATTGACGTAGATATTTATGACAGTATTTGTGACTGTGTGTGTACGTATGAGTGGGAGGAGCAGTTTAGTTATTTATGGCAGTCTTATCAGTTTATACTAAAAAACAAATGATATAAAGCGTTTGGCCTTTGTAATAAGGCAAGTGAACGAATATACTAATTATTTAATTATTCCAAAAATAAACAATATATAACAGTGCAAAATGTCATTGTTTCATATACATTAGCAAATAAACCGTGCTGAAAAACCAATAGTCACCATGACAAAATTTGTAATGGTTTTACTGGTTATAATGGGACTTGTATTGGTTTTAATGGAAACTCTAATGGACCTTGTTGGTCTCTACTGGTAATTGGTCACATTCCATTGGTGACTTGTTAAAATCAATAAATCCTAATGGAATATGTCCCAAAACAAACTACAGAAAACCATTTTTAATGGTTTTAATGGTTAAAATGGATGGTTTGTAATGTTTGTAATGGTATTTGTAGTGGAAACCATTAGAATTTTCTGTGATGGTGCTATTGTTTTTGCAGCAGGGAAAATAAAGCAAAAAAGTTTTCTTTATATAAATTACACATATAAAAAATATTTCTAAAACTAAAACTATTTAAGTACACTTTTCTGGTGTTAGAATTATTATTGGGTAGATAAAATCTTATAAAACATTTAAATATGAATGAAGTTGAATGGTAAATGCAGACCTATTTAATATATTAACTAACTCTCCTATCTGAAATTACTGTCTGAAAGAATGTTGATTAGATAATGTGGCACTTTAAAACATCGCCAACACATCATATGACTGTTCTAAATAACCCTATAATGCCATTTATTACCTTATCCAGATATAACTCCACAACACAGAGAAACGCAACAACTGCGTGCATATATCATATTTACATTATAGGATTTATGACTGTGAAGTTGGACACTTTCACAAAGCATGTCGTCAGATGTTATACAATGTTAAATTGGCTTACTTAAGGTGAAAAGCTGAAGATAACCTGGACAGACGTTTGGAGAGCTGGAATTCATTGGGAGAGAAAAGTAAACAACTGAACTCGTCCACATAGACATGCTGCTGCGATACAATGGCGACAATGGTGGAGCGGGATGGGGAGAACGGCATGAGCGAGTGTGTGTGTGTAGATTGAGAGCAAGTCAGCAGGTTTTATTCAGAAAGCACTTTAAAAACCAAATTGATACTGCGCCAATATTTCATATGTCTTCTAAACCTTATATAACATATAGGGTATGCTGGGCGGTTTGACCAAAATCTGTATCACGTTTTTTTAGCATTCTGTCGGTTTTACTGTTGTCATGGTTTTTCCCTGACTGGACCTTTATATGAATCAGAATGCATGAAACAGTTGCAGAACCACTGCATTTTAACCACGATCCAAACAAACACACTTCATATCCAACTTTTTTTTCTGTAAGAGTGGGCGCAGCCATTTGTAAATGTTATGGGTCTGGCTTCCGGCCTCATCCGCGTCCAGCTATTTTTTTTTTGCTGTACGAAACAGTTTGTTTTGCTGCTTGATATTGCAAATTGGTGTCTTACCATATTATTTTAATGTATTATCTTGGATTATGAACACACTAGTTTGTGTTGTTAAAGAATAAGGTGGATCGCATGAGCAGTTTTTGATGTAAATTAAAGCAGAAAAAATGGTGTGACTTAGCTTTGTGAAATTATGCCACATAAAACGTATCTGCATCAAACAAAAACAGCAGACGTTCTGAATGAGACAGCAGGTGGCGCTTATGGAACAGCAGCCATATAGCGTTTCTTTGGTTACTGCTGTGAAGCAGCATGGCACATATTAACATGCATTAAATGGAGGTAAGATGAAAAGAAAAGACCATCTAATTTGTTTTGAACACAGTACCTCAGTGATACATTTATATAACCCCCCACGGTACGGTACAGTATTTTCTCCTCAGTGTTCAGCGTACCTACTAGCTTCTGTTTTACAGTTGGTTTATTTTCCCCTTTTAAGGAATTCGTTGTGTGTTATTATTAGTTCTAAAAGTTCTAGTCAGAAGTCTATCCTAGTGAAAAATAAATATACTAAAATGCATTTAAAATACATTTATTTCATGCTATGGACCCAGATAGCACACGTACATCTGAAAGATGACTCTTAAAGATCGCTTGATCGGGAAAGCATCTGCTGTGTACAAACATCTGTACATTCTCAATCATAAACATCTTAAAGACATCTGATAAACGTCTATTTGGCATCTAAACGGAAACGTGATGTATGTGTGCTATCAGGGTATACTACAAATACATTTACATATTATGTACTTAATAAAAATACCCTGCAACTGTATTTTTAGTATACTAAACTAGTATATTTAAAGTTTGCTAAATTGAAACAACTAATTTTGCACTGAATGCACTTTAATTGTGTGGAAGTAGTGCTGAAGCCCAGCTAAAGATATACAAATCTCTGATAGCACACATACATCACGGAGATGTCTTTTGGACATCTGCATTTATATTTGGAAGATGTCTATTAGATGTCTTTAAGATGTTTATGACTTAGAATGTATGTAAAACTGACAACTTACAGATGTCTGTCAGATGTTTGTGCACAGCAGATGCTTTCCAGATCAAGCAATCTTTAATAGACATCTTGCAGATGTATGTGTGCTATCTAGGTACACTCATCAATAGTGACATTAAAACGTATTTTAGCCTTAATATTACAGAATTTGCACAAGTAGTACTCCGAATAAAGTTTAATTACAATTTTTATATCAGCATGTCTCGAGCGATACATCAGTAAATATGCTAACAGACTTGAACTATACTTAGTATAAAATAAATGCATTTTCAATCTATTACTTTTTTACTAGGGTATGCAGTTAACAGGGATCTCCTTTCAATTCAAGACACTGTCTGTGGTCGTTAGCCATTTGTACTAGTATGCCCTCGTTTTGTGTGCGTAATTCAAACCGGTTTACCATTTGAACCTAAATATATTTCGCCCAGCACTTACAGGGTGCTTTAAAAATGGCAGCAATCAGATATGATAGCACAAATAATGGGCTGTATGTTTTTGCAATCGTGCCAAAGGCCTCATAATCTGGGGTAAGAACACAGTATGATGGGCCATAAACCATACATTAAAAAGCCTATAAATATTGTATAGAGGAGAAAATCAGGTTTTAATGACCTTTATAAGGATCCTGGTTGGCAAATAATGAAGTTCAGAGTAATAGAGATAAAAGTATGTTTAAGGGAAGCAACTGATAAGAATAAAAAAACACATGAAAACTAATGTAAGATAATACATTTTATTCAGAGATTTTAGGGACATTAATATATTTCCAGAACAGATTCTTTTAAATAAAAATACCCCCCATATCTAACCCCCGATATAAAACAATTTACATTTAAACAAACATAAACGGTTATAAAAATCCTTGTGTTTATCTCTTTTGTCCATATTTATTTAGATATTTCACATCTAGCCTTCTCACTTTGGCAAGAGATCTTCAACCAAAACAGGACAAAGAAAGAGAATTATTGCACTCCGCTACAAAGAAACAGCAATTGTTTCTTGGCTTTAAAAAAAGAAGAAGAAAAAAATGATAGACATGGAAAAAGCTTGAGTGGCTCAGGTGATCATGGGTATTTTTGTACAGTAAAGCTCAAACTTCCTACTACAGTTATATTCACTTCACTACCATTTGATGATTGGCTGCTGCCTCACAGGAAGTGATGTCGCAGCCTCTCTCTCAAAACAGAGCAGCAATTGGAGAGTATACGGAAAGATGGAACATGAAAATTGAGGAATGTGAAAGTAAAAAGGCAGATTTTTCAAGTTCTGGTTGTGAAAGAAATAAAAGCGATACAGGAAACACCTGTGAACGGAGGACTGGAGTGAGTGAGAGAAGAACAAATGCTCGCTGTTTCAATTGCGCGAATCACATGGGACATTCCAAAGACCGGACACACCTGCTCTATCCCAGTGTCCTGGATGCTGATTGATGGGCGATTCATTCAGGAGTGTCGGAAAAACGAATTAGCATTCTTTTCTTGTTCTTTTGATGCATTTCAGTATGTCTGTCCGTCTCTCTGGCTGTGGGCAGGGTCCAAGGTTTAAGGCCAGGGGTGAGAGTCACACGGAGGAGGCGGAGCTAGGCATGCCATGCAGGGTGGTGCCGCTGGGCGTGCCACTGATGGCATTGAAAATATGCAGCGAATCAGAAAGAGAGCTCTTGGTTCCGCCCTCCACCGCAGAGATCTGATGAAGGGAAGAACGCAAGGTGAGGAAGAACAGATCAAACTGACATTTGAACTGTACTGTCTTATTTTAAAAATATGATGAATTTAATGCATTATTACCATCCGATCTACAGAGGCCAGCACAAAAAGAGAGAGAACGAGTGTCATGAATATTAAACATGAATCAAACATTCACGGTAACCTAGTCACGTAAATACACAAATGTCGGACAAAAATGCTGAATAATTTGAAATACTTAAGATTTTTAAATGAAAGAAGTCTCTGTATGCTCCAAGGCTACATTTATTTAATAAAAAATACATTAACAACAGTAATGTTGTGAAATATTATTATAATTTAAAATACTTTTTTTTTTTTATTTAAAAAAAAATTTAAATGTAATTTACTTCTTTAATGGCAAAGCTGAATTTCCAGTCATCATGATTCAAAATAAGTCATTTAATAGTCAAGAATCATTTCTTATTATTTAGCAATTATTTTTTGAAGCCAAGATAAATTTTATCTCAGGATTCTATGATTAATAGAAGGTTCAAATGCATAGCTTTTAATTGAAATAATATTAATATTGTAATATTATAAATGCCTTTACTGTCACTTTTTAATAAACTAATGTATCTTTGCTGAATTTAATTCTTTCTTTTGATTTTCACCAAAAGTAGGATGTATAATAGGTAAGAAACATGCTTTTATATAATATATTTACTGTTAGGTTGCAGCTAATAATAAATAAAATGAAATAAAATAACTTACAATTCAAATGGCATGAAAATGTATCCATGGTGACATTTTATTTTTATTTTTTTACCAGGTAAAAAAATAAAATGTCACAATGGATAAGTTTTCCTGGTACTTGAATTGAAATGAATTGAATTAAAATCATTCTAATATGCTGAATTGGTGCTCAAGAAATTTTTTTAACAGTTGAAAACTGATTTTACTCTTTAATATTTTATGTAGACAGTGACACTACTATTTAAATGTAAAAAAAGAGAAATTAATACTTTTGTTCAGCAAGGATGCATTAAACTGATTAATTAAAAATGATGAGAGACATTTATAGTGTAAAAAAAAATCTGTTCAATGAGCTATTCATCAAAGAATCATGGAAAGAAATCCACAAAATATTAATTATTAACTAGAAAAACGCTTTTTATAATTAGCATATTAAAACTATTTCTGAAAGATCATGTGACTGCAATAATGGCTGCTGAAAATTTAGCTTTGTCACAACAGGACTAAATAACATTTTAGAAAATATTTAAATGGAAAAAAGTATTTTTAATTTGTAATAATATTTAACAAAATCACTGTTATTACTGTATTTCTGATTCAGTAAAGATATTTAAAAATCATAATTATTCTAATATTTTGGCTGTCAGTGTATTTCTGACTCTGTGTGTTTCTACTGGCGTAAGAGAAACAAGATTTACAGTGTGCAACTGTGTATGGTTACCTGTTCATGCATGATGTGTGAAAGCTCTCTGGCCAGGTCTTTGTAACTGGCTTTCATCTCATCATGATATTCCTGTTGGTCCTCCTTGATCAGCCTTTCATTCACAGCTAGAGCCTGTCCACATGCCTCGACAAACTGCCTGCATACACAAAACCCACATAAAATAAGAAATCCAGGCAATTGTGTAAACATTTCGGAAGCCATTTCAAATGGTGTTTATATACCTGAAGACCTCTTTAAGCTGTTTGACTTTGTTATCTGGGTATTTTTTGGCGCAGGCGTCATCAAGGAAAGCTCTGGCATATGCAAGTGGCCCAGCATTGACCTGGAGAGAAAGTAGTATTTAGGAAAGTCATTTCAAGGTTAGTTTAAATCTGAGTGTGAATGGTAAAGTGTATTTGGGGGAAGGTTTACTCAGTCTTGCCAAGTCTGTGGTTTTCCCACGGAATTGGGCTACTTTAACACTGTCGCCGCGGGTTGAAGCGGCACCAATAATGTAAATTCAGCCCCTGGAATGCTAATTTTACCAGGGGAACCCCACCAAAAAATGTGTATTTGGAAACACGATTGGGCTAGTTTTGAGTAGCAATTGGGTGGGCTTTGTTGTTAAAACCTGGCAACCCTGGGTTTGCTGTTGTTGCAGGAATAAAAATGGCTGAAAATGTCTCCATAAAAAACTGAAAAAGTAAAATCCATTCAAAATTGCCCTACAAGGAAGAAAGGAACTACATAATGTTAATTCTAAACGTGCCAAACTTGGGGTGATCTGTGTGTGTGAATCAGTTGCTTCAATTTCAATACCTAGTGTGGGGCCTTGTTGTCTACTGACAGTGATTTTATTGTTAGATGTCACCCAGTTGTTGCAGTTTATAGAAGACATTACTACTGCTGAATGCCCTAATATTTTTGGTGGGGTGCACAACTAGCTTTAAATACAGCTTATACCATTTAAAAGTTTGGGGTCTATAAGATTTTTTTTTTTTTTTTACATTTTTGAAAGTATGTTCTGTTATGTTCACCAAAGGTTGAATATAACATTTGATTAAAAAATTAAAAACAATTAAACAATTAGAAATAGCGTTTTTTCTAATTTAAAATATTTTAAAATGTAATTTATTCCTCTAATGGGAAAGTTGAATTTTTAGCAGCCCTTACTCCAGTCTTTCGTGTCACATGATCTTTCAAAAATCACACTAATATGCTGATTGGCTGCTCAAGAATTATTTCTTATTATTTAGAAATTATTTTTTGAAACAAAACTTTTTTTGTAATATTATAATGTCTTTACTGTCACTATTTAATAAAATAATGCATCCTTGCTGAATAAAAGTATTCTTTCTTGTTTATTTCATTATTTTTATCAAAAATAGGATTTTCAATGGATATGCAACATGCTTTTATGTAATATTTCAACTGTTAGATTGCAGCTAATAAAATAAAATAAAATAAAATAAAATTTCAAATAAACTTATCCATGTTGACTTTTTTTTACCAGCATACCTGGTAAAAAAAAAATAAATAAAATGTTACCATGGATAAGTTTTCATGCCACTTCAATGCAATAATTTAATTTCAATTTAAATTTCATTTAAAATTTAATGTAGTTTATTTATTTATTTTTTTATTAGCTGCAACCTTACAGTTAAACTCCACTTCCAGAACAAAAATGTAAAGATAATGTACTCACCCCCTTGTCATCCAAGATGTTCATGTCTTTCTTTCTTCAGTCGTAAAGAAATTATGTTTTTTGAGGAAAACATTTCAGGAATTATCTCCATATAATGGACTGATATGGTGCCCCGAGTTTGAACTTCCAAAATGCAGTTTAAATGCGCCTTTAAACGATCCCAAGTACTGTTGTAAACGATCCCAGCCAAGGAAGAAAGGGTCTTATCTAGCGAAACGATCGGTTATTTTCATTAAAAAAATACAATTTAAATACTTCTTAATCTCAAACGCTCATCTTGTCTCGCTCTCCCTGAACTCTGTGTATTCTGGTTCAAGACTGTTAGGGTGTGTCGAAAAACGCCAATCGTATTTTCTCCCACAACTTCAAAAATCATTTTAAAATCATCATACTTCGCTACAGAAGTACTGACCCAGTCTTTGCAAAGTGAACATGCAAAGAAGATCAAACACCCT
This sequence comes from Cirrhinus mrigala, assembly GCA_036247105.1. Classification (NCBI taxonomy): domain Eukaryota; kingdom Metazoa; phylum Chordata; class Actinopteri; order Cypriniformes; family Cyprinidae; genus Cirrhinus; species Cirrhinus mrigala. Next base: position 9,276,368 of record CM070012.1, read on the forward strand.
TAACAAAAAAGGTAAAACAGCAATATAGGACGACTTTGAAGTTGAGGGAGAACATGAGATGGGAGTTTTTCAACATACCCTAACTGTCATGAACCAGGCAGAGTAAGACAAGACGAGCGTTTGACATTAAATAGTATATAAATTGTAGTGATGTGACAAGATCTCGTGGCACGAGATCTCGTGAGATCCGATGTGTCTCGCGAGATCTCGTGACAATATCCTCGCAAAACTTTTTGTAATGTAAACAGTGTTTACATCAGAGCTGCACGATTAATCCTTAAAATATCGAGATCTCGATTCCAACATGCACGAGATCTTATTCCTGAATGACAACCATTTAGCTATGTCTATTATGACTGTTTCACATTGCGAGTGTCAGTGGAGCGTGAGAAGCACGTTTTGTTGCTGCCCACGTTAATGAATCAGAGGGTCGGGGTAAATGTGAACGCAGAAAGAGCAACACAAACAGTCTTTTCAACCACATTGTAATCATTATTTCTGTGTTACAGACATTTAAATAATAGAAATACTGGGATAAAAGTTTATAGTTTGGGTATAAACACTTATTGTCTACAATAGCAATCAAAACGAAAGTATCTTAACACCTGTATGTATTGTAACGCTTATCCTCTTCCGCCAGGAGGTGGCGACAACTGCCCGTTTAAAAAAAAAAGTATGTCATTGAATCATTCATTCAGGAGATTTCAATAGTCAAACAATTATTTTAATTATTATTTTGTTTAAATGAATATATGTTTTTAAAAGACTTAAGCAAAGAACAGTTTGTCAGAACCACTAGTAAGTTACGTTATTTTGTTCTGATTTCTAATCTTTTTTCTTCAAAATCATGGTCTCCAATTTATTAAAAACAACTGGGATTTTCAATTTATCCAGAATCGTGAAGCTCTTGTTTAAATGTTGTTTATTACTGCATATAATTCATTAAAATGGAAGTTTAATTTCATAAAGTTCAAAATGCACATACATTTTTTTGCATTTTGTCTTTTTCAGTTGAATAAAAAATTATTTGCCCTATATATTTCATCATTGAGGATTTCTTAAGAAAAGTTTAAAAATCTCGTCTCGTCTCTTGGGATAAGTGTCTCGTCACACCCCTGATAAATTGTAATATTTTTCTGAAAACAAAATGATCGTTTCGCTAGATAACACCCTTCTTCCTTGGCTGGGATTGTTTACAACCACATTTGGGATCGTTTGAAGCCGCATTTAAACTGCATTTTGGAAGTTCAAAATCAGGGTACCATAGCAGTCCATTATATGGAAAAAAACATCAAAATAATTTTCCTCAAAAAACATAATTTCTTTACGACTGAAGAAAGAAAGACATGAACATCTTGGATGACAAGGGGGTGAGTACATTATATGTAAATCTTTGTTCTGGAAGTGGACTTCTCCTTTAACATATTATATAAAAGCATGTTGCTTATCTATTGAATTTGTATTCTAAAATATATGGAGCTTTATACAATAGAAATTGCCTGAAGGGACTTTGCAGTACTGACAGCAAAGTAATGGGATTAATGATGCCAACTTCATCAAATAAGAAACAAATTCAAATTCCACTACAAGTCAGCTGTAGCAAGACAATAATGGCTATTCAGCTCAATTATTATTGATAACGATTCAATTGCATGCAATGACTGTGCAAAGTTCAATCAAGTTTAGATTAGAGATGGGCAGCTCTACTGAAGACAGTAAAAAAACATTGGGTATTAATGGGTAATATATTAATTTAAATGGTGCATTTTAATTAAAATAAACTTTGCTACTGATCATTTTTAGAACCGAATAAAATTACTTTATAATTGACATTTCTCACAAATTTCTTATGATGTAATGTAATTTTTCGTTAAACTGATTGCAGTGCATTGTGGGATCACATGGGATGGTGCTTTTGGAACAGGCCGAAGATGTGTGTTCATATAAATTGAACACACACACACACACACACACATACCTGTACACTAATGCTTCCCTGCAGCTTAAGTTGCAGACGGATCATGTCGACCTCACTGGTTGCACAGAGGGCTCTGAGTTCAGCCACCTTCCCGCTCATCTCATCTATAGCCACCTCGATAGGACTCAGGTCTGTGTGGTGCTGATACATCACTGCTATGCGCTTCTTTACATACGGGAAACAGTGTGTTGCTGAAAGAGTGTGATTGGAGAAAAAAAGAGTAAATAAACATTCAACTTTCAGAGAAGGAGTGGCTAGAAGAACAAACACATTAAGGTCCCAGCTGAAATCTACTCATGTTTGTGCAGTAATCAAAATGTATGTTCCATGCAGATGACACAACTTAAAACTCTGAAAAGTGATTTATTTAGAACACACTCTCCAAGAAGGTCATTCTGCCTCAATGGCCAAATATGATCTGAAAATGTATCAGAGGATGAAGTTCATAGTTCAACTGGTTGCTTTTATAACACTTAATTACACTTAACTTGAGATTAATTGTGCAGCACAGCTGCAGCCCAAAGCTCAAGATCAGGGTGTACAGTGTTTATACAGGACTAATGTAATCATTAAAGATTAGCGTACAAAATAGCTCGGTGAATAAAAACAGTGCTGCTTGAAAGTTTGTGAACCCTTTAGAATTTTCTATATTTCTGCATAAATATGACCAAAACTTTCATCAGATTTTCACACAAGTTTTGAAAATTGACAAAGAGAACCCAATTAAACAAATGAGATAAAAATATATACTTTGTCATTTATTTGTTATGAAAAATTATCCAGCGTTTAATATTTGTGAGTTGCAAAACTATGTTAATCTCTAGGATTAGCAGTTCATTTGAAGGTAAAATGAGAGTCTATCTGTTCAGAAGTGTTTTCAGTCAATAGGATGACAATTAGGTGCCAGTATATGCCCTGTTTTATTTAAAGAACAGGGATCTATTAAAGATCATGTTTGTGAAAGTGAATCTTGGCACAAACAAAGGAGATCTCTGAAGACCTCAGAAAAAGAATTGTTGTTGCTCATCAGGCTGGAAAAGGCTACAAAACCATCTCTAAAGAGTTTGGACTCCACAAATCCACAGTCAGACAGATTGTGTACGAATGGAGGAAACTCTACACCACAGTTACCCTCCCCAGAAGTGGTCGACCAACAAAGATCACTCCAAAGCAAGCAGAGGTTGCAAAGAATCCCAAGATAACTTCTAAGCAACTAAAGGCCTTGCTCACATTGGTTAATGTTGAAGTTCATGAGTCCATCATCAGGAGAACAATGAACAACCATGGTGTGCATGGCAGGGTTGCAAGGAGAAAGCCACAACTCTCCAAAAAACACTGCTGCCTGTCTGCAGTTTGATAAAGATCATGTGGACAAGTCAGAAGGCTATTAGAGAAATGTTTTGTGGACAGATGAGACCAAAATATAATTTTTGGTTTAAATAAAAAGTGTTATTTTTGGAGAAAGAAAAACACTGCATTCCAGTGTAAGAAGAATCTCATCCCATCTGTGAAACATGGTGGTGGTAGTATCATGGTTTGGGCCTGTTTTGCGGCATCTGGGCCAGGATGACTTGCCATCATTGATGGAACAATAAATTCTGAATTATACCAGCAAATTCTAAAGGAAAATGTCAGGACATCTGTCCATGAACTAAAATCTAAATAGAAAGTGGGTCATGCAGCAAGACAATGACCCCAAGCGCACAAGTCACTCTACCAAAAAATGGTTAAACAAGAACAAAGGTAATGTTTTGGAACGGCCGAGTCAAAGTCCGGACCTTAATCCAATTAAAATGTTGCGAAATGACCTGAAGCAAGCAGCTGTTAGGAGGAAACCCACCAACATCACAGGGTTCAAGTGTTTCTGTACTAAAGAATGGGCTAAAATTCCTACAAGTCTTTGTGCAGGACTGATCAGCAGTTACAAAAAACGTTACCTGCAGTAATTGCTTCAAAAAGGGGTCACAACAGATACTGAAAGCAAAGACTCACATACTTTTTCACCTCGCAAATATTTAACACTGGATAATTTTTCTCAATAACTAAATGACAAAGTATATATTTTTGTCTTGATTGTTTGATTGTCTTTGTCAACTTTAAGGACTTGAAAATCTGATGATGTTTTGCATTATACTTATGCAGAAATATAGAAAATTCTAAAGGGTTCTTAAACTTACAAGCAGCACTGTATATTACACTGCATTTAGGCCACTGACATGGATATGTTCATTAAATCTCTTTCTCTCTCTACAGGTGCTAAATACAATAAACCAATGATTTAACAAAGATTACAGTCAGGGCTAGGCGATATGGCAAAAAATGAAAATCTCGATTTTTTCAGAACATTTGACAGATTCTCGATTTTTTTTTTTTTTACGGTTTTTTATCTAGTAAACTTGAAAATGTAACTACAACATGATTCAAGTAATTTTTTTATTATTAACCTTCTATGATGTTGTCAACATGATGTAAATGTTAAACAAATCACTTGTTAAATATCTTTGAAGAAAAGATGCATTAACTGCAATTACATCTTGTACAAACGTGTCTTATACATATTGTATGTTAAGAAATAATACGAGGAAAAAGCTTTTTAAAAATCTCAAAAGTCAAAGTAATTCAAATTCAAAATGACTGAAGGTATAACACCAATAGACAATTATTGACTATAAATGTTCTGTAAAAACAATGAACAGCAGCTTTCAGCCTGTCACCATAACGCAAACATGAAATATCAGACATACAGTAGTAGTTCTTAACAGGTTTTTATTCGATCGCGCTGCTTTTTTCATAGTTTTTTCTATGGACACGTCTGACTGTTGCACTAGTGTCTCTTGCAGCATCTCATGCATGAAATGGCATTCTAAAAATGCAGCGCCTAGCCATATGAGTGCGTAACACGTGAACAGTCAGTGTCTAATTCTAACGTTTGCCAATATTTCTATTCTAAATTGCAATTCCTCAAATTTCTACAAAATTAAAATTCGAATGAATAAATAAAATGTGAAAAATTGCCCAGCCCTAGTTACAGCTGAGGGAACAAAATGTACACTACCATTCAAAAGTTTGAGGTAAAAAGTTTGTTTTTTGTAAAAAATATTTATGCATTAAATTGATCAAAAATTATGCAACTGGACTCATTCCTCACCCTGATGAACAGTTCTGCCAGATGGCAGAGAAATTAGGGTTTTATTGTTAGCGGAAGTTTTGCAGTATAAAAACAGAAAGCTACATGTTTAGTTGTTCTGTTATATGTATTCTTTGTATGCACAACAGTAACTGTTCTGCGGTCAGTGATAGTGATCACTCACTAGTGAGCACCGTCCTTCGTTTACACTGTTCCTCGACCCCGCCGTGCCTCTTTCCTGACTCTGTGAACGGCGTCTCGAACACAAAACGACGAATGTTGTGGCTCCTCTCAAAGTCCGTCTTTCTTTCTTCCAATTCTTTTTCCTCTAGATACGCCGTCACATGCGTCACTTGGATGTAGGCAAACTTTGCCTCTAGATCTTTAGGGTTCACCTGTGACAGATGAGATGTGATATTTTAGGGTCGGAAGAGCACAGTAAAACACTGATAAAACATGAATAAACAGAATTCTTGTCTAGAAGTGCATTGGGGTTACGGTTTGACTGGAAACACTGCATATCAGGTGGTCTGACTGACCTCATCTATGGTGTAATGCGCTTCTTGTAAATGTGCGTGTTCGTGCTGCTGTGAAACGGATTCTTGGAGCAAGTAAATAATCATGATACAGCTTTTTTATTATACTATATACTATATAACCAGGGGCCTTTCCTTCAAGGAGGCATGGGAGGTAGTGTTTTTTCAAAATATTTGATTAGAAAAAAACTAGTAGAAAAATAAAACAATGTCAATATTACAAAATTAGTATTTGAAAGTATATAAATTACTCTTTTTTTTTTTTTGTTACTGCCCTGAGTTATTATTTTGAAATGCTTAGAAACACTAACTTGATGAGATTCATTGTGGCTTTAATAAATACAATATTAATTACACTGTTAATTTAATTTTAGTTTTGTTTTTTCTCTCTGATAGTGTAAGCAATGTTTATTTAACAATTTATTTATTTAAGAAAATGTGACTGGGACATGAATTTACAGTTGATTTGAAAAAAAGTCCTCACCAGGACTTTGCCTTCAGAACACCACCACCACCACACATCACTACAGTTGAGATCAAAAGTTTACATACACCTTACAGAATCTGCAAAATGTTCATTTTTCCAAAATAAGAGGGATCATACAAACTGCATGTTATTTCTTATGTACTACTGACCTGAAAAAGATACATAAAAGATGTTTACATATAGTCCACAAAAAAATAACCTGGCAACTCTGTTGTTCATGAGTCCTTTTTTTGTCCTGAACAGTTAAAATGGCCACTGTTCTTCAAAAAAATCCTTCAGGTCCCACAAATTCTTTGTTTTTTCAGCATTTTTGTGAATTTGAGCCCTATTTCCAACAATGACTGTATGATTTTGAGATCCGTCTTTGCACACAAGGACAACTAAGGGACTCATATTCAACTATTACAGAAGGTTCAAACGCTCACTGATGCTCCAGAAGGAAAAACAATGTATTAGGAGTAGGGGGGTAAAAACTTTTGAACAGAATGAAGATGTGCACATTTTTCTTATTTTGCCAAAAAACCAAAGAATCTGTGGGATTTTTCTGAAGAACAGCGGGCATTTTAACTGTTCAGGACAAACAAGGAACTCATGGACAACTATCACTAAAAAAAAAAAAAACATAGCCGTGGATCATTCAGGTAACAACACAGTATTTAGAATCAAGGGGATGTAAACTTTTGAACGGGGTAATTTTTATAAATTCAACTATTATTTTCTCTTGTGGGCTATATGTAAATGCCTTTTTTTATGTGAAATATCTTATTCAGTACTAAATAAAAAATAACATGCATTTTGTATGATCCCACTAATTTTGATAATATAATTAACATTTTACAGATTCTGCAAGGTGTACGTAAACTTTTGACCTCAACTGTACATATAAAGTATACTCCAACAAGCATAGCAGATGTAAAAAGAGCTTAAATACTTAATATGCTTACATGATTTGATTGTTTGCCAGTTAGACTGAAATTAAACCAGTGCACTATTGTCTTGTAATGTCATGATGAGTTCGTTCCTTAATTACATTGTTTTATTCATGTACCATATGTTGAGGTCTGTGTGTATTTCATACATGTTTTTTTTTTTTTTTTGTCTGACGAGTATTCATGTGCGTTTATCACAACACATCACATGATGGTACTGTCAACAAGCACTTTGCTCTCTATGACATAAGCATTTTCACATAGAAATGTGCATTAGATGCAGAGGTTTTTACATATTTAAAGGCCACAGATTGTCAAATATATTTATTTATAGTTTTTAAGATCTTTTCTGCAGGGTTTTAAAACACCCAAACAATTTATTTCATTTTTTAAACAATTTTAGGTGATGTCAACTTGACATTTTAAGCCATGCAAAATGTGGCCTTCATTTTTAAAGTGACACTCCAAACAAAAATTAAAAATCATTCCCTTGTGTGGTTTTCATCAAACATCTAGTGTAATGTGTGTATGTGTGTTCTGATTGTCTGAGCTTTAACCTATTTACAGAATGCTGATAAAATATGAGTGCGCAAGTTCTCACCCTGCCGGAGTCCTGGATCATTTTGACATTTTCTTGGCCAAACTTGTCTGAGTAAAGTTTGAGGAGACGCTGGGAAATCTCTGAGAGAGGAGTGAATTTTGGTTCTTTATAGATATATTCTTTTCCATCCTCATCTTCAAAGAAACCCTGAAACACACACAACATTCCAGTCACAATTTGTGTGTGACTAACAGTATGCATACACTGCTGGAACCAACAAAATCTGGTTTCAATCCCATAATCAACAAACCTCTACATCACACAGGTGGAAATGAAAAGCTATGACTGATGGACACACACTTTGACATTTAACTTTCTTAAAAACCTCCAACATATTCAGGATTTTAAAGCAAACCTGATAACCTCTCCATGGTAGAGCTCAGAATATCAAAGTCTTGCTTCCTGCATTTCACAGAATTCATTCATGTTATCTTTATATAATCAGTGCTATCTCTTATTCTCTGTAGTCCAAGTTAGACAACTTTGAGACATCAGCGCTTATGCAGCACACAAACCTTTCAGTGTGTTTTCATTGAAACAGCTCAAGCCATAAAATCGCATGGCTTCTGTGAGGTTAATGGGCACAGCATATAGCGAAAGAGCTGTCTAAGTGTTGCCTAGCTCATTTTTATGGTCCAAACCCATTTAAAAATGGCTTCCGTTGTAAACATCGGTCAGAGTGCTGTGTAGCTCAACCGGGATGAAGAAATGACAGGATGTACAGATGAGAGGATGTGTTATGCGTTTAAAGATTGATGAAGGACGCTAGCAGCACACGGAAGAAGGCTCTTCCTATTCCAAAGGTATTACGCAAGCAGACAAACAAGCAGTAGTTTAGTGAGACTATGGTCAAAGCAAAACTGACCTGAGAATGAGTAAGAAAACACACACACAGTTCACAACAACACTTACCGCAGCCTTGGGAAAGAAAAGAGAGCAGAAAAGATTGATTAACTGAGACCCACAATGCCTCACACATGCTTTAAACAAGACTTTGGTTATCATGCAGGGCATATTATCATGCATACAGGAATACCTATGTCCCCTTTCCATCTTTAACCATACATTTTTTGTTATTTAATTTAATTTTAACGTGTGTGAAGTTTATTTTCTGCCTAAAACAATCAAAATTTAGTTTTAGGTAACCATTTCCACCTTCACTTAGAGAACTGTTGTTAAGCAAGTTTTTGATAAATGAGTAAGCATTCTGTGGACTCTTTTTGGGGGGATTTTGAGTTTGAATCTTGCAAAATAAGATATTTTTGCAGCTAAATTTCAAATTATGGGCCCATAGTTATGGAATCCCGTTTCCACCACCGAATAAAAACAATGAAAAAAAAAACGTGATTTTTTATCTTGCAGTTCTTACTTTCTTTTTCTCAGAAATGTGTGATATAAACTCACAGTTGTGAGTTATAAAGTCAAAATTGCAAGAATCACAGTTTATTAACTTTATATAACTTGCAAAATTGCACATTTATATTACGAGTTTATATTTTTCTTAGAATTGTGTTATATAAACTCACAATTGCGAGACAGTCAGAATTGCACTTGCATTGTTATAAAGTTAGAATTACGTGATATAAACTCAATTGATATAATCAGAATTGACTTTATATCTCGCAATTCTGACTATAACTTTTTATATATTTATAGTTTATATTTCTCAGAACTCACAATTGCAAGACAGTCAGAACTGCAAAATAAAAAACAGAAAAATTTTGACTTTTTTTCTCACAAATGCGAATTTGTATCTTGCAAAAAAAGACTTTTTTCTTGCAACTGAGTTTATATCTCACAATTCTGACTTTTTCTCATAATTGTGAGATATAAACTCCCAACTGTTATAACTTGCAAAGTTATAAAGTTAGAATTGTTCACAATTCTGACTTTATAACTCGCAGTTGCAAGTTTATATTTGTGTGATATGAACTCGCAGTTGCAAGTTCTGAAGTCAGAATTGTGACTTTATATATCTCAGTTCATACTTTATAAATTGCAATTGCGAATTCATATCACAAGTTTATATTTTTATCCGAATTGTATGATATAACCTTAAAAATTCAAGAAATAAATCCAGAATTGCAAGATAGAAACTCAGAATTCTGACTATTTTTCCTCGCAAACACAAGTTTGTCTCTTGCAATTCTGACTTTTTCCTCACAATTCAGAATTTTGAGATATACAGTAGTCAACATTTGAAGTGGATCAAAACCTTTCGTCAAAGTTGTCCTAAAACCAAAACAATACCTGTTGACTACTGTAAACTCGCAATTGCAAGTTATAAAGTCCAGTTTTGAGGGGGAAAAAGACAAGTTCTCAGAATTGCGAGTTTATATCACAATTCTGAGAAAAAAGTCTGAATTGCAAGAAAAAAATAATTGTGAGATAAAGTCAAAATGACCTTTTTTTTTTTTTTACATTTTTTTATTCATTGTCAGAAATGGGCTTTCATACAAAGGTCATTGTTTTTGGTCTATAATAAAAGTCACAGTATGTTTTTATAATACACCAAACTTTTTTTTTTTTATCTCAATTTGATACCTCATGATACAACCCCTTTAAAATAAAATGCAATTATGTTGTTGCTATAGTGCAGCTCAATCCTCAATCAAACTGTCTGCGTTTGCTGGACTAGTAGAAACCTTTGCATTATCTTACCTGGCCGAAAAATGCTACTCTGAAGAAGGTCCCAAGTAACCTCTTCCCAGAATGCATCACTTCCATGACTTTCGTGTAAGCCCGATGTAATGTGTCATACAGGTGGGCCAGTTTCTACACAAAAGCATAAAAATACATTCATACTGTAAAAATATTTTGCATTTCTGGGTAAATATGAATGTTGCATTTCCACATAAAAATGTGTGTGCAGGGTTGGTTATCGAGAACCAGTTCCATTTTAGAACCAGTTCCAAATTTCCAAGAACCAGGTATTCGATAAGACACGTGCATTTCGCGTAACAATTCCTGTGTTTACATTTTAATGTGATTTTGAAGTTTAAAATCAAACGATTTAAGCGCAGAAAGGGAGAGAACTTGTGCACTGTTTGCGTGCAGCGCACACATCTGAAGCGCGAGTATAGTGAACAGCGGTCCCAGTGCGGGTTCCTGACCTGTGTCCATTCTCGAACCGTTCTGTCCATTTCCAATGCAGAAAAGGTTGTTCCGAGCCGGAACTTCTCTTTGACATTTACTGCCCAATAAGCACAAAAATATGCTAGTATATCATCATAAACACAGCCGTTTTTTTGTTGAAAGTGAAAGTAAACAGATGAGAAAGAAAACGCATGTGTAACAGTATTTTAGATTCGCGTGCGTTCGGTGTTAAAGAGACAGCAGCCTAATAAATGTGCTGCCTGTCACTGATGTTAATCCAAAAACAAAAAATCATTCACTTATCTTGACTGAATATCTTTCGTAACTTTAATGAGGATTCATTTATATTTTATTTATGAAATGAAAACTATGCAGTGTTTTTAAACTTTTGATTTCAATTTCTGTACCTGCAGTTTGTTCAGTTGTATTTATTTATGCTACTGCTAATTTATTTGCTTGTTCTTACTTTATTACTGACTGTTTACTTGTCTTTAACTATTTAATATTTGAAATTTATATTAGTCTAGGTGTTTTTGCTGTGGTATTCTTTGTTAAAAAACCATAGGCAAAAGGTCCTCTTAGATTTTTACTCACATTATTCAGCTGTAACAGAAAGCTTTGTAAAACTACAGAATAAAAATGTTTGACTTAATTTTTTATTGACTTTTTTATGTTATTGGAATCAAAACTAGGAATCGTTAAGCAGATTTGGAATCAATAAAATTCAAATGATACCCAACCCTGCGTGTGTGTGTGTGTGTGTGCACCTCAAAGTCTCTGCGTTGTTCGTAAATGGGAATGATGAGTTTGTAGATATCTGAAATAAGTTCATAACGTTCGGCTTTCCATAAACCATCAGCACAAGCTTCCAACAACTCCATGAGCACCTCCTGCAGATAAACATGCATTTATAATTACATACTATATTTCAACATCAATGCACTTACATTCTCTCAAGAAACTGTGCTGCAGACAAAACTGCTGTTGTAATTAATTTACTAGTAACTAATCTGTTATTTAGTTTAATCTAAGTAGCTTGATAAAGGGGACAATGGCTCCTGAAGTGCTTTTTTGAGGGTTTCCTACAAGATCCCTCCATTACTCAAAATGAAATCCAAAAGAACCGGACAAAGTCCAGCAGCAGATTTGATCTTTTATCACAAGTGTAAGCACTAAACATGTAAATGTTACACAAAGTGCTCATTAAACATGCAAACTGATTATTCACAGTGACGAGGGACTTCAGGTCTTGTAATCGGGTAATCAGGGCTCATTATCTGAACTTCCTTTACTACCACACCTACTAGAAAGGGCCAATTGATACTGATTAGATAAGAAATCTGAGAACATTTTCTACCATGAATTATTACTGTCATTGTTGTAAAAGAGAGTTCATTCCAGTGCTGATGCAATATAAAAGAGTAGCAGGATTAAGGGGCTGGTCTGAACCTCATTAAAGTGAACATCCTGCATGCCCACATCCTCCATCATAGCTGCTTCTTCATCAATGTTGGGTGTGATCACACGAAATGCAGAACAGCCCTGTCGGAACATTCCTGCCAAAGAGAAGGAATAGTAAGCAGAACAAGCTATAGCAGGTTCAACAAACTGCAAAACCTTTACAAAAAAATCAGGCATTTGGGCACACTTAAGGGAAACATCAAACCTCAAGAACCGAACTCCTCCATAAACAATGTTCACACTGCATAATATGTGAATGTGTGTTTTTGTGCATGCATTTGTTTTTCAGTTCATTTTCATGACCCTGCATTTTTAGTGCTGTTATCACACATAGAGATTACCTCCCGTAAAAGAAAAACACAAAGAACTCCAGATTGCAAAATACAGCTGAACCTTGAACAAGATGCGTTTATAAATATGTGTCTCTGCGTGCATTCAAGCATGGAACGAGAACGTTAAATCACCTTTTACCTGTATACTAGAAAAATAAGCTCAAAGCTTTCAAAGCATATTTAATAAGTCAGCCAAAAAAAAACAAAAAAAAAAACACTTTTTTAAGATTTATTACTTTGAAAAAATCTATTAATATGATATACTGTATCTCATGCATTGTTAATTTTACAAGCCATATTTGTTAAAAATGTGAAATTTTCTTCAGTTAATGACTCATGAAAAATATCTGGAAACGTAAATGGATCACAAAACGTTTGCAATAATGCACCTGAATATCCATTCCAGGGGGCAAATATTACATCTTGATTTAAAAAAGTAAGTTTCATATTTGCACACTTGCAGCTTTATGACATCTAACACTGTTGATTTTCCAGTTCTACCTACTGAATCACTACTATTTTCTCCAAAATTAATACAGGTTTAATATGTTCTTTGACTTCTTAACAAAATTTAACATCTTTAACAAAATCAAAGCAACAGTGGGAAAATGAACTTGAACTGTTTTTTTAGAGGAAACATGTCAAGATATTATCAGCAAGATTTATTAAATTTAAAGTAGTTCACTGCCAACGTTGGACAAAGATTAACTAAATTTTCACCAAAAGTAGATTACAGGCAGTTTAACTGTTCAGGACAAACAAGGGACTCATGAACAGCTATCACTAAACAAAAAAAAACACAGCTGTGGATCATTCAGGTAACAACACAGTATTAAGAATCAAGGGGATGTAAACTTTTGAACGGGGTCATTTTTATAAATTCAACTATTATTTTCTCTTGTGGGCTATATGTAAATATAAAAGATATGTATATATTTTATGTGAAATATCTTATTCAGGTCAGTACTAAATAAACATGCATTTTGTATGATCCCTCTTATTTTGGTAAAATAATTAACATTTTGCAGATTCTGAAAGGGGGGAGGGTGTAAACTTTTAATCTCAACTGTAGCTAATCATACACAAATGTTTTGGTCATGTTCTAAGCTTGTTAACTTCTGGTAATTAATTCTACATTTTTTCAGGAGTCCTGCATTTATCTATGAATGCTTCTCTTATTCTTGCAGTATTCAGTTTAACTATGAAACTCTGTTTAGATAATAAGGCAAAAATATGATTGCTTTTTCAACTTTAATAGCTAGACGTCTTAGATTGCATAAGTGGAAGGACAAATTCCCACCTACTTTTAGTCACTTGAATAGGGATCTTATGTATCATCTTGCACTAGAGAATCAAACTTTTTTCACTATTTACAGCCAATGCTAACAAACATAGAGCAAAAGGATCTGCCCTTTTTTTCCCACTTGCTTGTGTTGTTTCTCTTCCATTCTTTCCCTTCTTTTTTAATTAACTAATTAATTAATTATTTTATTTATTTTTTAAATGTATGTGCATATGTTTGTATGTACGTACATGTGTGTATATGCATATAAATGTGTATGTACAATAATAATAATAATACGGTACAGAATATATTAATAATGATATAATGTGTAATAATGGTGCAGTGGGAGTGTGGAGCTCTGTGGAGCTCCGTGGAGCAAGAAAATTTGTTTTTTCATCTTGATATCTTTTTGAAATTGTTGTTATATAACGGAAAATATCAATAAAAAGTTCATTTCTGACCCTGGACTACATGCAAACTATATTTACTATGCCCTCTAGTGGGCTCCTCACCTTTCCTCTTCAGGTACTCAGCCACAAGTGCTGCCACATGCACATAACACATCGCTGCCTAAAGAAAAAAATAAGCCAAGTCACTGATGTAACGTTATCCACCAACCACTGTTTTACCATACCACCAAATAAACTAATGCGGAATGAACTGTTAAACTCAAACACTGAGTAAAAACAGCAAAATTAAGGAGCTAAAAATACAAAGAACAGAATGTAACCTAATTTAGTTATTTATTTAATTAAGTTCATGGCCATCTTGCCTCTGACAGATCTCCATTCTTGACGTGGATTTTAGCCATACTATCCAGCCAGGTTTTGCGGAGCTCGGGGGTGCTGGTGTAGGATTTGGCCAGGCTGTATTGCAGGTCCACCAGCATCTCTGGGTCTTTTTCATGTTCCTTCATCTGCTCAGTGGCCATCAGTACCGTCCGGATCCGCTTGGTCAGGTCCTTCACATCCGAGGGGAAAGCAGTGTGCTGGAGGAACAGAAAGAGAGAGTGCAGGATAGGCAAAAAGTCTAATGTAACATATACATTGATTTGAATATGAAACTACATGAGTTAATACTGTTCAATGTTATTCTGACATTCATATTTATTGTCAACATTTATGTTTTTAGTAGATGCTTTTCCTAGTGAAAAACAAATATACTAAAATGTATTTAAAATACATTAATTTCATGCTAAGTGTACTACAAACACATTTACATATTATGTACTTAATAAAAATACCCTGCAATTGTACTTTTAGTATACTAAACTGCTATATTTAAAACAACTAATTTTGCACTTAATGCACTTTAATTGTGCGGAAGTAGTGCTGAAGGCCAGCTAAAGGTATACTTAAGAATATTTGATTGTGCTAAAGTGGAACTATTGCAAGTATACTTTAGGTACACTTTAAATATTTTGCATTTAAAGACCGATATTATTTAAAGATCATACAATCTTTATCAATAGTGACATTAAAACATATTTTAGGCTTAATATTAAGAAATGTGCATCGTGCAGAAGCAGTACTCCAAATAAAGTTTAATTACAATTTTTTATATCAGTACATCTTATGTCAGTATATGTCAGTAAATATGCTAATAGACTTGAACTATACCTAGTATAAAATAAATGCATTTGAACTCTATGACTTTTTACTATGGTTCTTAAGGCTAGAATACACTTCATGACTTTTGCCCGGATTTTTGCCCCAGTTTGATGCCTGGAGTTGACGTCAATTGCTGAAAGTCATAGCCAGTGTTGAGACTTTGGGTACTCAAATTGACCAAATTCCAGCTATTACTCAGATAGCAACATACAGTACAATGATAAGTATTTTGTATACACTGTATAAATTGAAATTTCTAATTTTACCTTCACAGATTTATCACTGTTGGCACAATTATTAATGATTGACAGTGACTGCTGGAACCTTGTTCCTCCAATCCCAATGACATCAGCAATCAGCTGACTGACTGCAATCACCACCTGAGAAAAAAAGTTTTAAATAATTCATGAGGTATTTTAGTCAGTGTTTTTCAAGTCAAAAAAAGGGCCAGTATGGACTCCAAGTTGCAAAAGGGCTCTCTAGATCAGTGGTTCTCAACCAGGGGGCATCGGGACCCACTAGGGGGCCTCATCAAACTTCCAAGGGGGCAACAAGATGACATATAATTATAACAAAAAAAAATTTGATGGACACCTTTGGTGTTTATTTAACCCCCCTATTACCCTCTTATCCCCCTCTTGCCTGCAGATGTGTGCGGACAAAAGACTTCCTGCCATTGTACTCAAAGTTGCTCTTCATGAGGAAGTAGAGCAAGTGGGCGGCATCACTGCGTATGGAGCTCAGTTTGGAATTGCAGCACTTCAGGATCTCATAGCACAAACAGGCACACATATCCGCCCGTCCGTCAAAAAACGTGCAGGGAAACTGAGAAAGAGAGAAAGACATGGAGAGCACGATGAGACTTAATAACAAACAATGTGTTCATCATGTATACCCTTATGTTGGATATTTAATTAACCAATTATGTAATCTCAATACTAAAAATCAGTGGTGGGAGTTGTAAACTGACTGTGATTTTTTGGTGGCAGATTTGGAATAACCTGATGTCAGAATTTACTTTTTTTTTTGGGTGAACTATCCCTTTAAAGGATTAGTTAATTCCTGAAATAAAATTTCCTGATAATTTACTCACACTACTTTCTTCAGTTGAAAGGAAATTAAGTTTTTAGAGGAAAACATTCCAGGATTTTTCTCCACATAGTGGACTTCAATGGGGATCAATGGGTTGAAGGTCAAGGAATAAGGGAATAAGGGTCTTGTTTAGCAAAACGATTGGTCATTTTCTAAAAAAAATACAATTTATATACTTTTTAATAACCATAAAATTCTCATCTAGTTTCGTCATGGTTAGTTCTTCGTCTGTGTACTCTGGTTCTGGTAGGGTAGGGCGAAAAACTCTCTAATTTTCTCCTCCAACTTCAAAATCAACCGACATCATTGTTTTAACTTTTTCTGTAAAGGGCGTTTGACTTTCTTTGCATGTTTGCTTTGTAAACACTCAATGTGACTATGTAATGTGTGAAGTTGTGTACACAGAGCTAGTGCAAGACAAGCATTTGTGGTTAAAAAGTATATACATTTTTATTTTTTTAGAAAATGACCAATCATTTCGCTAGATAAGACCCTTATTCCTCGGCTGGGATCGTGCAGAGCCCTTGAAAGCTTCAATGAAACTGCAGTTGGGACCTTTAACCCGTTGACCTGCATCGAAGTCTACTATGGAGAAAAATCCTAAAATGTTTTCCTCAAAAACCTCAATTTATTTTCGACTGAAATTTTAATTCTGGAGTGAACTAATTCCTTTAAGAGACTGATGAGAAAATGTATCAGAAAATATAGTATTTAGCTCATTTTAATTACTATTTTGCTTGTTTGATCCATAAATAAACCATTTTTAACTCTAAAATGTCAGGGTCTCTTTTAGGGATTTTCTTCTCTCATATACCATGAATCAACAGTGAGGGTGGCTGTTTTGATTACCTTGTAAATGAAGGTACGTAGAGAGGTGAAGACCTGCTTGAGTGCTGTCTCTGACTGGGGAATCTGAAGAAAACAGAGGTGCACCTGGAAAACCTTCTTCATCAGTGGGTTATGACCCAAATCTGCACACAGCTGCGTCTGTGGATACACGGTTTATTATGAGAGTGCTTCAAAGAAGAACTGAACTTTGACTTCTACTAATAAACACACACTTCCACTTGTTGTCTGTACCTTAAAGCCCATAATGAAGACACTGAGTGTGTCCAGCACAGTCAAGCACACTTCCGTTGAGACGTTAGCCTCCAGGAGACACGCGTCAGCATCACCATGGCAATACGCTGGAGGAGAAAGAGGAACAGCAAGATCATATCATTTAATAACTAAACTGAACAGAAGTGAGATAACTTGCTTTGGCCTCTCAGTATTGCTTTATTCTCTCTGTTTAGACTACATTACTGGTTCTCAAGCCTGGTCTTGCAAGCGCCATAATTAAAAAAACACTGGGCTACAACACTTAATTCATTCTGCATTGAAGATCTGCCGGAGGATGACAAGTAGAATATGCATAGCCATAAAGTCCCTTGTGAAAGTATTCATACCCCATCATTTTCCCCCACATTTTGTTATAATGCTGCCTTATGTTAAACTGCTTTAAATTACTTTTTTCCACATCAGTTTACACTCCATACACCATAATGGCAAAGCAAAAAACTGACTGTTAACATCTTTGCAAATTTATTAAACATAAAAAACTTAAATGATTCCATTGCATAAGTATTCATTCCCTTATCTGGGACAGTTGAAATATAGCTCAGGAGCTTGCATATTGCTTGTAGACGTTACTACACCTCGAGTAAAGTTAAACTGTGGTGAATTCAATTAAATGGGTATGATTTAGAAAGGCACACATCTTAATAAAATGTCTAACAGCTGAAAATGCATATCAGAGCAAAAACCAAGCCCTGAGGTTAAAAAACTGCCTGTAGAGCTCAGAGAGAGGACTGCGTTATACCCAGGGGTTAAATTGGGATTTGTTATGTGGGGGGGGGGCTCTATATGGTGTCAGGCATCCTATATATATTTTTAAAGAATTTTTTTTTTTGAAAATATGATTTATTCTGAAGCAATATTTGACATAAATCTGCATGTTTTTTATATTTAATTCAAGGGCAGTTTTTTTTTTTTACCTTTATAGAGGGCATTTTCCCCCTAACTTCATTAATACTTCATCTTTCATTTCAAATTCTTACATTTGATCTATAAATACTACTGCAATAATATGAATATAGATATCTATACGTTTTTTACACTGAAAAAATACAATTGAATTAAAAAATGTTATGAGATTGTTTTAAGTTTTTTTGTTTGTTTGTTTTTTTTTTTTAATATACACAAGAAATGGGGGGGAAATTATACTTTTAACCAAAATTAAAACACCAGTAGGTGATGGCAAGTATCTAATGAGTGAGTCGTTCAATGATTCGTTCAAATGACTGATTCATCAGATGTTTGTGCATGGGATAATGAAACTTTGACTCAACCGATTTGTTCAAAACAATGATTTATTCAGCAATGAATCAAGATGCGCTGTGGTTTTGCTGTCTTTCTTTGAAATTATTTTTGCTGCTAAAATAGAACAAAAGCTGTCTGCAATACTGCGCTTAAAATTTAAGAGACCTAATATTATTGAACTTGAACTTTTGAACAGTTGTGATGATGAAAACATGTGATGTTGCTTAACTAACTGTAATTTAAATATAAAAACCTTCCATTTTACCTCATCATGCTGAGTTTGTGTTGCGCATTTTGATTTCTCCAGGAGAGGCTGTGTGAGCCTCGCCTCAGCAGCGCAACCCTTATACCATCAGTGCATGCATTATATGCAGTAGCTATATCCACTAATCGCCACTTACTCTGAATCAGTGGTGTAGTGGTGCCTGGAGAAGTGGGTATATGCCCAAAATACAGGCTAAAAAGAATAGCTTACTTACATCTGGACTTGATTCTCTGCAATCTCCGATAAAATCGGTCGGGTTTTCTCTGTAGAGCCGTTTTGAACTTACTATTTTAACGCATTCGTTTACTGAATCCTTGGACTGAAAAGTTTACAGGGGTTTAAAGATACCATGTTAAGGCATTGTTTTCGTTATAATGTACTGATTCAAATTGGTAATCAATAATTAATTATTATTTTTACCAGTCTGCATGCCTCCCTTAACATGTTCGCGCACGTATGAATAGGCAGCATTTGGAGTGGGGAGATGGAGCAGGCGCGGACGCAATCGTTAAGCATATTTCAAAGGAAGCCGGTGCCACGGTCCTGACCGCATCGCTGTGTCTTTAATGGGTGTTCTTAGGGAGTATTTGCATTTATTCATATGTGACTGAATTAGCTATTCATGTGGTGGACTGTCATGATTTTGGCTAATGCAGGAAACTACCGAATAATGTGCATCAGAGGGGATTTACAAGTGGGTATACGCAAAGCCAACCCTGCACTACACCACTGCTCAAAAAAAAAAAAAAAAAATTAAATAAAAAAATACTTGCGTTTTAGTGATTGCCTAGTTATTTTTGGTTATTGATGTTTTCATTTGGTTACTTGTGTAGCGTTAATGAAGTGTTAATGTCAAGCCCTGTAGTCTATATGCCGGGGCTCAGCCCCGGACGGCCCCGGCCCAATTTAAACCCTGGTTATACCACACATCTGGGGAAGAATTCAGAAAAAATTCTGCTGCATTGAAGGTTCACAGAACTGCATTGTAGCCTCCATTATCCATAATGGAAGAAGAACAACAACTCCTACTAGAGCTGGCCTCCTGGCCAAACTGAGCAACTGATGGAGAAGGGCTTTGGCTAGCGTGGTGACCAAGAACCTGACGGTCACTCTAGTTGAGCTCCATGATCATACATGCAGATGGTAGAAACTTACAGAAGGACAAACTTCACTACAACACTCCACCGATCTGGGCTTTATGGTGGTGTGGCAAGACTTAACCCTCTTCTTAGTGAAGACACATGAAAACACTTGGAATTTGCAAAAAAAGCACCTAAAGGACCCTCAGACTGTGAGAAACAAGATTCTCTGGCCTGATGAACCTCAATTCCAAGCATCATGTTTGAAGGAAACCAAGCACTGCTCATCACCTGCAGAGTACCATCCCAAAAGTAATGTGTGCTGGTAGCAGCCTCATGCTGTGGGGCTATTTTTCAGTGGCAGGGACTGAGGAACATATCAGAGTAAAAGAAAAACTCAATGCACCAAAATATTGAGAGTCCAGTCCAGAGCATTCAGAACCTCAGACTGGGCAGAAGGTTCACCTTCTAACAGGGCAATGACCCACAGCAAGTGCGGATTATAGACAACTCAGTGTCCTCGAGTGGCCCAGCCACAGCCTTGGCTTGAACGCAATCAAATATATCTGGAGAAACGTAAAAAAATGTCTACTAGACACCATCCAAGCTGACAGAGAAGTGAAGAGGTGAGGCAGAGAATGGGAGATAATTGATAAATGTTGATGTGCAAATCTTGTTGCATCATACCCAAAAAGACTTGAGGCTGTAAAGGTGCTTCAGCTAAGTACTGAGTTTTTGGTCCCCTTGAAACCCAAGAAGCTCTTACCGGTTAGTCTACAAAGATCCCAAGAACAATTCTCAGACTGAAACATACACACACAGTGTAACTTTCATGACTGTCGAAGCACATTTAATTCTTCTAGACGTTCCTATTAGAGAGGGTGTGAAGGATGAGGACTAATCAAGAAGCGAATGTGTGTTAATGTGTCTTACTGTGGTTGAAAGTGTGTGCATTCTCCAGGCTGCCCAGCTGGTGTAAACGTGTGTGCATGACGCTCCCTCTGTTACGAGACACAGGAAGAGTCAATGACTTCCTGTCCGGAGCCATAAACCCCACCCCCTCCTGGCTTCTGAGGAAAAACAAAGCCTTTATTAGAGGTCTGGTGAGCTGTCAATCATAAACATACAGTATAAAAATGCATGTATATAAAATATATGTAGGGGTCATATCATAGATTTTAAGGGGTTCGCTTATAATGTTATTTTAGACTATGTTCCTCTCTAACCTTTGGCATTTTTTTTTCTTGCTGTACTGTACAATTTAAAACTGTTTTGTACGTTAATATATTTTAAAATGTAATTTATTCAAAGCAAAATTTTCAGCAGCCATTACTCTATTCTTCAGTATCACTTCAGAAATAATTCTAATAGGATGATTTGGAGGTTAAGCAATATTTCTTTTATTATCAATGTTAAAAACTTGATTTCTCATGATATGACCCCTTTAAAACACCTGCATTCACTATGGTTGACTTCTACTCTATTTCAGACACTGTATATTCCTCACATCATATTATATAATTACATATAAATATGATATGCCACAATGTTGCACCTGTATTATTGCTCATAAACCAATATGATGTTGTAGATGGTTTATTTAGGATATTAATACAGTGCATTAGATGTTGGCACCCATTAGTCATGTGACTGGTTATTCACTGGACAAAGAGCAGGACATGTGATGATGTGCACAAAGTTGTGAGCATATTATTGTACTTGATGTGTTGAATGGATACATGCAGGTGATAAATGTCTAAACGGGATACCACAAAATCTGCTCTTAGACTACTGAGAAAGCATGAATGTGGAAATGTCTCTGCACACATACACACAGAGCAGTGAGTTAGTTGAATGAGTCAGCATGCTGTTAGTGAAGGCAACTCAAAAGCACACAACAGCTCTTACCCTGTTCAGGGATGCCAGGATGCTACAGTATCACTGACTAACTGAACCCTCGCCAGCATTTCAGCCAATAAAACATATACACATAAAGGAGTAGCGTCATTCAAGGAAATGTAGGACTTGATGCCGTGTTTGCATGTATGTGTGAGTGTATGTTAAAGGCAAGAGAGGTAAATGTAGACAGGCAGATCTGAGGTCTTGAGCTTGTCCGGTTTTACACATGATACAGCAACTGGCAAAATCATTTGTAATGAAATTAGAACTAGGGCTATCAACTGATTATAAAATTGTAAGTGAATTCATCATTTATTACATCTAGACTTTTAAATAAATGAACTGACTATTTATAAAAATAATCACAATGAATTGCATTTATCAGTAAATTGTTACAGAATATTACTAATTATTACCACCAAATGAGGATAATTCAAATACATTAGGCTACATTACAGTCACAGACAAAAAAAAAAAAAAAAAAAAAAAGAAGTGGCTTTGCGAGTAAATATATTGTTTGTCTTTTTCCATGTCACTAATCTTAAGCCTAGCACTGGCCTGAATTAATTAATTCTTAATTCACTATTCAGTTTTCAATTTAAGGTACCTTATTGGCATGCTTGTATTTACATGTAATATTGCAAAGCAATATACACAAAACAAGTAAAGGGAAGAAAATATACAATAAAACAATAATAAAAAGTATACAATAAAACAACAAATAACCATGGAAGCCCATTTCAGCCACTGAATAAAAAGTGTGTGTGTTTTATCTCACAATTCTGGCTTTTTTTTCTTAGAATTGCGTAATGCAAACTCGAAATTCTGACCTTTTTTTCTCAGAATCGTGAGATATAAACTCACAATCGCAAGTTAAAAAGTCAGAATAGTGGGATATAAATTAATTGAGAGAAAATTGCGATTGTGAGTTTATATCCCACTATTCTGACTTTATAACTTGTGATTGTGAGTTTTATATCTCACAATTCTGAGGAAAAAAGTCAGAATTGCCAGATATAAACTCGGAATTGAGAGAAAATTGTGATTGTGAGTTTATATCTCACAATTCTGAGAAAAAAAAGTCAGAATTTTGAGTTTGAATTACACAATTCTAAGAAAAAAATTGTGAGAAAAAACACACTTTTTATTCAGTGGCTGAAATGGGCTTCCATGGTTATTTGTTGTTTTATTGTATACTTTTTATTATTGTTTTATTGTATATTTTCTTGTCTTTACTTGTTTTGTGTCTATTGCTTTGCAATATTACATGTCATGCCAATAAGGTACCTTGAATTGTAAGATATATACTCACAATCGCAAGTTAGAAAGTCAGAATAGTGGGATATAAACTCACAATCGCAATTTTCTCGCAATTCCGAGATTCAACTTTTTTTTCTCAGAATTGTGAGATATAAACTCGCAACTGCAAGAAAATTGTATTTTGTATTATTCTGACTTTATAACTTACAATTGTGAGTTTCCAATTCTGAGTGGGGAAAAAAACTGATATGTTCTCAGAATCGTAAAAGTCACAATTACTTTTTTTTTTTTTTTTTTTAATTCAGTGGCAGAAACGTGCTTTCATAAATAACAATAAAACTGTATTTTATAAGCTGTACTGAATAATAGACAATTATTCAATACATTGTGAATAAAAGTACTGTAATATTATTTGATTATTAATAAAATATCAATAATATATTTTAATTAATAATAAAATTATGCAGTACTATTAAAACACCTGTTCTAAATTAACGCATTAGATTGACAGTCCAATCAGCATACTTTTTATGTTTTAGCATAAATATCCTGTTGAACAAAATTATGTTTACTTAATGGCCTTAAAGAATTACTCCAATTTAAAAAAAAAAAAAAAAAAATTGTAATTAACTAATAATTTACTCATCCATGTCATCCAAGATGTTCATGTCTTTCTTTCTTAATTGCAAAGAAATGAAGTTTTTTGAGGAAAACATTCCAGAATTTGTTTTTAAATGAAGGTTAAAAATGCAGTTTCAGTGCAGCTTCAAAGGGCTCTACACGATCCCAGCGGAGGAATAAGGGTCTTATCTAGCGAAACAATCAGTTACTTTCTAAAAAAAAATACAATTTATATACTTTTTAACCTCAAATGCTCGTCTTGTCTAGCTCTGTGATGCGCATGCGTACTCTGTGCACTCCGGTTCAGTACAGTTAGGGTATGTCGGAAAAACTCCAATGTCATTTTCTCCTCCGACTTCACAATTGTCCTACATTGCTGCAGAAGTACAGACCCAGTGTTTACAAAGAACAAGAGATTATTTTGAACATGCAAAGAAGGTCAAACGACTTAAAAAAAAATGACATGGGAGTTTTTTGACATACCCTAACAGTCTTGAACGGAAGTGCACAGAGTACGCATGTGCATCACAGAGCTAGACAAGACGAGCATGTGTTGTTAACAGTGTATAAATACTAATTTACTAAATACTAAATACTAAAATACTAAAGAAAATGACCAATTGTTTCGCTAGGTAAGACCCTTATTCCTCAGCTGGGATCGTTTAGAGCCCTTTGAAGCTGCATTGAAACTGCATTTTTAACCTTCAATCCGTTGAGCACCACTGAAGTCCACTATATGTAGAAAAATCCTGGAATGTTTTCATCAGAAAACTGCGACTGAAGAAAGAAAGGCATGAATATCTTGGATGACATGGGGGTGAGTAAATTATCAGGGAAATTTTATTCTGGAGTAATCCTTTAACACTTCCTAATTTCCTACAAATTTCAATTAAAAGTCTGGTCCCACTTTATATTAGGTGGCCTTAACTACTATGTACTTACATTTAAATTAATCATTTGATACAATGCACTTATTGTGTACATACATGATTTTACATTGCACTTACGTTTTAAAAACATCTGTAATTAATTTCTGCAATTACATTTATTACACCTTAACCCACCCTTAAACCTACCCATACCACCAAACCTATGCCTAATCTTACCTGTATCCCACCTCAAAAGCAGCAAAAGTGTTTTGCAATACAATATAACCACAGTAAATACATTGTACTTATTTTCTAATGTAAGTACATAGTAGTTAAGGCCACCTAATATAAAGTGGGACCGAAAGTCTTAAGTAGGATACTTATTTTTTCTAATGTTTTGGCATAAATATCCTGTTTAACATAAAAATAAGTATTTTATGTTCCCGCTAAAATATGTATGAGTTAGCAACAAAAATTCCAAGAGTTCTTAGACTATTAGGAGGAAAAGATTTTTTTACCTGGCAATGAATCTCTTCCCCATGTACCTGAACTGATGTAGACATACTCTGTTCATGAGAGACAGAGAGAGAGAGAGAGACAAAGAGAGAGAGAGAGAAACAAACTGAGTGCTCAGTATTAAGTTACAGCACCTCAGTACTCTGATGCTCTGATGTGATTAGTACCAGTCTAGATGACTTACTCTACTAAAGTGAAAAAGTCCATCAGCTCAGAGGTTGTGGCTTTGTTCCAGTATGTAAATAAGGCATCTGGAAAAAAATCAAAAGTGAGCACATACATGAACAAAGCTACGTGGACTTAAAAATTAAAGCCATGTGTGCACGTCTTTACCTTCAGACATGCTCTTTAAGACATGGAGGAAACACATGAGCAGGTTTTTGATTTCTTCTCTGTCCAATTTATCACAACGCAGCATAGAGCTACCCAGAGCAGAGGCTGATTGGGTCTGTCAAACAAACGCACACACGCGCGCATAAAGTATATAATGGAAGACACATCAAAATATCACATCACAGCACACTCCAGGCCATCAGAAGCATTACTCAAAGGAATCATTCACTGCTCACCTCTAAATGACTTTAAGTGAGCAAAAAAAAAAACACTGCACCACATGCACAGAGCTGGAAAAATACAATATGAGAAAGACATGCAACACTCTTATGATGTATTAAAGTTTAAAGAGATGGAAGCACACACACTCCCCAGATGGGGACAATCTAGGGTTGCTCTACTTGTATGTTGTCAGTAATTCTGTTAGTGTCGTTATCGTAGAGGGCGGGGCTTGAAAGCAGTGAGAAATCCATTGTGACACGTTTGGCTGTTCGGCTGAGGGGGGCGGAGTCCTCTGGCTCAAGGGGGAGGGGCAACACAGTGAGGGTGTGTCTACGTGTAAACCTCTCTTTCGGCTACGAGGTCAAAGGTTAAGGGGGAAGAGGGGAGAATAAGAGTTAGGAATGATAAAGGGAAACTTTTTGGCAACAGCTACATGGTTGCATGTTTAATCTGCATGTTTCCACCCATGGCGCCACTGGTTAGTTTACGCAAGCATCAACAGTGTACCAGTTCTAATGCCATGGCAAAAATTCAAACAAAGCATGCTAACTATTCTGTCATTGGCTGCTCAGACAAACACAGAACACGATTTAGTGTCCCAGCCTCAGAGCAGATAAGAGAGCAGTGGATTTATTGATTTATTTACTGTGTATTAGGGATGTCACAATTCTCAATATAATATTGAACCGTTCGGTATGACATCCACGGTTCACTACGCACTTGTGAATTGCGTTTTTTTGGTTTTGCATTTAAATAACTTCCTTGTTTTATCTCTCTCGGAATTCGCTGTAACGTTATTTGTGCCTGCAATTTCACGCGCTGAAATGAGGAAACACTTCCCCACTTATATCTAAAAAAAGCCACACACTCAGAGCATCTTCCATTCTAATGACATGCAATAAGCCTTTCTAAACCTGTTGTCCAACAAAACATTATAACTTGTTTTTAATTCACAACATCAGTCGAGTGTTTGAAATAACGTCCTTATGTGATCTGATGTGGATTCTTATCACAGAATGAGGCAGACAATAAATTCTATACTCATATTCTATGTATGTGGATTAGCAATGGCTTATGAAAATACACAAGATGGCTTGAAGAACACAGATAAACCATATATTATTGCAGACGAGTGCTTATTGTTTTTACATTTCATCATTCGAAACGTTTAACGTTATATCTTGTTTTTATTCAGTTACAGCAATAGCAGTGCCTTTATCCATATTAGAGAAGCCGGAACGGAACATCATCAGTGATACTTCTTTGACGCATATGTGGATTTTCTGCATGAGGGCGCCCTCTGGCGTCCAGTATGAATGAAACCAATTCTATTTTGCATAAAAATTGAAAAAATAATACCTCTCTCAAAAGAAAAATTAAGCAGACATATACTAAACCACGCTTTTTCCAGTGTACAGAGGTTTATGGGAGTATTTTGTTAATTTATTGCAAAAAAAAACCACACTGAAGTGGCAAGATATCAGAACCGAACTAAACCGAAAACTATGGTTAAAAACCAAGGTACGTATTGAACCGTAGACTAACTGTATTGTTCCATCCTTACTGTATATTATGCTGCTGCCACACAGATCTAATATAAATGTGATTTCTTTCCTAGCTTTACCTTCACAGACATAACCGCCTCTGTTTTTGTAACTTATGTGTTTTTAACATAAACTTGTGTGTATTTGACAGTTTAAGCACAATAAGACATAATGTCAGTTTACGTAGTTAAACCAAACAGATGTTTTTTGGCAGAGTATCTAAGATATGAGCTGTACAAGAACAGTCCTAAAAGGGGGGCGGGGAGCAGCAGCTCATTTGCATTTAAAGAGAAATGCACAATAAACAGTGTGTTTCTGCTTCCACTAAAAAAAGACATTTTCAAAATGATATAATAAATGATCTGTGGGGTAGTTTGAGCTGAAACTTCACAGACACATTCTGGGGACACCTGAGACTTATATTACATATTGTAAAAAGGGACATAATAGGTCTCATTTAAGGCAGTAATGGTGCCATATGCATCCTTATAATACTTCAATATATTCAACTTTGTTTAGTAATAGTAATACAAAAAAGTTAATTTGAAACATTAACCCTGAAACATTTTAAAAATAATACTTGCCAGTTTGTATGAACCAATTCTTATGAAAACATTTTAATGGGTTATATTAAACAAAAAACAGTTTTACAGACAGTAAATTGAACTTTTATTGAAATTTAAATATTACGATTTTCTAAAATTTCTAGAAGTTTTTTTTAAATAAAAAGCTTTTATGTATTTTAAAGGCAAAAGCATGTTTATCTTACAAAAACTATCAATATTAAAATATTCAGATGAATGCAAATGATTTTTGATAATAAAATACTGTTCTTTTGACATTCAACCTTATCCTCTTTCATCTCTGAAACCTTTTGACATGTTGACAATCTAACAAGGTTGGTTTAAAACATGAAAAAAATCAGTATATTTGTCACATTATACTGTGATATTTTAAAAAATCTAAACTTAGTAAGATAATAATAATTTATCTATTCAAGTGATAAAATATATGAAGTACAAAGAATCTTTGACAGGGTTGAAATAATGTATGGGTTTTCAGTTAATGTTACTTAAGAAAAATAACTATTGGTATCTCTGGGATTATTAGTTGAATAATTTACTATTGAAAACACCCAATGTCTATGGAGGTTTTGGCTCTGTTTGGGGCTGAGGGAGAATAAAATGTGATTTCTTTTCAATTGAGATGTTAAAAAAACTCTTTGGCATTGTTGCATAGAAATGACCCAGGGAGTGAGAAATGTAGCATAACAGATGTTTCATGACCTCACATGTTCATGTAATGTATTAGACACATGTGGTAAAGTGAATACATCACAGCTCCAGTTAAAGCCCCCCTGAGCACATGTGGAGGAGGAAGGAACTCCCCCTGGACATTCAATACTTCCATTTACAGTAACATTATTTTTAAAAGACAAAGTCAAGTCGAATCCAATTTGAGCATCGCTTTCACAATACATAATATGAAGGCAGGAGATTCTCTAAACAAGGCAGATAAGAGATTATTTTGGGCCTGATGGAAATCATCACTATTATTAACTGTACCTTATCAAGGGAGCTGGTCTTTTCATTTGTCTTCTCAGGGATGCTGTTTCCTGAGTCTGTGCTGATCAGAGAACCTCGAGAGTCAGCATGCCGCACAGAGCCAATGTTAGGCGTAGAGGTGTGAGGAGAGGCTACGCATAGAATAAACTTCATTCACATGATGAAATCATTCACAGAAACATCTACTGATAATCTGAGTTGCTGGTAGTTTTTGATTTGCTCATCACTCACCAGTTCCTGAGATGACCCCAAATACATCTTTATGAAGGCTGTTGTCAAAATTACCAACAGGTTTTTGGGGTGTCGCTGTAGAAATGCTGGCAAGATGTTCATCTCGCCCATTCTGAGGAGATAAAAAAAGAGATGCCATGTGAAATGTAAGGGTTGCTCATAACAGACTGATAAGAAAGAGAAAAAGTACAAAAGATGCTTCACCTGGTTGGTGTTCAAATTAGACGTGTCTCTCACGTTTAATCTGTGAACGTTTTCTTGTAGCAACCCAAACAAGGGTAGATATAGCGTCGCCAACCTGGCCTGCTGACTCTGTGCACACATACACAGAAACTCAAGTTAGATATTACCGGTTTAAATCAATGTCTGTTTAAAGTCAGTTCACCCTGTGGCAATCTTAAATGTGCTTCCGGGCACTGTTTTTTAAATAGGCAGCTGGCACACAAGTACAGCTCCTATGTACTTGAACTAGGAAAGAATATACAAAATATGATTATGTTGAATACACTACTATTCAAAAGTAAGAAATTAATACTTTCAGTAGGAACACATTAAATAATTAAAGGTGACAGTAAAGACTGTTATACTGTTACAAAAGAATTCTACTTGTCTATTCATCAAAGAATCCTGAAATAAAAGTATCACAGTTTCTACAATAATATTAGGCAGAACAACCATTTTCAACATTGATAATAATAATGTTCCTTGAGCAACTAATCAGCATAGTAGAATGATTTCTGCACATTCATTTTAAACTGAAGACTGTAGTAATGACTGCTGAAAATTCAACTTTGCCATCACAAGAATTCTTTATTAAATAAATGCAACCTTGGTGAGCATAGGAGACTTCTTTCAAAAGCAGTGATCCCAGACTTTTGATTGATAGTATAGGGGAGAGTGGGGTAAGTTGAGCCAGTGGGTAAGTTGACCCACCCCCTGAATTTTGGCAACTGTACACTTTTACTGTCATGCGATTATGTATTTTGGAATCACACATAATTTCTGCCAGACTGTGAAAAGGAGAAACACATGGGAGGAGTAGAAGGCACCCATTTACTCTAAAAACAGTTTTTGGCTTGTCAAAATAAAATTTTAGCATAACAAATAATGGTTGTTACATAAAAACAAATTTATTCAGGTCTAAAAATACTTATGATGCATATAGGTGATTTATCAATTTATAAACTCATGCAAATAATTTGGCCTGAATTGGTAAGCTCGCTGGTTTTTGCCAAAATGCCAGCTATGGGGCAAAATGAGCCAAATGCTATGGGGTAAATTAAGGCAGCACTTTAACTTACCCCACCATAAGGCACTGAAGTTAAGTTAAATCTCTGAATTATAAACTGGTATTTTAATGTGATATTATGCAACTGGTTTAGTTTATCATATATATATACATATTATTTGTAGTTTATTTGATAGGGATAGTTCACAAGTGCACCAAATTCTATAAGAACCAAAAGATGCTTTTCATCACATTATAATCAAATATATCTTTCCACATGTAGCCCCAATGGCCGGTTCAACATTGCAGAAAAGGTACCATGCCAAGAATCCTTTGACTATAATATTTATTAGTTTCAGTGACATTTACTCCTTCATTCTAATTCATTTTTCATTTAATTTTACTCAACAAACTCTCTGTTTAGTCTGTTTTTGGGAAGACTAAAACTCTGGTTTTCAACACATTGTTTCAGAAATGCAAACAATTAAAGACTGAAAATTAAACTTCATTTGATTCTTTTTAAGTTAGCTTTAAGAAAAGAAATATGACTGTTTGTGAAATAAAATTTGATTATTTAGTTTTTAAAAGAGGTAAAATATCTTTAAAATTCCAGATGTTTGAATTCGATTCAGTCTGTTTCCACCCAAATGGTTCATCTTACCCACTGACTTGGGTCAACTTACCCCTAACCTGGGGTAAACTGGGTCACAGAACACTTATTTCTTAAGAAGCCATATTTTTAGCACCCTTTGTCATACATTCTGATCATATAAAATGATAGGATACATCCTGAAATTACTTTAGATACTTTCATTGTACTTCTGCCTCAGTTTCCATTATCTCGTGGACCATATAAGTAAAAAATGGCTCACTCTCACTCTCCCCTATAGTCAAATCAGAAAAATGAGCACTTAAAGCACAAATCATGTTTAAATCTGCATTTCTCAGGCTGTCCAGCGAATGTGCATGTACATTCTAGAGTACAAATTTAAATAACACAGTCAATGCCTCTTTAAAAACATTATAGCCACTTTTAACTGAAAGGCAGGCCCTACCATACTTCATATTGCAGTTTCTCCTAATCATGATTCCACCTACTGCTACTACACTGTTATATAATAAATATTTATGTTACATATTTATTTGTTAAGCCACTGTTAGTTGCAAAGACAGTTACAAAGCTAAAAAATTCCTTAGTGCAAACGCACTTCATAAACTTCAGGGGTTTGTTGCGACTGGGCACTGACCTTTGAGGCATAGCGATCGTCAAATGTGTGTTTGATCATCAGGCTCTTGAGAACCTGAATGGCGATCTGACGGACTTCACCAAACTCCTGAAATGCCCCACACACCTCCCTCAATAGCAAACCTACTAGGAAGTGATTCCTGCAGAAATCATCAGTCAGTGAATAATCCAACTGTAGATCTATAAAGACACAGAGAAAAGACAGAAAGAAAAACATTACACCACAAACACTGAATGTAACCACCAGCTCATTTAAAACTGTTTTTGAAAGTGTCAGCTCAAATATTCTGCATAAAAGACCAAAGAAAACTAGCTGAGAAAAATACTGTTTTGTATTTAACAATGCCTTAAGCAAAAACAGTTCTTCAGCTTTTTATAATAAAATCAAAAGCATTTACTTGAAAAATATGCACTTAAATCCACAATTTCAGTGGTACAGCAAATCACAATAAACACATATAAACAAGATGATTTTTCACAGGCAGACTCAACAGCCAGTTCATGGACAGTTATTACAAAACAAAGGTAAACAGAACAGTTTTAAACACCCATTCGATCATATAGACTTGTGAAAGAATTAGCTTATGTTGCACATCAACATATGTAAGACAGACTGGAGAAGGTTCATTCCACATCAGGAACAAAACCACGGCAGTTATGACACTGAAGAGAGACATGTACAGTGTCATTAAGACTAGACACGTGAACATTGTTCAGTGCCTGGCAAGCAGGACTGCTCACCTACTCTTCTGGCATGAGTCTCCTTAATGTGACACAGAAAAGCTAGCACACACACAAAAAAGAGGAAAGGCAAAGACAAAGGCACGAC
The DNA here is from genome assembly GCA_036247105.1 of Cirrhinus mrigala. NCBI lineage: Eukaryota > Metazoa > Chordata > Actinopteri > Cypriniformes > Cyprinidae > Cirrhinus > Cirrhinus mrigala. The sequence goes on from CM070012.1 coordinate 9,308,970, forward strand.
AGAAGACAATCATATGAGCAATAGGTACAGAAAGCTGAAAGGACAGAAGCCACTGAGAGACAAAAGAAGAATTCTATATAATCTAATCCTCCTGATGAACAACTTAACCTTTAAAGAGAGATGCCAGACAATTTCTTAGACAATTTCAACAACATTGTATGGCAGAAAAGTGCAGCATGCTTACCTTGAAACCTCTGAATGCGGCCCTTCCCGAAAGGCATGGGCAGATTGAGGGGGACGTAGTGTTCATGATTACACACCACCCGCAGAAACTCAAACTTAAACTCATACAGCGTCTGCAAGACATAATAAATTGTATTACAACAGGATACAACACAAATTGATTTTAAAATAATAGACTGATTTACAATTTTGTATAAATACAGTTGAGGTCAAAAGTTTACATACACCTCGCAGAATCTGCAAAATGTCATTGCACCAAAATAAGAGGGATCATACAAAATACATGTTATTTTTTATTTAGTACTGAGCTGAATAAGATACTTCACATAAAATACATTTACATATGGTCCACAAGAGAAAAAAGTAATTGAATTTATAAAAATGACCACGTTCAAAAGTTTACATACACTTGATTATTAACACTGTTACCTGAATGATCCACAGCTGTGTTTTTTTGTTTAGTGATAGTTGTGTGATAGTTGTGAATGTGTCCCTTTTTTGTCCTGAACAGTTAAACTTGCTGCTGTTTTTCAGAAAAATCCTTCAGGTTCCACAAATTTTTTGATTTTCAGAATTTTTGTGTATTTGAACCCTTTCCAAAAATGACTATGATTTTGAGATCCATCTTTTCACACTGAGGACAACTGAGGGACTCATATGCAACTATTACAGAAGGTTCAAATGCTCACTGATGCACCAGAAGTAAAAAGATGCATTAAGAGCCAGGTGTGTAAACTTTTGAACAGAATGAAGATGTGTACATTTTTCTTATTTTGCCTAAATATCATATTTTTTTTCATTTTTTACTGTCCTTAAGAAGCTACAGAAGATACTTACATGTTTCCCAGAAGACAAAATAAGTTAAATATACCCAGTTTCTTAAATTCAAAAAGTTTTCACCCCCCCTTAATGCATTGTGTTTCCTTCTGGAGCATCAGTGAGCGTTTGAACCTTCTGTAATAGTTGCATATGAGTCCCTCATTTGTCCTCAGTGTGAAAAGATGGATCTCAAAATCATACAGTCATTGTTGGAAAGGGTTCAAATACACAGAAATGCTGAAAAACCAAAGAATTTTGGAACCTGAAGAATTTTCTGAAGAACAGCAGGTAGGACATGAACAACTATCATGAACAACTATCACTAAACAAAAAACCTTCAGGTAACAACACAGTATTAATAATCAAGTGTATGTAAACTTTTAAACAGGGTCATTTTTATAAATTCAGCTATTATTTTCTCTTGTGGACTATATATAAATGTCTTTTATGTGAAATATCTTATTCGGGTCAGTATTAAAAAATAACATGTATTTTGTAAGATCCCCCGTATATTGGTAAAATAATTAACATTTTGCAGATTCCGCAAGGTGTATGTAAACTTTTGACCTTAACTGTGCATTAGTTGATGTAATAATTCTGTTATGTTTACCTTGGGATCTCCAGGTACAAAACAGGTGATGTAGTTGTTTATCTGCTTGAAGACAAATCCTCGATCCATAAAGGTAAAACAGCGCTGTTGGACAGTTAGCGAGAAAACACTATTGTTAAATGCTTTGATTGTCATTAATGACACAAGTCTTCAAACACAGAGATTTTTTACAGACAAAACAATCAAATATTGGTCAGTGTTTCAGTGTATAAAATCAGCTGGCTGTACCTTGATGAAGACGGCCAGGCTGTGGTTGGCATTGCGGGCAGCGTCCAGATTGTCCTTGTACTTCTGTGTGATGTGGGGCATCAGCATGTTCACCAGTGTCTCCACAGCATGGTGGAACGAAGCTGTGAATCGCTGGTTCCTGGACAACTATACACACAACACAGTTAAGACAATTATTAAAAGGAACATGGTAAACTACCCAATACAGCATCCCTTATGGGGTAACAGGTTTGGTTTACTTCCATTGTTAAAGGGAACCCTTGTTATTAAGACTTAATATAACGTAAATTATGTCTCTTACTGAAATATGTAGTAAAAAATCCATAAAAACATTTACATTAAAAAATCCACATCATTTTATACATATTTTGGACTATTGGGGTGCAGTTATTTTGAAAATAAAATACTGATGTGATGCCACATTGTGCATCGGCTTTCGCTTGTAATTTTCAGTCGAAGGGCTACAAGAGAAGCGATGCAAGTCTTCACTGCTTTACTAGCATTAAAAAGAGGAGAAAAGAATGGGAGGATGCCTGTGGCTGAATAAAACTTCCTAAAGACCCACTTCTTTTATTCTCTCCACTTCAGCCCTGATGCCCTGACCACAGACCACAGCTACTGAAAGAGCTTACAAACAGCAGAGACAGGAAACGCTAGATGCCATCCTGGCAGGATGTAAACATGCCGACGCTTGTCAGGGTGCCACAGCCACTGAAGGAGTTTCTTAGCACGGATTTCACTCGATATCCAGGGGTGTTTAGACTCCTTGTGGGAAAAAATCGATGGTTAAGGCGTTTGGTTTAAACCTACACTTACATCCATCACCACCTGTATGCTCTTTCAGTAGCTGTGGTCATCATATCAATATTTTATTATAGCAACAGGTAGTGCGAGTAGCTCACCGAGTGCAAACATTTCACGTCATCAAAATAACGGAACATCAGGACTTTTAAAATAATGTGAATCTTTCATGGGTTTTCTATTACATATTTCAGTAAGAAACATAACTTATGTTACATTTAGCCGTACAAGTCCTAATACCCAGGGTTCACTTTAATAGTGAAGGCAATTACCAAGTTCTCATTGTTTTAACCAAGATATTTTGGCAAAAATCATGGTTACTATGGTAAATGAGTAAAGGAGCGTTTACTGAGGCATATAATTGTGTTTACCTTGACCTTGCCACTTTCCATCAGGTACTGTGCCATTGACTTCACCAGGGCTTCAAAAAAATACCACGAATACTAAAGACAAAGTAAACATTTTAACCACTGACAAACAGAACTCATACCAAACTTTGAGATTTAAAAGTTTTAAAACAGAAACTTTAAAACAAATCTACCTTGAGAAGCTTGTTGCTGGTTAGGAAATCAGTTGAAGGCTTTAAAATGGATGTCATGGCTTTGGCCAGTTCTTCGTGCACCGTCTTGCCGTTACTTGTTGAACAGGACTCCGTTCTAAACACATACTGCAATGACAAGAAGAAAATCACGCAATAGAATAAATATTGCAATAAATATGGCTGAATGTTTCAGATCTTGATTTACCTTCACATAGGACCTCAAGTAGTGTTCAAGACCCTCTTCGTGGCACTGTGCAACAATGTGGACCATGACCCTGTAGTGGAGACAAATGGACAACAAGAAGGCATGAGGGACAGAAAGAGAAAGACTTCATGGTCTGATTTTGGTGACTCCTGTATTCTCTTACCTGGTGGTGTTTACAGCCACATCCTCATTAGTGGCGCTGGTCAGAACATGAACCAGCTGGTTTAAAATAGTCGGCAGGAAGTTGATCATAACATGACCTTCCATGGCATGAAGACTCTAGGGATTTATGGGTAATGTGTTGTCATTTAACCCATCATAATAAAAATAACTAATGCAGAAGAAATCCTGCCTCTCTAACTTCTCCATGCTCACCTTGAGGTATTTGACAAGCTCACCCTCAGTTGGACGGGTGGCAACAGACTGCATACTCTGGAAATGATGGAAAAAATTGTGCAGGTGCTGATCCTGAGGAGGTGAAAAAAGGGATTAGATTAATAAGAAACCTATGACTAATCATGTCTACAGGGTTAAATATACCTTGTACTTGTAATGAGAATGCAGATGTTGATTCTGAGTGTCAGAATTAGGATTTATATAGTCATACCTGAGTGTAGATGGTAGAGACCAAATGTGTAGACACTTTGAAAAGAGGACGTCCTCCATCCACCCACTTTATGTCAGGACTAGAGTGCTGCAAACACCATATCCATAAAACAATATCAGATTTAAATGGGTTAAACAGACAGATCGCCCACTGAAAGATCTATTTATGTCTTTCTCATAAACAGCAATGAGATTAAATGAAGGGCAAATGCAGACTTTTGGTAAATTCGTGCCATGCGTGTAAAGCCATGCCTTCTCATATTTCCTAATTTCATTTTCCTGAGAAAAGAGACAACCAATCTTTTATTTGTGTATGTCTTAATGTGTTTCAAAAGACATCCCAACAAAGTCAGAGATTTCAATATGAACTCCAAAACGTTTCTCATTAAATTTAAAAGACCAACTGCTCTATCCACAAAAATTGTGTAGCTCTTTATACTTCTAATACTACTACTAATTTGTGCCTAGTTTTATTTTAATAATGAAATTCTCTGAATAGTTTTAGAATGTTATGGATATAGAGCAAGTATGGACTTGCTACTGCCAATATACACACAGATCCACTGCTGTGAGCATGTAAGATAAAGTATGTTGCTGCTTCATCAATATGCATACATAAATGCCATAGCAGATTTAGACAGGTGGAGCTGGGGGAGGTAGAAGGTTTTAGAGGAACTTTGTAGCATCAGTCATGACTGAACTACACTGACCAAAATTATAAACGCAACACTTTTTGCCCCCATTTTTAATGAGCTGAACTCAAAGATCTAAGACTTTTTCTATGTACACAAAAGGCCTATTTCTCTCAAATATTGTTCACAAACCTGTCTAAATCTGTATTAGTGAGCACTTCTCCTTTGCCGAGATAATCCATCCACCTCACAGGTGTGGCATATCAAGATGCTGATAAGACAGCATAATTATTGCACAGGTGTGCCTTTGGCTGGCCACAATAAAAGGCCTCTCTAAAATGTGCAGTTTTATCAAACAGCACAATGCCACAGATGTCGCAAGTTTTAAAGGAGCGTGCAATTGGCATGCTGACTGCAGGAATGTCCACCAGAGCTGTTGCCCGTGAATTGAATGTTCAATTCTCTACCATTAACTGTCTCCAAAGGCCTTTCAGAGAATTTGGCAGTACATCCAACTGGCCTCACAACCGCAGACCACATGTAACCACACCAGCCCAGGACCTCCACATCCAGCATCCTTACCTCCAAGATCGTTTGAGACCAGCCACCCGGACAGTTGCTGCAACAATCGGTTTGCATAACCAAAGAATTTCTGCACAAACTGTAAGAAACCATCTCCGGGAAGCTCATCTGCATGCTCGTCATCCTCATCTGGGTCTCGACCTGACTGCAGTTCGTCGTCGTAACTGACTTGAGTGGGCAAATGTTCACATTCGATGGCATCTGGCACTTTGGAGAGGTGTTCTCTTCATGGATGAATCCTGGTTTTCACTGTACAGGGCAGATGGCAGACAGCGTGTATGGCGTTGTGTGGGTGAGCGGTTTGCTGATATCAACGTTGTGGATCGAGTGGCCCATCATGGCGGTGGGGTTATGGGCAGTTGTTATCAGGCCACAATCAACAACCTGATCAACTCTATGCAACGGAGATGTGTTGCACTGCGTGAGGCAAATGGTGGTCACACCAGACAGGTTTTCGGACCCCCCCGGACCCCCCCAATACAGTAAAACTGCACATTTTAGAGTGGCCTTTTATTGTGGCCAGCCTAAGCCACACCTGTACAATAATCATGCTGTCTAATCAGCATATTGATATGATACAGGAGAAGTGCTCACTAACAGATTTAGACAGATTTGTGAACAATATTTGAGAGAAATAGGCCTTTTGTGTACATAGAAAAAGTCTTAGATCTTTGAGATCAGCTCATGAAAAATGGGGGCAAAAACAAAAGTGTTGCGTTTATAATTTGGTCAGTGTAGAACTAGTCGCTTATGGAGTTTTAGAAGAAATACCTAAGACGAAGTTGATTCATTGATGTAACATAACTGAGAGCCTCAAAGAGTCTCCAGCGCTATTAAAGAGCAACCTCTTCCTGTGTAGAACTGATAGTATGGAATACGATTCATTCAGACGAAAGATCAATAATAATTAGATGTAGATATTCACAAAGTATATTTAAATAGCAAATTAGACCACACACACAAAGGCTCAGTTGCTGTACAAACAGGTACAGGTTCACATTTGATCAGCAAATGGCTAATTTTATTTGCCAAGAACAGCATTTTTTGTTATGACTGCGCATAGTGGGTTTACCTTGCTTACACCCTCCTGGCAGCTGAGGTAACCATTTGGTAGATTGGACGCCACAGAGATGTGCTGCTCGCTCATAACAACACGACCATCTTTAAGAAGTGGAAGCCAGGCAGAGCCCACTGACAGAGAAATAGACAGTGAGACAGTGTGAGAGAAAATATTCAGCACATCCACAAACTACACTATAAGTGATTGGTTGATGCGATTGTATATGCCTCTCTCTGACAGTGCTGCAGAAGCCTGGAGCTCTACCCCGTGCCTCAAAATTTTAGCACTGTCAGCAACCCAATTACCCATGCTGTACCTGGGGTCTCCACTATGTCCCGCTTTTTCGTGCTGCTGTCACAGCTGATGTGGTAAAAAGTGAAGAGCAGGTGATGCTTTTCATGAAGTTGTGTGGGCAACTCGATTTTTATCTGCAGTACACAAACACACACACAATATGATAAAAAAAAAACTTAAAAATTAGTTTGTAAAAATGATCAGTAACTTCAGTATTTACTAGTGCTGACAAACGATTAATCACGATTAATCGCATACAAAATAAAAGTTTGAGTTTGCCTAATAAACGTGTGTGCTGTGTGTGATTATAATGTATATATAAATACACACAAAATTAATGTATATATTTAAGAGAAATGTTATTTATGTACAAAATATATATATAGAATATAAATTCTATAACAATTATAATAAATACATATACTTGTAAATATTTCTTAAATATATACATGAATGTGCTTGTATTTATATATACATAATAATTACACACAGTACACACACATATATAAGGGAAACTCAAACTTTTATTTCGTATGCAATTAATCACGATTAATCGTTTGCCAGCCCTAATATTTACACAACAAACTTTTTATTATGGTGTCAAATCCAAAATAATTAAAATATATACATTTAAAGACTCAGTATGCACATTTCAATACATAATGATCAACTTCCTGGCCCACTATTTTTATTACTGGTCACTGCATATTTGGAATATTTAAGACCACTAGTGAAAATGCTCTTATTCTGTGTATATTCTATATAAAAAGTCCTATTAAAAAATATTCATATATTATATTGACACCGTAACATTTTTGTTAAAGGAGAAGTTCACTCCAGAATGAAAATTTACTGATAACTTACTCACCCCCGTGTCATCCAAAATGTTCATGTCTTTCTTTTTTCAGTCGAAAAGAAAATACGATTTTTGAAGAAAACATTCTCAGGATTTTTCTTTTATCTTGTGAACTGATTTATATCTTTTTTTACCACAAATGCTCGTCTTGCACTAGCTTGACCTCACACATTACGTAATCGTGCACACGTGACGTAGGCTGAAGTACCGACCCAGTGTTTACACAGCGAGCGTGTAAAGAAAGTCAAATGGCCTTTACAAAAGGAACAACGTTGGCGGACGATTTTGAAGTTGGAGGAGGAAATTAGATGGAGTTTTTCATCCAACCCTACCTTTTTAAACCAAAGTACACAGACAAATAACTAACCACACATGACCTTTCCAACATGATTATGTAATGCGTGAAGATGCACATGCGCATCACAGAGAAAACGACCAGTCGTTTTGTTAGATATTACACTTATTCCTCGGCTGGGATTGTGTAGAGCCCTTTAAAGCTGCACTGAAACTTCAGTTTGGACCTTCAACTCAGTGTCCAATATTAAAGTCCATTATATGGAGAAATCTCCTGGAATGTTTTCCTCAAAAAACTTAATTTCTTTGCAACTGAATTCTTCTTTTTCAGGGTTAAAATTTGAACTCCTATTTGTCAATATGGTCTCAAACATTTGGATCCCACTGTATACAGTATATTATTTCATGCTTGTCCCTCTATAAAATACATATCAGTGTCTCATTCATCACCTCATCATAAAACTCTGGGTTCTGCTGGTGGTGCAGTACAGCTGCATAGGCATGTTTGGTGAAAAGAGGACCTCCTGCACGACCATAGATACACTATAACATAACAGTGACACACAAACACAGAATTTTTTTAGACAGTCATTTGTCCTTTTTAACTTTATTTCAACAGGGCAATGCAAGGGACTACAGAAAACGGTGGAAGAGGAGAGCGGAAAACAAGGTCGGGAAAAGACTTTAAGTATTTACTGTATATCAGCAATAAGAAAAGGCTTTGGGGGAGCCTTGTACCTTCAGAGGTTGGGCATCCTCTTCATCCGACTCTCTAAATTCCACACATACTGCGATGTTCCTTGCCTAAATCATATAAGATAAAGGCAGAACATGAGCCAGAAAACTACTTACTGTTGAATCTCTAAGTGCATGTTTTATGAGCAGCAGGCATTACACTGACCATCTCATATGTCAATACCTTTGGCCGAGGGCACTAATTTTGCAAGAAAATGGAAAACGCAAGAAGCTTTCAGCTGATAATGCTAATGTACCTTGGCGAAAGACTTCTGGTTGTCATATTTGAGGTGTTTGGGATAGACGTAGAGATGATTATTGTAGGTGGTGAAAGGCTGAGAGCACTTGGCAATGCAGGGAACAAACTCCTCCACCTCCAACAGAACACCGTTGCTCGGCCCATTATTCTCAAAAGGCCTCACTGGGATGTAGGATGGAGTGACACAATCTAGACAATGGCGAGGAGAAAATAGTTCAAGTGACCAATTCATTGCACACAAGAAGGGCACACAGTTTCAGTAAATCAGGGTAGAAAATATGACAAAATTACACCAGCAAATATTTTGAAGACTTACTAGCCACATCAGGAGGGACATTATCAATGGTCACATCCAGGTTACCCAAGATTACAGGTAGTTTAGCCATCTTCTCAGGTCTGTGGATACAATTTCGACATATACACTATCAGTCAAAAGTTTTTGAACAGTAAGAGGTTTAATGTTTTTAAAAGAATCCTCTTCTGCCCATCAAGTCTGCATTTATTTAATCCAAAATACAGCAAAAGCGGAAAAATTTGAAATATTTTTGCTTTTTAAAATAACTGCTTTCTATTTTAATATATTTTAAAGTGTAATTTATTCCTGTGTTTAAAGCTAAATTTTCAGCATCATACTCCAGTCATCAGTGTCACATGATCCTTCAGGAATCATTTTAATATGCTGACTTGCTGTTCAAGAAACTTTTATTATTATTAATTTTATTCATATTTAAAGCAGTTGAGTAATTTTTTTAAGGATTCTTTGATGAATAGAAAGATCAGCATTTATCTGCAATAAAAAGCTTTTGTAACATTGTACACTATACCATTCAAAAGATTGAAGTCAGTATAATCTGAGAAATTCTACTTAGCTGTTTTCAACATAATAATAATAATAACAATAATAATAACAACAAATGTTTTTCGGCAGCAAATCAGAATATTAGAATGATTTCTGAAGGATCATGTGACTGGAGTAATGATGCTAAAAATTCAGCTTTGAAATCACAGGAGTAAATTACATTTTAAAATATATTAAAATAGAAAACAGTTATTTTAAATAGGAAAAATATTTCAGAATTTGACTGTTTTTGTTGTACTTTGGATCAAATAAATGCAGGCTTGGTGAGCAGAGGAGAACTCTTTTAAAAAACATTAAAAGCTTACTGTTCTAAAACTTTTGATGCTAGCGGTCAAATATTGTAATAATTACATTTTTGTTTGTTTTGACTCGTAATTTCACCAAGGCTGCATTTATTTGATCAAAACTACAGTAACAATTACAATATTGTGAAACATTATTACAATTTAAAAGAATATATTTAATACCATTATTAATAGCTGAGCACCAACAATAATTAATAATAACTGAGAAACAAATCAGCATATTAGATTGATTTCTAAAGGACTGCTAAAAATTCAGCTTTGCCATCACAGGAATAAATTACATTTTAAAACATATATTGAAACAGAAAACAGTTATTCTATATTGCAATAATATTTCTCAATATTACTGTTTTACTGTGTTTTTTAAAATAAATAAATAAATAAATGCCACCCTGGTGAGCATAAGAGACTTTCAAAAACATTTAAAAATCCTAATTATTCCAAACTTTTGACATGTAGTGTACATATTAGAAGCTCATGCAGTATATATTTAGGAGGCCAGAAAAAGTGCCCCTCTGAGAGGTACTACAAAACACATTCCTAACGGTGGGACTCCTGTCCACAGCTGCAAAAACACTGCAGAAACACTACGATGTTTGGAAAATATTTCCATGTAAAGTCCATTGTTTTAATAGACTGATTCTACTGTACTGTAAAATGGACAGGAATATCTAGTGAAGACAAGTCTGATGACATGAGGTGAATACTGACTTCCTAAAATCCGCCAGCAGTTTGAAAAGGTCCTCTTCCGAGAGTTTATTACTGTCTTGCCGGTACAGCGCGGAGAACCGAGCGCTTTTATCCAAAGTCCCTGAGGCATCTTTAAACACAGGCCTGTGGAAAAGAACAAAAAGATTAAATATTGTGACTGACACAACACACAGAGAGAAGAACAGAACATTTCCAGACAGTTTTGGCTCACCGAGCTGCCCATGCGAAAGGCATCCTGTACTGGCCGAGTCTGCTGCAGGCCATCTTGGCATTCTTCAAAACCTTCTGAGCAACCTGTGAAGCAAAACACACACATTGTTCCCCGCAACCTCTCCAGAGACATTTTATTAACAGTGAACTGGGCAGACAGCACGTTCCTGGCAGCCTAGCGGGGGTTTTGGATGGTATCGCTGTGTAGTTTTAGGCAGGATATTCTAAGGGTCATTGTGGGATGTGGTAGAATTGTTTGTAAGTTTATGGATCATAAGGCCTGATAATCCTTCTCCTTATCCTTGTAATAACCACTTATTGTTTTGATTGACAGTGTGTATTTGGTTCCTCTGTTTTGTTTGGTATATGAGTGTGTGTATGTTTGAGTCAGCTGTTTTGTTTCTGTATGTGTGTGTTCAGTTATGTTAGGCTCATTGCCTTGCTGGAGTCAGAGCTCTTCATGTAGGGCTCAGCGCAGTGAGTAATGCCTCCCTGCAGAACCTTCTCGATTCGCGCAACCAGGAAGATGTCAGGGTGAGGACACGTCACAGAGAAGACACCCTGAAACACAAACGAGCACAAAGGCTTCGCTTACTGAAAAGATTGTGTATTTCAGTTATGTATCCTTTTTCCAAAAGGGGATGTCCCTGGACGTCCCCAAAGGGAGGTTGGATATAGATAACTTCTGGGACAAATTGTCCCCAAAGTATAGCTAAATAAACACACTCACACACTTCACTCTGTAACTTTGCTCTGCACTTTGTAACTACTCTCTTACTTTTAATGAAGTATATCTATCTATCTATCTATCTATCTATCTATTCATCCAATCCATACATCCATTCAATACACCCATCCATATATCCAATATATCCATCACTTCATTTAATAAACCCATCCATCTATTAATCCATCCATCCATCCAATCCATTCATCCATACAATCCAATCCATCTATCCATCCAATCCATACATCCATTCAATACACCCATCCATCTATCCAATCCATCTATTAATCCATCCATCCATACCACCCACCTACCCATCCATCCATCTTTCCAATCCATCCATCCATCCATCCATCATTTCAGTACACCCATCCATCTATCCAATCCATCCATTTATCCAGTCCATCTATCCATCCATTCAATACACCCATCCATCTGTCAATCCATCCATCTATTCAATATACCCATCCATCTATCCAATCTATCCATCAATCCATTCAATACACCCATCCATCTATCCAATCCATCCATTCAATAAACCCATCTATCTGTCCAGTCCATCCATCCATTCAATACACCCATCCATCTTTCTAATCCATCCATCTATCCATTCAATACACCCATCTATCTGTCCAATCCATCTATCCAATCCATCCAACCATCCATCCATCCATCCAATCAATTAATCCATCCATCCAATATACCGATCGATCCGTCCAATCCATTCAATCCATCCATCCATCAACCCATCTAATCCATCCATTCAGTACACCCATCTATCTGTCCAATCCATCCATCCATCAATCCATCAATCCATTCAATACACCCATCCATCTATCAATCCATCCATCCATTCAATATACCCATCCATCTATCCAATCTATCCATCCATCCATTCAATACACCCATCCATCTATCAATCCATCCATCCAATACACCCATCCATCTATCAATCCATCCATCCATTCAATACACCCATCTATCTGTCCATTCCATCCATCCAATCCATCCGACCACCCATCCATCCATCCAATCAATTAATCCATCCATCCAATATACCCATCCATCTATCTAATCCATCCATCCATCCATCCATCCATCCAATCAATTAATCCATCCATCCAATATACCCATCCATCTATCCAATCCATTCATCCATCCACCCATTCAATCCATGTATCCATGTATTCATCTATCTATCTATTTATCTATCTATCGCCTGTCTGTCTGTTTATGTGTCTATATACCCATCCACCCAACTGCCTTTGAAAATGGATTGTTCGGTTCTCTTACTTTTTTGGGATACTGAAGCATCCCCTCCGGCAGTTCACTAAGCAGCATTTCTCCATTAGGTGTGTCCACCCCTCCGTTTATCTGCATGCTGGGCAGAGGGATCATGGATCGGACCAGAGGGTGGTTTAGATCCACATGAAAATCTGCAGATATTTTTCGGCTGTTCTGCACGTCAAACAGCGAAAGCACCACGAAGAAGGGCTCCACCTGAAGAAAACAGTGAAGCTGCATCTAATCTGTACCAGGTTGAGCTACAAGATGACATGTTGGACGGCTTCAACAAACAGAGGAATGTTTGCAAGCACCACAGAGGCACAATATTTACACTTGTAGCTTATTAAGAAATCATGTAAGCGTGTGTGCACATTAAACTGGAATGGTGGAATAGGAGTGTGGTTTAACATTGAAATAATTATACATTTACATTTATGTCATCATATATAGGGCTGACTATCAATATACACGCAATTCTCCCTTTCCCATGGGGTTTGGCTGGCTGCCACAACAGATCCCTCATCAGAGACATTAATACTTAGCCAAAGAAAAGAGCTTTAGAAGAACCACTGTGATTGTGCGTGTGAAGCTTACGTTAGTAGTAGGTCCCTCCTCATTCTCTGCAACACAGCTCTGAAGGTTGAAGGACAGATCATTGCAGCTGACCAAAACTCTCTTCCCAAACTTCTCCTCAAACTGCTTCACATCAGGTTCAATGCCAGACAAATCGAGTCTCTACAGGCCAAAAAACACACACAGAGCTTAAAATCAGTAGCCTACACTGTGATTTAATTGATTATTTATTATTGGAGCTGTGGCTTACCTGTGTGTCAGGGTCCAGAGTAAAGAGTTTCAGACGAGTTTCACTCCTCATCTTGGACTCAATGTCTCTGGCACTCTGAAAAGCAAAAACATGCCAATCACTAATTACCACAGCTGATTGTGTTTCCTGTTCCAGTATATTGCATGATAAAAACTTTTTCTCAATTACTATTTTGTCTTGTTTTCCAGTTGAATATCTAAAGATATTTAAAACAAGATTAATGTACATGAGAAGTAAAATAACATAATAGAACTCGGTTTCAGAGAATATATTTGAAATATTTGAAAGTCTGTTTTTAATTCTAAATTTAGTCATATTTAAGATTAAAATGGCATGTTTAAATGAGCTTTTTTCTTTTATTAAACAGAACTAAGACAAGACTTACTCTTTGTGCATTTGTAACTTAGTTTTGCAATTGCACAATTATCTAATATCTCCATTTACAATGTCACTTCTGAAGTAAATGCATCACATTTTATAAATGTTTAGATATTTTTACTGCAAAATAAGACAAAAGAAAAAGTATAAAAAATACTCAACACCTTTAAAGCGAGATGTCATGGGATGTGTGAGAAAATATTCTGACTTTAGAGAGAAGAGGCGCCTAGACGATTGATTCCAGGGAGGAGAGACGGCAGACAGGAGAATAAAGAGCAAGATAGAGCTGAGATGTGTGTGTGCGTGTTTCTGTGTTCCAAAGTGTGGGTGGTTCATTGTGGAATGGTCGGAAAACATTAGCTGAGAGGACTAAGAGTGTGTGGAAAATCTGTGGATGTGTAAAGAGAGGGCAGACAGTGAGGACGCCAGCGTTGAGATCATGCTACAGTCAAGACACAGAAGCCGAAAACCAGTATTCTCCTTCTCACACACACAGTGAAACTTTAGATGATTGTTTGTACAATCAGCTAATCAGGAGATCACGTGTGTCTATATGTGGGTCTGTATGTGTTCACAATACCTGGAAACTGTCCTGAAAATTCCCCGGCGAGATGTCTGTCTTGCCCAGCTCATCGTCTGTGTAAGAGAAAACATTTCAAAACCTGCAACAGTCATTAGTCTCCATATCTATAAATCAACATGTGGTGACTGGGAAAACTGTCAGATAGCAGTGACAGATCATAATAACAAACACAAAAATGTGGTTGCTCAAACATTAAAGCTGTCAAACTACATTTTTACAATTAAATTGAAAACAGTGGATGCTGTGAGTGGATGCTAGGAGGTTCCTATATTGTTCCTAAGATGTTCTAAATGGTTTTAAACATTCCTAATGGTATATTTGGTTACTAGAGTGTTTTGGCTGGTTGCTAGGGTGTTGCTAGAGTAGTGCAAGTATGAATATACTGTTGAGGTCAAATGTTTACATTATTATTTTATCAAAATAATAGGGGTAATACAAAATGCATGTTATTTTTTATTTAGTACTGATCTGAATAAGATATTTCACATAAAAGGCATTTACATGTAGTCCACAAGAGAAAATAATAGTTGAATTCATAAAAATGACCCTGTTCAAAAATGTACATATACGCTTGATTCTTAATACTGTGTTGTTACCTGAATGATCCACAGCTGTGTTTTTTTGTTTAGTGATAGTTGTTCATGAGTCCCTTGTTTGTCCTGAAAAGTTAAACTGCCTGCTGTTCTTCAGAAAAATCCTTCAGGGTCTCACAAATTCTTTGTTTTTTCAGCTTTTTTGTGTATTTGAGCCCTTTCCAACAATGACTGTATGATTTTGAGATCCATCTTTACACACTGAGGGACTCATATGCACCTATTACAGAAAGTTCAAACGCTTACTGATGCCCCAGAAGGAAAACGATGCATTAAGAGCCGGGGGGGGGGACTTTTGAACAGAATGAAGATGTGTACATTATTATCTTGCCTAAATATCTTTTTTTTTTTTTTTTCATTTAGTACTGCCCTTAAGAAGTTACAGAAGATACTTACATGTTTCCCAGAAGACAAAATAAATTAAATTTACCCTTATCTTCAAATTTCAAAAGTTTTCACCCCCAAGTTCAAATATACAAAAAAGCTGAAAAACCAGAATTTGTGGGACTGGAAGGATTTTTCTGAAGAACAGCAGGCAGTTTAACTGTTCAGGACAAACAAGGAACTCATGAACAACTATCAATAAACAGAAATAAAAAAAAAAACAAAAGCGGTGGATCATTCAGGTAAGAACAGTATTTAGAATCAAGTGTATGTAAACTTTTGAATCCTTTTTATAAATTCAACTGTTTTCTCTTGTGGACTATATGTAAACATCTTTTACGTGAAATATCTTATTCAGGTCAGTACTAAACAAAAAATAACATGTATTTTGTATGATCCATCTTATTTTAGTAAAATAATTAACATTTTGCAGATTCTGCAAGGTGTATGTAAACCTCAACTGTATCTGGTGTCCTTATTACCTTTCTGGGCCGTTAGAACATTTCAGTTGCTCTGTTTATGCAGGCTCAGAAATCTCTCTGACTTCATCAAAAATATCTTAATTTGTGTTCAGAAGATGAAAGAAGGTCTTCCGGGTTTGGAACGACATGAGGGTAAAAAATAATTAATGACTGAATTTTCATTTTAGGGTGAACTATACCTTTAATATGTTCAATATGTGATTTCTAGGGTGTTCTGGGTGATTGCTTTCTGTCCCAAGATATTCCAGCCTTTAGATATGATTTGGGTTTCTTCTTAAAAGCAAGTCTAAAGAATTTTTTGTCCATTTTATTGTAATAATCAGTCTATTGTAACAGCACACATCACCTCAGCATGATTTGAGGTATCTTTCATGTCCGTAGAACAAACATTGCGAGACGAGCTGGCGCCAAAGTTTAATTCACAGGGTCAGAAGTTTGTTCAGATCCCAAACCCCTAAGTATGACTAATAGCAACAGTCATGCTCGCTTTAGCAAGCTCCACTAGTAATTAGTTATACTTGGTTCTGCGCTCTGATTGGCCGACAGGTGTTTGTTGTTTTATACGAGGCGAGAAGAAAGGAATGTGCTGTCCTTTGAAACTCATCGAATGTAAATAAAGACTCCCAACCTCCTCTCCTGTGTGAAATCCAAAGGGTTTAAGAGGTGTTAAGTGTTACTGTTTGTGTATGACTATGTGTGCGTCACTTCGAGAGTGTTGGGTATATGGATCTATCTATTAAATGACGTTAAACGAGTGGGTGGTCTCTTCAAAGAACACATACACACGTATGAGACACGACCACACCAGCTGGCTCTGCAAATACATGTCTGCGTACTCAAACTGTGTCAACAATCTTGTATTATCATATAGTAATGTATCATCATCTGTGAACTGCACACACTCTTACTGGCCCAAACACACACCGTCGTGCAGTTCTCCGTTCCTCCTTTCCTGCATGGCAAGCTCAAAGCTGCTGTGGAGGATCTTGTTGAGGGTGCTGATCCAGTCATCCATCTCTCCTTCGCTGTCTGCAGCCAGAAGATATGTGCTTTTATCCTGCATCTTCAGCTCAAAGGCGAAACGACGCACCTTACTGTTCTGCACACAGACACAGTGAGAGAGAAAGAGAGACATTTCTGATCACGCCACTGGCACTGAATAGAATAGCTCATATAATTTAGCCTTGGAAGAATATCTGATTGGTATCTTGGCAAGTTTGAGACATTGTTAGATTGCTTATGAAACTTGTGGAGTATTAGTGAGGTATTTTTTCTGGAAGAAAACTCTGAGAAACAACACTCTGAGAAGTAATATCTTCACTTGATCTCTATTTAAGCTCACCGCTGTCTAGAAGAACAATTGAGACATAAGAATTCTTCTTTTTTACTTTTCTTTCCTATGGGAATGTGAGCGCACCCAAGACTTTGGAATGATTTTACACTTTATGAATTGAATGAAGAATTTACGACAAATTTACACCAAAAGTGACTCTGGAAAATATATCCATCCTGCAGCAGAAGCTGAAAGCCATTTATTCCCAGACGACTGCTGAGGAATATCTGGCTGCTTTGCACGTGCACCTGTTGAAATGTTTAGGTTTTGGACCTAGAAATAACTTTTACTATTTCTCTTTTGTCTAAAATGTGGAAAACAGACGAAGCGTCAAAAAACAGATGTTGAAAACAGACAAAACAGGTTGCGCATACCAAAGGAGTACTTTATTCTTTCAGGAGGGCTGGTGAATCGAGGAATGTGATCACATTTGCACTTGCACACACACTGAGTGCACCGCAGGAGAAAATGGAAATTTTTGACCCTGGGAGAAATCATGCGTGAATTAGGCTGGACCTCATCTTTTCCGCGCTCGTTTTTCATCTTTTGCTCTTTCTGTGCAACCCTGAGTAGCCCCATCTGAGTAACTGGCCATCCAAACATTGATATCCCCTCTTGGTCGAGACAAAGGAAGAGACTCATGAGGATGTTATTAGAGATCTGAACTCCTTCTATAAACTGCTTTGTGCTGCAGTAAATACACAAAACAAAGCATTTATTCTTCTGGCGCCCTTATGAACTTTAAAGGAATGCTCTGAGTTCAATACAAGTTAAGCTTCATTGATAAAATTTGTTGAACAATGTTGATTTCTAGAGAGTAGAAATTGGTTTGTACTTGGTTTGATTCCTCAGTAAAAAAAAAGCAAAAATGACAGTAAAATACAGCAGAATGAGTTACAACAGAAATAAATAGACTGATAAACATAAATAACAGTTTTCTTACACACTGAATTAATTTGTACACATCTGATTATCATTATTTTCCAATATTAACAGATATTTTATTTAATATTATTTATTTATTTAGAGTTATTACACATTACATTTTAGAACTTGAACCTAACCTTATCATAAAAAGGTCAAATTATCTATTTTAAGACTTAGCTGCACCAAATGACTAATCTGGTGGACAAACATTATGTTAAAATATTTTTTTAAGATATAATATAACTATGTAAAACACTTCATATAGTTTTATTTTCACACATTTATTGAGAAAGGCTTTTCTTTATTTATGACATAAGGACAGTTAAATTTTGTACTACATTTCTTCAGAAAATGTCAGTTTTAATTTAGAAATTAAACTAAAAAATACGGAGATAAAATAAAAGATTCTAAAATACTTCATATAGTTTTATTTTCCACACATTAATTGAGGAAGGCTTCTTTCTTCCTTTATGACATCAGGACAGTTATATATAGTATTTACTATATATTTTTTTACTATATTTAGTTTTAATTTAGAAATTAAACTAAAAAAATACAGGGATAAAATAAAAGATTATAAAGTACTTTATTATTCACATTTATTGAGGAAGTCTTTGTTCTTCCTTTTATGACATAAGGACAGTTATATATATATATTTTTTTTTTGGCAATATTTTTTACTATATTTCTATTATTTATTTTTTTTACTACATTTTTAATATATTTTTCTATATATTTTTTTCTATATTTCTCCAGAAATGATCCGTTTTAATTTAAAAATTAAACAAAAAAAATCACAAAGATACAATAAAAGATTATAAAATACTTCATATAGTTTTATTTTCCACACATTTACTGAGGAAGGCTTTTTGCTTCCTTTATGATATAAAGACATTTTTACTATATTTCCCCAGAAAATATCAATTTTAATTTAGAAATTAAACTAACAAAAATACAGGGATAAAATAAAAGATTATAAAGTACTTTATTATTCACACATTTATTCACACATGTATTATTTATGACATGAGACCAGTTCTATTTTTTACTATATTTTCCCCAAAAAATAAATTTTAATTTATAAATAAATAAATAAATAAAAATCCAGAGATAAAATAAAATATTATTAAATACTTCATATAGTTTTATTTTCACACATTTATTGAGGAAGGCTTTTTTCTTCGTTTATGACATAAGGACAGTAACATGTTTTTCTATATTTCTCCAGAAATTATACATTTTAATTTAGAAATTAAACTAAAAAATACGGAGATAAAATAAAAGATTCTAAAATACTTCATATAGTTTTATTTTCCACACATTAATTGAGGAAGGCTTCTTTCTTCCTTTATGACATCAGGACAGTTATATATAGTATTTACTATATATTTTTTTACTATATTTAGTTTTAATTTAGAAATTAAACAAAAAAAATACAGGGATAAAATAAAAGATTATAAAGTACTTTATTATTCACATTTATTGAGGAAGTCTTTGTTCTTCCTTTTATGACATAAGGACAGTTATATATATATATTTTTTTTTTGGCAATATTTTTTACTATATTTCTATTATTTATTTTTTTTACTACATTTTTAATATATTTTTCTATATATTTTTTACTATATTTCTCCAGAAATGATCCGTTTTAATTTAAAAATTAAACAAAAAAAATCACAAAGATACAATAAAAGATTATAAAATACTTCATATAGTTTTATTTTCCACACATTTACTGAGGAAGGCTTTTTGCTTCCTTTATGATATAAAGACATTTTTACTATATTTCCCCAGAAAATATCAATTTTAATTTAGAAATTAAACTAACAAAAATACAGGGATAAAATAAAAGATTATAAAGTACTTTATTATTCACACATTTATTCACACATGTATTATTTATGACATGAGACCAGTTCTATTTTTTACTATATTTTCCCCAAAAAATATAAATTTTAATTTATAAATAAATAAATAAATAAAAATCCAGAGATAAAATAAAATATTATTAAATACTTCATATAGTTTTATTTTCACACATTTATTGAGGAAGGCTTTTTTCTTCGTTTATGACATAAGGACAGTAACATGTTTTTCTATATTTCTCCAGAAATTATACATTTTAATTTAGAAATTAAACTAAAAAAATACAGACTTAAAATAAAATATTATAAAGTACTTCATATTAATTTATTTTTCACACATTTATTGAGGAAGGCTTTTTTCTTTCTTTATGTCTTAAGAACAGTTCTATTTTTTACTATATTTTACTAGAAAATATACATTTTAATTTAAAAATTAAACTAAAAAAAAAATACAGAGACAAAATAAAAGATTATAAAATACTTCATATAGTTTTATTTTCACATCTTTATTAAGGAAAGGTTTTTTGCTTTCTTTATGACATAAGGACAGTTACATTTTTTACTTTACTTTTTACTATTTCCCCAGAAAATATCAATTTTAATTTAGAAATAAAACTAAAAAAATACAGATCACCCACACTACTCAAGTCTGTAATGCATGCATGATTATAGAAAATAAACTTCTGTTTCAGAAATTTCTTTTCAAAATTTCTGTCATGATGCAAACCTTTTTTTTTTCAGAAATTAAAAACATGTTCACCATAGAACAAGTCTTGTCTATGAATTGCATTTTTAATCATGTCATGGATTCTCACACTGGTAGTTACCTGGATGACACCCATGCAGGAGTCCAAAAAGATGGTTCCCTTGGGTTCTTTAGATATTTTCTCATCTTTGTAGAAATTCAAGTTGTATGATCCATCTCCCAGCTGGGTCAAATGAAAATACCTTCTCTTAAAAGACTAAAGGGAAAGAAAGAGAGAATGCAAAGATCATGAAAATAACAGATGTAAATGCTCTGTGTTTAGATGTTAAACTAGTGACTGTTCTAAAAATAAGATCTAGTGGAAATGGACCATGGGAAAATGGATTAGTGAGAACTGGAAGATGGTAAGGCCCAACTTCCTGTCTATGGCATGCGGAGCACAAATCTGCTTTTAAGAACAGAACTAAGGGTCAGAGGTTGCTTGCTCTGTCCATGACTGAAAACAACCAGCTGAACACAAAACTACTTGATTTTATGGCTATGCTTGGAATGACACAACCATACTGCTATTTTTGCAATGTGCAGTACATATACCATCTCCTGTGTGCATGAACATTTTTCAAAATGTGTATGCAACCAAAGTGCACTACTTGGAATACCATATCCCACAATGCAATGCAAAATCTTGATCACAAATTCATCATCATTAAATCAAAAAAGGGCTTGTGTAGTGGCCAACTCACCCTCATGGTAACACTGATGGCACTGTTCATGTTTGCTTTATACAGCCAGCCGTGTTTGGACACACCCCCTCTTTGAGAGCCCAATGAGGCGGCATCCTTCAAGAACCAGAGAGGAACATAACAAGCATGCGTAAGAACACACAGGCGCAATCATACACCCACACGCTGTGACTTCATCTGTTTCTTCAAGCCTGAACAAAAACACGTCGATATCTACCGCAGTTTCCCACATTAAAGCCTCTGGACGCCCTCCTCCGTGTTTCAACATGAAGTCCATTTTCACCTGACCCCCTCAATTATTCATGTTCTCCCTCATCCCTACAGGGACCAGTCTTCGAACTGTACAAACAAACTCCATCCCTGAGTGAGCGCTCAGACAGAACGGCAGACATGGAGCTGGAATTCTGGGAAATGTAGGTGAAACCCAATCAGGGAATCAGATAGCCCAGAGACAGGCGAGTCCTGCGTCTGCTCTTTCTCTAAGGCTAATGTAGTCCCAGAGGCTCAGAACAAACGCATTACTAATAAGCTGTAAGTTCCTTATTATTTATTTATTCTGCTTATCAGCCAGTGAGAACAGAGAGAAGGAGAGCGAGAGAAATCATGTGTTGTAATAGGCTGATGAAGTATGGTGCATTTACGCAGATATGGTGAGTACCATTTCCTCTGCCTGTCACCATACTAAGGAAACTGGTACAGTAAAGAAATAATACTACATGAGTTTCCTGCGGTCTTTCATATGTTTATCAAAGAAATGTCTAGTTAAAACAGCTACATATGACCAAATTCCTGGCTGTCCCACTCATATAAATAGCATATTTGTGGGTTAAATAATTAAATCAATAAATAAAGTTTAGTTGTTTTCACCACATTACAAATTGTAATGGAAATGATGTTGGTGGAAATTGCATTTTTAACATTTTTGCTCACTCCTTTGTCTCGCTAAGGCAAATTTCACATTTAATAATTTATGTAATCTAATTACATGCAATTAGATAATATTTTAACTTTTTTTTCATAATTACTACTTGATTGTAAATAATACACAATAAAATAGTGTCCTTTTCATCACTTGACTCATATTTCATCTCAGTCATGTTCTACATCAGGGGTGGCGAACGTCGGTCCTGCAGAGCTGCAACCCTGCATAGTTTTGCTTCAACCCTAATCAAACGCACCTGAACAAGCTATTCAAGGTCTGAAGGGTTACTAGAAAGCTACAGGCAGGTGAGTTTTAATTAGGGTTGGAGCTGAACTCTGCAGGGCTGCGGCTCTCCAGGACCGGAGTTCGCCACCCCTGTTCTACATGAACGTCTTTTGACTTCAAAAATTAGGAAAGCATGATAAAAAGTTTCCAAGTTTTGGTATGATCCTCATATAAACTCGCAATTCTAAGAAATGAAGTCAATTCTGAAGTCAAAAACGTGCAAATCTGACTTTTTTTCTTTTATTAGAATTGCATGATATAAACTTGCAATTGCGAGTTATAGACAGAATTGCAAGATATAAACTTAATTGCGAGTTATAAAGTCAGAATACTTGCAATTGCAAGTTTATGTCTCACAATTCTAAGAAAAAAGTCAGAATTGCGATGAAGTCAGAATTGCAAAATACAAACTCGCAATTGTGACTTTTCTCACAATTGCGAGTTTATATCTCGCAATTCTGACTTTTTTCTCAAAATTGTGAGATCATACAATACTGACTTTATAACACGCAATTGCAAGTCACAAATTTTGCGACTTTTTGTGACTTTTTCTCACAGTTGTGAGTTTCTCTCTCACAATTTGGAGAAAAAAGTCAAACGTTTGAGTTTACATCTTGCAATTTGGATTTTCACAGATCTGTGAGTTTAAGTCTTGCAATTCTGAGTTTTTTCTCGCAATTGCGAGTTTTTATCATACAATGCTGACTTTATAACACGCAATTGCAAGTTTATATCTCACAATTCTAAGAAAAATGTCAGATAATCAAAGATATAAACTCGCAATTCTGACTTTTTTCTCGCAACTGTGAGATATAAACTCACAATTCTGAGTGAGTTTATATCAAACAAAGCTGAGTTATAAAACGCAGTTGCGAGTCACAAACTTTGCAAGTTTGCGACTTTTTGTGACTTTTTCTCGCAATTGCGAGTTTGTATATTCGCAATTCGGAGAAAAAAGTCATATGTTTGAGTTTACATCTTGCAATTCCGACTTTCTCATAATAAATTGTGAGATATACAATACTGACTTTGTAACATGCAACTGCAAGTTTATATCTCACAATTCTAAGAAAAAAGTCAGAATTGTGATAAAGATATAAAACTCACAATTCTGACTTTTTTCTCACAATTGCGAGTTTATATCTCAAAATTGTGAGCTATATACTCACAATTCTGAGTGAGTTTATATCACACAATACTGACTTTATAGCACAATTGCTTTTGTCACAAACTCGTCGTGACTTTTTGTGACTTTTTCTCGCAATTGCAAATTGTGCAATTATCTTGCAATTCAGAGAAAAAAGTCAAAAGTTTGAGTTTACATCTTGACTTTGTCAGAATTGCTAGTTTAAGTCCCACAATTCTGTTTTTTTCTTGCAATTGCGAGTTTATATCTCACATTTCTAAGAAAAAAGTCAGAATTGCAAGATATAAACTCGCAATTGTGACTTTTTTCTCGCAATTGCGAGTTTATATCTTTTTTTCAAAATTGTGAGACAAACTTTCAATTCTGAGCAAGTTTATATCATACAATACTGACTTTATAACACGCAATTGCGTGTCACAAACTTTGCATTTTGTGATTTTTTTGTGACTTTTTCTCGCAATTGTGATTGCAATTCATAGAAAAAATTCATAAGTCATAAGACTTTCTCTGAATTGTGATTTTTTTCTTGCAATTGCGAGTTTATATCATATAATAATGACTTTATAACTTGCATCTGCGAGTTTATATCTTGCAATTCTGACTTTATAGCTCACAATTGTGAATTTATATCTCACAATTTTGAGAAAAATAGTCAGAATTGTGAGATACAAACTCACAATTGTGAGAAAAAAAAGTCGCAATTACCTTTTTTTTATTCTGTTGCAGAAACGAGCTTCCATAAAAATCAGCCCCTGCTATATAAAAATGTGTTGTTTTTTTTCTCTATAGAAAACGGTTAGGAATCATGGACAATTGTCCCTTACCTCCTCCTTATCTGCATCCTCGTCCACCTCAAAAACGTGACTAGCTAGTTTCTCTGGCCGAGGAGCTTTACTGTAAAAGAACAAAACACAACAAACAAACATAAGACACACAGACTTTCACATTTTTTTGCCTGTCCAAAAGTCATTGTCACAATGCTAGAGTACTGAGGGTGGTCGCTGGAATGTTGCTAGCATTTTCTAAGGCATTCCCAGTAGTTTTTAGCATGTCACTATGTGGTTTCTAGGCAAAAAAAGCGATCAGTCTGTAGCACATACTGTACATCTAACAAAAAGGCTCAGCACATGTGCACATGTGCGTGTGTGAGTGTTTGACTTCTGTGTGTGTGTTCAAGGAAATTGCATTAGCGGAACTATCATGAAGCAGTGGTGGGCGGATCATAATGCTGCTCATAATGATGATGATGACGATGAAGCTTCACGTCCACAGCACACATTATCTCTGTCTCCTCCATCACCATCATCCCTCCTGCTTCCTCTGCGACCTTTACCAAATGCCAGACACTGGCTGTCTCCTGATCTCCGCAATGTGATTTGCCAGTTATTGACCGCTAATCCATAATTGCTCTATCAGTTAATTCAGACAGGAAGTGACATCAGTGGACAACAGACACTTGTCTGGTGTGTGGTTGCTGCCCTGTCCTGAAACAGGTGGAGTATGTATGTGCTGAATGACAAAAGCGAGAGGAAGAGAAAGCAAAAGAGAGGAGGAAGTAGGAAAAGAGCTGCTAATGGGTTGTTGTTGTGCGATAGAAAGGCGCATTTCCCGATTTAGCTCTGGACGAGACCTCGCTGTCGACACTAGGGCAGGACAGGATGAGGACACTGATAAAATTAGTGAGTAAAACAGCATCTCTCTCCCTTTCATACACGTACACACACTCAAACACTGTGGGCAAACAAAGACTCTTGGGCTCTGTTCCAATACTGAGTTGCCTTGCTGTTCTCTACCTGCATAGGCAGCAGCTTTCTAAGTAGAGGTCAACTGATGTATCTAAAAGTGCAGAGTGGCTGATGGCTGATATAATGGCTGATATATCACACTGTTTACTTGTAAATAACACATATCTACACTACCAGTCAAAATTTTTGAAAAGTAAGATTTTTAATGTTTTTTAAAGAAGTCTTCTCTCTCACCAAGCCTGCATTTATTTGATCCAAAGTACAGTAAAAACAGTACATTTTGAAATGTTTTTAGTATTTAAAAGAACTGTTTTCTATTTGAATATATTTTAAAATATAATTTATTCCGTGATTTCAAAGCTGAATTATTACTCCAGTCACATGATCCTTCAGAAATTATTCTAATATTCTGATTTGCTGATCAAAAAACATTTATTGTTATTACTAGTAGATTTTTTTCAGATTTCTTTGATGAATAGAACGTTCAGAAGAACAGCATTTATCTGAAATAGATATATTTTGTAACACTATACATGTCTTTATCATCACTTTTGATCAATTTAAAGCATCCTTGCTAAATTAAAGTATTAATTAATTTTTATGCTTCCCCCCTGACTCCAAGCTTTTGAATGGTACATGTTGGAAATTGGATAAAAATTACATTTTAAAATGTTATTTTAAATAGTAAAAATATTTCACAATATTACTGCTTTTGCTGTATTTTGGATCAAATAAATGCAGGCTTGGAGACCTGAAGAGACGGTAAAAATGTTTAAAAAACATTAAAAGTCTTTCTATTCAAAAACTTTTGACTGATAGTGTAACAATAGTAAGCAAAATGCGACATTTATTGTCATTTAGAAACATTAATCAATTTTAAAATAAAATGTTCATTTCAAAAACAAATAAAATGAAAATATATTGTCATAAATAATTCTCATAGCTGTCAAAATAAAATGTCCTGCTTCTGACAATTAACGGCCAAACAAAAGAATTACCACTAATAATTTAAAAATGTCAAATTTCATTTTGTATCTACTTTGCAATATGTCAGTCAACCACTACGTCTATAATAACACAATAAAATAATTGGTTTTAAATATTTACTACATATTCAAAGTTGTTATAAATGTGCATTTGCTAAATGCTAAAGGTATAAGAAGAATTACTAATAATAAAGAGAAAGGTATAAAAATTACTTTCCATTTACTTGTTTTATTTCAAATTTCTGTTTAATAATTTATTAGCATTATTCAAACAAATAGCACTACCAAAATAAAAGTCATTGTGCTGCCAAATAAAAAGTCCCATTTCCGATACTCTCCTCTTGACTCTTGACTTGCAGGTTAAACAGAAAAACTTTAAAAAACAGCCAATGCCTATAATTAAAAAATGCCAAATATTGACCAACATATTGGTCGACACTGGTGATGTATGAAGAACTATCTGTGCCTCTTTCCATCTCTTTTCTCTTTCTTTCGATCACTTTTTGCAGTCCTATGGTTCTTACTTTGGAAGTTGGCGGAAGTCTCCAGAATAATCTTCATACTTGTAGTTCACCACATGCCAGTCAGAGTTGTAGGTCTTGATGGACTGTAAAACAAAAACAAAAAAAAACAAAAAAACATGTCTACCTTGTCTCTACTGTCATATGGAAAGCACATATTCCAGCATGCACACACACACAAACAAGGGGCCGGTTGCATAAAAGGTTAAGACTAGGCTTAAAAGTTAGTCATCTATTTTTTTCTGGTCAGACTTGTCATAAATTTTAAAATTTGGTTTACTAATACAGTAGATTAGTCCAAGTTGAATCCAGAAAGTAAGACTTATTACGCCTAAGCTAACTACTAGTTGGTTAAACTAGTTATTAAGACACTGTCTCAATACAGAGGCTAAGTTTATGCAACCGGCCCAAGGATGCAAAATCTCAATAAGGCTAACACACTTCCAGTAATCTAATATGTATCATGTTTTCCAAAGCAATCTGTAGCAACAGCTTTTTAGAAAATAATTTCCTCACTGGGCGGCACTGACTGTATTTCTGTGCTAATCACTGTTAAAGCTGTCACCACACTGCACCACAAACAGACACTAATATATCCTCTGGGCATTACATTAAAGCAGATTCAATTCTATTTGCTTTGTTGGCAAGGCAAGCATTCAGTCCTCAGCAGTTCTTAAAGGGATAAGATGAAACTAAAAGCCTATAAAACCCAAAACGGCTTTCTCACTCAAATTTTAAATCCAATTAATGGAGAGAAAAAGGAAGGGAGAGTAGATGAGTTGACAAAGTAGATTTAAGACCTTTCGGAACTAAGCATTCAAGTGTTTATTCCGAACTAACCGTCTCTGTACTCCATCTCTTACTTTTATTTTTCTTTTGGGGTAAATATATATATACAGTTCTTATATAAGAATGTTTTATCATTCTTGCATATATATCAGAATGTTGTTTTTTTTTTATGATGGGTATGTTTGGGGATATGCTTCTGTGTGGGGTAGGTTTAGGTTTAGTACAACATTTAATAAAGTCAGTGTTTTAGGCCGTTTAGTATGCGCAACTTAAAATATTAAATAGCAAGAAGAAAGTCTGGAGAGGAGGGTCAAACTAACAGGCTGCTGAGCAGATCAATGATCATCCATAATTCCTTATACTTGAATAGTTTGTGTTTTTGGTTAAAAGAATGGGGATTTGCACATGCAAATATATATCATTCAGAATTAGTTTTAAACACATTTTGTTAAAAGAGGTTATGTTTTATGTTAAATCAATTTCTACATCAATCTCTACAAAACTGATCGGGAGCATAGAGATAAATCAAAATAACCTAAATAATTAATCTCACTAATGCACAAATTAAGCAGATCTACATTACCAGTCAAAAGTTTTTGAACAGTAAGTTTTTTTAATGTTTATTAAAGAATTCTCTTCTGCTTACCAAGCCTGCATTTATTTGATCCAAAAATATGGCAAAAACAGTAATATTGTGAAATATTTTTACTATTTAAAATGACTGTTTTCTATGTGAATACATTTTAAAATGTAATTTATTCCTGTGATCAAAGCTAAATTTTCCGCATCATTACTCCAGTCTTCAGTGTCACATGATCATTCTAATATGCTGATTTGTTGTTTAAAAAACATTTTTATTATTATCAATATTTAAAACAGTTAAGTACTTTTTTCAGTATTATTTGATGAATAGAAAGATCTAAAGATCAGCATTTATCGGAAATAAAAAAAAAACTTTTGTAACATTATACATTATACAAAAACTTGGAGTCAAACCTTTTCTTTTTTTTTTTTTTTTTTTGGAAAGAAATTAAAGAAATTAACACTTTTATTTAGCAAGGATGCTTTAAATTGATTAAAAGTAATTATAAGGACATTTACAATGTTACAAAAGAATTCGATTTCAGATAAATGCTGTTCTTCTGAACTTCTATTCATCAAAGAAACCTGAAAAAATTCTATTCAGCTGTTTTCAACATAGTAATAATAATAAATGTCTTTTGAGCAGCAAACAGCTTTGAAATCACAGGAATACATTATTTTAAAATATATTCAAACAAAAAAAAGTTATTTCAAAAAGTAAAAATATTGAAACATTTTGCTGTTTTTGTTGTACTTTGGATCAAATAATTGCAGACTTGGTGAGCAGAAGACTTCTTAAAAAAAAAACATTAAAAATCTTACTGTTCAAAAACTTTTGACTGATAGTAAACATTGTTTAGGTCTACCAAAATAAAAAAAAGTTTCCATCAATAATATACAATACCAATTAACACCCATTATTACTTCAAACAGCTTATTGAAATTTGTCCCACTTTTGATTAGTTTTGAGTTTGGGAACATAGAGTATGGATTTTGAATATGGAACTTATTTTCGCTTTGTTCGTTGAAAACACTGACCAACCTAAAAGTTTTGAGTTTGCTCAACTTCTGATTGTTTTTCAGTGTTTGATGTTTTTGGTTAGGCAAATCTGAGGTCTAATTTATGGCCACAGTACAAAGGGTATGGGAGGGTCTGTTTAATACTCATAATAACCTTAAACATGAACAACAGTAACGGCGATGCTTGACTAAATATTTGTTATTTTGAAGTTGCTGTTTTTTTCCGACACTAAAACAAAAAGCAACTAAACCACCAAAACCACCAACAGTGACGACTTCTGACATTATATGAAGAAACTGAAAATAAATTAAAGTTCTTGTACAGCTCATCTTGTTTGCCTTCCCTTGTGGACCAGATTTAATTACAACTCTTTTGAAACAAAATGACAAGGGCTCTGGAGTAAGAGCATGACAAATGTTTACTCAATGATTCAATTGAACATATTTTATGTCAAACAAAGTTGTTTCCAAGAACTTGTTTGAAAGATTAACAGAACAATCCTTCAGAATGCACGTTGTTCTGGGGTGTACAGTGGATGTGTGCACATGACTTATGGGCCGGGCAGATGTTTTGATTTGTGAAAAGCTGGAAAACTGCCTGGCTCTGGCCCAGCTGTCCTTGATGATGTCATTGAGCTCTTTAGCGGGAGGAAGTATCGTTTTACGCTCTCTGCTGACGACGCCCAATGCCCACGATATCCACACAACCCTAGTCTGACCCAGACCTCACACACGTACGGTTTATTCTAACGCAAATGCATACGCACATACAGTAGAATTACTGAGAAAGTAACATAAATGAGTAACTTCTAGGAATCTGTTTTGATCTGTTGACAATTCCTGTTCTATAAATTTCTCTGGTTTAAGTTGTATCTAAGGTCTTATTCTGTTCAATATGATCAATGATAGTCTCTGGCAAAACTTTTGTGCATTGCATTTGATGGCTTAAATCACAATCCTGTTTAATCAGGAACTAATTGCACTGAAACCCTTGTAAAATCTTGAAAAAAAAAAAAAAATTCAAACAGTTAATTGAACCTTTAGACAAAACAATAATAAAAAATACATTAGAATAAAAAACAATAGAGTTTGCAATACTTTATTGTTATTTGCCTAACACAACTGACTTTGCACTATTACCGCCTGAAGAAAGCAAGATGTTTGTGAGCACTTTCTGATCTAACAGCAGTAATTCATCAAGTGATTATCAAATGCTGGAAAAAAAGAACTGTATCCAGGCATAAATCCAGACACGCGTTCGAGTGCATTTTTAAGAGATGATTCAGGTTCTTGGACTGTGATTGGGCGATGCAATACAGTCTCAGTAAAGTGTGGCAGATTGTGGTATTCCACTGCATCTTCGCAGAATCAACCTTTAAACTGCGCAATGCAAATACTGTAGCAGCAAGCAATAGCATTTGACTAGGCGTCAAAATTATTGGGTGGGTTTGCAATCCGATTTGCATAATTCCTTTAATGAATTGTATGCTAATTCAGTATAGCATGTACAAATAGACAGTGCTATTAATGAGCGCAGTTCATTATTAATTCATACTCTTTTCGATCTGATTCATGAGTATGCGTTATATGTATATGAGGTCTTACCTCCTGGACAAGCAGGCTGCTGGCTCTCTTTTCCGCCCCATCTGGTACTGAGGAGTACAGAGTTCTGCCCTGACGCTTCAAAGTGGAGATCTACACGGATACATGTGGAAAAGATTCAGATATTAGACAAAGACGAGCACATGAACATTCATAAACAAAACCTGTCAGTGTAAATCTTGACATTTTTTGTAACAATAAAAGTAATCATTTTGGACTATAAACAAAGGAGAGGCTTTCAATGAGTTTTCGTCTAAACAACGGGTTACAAGGAGCATTTGGAAAAACTGAAAAAAAGGGAAGCAACCATGTCATTTAATTAAAGTGCATTTTTGTATTAATCT
This sequence comes from Cirrhinus mrigala, assembly GCA_036247105.1. Taxonomy (NCBI): domain Eukaryota; kingdom Metazoa; phylum Chordata; class Actinopteri; order Cypriniformes; family Cyprinidae; genus Cirrhinus; species Cirrhinus mrigala. Next base: position 9,340,534 of record CM070012.1, read on the forward strand.
AATCAAAAAAATGATACTTTCCAGATTTGTTCAGCTTGAGCAAATGACAGTCCACAAAAATGAAAAGTAACCATTTTATTCAAATCGAATTTTTGCTTAACCCTAGAGTGATGATGTGCAGAACACATACACCGCCTTGCAAAAGTATTCATACCCCTTCATTTCTTCATTGTTGCTGCCTTATGTTAAACATTTTTTAAATTACTTTTTTTCCCACATCTGTCTACACTCCTTACACCATGATGGCAATGCAAAAACAAGTTTTTAACATCTTTATAAATTTATTAGAAATAAAAAACTGAAATAAGTACATTGCATAAATATTCATACCCTTAACTCAGTACTTAGCTGAAGCACCTCCAGTCTTTTTAGGTATGATGGGACAAGATTTGCACATCTGCATTTGGCAATTATCTGCCATTCTTCTCCTCACCTCTTCACCTCAGGATGTATGTGGGAATATGAGGTTCTGAATGCTCTGGACTGGGTTTTCGTTAAGGCTATCAATATTTTGGTGCGTTGTTTCAAAGTTCTTCCATTAAGGGTAATGGAGAGTACATGCTTCTGTGAACCTTCAATGCAGCATAATTTTTTTAACTCTTCCCCAGATGTGTGGCTTGATGCAATCCTGTTTCTGAGCTCTACAGGCAGTTTTTTTGACCGCAGGGCTTGGTTTTTGCTCTGATATGTTTTTTTTTTTTCAACTGTTAGACCTTTTATTAAGACATGTGTACCTTTCGAAATCATACCCATTCAATTGAATTTGCCACAGGTTAACTCCACTCAAAGTGTAGTAACATCTATAAGCAATGTGAATGCTCCTAAACTAAATTTTAACTGTACCAGATAAGGGTATGAATACTTATGCAAGGAGATCATTTAAATTGTTCAGTTTCAATAAATTTGCAAAGATGTTAAAACTTGTTTTTTGCTTTGCCATTATGGTGTAGGATGATGTGGGAAAAAAAGTAATTTCTAGTAGTTTAACATAAGGCAGCAACATAAAACGTGAAAAAATGAAGGGGTATGAATACTTTTGCAAGGCACTGTACTGGCTAGCTTTACTGACTGCAGAAATGATTGTGTGTTTCATTTCTGGTATTTTTTCTGGTAAGTGTATAATTCAAAATATGATGCATATTTAAAAAAAAAAAGAAGAAGACAGTAAACATTAAGGTCTTTTGAAGTTATATTTATTTTTAGTTAGTAAACTAATTTAAGCATTTAAGCATTTAAGCATTGTGTTAAAGTGAAAATTCTACTTTTATATTATAGCTAATATATAATTATATAATATAATAGTTATTATTTTTACTTTGTATGAATATTTTTGTCTTTGAAAATAAATATTTTTGATGAATATTAAATCAAAATTTATGGTTTAAGCCAAACTAAATATAATTTAAGTATAAAAGTATAATTTCTATAATTTTTTTTTAAATGCCACTCTCTCATGATTGCGCACATGACACTTAGTGGAAGTTAGAGTTTACAGTTTATAAAGTTTTAAATATGGATATATTTTCTTACACAAACGCATCGATTCGCTTTAGCAGGCTTTTTTTAACCCCCGGAGTCATGTGGAGCACTTTTTATGATGGATGGATGCACTTTTATTGGGCTTCAAAATCTTGACCACCATTCACTGCCATTTTTTAATATAACTCAGACTGTATTCATCTGAAAGAAGAAAGTCATATACACCTAGGATGACTTGAAGGTGAATAAATCATGGAGTCATTTTCATTTTGCCTGAACTATCGCTTTAACTTGTATATTCAGTAGAGGTTATGGTCATGTCTCTGGCTTTATCATTACACAAAGGTTCAGATGTGCCTTTCTAGGACACGTTGTCTCAGTCTGCATTCATACCTCAGCACACATGTGAATGTCTTTGTGCTATAGAGCCTGAGGCCTGACGTGAAACAAACATTGAACATGAAGCTACATTGTTCATCGCAGTACAGCCCTGGGTTTTACATGAAACGTTGTGCTTATTTTAACCATCCTGTGTGCTTGTAAAATCTTAAATAAGCAAAGTATGCTTTTAAAATAATCTTGGTGAACTCATCCCTAACCAGTCTGAGGCGTTATGCTCTGAAGTCAGTTTACTAGCCTTGACTGGACTGGGCATGATTTATACACTGCCAAAGTGTTGTATGTGTGTCTGAGTATGTGTGTGTGTGTACTATCTGTAAATCTATTTGATTATAGGTGTATTTGTTAGGGCTGTCAAACGATTAATCGCGATTAACCGCATACAAAATAATAGTTTGAGTTTGCCTAATAAATGTGTATGTACTGTGTGTAATTCTTATGTATATATAAATACAAACACGTTCATGTATATATTTAAGAAATATTTACAAGTATATGTATTTATTATTATTTTTATATAATTTATATTATATATATAAATAAAAATACTTTGTACATAAATAGTATATTTCTCTTAAATATATACATTAATTTGTGTGTATTTATATATACATAATAATTACACACAGTACACACACATTTATTAGGCAAACTCAAACATTTATTTTGTATGCGATTAATCGCGATTAATTGTTTGACTGTACAATAATTTAAATTTATTTTGTAACATATATATATATATATATATGAAAAAAGTTAGTTTAGTTTTGTTTGTAATGGTCACCAAAATGGAAATGGCATAATAAACATATTAAATTATGTCTTAAGAAAATGCTAAAAATGCAGAGATGTTTGTCTGAAGAATGTGACCACATACAGTACAGTATGTCATATGTTAATATACATAAACAGAGTGCCATTCTTCATAATACTATTAAGACTAACAAGATTTTTGTTTTGAGACTGAGGATTGTATTTAACATTTACATTTTTACAATTAGATTTGGAATTTATTATTAGATTTATGGTTTAATTTCCTAACACTAATCCTAAAACTGAATTGTTTGGTTTCATCTAACTGGGTTGTTGCTTGCAAAACACAGTTTTGTGTCTGTTCCTCAAAAACCAAGGCCCATAACAATGATCTCTCGCATACACACCCATTTCTAAAGGAAAACAAGTAGATGATTCCATTCAGAGAAGCAGCCTGAGAAATCCCCTGAGACAATGTTACTGTAATGTTATTTGAGGGTTGCATAATGGTTGTAATGGAAAAGCCGGCCCTCGTGAGCGCTGAAAGAAAAGTGATGTATGACTAGTGAGCCGAAGGATGAAGCAAACTCAGGACACACCACTGAGAGACTGCGAAAACTAACATCTGCACAGGTTACTCAGCTCTCAGAATCATGCTGAAAAATAACATTTCAGAGGAAATCGCAGCATGAATTCAGATAAGATGAGAACAAAAAATACTGACAGAACTGAAAGTGCACATGAGCCCCTGGCAGGGAAAAATACGTGGCAGAACAATAAGGGAATGGATATTGAGGGGAAAGCAGATGGTATGAGAGCTGGATGTGTAGAGATGAAGAGACGTCTTACCTGAAAGTCATCAATAGGAAACTGCAGCATGTCTCGGAGGACATCACTTAGTATTTGAGTTTTCCTCTGGACGAGTACACTCTCATAGTCCAACGGCTCGATCACTTTTGGTTTTACCTGGAGACAAACACACACACACAAGTTTAGCTGGAGTAAGCCAGATGAAAAAATCAAATGTACAGGAGAACAAAAGATAATCAGGAACCAAATGTTCAAACTGACTAAATACAATCAGGAATTCAAATTAAAGGAGTCCATTTCAAGAACAACAATTTACATATAATGTACTCACCCCCTTGTCATCCAAGATGTTCATGTCTTTTTTGCTTCAGTCGTAAAGAAATTATATTTTCTCCATATAATGGACTGCTATGGTGCCCCGAGTTTGAACTTCCAAAATGCAATTTAAATGCGGCTTCAAACGATTCCAAATGTGGTTGTAAACGATCCCAGCTGAGGAAGAAGGGTCTTATCTAGTGAAACGATCAGTTATTTCCATTAAAAAAATACAATTTAAATACTTTTTAATCTCAAATGCTCATTTTGTCTTGCTCTGCCTGAACTCTGTGCATTCTGGTTCAAGAAAGTTAGGGTATGTCGAACAACCCGAACTGTATTTTCTCCCTCAACTTCAAAACTCATTTCAAAATCATCCTACATCGCTGCAGAAGTACTGACCCAGTCTTTGCAAAGTGAACATGCAAAGAAGATCAAACACCCTTAACAAAAAAGGTAAAACAGCGATATAGGACGATTTTGAAGTTGAGGGAGAACATGAGATGGGAGTTTTTCGACATATCCTAACTATACTGAACCGGAAAAAAACTGAGTTCAGGCAGAGTAAGACAAGACGAGCGTTTGACATTAAAAAGTATATAAACTGTATTATTTTTATGAACATAACCAATCGTTTCACTAGATAAGACCCTTCTTCCTTGGCCAGGATCGTTTGAAGCCGCATTTGGGATTGTTTGAGAAAGAAGAGAAAAATCCTGAAAACATAATTTCTTTACGACTGAAGAAAGAAAGACATGAACATCTTGGATGACAAGGGGGTGAGTAAATTATCTGTACATTTTTCTTGTGGAAGTGGACTTCTCCTTTAACCATGAATGATCAACAGTTCAATAGGCTTATGGAAGGGCTGTAACATTATAAATGTGGCACAAAATTCAAAATACGATACATTCAATGATGTGACAACATCAACAAGAACCAAAGACAAACACAAATGTCTTTGTGCCCAGTTACTCTGTTCTGTTTGTTAGTGAGTGAGAGAGGAGTGAAGGCATAAGAGAGTTGTGAATGAGTATTGTGTTGGACTGTACCAGGCAGTTCACTCACTGCTTCCCATAATCCACGCTATGATTGGCTATGGTCAGCACCAACAAGCCTACATCACCCAATAAAGACAAGCGAACAGGTCTCTGTTACAATGTCCATTGTGACGTAATTGCTTTACGGGGACACGCAGCGCTAAGCAGCAGGCCTTAGGCACTAACAGGCTAAGATATAAAGGAAAAGATGCAACCTCTGGGGAAAATATTTCCTGTCTAATACACACACACAAACATGCACTTTCATAAAGCTGTTTGCCACAGCCATCTCTGAAATGTGTTCAGACAATCAAGTGAGCACATATTAAACCCTACACGCCTTTGATTTACAATGTCTGTGTAAACAAATTTAATATTGAGATGTCAGTCTCTGGCTTAATATATTCATGTGCAAACAATGTGCTGAACAAAATGACAAAATGTGCCAGTACACCATCAAATGTCAGAATCAGAAAAAAATGTCAGAATCAAAAAACACTGAAACATGTTTTCACAATCAAACTGCAGAATAATATGGTAATGCAATCATCAGCTGTTCTTGTGATATCTCAGTTGTTTCTCCTTTTGAGCAATCTGATGAAATCTCCTTTATCTCAGATTTTTCTCCTGAGAAAAGACCCAAATTTTAGAAAAGACAACTGGATATGCAAGGACTATTTCACCTAAACATGAAAATGAGCTGAACATTTACAGACCTTCAAGCCAATTAAGATGTAGATGAGTTTGTTTCTTCATTGGAACAGAAATTTAGCATTACATCACTTGCTCACCAATGGATCCTCTACAGTGAATGGGTGCCGTCAGAATGAGAGTTCAAACAGCTGATAAAACATCACAATATTTGTTTTAAAATATTTTGGACTGTTTTTGTGTTTAAACAGTGCTTCCTGACTTTTAGTAGGGCCCTATGATTTCATAACGCAGTTTTGTTAACTATACACATATAAAATCTGTAGAACTGCTCTGAGAGTCACCTCATGAGCATTTTACCGTTTCTTGTGAGAAAACTATTGTCATACCATATGTAAAACAGAAACTTAAAGGTCTTCACAGCAACCCGTCAAAATAAAAGTTTGGTTTAACTTGAAGAAACTGACAGAAATATATTACTTAATGTATTTATAGTACTACTACTAATAATGACATTATTATGAAAACATTATATATATATTTTTAATATTTACCAGAATTATTTTTACCACAGAATTTGTTTTAATACAGTACTTCTAAAAATATAGACATATATATATATATATTTTTTTTAATTAATTAATTACAGATGCTTTCGATTGTAAAAATGTAATGAAACCATTAAAGTGGAATCCACAAAATTGGTGTGAAACACAGAATTTGTTAAAAAATAAAACTGAATTTGAGAAAAAAAAAAAAAAAGATTTCAAAGGGCCTTAAAAATGTAATTTTGTAATGCTGTCAAACGATTCATCGTGATTAATTGCATTACAGTAAAAGTTTTTGTTTATGTAATATATGTTTGTGCACTGTGTATATTATATATGTATAAATACACACACATACATATGTATTTACATGTATACATTTATATTCATATAATTGATATTATATAGAAATATTTTTCATATATAAACAACATATTTTTATTAAATATACATGTATTTATATTTACATTACATAATAAATACATATTATGTAAAAAAAACTTTTATTTTGGATGCGATTAAGCGCGACTAATTATTTGAGAGCACTACATTTTTGTTAAACTTTAAAGTTTAAATTTTAAACTGTGTTCATGATTTCAATTATTTAGACATGCGTTTTGATTGATTTCTTTTTTTTTTTTTTTTTTTAACAGAGTCTAGAAAAATTAAAATGGAAAAAAAAGGTAAAAAATATTTGGGAAAAAATATTTTAGCCAGATGCAGCAGTTTGATGTTAAAAACATCCTACAAACAAACAGCGTTTCACTTCACAATAAATTAATTGGACTGGAGTCACGTGAACTACTTCTGGATTATTGTGATATTTTTGTCAGTTGTTTTAACTTTCTTCTGATAGCATCCATTCACTGTATGAGCATATAATGCTAAATTTCTCCAAATTTTCAGGTAAAATAACAAACTCGTCTACATCTTGGACGCCCATTTATTTAAACCATTTAAACCATTCATTTAAAGTTTGTAGTTAGAAGTCAGAGATTTCAGTTTGAACTGACATTTCTCATCAGATTCATTCAAGACAAAATTTCCTACATTATTCCACCTATTCCACATTAATTGTATACCACTTATACTATTACTGTATGTTATCAACTCCCAAGTGAATCTATCTATATATCTATATCTATATCTATCTATATATATAGAGAGAGAGATTTTTTTATATGTTTATATATTTTTATTTTAAGAGACAATGTTTTAAGTAGTGTAACAGAGATCTCCATTAAGTCTACATATAAAAATCCTGTGGGGTTTAAACCAATGTGTGTGTGTGTGTGTGTGTGGAGAATTTCTTGGCCATAATCCACTTATTGCGTGCGTTGACGGGGACTCCCTGCTGAGGAATGCGCTCTGGAGCTACACTGTTACATTTACAGTTTTACATTTACGTTATAGCATAAATTCATGCATAGCACATTACAGAAGACCAATAAACATCATGTATCAATTTATCAGGTCCGTTCTACAACTCAGTCCACTCATCATCTCTATTTAACTGAACATTCCTCAGACACTTGAATTTAACAATGACATCTCTTCTAAACATACATGGATGAATTGCCATATTTCCTTCATTCAGAAGTGTTTTAGTCTCACACCTTGCACAGATTTAAAAAAATAATCAATATTCTGGCAACACAAGCAGCCAACGTGCCAGCCTGAATGCCAGCCGCTAGACTGAACCGCAATTCCCACAGGTCACTCAACATAGCCAACACAAACACCTACTAATGAATACAATATGAGACTAATTAGGAACTTGCCAAGGCTAGGCACAGTCATTCAAACACTCGCACACACACATATATACACACGCATGTACATGCAGCATTTAGAAGACGCTGATGCTTCTTTTTGAAGAACATCCTAACAAACTTCTGGCACACTCATTTGCACACACACATGTGTTTATGTGTGCAGGACTGCAGAAATGTGTTGTGTCAAATGTCAAGCTGGAACTGAAAAGGAAGAGGAGGGGAAAGGGAATCTCATTAAACTGTCTCCCTCCCTTCGGGCCAAGGGAGGATCTTAAGGTAGGAGCAGACGGCCCTCGCTGTTTAACTGGGCTGTAAATCCTTGTACTTTTGCTCTGATTTGCCACAGACACATGGACACACTGTTGTACACACGCAGACAAATACACACCATTTCATTCTACAATTCAATAAATCAGGGACGTTTTTGAAGTGAAACTTTGCGAGATGATCTGAGGTTCACTACAGGCCAATAAAGAGGGCGTACGCCAACACAGGTGCAACAACTCTAAACACACACACATACAGTACATTAACTCCCTCGCACGCACACTGTACTTATGCATACTCTCACACAGTAAATTTGTTTTCACTTAATTAGGGAATCATAACCCTAGTGAAAAATAAATATGCTAAAATGTATTTAAAATACATTTATTTCATGCTAAGTATACTAGAAATACATTTACATAGTATGTTCTTAATAAAAAAAATACCCTGCAATTGTACTTTTAGTGTACTAAACTGGTTTACTTAAGGTCTGCTAAATTGAAACAACTAATTTTGTGCTTAATGCACGTTAATTGTGCAGAAGTAGTGTTGGAGTCCAACTAAAGATATACTTAAGTATATTTGATTGTGCTAAAGTGGAACTATTGCAAGTAGTTACACTTTAAATATTTTGCATTTAAAGACCGATATTATTTAAAGATCATACAATCTTCATCAATAGTGACATTAAAACACATTTTAGGCTTAATATTAAGAAATGTGCATTGTGCCCAAGTAGCACTCCAAATAAAGTTTAATTACAATTTTTATATCAGTAAGTTTCAAGCAATATGTCAGTAAATATGTTAATAGACAAACTATAGTTAGTGTAAAATGAATGCATTTCAAATCTATTACTTTTTTACTAAGGAAAACCTGTCTGGATTATATTTTACCCTAAAATAAACTAATAACTAATGCAAAATACATTAAGAACGTTAAATATTATGTATCATAACTTTATTTTTATCATAACTTTATTTTAAAGATAATTAAGAACATTTTCCACACAAATCCCCATCATCATAATACAGAAAACCCATTATTAAACTGATTATTTTTTTTATTCATAAATCATTATTAAAATTAAGTATTTCAACATGATGGTACACTGTAAAAATATGAATGGAGTATGTTTTACCAAAAAATACAAGAGTATGTTTTCTACTTGCACTTAAGCTTACTTGCTGTTTTTTGAAAATTGTTTCTACGTCAAACTTTTTTTCTGTGTACACTGTAAAAAAAATAAAAATAAAAAAATGTTGAGGTTGTAAATAAAACAAGGATTATAACTTGTTTTACAAGAAAATACCACTTCAGTTTTTCTACTTCAAAATTGTACATTTTACTCAGTGTGTTACTTGCTATTTCTTTGTAATTGCTTGTGAAATTTACTAACAATTTCTGAGGGAAAACTGTTTCTACATTAAATATTCTTTAAATTTATTGTATTGTTTACAGTATTTGTTGCTTTTTTTCTTTCAGACTAAAGGGAAATACTAACCAGTATACAGCCTGTTTACAGTAATGAGAGTTTGAAGGGAAAATGTGCTTAACTGAAAATAATACAAAAATAATGTTACAGTGCCAATCTGACACAATTTTCTTTTTTACATAGGAAAAACATGAACATAATGTGGTTATTTTTTTTTAGTTTTATTTGTGTACTAATATGGTATAGTACATCAGCTGCAAGCCAGAGGTACTAGACACGTTTTTTGTGCTTTAAATGGTCACATAAGAGACTTACCCCTACAAGCGCTGCTGTTTCCCCCTCTATCTCCATTTCCCCCACACTCCTGCCCTGCTGAGGTGTTTCACACACTGCATCCTTACGGGCGGCTCGTCCAGCCCTACCCTGCATGATCCACAACTCACTTCCTCCAGAAGGACCAAAAGCTAAAGCCTCAAATCAGCTTCAGTTGCAGAATATAAAACCAGGACTGAGAGGCAAACTAACACCAGAGATCTGCAACAGCCTGCACACCCCGAGGGTATTCTTCGTTGTGTGCTGCTCTCCCCCAAGCTGAGTCTCTCTTTCTGCTCTTCCACTCCTCTCTGTTTCTGAACTTTACCATGTGGACTTCTTAAGAGTGTTTTCCTCTATCAGTTCAGTCCCTCCCTCATTCTCTCTCTTTCTCTCTCTCTCTCTCTCTGAGAAGCAAGGACCACTCCTTCACACAGCTGTTCTGGTATGGGGGAGTGTCTGTGTGTATATGTGTTTGTCCATGACCACTATTGTGTTAAGTCACGCTCATCTGTCCTCCCTCTGCGCTGAAACAGAGATCTTAACTGTCTGTTTCACCTGCCAGAGAGCAACACCCAAAGTCCACGAGTGAACACTGAATAGAACAAGGAAAGTGACAAAGTCCTTCCCTTTATGGATTTTACCGAAAGTTTAAAAAGTTTAAGTTACTTCAGGGATTAGTCATATTAATTATAAAGGAAGATGAATTCAATATACTCGTATAAAACAGCTGGAAAAAGCCAGAAAAGGTCAGATAAGACAAAAGAGAAAGTTTAAAAAAGTTTTTCTGCAGATGGTTTCAACACCCCATGAAACCATCTGTCTTCCCTATGTTGATGTGTTTCTTATTGAAAAACAAAATTCTGAAACAATGTATCCAATGGCTCGGTCTCTTTACACACACAAAACAAATCGGTTTACCGGCTTACACATATTTTCAAAACTTTGCCTCTTTTTTCAAAACTTTACACACAAATCCAAGAATTGAACACACACAATGCAAAATGCCTCACATCTATTGCAAATTTAAGCACCCCAAAATGAAAAATCTGTCATTAATTACTCACCCTTGTTCCAAATCTGTAAGACCTTTGTTCGTCTTTGGAAAACAAATTAAGATATTTCTGATGAAATCCGAGCGCTTTCTGACACTGCATAGACAGCAACGTAACTGATACATTTAAGACCCAGAAAGGTAGTAAGGACATTATTAAAATAGTCCATGTGACATAAGTGGTTGGACGTTGGATGATTGATGGCCAATCGTTGGCTTGGTGTGTCCCAGCCTTAACATATATGTGACCCTGGACCACGAAACCAGTCATAAGTAGTACAGGTATATTAGTAGCAGGTCAAAATTATCGATTTTTCTTTTATGCCAAAAATCATTAGGATTTAAAGGGTTACTCCACCCCAAAATGTACATTTTGCTATTAATCACTTACCCCCATGTCGTTCCAAACCCGTAAAAGCTTTGTTCGTCTTCGGAACACAATATAAGTAAAGATCATGTTCCATGAAGATATTTCATAAATTACAGTAAATATTAAAAGTTAATTTTTGATTAGTAATATGCATTGCTAAGAACTTCATTTGGACAACTTTAAAAGTGATTTTCTCAATATTTTGATTTTTTTTGCACCCTTAGATTCCAGATTTTCAAACAGTCAAATATTGTCCTATCCTAAAAAACCACACATTAGTGGAAAGCTATTTATTCAGCTTTCGGATGATGTATAAATCTCAATTTCAAAAAATTGACCTTTATGGCTGGTTTTGTGGTCCAGGGTCACATATGGCCCCTGTGATGGCCGAGGCCACACATAAATGTATTTAATTTGATTTATGCATGATAAATGTTTGTTGTGATAAGTTATGAATTGGTTTTGATATGTGGTGGTTTTTTATTGTATTGTTTGTATGTTTTGTTTGATTTGTCTAAATATTTATGCTCTTGTTAGTTAGTTTGTCTTCTTTATGCACGCTAAAGTAGGGCAGTGGCTTCTAATAAAATGGGGCAGCTGTGGCAGGGAGCGAAAAACCAGCGCTCTCTCCACCCTCAATACCACAACTGAGGTGAGTCCCTTGACCAAGGCACCGAACCCCCAACTGCTGCCCGAGCACCACTGCGATAGCAATATGGCTGCCCACTGCTCCGGGTGCGTGTTCACGGTGTGTGTGTTTGTTCACTGCTCACTACTGTGTGTGTGCGCGCACTTGGATGGGTTAAATGCAGAGCACAAAAACTTGGCCACACGTCACATCCTTTCCTTTCCTTTAATTACTTTCTATACTCTACAGTGCACATTGGTGAATGGAAGGTGTAACAACGAGCAAAGACAAATGTTATTTATATGATTTGTGATGGTGTATGTCAATATGATTTTTGAATTGTGTTGGTTGTTTTGTTTAGATTTAAATGTGATGTGAATTTGTTTAATTTAGGCAATTAAGTTATTTAAATGTATTATGCGTGGATGACCCCTCTGTCATTAATGGTATGGTCCCGGTAATATAAGGGCTGGTTGTATTCATTCAAGGTGTCTTTTGGGGAAGGGGATCCTGACCAAAAGATCTGTGCCCCCAGAATTCCATAGTTTTTCTTTTGGTTTTCTTTGTGTTTGGCCATGTGTTTTAATAATAAAACGTGGAAATTTTAAACTGAGTTCACGTGAATCATGCTTCCTGCGTTCATTGGATGAATCCTGACAGCCCCAAACTAACAGAAATGAATGAAAAGTCACAAAACTCATCTTTTTTTAAATCTTGATCTGTGTGAAAACACCAAAAATATCACTCTGCATTCATCTGTCTCTTTAACGCCATATGGAGATCTTTTATAAGAAAAAATAGTCTCATATTATAAACAACTCATTTCCTTTAAAGTACATTCACACAGCAGGATATGACAAACAATTATAGATCTGCTTATCTGCATCAGTCCAGCACTCTGGTGGTGTCCTCGGAAAAGGTCAGGCGACAGTCCGATTGACATCCATTCATATTCAGACACTCAGCGGGAGCACAAGCGTACACAAACACATACACTTCCTGTAGTCACCTTTCAGGGGTCAAGCGTCACCCATAGGAAGGCCAAGATAGCAGACAATAGTCTACACGAAGAAAGACATTTCTAATTAATATTTCAATAATATTATGAACTTACTCACTCCAAAACTACAAGCTGTTCTAGATGGTTGCCAGGACATTGTTTTGTTTGGTTTTTAATTTGTTGTAAGTGGTTGTTACAGCGTTCCTAAGCAGCTACTAGTTGCTTAGTACTCAAGTTGAATGAACTCATACCAAAATCTCTGTGACATACTGATTCCTTGATATGGCTCAGATCCTCTTCTTTAATTCTTTTATGGGATTATTTATTCATTTTATTGGGAACCAGGCAAAAAAAAAAGTTTCCTCTCAAAAACTCAGAAGTTTTGGTAACGGAGAATATACAAGCAAAATTCTCTGATGTGATTCAGGATGCCATTTAAGAAATTATTTTTTAAACTTTTACTTTTTACTTCACAGTTCCTGACGCTGGGCCCTTCTAAAGTGTGTACATATGCAAACATGCCATTTAAACCAGAAGCATTAAAGTGAACCTCCCTTTATTCTTCCATTTTTCCTGTTGTCGGGATTATCTTGAGCGTGTGGAGTAAGCAGTGTTGAGGAGTAACTAGTTACATGTAACGAAATTACATAATTTAATTATCTAACAGTTACTGAGGAAAAAAATGTGTTACTAAGTTGGTTACTTATGAAAAGCAGATCGCATTAAAGGAGAAGTCCACTTCCAAAACAAAGATTTACATATAATGTTGTCATCCAAGATGTTCATGTCGTAAAGAAATTATGTTTTTTGAGGAAAAAATTTAATCATTTTTCTCCATATAATGGACTGAAATGGTGCCCTGATTTTGAACTTCCAAAATGCAGTTTAAATGCGGCTTCAAACGATCCCAGCCGAGTAAGAAGGGTCTTATCTAGCATAACGATTGGTTATTTTCATAAAAATAATACAATTCATATACTTTTTAATGTCAAATGCTCATCTTGTCTTACTCTGTCTGGACTGTTTTTTTTCCGGCTCATGACAGTTAGGGTATGTCGAAAAACTCCCATCTCATGTTCTCCCTCAACTTCAAAATTTCCTATATTGCTGTTTCAACTTTTTTGTTAAGGGTGTTTGATCTTCTTTGCATGTTCACGTTGCAAAGACTGTGTCAGTACTTCTGCAGTGATGTAGGATGATTTTGAAATGATTTTTGAAGTTGAGGGAGAAAATACGATTTCGAGTTTGAAGTTTTTCGACATACCCTAACTGTCTTGAGGCAGAATGCACAGAGTTTAATGAGAGCAAGGCAAGACAAGCGTTTGAGAATAAAAAGTATTTAAATTGTATTCTTTAAATGAAAATAGCCAATCGTTTCGCCAGATAAGACCCTTCATCCTTGGCTGGGATCGTTTACAACCACATTTGGGATTGTTTGAAGCCGCATTTAAACTGCATTTTGGAAGTTCAAAATCGGGGCACCATATCAGTCCATTATATGAAGAAAAACGCTATTTTTTTTTCCTAAAAAACATAATTTCTTTACGACTGAAGAGAGAAAGACATGAACATCTTGGATGACAAGGGGGTGAGTACATTATATGTGAATCTTTGTTTTGGAAGTGGACTTCTCTTTTAAGGAACTATCACCCCCCTGTCATCCAAGATGTTGGATGATGTCCATATAGTAGACTTCAATGGTGCCCATGAGTTTGAACTTCCAAAATGCAGTTTTTAATACAGCTTCAAATGGCTCTAAATGATCCCAGCTGAGGAAGAAGAGTCTTATCTAGCGAAACGATTGGTTATTTTCTAAAAAAAATTACGATGTATATATATTTTAACCTCAAATGCTCTGCGTGAACAAAAAACTCTCATCTAATTTTCTCCTCCAACTTCAAAATCATCCTCCGTTGACCCAGTGTTTACAAAGTGAACATGCAAAGAAGATCAAGCACTCTTTACAAAAAAAAGGACATTTTGAAGTTAGAGAAGAAAATGAGATGGGAGTTTTTCAACCTACACTAACTGTCTTGATCCGGACGAGCATTTGAAGTTAAAAAGTATATAATTGTACATTTTTTTGAAAATCACAGATCGTTTCGCTGGATAAGACCCTTTTTCCTCAGCTGGGATCATTTAGAGCCCTTTGAAGCAACACTGAAACTGCATTTTGGAAGTTCAAACTCGTGGGCACCATCATAGTCCAATATATGGAGAGAAAATCCTGAAATGTGTTCCTCAAAAAACATAATTTCTTTACGACTGAAGAAAAAAAGACATGAACATCTTAGATGACAATGTAAATTTTTGTTCCGGAAGTAAACTTCTCCTTTAAGAACATAAGCAATGTTCTTTTAATAAGCATCACTAACTAATTAATCGTATGACTTCATGTCATTGTGCGTCTGTGCATTTAATCAATAACATCTTGTCTATTAACAACTACAATCAAACACATGAAACCCATCAATAACCTACACACATACATATGCACTCTGTTCCCCACTCCCTAGAGCTACGACATTAGCTTGGGTGAGTTGCATAATCCCACTTTGACGCAATAATTGAGAAGATTCCCAAAGGGGGTCAGGGCAGGGAGCCAGGGCGGGGACCACTGACTGAAAAAAAAAACACATCCAGAAAGCCCTGACCTCACTGTATACACCCATGCACAGTGGGAGATTCGCGGCTGGGCCTGAACTTCAGCCAGCTGGTGCTGTGTAGCAGCTGACAGTGTGATAAGAGCATTTCACAAGGTTTTATGCACCTTTTAGTGAAAGAAAAGTTGTGGCGAACAGCACATTATCCGGAGATGAGCTGAGTATGTCCGATTGAAAGCATGTGTGATATATGATCCCAACAGAGAGGCTCGTACGGCTATTGTAGATCATGGAAAAGTCGATTAGGTTTCTTGCAGTGTGGAAGAAAGATTAACCTGTAATCAAGCCGTGGTTACATGCAGCTCTATTAGTGAGCAGATGGGTCGCTCAGACTAATCAATGTATGCAAATGTGGCACTGTTCTGTTCTTTCTGTTTGTCTGTCTGGAAAAAACTGCCATGTTGTCACTGTATTGCAAGATTATGTGGCACTTGGAATCATAGTCTTGATGTGGAGCACATGCTTCAGACAAGTTGTTTCAGCTTCATGTCCCACATCGCCTTCTCATCTGTGTTGCAGAGCCACACTTACTGCCAGTTAAAGTCTATACATGCCAGACAAAAAAGAATACATCACTGGCCTCTACTGCATCCCTTCTGATTATTTTAGGATTTAGGATGGACTCAAATGCTTACCTTTTAATCATTATATTACTTGAGAATGCATTATTAAATAATTAAATAATTGCATGCTTTCACTTTATATCAGGTGGCCTTAACTACTGTGTAGTTACTTCTAAATATATTTTATATATATTATATTTGAAAAAATACTTACATGTAATTACATCTATAATTAATTTTTGTAATTACATTTATAATTACACTGTTGACCCATCGCTTACACCTTAACCCACCCTTATACATACCTGCACCACGAAGCCTGTCCCTAAAGTTACCCGTATCCTACCTCAATAGCAGCAAGTTTTTTAGATCTTACTGTTCAAAAAGTAAGCAGAAGTCTCTTGCCTGCATTTATTTGATGCAAAATACAACAAAAGCAGTAATTGTTACATTCATGTCGGTGTATGTCTTTGGTTTCTCCCATTGTCTCCCCCCGTCTATCTGTCTGCTTTGGTTTTACCCTCGTTAGCGTTATTCCCTTCACCTGTTTGCATCAATTAGTCACCCTTTAAAAGCCTGTTTGTATCCTGAGTTTTCGGTCGGTCTTTAATGTTGTTTGAGGTTTCTACGTGTGTGGATTTTCCTGCCTGTTCCTGCTTGTACTACCAAAGGATTATAGTAAATCATTTCGCTTGTTATCTCGTCTCTCGTCTCGTTCCATCCAGCACGCAGCTACTAACCGTTACAGAAAGACCGACCTACAACAGTTTTTTCCGGCATTATTCCCCTGCGTTTATTTTCTCGTCTTGTTTCTCAGTGTTTTCCTTTTTGATTTTCTAGTATGGACCCTACTGTTCTCCTCATCCTCCTGAAGCAGGGGGAACGCTCTCTTGAGGACCACACCCGAGACTACATCTTCCTCGCGGAACACTCCCACTTTCCGGATAGCAGCCTTTGCACTTTCTACCGTGCAGGACTGAACACCACCGCAAAGGGGCTGCTATCCGGGGAGGGTCCTCGAGAGAGCCTGCCGGACTACATCGAGTGGGTGCTGGCGTCCTGTGGATCGTCATGGACTATTGACTTCGTCAAGGAGGACGTCAGCCCCACTCCAGACCCAGAACCCAGCCAACCATCACCCCGACAAGCGGAGTTGGAGCCTGAGCCCACCGCAGATAAAGAGCCAGAGCCAAGAGCGACAGAGCCTGACACGTCTGACCAGGTGCGAGAGCCGGAAACTACATCCGTGAAGGTGGAGTGCTGCGTGGAGCAAGAGAAGGCTATGGAGAGCCCTGCCCACTGCACCACCGCTGGGGGTGAGCTTGAGCAAAACTCTGGGGATTTAATAGACTTCTTTACTGAATTACCTACCTGTAATGATCATCCTGTCTGCCTGGGATTCCCACCCACCCACCCTCTTCTGTCTACATCCATGTCTGTCTGGCCACCGCTGTCCCCTGACAGCCCCTCTGCTCACCCTCAGCCCACCACCTGTGCAGTGGGCTCGCCGTGGGTCTGCCAGCTTCCATCGGCGTCAGGGCTGGAGGATCCCTCAGCTCCGCCTCCAGCCTCAGAGTCCAGAACTCCGCCTCGGCCCTCCGACCCTGCGGCTCCACCACGGCTCTCAGCTCCCTCGTCTCCACCGTCGCCCGTCGGCCCACCAGCTCCACCGGGCTCCCTCGTCCCTCCGGCTCCGCCTTGGTCGGTCGTAGTCCCGCCATCGCCTCGGGACTCCACTCCTCCGGCTTTGCCTCGTCGCTCCATCCCACCGGCTCTGTTGGGCTCCTCCCTCCCTCCGGCACAGCCTCCATCCTCTGTCGCTCCGGCTCCGCCGCGGACCTCCGGATCTCCGCCTACGCCTTGGTCGCCAGAGCCTAGGGCTCCGCCTTGGCCCTCCGGATCCTCGGTGTCGCCCTGGATCTTCGGCTCTCCTCCGCCAGCTGCTCCGCCTCTGTCGGTCGGCCCCCTGGAGTCGTCAGCCCTTCCTCCACCATGGCTCCTCCCTCCATCGGCTCCACCGTGGGTCATCATGGCTGCGGTCTGGGTCTCCCTCTGCTTCTCCTGCTCTGGGTCCCTCCTGTTTCCTCCTTGGCTCCTTCCACCTTCGTCACCCCCCTGGACTATGTTATGTTGATTTGATCTGTCTGTCCGGCCATTGCCTCCTGTACCGCCCACCTACTCACTTGTGTTTTATTTATTTTTTTTTATTTATTTATTTTTTTTTTTGTATTTTGTACGGCGCTAGTCGCGCCTATTCGGAGGGGGGTGTTATGTTACATTCATGTCGGTGTATGTCTTTGGTTTCTCCCATTGTCTCCCCCCGTCTATCTGTCTGCTTTGGTTTTACCCTCGTTAGCGTTATTCCCTTCACCTGTTTGCATCAATTAGTCACCCTTTAAAAGCCTGTTTGTATCCTGAGTTTTCGGTCGGTCTTTAATGTTGTTTGAGGTTTCTACGTGTGTGGATTTTCCTGCCTGTTCCTGCTTGTACTACCAAAGGATTATAGTAAATCATTTCGCTTGTTATCTCGTCTCTCGTCTCGTTCCATCCAGCACGCAGCTACTAACCGTTACAGTAATATTGTGAAATATTTTTACTATTTAAAATAACTGCTTTCTATTTGAATTTATATTAAAAAATGTAATTTATTCTTGTGATCAAAGCTACATTTTCTGCATCATTACTCCAGTCTAGTGTCACATGATCCTTCAGAAATCATTCTAATATGCTGATTTGCTGTTCAATTATTGATTATAGAAATGAATACTTTTATTTGATAAAAGACATGATAAATACAAATAAAGATATTGATAATGTTACAAAGGATTTCTATTTGAGATAAATGCTGTTCTTCTAAACTTTCTATTCATCAAAGAAACCTGAAAAAAATTCTACTCAGCTGTTTTCAACATAATAATAATACATTTTTGAGCAGCAAATCATAATATTAGAATGATTTCTGAAGGATCATGTGACTGGAGTAATGAAGCCAGAAATTCAACATTGAAAGCACAGGAATAAATTACGTTTTAAAATATATTCAAATAGAAAACAGTTATTTTATATAGTAAAACTATTTCAAAATTGTAGTGTTTTTGCTGTACTTTGGATTAAATATATGCAGGCTTGGTGAGCAAAAGAGACTTATTTTTTGTTCAAAAACTTTTTACCGGTACTCTACATAGTAGTTAAAGGAACACTCCACTTTTTTGAAAATAGGCTCATTTTCCAACTTCCCTAGAGTTATACAGCTGAGTTTTACCGTTTTCAAATCCATTCAGCCAATCTCCGGGTCTGGCGGTAGCACTTTTAGCATAGCTTAGTATAGATCATTGAATCTGATTAGACCGATAGCATCTCGCTCAAAAAATGACCAAAGAGTTTCGATATTTTTCCTATTTAAAACTTGACTCTTCTGTAGTTACATCGTGTACAAAGACGGACGAAAAATGAAAAGCTGCGATTTTCTAGGTCGATATGGCTAGGAACTATACTCTCATTCCGGCGTAATAATCAAGGAACTTTGCTGCCGTACCATGGATGCAGGAGGCGCAATGATATTACGCAGCCGTGAACTCTGCCAGCTGCAACTCTGCATCTACACAAACTTAGTGCCGGTCACTTTCAGGCACTGCGTAATATCACTGCGCCTGCTGCACCCATGGTACGGCAGCAAAGTTCCTTGATTATTACGCCGGAATGAGAGTATAGTTCCTAGCCATATCAGCCTAGAAAATCGCAGCTTTTCACTTTCCGGCAGTCTTAATACACAATGTAACTACAGAAGAGTTTTAAATAGGAAAAATATCGTCATTATATATGGTCATTTTTGAGCGAGATGCTATCGGTCTAATCAGATTCAATGATCTATGCTAAGCTATGCTAAAAGTGCTACCGCCAGACCCAGAGATCGGCTGAATGGATTCGAAAACGGTAAAACTCAGCTGTTTAACTCTAAGGGAGTTGGACAATGAGCCTATTTTCAAAAAAAAGTGGAGTGTTCCTTTAATATAAAATGGGACCTATATTTATTAAATATTTTATAATACATGGACATAAATATATGCACATTACCGTTTAAGGGTTTTTTGTTTTTTTGTTTTTCAGAAAAATTGCATTAAATTTATCCAAATGTAATTTGACAGTAAACACTTTTTTTACAAAATATTTCTGTTTAAAATAAATGCTGTTCTTTCTGTTCATCAAAAAATTCTGAAAAAGTCCTGTATCACAGTACAACTGTTTGTAACATTGACAATAATAAGAACTGTTTCTTGAGCACCAAATCAACATATTAGAATGATTTCTAAAGGATTATGTGACACTAAAGGCTGGAGAAAAGTCTGAAAATAAATGACATTAATTACATTTTAAAATATATTACAACAGAAAACCGTTACATTTTACATTGTAATAATACTTCAAAATATTAAAGTTTTATAAACTGTGAAAAAATAAATAAATAAAAGCATTTAAGCATTATTAAAATCTTACCAACCTCAAACTTTTGAACGGTAGTGTATCTAAATATTATATATACTAAATATTATTTATTATTTAGTTAATATTTGATTATAGACATTCATGTAGATTTGATTAAATCTAAATTTTACAAGAATTTAGACTATGCTTGTATAATGCCATTTATATGCTTATATATCAAGATTCACTTTTTTCAGACAGAGACACTTCAAATTTACAGACAGAAAGTCTTGAAAGGCTTTCTCTTCTGGGAAAAAGGATGAAAAATATGACCGTCAATGGCAACTCATACTAAGATGAATGGGAATGAATTTCCCCAGGTATTACAGACTTCCTTGGGCTCTATGTTCCATGAAGTAGCTTTGGATTATATAGTGTGCAATATAAATAATAAAATTTGCTTGCTAGACTTGACATTGAGCCATGGCAATCGATCCCATTCCCCTTTTTTCTCCCCATAATTTTCTGTACTATCTATATGGTCTATTTCAAACCAGCCTAAAATAAAAATAAATACATACATTATGTGGCTTAAATATTTTCAGATGTAAACATATCTGTAGGCATATCAATAAGCCACACATGAGATACGCATTTATTTTGGATTTCATTATCCTGTAGAGTAATTCAAACCACCCTAGTAACAGAAGGAATACCCAGGCATACTTTATAACCACTACACGACTTTCGGGGAAATACATAATACATAAACCTACAGGCACACTTCCACACACACCCACACACACTTGAAGAAACATTCCGCTCAGCAAACTGCTACTTCAGAGAGTGCTGAGTAATACTGTCAGGAAATCCCATAACTCTGTACACAATTCATGAGGTATAAACAAAAAAAATCAGTTATGTGATGTCTAAAGCACAAGTTAGGATAATGAAAATCACACACACACACACATTACCGATGATGCAGCTGCTGGTGGTGTGATTGCCAGTGATTCTCTGCGGCTGAGTGTCTCTTCATCCTCCTCAGGCTCTTCAGCCTCCAACTCTGGTTTACACACATATCCACAGTTCCTGTGCAACGCACGCCGCAGTCCCTCAAACAGGATCACACTTGCAGTGCAACCCATTGCACCCGGTCCCAGAAACATACACACTTCTGATCAGATGTGACCTCTTCAGCCTGCTTTGCAAAGTCTGCTAAAACACACGGGTCCGAAGCCCAACTGGAACTAACCCAGCGCTCAGATATCCAGCCCCAACACAAGTCTCTCCGTCCTGAGACACATCACTCCATCATCCACCCTGAACCAGGATCGGAGCGGAAAGGAAATGAGGAAGCTTTTTCCTCAAGGATGACAGCAGGCTGACTTCATCCATTCAAATGAGGGAGATTAAAAGTTGCCGGCTTTCTAAAAGTGTGTTTTTATCTAAAACCGCCCTGGGGAGGTTACGATGACAAGTTCCTCAGGAGAAAAGTGCTCCGGTGAATCTAGGACATGAGGGAGAGGAATGCTGAGGATTGACGGAAGAGACTGAGGGAGTGAGTGATGAGCTGCTTCTGGAATCAGTGCTGGGCGTCGACTTCTCCACTGCCTGGAGATGCTGATCTATTCCTCTCTCTCTTTCTCTCTGTATCTCACTGCTGTGCCATGCTCACTCTGTGCTTCCTCTACACCCCCCTCAGTCTCGTTCTCCTTTTAACATTGCACTCTGTGTTTCCTGACCCATATCTAGCAGCACAGCATCATTTCAGCATTCATTCATGCGCTAACTATAACACACGCAAATATGAGCGCATGTTTGAATGAAGACCATCCTTTCATTCACTTAAAGGGGACATATCATGCAAATCTGACTTTTTCTGCGTTTAAGTGGTACAAATGGATCCCTGGTGCATCTTCCAACTCAGAAAACGAGAAAAAGGACAACCCAGTAACTTTGTTTTGGTAAGCCTTTCTCTGCAAGAATGTGAAAAAATTAGCCGCTTAGATCACGCTCTTCCGTGACATAGGAAGGGGATCTTATTATAATACCGCCCCTTAATCTGCACGTTTCCACCCACAGCGTCGTCACAATGGTGTACTAGTCCTAACACCATGGCGAAAGTTCAAGCAAAGCATGCTTACTGTTCTGTCTTTGGCTGTACAGATGAACACAGAACAATACTTAAGAGTCCCAGGCTCCGAGGAAACAAGAGAGCAGTGGATTTATTGATTCTTTTACTGTAAATTATGCTGCTGCATATAAACATGCTAATATAAACAGTCATGTTATTTTTTTCCCAGTTGTTTACCTTCACAGATATAACCAACTGTTTTTGTAACTCATGTGTTTTTAACATAAATTTGTGTGTATTTGACAGTTTCAGTGTAATAAGACATGAAAGAGAACTTAGTTTATGCTGTGTGTCAGAGACTTTCTGTGTGCGTGCTTCGGATGTGTGTGTTCAGAAAACTGTATATCAGAAGTTTAAACTTGTATGGTTTAAAATGCATGATTTCAGCACGATAGAAATGATAATCAAAAATAAAGAGATGTTTTTTGGCAGAGTATCTGAGGTATGAGATGTGAAGGCACAGCCCTGTTCTGAAAAAAAAAGGGGGCGGGGAGCAGCAGCTCATTTGCATTTAAAGAGACATGCATGAAAAAAGCGTGTTTATGCTTCCACTCAAAATAAGCATTTTCAAAATTATATAATAAATTATCTGTGGGGTATTTTGAGCTGAAACTTCACAGACATATTCTGGGGACACCTGAGACTTCTACGTTTACATGACAACGATGTAGTCAAAAACTGAAAGGTTTCATGTATACAGGAAAGTGTTTTCAAAATGATTCCCGTTTACACATATCCACTAAAACTGCTAAAAACGCTGTTTTATGTATGCCAGGCCAGTAGTTGGCGCTGTCACATTGTTAGTAAACAGTACCTATAGGGAAGTAAAATCGACACGTACTGCGCATGTCTACATACCTAACACGTACTACACACGTGCATGACGTCACCGTTTTCAAAGATTACCGTATTGGGTGTTTACACGGAAATGATAGCAGTGGCTATCGTTTTCAAAAACGTGCACTTTAAAACACGTTTTCAAAATTATGCGCTTAAAATTTTTTTAATTAAAATGCTGTTGTCATGTAAACGAACAGGCAAAACGTAAAAAGTTTCCTGTTTTTGGCTGAAAACGTTGTAGTGTAAACGGCCCCTTATATTACATCTTGTAAAAAGGGGCACAATAGGTCTCCTTTAACACTAGAAATCGACCAATATTTTAAGACAGCTATTGATCAAAATTATTTTAATGTTTTAGGTGTCTTAGAAATTTTTTATTTTATATATATTTTTATTATTTTTTAAATTACATTACACATCATTATCTATTATTTAATTTATAATTGTTTATTATTTTTCAGTTTATTATTCCATTGGTTTAATTATTTTAAATGACTAAATATTGTATTTCTGCTTTTTTACATACTAGTAAAGTAAATACTCAAAACATGCACTGAATATAATTACTAAAATAAGTAATTTTACACTGTAAAATATGACTGTGATTTTTATGGTAAAAGATGGTAAAAATGATACAGTAAAAAGGTATTAATTGGTTAACGGTAAGTTCCCCCTGTGAAAAACTGTATTGGATGTTACATTACATGTAATTTTACAGTAATATACTGTTTTTGGAAGTGGGAAAAAACCCATAATTTTACAGTGAATAACCGTAAATATACATTCCCAGAATTCCCTATGTTACATTTTACATTTGATGTTTTTTTCATTGAAATAACTGTTTCTTCTTAGTTTTTCTTATCACTTGTGTACAATAGGGTTGTATGTTACATCTAATGTTGTTAAATTAATGTTTATTGCATTATTTCAGTTGAAATAATGTTGTGTGTTACCATGATGGTGTTTAGTGTTTGTGTGAATGACACTGTGCACCTTCTATATATGTTAACATTTAAAAGCTGCTTGTGATGGGCTTTGGTTCATCATGTGACTTTCTTATTACCACTTGCTTCAGTGTACTGCAAAGGTACTAAACAGATTTCAGTACTTCAGTAGGTTGGTATATTAACATTTATATCAGTTCATGAAATTCCGGTATTTAAATGTAAATTTAATCTAAATCCGTAAAACCTAAAATGTTGCTATCACATTTTTACAGTAAAATTCTGGCAACCACAGCTGCCAGTTTTTTACCGTAAATTTTACAGATTTTTTTTTACAGTGTACCTTTGGTACAGGGAACAAAATGCAGTGTAATGTATGGCTACAACAACTAATATTGCTAATAATCAATAATGAAAGTAATCGATAACTGATTATTGATTAATTGCGATTAATCTGTTAGACCACATCTGCCAGTTACTGTAAGAAAAGCATTTCTATGGACACATCTCAAAAATACCAGACAACAGAGTTGAGGTGCTGTTGGAAAAATGCAAGACCCAAGTTATCCTAAAAATGAGAATGCATTATATTATATTCTCATATGATTTTTTTAACATGTGTTCTTTCCAGCACATAACTTAAATTTGACAGTTATTTCCTTAAAGGTAATGTTAGAAAGCCACATGAGCATTTCCATTTTACATAAAGTTTAACGTTTTGCTCAGTTTGCTCCGTTAAACTCCATCTCACACTTCACTGAAGGAGTGCTGGCACGTGCACACGTGTCAACCACATGGAGTGCAGTAATGTTGACTAAAATATATGGTTTGTTGTGTTATACATTCATTTGTTGGACATTAAATGTATGCTTTAAGTTCTACATACAGTATAACAAAAGTAATTGTATTTTAATGACAGCATCAACTGTAAAGAAACTACTGTAATGGGATATAAATGTAACATAATTACTATGTTTAGATGAGTGAATGTGTGTGTTTAGTCTATGCAGTGGGCCATTTTAAGAATGTAATGTTTATATTTTATGTTTAGAAATACGAATAAGAGTAAAAATTGGTCAAATTGGTTATCAGGCTACAAACACGCATTAACTAAAGACTTCACTAGCTGAAAGTGCAGAAAAGCCCCTTCTGTCAATGTGTGTTAATATTTCATTGGCCACTGACACAGTCACCTACTTTAGAGTAAATGACTCAGACATATCAGGGATGACATGCTGCAAGGAGATGAAAAATGGGGGTGACGTGTGTGGCCACATACTGTATGAGCATATCTCACACATGTCATCAGAGTACATTATGTGTGTCAAGTGTATGTGTACATGTAATGTAAGCATGTATTTTTATTTGACAGCAATATGCCTTTAAATATTAATAGATTGTACATCTCGTATGTTGTGTTCGTCTGTGTTAAGACTGACTTAACCCCCTGCTCCGGATCACCAGACATTAGTTTGGCATTACATTTAGAGCAGATTTATCAAAGCCTGCAGCTCACGCTTCACTGGTGGTGCAGTGACATGATCACTGATTGGTGCTGGTCATGGGCCTTCACCAATCACGTGTCTTTTTTTTTGTTGTTGTTTTGGTATGTATTTCTACACAACTTTAAGAATTCAAACATTAGTCACAGAAACGCCCCTTGATGTCATCACATATACTCCTCCCTGTTGTGAGTTGGTTTGAGTTATGCATTTGGACACTTCAGTTACACTTAAAATGACTGACTTTTATTGCATTTGAAAAAATAGATTTGAAAAATTTAGGTTGGGTAGAACGCCTTACGCTACAGACTAAAGATGATTCCAAGGCCATTTTAGTGGATGTATAAATAAAATACTACCTTTTGCCACCATTGTAACTTTGCCACTCTCATTTTAAGTCCTCCTGTAAGAAACACCAATTACAAACTGCTTTTGAGAATATAAAAACACCTCTCTGACTTCTTGCAATGTGAGGTTAACATTTTTTTTTACAAGGGCCTCTTTTGACCAGAGAGAATACTAAGCCTAATGAACACAAAGAAAAGGACATTTTCAGTACAGACACATCACTGCTCAGCTTCAAACGCTCTATCCTGCTCACACACACACATTCATGACAGCATATCAGACAAAGAGAAGATCAAAAGCATGCACACTTATATTTTTTTTTTCTTTCAGTCTCTCATACAAAACTCCTCAAGACTCAAGATTCCTTAAAATATTCATTAGGATTCATTAAAATAAAACCAATGTTCTACACAGCCTTTTTTTTATTTAGGAACACATAAAAAATATTTAATTTTTCCAGCAAATGCATGAGAAAATATACAACTTTTGAAAACCAAAAATAAAAATGTATGTAGTGTTCCTGGCTAAGTCTCATCATTTTAGTGCTTTTAAGCATTTTACATTTATTTCCATTTTTTCCCAAAATAACTCAAGGTAGTTACAATTTAAACAATAAATTTTATTTAAACAATTATATATTTTATTTATGAACTGATGTTCAGCTGTATATGAATAATAAACTTATTTTCGGATCATCACTCATCAGAGCTCGATAAACACTGTCACAGATGCAGAGATACGTACAGTTGAGGTCAAAAGTTTACACCTTACAGAATCTGCAAAATGTTAATTATTTGACCAAAATAAGAGGGATCATACAAAATGCATGTTATTTTTTATTTAGTACTCATCTGAATAAGATATTTCACATAGAAGACGTTTACATATAGTCCACAGGAGAAAATAATAGTTGAATTTATAAAAATGACCCCGTTCAAAAGTTTACATAACACTTAATACTGCATTGCTACCTGAATGATCCACAGCTGTGTTTTTTTTTTTTTTTTGTTTAGTGATAGTTGTTCATGAGTCCCTTGTTTGTCCTGAACAGTTAAACTGCCCGCTGTTCTTCAGAAAAATCCTTCAGGTCCCACAAATTCTTCGGGTTTTCAGCATTTTGTGTATTTGAACCCTTTCCAACAATGGCTGTATGATTTTGAGATCCGTCTTTTCACACTGAGGACAACTGAGGGACTCATATGCAACTATTACAGAAGGTTCAAATGCTCACTGATGCTTCAGAAGGAAAAACGATGCATTAAGAGCCGGGGGGTGAACAATTTTTTAATTTGAAGATCAGGGTAAATTGAACTCATTTTGATTTCTGGGAAACATGTAAGTATCTTCTGTAGCTCCTAAAGGGCAGTACTGAATTTAAAAAAATATGACATTTAGGCAAATTAAGAAATATGTACACATCTTTATTCTGTTCAAAAGTTTTCACCCCCCGGCTCTTAATGCATTGTTTTTCCTTCTGGAGCATTTGAACCTTCTGTAATAGTTTCATATGAGTCCCTCAGTTGTCCTCAGTGTAAAAAGATGGATCTCAAAATCATACAGTCATTGTTGGAAAGCGTTCAAATACACAAAAATGCTGAAAAGCCAAAGAATTTGTGGGACCTGAAGGATTTTTTTGAAGAACAGCGTGCAGTTTAACTGTTCAAGACAAACAGGGGACTCATGAACAACCGTCACTAAACAAAAAAAACACAGCTGTGGATCATTCAGGTAACAACACAGTAATAAGAATCAAGCGTATGTAAATTTTGTAACAGTAATTTTTATAAATTCAATTCTATTATTTTCTCTTGTGGACTATTTGTAAACATCTTTTATGTGAAATGTCTTATTCATGTCAGTACTAAATAAAAAATAACATGCATTTTGTATAATCCCTCTTATTTTGGTCAAATAACTAACATTTTGCAGATTCTGCAAGGTGTATGTAAACTTTTGACCTCAACCGTATCTTTAATTTCAACAAGCTGATTAGTCACTAAAAAACCTCCACAGATCAGGCCATCTGAACTTTGATTTTACTTGACAAAGTGGTGATATATAAGGGTTTGAGTTGTTTACTTACTCTTTTAAATCAGTTTTCCCATTAACATTTATAGCATGAAGTAACCACGGCAGATCATAACTAGTCATATACAATCACATCGCGATGGATTGCCTCTTCTCACATGACTTTCCCCAGTCATTTTCAATTACCCCCCCACAAACCCACCGCACGCTTTAGGGGGTCTGTTAAAACTCAGTGGCCTCAGGGGAGGCGAGAGAGATGCAGACTCCTGCTGTAACTTTACTGCTGATGTCAGCTTTGGACAGTATTATTTTACAACAATGAGTGATTTGTCATATTTTGTAATATTTGAGTTGTTTTATTTTTGTATTATGATTTTACATTCTCATCCAATTTTTTTAAGGAGGCACTGCCTCCCTTGCCTCCTTGGAGGAAACACCCCTGCTTTAAGTGTATTTCTAGCCTTAAAGGGATAGTCCACCCAAAAATGAAAATTCTCTCATTATTTACTCATCCTCAAGCCATCCCAGATACATTTGACTTTTTTGGTTCAGAAGGACACAAACAAAACTTTTTACAAAAATAATCCATCCAATTGTGTTCAAGCAAATGGATGTCCAAATTGTGGTGAATCAGTGTGTTGTGAACTGACACAAGTGAATCTCAAGCAAAAAGTGACAGAGAAAGTCGTATGCAATCTGGTTTGCATGAGACTGAATAAACAATGAGACAATTTTCAATTTTGGGTGGAGTATCCCTTTTAAGGATAGATTTGAATTGACCCTATTTCAAAATATTAAACATTTATCATGTTTATGTGAGATTTCAGACAAAAAGTGTCTGAAGTAGACTTCATAGAGAATATCACAGAGACAGAGTAGGTGGGCTCATCTGGGCCAGTAACTACTTGAGCCAGTAAGTAACCCCTCAAAACATGCTGGCAACCATCTAGCAAAGCCCTGACAACCACCCACAACACCCTATCATTTGTGGCGGCTAGTTGTACATAAACCCTACTACATTTTCTAGTTTAACATTCATAAGAGTAATACCAAACTGCCAAATGCCAAAGTATAATTTAAAAAACTGGCAAATAGAAACCTCATGAGATATTACAGAAATAAAACAAAAGTTTGCTAGCTTTAGTTTTAAAACACATTTTACATGTTGTTTTTAAATTCCATTAATTACAGTGTGAGCTGTTCTGCTTTCATGTGAGTCCAGTCTGCTCGTATGAAAGTCTATTTCTAACATTTTTTTACTTGGAGCCTGAAGTTTATTTGCTTCATTTTTGCTCCTTGAGTGCACGTTTTGTGCATATTGTTTTGGTTTGCGTCTGGATTTCATTTCTGAGCTGGACCGGGTCGCAGGGTTACTGACGTCAGAGGCCTGGTGGTCCAGGTGACTCAGTGCAAAAGTATGATGTAATGTGTGTGGTTGCCATAGAGACAATATTGTAATACTCAGCACTGGACATTATTATATGAGGCTGAAAACTCATTCTTGTTAACACGCACACACACACAGAAGACAAAGCTCACGACATCGCTAAAAACAAATCCATATAACAGTCTATACGCATATGGAAATAATTGGTGTTGGAAAAAATGAGAAAATTCGCTTGCAACTTGAATAATTAAACAGCAGGTGTTTCATAGGAGAGAAAATTAAAGAGACAGGAAAGGATATAGAGCGAGAAAGAGAACAGGATGTTAAAAGTACATTATTGGTTAGAAAGCTGAGGAACGTCAGCACACTATTACCTCAGATCAATACTTTTTTGACAGTCAGTAGTCAGAAAGCTTATGCCATGATTGGGCTCTTCTGCCATCTACAGGCACAAAACAAAGTGATTTCATACAAAATGCTGCTTTCATATTGTCATACCATTAAATTCCAGCAGATCAATTGTTTCTGTGTCTCTCAGGCAGATTTATATTCATTGGTGTCTTTGATTTTCATGTATGATTTTTATTTTAAAAGTTAAAATACTTTTTATAGCCTAGCTTAATATGCAGAACACTGTAAGTACTGTAACCATTTGCAGGCTGATTTTCCTAAACTGCAATATCAAAACAAATATTCTTGGTTTGTTTGAGCATTTTAACTGGTAGAAAATAGTATTATGGAGGAGGAGGTAATCCACCAGTAGTAATATGAATGAGGGTCATTCCACGAAATCGGTACCTTTTCCATTTGGACAAAAATAAAAAACAAAATAAGTTTAATCAATATTTAAAAAAAAAAACATGAAATGAAGACACCTTAAAATGATAAGAAATTGTATTGTGCCATCTCGGGCTATGTAATTTATTATTTTATGACTATCTACCTCATGTTTTGGTATTTTGTCAACCCTGTTACCAACACAAGCGTTACGAGATACTATAGTTTAATTAGAACTCATATGCCACTGACAGGCATGAGCGCAATTATATACTGAGGGTGATCTTTAAAATGTTTGAATTTTACACAGACAATCTTTAAAAACAGGGTCAAACCTAATCAGTCATCCCTGTTACCCACATGTCAAAACCTGTTCCTCTAAAAAGTAACAGGTTGACAGTAACAGGTTTAATGATTTTAAACAATTTTGCTAATTGCTAGCTAATAGTCAAGTTCACAAAAGAACATATTGCACACTTTGAAAGGATTTTTTTTTATTTTGTAGATATAAATTATATTAAATGTAAGAAATATTTTTTTTTAATTTACATTTTAAAAATGGTCAAGCCTCATAAATCATCAAAAATAGAACATTATAGAAGAATGAGAGAAACATGCTTATGTTGTAAGTGTTGGAATCCTGGTTGAGAGATGATGTAACCTCATAGAAATGATGTCACTTGAATTTACATGATTTTACAAGAGTTTTTTGATGAGGGTAACAGGGCTGACATGAAATCAGGGGACACCAATAAAATGATAAATATTTTATAGAAAAAATGCATACTTGTGTCAAAAACATTGCTTAACATTGAGACTATATTTACAACAATATGCAAATGTGATTTTCTACCTCATGTTTCAGTATTTTTGTCAACCCTGTTACCGACACAAGCATTATACTATAGTTTAATAAGAACTCATATGCCACTGAATAATAAAGGCTTTGGCTCAATAATACACCAAGGGTGATCTTTAAAATGTTTGAATTTTACACAGACAATCTTTAAAAACAGGGTCAAACCTAATCAATGTCATCCCTGTTACCCACATGTCAAAACCTGTTACTCTAAAAAGTAACAGGTTGACAGTAACATGTTTGATGATTTGAAACCATTTTGCTAATTGCTAGCTCATAGTTTACATTTTAAAAATGGTAACAGGATTGACATTACCTTATGGCCCCCTCAGTCAAGCCTTATAAATCATCAAAAATAGAACAATATAGAGGAGTAAGAGAAACGTGCTTATGTTTTTAGTGTTGTAAACCTGATTGAGAGATGATGTAACTTCCTAGAAATTATGAAATTTCCTAGAAATTATGTCACTTGAATGTACATGATTTTACAAGGGTTTTTGATGAGGGTAACAGGGCTAATAAGAAATCAGGGGACACCAATAAAATGATTTATATTTTATAGAAATAAATGCATACTTATGTCAAAAACATTGCTTAGCAATGATACTACATTTACAACAATATGCAAATATACTTTTCTACCTCATGTTTTGGTATTTTTGTCAACCTTGTTACTGACACAAGCATTATACTTTAGTTTAATAAGAACTCATATGCCACTGAATAATAGAGACACTTCCTCAATAGTATACCAAGGGTAATCTAAAAATGGTAACAGGATTGACATTGCATGATGGCCCCCACTCAGTCAAGCCTCATAAATAGATAGAGAAGTAAGAGAAACATGCTTATGTTTTTAGTGTTGTAATCCTGATTAAGAGATGATGTAACTTCCTAGAAATGATGTCACTTGAATGTACATTATTTTACAAGGGTTTTTTGATGAGGGTAACAGGGCTGACATGAAGTCAGGGGACACCAATAAAATTATTATATTTACAGAAAATAAGTCCTGCTTAAAAAGAAAAATCATAGTAAGGGACAGGCCAAAAACCTTGCCCTTCCCAGCATAAATGCTATTGAAATGAAAAATGATTTGACTTTTTTGATGCAATATTGATGAAAGCAAACATAGTATTGTTATGTTTTTAAATTGCACATTTATTTGTTGTTACATTAAATCTATGTTTGATTATTTCTTAGGGACACAAAAGGCACAGATTTCGTGGAATGACTCATGAAAGAAATCTTAATGCCTATAGAGTGCAGCAGCGATGACGTATTTTTGCTGGCCAACCTGGAAGTTAGCGTCACTCTGGTTCCCTCTGCAAAAACCCAATAAGATTTTTCCACTGGCTAACTGGAAAACTGACATGGAAGAGAAGAAATTTTTGAATAAAGTCATTCTTTTTGTTTTCTTTGTGCACAAAAAGTATTCTCATAGCTATATAAAATTAAGATTGAACCACTGATGTCAATTGGATTATTTTAACGATGTCTTTACTCCCTTTCTGGGCCTTGAACATGGTGGTTGCGTTGCTGTCTATGCAGCGTCTGAAAGCTCTCAGATTTCATAAAAAATATCTTTTAATTTGTCTTACAGGTTTGGAACAACATGAGGGTGAGTAATTCATGACATAAGTTTCATTTTTGGGTGAACTATCCCTTTAAGAACATTTTCCCTAAAAGGTTTGAGTTAGAATAGTTTGCAAAAGTGTGATTATAAACACAGCGAGGCTGTGAAAGCGAACTAGTGAGTAGATGCGTTTACACCTTTGGTGTGATGACATTTATGACCTTTTTCAAGACAAGTAAAAGCTTTAAAAAGATTACAAGGAGGTATTTCTGATGTATTTTATGTTGTAGAATAAAACATGGAAATGTCTTGAGTTTGTGTTAACCACAGACTTTAGGCATTAAACCAAAAACCCATTCAGAAAACCCACTGACTTCAGTACGATGGAACTGGAAGTGCTAAAATGCTCATGTGCTTCTGGTATTTTGCCTACAAAAGTACATCAGAACACCATATGGCGGATTTAAGAATCGAAGTCCTGCCTATCAATTACAATGTTATTTAAAAATCAGCATTGACAAATTTTAGCATTATCACAGCGGAGAAATTACACACTGTAGCTTCAATGAGCATTTCTTGTTGCACACACAGCTGGGCTTTAGTTCACATGTATATAAAGCACTGTGTACTATGAGGTTACATCAGGACAAAAAGAGTTTCTCTCACGGCTGGAGTTTGGCTGGAGTTTGGCGGCCACAGGCTCTGGCTATGCTCACACATTGCTAACACTGATCCAGCACAGCGCTAATCAGAACACAGGACAGTGTTGGCATTGTTCTTCATGTGGAAATGTAGCACGCAGAGACCGGGCCCTCTCTGAACCTATACTGTGTAGAATGTGGACCGGACAGGAGAAAGAATAAAGATCTGACTTCTAACAACCAGAAATAGCATACAAAATGCTAATTAGGAGAACACAATTTTTCCAGCTCAGATTTATTAGTCATAATTATTCACTGTGTGATGGAAACCAAATTATTCTATGGGTGGTTCACAAGTTTGGCTATTCTTAGGCCATTATAATACAGAAATACATAAAACACAAAAAGCCTCCTGGAATAGTAAGTACTCTATATATATACTAAAATATTTTCAAAATCTTTTGGCTCTTTTGTCCTTTTGGTTCAGACACATTGCATTTCTAAAACATTCCATTGTGCATAAACCAATTAATTACATATTATGTAATGAACCACAAACATCAGCAAAATGTTTAACCCCCAGAAATAAAAAATGATGCTCTGAAAAACACAACATAAAATCTTAATTGATCAACACATTAACGTCTGAGGTACTGATGTGGAAAAAGTTTGATTTTACATTCAAACTTTAGTCATAAATACAAAAGCTGAAGGCATTACTTAATGGAGCTATAAATTATTAATGGAAAAACTACACTCAGATTTCAGTCTGTTCTCTCACATATGCAAATACCAACGCATGCATTAGAGTAACAAAGGAAAATGGAAATCTCTGCTTGTTCTCTATGTAAAATGACTGATACGTATTAAAATTTAATGGATCCACAGAAACGAACAGACAGCTCCCAGACACTGATGTGGTTATTGACAAAAACTGATCTTTTCCCCATTGACAAAACAATAAACTACAGTCTGGTTTAGTCAGTGAATCAAATGACCCTGAATGAACTGCATGCTAATCTTACATTTGAGATTATTTTTATAATGTAAGAAGGAAAGTAATAACATATCATTAATGTGTCAGATGACAAATTGAATTTGTGAGTAATTCGGTCAATGGCTCTAAAAGCACTAAAAATCAGTCATGGACAATCATTTCTCAGCACTGATATGGGATATAATTTTTTCTCTTGTACAAAGTGACCTTTAATATAAAAAGTGTAAATACTAGGGCTGTCAGTTGATTAAAATTTTAATCGAAATAATTACATGATGTGTCGATTAATTAATCTAATTAATCACAAAATAACTCTGACTGTGAAAATACCCACAAAAGATTATTTAAAGCTGTTTTTGTGTTATATGAGAAAGTATCTAGTAGACATTACAAATTAGCTTTACAAAGATATATTTTATTTGATTCAACATAAAATTTATTACACATAAACAGTTACGCTACAACGGCCTAACATAAACTATGGAACATAAAAGAAGATAATTTGAGAAACATCTGTATTTTTTGTTCATATAATAAAAGTCATTGGTAACCAAAACAGCTTTGTTAGCATCAGTCTTCAAAATACCTTCTTTTATGTTCCACAAAAGAAAGGTTTAAAACAACATGAGGGTGTGTAAATCATGAAAGAGTTTAATTTTTTGGGGAATGAACTATCCCTTCAATGTTTTTATTATTATTTTTTATGAAATGATACTCTAAATAATAAACTAAATCTGCCAGCAGGTGGCGGTAAATGTCTTTATGATTCATTTACTCATTCGATTCGATTCGTTCAAATGGCTGATTCTTTCAGGAATGAAGTAAATAGCTCTCTTTATGAATGGGCCTTTGAATCACTGATTCACACGATTCGTTCAAAATGCGGATTCATTCAGAAACTAAACACCGTGTTGGTCGGAGACGCTCAACAATTCTGCTATGACTTCAAAGATAATATGTTCTCTGCAAAATTGAGCAAAATAATAAACAATATAATGTTTAAAATATAACACATTATCAGCTTATTTACTGAATTGTTGTATAAAATCACATATAAGCTCATGATAGATGGTGACAAAATCAATGTCATATTGCTCTTGCTGCCACTGTGATATTGTGATACGTGATATATATAAATATGAGACAAAAACATATAAATGGGGCTTTTTTTTTTGCACCAATATCTTAAATTTTAGGGGATAAATACATTTATGGAGTTGTTGCCCTGCATGGTATTTGTCAAGTGTATGAAATATAAGATGATGTACAGGTCTGGGGGTGGGGCCAGTGCGTTAACTGTGTTAAAATATTTTAATCACGTTATTTTTTCATAACTAATTAAGTTAACGCATTAAACTGACAGCCCTAGTAAATACATACTGGGGTGAGGTATAGCATTCCTGGTGAAATCTAATTTCATGGCACTTAAATCAGTGAAGAAGTTTTACGTTGATGGCACGCAATCTTTGTACAGGTGTGTAGAATATTAGTATAAGGACATACTATATCCACCAAGTTGCCACTGTCCTTTGACCCATGTTCTTTGTGACATACTAACTAGTAGTCAACCATTTTTTTAAAGGAGAAGTCCACTTCCAGAGCAACAATTTACAAATAATTAACTCACCTCCTTATCATCCAAGATGTTCATGTCTTTCTTTCTTCAGTCGTAAAAAAATTGTTTTTTGAGGAAAACATTTCAGCATTTTTCTCCATATAATGGACTGATATGGTGCCCCAATTTTGAACTTTCAAAATGCAATTTAAATGCGGCTTCAAACAATCCCGAATGTGGTTGTAAACGATCCCAGCCAAGAAAGAAGGGTCTTATCTAGCGTAACAATCGGTTATTTGAATAAAAATAATACAATTTATATACTTTTTAATGCCAAACGCTCGTCTTGTCTTACTCTGCCTGGACTGTTTTTGTTCCGGTTCGAAATCGTCCTATATCGCCGTTTTACCTTTTTTGTTAAGAGTGTTTGATCTTCTTTGCACGTTCACTTTGCAAAGACTGGTTCGGTGCCTTCAAAAAAATGATTTTTGAAGTTGAGGGAGAAAATACGATTGGAGTTTTTCGACATACCTTAACTGTCTTAAGTCAGAATACACAGAATTAAGGGAGAGAAAGGCAATAGCGTTTGAGATTAAAAAGTATTTCAATTGAATTTTTTAATGAAATTAACCAATTGTTTTCCTAGATAAGACCCTTCTTCCTCGGCTGGGATCGTTTACAACCACATTTGGGATCGTTTGAAGCCGCA
Source organism: Cirrhinus mrigala (assembly GCA_036247105.1). Lineage (NCBI taxonomy): Eukaryota > Metazoa > Chordata > Actinopteri > Cypriniformes > Cyprinidae > Cirrhinus > Cirrhinus mrigala. The sequence goes on from CM070012.1 coordinate 9,377,318, forward strand.
TTTAAAATGCATTTTGGAAATTCAAAATCGGGGCACCATATCAGTCCATTATATGGAGAAAAATCCTGAAATGTTTTCCTCAAAAAACATAATTTCTTCACAACTGAAGAAAGAAAGACATGAGCATCTTGGCTGACAAGAGGGTGAGTACATTATCTTTGAATCTTTGTTTTGGAAGTGGACTTCTCCTTTAAGATTGTAAGTAACATGCACAACTTTCGCTCAAATTTATTCCACATACTATTTACTAAAATAATATTTAATATGACATTTTATTGGGGTATAACTGCAGAAATCTTTTGTCCTAATAATGCAGTTAATATGAAGGTACACATGTTTTTTTTATTTTTTACAGTGCTCAATTTAGGTCTAATGTCTGAACTTGCCAAAGTTTGTGAGGTTTGTAGAATTAAATATGTATTAGATATTCAAAAATTTAAATACAAAAGTTACATAACTGCATGTTTGCCAACTGCTGAGAGTATAGGACTATTATAGAGCTTTATCTATTATTATTAGACAGGACAGTTAAAAAACAGAAACTAATTCAGAGAGAGATTGAGCAGTGGAGCTTCAAATGCAGGAGCAGATGTGAGTCTCTGCTATGTTGCACCACTTCTCATCTCTGTCAAAATAAAAGTCCTACTTTTAAAGCTTAAAGGCCAAACAGAAGCCTGAAGGATGATAATTAAAAAATGACAAAAATCTACTTGTACTAACATCATTTGTGAAAACAAAACAACACAATGTTTTTAAGAAAGTACAATTTAACCACAAGGAACAACTTCTAACTTTGAAAATAGCATCTCTTTGCAATGTGTCCACTGGTGAATACTTCAGAAACTCAGCTAATGCAGTAATTCATGTATTATCTGCTTGTATGAATACTATGCTTGTATGAGGATTTAACATTCTACTCATGTGACTGTTTTTGTATACTGTGTACACACATTGGGTTGAAGACAGTACACAAAAGCCACAAGATAACCTTATTTATAACCTTATCTCTGTTTCCCTTTTGCTGTATCTCTTTCATTTGACCTATTGACCTTATTCTTTTTTTCTCAAATAGCAGGTTATAAGAGAATCAGATGGAAAAAAAGGAAATATTACAGTAAACATGATGGTGATTGCTCCGGAAATATGTGTTGGAGCAAGAACAACAGTTTGGGTGAAAACAGTTTCTCATTCAAATACTAATATTTGGTGAGACGTCATTGAGTGAAATGTTGCGGGAGAGAGGAAATAGGAGTTGCCGCTTTAAGACAGTTATTTGCGGGAGTTGTAGTCCGGAGCGAGATGCATTGTGTGTTGAGTTGTCCAGTGACATGTGCGGGGGTGACGGGCAATCTCACTGTGTGCTGTGTAGGTGAAACTGGAAAAAAAAAGTTTGTATTCTGCTTTGCTTTATGTTCACTCAAGTCAGTCCACCCGGGAGCTGTTTTGCACTGTAAATCTGACAACACGAGAAAGAGTAAAAACGGCATGCATCGGCAACTTTTGTCCGTCTCATCCTTTGCACAAACATGAATTGACGAGCTGCTACACTGCCGCCGAGAATCACTGAAGCAGAGAAAGTAACAGAAAGTTGAATGAAAAGATAAAGACGAATAGAAAGAGAGATGACCGTGACCGTGTAAGAGAGCCGGAATCAGTCAGTCAGTGAGTCCAGTCTGACCCACTAGCTGGTTTGCTTAATCTTACACCGTGTACACTGTACAAATATAGGGCGCCAGTTCCAGAGATAATCTACTCCTTTAATCATGGGAAATCCTTTTCACAACAGGCAAGCACTGACACGGGATGATCCATTAGAGGAGGGTTTCAGACCTTCTCTACTCTTCAAACATGCAGGCTTTATCAGTCACAATTATCCTCATATATAATACACACTGTATGAAATTGAATTTTACCATTCCTAAGATGCAGTATGTCTTAATTTAACCCTTTAACTGTCACCGTCCACTCTGTGGGACCCCTAAGTTTACTTCACCATATTACAAATAAATCCTAATCTAATCATGACAAACTATACATCGTTGGAAAGGTCTAAGACTCCTAAATAGATAATTTGCCATATTTTTGTGTTACAAATGATGTCGGAAAGTAATAGATTAATATATGTCAAGAGTACAACTTAAAAAATCGACATCATAACATGAGTTCTGACCTTTGTCACAAAAGACTTTCTTCGTTGCCTTTTTCCCTATCACACTTTAGAAATCATAAGAAATTATATATTAGTTCAAAACTTAAAATCTCAAAATTCATCATTTGAAAGGCATTTTAAAATCAGACATTGCATTACCATGGAAAATGTACATTAAAATCATATTACAAAATATTTTCATTCATGAATTATAAAAAAAGTCTGCATTTTTATGTCTGTGTTCAAAAATGGGAGTGACAGTTAAAGGGTTAATCAAATGCTCTGTTTAAACACATTTAAGGACTGTTGTGCTTATTATTAAATAAAATAAGAAACTATTTTCAACTTATAACCCTAACCCATACTGATATTTCCAAGTCAATCTGGATATTCAATAAGAAAAAAATGTAGGTGGAACTTGATTGCCTTGATTGCAAAGAGTGGACACACCAAAAAGGAGCCCGGATGGAGGGGAGGGTTTAAAAAGTAGGAGGGATTTATAACATCAGCCAAAAAAAAAGATTATGAAGACAGACCATTCTTATTTGGAATTAATCAGGCACAGCGCAATCCGAAATATGCACAAAAAAGTAAACCAGGTCAATTCTGAGTTCAAGTTCACTTTAATACTACAAATACTTATTAATGGGCTAATGATAGATGTTCCCCAGTTACCACAGCCTTGCATGGTACAGAGAGTGCATCATGGGAAATGGCTGTTAATACTTGAAGAGAACTAAAACTTGGGTTGTTTTAATGAGTACGCTGGCAAAGAACAAGCAGTTCCCAATGTTGCCAGCTGACTCTGCAGTTCTAAACAGGAAAATAATTGTATGTATAACACAGAAGCTAGTCAATCACTGACAGAACAACAGTTACAGTTCATATACCACTGCAGTACACTAGATCCCCGCATGGGAACCGAACAGATTTCTGATCAGTTAGCAGACTGACCTTTGAGCTCACTTGTATACAGGCGCATCTCAAAAAATTAGAATATTATGAAGAAGTTCATTTTTTTATTGTGACTTATTTTAAAAATATTCTAGATTCATTACATGAAAGATAGAACATTTTTTTTTGTTTTAATTTTGATGATTAGAGAGTACACCTCATGAAAGTCATAAATTCAGTATCTCAAAATATTAGAATATTTACATTTGAGTTTCATTAAATGTCCATCCCTACAGTATAAATTCCAGGTATCTCTTGTTCTTTGAAACCACATTAATGGGGCAGACTGCTAACTTGGCAATGGTCCAGAAGACAATCATTGACAGCCTCCACAAAGAGAGTAAGTCACAGAAGGTCATTACTGAATGGGGTGGCTGTTTAGAGTGCTGCAACAAAGCATATTAAATGCAAAGTTGACTGGAAGAAAGAAATTGGGTAGACAAAGGTGCACAAGCAGCAGGGATGACCGCAAGCTTGAGAATACTGTCAAGTAAAGCCGATGCAAACACTTGTGAAAGCTTCACAAGGAGTGGACTGAAGCCGCAGTCAGCGCATCAAGAGTCACCGCGCTCAGTCTTCAGGAAAAGGGCTACCAAGCCACTTCTGAAACAGAAACAACATTGGAAGCATCTTACCTGGGCTAAGAAGAAAAAGAACTGGACTGTTGCTCAGAGGTCCAAAGTCCTCTTTTCAGATCAAAGCAAATTTTGCATTTCATGTTAAAATCATGGTCCCAGAGTATGGAGGAAGACTGAAGAGGCACAGAATCCAAGCTGCTTGAAGTCTAGTGTGAAGTTTCTGAAGTCAGTGATGATTTGGGGTGCCGTGACACCTGCTGGTGTTGGTCCACTGTGTTTTATCAAGAACAAAGTCAATGCAGCTGTATACCAGGAGATTTTGGAGCACTTTATGCTTCCATCTGCTGACAAGCTTTATGGAGATGCTGATTTCCTTTTCCAGCAGGATGTTAGCACCTGCCCACAGTGCAAAAACCACTTCCAAGTGGATTGCTGACCATGATAGTACTGTGCTTGATTGGCCAGCCAACATGCCTGACCTGAATCCCATAGAGAATCTATGGGATGTTTTCAAGAGAAAGATGAGAAACAGTTGATCCAACAATATACAGACAATCTAAAGGCTCAATAGTGCCTCAGGAGTACCACATGCTGATCACTTCCATGCCACACTTCACTGATGCTGTAATTTTGCTAGGAGCACATCATTTGCTGTAATATGTGCTGCCGAAGATCTTAGAAAATATTCTAATATTTTGAGATACTGGATTTTTGACTTTCATGAGCTGTAAGCTCTAATCATCAAAATTAAAACAAAAAAAACTTTAGAAATATTTTACTTTACATGTAATGAATCTAGAATATATGAAAGTTTCAGTTTTTAAATAAGTTCCAATAAAAAAATGAACTTTTTCATGATATTCTAATTTTTTGAGACGCACCTGTATATATCTGACAGTATTAAGTTCAACGCTTAAGTACAAAACTTAAATATAGGCAAGGTTCTGCTATGAACCTGTATGGTGGATCAGTCAGGAAGCTTCTTTACAAACAAAAAGAAATGTAGAAATACAGATTTGCACAACCAAATAAACACAGAATGCATAAAATTCTTATGTCAAGCAAATTAACTAAGCACTTTTTACCAGATACTTGATACCACTGCCGTGCAGAATACAGAATATCAAGTTGCCCAGTTACTGTCAGTGCTGAAGCGCAGAGGATTCCTGATTGGGACATTCCTCTAGCTCAAACAGTTGAGCATGGTGCTTGCAACAACAAGGTCATGGGTTTCATTCCAAGGGAATGCATGAACTTAAAAAAGTCACTATGAAATGACAGGCTCATTGGGCTCAGAGTGCATCATGGGAAATGGCTGTTAATACTTAAAGTCTAGTGCTGGTCCACTGTGTTTTATCAAGTACAAAGTCAATGCAGCCGTCTACCAGGAGATTTTGGAGCACTTTATGCTTCCAGAAAGATGAGAAACAGTCAATCCATCTTTTTGGGACAAAAACACTGAACAACGTTCTCCTCCTGGGTTTATTCTTATTCTGCTAATAGGACCACACTGCAGTAAATGCAAAAAGGCAACACTTCACCCCAAAATAAAAATTCTCATTATTTATTTACCCTCATCTTACCTGTATGACCTCAATTGAATCAGTGTGCTCTTAAGTTAAACAATAGGTGTGTGTGTGGTTACTAGAGTGTTTTGGCTGGTTGCTAGGGTGTTGCTAGAGTAGTGCAAGTATGAATATACTGTTGAGGTCAAAAGTTTACATTATTATTTTACCAAAATAATAGGGGTCATACAAAATGCATGTTATTTTTTATTTAGTACTGATCTGAATAAGATATTTCACATAAAAGGCATTTACATGTAGTCCACAAGAGAAAATAATAGTTGAATTCATAAAAATGACTCTGTTCAAAAATTTATATATATGCTTGATTCTTAATACTGTGTTGTTACCTGAATGATCCACAGTTGTGTTTTTTCATTTAGTGATAGTTGTTCATGATTCCCTTGTTTGTCCTGAACAGTTAAACTCCCCGCTGTTCTTCAGAAAAATCCTTCAGGTCCCACAAATTCTTTGATTTTTCAGCATTTTTGTGTATTTGAACCCTTTCCAGTAATGACTGCATGCTTTGGAGATCCATCTTTTTACACTGAAGACAACTGAGGGACTCACATGCAACTATTACAGAAGGTTCAAATGCTTACTGATGCTCCAGAAGAAAACACATTGCATTAAGATCCGGGGGATGAAAACTTTTAGAATTTGAAGATCAGGGTAAATTTAGCTTATTTTGTCTCCTGGGAAACATGTGAGTATCTTCTGTAGCTTCTGAAGGGCAGTACTAAATGAAAAGAAATATGATATTTAGGCAAAATAAGAAAAATGTACACATCTTCATTCTGTTCAAAAGTTTACACTCCTGGCTCTTAATGCATTGTTTTTCCTTCTGAAGCATCAGTGAGCATTTGAACCTTTTGTAATAGTTGCATATGAGTCCCTCAGTTGTCCTCCGTGTGAAAAGATGTATCTCAAAATCTTACAATCAATGCTGAAAAGGGTTCAAATACACAAAAATGCTGAAAAAACAAAGAATTTGTGGGACCTGAAGAATTTTTTCGGAAGAACAGCGGGCAGTTTAACTGTTCAGGACAAACAAGGGACTCATGAACAACTATCACTAAACTAAGCTGTGGATCATTCAGGTAACAACACAGTATTGAGATTCAAGTGTATGTAAACTTTTGAACGGGGTGATTTTAATACATTCAGCTATTATTTTCTCTTGTGGACTATATGTAGATGTTTTTTTTATGTGAAATATCTTATTCAAGTCAGTACTAAATAAAAATGACATGCATTTTGTATATGCGCTATATTGCATATGCATATTTTTATTTAACATGTTGTCTACATGATAAGAAAGAATGCAAGGAGCTAAAGATAAAATTCAATACCTCCTATACAATTGCATGTTACTAATGAAGAAAAACAGACTGGATGTGTGCAAGACGTATAACAACATTTATAGGATGCATTGAGGAGGTCCATGATATTGGCACAGTTTCTGTGTAATAAACAATTCTTTGTGACTGTATATAGTTCTCAAGTTGAAAAAGATGTTTAGTTCCCACTTCAAGTGAACCTTAGTTCTCAGGTCATCTACAAGATGGATTAAAATGTTGATGCTGTAAAAGGAGTGGAGACATAAACAAATAATAGTATGACTGTAATGTTAAGGTGTTTAAAAAATGAAATGAATGAAACATGTTTAATAATTTGGCGCCTGTTTTGTTTCTTATAGGAGCCGATGGCTCTTTAAGTGTTTTTTTTTTTTGTCTGGAGCCCTGTTTCACAATGCACTTACATCATGTTTCACAACGTGTCAGCATTCACAGTGTGCTGACAGCTGGCCATAATGGATAGTTTATAGTTTAAAAAGTTGAAAATATTTAAAATATTTGTATGGATTACCGTCGTTTTGCATTGTTTTACGAGCATTAACTTCTAGAAACTCATTTTTACACATATGGACTCACAGAGATGGATTATTTTTCTGGAAATCTCTGTTCTTGTCCACAGAAGAAAGAAAGTCACATACATCTGGGACAGCATGAGGATAAGTAATTGATTCATTTTTGGGTGGAGTGTTCCTTTAGCAGCTGTTGAGGTGACTAAAGATACAATGTGTATGGTAAATATCATCATTAAGATGTCCAAAGTAAGGAACAAAAAGAAAAACAGCTTTCACCACAAATGACATCTCAACTGACCGCTTACGTGCAGTGCTCGTGTCCATGCAAACCAGAGACAGAGCTGTTCTCATCAGACAGACTGCTTCAAAGCTCACAGGGTATCAGATGAAATCCCCTTCTCAGCAGCCTGGTTTCTCGCTTAGGCCTCAGTCAATCGGGTTTATGTAACAAAGTCTTTTCTTCTCTCAAAAAGCTGAGTGAGAGGAGGACACACAACAGTATGAAAACCTCAATATGACACCTCAGACAAAACTCCACAGCTAACTTTGCTGCCTTTATCACCAAAAACACTAGTTGACATTGTGGGATATAATAATAGTTTTCTCTGTTTTGTTTTGCACAAGCAGATTGTGTGTGAAGAGAAATTCACGCTGGATTTCATCTACAATATAAACACAAAAAAGCTAACTTCATAGAGTAGAAAAGCATTGATGGAGGCATCTAATGCAATGACTCATGCGTATTATGTAATGGCAGCTGCAGCAATGTGTGTGTCATGCCTGGGTCAATGATGCTTACTGGGGAAAGAAATTGAAATTACTTGAATTCCTTGTATATTTTAAAGTTTAGCCTTAAAATTGTGTCATTAAGTACTCATCCTTTTGTCGTTTCAAACCCACTGTCCATCTTCAGAACACAAATGAAAATAATTCTGATGAAATCTGAGCTTTTTGTCATTTTTGCACACAAAAAGTATTCTTGTTGCTTCATTACATTATAGTTGAACCACAGATGTCACGTGGACTATTTTAACATGTCCTTACAACCTTTCTGGGCCTTGAACGTGGTAGTCGTGTTGCTGTTTATGCAGGGTCAGAAAGTTGGGGATTTCATCAAAAATATCTTTATTTGTGTTCCAAAGATGAACGAAGGTCTTATGGGTTTTGGAATGACATGAAGGTGTGTAATTAATGACACAATTTTCATTTTTTGGGTGAACTATCCCTTTAACTTTTGAAACACCCCATGGCTATGAAAAAAAATCCCAGCCTAACTATCATGTTAATCAAAAACCCAATCATAACTCAAAGCCCAATAACTTCAGCCAAAGTGAAAGACACCCAGAATGTTGGCCGAGAAGATCATATGTGGATTCCACCTACTCATATCATCCAAGATATCATGCAAATTAATCACATCTAATTAAGGCTGAAACAGGATGTCACTCTGCAGGTGGAAGCGAGAGCCAGATTTTTAATTCTTTGGGACATGAAGGACAAGATTTTTATTTATTTTAAAAAAAAAAATTTGGTCAGTGTAGCTATCTTCGTACTTCCAATATCAGCAAGTTTAATAAATAAAAAATGAAAAGAATATTCACCCTATTTATGAAATGTGTGTTATTGATTTTACTTTAAATGATTCTTTAATGCAGATGTTTCAAGTTCCAGTTTTCTTTTTCCATACTCTGTTTCATTTAAATGTGCGTCACAATACAGAAGTAAAGATCTGTCACTACTTTCATTACATCGCAACTTTAAAGAGATGGGTCAGAAAAACTTTCTCACAGTCATGTTGGTCCAAACCTTTGAGGGCTTTTTAGTGCCACGTTTAAAAAAAAAAAAAAAAAAAAATATGAGATTAAAGTTGTAATATTTTGAGAATAAAGTCAAAATGTTTTGAGAATAAAGTCAAAATTACGAGAATAAAGTTGAAATTTCGAGAATGAGTTCAAATGTTTCGAGAATAAAGTCAAAATTACAAGAATAAAGTCAAAATTACAAGTCGAAATTACAAGAATAAAGTCAAAAAGTTTTGAGAATAAAGTTGAAATTGCAAGAATAAAGTTAACATTTTTCGAGAATAAAGTCAAAATATTTCGAGAATAATGTCGAAATTTAGAGAATTAAAATGAAATGTCTCAGGAATAAAGTCTAAAACGTTAGAGAATAAAGTCGAAATTTAGAGAACAAAGTTGAAATATTTCGAGAAAAAAGTACAAATTACGAGAATAAAGTCGGAATTACGAGAATAAAATCGAAATATTTCAAGAATAAAGTTGAAATTTTAAGAATAAAGACGAAATTTTGACAATAAAGACGAATTTTCATGAATAAAGTCAAAATGTTTTGAGAATAAAGTGAAAATTTTGACAATAAAGACGAATTTTGATGAATAAAGTCAAAACGTTTCGAGAATAAAGTCGAAATTACAAGAATAAAGTCAAAACGTTTCGAGAATAAAGTCGAAATTACAAGAATAAAGTCAAAATTACAAGAATAAAGTCAAAACGTTTAGAGAATAAAGTCGAAATTAAAAGAATAAAGTCAAAACGTTTCGAGAATAAAGTTGAAATTACAAGAATAAAGTCAAAATGTTTTGAGAATAAAGTTGAAATTACAAGAATAAAGTCAAAATGTTTTGAGAATAAAGTTGAAATTACAAGAATAAAGTTAAAATGTTTTGAGAATAAAGTTGAAATTACAAGAATAAAGTCAAAATGTTTTGAGAATAAAGTTGAAATTACAAGAATAAAGTTAAAATGTTTTGAGAATAAAGTTGAAATTACAAGAATAAAGTTAAAATGTTTTGAGAATAAAGTTGAAATTACAAGAATAAAGTTAAAATGTTTGAGAATAAAGTCGAAATTACAAGAATAAAGTCAAAATGTTTGAGAATAAAGTCGAAATTACAAGAATAAAGTCAAAACGTTTCGAGAATAAAGTCAAAATTGCAAGAATAAAGTTAAAATGTTTCGAGAATAAAGTCAAAATATTTTGACAATAAAGTAGAAATTTTGAGAATAAAGTCGTAATGTTTCGAGAATAAAGTTGAAATATTTTGAGAATAAAGTAGAAATTACGAGAATAAAGTCTAAATATTTCGAGAATAATGTCGAAATTTAGAGAATTAAATCGAAATGTCACAAGAATGAAGTCAAAATGTTTAGAGAATAAAGTTGAAATTACAAGAAAAGTCAACATTACCAGAATAAAGTCTAAATATTTCGAGAATAAAGTCGAAATTACGAGAATCTAGTCGAAATTACATGAATAAAGTCTAAATATTTCAAGAATAATGTCGAAATTTAGAGAATAAAATCGAAATGTCTCAAGAATAAAGTCTAAATGTTTAGAGAATAAAGTTGAAATTACAAGAATAACCAAAATTACCAGAAAAAAGTCAAAATATTTAGAGAAAAAAGTTGACATTTTGAGAATAATGTCTAAATGTTTCAAGAATAAAGCCAAAATTACGAGAATGAGTCTAAATGTTTTGAGAATAAAATTGATATTACAAGAATTAAGTCGAAATATTTCAAGAAAAAGTCTAAATTAGGAAAATTAAATTGTAGCAAATAAAGTTATAATATTTTGAGCGTATAGCCTGCACATGCAAATGGCCTAGATTGGGAGCAAGTTGCCAGGCCATCGAAATTTATTTGAATATATGTGGGATTATTAGCAGAAATCATACCTTGTGTTATACTCACAGGAACAGTATGCTTGAAAATAATATTTCACATCTTTGATTGCATTCATTAGGCCTATTTGTGGTGTGCCAGCCACCCAATAATAGCAATAAGCTTTGTGCTCTTAGTACTTTTATTATAAAACAAAGTCTCAGCTTTCAAAATCTGTCAGTTTTATAGCGAAATACAAACAATAATGTGTTTTTCACACTCTTTAATGTGACATGACAGATTGCTGTATTCATGTGAATTAATCGTCTTTTCGATTACAGTGAGACATTCATTAAATTAAATTATACTGTTTTCTTTGTGAAAATTCCACCATCTACTCCACAAAAACATCTGTGGTGTCTAATACTTCATTCCTCACATGTATTTAATTAAAAACAAAAACAAAATGTTCTAAAGTTTGAAGTGGACTCCAATTTGTTAACATAAGTTATACTGTTGTCTTTTCTGAGGTATTTAAGTGACTATTCACAAGCTGTTTTATTCACGGTATATTACAGTAAATGAGTGGACATAATATTTAACGTCTTCCATTCATTATTTGTAGCGCACGCCACGCTTTGTTGCTTTTAATATAACAGCTCAGCTTTCAAATTTTGTCAGTTTTAACACAAAATATAAATTATAAATGTGTTTTTCCTCTTTATTTCACATTTCTAGCACTGAGGTGAAGACAGTGATCTGTCACGCCACATTAAAGACCATTAAAAACACATTTTTGTAATAGACATATTGTTTGTATTTCACTTTAAAACAGATTTGACAGATTTCGAAAGCTGAGACTTTGGAATATCTCTCAGTGCTCCCAATCTGGGCCATTTGCATGTGCAATAGGCTAGAATATACTCTTAAAATATTAATAACTTTAATCTCGTAATTGCTACGAACTAATTCTCGTAATTTTGACTTTATTCTCAAAATATTTTGACTTTATTCTCAAAACACTTCAACTTTATTCTTGTAATTTTGAAATTATTCTCAAAACATTTTGACTTTATTCCCATAATTTTGACTTTATTCTTGAAATATTACTTTAATCTCATAATCTTAGGGTTTTTTTTTTTTTTTTTAACGTGGCAATAAAACGCTATTGTACAAAACTGTATGGCATTGTTTATTTAGTTAGTTAGTTATGTATTTATTTATTTATTTAATTTCTTATTATTAAATTATTAAAAAAAAAAGTTGAGATGAAGGTGATTATATAATGCCTAAATTTTCATTTTTAGGTGAACTATCCCTTTAAGTGAGAATACATGTGTGTGTGTGTGTGTGTGTGTGTGTGTGTGTGTGTGTCTGAGAGAGAGAGAGAAAGAGTGAGAGAAGTTCCTAAAAATGAAGAATTCAATCTTTCAGTAGTAGTTCCATTCCCTCACTTTCAGTGTGGACGTCAGACAAATTTCCACAATAAAAAACAGGCTTGATAGATTTTCCAGTGATGTGGTGAGTGTGGATCTGTGAGTCTCGCTAAAAAAGAAATTCTCCATCATTTTACCGAAGCACGGCAATATAGACGTCACGACTTCATGTGAAGAAGGGAAAATCATTAGATGAAGTGTCTGGAAGAGACATTTTCCAGAGCTTTCTTCTTCAGTTGTTAATGATGTAATTGGTGGCAGCTGTAAAATTATGGGTACATTGCCATGGAAACAAGCCTTGAGCTCTATGACAATAACTATGTGGCTTTACAGCGGAAGCGATGTAAGTTTCTCAGCCTTTAAAACAATAGCATTTATGATTTAATGCAAGTTTAGGAAGCAAAGCATTATTAGTCTATACAAAAACTGCATCCTTTGTCTTTTAATAGCACAGTGTACCCAGAAATTTTAGCACAAGTCTACTAATGCACTCAAGGTAAACTGTGGACCAATTACACAGTATAAGCTTGACCTGCTATTTACAGCAGTGGCAGGATGTAATGAGAGGGAGGCAATGATGTTCTCTCTGATGAGCCACTCTCTGACGTTTGCTGTAGCCTGGTTCCGCTGTAAATTAAGTTAGAACAGCCACGCACCTCAGCAGAACTGTCAGGGGCGTTGAAAACCCCCCTGGTGGTTTGCATTGATTATCTAAGATGTCTTGCAGCAGAGAAGTTACAAAAAAAATTCTAAATAAACTTTTCTAAATTTCATGATTAGACTGCAAAAACAACTGTCCCTATTACATCAGAAAACAGGAAGTGATTATAATAATGAAGAAGTGTCCTTTGAAGTGTCTTTTCCATCTTTCCGTGCACTACAAAAAAGGAAAGTAATAAAACGGTGTCTGCAAGGGCACAGTGACCTTTTTCTGTCATAGTAATTGCTTTGCTTCCTAATGGATTTAACAAGCAAAGCTGTTTTCGTATACATAAGCAAAATGGTACGAAATTAAAGGAACAGTTCACTTACAGATGAACGTTCTGTCATTGTTTATTCAAAGAACACAAACATTTTTTTTGCAGAACTACCCCATGACTTTTTCCTTAAAATTAAAGCAAATGAAAACTGGGCTGTCAAGCCAAAAATGACCAAAGTATCCTAAAAATGGTATAGATAATGGTGTAGAAATCCATATAATAGTTTTGGAATAGAACTTATAAAGCCCTATATATGTCATGAATTAAGAATATGTTCCCATATTTTTTCAATTTGTCGACATAATTTAATAATTTGTTCGCTTTTTTTTAGGTAAATCATAACCACACTGTAATAAATTAGTTCCTTTGTTTCAACTGAGGTAAACCATGGCCACGACCACAACTAATTTGTTCAAGTATTTCATTAAATCTCTATAATTGATTAAAACAAGGGAACAAATTAATAAATTGTGGCCACGATATCTTGTTTTTAACCCAGATGTCATCTGCAGGGCTTCATACACACCAAATTTTAAAGGAATAGTTCACCCAAAAATGAAAGTTCTGTCATTGTTTATTCACCAAAAGAACACAAAAATATTTGTTTTGCAGAACTTCCCTACGACTTTTTCCTTAAAATGAAATCAAATGGAAACTGGGCTGTCAAGCCAAAAAAATACCAAAAATGGTGTAGATAATGGTGTAAGAAATCCATATAATAGCTTTGGAACAGAACTTATAAAGCCCTATATATGACATGTCATGAATTAAGAATATGTTCCCACATTTATTTAATTTGTGGATATAATTTTTTATTTTTTTTATTATTATTTTTTTTTTTTAAGGTAAATCGTGACCATTGAAATAATTTGTTCCCTTTTAATTTAAGTAAACCATGGCCACAACCACAACTAATTTGTTCAAGTATTTAATAAATCTCTATAATTGATTAAAACAAGGGAACAAATTAATAAATTGTGGCCACAATATCTTGTTTTTTAACCCAGATGTCATCTGCAGGGCTTCATACACACCAAATTTTAAAGGGATAGTTCACCCAAAAATGAAAATTCTGTCATTTATTACTCACTCTCATATCAATCCAAATAAATAAGACCTTCGTTCCTCTTCGTAACACAAACTAAGATATTTTTGATGAAATCCAAGAGCTTTCTGACCCTGCATAGACAGCAACACAACTACCACGTTGAAGACCAAGAAAGGTAGTAAGTAACTGTCACTGTCCCGCCGGCGGGACGCCTAAGTTTACTTCAATATATTACAATTAAATCCTAATCTAATCATTACCAACTATATGTCGTTGGAAAGGTCTAAGACTCCTAAATAGATATTTTTACCACTGTTTGTGTTAAAAAATAATGTAGGAACAGTAATAGATTAATTTATGACAAAAGTGCACCTCAAAACATATACATAATAACAGGTGTTCTGACCTTTGTCACAAAAATTCTTTTTCGTTTCCTTTTTCCCTATCACATGTTTTAGTAATAATCAGAAAGTATATATCATTTGAAGGCTTAAAACCTCAAAATTCATCCTGTGAAAACCATTTTGAAGTCAGACATTGTGTTACCGTGGAAATAAAAATATAATTTAAATTCTTTTAGCAGGCTCCTCCCCCTTGGGGTGTCATATTACAAAATGTATTACTGTCTTTTGGAATCAAAACTTTTTATAATCTTGATAAAATCCATATTGTCAGAAAGGTCTGAGTGTCAAGATTCTATATTTGGTGTTCTTTTTTTTTGTGATAGATGTAATATTGAGAGAGAAATGTATACAAATTCATATATTTATACAAAATTTTATGGATTCGGATGGCATCCGGTGGCTATTTGTGGTATAACGCCCTAAACAAAATTGCATAAGAACCTCCGTTTTTTATATCAACTTCAAATCTGGTTTGGAACACAACTTATTTAGACATATGGCTTTAATTTTATTTAAATTTTGGATTAAAACCTATTTTGTAAAATATTTATTTGATATAATATATATATATATATATATATATATATATATATATATATATATATATTATATATATTATATTTATTTTTTTTTTTTTTTAAAATGAGTTCACTACCAACCTTAGGTCTGTATTCAAAAGCGTTCATGAATTATAACAATTTAAGTATGAAAAATGCACTTTCACGTCTATGTTCAAAAAAAGGGGGAGGGGGAGGTAACAGTTAAGAGGTTAAAATAGTCCATGTGACATCAGTGGTTCAACCTTAATTTTACAAGAATACTTTTTGCGTGCAAAGAAAACAAAAATAAAGACTTTATTCAGTAATTTCTTCTCTTCCATGACAGTCTTCGACATACCACACGCATACATGGTACTGCTGTGAATGCGGATCGAAGACTGACAGGAAAGAGAAGAAATGTTGAATAAAGTTGTGTTTTTATTGTTTTCTTGGCGCACAAATAGTATTCTCATAGCTTTATAACATTAAGGTTGAATCGCTGATGTTACATGGCCTATTTTAACAACTACCTTTCTGGGCCTTGAAGATGGTAGCTGTGTTGATGTCTATGCAGGATCAGAAAGCTATCGGATTTCATCAAAAATATCCTAATTTGTGTTCCGAAGGTAAACAAAGATCTTACAGATTTGGAACAACATGAGGGTGAGTAATTAATAACGGAATTTTCATTTTTGGGTGAACTATCCCTTTAAGTTACTGAAACTTAAAATTTGGATTGCAAACAACTATAAAACACTTAACAATAGCATTCAGCATCACTGTTAACAAATGTGATTTGAAAACTATGGCTGATTTTTATTAAACTCAATGGCTTAAATTTCAGTGTGTTTTCCCAAAAAGTGACTGTATGCTTCAGAAAAGTATTATACTTTTATGTTGCTTCTTTTTAATTATTGAAGCTTGACAGCATCCATCTTCATTTATTGTCACTGTGAAGCAAAGTTCTGTGTCAACAGTCAATAAAAAGTCTTCTTTTGTGTTCCATGTAAAAAAAGAGAATATATGAATTCGGAATGACATGATAAGTAAATGATGACAATATACATTTTTGGGTGAACTATTCATTTAAACCTAAGTAGTCTGACTCAAATGTTATATCACAACATAAACAAAAGAGTTTCTTCATAAACTTGCATTCTAGGACAGCCAGTGACTAAAGATGTCATCAAACCTCCCATCACTCAGCATTATATGATTTTCAGCTCAGCATTGATACCATCCCGGCAATGTGTAGATCACGTGACCGCTGGATTCTCAGTGTCCTTTAACAAGCCCACAGGACAAAGAGCGTTTAAAAATAGAACAGACACCCAAGCTGCTCTCATCCATAATAAATGGTAGTGGATATCCAGTCAGCAGGCCTCACCTGCTCCCTACACACACATAGAGCAATCACACAGCCACCAATGCACTAATGAGCCCAGGCAATTACATTTTAAAACACATTCAGAATTAAAATTCTCAATAAAACATCAAGTGAAATGTATTTCAAACTTGTTCAACACTGTTACAGTCCACATAGTATTACATGGACTACAATACAGATTCTAAATAAAATACAAAATATGATACAGTGCTTTTGGTGACAATTACATTATAATTTACTCCCTATTTGGTGATTATTCAGTAACTTAATCTGTAAAAGTGAGAGTTCAATCTAACGTATGCTGTCCACAAGCAGGGCCAGTAGCAGTCCATCTGGGAGGGTAACGGACACCATGGGCAGGGCCTTTGATATGTGTTACAGGACACAGATGCATACACATACACAAATGTCATGAAAGAAACAGACACGGACAGCTGTGTGATTGCCACTGTGAATGAACTGCACTAGCTTACTGAAGCGTGTGTTGGGGGAGGACGTAGCCCATTAATTGAAATGTAACACTCATATTGATCCAAATGCACATTCATGCCCCTGGCCACCTATCCTCATTTAGCGGATCTCACGACAGCCACAGTGAACAAGGAAAATAAGGTGCGATCGGTCACAATCTATCAATCTATCATCAGCCAGAGTGTTAACCAAGTTTAAACATAAACAGAAAATAAGGAGCGATTAGTCACAAAGTCTGTCATGTGATCAAAAATGACAGGCTTTTTATGACATACAGCTTAAGTAAGAGTATATATGAGCTTGTGAGAACTCATCAGTATCTGAAGCTCTGTATATGAGCATGAGTTTGTAGGATGGTCAGTGACATACATTTGAAGTCAAAAGTTTACATACACCTTGCAGAATCTGCAACATGTTAATTATTTTACCAAAATAAGAGGGATCATACAAAATGCATGTTGTTTTTTATTTAGTACTGACCTGAATAAGATACTTCACATAAAAGATGTTTACATATAGTCCACAAGAGAAAATAATAGTTGAATTTATAAAAATGACCCCGTTCAGACGTTTACACTTGATTCTTAACACTAAACTGCCCGCTGTACTTCAGAAAAATCCTTCAGGTCCCACAAATTTTGTGGTTTTTCAGAACTTTTGTGTATTTAAACCTTTCCAACAATGACTGTATGATCTTGAGATCCATCTTTTCATACTGAGGACAACTGAAGGACTCATATGCAACTATTACAGAAGGTTCAAACGCTCACTGATGCTCCAGAAGGAAACACAATGTATTAAGAGCTAGGGGTTGAAAACTTTTGAACAAAACGAAGATGTTTATATTTTTCTTATTTTGCCTAAATATCATATTTTTTCATTTAGTACGACCCTTTAGACACTACAGAAGATACTTACATGTTTCCCAGAAGACAAAAATAGTTAAATTTACCCTGACCTTCAAATTCAAAAAGCATCAGTGAGTGCTTGAACCTTCTGATGGATCTCAAAATCATACAGTTATTGTTGGAAAGGGTTCAAATACACAAAAATGCTGAAAAACCAAAGAATTTGTAGGACCTGAAGGATTTTTCTGAAAAAAAGTGGGCAGTTTAGCTGTTCAGGACAAACAAAGGTCCACAGCTGTGGATGATTCAGGTAACAACACAGTATTAAGAATCAAGCATATATCTAAACTTTTGAACGGGGTCATTTTTATAAATTCAACTGCTATTTTCTCTTGTTGACTATATGTAAACATCTTTTATGTGAAGTATCTTATTCAGGTCAGTACTACATAAAAAATAACATGCATTTTGTATGATCTCTTATTTTGGTAAAATAATTAACATTTTGCAGAATCTGAAAAGTGTATGTAAACCTTTGACTTCAACTGTATATGTGTCCATGATAAAGAAAAGGAAAAATCATACTTAGTGATAAAAGATTTTCAAATATAAAGTAAGCAGTGAAGCAGTTTTATCTTTTTTTTTCTGAGAAATAATAATAAATGATTAAGCCAAACTTTTTCTTCATTATTATATTGGGACAGTTGCATCACCATGGCATTTTTTACTTCACATCCTCCCAAAAAATGAATTTGTATTCAGAAATAAAAAAGGTGAGAGGTGTACTGTCTGTTGCCACATATATTTTTTATTTTTTTTATGTATTTTTGAATTTAAGATTAAGACAAGCAAAATAAGCATCATGCCATTGATCCTTGAAATTTATTATAGCCATGCATTTGTGTCTGTATAAAAATGTGCTCTTTGAGGCTTCAAATTAAGACCCTTCGAGGCCCATTCTGTGCAGATCTGTTTGATCAAGTGACCTGTGAACATCAGAGGAGACAAATCCTTTTGGATTTAATTTAACGCCCTGATTTGCAATGAATCCCCTCTAAAGTTGTTTGAGTGACATATTAGGAATAATGATCACTTGAACAAGAAAGCAGGGAAAAAAGGAACAGAGAGAGTCCAGAAAGAGAAAAATGTGCCATAAAGTACGTTCCTCTGATTGAGAGCTAAAAATATGTGAAAACAAATTAGGAGCCATTGACCCAATGTTCCATTAGCGGACCCCAGCATTCCAGCTTACCAGCCAATACCACAAACACACTTAACTGAGAAACTTTGTGTGTGTGTGTGTGTTTGTGTGTCATACAGTTTATAAACCATCTGTTTATTTTCTGTCTTTCGACATGGATGATAATCAAAGATGTCATTAAAATGAACAGCGCTAAGTCACAAAGCCAAACTTAATTGATGTCAAAAGGGTAAATCCAAAGTCTAATCGCTGAACCGTAAGTAACCATGGTAACACTAACTGGACAGAAAAACACTGGTCTGATTCAAAACCTTGTGGGTCGACCCACAAATCTAGGAAACTGCCACTGTTCCTTCTAGTAGCAGGACATGGCTACACAGAGAGTTTATTTACTGCGGAAGTAGACATAACAGCATTTTAATGTACATGGAGTTCACCAAATGAAGGAGGAGTTCCTCTGGTGTAACCCTTGGGTTTTATGCCTTGCTAATGGTCATAATGGTGACAGATTAAGCATGTAACCTCTAAATTCTTATCAGGGATGATACAACAAAACATTTTAGGGTGTGAAAGTGAATCAAGAGGCCAAGAACAACCACTAAAACTAAAAGAATTCAACATCACTTTAAAACAGTAGTTCATCCTAGAAAAAAATGAAAATTGTGTCATAATTTACTTGTCATTTATCATGTCGTTCCAAATCTGTAAGACTTGTGGAGCACAATCAAAAATATCCTGAAGAATCCAGCCTGCTCTCTTCTATACAGTAAAACTGAATAAAGACTGGGCTGTCACGGTCTAAAATTGACAAAAACTACCATAAAAGTATTATAAAAGTAGTCCATCCAACTCTTGAGCTACAGTATATTCCAAGTCTTCTGACGTCATACAACAACTTAGGGTGTTTTTGTATATCTTCAACCACAAATGAGATATACATCACAGATTTTTAGTGAATAACTAATTCAGCCATGGTTTGTTAAAAATGTATGTGATGAACAGCATAGCACCAAACATCGGCGTATGCACACAAAAATGTAAGCAAAAGCTTAAGGGATATTTTTAATATAACTCCAATTGCATTTTTCTGAATGAAGAAAGTCATATAGACCTAGGATGGCTTAAGTGTGAGTAAATCATGGAGTAATTTAAATTTTTGGGCGAACTATCCCTTTATGCAAATTTATTCCATTAAGGCCTCAAAAAAGTATAGCAGTATAGCTCTAAGTTGTTACTTAGCTCTAAGCCATTACCCCAGTGTCACATGATCCTTAATAAATCATTCTAATATGCTGATTTGGTGCACACTGAGGACAACTGAGGGACTTATATGCAACTATTACAGAAGATTCAAACACTCACTGATGCTTCAGAACGAAACACAATGCATTAAGAGCCAGGGGGTGAAAACTTTTGAATAAAATGAAGATATGTACATTTTTCTTATTTTGCCTAAATATCTTTTTTTTTTTTTTTTTTCCATTTAGTTCTGCCCTTCAGAAGCTGCAGAAGATACTTACATGTTTTCCAGAAGACAAAATAAGTTAAAGGAGAAGTCCACTTCCAGAACAAAAATGTACAGATAAATTACTCACCCCCTTGTCATCCAAGATATTCACGTCTTTCTTTCTTCAGTCGATATGAAATTATGTTTCTTGAGGAAAACATTTCAGGAATTATCTCCATATAATGGATTTTAATGGTGCCCCCAAGTTTGAACTTCCAAAATGCAGTTTAAATGCAGCTTCAAATGGCTCTAAACGATCCCTGCCAATGAAAAAGGGTCTTATCTAGCAAAACGATCAGCCATTTTCGAAATAAATGGACTATTTATATACTTATTAACCCTAAACGCTCGTCTTGTCTAAGTCTGCGTGAACTCATTTTTTTTTTTCCGGTTCAATACGGTCAAAGCAGTTAGAGTATGTCAAAAAACTCCTGTCTCGTTTTCTTCTTAAACGTCAAAATCGCCCTACATCGCTGTTTTACCCTTTTTTAGTAAAGGCCGTTTAATCTACTTTGCCTGTTCACTTTGTAAACACTGGGTCGGTACTTCTACAGTGATTTAAGACGATTTTGAAGTTGGAGAAGAAAATGAGACTTGACATACCCTAACTGTATTGGCCAGAAAAAAACAGAGTTCACGCAGACTTAGACAAGACAAGAGTTTGAGGTTAAAAAGTATATAAATTGTCAATTTGTTTAAAAAAAAATTACCACTTGTTTTGCTAGATAAGACCTTTCTTTATTGGCTCGGATCATTTAAACCCATTTTGAGCTGCATTTAAATAGCATTTTAACTGCATTTTGGAAGTCCAAACATGGGGGCAGCTCATAATGCATTGTGTTTTCTTTTGAAGCATCAGTGAGCGTTTGAGCCTTCTGTAATAGTTGCATACAAGTCCCTCAGTTGTCCTCAGTGTGAAAAAATGGATCTCAAAATCATACAGTCATTGTTGGAAAGGGTTCAAATACACAAAAATGCTGAAAAACCAAATAATTTGTGGGACCCGAAGGATTTTTCTCAAGAACAACAGGCAGTACAAACAAGGGGCTCATGAATACCTGTCCCAAAAAAAAAACCAAAAAAAAACAGCTGCGTTCAGGTAACACAGTATTAGGAATCAAGCGTATGTAAACTTTTTAATGGGGTCAGTTATAAATTCAACTATTATGATAGTATTATTATGTAATGACACTATATGGACTATATGTAAACATCCTTTATATGAAATATCTTATTCAGGTTAGTACTAAATAAAAAAATATCATGCATGCAATATCTTATTTTGGTAAAATAATTAACATTTCGCTGACTCTGCAAGGTGTATGTAAACTTATGACCTCAACTATGCATATATATATATACTTTTTAAAGCTTTTCCATTCAACTTTAACTGTATGGAAGAAGAACAATGGCATTCACCTAAATTACTCTTTTTGTGCTCCACAGAGAAAAGAAAGCAAAATAGGTTTGGAACGATATGTGGGTTAGTAAATTAAACAATTTATTTTGAATTTTGGGGTGAACTATTCCTCTGAGTACATGAAATTCCTTGATCTTTAAATGGTGTTTCTGGCACAAAAGACTCTTTTGCACAAAACGAGGATGGCAAACTTCAGTTTAGGTCTTTCATGTGTATTCAAGTGTTACTTTAGAAAGGCAACATATGAATTATAGTGGAATCAGACAGCTCTTAAGAATCTTAGCTGTAGCATATTAGTTCCAGATGGAACTTTTACTTTTTTTGCATAACAGGTAATGGATGAAGAGACAGCACTCCTCAGACGCCTTCTCCTGTTCTGAAAGATGAAGTCATGCAGGTGACATGTCAACTGTTAAGAAAGGCTGCTATAATAATTTCAGAGTTGAGCACAGCTAAATCCTTCCAAAAGCTTTTTTCCATTTTTCCCCAGTTCATTATAATCACAATTAAATGACACTGATGCATATCTGTTCATTTCAAAGAGACATGGCTGATGGTGGCAATGATGGAGATTTGACAGGTGGCAGGTGCCCCCATTTATGAGGTACAAAACGTTTGACATTTATCTGATGCCCTGTTTTTACCTTTAACTTAGAAACCCCCATCTGAGCACGTTAATAGCACTGTCCTATATTCATATTTAGGTCATTATGTGAATAACTTTCAGCTGCTGTAACAGAAAGGCACTACGACAATAAAAGTGGGACTTGAACCAAATGCATACTTTAAGGATGTACTTCACTCACCACCAACACAGAAGTGCGCACCACCTCGGAGACGCTCTGGCGTAACTCAGCGGCGGTGCCGGGCTTACTCAGACCGCGCGTAAACTTTCGTGTCTCGGGCTGAGCCGAAGAGGCCATCGCACCTTGCTTGTATTTAAAAGACGAAGTCTATGATTACATGTCTATAGACAAAAATGCACGCAGTCCTGCGAGGAAGTTCTCAGTTGGGACCTGTCCTTCACAACAAGACGCAGCGACGCATTCCCAATCAGTAAACAACACCATGGAGTGAGACGGGTCATCTGTTCTCTTCCAAACTACATACTTCTGTGTTTGTTTTCGCAGCGTCGGATGGAAGCTGAGAGGTAAAGCGTTACCGTTGCGTTGGTACACCTAGTGAGCGACAGTTCCCCGGAGTCCCGCGTTGCTCCGTGCCAGTTTCGCACCGCCCGTGCGTGTCAGTGCGTGATGAAGCTCCCGCGCGAGCAGCAACGCCTCCCCTCAGAAACTC
This sequence comes from Cirrhinus mrigala, assembly GCA_036247105.1. NCBI lineage: Eukaryota > Metazoa > Chordata > Actinopteri > Cypriniformes > Cyprinidae > Cirrhinus > Cirrhinus mrigala. Next base: position 9,400,594 of record CM070012.1, read on the forward strand.
AGCAGAGCCAAGGAGGTAAATTGCTTCCAATGTGAGATGTCATATTGAACTGATGTGTGTGTGTGTGTGTGTGTGTGTGTGTGTGTGTGTGTGTTTGTCTGTTATTATTTATTCAGTTTTAAAGCTAGAAAACATATTACGTAATTTAAAACATCACGAAATGGACTCAAGTTTTGTTAAACAGCAGAACAAACAGGGAAATACTGGGCAACACGCTCTATGAAGCCATGTGCTACAAAATCTAAAGTATTTTTAGTGCTGGGCAACGATTAATCGCATCCAAAATAAAAGTTTTTGTGTACATAATATGTGTGTGTGTGCTGTGTATATTTATTATATATAAAGACACACACATACAGTATATATTTTAAAAATATTTACATGTATGTATTTGTATTAATATACTGGGCAACGATTAATCGCGATTAATTGCATCAAAATAAGTTTTTGTTTACATAATATATATGTGTACTGTGTATATTTATTATATATAAAGACACATACAGTATATATTTTGAAAATATTTACATATATTTACATGTATGTATTTGTATTCATATAGTGCTGGGCAACGATTAATCGCACACAAAAAAGTTTTTGTGTACATAATATGTGTGTGTGTACTGTGTATATTTGTTATATAAAAAGACACACACATACAGTATATTTTGAAAATATTTACATATATTTACATGTATGTATTTGTATTTATACAAAATACATAGTGCTGGGCAGGGGCGTAGCACCAAATTCTGGGCCCTATGCACAAGCAGTGGCCATGGGCCCCCGTAAGCTCGAGGTTCACAACTACCTACAACTAACCTTACTACTAATCTAAGAACTCTTATATGTATAACAAAAAAAGCCTTATTACACAACTTCTCTGAATTTCTGTTTTATTTGCAGAATCAATCAACTAATGCATTTACCCAAAATATTAGCATTTACATTAGTTAACTACATTTATTGTGATCTTAAAATTATATTTAAAGGAAAATAAAATTTCACTCCTCAGGGGCCCTCCCACCACTTGGGGCCCTGGTAATTTAGTCCCACTTTTCACCCAACTACGACGCCCCTGGTGCTGGGCAACGATTAATCACATACGAAATAAAAGTTTTTGTGTACATAATATGTGTGTACTGTGTATATTTATTATATATAAAGACACATACAGATTATATTTTGAAAATATTTACATATATTTACATGTATGTATTTGTATTCATATAGTACTGGGCAAAAATTAATCATGATTAATCACACAAAATAAAAGTTTTTGTGTACATAATATGTGTGTGTGTGCTGTGTATATTTGTCATATATAAAGACACACACATACAGTATATATTTTGAAAATATTTACGTATATTTACATGTACGTATTTGTATTCATATAGTATTCATATTGTAAAGATGTAGCCTACCATAGTCTTTGGGTTCAATTATTAATGCAAACATATAAAGCATTAACAACTTGTAATGCTTTATATGAGAGATTATGAATACCTTACAGGCTTTGTAAAAGGTGAACCAATTATTGCTGGTATATAACTCATTAGACTGTGTTTTGTTTCAATTTAAATTGTACTTCAGTGTAATGGTTAACAAAGTAATAACTGCTTTAATAAAAAGACAATTTAAATGCAATTCTAATAGATCAAGATTAGAATAACATGTTCAGTGCGCCAGCTAGTGGTGATACTCTCATATTGCAATTCCAAATGCTTGACTATATTTCATCACACTGTAAATAAACTGAGACTATGCAAATGCAAAGCATAATTTAATTTAAATCTGCAAATAACAGTACACTTTTACAGTCTGCACCTTCTTATACAAATCACAATTTTCAAAATGTCTCAGCAAGGGGTAATAAAACGATTGATCACGTCACTACGATTACAACGACTGTGTTAACAGGAGAATAACATCATACAAACACTCATTCACGCATACATGCACAGACACACACGCATAAACACACTTAGGGTCGCAGATGATAGTATCTTGTGCTCTTAAAGATGCATTTAAGACATGCAACTGTCAGTTCAGGTGAGGATAATATGGGACTCTGTTTATACAATTATAATAAGAGCGCCCGATTCATTATCACTGACATGCCAGAGCAGTTTAGCAACACAAGAAGGTTTGATTTCAGACCAGAGCTGCTTGCTTCATGTCTTTGTGCATAGCGAGAAATGCTGCTTTGTGTGCTGTGCTTTGAAAAGACTTCTCAGGTTTCTAACTGATTAAACCTTTGCCCTTTGTTGACGCCTTAGTACATCAACATTTAAGTGCACGTCCCCATAGGAATAGATACAAACATGCAACACAACAACCTTTCACGCGACTAGAGACGAGACACAAAGATACAGGAACAAACACACTGAGAATGATCTTGTGTGCTCATGCACACTCACTCGTACATAGAAAAATAAGTAAATAACAAGTAGGTCCAAAGCATCGTTAGACAGGATCTAGAACAGTCAGTTTTACTAGACCGAGTGCAGCTTTGTCTTGCGTCTCTGAGTAAAGCATGTCCAAGTGTGACTCCTGCGTCTGATCATATCAGATGTTGCCTTGGTCTCTGTACAGTCACACCATTTCTAAATATTGTCTGGAGTGTCTGATGCTGAGATACATAGTGCCACCACAGTGAAATGTGTTGAATTGCTTTTTTATAGTCTGTTGGCTTCTTTCAGACCTTGGAAAGGGAAGCCTGCTGTCATTTTGCACACACAGCAGCGCTTACAAATATCAGACGCTGTGAACACGGTCACGGAACTTCAGTAATATTGTCTCATAAATCTCAAAGCTGCAGGAAACTGTGCATGGGAAAATATTAGAGAATGTAAACATATTTTGCAGGTATGCATGGGGAAATATGAAAGCTTTTTAACCTTATAAATGAAATGATTAAAATTAGCATTAATGAATAACCCTAAAATCTTATAACAGGGTTATGACTGATGAATTTTTTTGGATTGTTTAAAAATATTTTTTATAATTTCATAGAGGTTGCAATCACTAAGAGCAATTAAATGTTTTAGAAATGAGCATAACTATGAATTAATATCGATTATGTGATGATTAAGTACACATTTACAGCGGTTTATTATTAGGGACCATTTCAAATGGTCAAAATAATTATGGTTTATAAGTGCAACCAATAAGTAGCTTAATTAAAAGGAAAAACAGAAACATTAAACTAAAAGATGGCTGCATAGCTCTTTTCAGTGTAAAATCCACTAAGACTCTAACTGTGCTTACAATCGGGGTTACATTTAAGATGTATATGTATATGGTCCAGTCCACACTTGTCTCTTGACTTTTTAGAGCTGTTGAGTATGATTACATTTTTTCAAGATGAAAGTGAGGTCAAAGTTCAAAATTCACAGTCATTGGGATCTGAGAAGCGAGATCCTCCCCGACTACCCAGATACACGGCCGAGGCTGATTTAGGTCTGCTGGTACCGGCCTGATTCTGGTTCTGACCGGGCCCTCCATGACGACTGTTGTTGTTGACTTCAGCATCTAGTGTGTCGGTGGTGATAACCCAGCTGGCAGGACGCCACTTCTTTAGAGCGTAAGGTGTCTTTACTCGCTTCTTGATTTTATCTCCTGATCCCTCTGTCACATCACCGGCAGACTTGCCTCCTGTGGGTGAATCAAGAGATTACAATGTAATGGCATGTCATTTTAAAATGCAAAACAATGGGTCTCATTTATGAAATATGTACAGAATGGACTTATGTGTAAGTTGTTTCAAAACTGAATATAAGTAGATGACGCTAGAAGCCTCACACATTCAAATTTCACATGGCTGCATCTGTTCTTTTGTTAAAAATAAGGTGGATAGAATGACAAATTTAAACCACCAGCATCACCAAATCTAAATATACAGTTGAGGTCAAAAGTTTACATACACCTTGCAGAATCTGCAAAATGTTAATTATTTACCAAAATAAAAGGGATCATACAAAATGTGTTATTTTTTTATTTAGTACTGACCTGAATAAGATATTTCGCATAAAAGACATTTACATGTAGTCCACAAGAGAAAATAATAGTTTAATTTATGAAAATGACCCCGTTCAAACGTTTACACTTGATTCTTAACACTAAACTGCCCGCTGTACTTCAGAAAAATCCTTTAGGTCCCACAAATTCTTTGGTTTCCCAGCATTTTTGTGTATTTGAACCCTTTCCAATAATGACTTATGATTTTGAGATCCATCTTTTCATGAGGGACTCATATGCAACTATTACAGTAGGTTCAAACTCTCACTGATGCTTCAAAAGAAAACACATTGCATTAAGAGCCGGGGGTGAAAACTTTTTGAATTTGAAGATCACAGTAAATTTAACTTATTTTGTCGTCTGGAAAACATATAAGTATTTACTGTAGCTTCTGAAGTGCAGTACTAAATGAAAAGAAGTATGATATTTAGGCAAAATAAGAAAAATGTACACATCTTCATTCTGTTCAAAAGTCTTCACCCCCAGCTTTTAATTGTTTTTTCTTCTCGAACATCAGTGAGCATTTGAACCTTCTGTAATAGTTGCATATGAGTCCCTCAGTTGTCCTCAGTGTGAAAAGATGCATCTCAAAATCATAGTCATTGTTGGAAAGGGTTCAAATACATTTGTGAATTTGTTAAACCTAAAGGATTTTTCTGAAGAACAGCGGGCAGTTTAACTGTTTAGGACAAACAAGGGACTCATAAACAACTATCACTAAAAAAAAAAAAAAAAAAACACAGCTGTGGATCATTTAGGTAACAACACAGTATTAAGAATCAAGCATATGAAAACTTTTACACATAGTTACAGTTACACATAGACATTGAGGGCTCTTGGGGAGGGGCCGATTTGACACGAGCTGGCGGAGGGTGGTTAGTGTCTTGCCCCTCCCCTGTTTTAAAGCACTTTAGAACAACACACACCAACACTACATTTGAGCGGGTGAGGTGAGGCATGGGGTCTTCTTTTTTCTGTTTTTTTTTTTTTCCACACCCCTGTTCTCTGTTCTCTGTCCGGGGCTGGGGGCTGTGAGGACGAGCTGGCCATCCGGTCGGGGTCTGGGCTGGTGGTCTTCTCTGCTGCTGCGGGGGACCGGGGTGGTCTTCCTGTCTCCACGCCAGAGTGAAGGGGGTCCAGCTCCGGGGTCTGGCGCTGATTGCCCCTCTGGGGGTAGTGGTGCCTGGATCCAGGAGTATAGAGTACAAATGGGGAGTGTGATTGTGGGTACTGTGTCCATTTTTGTGTGTCTACATGTGGGGCGAGTGTGAATATTTGTTTGCGTGCATGAGGGTGGGAACGTATGCTTGTATATATGTGTGCCTGTTTGTCTATGTCCATGTGTCAGGTCAGGCCTTAGACTCCGCCTCACTCATCATCTCAGGCCCCCCCACCCCACCACCACGCCCTACCGGTGGAGGATGCCCCCGGCCGCCGGTGCGTTGCTGGTTTCTCGCTCCGGGGCAGGATGCTCGGGTGAGCGCTGGCCCGCTCTCGGCGGTTGCTAAGCGGGGCCTGGCCCCCCTGGCTTTGCTGGGCCCCGGCTGGGGGGTGGGGGGCCCTTGGATCACCGGGCCCAGGGCCGGTCTGCTCTGGTGTGGCCGGCTGCCGGCGGAGCCTGCGGGCTTGCCGCCACGGCCCCCTGGGATGTCTGCATTGTGGCTGCCGGATGACCCCCCTCCGGGCCCTCATCTGCCCTTTTCTGGGTGGGGGCCGCGGTTGTCCCTGCGGTGGTTCTCCTGGGACTCTCGTGCCCGGGGGGGCCTCCGGATGTTTGGGGCCCGGGTCTCCCCCATGTCTGCCTCATACCTTGCGGGGCGGGGCTGTGGTTCCTCACACACACTATTAAACATTTACATGGAAGAACCTTATGAACACAAACGCGCTCACACACACAGGTGTGCACACAGGTGTACACACAAGCACTCACATTGGTGTAAAAACAGGTGCTCACAGACACACACTGTTTTGATCTGCTGTTGCTTCAAAACATATTTTGTAATATTAGTTATGTGTGCCGCACAATAACATTTAACATTTAGTATTTACTGTGATTTATATAGATGTTGGTTGTTGCTGCAGTCTCTCTGCTGTTGTGTCTTCTGTTGTTTCCTCTTTTTGTCAGCAGGTATGGAAGCAGATTATCTTTTTTTGATCTTTCTCTCTATCTCTATCCTCCTTCTCCTTTGTTTTTTTTTTTTTTTTCTTTCTTCTCTCTCTCTCTCCCCCTCTTCTGTTGACTTTCTCCCCAATTTTTATTTTATTTTTTATTTTTTATTTATTTATTTTTTATTTTTTTTTCCTGTTTTCTCTGTCCCCCGGTCTTGTCTGTCATAGTATGGTTAAATAAAAAGGTATATAAAATTAAATTAATTAATTACATTAAAAAAAAAAAAAAAAAAAAGCATATGAAAACTTTTGAACAGGGTCATTTTTATAAATGCAACTATTATTTTCTTGTGTGGACTATTTGTAAACATCCTTTATGCGAAGTATCTTCAGGTCAGTAGTAAATAAAAAATAACATGCATTTTGTATGATCCCTCTTATTTTGGTAAAATAATTAACATTTTGCAGATACTGCAAGGTGTATGTAAACTTTTGACTTCAACTTTGTATTCCATCAAATTTTAAATCCACATACCCCTTGAAAAAACCCACTGGTTCTGCAAATCTTTTGCATTCAAAATGGCAAATTTAGCTGAAAGAGGTTGAGTTTGCAGCACTGATACTCACCTAGTAATGGCAGTGTGGTGATGGACAGATCCAGTGAGTTGGGTCTCTCGGGTCTGCGCACACGGTTCTGTCTGAGCAGGGCCTCTCCGTGTGTCTGAGCTTGGGTCTGGGCTTGTGGAGGAACCACAGCTGGGACAGGACACGGGGCAGGCAGTGCAAGCGACTCCACATTAGAAGATGACGGAGCATCTCCAGTTGGACCAACATTATCACTGTTCTCTCCTCCCTCTCCTCCACCCTCAGCATCTCCCTCGCCCTCTCCTTCGCCATTGTTGTTATTGCTGTTGTTGTTGTTTGCATTGTCAGGATGCGCCTCTCTTCTGAGAAGAGGCTCCTGCTCGTCAGGGCTAGTGTTCAAGAGGCCGAAGGTCAAGTCCTCTGAACTCATGGCGCCCTTCCAATGGACATCAGTGGCATTGGCTGCACATCCTGCTGACTCAGGTGCTGCTCCGGTCGCATATTTACTCATTGCTGCCGCAGCATCGTTGTTGGCAACGGTAATCGGCCTGGCCTCATGTGCCGCACTAACTGCACTGGCTTTAGCCACACCCATTTCGACTTTCTTCAGATTTGACTTTCCAAGCTTCCCAAACTTCATCCGCAGTGATGAAGATGACAAGGTGGGTGTTTTCCCAGAAGCCTTAGCATTGAGACTTAGGCTACTCGGCCTCTTAGGAACATTCTGCTGCTTAGGTAGGATGGTTATAGGGGTGTCAACATGCCGAGCAGAACTCTGTGACCCTGAAAGCTCAGAAGCCATCTTCATGAGAGGGTAGAATGGGCCGTGTGAGGTCGATGTTTCCGGAGAGTAGAACTGTTTCTGTGAATGTTCCATCAGGCTCTCGTCGGAGCTCTCCCTCAAGTTCCTCTGAACTTCACTTGGGTCCAGTTTTGGTATCTCCAAGTCTTCTTGGGTCAGCTGAGCACAGAGAGGACCACTGTTGGCCACTGGTGGAGGCTGTGTGGCATTGCAGGACTCTGAGATTGGAGTGGGGGAGGAGCTTTCTGTGCCGGACTGCCGTGATTGGGCCTGCTCCCACTCGTAGTTGATGCAGTTCCTGTTCTTCTCTGTAGGGTTAGACCCTCCCACTGTGGGTGGGTCCACTGAGGTGTCATTGTGAAGGGGTTTATCAACACCCTCATGTTCTTCAGTGTTTGTGGAGGAGTGTTCAAGGAAAGAACCCACCTTAGGTGTCTGCCTGCCAGCAGAGAAGTTCCTAGAATGATTGAAATTGATTAATAATTATCTGGAATTCTCTGGACTTTTTAACTGGAATTAACTGGGGGTTGTCCAGTGCAGTGTTAAACATAACTACTTTGTGTAAATTAAATTAATAGTTTAAATACATAGTTGAAGTTAAGATGTTATTGCTTTTGGATTTTCATTAGTTATGCAGTGAGTATTGGTTATTGATTGCATTTGGTTGTACAGTGCAGTAATGAGGTTGTTCAATCAGTGATTACTGAATACCTGCAGTTTTATAGTAAGTGGTGAGTGATTACTTGTTATTGATTAACTGTGGATGTACAGTAGGCAAATAGTAATTACTGATTTCCTGTTGTTGTACTGATATTGGTCAGTGATTTTTAATTACCTGTGATTATACAGTGAGTTGTCAATGACTATTGGTTACCTGTAGTTGTACAGTGAATGGTCAATGATTACTAGTTATTAATCACCTGTGGGTTTACATTCGTTATTGGTTATTTATTACCTATGGTTATACAGTGAGTGGTTAGTAATTATTGGTAAATTATTACCTGAAGCTATACATTGAGTGGTGAGTGATTATTGTTTATTGATCATTTTCTGGTTATACGGTAAATGGTCAGTGATTATTAGTTATTGATTACCAGTGGTTTTACAGTTAATGGTCAGTAATTATAGATTACTGATTTCCTGTCATTGTACAGTAATTATTGGTTAATGATTACCTGTGGTTATACAGTGAGTGGTTAGTGATTATTGGTTACTGATTACCTGTGGTTTCACATTGAATGGTCAGTGATTGTAGGTTACTGGTTACCTGTGGTTGTACAGTAATTATTGGTTATTGATTACCTGTGGTTATACAGTGAGTGGTCAGCGATCATTGGTTATTGATTATCTGAGGTGGTCATTGATTATTGGTTACGGATTACCTGTGGTTATATAGTTAATGGTCAGTAATTATAGATTGCTGATTACCTGTGGTCGTACAGTAATTGTTGGTTATTGATTACCTGTGGTTTTACAGTGAATGGTCAGTGATTATAGGTTACCGATTACCTGTGGTCATACAGTAATTATTGGTTATTGATTACTTGTGGTTATACAGTAAGTGATCAATGATTATAGATTGCGGATTACCTGTGGTTGTACAGTAACTATTGGTTATTGATTATCCATTGTTATATAGTGTGTGTGGTCAGTGATTATTTGTTTATTGATTACCTGTGGTTTTACATTGAACAGTCAGTGATTATAGGTTACTGATTACCTGTAGTGAATGGTCAGTCATTACTGATTACACAAGTTACTGATTACATGTGGTTGTACAGTGAGTGGTCAGTGATTATTGTTTTTTGATTACCTGTGACTATACGATAATAATTTGTTATTAATTACCTGTGGTTAAACAGTGCTGTGCTGGCATTAAGAGCAGGACTAACTGATTTTTCCCTGTCCCAGATCAGGAGAAGTTCAGCGAGTCTCTCCTCTGCACACTGAGCTGTCAGTCGGGCTTCAGCATCCTGATCCCAGCAGTCTTCCATTGTCTCTTTCAGAGAGTGCACCGTCTGCACATGAACACAGATGCATCAACAAATCTATTTTAGTCTGCTGAGAGTTGATAAGCTGCATTTGTGTCTGTTTACATCTTAATTTCTCACCAGACTATTCTCTTTCCAGGCCTCTGGGAATTTAGGTCTTTCTTTTTCTCGGGACACAAGTGCCTGCATGTCTTCTATGGTAGGGTGATTGCCCACCTCTGCCTGAAATGCCATCTGAAATGCTGGAACTGCCTCACCTGGAGGGACAGAAGATTTGAATTGAGAACAAACAGCAGCTGTGACATGGAAAGACCTACACGTGTGTACATGTCTATGTGGTACCTGGAAAGAGGTCCGCACACCGCATGAAGGTCTCCCAGTAAATCAGACCCAGCGCATAAACATCCACTTGTTTCAGCGCTGACTCACAATCCCTCAGATTCACTGCCCCTTCTAGCACTTCTGGAGCCATGTATCGCACTGTACCCACCTATTGAGTCAGGTGAAGAGGTATAACTTATGATTATTCTGGGGTATTATTGTTCAGCTCACTGGTCTGGTTTAGATTTTGCTGGGCTGGAACAAACTATACCAGTCTAAATAGCTGTTTGCTGACCTCACTGATGGCACTGTTGTCCTCTTCTCCATGCCCAGGCGGCCTCTTTCCCGTCAAAATCATAGAAAGTCCAAAATCACTGATCACACAAGAGCCATCTGTCTTCACCAGCACATTCCTACTGTTCAGATCCCGATGGGACACAGCTGGTTTATACACATCTAACAATCAGAAGAATAGAGGTAAGGACAAGAGAGCGATAGAAGAATAAGGAGTGGGATGAGAGAGGAGAGAAGGAGAGAAAATCACAAAACAGTGACTCACAATATAATAACTGCCACTAGAGAGCACTGGATTAAACTATGTAACAGGGATTTTACCAATGTATGTGGTCCAGTTAGGCACAATATTAATGCAGGCACAATTAATAGATGTAACAAATAAATGCAATGCACAGCTTGAGTGGCTTATGCTCATTTCCTCTGTTTTAATAGTGTTTAATAGTGTTTAACAGTGATAACCATAATCAATTTTTCTGCTAAGTAATATAGTTCATTATCTTGACACGGTCACTGGTAACGGTTGTGTGAAATTAATATTTGTTTGCAAACCTACAGTGCCTTGTGAAAGTACTCATACCCCTTCATTTTTTCATATTTTATGTTGCTGCGATATGTTAAATTGCTTTAAATTACTTTTTTCCCAAATCTATCTACACTCCATACACCATAATAGAAAAGCAAAAAACAAGTTTTTAACATCTTTGCAAATTTATTGAATTATTCCATTGCATAAGTATTCATATCATTATCTAGGACAGTTAAAATTTAGCTCAGGAGCATTCATATTGCTTGTAGATGTCACTACACTTCGAGTGGAGTTAACCTGTGGCAAATTCAATTGAATGGGTATGATTTGGAAAGGCACACACATCTAACAGCTGGTCTAACAGCTACAAAATGCATATCAGAGGAAAAACCAAGCCCTGAGGTAAAATAAAAACTGCCTGTAAAGCTCAGAGCCAGGATTGCTTCAAGCCACACATCTGGGGAAGAGTTCAGAAAAAATTCTGCTGCATTGAAGGTTCACAAAAGCATGTACTCTCAACCAGAGCTGGCCCAAACTGAGCAATTGATGGAGAAGGGTTTTGGTTAGAGTGGTGACCAAGAAGCTGATGGTCACTCTAGTTGAGCTCCATGATGTGATATGGAGATAGGAGAAACCTACAAAAGGACAAACATCACTGCAGCACTCCACCGATCTGGGCTTTATGGCAGTGTGGGCAAACTCAATCCTCTCCTCAGTCAAGACACATGAAAACACACTTGGATTTTGCAAAAAAGCACCTAACGGACCCTCAGACTGAGAAACAACATTCTCTGGTCTGATGAACCTCAATTCCAAACATCAGGTTTGAAGGAAACCAGGCACTGCTCATCACCTGAAGAGTACCATCACAAAAGTAAAGTGTGCTGGTACAACCTCATGCTGTGGGGCTGTTTTTCAGTGGCAGAGACTGTGGGACTCGTCAGAGTAGAAGGAAAGCTCAATGCACCAAAATATTAAGATAGCCTTAATGAAAACCCAGTCCAGACCCTTCAGAACCTCAGACTAGACAGAAGGTTCACCTTCCAACAGGACAATGACCCTAAGCACATAGCAAGAGTGGCTTATAGAAAACTCTGTGAATGTCCACAGCCTGGACTTGAACCCAATCAAACATTTCTAGAGAAACCTGAAAATGTGCGTCTGCCCCTATTCAACCTGACAGAGCTTGAGAGGTGAAGAGGTAAGGAGAAGAATGAAGGATAATTGCCAAATGCATATGTGCAAAACTTGTCGCATCATACCCAAAAAGACTTGAAAAGGTGCTTCAGCTAAGTACAGAGTTAATATGAATACTTATGCAATGTACTTATTTCAGTTTTTTATTTTTAATAAATTTACAAAGATATTAAAAACTTGTTTTTCGCTTTGCCATTATGGTGTATGGAGTGTAGATTGATGTGGGAAAAAAGTAATTTAACATAATGCAGTAACATAACAAAACTTGAAGGAGTATGAATATTTTCGCAAGGCACTGTATACTGGTTTGGCTGTGGTCCATCCAAACAGATTTAAGAGCCAGTCCACTCTGATAAATAATGCTTTTAATAATGCTGTATATGAGAGTTTATATGAGTGTGCATTTGTATGTGAAAGTTTCGTTTCTCCGAGTTAAAAAAAGGATGTGTCAGTATATATCAGGATGACTGCACCGAAGATGAAGACATAGCATTGCTTTCTTTCTCTTTAGCCTTGCTTTCTGTCGCATTCTTTATGCCTTTCATTTCCATGCATTCTTCTGACACTAAATAAAATCGGAACACTTTCAGAGCCTTTCACACTGAAACAAAGACAAAGAAAACTAAAAAAAGCATTAAGAATTACGCCCCATCCCTGCCTTCCTGGTTCTCAGACTGAGGCTATAAATAAAGTGCACACACCCACTATCACATCCATACTCCATACTTAAAATCTAAAGTGTATTTTAAATAGTTGATACTTTTTATCCATTTTGGAGCTTGACAGCCAAAGTTCACACTATCTATCTATATCTATATATCTATCTATATATCTATCTATGCACATTTTATATATATATATATATATATATATATATATATATATATATAATGTGCATATCATCACTATATGAAAAAGAGTGGCTGGCACTTTCATTAACATTCTGCTTTCGTATTTCACAAGCAAATCAAACAGGTTTGAAATGAGTGACTTATGAATTTGAATTTTTGGCTGATTTGATTTGGTATTTTGTATCTCACCCCCTTTCTGTATTTCTGTGTGCAGGTACGCCAACCCTCTGGTGACAGACAGAGCCAAACGACAGCAGCTCAGCCAGTCCACAGTCCGCCCGCTCAGATACGTGCACAGAGAGCCCTGGGAAAGACAGAGGGAGTACTCTGTTCAGAGGAAATCATCTGCAAAGTACAGGCAGGAACGCACAGGAAAAACAGGGGGGCAGAGAAGGGGAAGAGGAGGGAGGACGAGATTAAAGCGCAGAGCGAGAAAGAAAAGAGGCGGTGTATCTCAAAATTACAGGAGTAGCACAATTAATGCACTCCTGCCATACCTCAGGACTACCTCTGGGATGCCTCCTGTCACTATGGTAACCTGGCTTGAGGTTAGCCCACAGGAAGTACAGGCTGAAAGCCCACGGTTATGAATAATTGAAAACTTCTCAGCTCAGTCAATAATCTCTCTCTTCCTCCATAATGTCAAGAGTGTGTTGTGGGTGTGAGTATGCGGCGAGAGGTAAAATGAGGATATTCTACTAAACTGTAACCTTTTCCTGTTTCCATAAGTGTAAGAAAAAAAAGAGAGGATGAAAAAAGACACAGAGGAAAACTGAAGGAAGAGAGTAAGCCAGTTTTAGGTGATATCCAAAGATATCGCATTACACTTTGAGATGCTGTTACCACAAGATCAAACATGACATCAGATCCCTCGGGTCTCTAAATATAACCACAAAATAAATGTGTGCGCTTGCACTTTTCAAGCTGTGATGTAGAGAAGAAGGAATGTGAGAGAAAAAAATAAAACAAGAACAGGCTAAATGGCTCTGAGGAAAACAATGAGCATTCTGGAAATAGACTAGTTTTTGCTTTTGGTACTTTTTGGGAGGCTGGTTTGGGTTCTTTAGTGTTCTTGCAATACTCACATGAGGGTAGAATTCCAGCAAGAGGAGCAACTCTGTCCGGCCTTCTGTACCGACACGTTCCTCGCTCTCTAAGAAGCGCGCTACATTCTCATGATCCAAGAGGAGGCGATAAATCATACGCTCATTAGTGAACTGCTGCCGGTTAGCAGAAATGAAAACTTTCACCGCCACAGATCGGTCTTCAAGCGAACCGCGATACACTGTTCCGTACCGGCCCCGGCCAATCAGCTGTGTGAGAAAACAAGTGAGAAAAGTATGAAAAAGCATATGTATAGAAAGTAAAAGGATATATAAAAAGATTTTTTTTATGTTTTTGTAAGAAGTCTCCTATGCTCACAAAGGCTGCATTTACTTAAATACTATAAAACATTAATGTTATAAAATATTATTATTATTTAAAATAAGAGCTTCCTATTTTAATATATTTAAAAATGTATTTTATTTCTGTGATGATCCACCAGAAATCATTCTAATATGCTGATTTGGCAATGAAGAAACATTTCTTATTATCACTGTTGATAACGGTTTTGCTGCTTAATATTTTAATCAAAAATCATGCATTTTTTCAGGATTCTTGACTAATAGAAAGTTCAAAAGTGCAGTATTTATTTGAAATAGAAATCTTTTGTAACTTGTCATTACAAATGTCTTTACTGTCACTTTAATATTAATTAGAGTACAACAGTACTATGACTCTTCTGGGCTTTCTTAAGCAAATATTATATATTTTTATTTAATAAATATTATAGTATCACAGAAACAAAAACAAAAACGCCACCAAAATGACATTCATCCCTGAGGTTAAATCCAAATACCCTTTTATATTTAAGTGATTTTTAATCAAATCAAACATTTTATTATTTATTTTTACTTAGTTTATGTAGTTTATGTTTCTTCAGCAATATTCTTACATTCTTATACATATGTATACACACTAACAGTTAAATGTTTTTGGTTTTTGAACAGTAAGATTTTTAACGTTTTAATGTTTTAAAGTCTCTTCTGCTCACCAAGCCTGATTCTACTTGATCCAAAGTACAGCAAAAACAGTACAATTTTTAAATATATTTACTATTTAAAATAACTGTTTTCTATGTGAATATATTTTAAAATGTAATTTATTCTTATGATTTCAAAGCTGAATTTTTAGCATCATGACTCCAGTTACGTGATCCTTCAGAAATCATTCTAATATTCTGATTTGCTGTTCAAAAAAACATTTATTATTGTAATGATGACGAAAACAACTGAGTAGAATTTTTTCAGGTTTCTTTGATCGATAGAAAGTTCAGAAGAACAGTATTTATCTGAAACAGAAATCTTTTGTAACATTATAAATGTCTTTATATCATCACTTTTGATCAATTTAAAGCATTTCTAAACAAAAGTATTAATTAACTATAATTAACTAGAGTATTAACTATAATTTCTTCGCTGACTCTTATACTGACTCCAAGCTTTTGAATGGTATAGTGAATAATGTTACGAAAGCTTTTTGTTTCAGATAAGTGCTGGTCTTTGAATTTTTCTATTCATCAAAGAATCCTGAAAGAAATATACTCAACTGTATTAAATATTCATAATAATAATCAAGCAAATCAGCATATTAGAATAATTTCTGAAGGATCATGTGACACTGAAGACTGGAGTAATGATGCTGAAAATATAGCTTTGATCACAGGAATAAATTACATAATTAAAATATATTTAATATATAAATTAAAATTAAAATATATTCAACTAGAAAGCAGTTATTTTAAATAGTAAAATATTTCACAATATTACTGCTTTTGCTGTATTTTTGATCAAATAAACACAGGCTTGGTGAGCAGAAGAGAATTCTTAAAAAAAAAACATTAAAAATCTTACTGTTCAAAAACTTTTGACTGGTAGTGTATATTTTCCCTAGAGGTTTATACACTGTTTTATTTGCTTAAATGGGGCGGAAAAAAGAATCAAGCTGTGATTGGTGTCTGTGATTGGTCACCTCCAGCAGTACAAGGTTGTCCAAATCCAGAGAAGGAGGGGAAAGCGCAGTCTCCAGGATATCCAAGGAATGCAGAGAGTGTTTACCACGTCCTGGAATACACACAGGCATTTAAATCCACATGCACACAGGTAATTTCATTGTCAGGATTGAATCATACATGAGAAGTATCATAACATCACTACGGCAACGTACCTTTTAGCATGCGGTAGCCGAAAAACAGCAGAATGACGAGAACAGCAACCATGGACACAGTTGCTAAGGCAACAACTATGGCTTCCTCTTTGTGAAGTGGGCGGGAATCTTGAATTATTTGAGCTAGAATTAATAGTTTGCCAATATAATAACAACGTGCTATTAAAAAAACATTAAAATTGAATAATACTAATAATTATAAATAAAAATAAAGAAATCGGAGTCATTCGAGCCCAATCCAAAGGATTAGTTCACTTCCAGAATGAAAATTTCCTGATAATTTACTCACCCCCATTTCATCCAAGATGTTCATGTCTGTCTTTCTTCAGTCAAAAAGAAATTAAGGTTTTCGAGGAAAACATTCGGACTTCAAAGGTGGCCAACAGATTGAAGATACAAACTGCAGTTTCATGTAGCTTCAAAGGGCTCTACACAATCTCAGCCGAATAAAGGTCCCATCTAGCAAAACGATCGGTCATTTTCTAAGAAAAATATAAGCATGCATGATGTAGGTGGAAGTACCAACCCAGGGTGCATTTCCCAAAAGCATCGTTAGCTAACTATGGTGGTTAAGTCCATTGAACTCCACTGATAACGACGGAACTTGCGACCATGGTTGGTTTTGGGAAACGCACCCCCAGTGTTTACGAAGCGAACGTGCAAAGAAAGTCAAATGGCCTTTGCGAAACAAGGTAAGACGACAATGTCGGATGATTTTGAAGTTGGAGGAGAAAATGAGATGGAGTTTTTCGCCCTACCCTACCTTTCTGAAGTACACAGATGAAGACTTAAAGGATAAGTCCACTTCCAAAACAAAGATTCACATATAATGTACTCACCCCCTTGTCATCCAAGATGTTCATGTCTTTCTTTCTTCAGTCGTAAAGAAATTATGTTTTTTGAGGAAAACATTTCAGCATTTTTCTCCATATAATGGACTGATATGGTGCCCTGATTTTGAACTTCCAAAATGCAGTTTAAATGCAGCTTCAAATGATCCCAAATGCAGTTGTAAACAATCCCAGCCGAGAAAGAAGATATTCTTTTTAACACCAAGCGCTCGTCTCGTCTTACTCTGCCTGGTTTTTGTTCCGGTTCATGACAGTTAGGGTATGTCGAAAAACTCCCATCTCATGTTCTCCCTCAACTTTGAAATTGTCCTATATCGCTGTTTTACCTTTTTTGTTAAGGGTGTTTGAGCTTCTTTGCATGTTCACTTTGCAAAGACTGGGTCAGTACTTCTGCAGTGATGTAGGATGATTTTGAAATGATTTTTGAAGTTGAGAGAGAAAATACGATTGGAGTTTTTCGACATGCCCTAACTGTCTTGAGTCAGAAAGGCAAGACGAGCGTTTGAGATTAAAAATAATTTAAATTGTATTTTTTTTAATGAAAATAACTGATCGTTTCACTAGATTAGACCCTTCTTCCTCGGCTGGGATTGTTTACAACTGCATTTGGGATCGTTTGAAGCCGCATTTAAACTGCATTAAACTCGGGGCACCATATCAGTCCATTATATGGAGAAAAATGCAGAAATGTTTTCCTCAAAAAACAATTTCTTTACGACTGAAGAAAGAAAGACATGAACATCTTGGATGACAAGGGGGTGAGTACATTATATGTGAATCTTTGTTTTGGAAGTGCACACACGTGACCTTTTCGACGTGACAATATAATGTGTGAAGTCACAGACGCGCCTCATGGAGCTAGTGCAAGATGAGCATTTGTGGTTAAAATGTATATAATTTTGTATTTTTTTTTTAAATAACTGATTGTTTCATCAGATAAGACCCTTTTTCCTCAGCTGGGATCTTGTATATCCTTGAGAAAAATCCTGGAATGTTTTCCTCAAAAACCCTAATTTCTTTTTGACTGAAGAAAGAAAAACATGAACATCTTGGATGACATGGAGGTGAGTAAATTAGCAGGAATTTTTTATTCTAGAAGTGAACTAATCCATTAACCCCTGTCTTTAATTTGTATCCACTGTTAATACAATGACATCTTTCACTCAAACCCATTTGTTTCCTTTTGCTGAACACTATCTGTATGTCTATGAACCACACACACACTCACGTAGAGGCTGCACAGTGGTCGGGGAAGGAGGTGGGAAGTCCTCAGTGAAGTTCAGGTTGCACATGTCTTTGCTGCAGCAGCAGAATCGAAACGTTCCATTCTGGGCCATTGGCAATGGTTGGATCACAACGCAGCGGTCATAACACTTATGATGGTCATCTGTCCAGCAACCTTTTTTAAATGGAGGAAATAAAGGTGAGGCCGACTGTAAAGTTCTTTGTGTGTGTGTGTGTGTGTGTGTGTGTGTGTGTTTGTATGTGTGGAATGTATTTATACCTTGCTTCATTATTTGGATTTCATTATCCTTTTTCACCCAGAGTCCAAAGCAGTGGATTTCATGCTTACAGCGAACGGTGGAGTTCTCAGTCCGCTCACCCGAAGGCTGCAGCTGTTCTGCAAAAGCGCACTCCCTCTGCTCACTCTGTGCAGCTAAAAAGTCAGAGAAAGGAAAAGTTAAAATGAGAACGAAAGTCAATAAGACAAACAGCATTATATGAGGATTAGAAAATACAATGGTAGAATGAATAACTAGATATTGCAAATTATAAGTACTGTAGTTTATATATTCAAAATTATATTTTTAAAATATTTTTTTTAATATAATATGTGACCCTGGACCACAAAACCAGTCATAAGGGTCAATTTTGTGAAATTGAGATTTATACATCATCTGAAAGCTGAATAAATAAGCTTTCCATTGATGTATTGTTAGGATAGGACAATATTTGGCTGAGATACAACTATTTGAAAATCTGGAATCTGAGGGTGCAAAAAAAATCAAAAATTGAGAAAAACGCCTTTAAAGTTGTCCAAATGAAGTTCTTCCGCATTAATTCTTCTGCTGTTCTGTGTAAATGCAGCTGTAAAATTCTTTTTTTTACAGTTCTTCTAGGGTTGAAAGTTTTTAGGCATTACGTTTTCATTGGGCAACGTTGTAAAATTAAGCAAAACTTATAGAAAAGATTAATGAGAATTTTTTTCAAGTGTTTACATAAAAATAAAACGGTACAATAATACTGAAAAACAATCATTTTTACATGAAAAAGTAAGTTCAGGCTATAAAAAAATGAAGTAAATTTTGTATTAGTACTGAATTTAAGCTTGTAGAAATTAAAGCAAAAATGTGACCCTGGACCACAAAACCAGTCAAAAGTGTTATTTTTTTTTTAATAAATAAGGTTATGGTTCGTTAGGATAGGACAATATTTGGCCGAGATACAACTATTTGAATATCTGGAATCTGAGGGTGCAAAAAAATAAAATTATTGAGAAAATCACCTTAAGTCCAAATGAAGTTCTTGGAACATGATCTTTACTTAATATCCTAATGATTTTTGGCATAAAAAAAATGTATAATTTTGACCCATACAATGTATTGTTGGCTATTGCTACATATATACCCGTGCTACTTAAGATTGGTTTTGTGGTCCAGGGTCATATATTATAAAAAAGAAAAGATCTGATTAGATGGGCCTTGTTAAAAGGATCCATAATAATTGTTTTTTTAATATTTGTAACAATCATGATGCATATTATGGTTTTACTGTTGGAAAATTATAATTTTGGTTCTGAATATTGCTTTACTGACACACACACACACACACACACACACACACACACGCATGTTGTGTTTACATGTTTTATGGCAGGGTTTCTGCAGGTTTTATGAGGGTAAATTTAAGACTTTTTTAAGACCTTTTTAAGACCAACTAAAGAAAATTTAAGGAAAAAAAAACAATAATTGAAGGGAAGACAATACGGCAATATGTTCTCTAAGTATAGTTCAAGTTTTACTTTCACTTTCAAATTGACAGCAATTCAGTGTCTAGCAACTGTTTGTTATTAGTTCGTTTGAGTTTTCCCTCTTTTCCTCGCTTTCCTTCAGTTTTAAGTAGCTTGTAAACAGGGCAGCTGCTGGCCAAATGGCTGCCCTAAGCAGAATTGTATTGTTGTGCCCCCCTCCCTCATTATGGAAGTAAAAAAACAAAAACACACCTATTATACAGGGTCAAAATAGAACTTTAATAAAATATAAAAGTGAATGAATAAATTGCAATTAAATTGTATTATTTATAAATCACATTTGTAGATCTAGACAGTTACCTATGACTATGATTATATTAGGCCTAATACAGTTGTCTAATTGATTTTATTGTCTCAAGCATCCAGAAAACACACAAAAGAAAATTAAGCAGTATTACTGTGATAAAACCATCGTTAATTTTGGCAAGGGTTGTGATGTCCACATGTTTTTGTTGAAGAAACTATAGAGGCTGTAGCATTTCTATCACAAGATTAAGTGGATATTTGAATTAAATGTTTGGTCACTATTAAACAAGGATTTGTTCGTCCTGTAAGTGTAACAACAACAATTATTGGCGCCCTTTGCAGGCATTTGTAATAATATGTAATGTACATAAATAGTTTATTTCATATTAGCCCACATTATGTATTTTAACAGTGTTAATTATAACCATATGATTATTTTTAATTAACCGATCATTATTGCCTCATTGTCTTTATATCGGTTCATGCATTTTAAGCCATGGAAACTAGGCAGGTGCGTTGGTGGTGGTAAAATTATTACCAACATTAAAACACGTTATTAACGTTAACAGCCAAGAAAGTTTCTCAAGATTATGAACGCACCTGAAAGTGATTCACGGGCGTCATCTTGGCTTTTTTTTTTCGTTTTCTTTTCTCGGCGCCGGACCGCTTATTATGATCGCAGTCAGCCGCAAACATTAGGCTACTTGAGATGAGGGCGGGCGCGGGCGCGAATGCGGGAGGAGTGGCGCGTTATGTGTGCTTAGCCTACTGTATGTGTGTACATATATGTATATGTATATGTATATGTCTATCTTAATATTACAAAGAACGGAAGTTTTTTTTTTTTTTTTTTTTTGAGCAACTGCCCATTTTACTTTCACTTTTAAATTAGCGGCATTAACATAACGTAACGAACTTTTATTAACAAAATGAATAATAATATACCATGTTATATGCCTAATATAAAATAATAATAATAATAATTTTACACAAAGTTTAAATAGGTATACAAAAATGAAAAACACTGTGTAACCAAATAAATAAGAAACGTAGAACGTTTACAGCAAAACGAATAAGAAAGCTTGGAAGCACGGCATACACCTTGCACGCTTAATATAAATAAAAAAAAATAAAATAAAAAAACACATACAGTTTAAATAAATAAAAATCAGTAAACACGTTGGAACCAAATAAATATGAAACTTCCACTATCACCTTAGATAAATGGCATAAGTGAAAAGGCTTTTTAAAATCCAAAATATTTTTAAAACAGGCGCTTTTGCATTTCGTTTTGAAACTCTTCCGCTATAGTCTTGTCTTTCTGACCTCTCTCTTCTTGTCAGTCAGCTCGACTCACTCTACGTGATAAATAAAATCTGATCTGTGATGCGACTGTCGTTCGGCACACTGCATTGAGCAGCCGCGTTCAGTATTAATTATATTGTCTGTTCACTAACTAAAGTATTTTTATTACTATAAAAAAATTAAAATGACAGTGTGACTTATTGTTTAATGAATATTAAGCGACCTAAACCACGTAGCACAGAAATTACGCTTTCGCTTCATTTTAAAATGAAACACATGAGGAAACAATCCCTCACGAAAATTAATGCCATGATCATATGAATTTAAGACTTTCTGCTCTGACTTAAGACCTTTTCAAGGCCTTAATTCACGGGAAAGCGATTTAAGACTTTTTAAGACTTTAAGACCTGCGGAAACCCTGTTATGGGGACATTCCATAGGCGTAATGGTTTTTATACTGTACAAACCCTATTTTCTATCGCCCTACACCTACCCTACACCTAAACCTAGCCCTCACAGGAGACTGCACACTTTTACTTAAAAAAACTCATTCTGCATGATTTATAAGCCTGTGTCCTCATGGGGACCTCACAAATGCCCCCACTAGGGATGTTCAATTTGGTTATTTTTCCTAACCGATCGCCGAGGCTCGTTAACCGATTATTAACCGTTAACCAACAAGATAATTTTAAATTAGAATTTAATTATTTTAGAAAGGATAAGTGTCTGTGACCTGTTAAAAATACCAAAATTTGTTTTCCAGGGATTAATTTTACATGCGCAAAAAAACAGCAAACAACAGAACATGAGGACTCACATGGACACATCGCATCACGCACCTGCAGCGCTTCTGTGAACGTAGAAAAACAATAAAGCAAGGCTAAATATATATAATAAATGAATAGGCCTATACGATTAATATTTTTACTTAATTAACAAAACGAAAGAAAAAAACGTGCAACAAGTAGCTAGTATGCAGAGATTTGGTTCATTGTTGTGCTGCGTGAAAGGAAGACGGTTGAAAGCAGCATCCTATTTTTCTTTATTTTACAAATACACAAAGATTTGTTTTTATTGTGAGCGTCCGCAAGTAAAAGCAAACCGTTTACAGTTTCGATTATCTGTATGACTAGAAGGAGATGTTTCCACTGTTAGAAGGGGAAAAAAGTCAACACACACAGTTAAGCATTGCTAACTTTACACAGCCTTTCCATTATCATAAAAAAATACTCTGCCAAACATATGGAAAAAAACACACTGCTTAAACGTTATCAAGGCACTGTCGTGATATTATGTCAAACATTTTGTTTTATGTGGATATTGGAATGCGAGTGAAGTACAAAACCAGGTTTACATAATAAATAATATTTTTTAAATACATCTGGAATATGGAAACATTTGGATTTGTGTCGTATGAGAGACCCAACGTTAGTTTCGCTTTAGCCTAAATGAATTCGTTTTGGCTTGTCGTTTATATAGCCTAGCTTCTCATATTTTTCGTTCTTGTTCTTTTTCTAAATACCGTTAAATTGAAAGGATTTTTTTTTTTTTTTAAGTGGAGCGAGTGGAACTAAAATAGCCTAGCCTTTGTTTATCCACCTTATTTTTCCCATAAGAGTGGGTGCAGCCATTTGTAAATTTTTTGTGTCTGGCTTCCGGTCTCATCCACTTCCAGCTATTTTTAGCTGCACAAAAAGCTGGTTATGCTGCATGATATTGCAAACTGGTGTGTTGTACCATATTATTTGAATGTATTATCTTAATTATGAACACACTGGTTTGTAGTGCAAACTGTTTTACCGTTTACTGCACTTCGATATTCTTCTCGTTAGTTCCCTATGGCGGATTATGAACCGGACGTCTAACACATTTCCAGAAAACGGCTTGCTTCCGCATTGAAAAATAAGGTGGATAGCGTTTGTAAACATTTCGTGTCGGCATCAGGTCTATTTCCGAATGTAATAGTAAAATGCGACTTAACCCTATAAGCCTAAGCGATTTAACTTTTTTCTCTCAAAAATGCAACTTTATTTTATTTTAACCATCCAGCAAACCTTTTAAAATATTTTGATAAATTACTGAAATAAAACGTGATAACGTGATAAATACCAGGTGCACACACACACACACACACACACACACACACACACACACACACACACACACAAAAAAAAAAACCTGTATCCTACTGGTCATGAAAAAGGAACACTGCACAAGTGTAACTTCAAGAATAAAGAACTATATGACAAATAAAATTGTTTATCATATAAAACACCACTAAAAAAACGATAAGGTTCCATTATGGTTCCATTATGTGTTATTTTCTTTTATTTGACATTATCATTTCTGCATAAGGTATATGAAGACCTGCATTACTACATGATAGATTCTGTCTGTCTGTGTCTGAGGGGGGCTGAATATTATGTTAACAGGTGCTCAGTACTATCTAGCCGATAGCAGAGAAGAAAAAACAGGGTATGAATGTGGTGTTCTTCTGTGGATGTTGTTTTGAGAAAGCAATATCTTGCCCAGACCGGCTTTGTGGGAAGCAAACTTCCCAAAGCATTTACAGCCACTATGTTGCACAGGTGATACATGAGAATTGTTTTTTTTTCTTAAGGGTTGCAGATTGAAGACACTATCAGTGAGGAATGCAGATGACGCTTATCTCAACTTTGGGAGATTATGTCCAAGGTCATCCTTAGCTATGATGTCTCTCTCCCCTCCCACTCTCTTCCCTGCTCATGGTCTGATTGTGGAGGAGGATGTGAATGTTTTCTGATAGCAACACAACTGAGCAGTTACCCAGGGGGCACTAAACATGCACACTAACCCTGAGAGTGCCAACAAAGACACACACCAATGCGTCACCAAAGAACTGCATTATGCCAGCAGAGGCATATACGTGCACATACTCAAACACATATAATGTAGGAATTGTTCTGCATCAAAATCATCAACTACATATCAAAATACGCTTCACATTGAACAATATGGACTTGAACTAACTGACAATATGGAATATGGACTAACTGAGATCTATTTGTTTTTTTGGGGGGAGGGGGGGGGGGTTTCGATGTTAATAAAACACAACAATGCTGGAATATACAGTTTAGATCAAAAGTTTACATACACCTTGTAGAATCTACAAAATGTTAATTATTTTATCAAAATAAGATGGATCATACAAAATGCATGTTATTTTTTATTTAGTACTGACCTGAATAAGATATTTCACATAAAAGATTTACATACAGTCCAAAAGAGAAAATAATAGTTGAATTTATAAAAATGACCCCGTTCAAAAGTTTACATACGCTTGATTCTTAATACTGTGTTGTTACCTGAATGATCCACAGCTGTTTTTTTGTTTAGTGATAGTTGTTCATGAGTCCCTTGTTTGTCCTGAACAGTGAAACTGCCCACTGTTCTTCAGAAAAGTCCTTCAGGTTCGACAAATTCTGTGTATCTGAACCTATTCCAACAATGAATGCATGATTTTGAGATCCATCTTTTCATTCTGAGAACAGCTGAGGGACTCATATGCAACTATTACAGGAGGTTCAAACACTCACTGATGCTTCAAAAGTAAAACTTTCTGAATGTGACGATCAGGGTAAATTTAAATTATTTGGTCTTCTGGGAACCATACCAAGTATCTTCTGTAGCTTCTGAAGGGCAGTACTAAATGAAAAAATATGATATTTAGGCAAAATAAGAAAAATGTACGCACATTCATTCTGTTCAAAAGTTTACACTCCTGGCTCTTAATGCATTGTTTTTCCTTCTGAAGCATGAGTGAGCGTTTGAACCTTCTGTAATACAGTAGTTGCATATGAGTCCCTCAGTTGTCCTCAGTGTGAAAAGATGGATCATCATACAGTTATTGCCGGAAAGGATTCAAATACACAGAAATGCTGAAAAACCACAGAATTTGTGGGACCTAAAGGATTTTTCTGAAGAACAGCAGGCAGTTTAACTGTTCAGGACAAACAAGGGACTCATGAACAACTATCGCTAATCAAAAAAAACACAGGTGTGGATCATTCAGGCAACAACACAGTTTTAAGAATCAAGTGTAATCTTTTTTTATTTATTTTCTATTATTTTCTCTTGTGGACTATATGTAAATATCTTTTATGTGAAATGACCTATTCAGGTCAGTACTAAATACACCTCTTATTTTGGTAAACATTTTGCAAGGTGTGTGTAAACTTTTCAGTGTTTCCCCTAGGATCATGGCCTTGGGAGGGGGGGTGGGGGGGTGGGGTTGTGGTGTTATGGGTGGTGCGGCAAAACACTCACACAAACACTTCATAGTGTTTATATGTTTCTTTTAATTGCAGTATACCAATATATTATAATGTCTGAACAATTACTGTACAATAACTAAACAACTGTACACTGAACTAAACACTAAACATCAGATTTATTTTAATATGTTAATTATCCACAAAGTGTGCAGCTTTTGTCACTGCAGTGTATCTTTCTGGGCTTCTGAAAGAACATTTCCAGAGCATCTTGGTATGGATAGTCTGAAACTTCTGGCCCATTTATTGAGATCCGCATGCAGCATACAACTGCCTGTTTATGCTGTCTACATATTCGACAGAACATTCCTAAAACCAAAAGAAAACTGAAATAAGCCCCTGTTTATTCTCTATGTACTGTATTCTATCTATGTATCAGTGTATCTATCTAACTATCATCTATCTATCTGTCTGTCTGTCTGTCTATATAACTAACTAGCTAGCTATTAATTAAGCAATTTATTTATCAATTCGTTCATTCATGCATGTGTGTATTTACTTACTTACCAAGATCAGTCTTGCACAGCCAGGGGGAGTATTTCCCCTCTGACAGCCAAGCTGGGTCAAAACCTGTCGTTCTGTGGTGGCTAGACTTTTGCTGCTTGTCAGGGGCAGGACATGCAGCACTTGGGCTCTTTTCTGTACTTTGATTCGGAGTAGGAAAGCTACACCGGCTGCTGCTCGCAGCAGAACACGTGCTGTCATCGTCACCACCTTGGGAGCGTTTAAAAAACGCGGATATTTTTGCCTGCTGCGACATACTCTCCGACGCGCGGTCTCTGTCCGCTGGTGGGTGTGTGTGTGCGCGCGCATCGGGGCGGAACTCCACCGTGCGCGATACGGAGGACAATTGTAAACGCGCAAACGTTGAGACAGAAATTACATGCCATCGTATAAATAACATAATGCTATTTAGTTTAATAAAAGAAAAAAGCACAGACCTGTTATATATAAATTACTTCTGTCGTTATTCGACGAAAATAAAATAAAATTAACTTGACCTTCAAGGGGGGCGGGGGGTGCCGTTGGGGGGGCGGGGCGCCCCCCTAATATAATGGTAGGGGAAACACTGCTTTTGACCTCAACTGTATGTACCATCTAAGTACCAATTTGTACACTTTAGGTACTAATATGTAAATTAAAGGTGCTTATATGCACCCTTTAGCGGTAAATATGACACAATGGTTTACCTTCGGAAATGTACCACCCCAGTGATAGCTTTTGTAGCCTTTTTTCGGGGAGTGAACAGGTTTGGAACAACATAAGGTTGAGTAAATGATGCCAAAATTTTTAACGAGCATAAAGTAAGTTCAGGCTTTACTTATTTGTACGGATTCTAGCATATGGGAGTCTAACTGGAAACAAAATATCCAAATATTTAAGAACTTGAAATGTCCTGCAAGTGTAAGAAGTGTCCGGTGGTGTGAAAACTGTTCAAAACACCCTCTTGAAACACTATTTGTTTTATTATTGTATTGTATTCTATTAAGATTGTGATTTTCCATATTTGTAACTTTGAATAAAAGCATACAAATGTAAATGTTTTGCAATTACTGTACACGTAGTTTTCATGGCCCCTTATCAGTTGAAAGACTACAATGAACATTTGTATTAAAAAAAAGCAATAAAAAAAAAACTAACAAGGGCAAAAAGTTGAAGAAGTGGTGAAAGACACATATACACATATAACCCAAAATATTGATGTGATGTCCATATACACCTTACTCTGTGAAGCTACAAGCTAAATTCATTTTTCACCACAGAATCAGCCAATGGTGGTTTCTGACACTGGCTGATACATCAACCTAATGAGCAGTCAGCCAATGGAAAGCTCTGACACAGGCTGACATATCGGGATAATGAATGTGGTCCATTCATCCCTTTCTGTATTCAAGTGACAAGCACATTGGGGAGGAATAGTGTGCGTGTGTGTATCCAAGAAGATGACTGTTTTTGACAGGGTGAGGAGAGAAAAACTCACTTGCTGAGGAAAAGAGAAAATATATATATATATATATATTATGAGTTCAAATTGAATATGATGACTATTACTGTCCCACAGTCAGCATTGTACTGCCTCCTCATCAAAAAGCTGTGAAATATTATTAAATTATAACTCGGGCAACCTGATACCTCTGCAATCCGGTTTATGAAGCACTTCAACAGCAAAACAGCAAACAAAATCCAACTCAGTGAAGTGGATAATTCATGACTCTCCACTTCTAACAGCACTACAAAGCGCAGCAATGTGCTCACGACCTACATACTGATTCACATCTAATGCTTCCAGCCAAAAAAACCCTCCCTTGCCTTTTCTCCAATCTGTCCATCCAGCCATACTTTCACCCAGCTGCTCTGCTTAGCCATTTTAGTACACTAAAATATTCACAAGATTACAAATACATGTGTGTGTGAGAGAGAGAAAGTGTAAGTCAGAGGTAAATAAGACTCATTCACCATCATCCCATAATTCCTGCAATACTGCGCAAAATGTTTTGCACCTAAAGCAATTGCTCACCCAAAAATGTAAATGTTGTTGACATTTACTCAACCAATTCAAAAATGAAAAATGGTAGAAGTAGTGCTTACAACTCCTGCGCTATAAAATGGTAACACTTTATTTTATAGACTTATTAAACATTACATGTAGGCTTACTTATTATAGTACACTGCAAAACAGTAAATAATGCATGCTAATTAATTGTTAATTATTATTACTCAGTACTTATTTATGTTATTACATAAGTACAGCTTAAAATAAAATTTAACCTCCAAAAGATTATCATTTATAGATGCACAATATATCATACTAGTTGTCAATCTATATCAGGGGTCACCAGACCCGGTCCTGGAGGGCCAGTGTCCCTACAGAGTTTAGCTCCAACCCTAATCAAACACACCTGAACCAGCTAAACAAGGTCTTACTAGGTATACTTGAAACTTCCAGGCAGGTGTGTTGAGGAAAGTTGGAGGTAAACTCTGCAAGACACCGGCCCTCCAGAAACAAGTTTGGTAATCCCTGATCTATATTAAAGATTTTTTTTTAATATATTGGTATCTGTCATTACTGGATTCATATTTATTGTGCACACTAATGTGGAAGCATTTCTGCAAAGGGATATTACGTTGCGTCTTTCACGTTTCAAAAAGTGAAATGTCCAGCGAGTGGCACTAAAAAGTTAAAGGAGAACTCCACTTCCAGAACAACAATTTACAAATCATTTACTCACCCCCTTGTCATCCAAGATGTTCATGCCTTTCTGTCCTCAGTCGTGAAGAAATTATGGTTTTTGAGGAAAGCATTTCAGGATTTTTCTCCATATAATGGACTTTATTGGTGCCCCAATTTTGAACTTCCAAACTGTAGTTTAAATGCAGCTTCAAAGAGCTCTAAACAATCCCAGCCGAGGAAGAAGGGTCTTATCTAACGAAACGATCAGTCATTTTTTCGGAAAATAAATTTTGTATACTTTTTAAGCACAAACGCTTGTGTAGCACTAGCTCTGGGATGCGCGTTCACGACGCTACGTACTAATGAATCATGTCGAAAGGTCATGCAGAACGTAGGCGGAACTACAGACCCCGTGTTTACAAAGCGAACGCGCAAGACTAAGGAAGTTCAAGTAAGTCAAACGCTGTTTACAAACAAAAAGGTACAACGATGTAGGACGATTCTGAAGTTGTAGGAGAAAATAAGATGGAGTTTTTCGCCATACTCTTCCTTTTTGAGCCGGAGTACACAGACGATGAACGTTGACATGATTCGTGGCATCGTGGACGCGCATCCCAGAGCCTGTGCCACATGAGCGTTTGTGCTTAAAAAGTATACAAATTTTTATTTTTCTGAAAAGATGACAGATCGTTTCGCTAGATAAAACCCTTCTTCCTTGGCTGGGATCGTTTAGAGCCCTTTGAAGCTGCATTTGAACTGCATTTTGGAAGTTCAAAATCGGGGCACCAATGAAGTCCATTATATGGAGAAAAATCCTGCAAAGCTTTCCTCAAAAACCATAATTTCTTTAAGACTGAAGACAGAAAGACGTGAACATCTTGGATGACAAGGGTGTGAGTAAATTATTTGTAAATTGTTGTTCTGGAAGTGTTCTCCTGTAATGTTCACGTTTAAAAAGAAAAGTACAACTACACTAAACCCTACACTAAACCTAACAATTAGTTAGGCACAAGCAAATGTGATATAAAAATGAAAATGCAGTTGCTGAAGCAACCATGCCATTTTAGATTGCTTCTGCATGTCTCTTTTATCATGACTCATGTTTCACAAGAATTGTATCTGAATGCAAACCGAGAGAGATTATTTACTACATCAGAAAAGCCATACATATGGAGCTGGTTATGTGATGTAAACGTCAAAATGTATTAGTTTACAAATCATGCACTATGGTAAACGTGTCATGCCATAGTATTGGGCAACTGCATAAAAATACGTATATAAAAATACAAAACTTCACTCTTAAAGGTGATTCACGATGCCATAAAAGAACCTTTTTTGTCTAAATGGTTTCATAAAGAATCTTTAACATCTGAAGAACGTTTCTGTTTCACAAAATGTTCTTTGTGGCAAAAGAAGGTTATTAAAATTATAAAAAGGTAAGAAAGAAATGGTTCTTTAGAGGCCGTTTACATATCGCACCTAAAAACGTGTGGAAAACGCTAGGTGCGCCGCTTTCTCCTTCTTTCCAAAGCGCTCTGTAGCTTGCGCTCCGTGGCGTCTGCTGTTGCTAAGCAACCATGACCTGCGTTCTCAATGAAGACGTGGAAGTTTCAGCAAAGGACAAACGGATTTCCTGCACTAAAAATCGCTTGTTGTAGCTCTGCTACTACATTTTTTTAAAAAACGGCTATCCCTGTACAGCTATGATCAGCTGTTTCTCCATCTTAGCTGAGCTTTCAATGTTGTTATGGGAAAGGATGAAGCTAATTGGTTGGTTCTTGTCACATGACCCGCGGTGCGCTTGCAGCATTCTGAAAAGTTGAGATGTTTTTATCTGGATGTGGTGCGGACGCGCCTGGAAAAAACGTGCGCGTCGCGACCGCAGTGCTTCCGTTATGAGTAGGGCTGGGTACCGAGTTCGATACTTTCTAGGCACCGACCGAAATGCCTCGATACTATCGAGTATCGAAAAACCTCTTGTCGTTCGGTACCAAACTTTGATACCTAAGGGGTTAATCTCGTCAACGTCAGTGTGCCAATAAGCCTGCAGCACTAGATGTGTTGGACTAGAAGCGGCGCCGCGCAGATCGGTGGCTTTCACACTGAACGCGTAATGCACAGCAGCAAAAGTTCAACTAATTTGAACTTTGAGCGCGCCTTTGGCCGACGCAGCAACAAACCGTACTCGCGCGGCGCGTCCGCGAGAGCGTTCCGAAAGCATACGAAGCAGTCTGCTCTCTGTAGCTCTCTTCATCCTGCGCAGAACCGCGACAAAGTCGAACACACCTGCTAGTTTACACCGGTTACACTCAGAGATGTGGCTCACATGTGAGGCTGTAGCCTTACACCCCTTAGATGTAAGGCTACATTTACACTAGTGCGTTTTTGTTTAAATGTTAAAACAATCCTCATCCATACTGGCATTTCAGAAAAGATATCTGTCCATACTACACGACCGAAAGTGTGCGTGATGCTACATAAGACAACAAATAAGATTTATATTCTGCTTTTACTCAAAACTCATTTTAAACCACCAGCGAGTGTTTGCAATAACTTCCGTTTAATGTTGTTGAAATATGTTATAACCTCTGAGTCAGAACAGCGATTGCAGGAGAGAGAAGGCATATAACATTATACATACCGGCAGACAGCGCTGGAAGGTGCTAGTGCTTGTCAGTAAATTAGTGGAAAATGAATAGAAATTATGATTCTGTCTAAGGTATGCATTTTAAAACGAACATGCAATAGTGTGAATGTAGCCTAACAGATTTTTTTTGAGCTTTATTAAAATTATCTTAACTGATTTATTGTGTTGGATATATTTTGTTCCTTTGTATAGAGGCTCAGGAGTCTTTGAATCTGTATAAATAAGCTGAAAAAAATTATTTTGAGATAATGTAATCTTGTTAAAATTGATTTAATAAAATTGGTATCGAAAAAAGTACCGTTCAGGAACCGGTATCGAAGTCAAGGTATCGGTATCAGCACCGGTATCGAAAATTTTTGAATGATACCCAGCCCTAGTTATGAGCGCGGCTGCCGCGCGTCTACATTTGAAATAATGAACTTGAGCGCGCAAAAGACGCGATATGTGAACGCCCCCTTAAAAAACCTTTGACTGAATGGTTTTTTGTGGAACCAAAAATGATTCTTCGATGGCATCACTGTGAAGAACCTTTTAAAGCACCTTTATTTCTAAGAGTGTTATTGGTGTTTCACTGCCACTAGTTTTCTTTTTTCCTGGGAACTCCATTAAATTTTTGTAAAGGTACATTTTTTGTAGTTTTGCTTTTGCTAAAATGTAGTTTATATAGTTAATGTAGTTTAAAGATGAAGACTTTTCAACTGAGCCTATTTTGATTTTTACATTTAAATGACTTTTTTTCATCTAACGCTCAGTTAATCTTTAAAAATATTAATCATTTCCTAACACTGTAATAATTTCAATCATACTGTATATTCTAATATTGTGATGCATACATAACATAACATTTAAAATGGCTGATTTTGGCTTTAATTTTTTTTAGACAAAATAGTATTTATTTATCATCTGCCATTTTTCAGTTCTCAGCCGTACCATGAAAATGACTGTCTTAACAGTATCAGACAGAATTTTGATTTAAAGTGCCCCTATTATGCCATTTTAAAGGTTGATAATATTGTTTTAATAGACTCCCAAAACAGGTTTACATGTACGCAAGGTCAAAAAACACTTCAGTTTTCTCCAAAAATAGATTTAATTTTACTCCATTTCTAAATGATTCCTAAACGACTCGTGCGAAGCAGTTCGAAGAATCAGTCTCTCTAAACCCCTCCTTTCCGTGAGCCCTCACTCCTGTGATTGGTCAGATGGCGCAGTCCTTTGTGATTGGTCCACTGCGAAACGCCCATTGCCATAACTGACTGACAGCCTTGGATACTTGTCAATACATAAAAAGATGGCATCAATTTTGCCAGACCAATTCGAGCTAGAGCCTGATGATGAAACGACTGAAGTGGCTGATCGACAAGTTAACACGGTCTACCTTGGAAAGTGCTCGCAATTTGCCTATGTAAGCGAATCGGGCACACCTCTATGTTGTAAACTTCAACATTCTATAATGCATTAAGGCGGCTTTCACACCGAACGCGGAAAGCGCTGTGCTGGCCGCCGGGTTCAGTGCAGCCCTTCAGAGCGCAGCGGCTAAAGTTTATTTGAACAACTTATTTGAACTTTGTCCGCAGCGTGCGCGCTCCGTTGCGCGTCCGCTTTGGTCGAGGCAGAAACAAGCCATCCTCCCAGGGCGGAAGACATTGAAACGAATGGGTTTCATAGCACAGCGCTTTCCGCATTCGGCGTGAAAGCCGCTTCGTACGCTATCCTTTATCTATTATATTACTTCAACTAATGAGACAGACAAGCTGCATCAATCACAAATTGTCAGACTACAGTGGGTCCACAGCTGAACAACAGAACTACAAAAGCGTGATTTAGCCGGTTAGCAAGACATATGCAGGGTTGTTACACAACCTAACATACACAACTATGTATTTTGAACGATCGCCAGAAAATACAATCTTTGTAGATTCATCTTTTGAAAGTGAATATAAAACAGTTTTACTCACAGCGTATGATACAGCGTCTTCTGTATAATGTACGTGTAAATTTCCATGTGAGGTAAACCACATGGAAATTTCACTGTTTGTGGGCAGACAAGTTGTTCGCGACGTAGAACTTGGGCGGGCATTAAGCAAATGTGTTACTTCGTGACGTGTGGCCGTAACAGAAAAAGATTCGAATTCCTGACGACTCGTTAAGGCAAATGTGAGCCGACTCTTTTTTTTGATAGACAATAACTTTATTTATCGTTCACTGTCGGCTTCACAACTTTGCAGATAGTTTATGTTCACATACAGCTACATGACACACTGCATGAAAGGACATATTTGAAAAGGCATAATAGGGGCACTTTAAATAATTTTGATTTAAATAATTAATTTAATTTTGACTACCCTATTATCACCTTGTTCCTCATACAAACTCATGGTATGGCTTCAGAAGATCTGAAATCCAGTGCACAAGAATTTATAATTTTTCACTTTATTTTGAGTCTGTGATCCGAGTCCACTGACAAGTCCAAGAACAGAATAAATGTAAAAAGGAACTGTATTTTCCACTAGGTTCACTTTTGGCTCCAGTTAACATACAAACAGGCCAATAATCTTTTTTCTAAATCTAAAGTTTTTTTTTTCTTTTTTCCCCTCACTATTTGTTCCACTTAACATACAAAAAGACCAATCATTTGACTGATCAACTTTTCTATGCAAAACTTTTACATTTTGCCAAAGATCACAGGAAAAAAAAATAGTATAGGTTAGAATGAGAATAGATGAATAAATGATGATAAATTGTTGATTTTGGAGTGAAATATTTCTTCAAATCTTGGTATGTAAACAAACCATTTTCACAGATAAACCACCCTCATCAACATACTACTACACAACTGAAAGGACATTGTCTCAGTGCTTCACAACTCACAGAGTCAAATACACAACCATCTCTATGCCAAAATGACACTTATAAGTATACTGTACTGTCATGCTGGGGTTATAAGAGTTCTAATGTGTGGTATGGAAAAACACAAACACTCACAAAACTACACAAAACCCCAGACAATCCCACACTATGGAATGCAGTGACTATTTCAGGAAGCAAGCAAAATTACTGTCACACACAAAAAGAAGAGGAAAGGAGAAAAAATTGCACACACACATAGTGTTTAGAGGAAAAATGTTGCAGGTCAAAATGAAACTTAACTAGAACGCATTGAGGCAAAGTGGAAAATCAGAGGGCATTTTTTGACAATTAAATGTGCATTTTGCATGCAAACCACTCCCGAGTACATTTGTGAGTCCTTTTAGAGCAGTGGTTCTTTACTTTTAGCACAAGGCTCTAATTTTCCACAACAATATTCAAATGCCACATGACATTTTCAGTTTTTCGAGATTTACTTTATAAGGATTTTAAAGTTAAGATATATTTTACCCACAATTTCTACTTGATCAAATATTTTAGAGCTTGGCATAACTAGAATAAATGCATATTTATAATATAAATGCCCATGGTATATTAAGATTTTATTAACTTTACATGACTTTTCCAGGTTTAGAGCTCAAACTTCTAAATGTAGTCTCCCTTAAACACTACCAGTCAAAAGTTTTTAAACAGTATGATATTTAATGTTTTTTTAATCAGTCTCTTCTGCTCACCAAGCCTGCATTTATAAAATAACTGTCTTCTATTTGAATATATTCTAATATGTAAATTATTGGTATAGTGTATAATGTTACAAAAGCTTTTTTATTTCAGATAAATGCTGATCTTTAGATCTTTATATTCATCAAAGAATCCTGAAAAAATGTACTCAAACGTTTAAAATATAGATAATAATGATAAATGTATCTTGAACAGCAAATCAGCATATTAGAAGTATTTCTGAAGGATCATGTGACACTAAAGACTGGAGTAATGATGCTGAAAATTTAGCTTTGATCACAGGAATAAATTACATTTTAAAATATATTCCAATAGAAAGCAGGTTTTTTTTTTAAATAGTACAAAATATTGCACAATATTACTGCTTTTGCTGTATTTTGAATCAAATAAATGTAGGCGTTAAAAAACATTAAAAGCTTTTAAAAACATTACTATCTTACAGTTCAAAAACTTTTGACTGGAAGTGTACATCCAAGTCAGTGTGAATCATGAGAAACAGAAAAAGCAGTCTCTGAGGGGGTGAATTAAAACAACAAGAAATATCTTTATTTATTTTTTTTTCTGGCTTATTTAAATGCTTATTTTGTCTAAGTCTTCTTGAGGCCCCCGGCTCTCTGGTTGAGAAACAGTGAAAAAGACTGATTGAAGTGCAAACTAGGTGTGAAAACACCCTTAAAATAGAGACAGACGAATAATACATTTCATCAGTATTTTTTCCACATTATCAATTCTTTTATTTTGGGACTGATAAATAGCTTCACTACAGAATAGCACCCAACACCTCCAATACTTCACAACAGGAACCAATGGTAAATTATTTTATTATTTTAACATGCTGTTTGCATAGATTTTAAGATTTTTTTACATTATAGTTACATAACATTAAAAAATGAAATTATTGCTATTCAAATATTCACAACTGTTGTTTTGGTATTACTTATATACTAATAGTATTTATAATTTTAAATTAGCCTTTTGTTTTATTTTTTTTCATGTGTGTTCATCATTTTTAGTAGTTTTTTATATATATATTTCTATTTAGATTTTTTTATTTCCATTTTAGATTTTGTAATCGTACTACTTTTTACCTTTTTTTCAGTTACAAGCAAAGGTAATATTTCTAATTTTTCTAATATTTCTAATTTCTAAGTTTTTAAGTTTACATTTTTCATCTAATATTTATATATATTTAAAATTTCAGCACTTCAATTTTAAAGAATTTTAGCCAGAATGATAACAACCCATTTTATAATACTTATTGTTATTGTTGTAGTCTAATAGTCTAATACTGACAACACAATCACAACACTACTTTTATACCACCATAGTGACTACAAATCAGAGGCTGGCTCAAATCTGAAGTGGACATAAGCAAGCTTTTAAGGTTCTTGAGCGGTGTACTGTCCTCAGATATCTGTTTGAGCAGATACTTGGCTCTGGTTCCAGCCCGGATGGTCAGACTGCAGGGTTAGCTGTGGAGAAGGCCAATCTGCAAGCCATAATGTGCCTACTTAAGCATCAAACCGCAAGATGAGAAATTAAGTTTCATGCTTGTCTTAACAGCTAATCAGCGTTTAGCGTTTATTCTCCCCACATGAACCATGAGCAGGGTCAGCTCTTATCTTATCTGTGTGATGCCCAGTAGCTCTACTGCAGCTCAGGGGCTGGTGCCAGAGAAAACACACACACAAACTCACACGTATATATTTAAATGGACACATTCGCACAGATACAGAGGCACACATGTTTATATATACACATCCACACACACAACATAAAACGTGTGGATCTCCTGACTCACATGCACACCTACTCGCTTTGTTACTTATTCCTAAATTCACAAACGCACACACACAGGAAATGAAGAGTTCCTGATGGATGTGGGTGGCAGTAAATTCACCACATAACTGGCAGGACACAAACACACACTCAGTGTACAATTAATTGCGCCTTGACTTTGAGAGGATATGGAGGGATTTGGAGACTAGGGTGTGGAACAGCAATTTTACTGTAATTCTATGATATTTACTGCCATTCCATTGCTACTATCTGTTAACTATTACTTACCAGCCACAGGACCCAGAAGAACCACCAAGGCAATCAGTCCAACGTGAAGAATTGTTATTCGGCTTTCAACTGCCATGTTTTTCTTTTCTGCTCCTCTTCAAAGACAATATATTCTGATTTATTCTCAGTCACTTGTATAGCTGTCCAGGCTTCAGACTGCAGTCAGGCAAGAATATCTGTGCTTTGGAGAGTCCAGCATCACACATTTTTTTTTTTCAAAACAGCATGAAATGCAAGTTGTTCATCATTTAAGAATGCCAATGAAATAGTATAAAACTATCTCAAAGGTCTTGCATTAACCTTCATAGCTTTTTTTCCACCAGCAAGAAGCATCAAATGTAACCAGCTGCTGGCTGAGAAATCTGCCTACTGAGCGACTGTGTCTGTTTTAACAAACCAAATTAACAAATCACATCAAACTTTGTTTTCCCCCTTTGTTCCAAAGCAGGCGCCCCATACATTTGCCTAATCAGAGTTTAGCGCAGTTATATGGGACATCCCGAGACCGCAAGTCTCCTCGATGGTAGCACACAGTTTGTGGTACAGGGTAACATCCGTTTCGTGACTCCCGACTATCAAAATGTCCATTGTCGTCATATTCTTCGCGTTCGTTATCTTTTGATCTTCGTTTCAGGAATTTGCTCTGTTTCCATGATCCGTTGAGCTGGGAAACAGTAGGTTTTGCGTTTTTCGTCCGTACTCAAACAACGGGAGCGACAACAGAAGACGGCCAGCAAGGCACAGCAGACCAGACAGCGACTGGAAACGCCTCGTCTTCAGATTGTCTCCAGGATCCGATTGTTCGATGTGGGGGCCGATTTATAAGGGAAAAGAGGGGACGCGCCCTCATGCGGCAGACTGAGAGAATGACACCGTATGAAGACACTTAACATAAAACAAATTACAAAAACACATAATTACTGAAAATAAAACTAAAATGAAAACAGAAAATAAAAGCTAATTTAAAATATTAATAAAAGCTAGAGCTGTAATAAAAAATATCTAGTGGTAAAATTACCTGGACAACGCATTTACGCACAATATAATGTAGATTTATAAATATATTAATTATATTAATTATATTTATATTATTATATTTTAAATTAAAATTACAATGATATTTAAATGTGTAATATTATAGTACTGTTCTATATTACTGTTGTACAGCAAAAATATTAACATATTTGTATACTTTCATATATACCTATTTATTTTGTTCACATGTGCATAATTTCCTATTTTCAAAACAATAATGCTGTTATTTTGGTCTAACATGCAAGCAAAGCTGTACATTCGTAACTGGATTATTATTGTTAACTAAAAATAAAACAAATTACAAAAACACATAATTACTGAAAATAAAATGAAATGAAAACAGAAATTATGAAAATAAAATTTAAAATAGTAATAAAAGCCAGAGCATTAAAAAAAATAAAATAGGGTAGTTTTAAAATTACCTAGGCAATGAAATTACACACATAATATAATATGGTTTAGACTTACAAATATATTTATTATATATATTTTAACTGAAATATAATTTTGTGTGTGTGTGTGTGTGTGTGTGTGTGTGTGTGTGTGTGCGTGTATATATATATATATATATATATATATATATTTTTTTTTTTTTTTTTTTTTTTTTTTTTTTTTTACTGCATTATATTTCAATTATAATTTAAATAAAAATATAAAATCTAAAAATATTTGTAAATCTACAGTATATTACATTATGTATGTGAACTGGTTGTCCAGCTAATTTTAAAACTAGATTTTGTTTATTTTGTTTTGTTTATTGTTTTGTTTAATTATAGCTCTAGCTTTTATTAATATTTTAAATTAACCTTTATTTTTATATTTTCTGTTTTTATTTTAGTTTTATCTTCAGTAATTTTGTGTTTTTGTGATTTGTTTTATTTTTAGTTCATAATAATGACCCAGTTACAAATGTACACCTTTGCTTACACGTTAGACCAGAAAATAGTACCATACTATTATTCTTTTAAAATTTGGAAATTATCCACATATGAGCAAAACAAAAAGGGTATGTATGCAAGTATATAAATATGTAAATATTTGTGCTGTACAGATGAAAACAGTAATATAATATTTTATATTTTAATATCGTTGTAACATTGAAATATAATAAACTGCATATTATATAATAAAAACATATAATATTATTTGAAATATTAATATATAAATATACATTATCACAAAGTAATTAATAACTGCATATTATATATATATATATATATATATATATATATATATATATATATATATATATATATATATATATATATATATATATATAAATTATGTAATAATTACATGCATACGTGTGTACAATTTAACATTTTCAAAAGAATAATAGTATGCTGCTATTTTCTGGTCTAACGTGCGAGCAAAGGTGTACATTAGTAATAATGTATCCCTTTTAAAAAACGATTTAATTATACACAATAATAGCAACATACATCTATACATTATTACATAGCCTATACATTGTGTATTGTACCTGTGACTTTTGATATTTTTATAGCGTGATAGCGCCCATTTCTGGTCATGGACGAGCACATTAGCAGGATGGAGGAAAAACAGCACCACGCGCCTCAGCAACAGTAACGTAGTCTGGTGTGCGCGGGCACGAGCACGGAACCACGGAGACTAAGGGAGCGCGCACCTCAACGCCAGCTGTCCTCTGAGGGGGACCCTTACCGCCCCTCCCCAAAAGACATGTCTGCAAGCGCATAAACCACAGAATTCTGAATCTTTTTTCCTTCAGCTGACGAAGACCTACTCAAAAATTCTCTCGCTTCGATATTACAGCACAGCTCCAGCATCACCTTTACACAGCGACAGCCCATCGACCACCAGCAGCGCAGCAACGCCCATAGCAACGCCACTGCGCATCCTCATTCTGTTTCTCTGACCCAGCAACACCGGCGGCCGCCCTCCACCAACAACCAACCTGTTTTCCAACGACCTTCCAAACGGGATCCATAACACACCGTTGTGTTTTTCGTTTTATCGCAAAGGACCATGCACGCGCCGTTTGCGGTTATTCTCTCATCAGTCAAAGGTTCGTACCCGTATGCAACACCATGCGCTTATTTATCAATGCATTGGATATTATTGTTCTATAGTGGATGTTGTTTCTGCATCCAGAATAAATAAATCCCTGAAGCTGTTGTACATTAAACATAATAATGTGACAAGTGTAATCTATACTGCATTGGCACCGACCGAGATGCATGCGGTTCATCGTCTTGTTTTCGTTATTCCTGAGCGCGGGGTGCGGTGCTGCAGATTTCACGCTGATGCGACCCTGCGTCTGTTGCAATCATTTAATCCAACGCCAAAAGAATTTCTAAACGCATAATTACAGTTTTCACATGTATGCATAAAATTAGCTATTTGTTTTACTGATTCAGTAGATTTTACGTTATACTATTTCTGTATATAATGTTTTGGATATTTTATTTAAATGACGAATTAAGATTTTATTTTAGTAATACATATAATCAATTTGGTTTTGCAGCGTGTTCTGATTTGCATTAGCATTACACCTTATCTAGATTGGTTTCCATGGCAAAACACCATGGCTGAAAACAGGCTTTAGGGGGCACTATGTGGGTAAACAACATTACATTTTAAACAACAGCCATTATAATCACTCAGCCTTCAGTTGACTGTAGGCTGTATTTTAATATTTTCCATTAATGCATAAAAATCCATTTTACAGAATGGACACAGACGGACTGAATTTCACAAAGTAATCCTGTGATTTTGTTTGTTTATACATAGAAGGAACAGACAAAGAAAGAGAGAAAAATATGTGGTGTGTGGTAAAGAATAAAGAGATTGCGGAGAATGTAGAATATAAATTGGGGAAGGAGGTTAAAACAAAATGGAGCCACGCATGATGGATTAAGAGATTATGGATGGAAGCCAAGAGATAATGATTGTTTTCCTGCAGAAGAGGAGGGTAAATGCTGGGTCAGCTGGTTATCAGTTTTTGCTGTGGAAAAATTAATATAAAAGATTAATAATTCAGCCTTCAAATTTTGATTGATAATATATATCAAATGGGTCTATATGTAAAATATCCTGTTTTTTCTCTCTTTTTACATTAGTCACTTCTCATTTTGAAAGCCCTTCCTCCAGCTGAAACACTAAGGGATCCTCCTCCCTTCAACTCACCTGTAAGTTCTGGCCTATCAAGGACCTGGCAGCGGCACGGGAGCTCCGCCCACCACACCCTCTAAATGAGGGACAAGGCCACCCAGGTGAGACATTTATCCTGTTTAAATGTTTAGCGTGCACAGCACATGCATACACCTGACGATCAAAATTATACCTTAAAGATACACCATATATATGTACGTGAAATATAGAAAAACCCTTGAGTATAACATATATGTGACCCTTGACCACAAAACCAGTCAAGGTTCCGTTTTTTGAAATTGAGATTTATACATCACCTGAAAGCTGAATAAATAAGCTTTCCATTGATGTATGGTTTGTTAGGACAATATTTGGTCGAGATACAACTATTTGAAAATATGGAATCTGAGGGTGCAAAAAAATAAAAACATTAATAAAACTGCCTTTAGTATCCAAATGAAGTTCTTAGCAATGCATATTACTGATCAAAAATTAAGTTTTGATATATTTACGGTAGGAAACTTACAAAATATCTTCATGGAACATGATCTTTACTTAATATCCTAATGATTTTTGGCATAAACAAAAAAACAGTAAATTTGACCCATACAGTGTATTGTTGGCTATTGCTACAAATATACCCGTGTTACTTAAGACTGGTTTTGTGGTCCAGGGTCACATATGCAAAACAGGGATCATTTTGGCTGATAAAAACACACACTGCTTTTAGAGTAGTACAGAGTAGTACAAAGAGTACACATTTCCAGTTTTAAAATTACTTTATTATTTACAATCACCAATATGTAATTTAGTATGTAGTTTATATAGTGTTATAAACATATATCATATACATATAATTTAGCTAAATAATTTAGTGTCATTTATGCAAATATCTATTATATTATAGGCAAGAAATTGACGCTATATACAGTATATATATATATTTTTTTTTTTAAATAAATATGCAATTGTATACAAAATATGTAATAAAAAAAAGCACAAATGTTTATAAATTTACACACACATGCATGTTTTTTTACACACAAGCACCATGGTATAGTTTTCTGCTTGTTTATGTTTTATAGGGTGAAAAATTGTTTAATATTTTTTATTACTATGCAAGAATGCCAAAAACAAACAAACAAAAAAAATAGAATGATAGTTTATAGTTAATGTGGTTGTTTGCTGAAAAATTAAAATAAATAAATAAGAAGAAGCCTGTGAATCAAATGTTCTTGCAGCCAT
Source organism: Cirrhinus mrigala (assembly GCA_036247105.1). Classification (NCBI taxonomy): domain Eukaryota; kingdom Metazoa; phylum Chordata; class Actinopteri; order Cypriniformes; family Cyprinidae; genus Cirrhinus; species Cirrhinus mrigala. The sequence goes on from CM070012.1 coordinate 9,443,213, forward strand.
ATGATAGCTTTCTGTGAAAAAAAAAAGACTAAATAATCTTTCCCTGCCTTGAGCTGATTTTTGAATGAATCAGTCAATGCTTGAGTTGTTTGGTCTCTAGTTTCTGTTCTTGGCTCATTCTCTCTCTTTCTTCTTGTCAGACCCCTAGGGCCTGGGTAGATGAGCGGAGAAGAGGCTCTCATAAGCGATCGGCTTCCTGCGGCAGCACTGACCAGCTGAAAGAGGTGAGACATCTAGGGCCCTATTTTAACAATCTAAGCACATGGCGCACGGCGCAGGTGCACTTAGGGCATGTCCGAATCCACTTTTGATAGTTTAGCAATGAAAAAAACGGTCCAAAAGGGTTGTACCTATTCTCTTAATGAGTCATGGGTGTGTTTTGGGTGTAACATGCAATAAACTAATCAGAGTCTCAAGCCAGTTGCATTTGCACTATGGCGGATTCAATATTTACATAGCAGAATTTGCAAGAGCAAAGACTATCTGCTCATGCGCAAGGTTAAAATACACACAATAATAATCTTTTACATTGTAATTCTTTCATTATAGGTGCATTTTACTAATGCATCCTTTAAATAAAAAAAAAATACTTGCACCATTGACTTTAGACCAGGTTTTAGTTGATCAATGGTGTGATTTCAGTTGCCGAAAAATAGCAACGCACCAACAATGTGCCTGAACACACCTCGTTCTTAGACTAGCACGCCCATGTGCGATCAGATGGGTTCAAGTGCATTTGCTATTTAAACAACATGGTGCTGGACATGAAAATGATGTACTATGTTATTCATCATCTCTATTTTGACTTCGTCTAGATCGCAAAATTGCGACAACAGCTCCAGCGGAGCAAACGCAGCAGCCGTCATCGCCGGGACAAAGACCGCAAATCCCCCTTTAATGGCAACCATGCCATCATCCAGTCACAGGTGGGCATCATCACATCCCAGCAGCCACCATTTGTGCTTCTGTGCACAAAATCTTGCACATCATTAAGAATACCTTCATAACCTCAGCTAGTACACGCTGCAGAATTGAAGTAGGCCAAACGTCTGGAGAATTTAATAGCGCCCCATTTTTCTGCATCTGTCCCAATTTTGAGGTTTCTCTGGCCCCTCGGAGACTGGGGGACAGGATTGTCTCAAAGGACAGTAGCTGGTTTTAGAGTAGCTTACAAAGTGTGCCGTTACCAGCACAGCCTGTGGATGAATAAGTCAACACATTGTATTTCCATGCGTGTGCATTTTTATAACAATTATGCAATTAATTATACATGACACCTCAGCAGTATACAGCGACCTACCATGCAAATGAGCTCCCTGAGTAGATGGCATTGTGTTTTTTGTTCACTTGACGGAATATTGCAGGTGTAGTACAAGTTAAGCTCAATCATCAGCATTTGTGGTGTAATGATTACCACAGAAATAATTCAGAGTCGATGTTACAGTGAGGTACTTACAATGGAAGTGATTGGAAGCAATTTTTAGAGGATTTAAATGAAGAAATGTGAAGCTTACATTAAAGGTGCAGCTGCTCTATGAAATTTCGTAAGAGAAATCCAGTCATTTCAATAGGAATCCACATGTTCGAGAATTTCACGTAGTCAAAATATTTCCCCACACAGATTTTGCATAAGGTTCAACCTTTTCATGCACATTTGCTGCATTGACCAACAGATCACTGCTTGGTTTAAACACTGGCTTCTGATTGAGTGGTGTTTTGTGCTTCACTATACTAGCTATTCAAAGTGGACAATGGTCCGCATTAATTCTTCTGTTGTTCTGTGTAAATGCAGCTGTAAAATGCTTTTTTTTTACAGTCCTTCCAGGGTTGAAAGTTTTTAGGCATTACGTTTTCATTGGACAATGTTGAGGATATTTACAAGATCTATCTTCATGGAACATGATCTTTACTCAATATCCTAATGATTTTTGGCATAAAAGAAAAATCGATAATTTTGACCCATACAATGTATTTTTGGCTATAGCTACAAATAAACATGTGCGACTTAAGACTGGCTTTGTGGTCCAGGGTCACAAATATCAACGTTATAAAATTAAGTAAAACCTATTCAACTTTTCTGATACTGGTGTTCCCATCATGCACTGGGGCTGTTTTCCAGCTTTTGTTGTAGTAGCTTAAAGGTTTGGTTACATCTGGAGTTCATTTTCTAATCAAAATGACACATTCATACTCAAAACAATCCAAAAACGTCATTGTGTATTGTGTACCAACTATTGAAGTCTGTGTTTATGCAAGTGGCGCCTTACTAATTATGTATATGTGGAGTCATATGATATGTATTGTATTTTTTACTTAAATGTTTCTGAGTAACACATACACTTCAAAAGCATGGTTTAATTTAGTGCTTTAGTAAGTAAAATCAAAGTATTGCCAGTAAGCTTCGACTAAGTAAAAATGATTCACTGGCCAAGCTAAAGTTACTTAGTTTCTTTGTTAAATTTACTTAACTTAGATAAGTAGCTTTTATTCGACAATAACTGGTAAACTGAACAGAGCAGAAGCAGTAAAATGTACTTAAAATGTGTTTTTATCAAGATTTTATCAAGTAAATCTTACAAGGTATTTTTTTCAGTGCAAATTGTTTGTCTTGTGGCTACGCAACTAAAACAGCAAATATTTCAGCATTTTCAGATTGGCTCAGTTCACTTTCACCATGTGATTCACTGTAATCCAAATTTTTGCTTTGCCCTTTTTTTTTAAGAAAAGGAGAGATGTGGAAATTATATGCCACAATTTCTAACTTACTAAACCTGGAATATTCCTTTAGAAATCTATTGTATTTTGAGGACAGCAGAGATTTTGTCAATACAACTAAAAAACCAAGAGGACTCTGTTTTGTTTCTAAGAAATGCAAAACAGAGAAAGGAAAAAAGGCTACATTTTTGGCTCTCCAAAACCATACATGGAGAAGATCATGAAAGCATGAAGAAAAGACTGAAAAAGAGTTCTTACATCACACCATACTCAAAATAAGCACCCTCAAGCTCAGCAGTAATGGGCTTTCAATAGTAAAGCTTTCTGTAGTCGGTGGTTTGTGTATAATGATGGAGCTTAGCCTGGCAGAATGTTTGATTTTTGGCAGTGGAGAGACTGTAGAGATTGTGTATGTGTGGGCTCAGTGCGTGTGGGAGTCGTTCTAACAGGATTACACAGAAGGCTGGTTTCCTACAGGGGGGAATGTTTGTGTACTCGACACACAGACCCGTACACACATCTTTAAAGACCTTTTCCTGTTTTTCACTCTCAGTCTCAGATGCCTAAAACCATCCTGATTCCCATCCCCATCTCTAAGTCCACACCTCCCAGATTTCGGAACAGCATAGAGGGGCTCAACCAGGAGATTGAACGCATCATCATACGGGACACTGTGGAACGAGATGAGGTCATAGTAGTAAGTGCAAACTATTTTTTCAGCAACTATAGAGTAAGAAACCAGAGACATTTCCTAATTAAAGGGATAGTTCACCCAAAAATGAAAGTTCTGTCATTAATTACTCACTCTCATGTCTTTCCAAACCTGTAAGATCTTCTTTCATCTTTGGAACAGAAATTAATACATTTTTTATGAAATCCAAGAGCTTTCTGACAACTGACACGTTCAAGGCCCAGAAAGGTACCAAGAACATTGACAAAATAGTCCATGCGACATCAGTGGTTCAACGGTAATTTCATGAAGCTACAAGAATACCTTTTGTGCACAAAAAAAATAAAAATTTACAGAGAGTACCATGACCTATTTGCGTGCTTTCCTCTGCTCGTAAACAAGGCGCAGCGCAACACATGCGTTGTGGTACTCTCGATAATGGAGGAAGACAGTAACTCGGGCGAGAAGAATTGTTGTTAATATCTTAATTTGTGTTCTAAAAATGAACGAAGGTCTCACGGGTTTGGAACGATGTGAGGGTGAGTAAATAATGACATCATTTTAATTTTCGGGTGAACTGTCCCTTTAATTGGTCAGAATATATCAATGTGAATATCTATATTGTATGTTTTTGTTGTTTTATTGTGGGTGGGTTCCATATACTATTATTATTAGAATTAATAATTATGATGTTTGCGGGTCATACTGGTACAGTTCACCAAAACTCACACTATGGAAAACAGTAAATGGTAACAATTGCCCACATAATAAAACAGTATTATAATAAATGTATGACTTATAAGGCTTATTAAATTATGAAAAAAAAAAACATAAAAATAAAACAAAATACACAGGAGAACATATAAAAATTAAACTGTATTTAACAAATAGTTTTAACATTTTGTATTTCTATTTCATATTTTAATTTTCACAAACTGTGAATATACTGTATAAAGTAATTACATTTTTGTAACTTTTCAAATGTTATTTATGTTTGTCCTTTTGAAAGGAATCTTTACTGTCTCTATTTTCTTGCAATTTTAGGCTCATTTGAAGCACAAAAAGGTTCCTTTCTTCAAATGTGCTTGTTGTAATTGCAGGGCTGTCAGTTTAACGCCTTCATTAATTAATTAACACTTAATTAATTAGTTACAAAAAATCATGCGATCAAAATATTTTTACGCAGTTAACGCTCTGACCAAAAAATGCTCCTGTATGTGTTTTGTCTCATATTTATATGTATCACATATCGTGTATCGTCACAGGCAGCAAGAGCAATATGATACAAGTGTTGATTTTGTCTCAATCTATCACAAGCTTAAATGTGATTTAATGCAAACGTTTAGTAAGTAAGAAGTTGATATTGTGTTATATTATAAACACTATATTATGTGCTTTCGCTCAATTTTGCAGAGAACATATTACCTTTGAAGCCATAGCAGAATTGTTGTGCGTCTCCGACCAAAACAGCAGTGTTTATTTTCTAAATGAATATGTTTTTTGAACAAATCATGTAAATCAGTGAATTAAAGGCCAACTGTTGGTAACAAAGCTGTTTTGGTTACCATACTTTCATTATATGAACAAAAATACTGAAATGTTTCTCAAATGATCTTATTTTATGTTCCTTGGTTACGTTAAGCCATTGCAGCCTAAATGTTTATGTGTAATAAATTTTATGTTGAATCAAATCAAATATTTCTTTCTAAAGCTACAGTTTGTAAAATCTACTTAATACTTTCTCATTTAACACAAAAATAGCTTTAAATAATCTTTTAAGGGTATTTTCACAGACTTAGAACTGAAAAGGAAAGACAAAAAGCATCCATGTGAAAGAAATGTAAGGATTCAGGGAGAAAAACAAGAGATTTTTTGGTGCATTCTAGTGAATTATTCATGGGATATATCATAAATCTAATCAGGAGAGCAGACCACAAATGTGCAGTGTATGTTGCGTTTTTTTTATTATGATTATTATTGTTACAGTGCAATACAAAGACAAAAAAAAAAATAATCAGGAGGAAAAGAATGGAGCAGACTTAAAAGAGCTCTTGTTATAAATATTTTTGTTATACCCTACCACATTACAATACAAAGCATTATTTTATTTTCCATGTCTAAAGGAAAATGTACAGCTCATTTAGTCAAACTGATGGATAAAGATTGTTTGTAGCACAACCTTATGATTTGAAATAATTGTTTCAGTCTTTTTGAATGGAATTTCCCAAACCGGAAGTGCCTCATATAATTTAAAACGTCTGTCCTCCTCATTAGGAAAAAGGTGGATAGGGACTCTAACAAAGCTTATCAGTGTATAATCAATACTAATGTGATGTTTGGTGGAATCCAATTACCAAGAATAGCTTTTGTCCTACACATCCTAATTAAGCAAATGTGCATATGTGTTTTAGCCACAGGATGTTCCTGATGGGCACCGCGCGCCCCCTCCCCTCCCCCAGCGCAGCAGCAGCACTCGCAGTATTGACACACAGACACCCTCCAACGGCGGTCTCGGCAGTAACCGTAGCAACAGCAGCAGCCGGGCCGACTCTGTCTCACCCTCATACCTCAGCATCCTCAACGACACGGTTGGAAACAGCCCGCTCGATGACACGCTCAATGAGAGCAAAGAAAGAGGTCAGATGTATACGCATCATCATCATCATTGTCATCTCACAATACCTGAAAAACAAGCTATTTATATCCTATATTCCTTTTCTTCTCTTAGAACTGGGACCTTGGTCTCCTCTGCCCAAATATGCTTCCTCTCCAAAGCCCAACAACAGTTATATGTTCAAACGTGAGCCTCCGGAGGGCTGCGAGAGAGTTAAAGCTTTTGAAGAAAACCAGTGAGTAACCGCTTTGTAGACACTTTGTCTGTAACATCTTCTACCCATGAATGAAGTAAAAAATAGAGTTTGAAACTCTAAAATGAAATCAGTGTTCAGCGAAGATTCAGCTGAAGGTGGTGCTGTACTTTCAGAAAATGTAATTTGTCCATCTCAGTCAAAATATTATGAGCTGTTTTATTTTGTATTTATTTTAAATGATTTTTTCAACCCCATTACCAAAATTTGTTTTGAATACAGTTAAAAAAATGTGTCTGATTTTGTTATTTTAAAAAAAGCAAATAAATAAATAAACAGTGAAACAAATGAAAATATATTTAGAAATAAATAATATTTTAGAAAATGAGGTAACTGGGTTGTAGATTCAGCCTAAATTGAGCTATAATTACAGTAATTATGGACTGGCATGTTTGGAATCAATTGTTTGTAGTTATTGATCAAATTTGCCATACATTAAATAACATACTAAGTCATAAATATGAAATAAAAGTCATAATTATGGCATAATTAATGGTGTATCTATAAGACATAATTACGAGATAAAATCATAATTGTGAAAAAGGTTATGAGATAAATTATGACAAAAATAAATAAATAATGACATAAAAGACTGTGAGATAGTCATAGTTGTCTTAAATAGTCTTAATTATGACATAATTGACTTAACTCAATGTAAAATTTTGTCATAATTTTTATCTTTTTATCTCATAATTAATGTGGTAATGTAAAATTTCCCATAAATAAATGCTTTGGTAAATCATAATTATGACACTGAAAGTCGAAATAATAATGTACTAAATCATAAATATAAGATAAAAGTCAAAATTATGGCATAACAAGACATAATTATGAGATAAAATCATAATTGTAAATAACTCAGTTTTAAAATCTTTAACTTTTTGTCATAATTGACTTAAATGTAAAATTTTGTGATAATTTTGTCTTTTTATCTCATAATTAATGTGATAATGTAAAATTTTCCAAAAATTAACTGCTTTGGTAAATTACAGTTATGACACTAAATGTAACAATAATAACATACAAGTCATAAATATGAGATAAAAAGTGAAATTAAGTGCATAATAAGACAAAATTATAAGATAAAATCATAACTGTGTTAAAAATGTGTGTAAAAAGTAAAAATGATGAGATAAATTATGACAAAAAAGTCAATTATGACATAAAAGTCTTAGAGATCATAATTATGAGATAAGTCAGTTTTGCCACAAAAAGTCTAAATTATGAGAAAAAATCTTTTTTTGTTATAACTGACTTATCTGAATGTACAATTTTGTCATAATTTTGCCTTTTATCTCATAAGTAATGCGATAATGTAAAATTTCCCATAAATTAAATGCTTTGGTAAATCATAATTATGACACTGAAAATTTAAATAATAACATACTAAATCATAAATATGAGATAAATGTCAAAATGATGGCATAATAAGACATAATTATGAGATGAAATCATAATTGTAAATAACTCAAAATTATGTCAATTATGACAAAAAAGTCAATTATGACAAAAAATGTTGTCATAATTTACTTATTTAAATGTAAAATCTTGTCATAATTAGTCTTTTTTATGTCATAATTAATGTGATGTAAATGTTGTACGATGTAAATAAGGTATGTTAATGTAAAATTTCCCATGAATTAAATGTTTTGGTAAATCATAATTATGACATTGAAAGTCAACAGAATAACATACTAAGTCATAAATATGAGATAAAAGTCAAAACTATGGCATAACAAGACAATTATGAGATAAAATCATAATTTTGAAAAAAGTCAAAATTATGAGAGACATTATGGCATAAAAAATCAATCATGACATAAAAGTCTTAGACATCGTCATAGTTATGAAATTAGTCATAGTTTTGCCGCAAAAAGTCTAAATTATGACATAAAATTTGTAAACTTTTTTTGTCAGAATTGACTTATCTAAATGTAAAATTTTGTCATATTTTTGTCTGTTATCTCATAATTAATGAGATAATGTGAAATATCCCATAAAATAAATGCTTTGGTAAATCATAAATATGAAACTGAAAATAAAACAATCTAAATCTAAATTATGAGACAGTCAATTATGACATAAAAGTCTTGGTCATGGCATAATAAGACATAATTATGAGATAAAATCACAATTGTAAAATGACTAATTGACTAGTATGACTAATTACTTTTAATAAATATAAAAGTTAAAACTCTAAAGAGACATAATTATAAGATAAAAAAATTGTGAAAGAAGTAAAAATTATAGGTTATGACAAAAAATCGTAGTCATCGTCATTATTATGAGATAAAATATAGTTATGTTAAACTTTTTTGTCATGGTTGACTTATCTTAATGTAAAATTTTGTCATAATATTGTCTTTTTATCTCATAATTATGACTTTATCACAGTTTTTGTCATAATATAGTTTTTATCTCAATTTCAAATTTTGTCATTTTTCAATTTCATATTTTTGACTTAATAGGTAAATTATGATTTCTCAAAGCATGATTTGCTTTTCTTATGTGGCGGAACACTGTAACAGAGCTGAATGATTGACCTTGACGAATATAAACAATATTGCAATTTGTGTACAACAGAAATTTAAGAATTTAACAAAAGTACCACTGTGGTGGGACTGAAAAAATAATGGTACACCCGTTTGTATCCCATGCGTGGAAAATGCCAAGACTTGGTTATTTTGTAAGGTTTCCTCACATAATAAACAATGGTGGCGGATTTAACTCACAGGAATATTTATATTCTTATCAATATGAAAGATGCATTTTCACGAAAGAGCCTTGAACTGGTCTTTGCATCTTTTGTTCCAGGCCAAGGCCTCTCCAGGAGATTCCTCCATATCTCTGCCCGGACAGAAACAAGGTGAACTTCATTCCCAAAAGCGGCTCTGCTTTCTGCCTGGTGAGCATCTTGAAGCCTCTGCTGCCCACCCAGGAGCTGAACTTCCGTAGCGGGGTGGGATACCGCAGCATCTCCCCCTCCTTGGTGCCTCTAGGTGGTGTCGCGGTGAGAAGCCTGTCCCCCTCCATGGGTCCCGTCCTGTCCCGTGGACGTCAGTCACCGTGTCTCCCACGACATCTTGAGGAGCCAGAAGGTTAAAACAGGAACAGAGAAACCTCAGCTGATGAACAGAGATGCCATTTTCCCACACTCCTGTATCGTCTGATAGAGTCAGAGCTTTGTTAGGATTTTATTTAAGAAAATATTCTGAACAGCTCCAAGAGATATCAGTCTGAAACTTGAACATGAGGGTTTTTTTCATTGTTATCTAAGGGTTATGGGATTAGATGTAAAAGGAGGATCGAAAGGAGGATTTCAGGATGGTGTATGTATATAGATGAAACATTTTTAGTATCGCACTGCTTTTTACTTTCTCAATGATTTATTGCATTTTACCATAAAGCCTTTGAATTTTCTTATGTATAGCTGCATCCTTTAACCTACACAAAAGTTTGGAATAATTACGATTTTTTGTTTTTTAAAAGACGTTTCTTAAGCTCACCAAAGCTGATCAAAAAACAGTAAAAACAATAATATTGTGAAATAATATTACATTTTTAAATATTTTCTAATTGTATTTTCTAATTGTATCTTCTAATTGCATCATTACTCCAGTCTTCAGTGTCACATGATCTTCAGAAATCATTTTAATGAACTGATCTGGTGCTCAAGACACATTTCTTATTATTGTTAGTGTTGAAAACAGTTTTTAAGAAATTAAATTAATTATTTTATTCAGCAAGGATGCATAACTCCCATAAATGTAATGCTTTTATAAATCAAAATTATGAAATTGAAAGTCAAAATAATAACATAGTAAGTAATAAATAAGAGATAAATGTTAATATTGTGGCATAATAAGCAATTATGATGAGATAAAATCATAGTTGGAAAAAAAATCGAAATTATGAGATAGTCAGTTATGACATTTTCAGTGTTGAAAACAGTTTTTAAAAAATTAATTATTTTATTTAGCAAGAATGCATAAATCCCATAAATTAAATGCTTTGATAAATCATAATTACTACATTTAAAGTCAAAATAATAATATAGTAAGTCATAAATATGAGATGAATGTCAATATTATGGCATAGTAAGCAATTATGATGAGATAAAATCATAATTGGGAAAATGTTGAAAATTATGAGATATGACAAAAGTCTTCATCAAAAAAATGAGATTAGTCATAATTATGATGCAAATAGTCTCAATTATGACAAAAATATTAAACTTTTTGTCATTGTTGACTTATCTCAATGTAAAATGTTGTCATTATTTTGTCTTTTGATCTCATAATTATAGTTTTTATCTTAATTTCAAATTTTGTAATTTTTTATTTATATTTTTGACTTAGTATTTCATAATTATGATTTCTCTAAGCATGATTTTTTTTCTTACATAGTGGAACGCTGAAACGGAGCATGAATACAACCAATATTGCAATTTGTGTACAACATAAATTTTAAAAATTCATAAAAGTACCACTGACCTTGAACTGAAAAAAGTAATAGTACACCCATTTGTATCCCATGCATGGAAAATGCCAAGACCGGGTTATTTTGTAAAGGTTTTCTCACGCAAAAAAGAATTGTGGGGGATTTAACGCCCAGAACATTCATATTCTCATCAATATGAAAGATACATTTTTTACGAAAAGAGCCTTGAATTGGTCTTCCCATCTGTTGTTTCAGGCCAAGGCCTCTCCAGTGTATTAAATTGATCAAAACTGACAGTAAAGACATTTTTATTTCAAATAAATGGCATCTTTTGCATTTACATACAAGAAACCTTAAAAAAGACCTGTTATTAATAGTGTACCAATAATATTTCTGAAGGACCTTGTGACACTGAAGACTAGAGTAATAGCTGCTGAAAATTCAGCTTTGCCATCACAGGAATAAATTACATTTTAAAATAGAAAATGTATGTTACATTGTAATAATATTAAGTAATATTACAGTTGCTAAAGGGGGGAGAAAAACAAACAAAACAAATGTAATGTTTCCAAACTTTTGAAATGTAGTGTAAATGTAAGTGATTTGATTTAGGGAAATGGAGTTTTTAGGTCATAGTTTTGCTTGCTTAATAGTTTACATGCAGTTTGAATAGTGCTGGAAGAACAACCAGAAATGTCGTAGCAGATTTGAGGAGGACTAACAAATGTGCCTGACTCCCACCACCCGTCTGTAGGACCCCATGTGCTTACAGTCCCTTTTCTATCATCGTCTGTCCCTACATCCAGTCTCTCCCCCTTAAATGTATAGAGCCCTTCCCCATATACGTAAACCTGTATGTGCTTAATGTGACTTGCTGGTGAGAGGAAGTTTTGATGGTACACGAACAGCCTGGACATCGAACAAATGTACTGAACAGTATTATGAGGTCAAAAGTTCACATCCCCCTTTCAGAATCATTAAAAATGTTATTTTACAAAAATAAAAGGGTTCATACAAAATGCATGTTATTGTTTTAGTACTGACCTGAATAAGATATTTCACATAAAAGATGTTTACATATAGTCCACAAGAGAAAATAATCACTGAATTTCTAAAAATGACCCTGTTCAAAAGTTTACATACACTTGATTCTTAATACTGTGTTGTTACCTGAATGATCCACAGCTGTGTGTTTGTGTGTGAAAAATCCTTCAGGTCTCACAAATTCTTTGGTTTTCCAGCTTTTTTGTGTATTTGAACACTTTCCACACTGAGTACAACTAAGGGACTTATATGCAACTGTTACAGAAGGTTCAAACACTCACTGATGCTCCAAAAGGAAACATGATGCATTAAGAGCCAGGGGGTGAAAACTTTTGGAATTTGAAGATCAGGGTAAATTTAACTTATTTTGTCTTCTGGGAAACATGTAACATGTATCTTCTGAAGCCTCTGAAGGGCTGTACTAAATGGAAAAAAAAAAATGATGAGGAAAAATAAGGAAAATGTACACATCTCCATTCTTTTCAAAAGTTTTCACCCCCCGGCTCTTAATGCATGTATTTTTTCTTTTGAAGCATCAGTGAGCATTTGAACCTTCTGTAATAGTTGCATACGAGTCCCTCAGTTGTCCTCAGTGTGAAAAGATGGATCTCAATATCATGCAGACATTGTTGGAAAGAGTTCAAATACACAAACATGCTGGAAAACCAAAGAATTAGTGGTACCTGAATGATTGTTCTGACTGTTCAGGAAAAACAAGGGACTCATGAACAACTAATACTAAACAAAAAAAAAAAAACAGATGTGGATCATTCAGGTAACAACACAGTGTTAAGAATCAAGGGGATGTAAACTTTTGAACCGGGTCATTTTTATTTTCTCTTGTGGACTATATGTAAACATCTTTTATGTGAAATATCTTATTCAGGTCAGTACTAAATAAAAAATAACATGCATTTTGCATGATCCCTCTTATTTTGGTAAAATAATTAACAATTCTGAAAGGGGGGTGTAAACTTTTGACCTCAACTGTATAATGCACTTATCAGTTCTGTTGCTAAATTTAAAGCTTAGTTCAACTGAAAGGTGTCATTACTGATTTCAGTAGTGTGAAGGAAAATGGATCAGACTATCAGACTACACTGGATATGAGAAGACTTGTCATGAAAACAGCGAGAGAATATTTTCAAAGAGGGAGGCATGGCTTTAGCTAATAGTGAACTGAAAATGTACTGATTTGAACCGTAGCATCTTTATACTGTGAAATATACCATGAATCATACCATAAAGCTTCCTTTCTTCCAAAAAAGAAAAAAAAAGTTGAAAACAGGCAATCCTGAACAAAAATGTATGTAATTGCCTTAATACTGAATTGAAATAGAGAAGTGTGTAAATTAGACAGATGCCTGTTATTGAATTTGTTTTAGTTACAAGATTTTTTTTTTTTTCTTTCTGTGAATAAATTTCAAAATGCCTGCAATTCTGGTTTCTTGACAGGATAAAATTAGAGAACTGATCACATTGAGAAATAACAATCAGAAACGGAATTCTACCCAAATTTATTTGCTCTCAAATGCAAGATCTGTCATTCCAGGTTCCTTCGATGAAATTGTACATTATTTAACTGAAAAACAAAAGGCAAAGTTGCATAAAATAAACAGATGAAAGCAGCTGCGAATGGTGTGGTGTACATTCTTTTAGTTTTATAAGTAAAAAAAAAAGACAAGTGATACAATAACATCTAAACATATAGTTCCAAACACAACGTTCCTCTAATACAGAAAGTGACACTTCAAAATGTTAAACCACTCGAACGTGCTTCATTGACTTTGAAATCCTGTGCGAAATGTACACTCTTCAGCTAGACAAGCTATTCAGATCAACAAACATGTCGAAACAGACAACATACATTCTAGAACAATCCGAGGTTGCACTCGGAAACATTTTAGTGCAAGCGATAACTTGATTTTATTAATGCAACAGAAAAACGATTGGTCGTAGTTTTTATAGTCACTCCTGATGAGTCCGAACATGATCATCTAGGATAAAATGAAATGAAATAACGTCTCCTAGAGTGGGACAGTTAGGCAATTCTGTGCTAAAGGTGAGATACGAAATAAAATCACATACAAAAACATGTTCACAAACACATTCCAGTGTTTTGCATCACAGTGTGAGAGTGAAGAACATTTGGGAGAAGTTATTTCTCTGGGCGAGAGAGTCACTGAAAACAAATGTGACATTCTCTTTCCCATCAAACTAATGGCACAGCACACCACTTGCATATGTAGTTTACAGTAACACTTTATTATATTAATAAATAATTTCATTTGTTTAATCATTTAGGGTTAAACTAATCCAGTGAAAGACTCCAAAAATATTTTTTTGTGATTTACGTGCAAGTTCACACATCTGGGTATCGGATTAAAAATACAGTCTATAATCTATAATAGATGTTATAAATCTTTAACCCTGTTTCTGGACATTAAAACTCCCCTGTTGTACAAAGCAAACAAGTTTATTTCTTTTTTTTGGTCCTAGGCAAATCAGCCTCCCACATACGAGATGGGCAAATCCTCACCTTCATGTCCTTTTAAACATGTGCACTTCATAAAGTAACAGATACTTTACTTTCCAGTAACCACACTAGTGATATAGAGATGAAGTCTTCAACATTTCACCCTTCGGTGTCCTAAAGAACATACAGCAAATTCACGCACACAATGAAAGAATGGAGAAAAGAGACACATTCCCATATCTCAGAAACCGTCCGGTGTTGGATATGGATGGAGATTTCTGGATGCTTCCTTGGCTCAGGTTGAATGATTTCTGGAGAGGTAGTGTTCCAGCTCCGAATAAAGGCTTGGGATATGCACTCCTTTCCGTCAAAGAATATTTGGGATGCGTTACGGCTCCACACCATCCTTCACTGAGAGAAATAAAACATGTACAATTGCATTTATACATATAGCAGATGTTTACAATATGAATAAAGCAGCGATTTATTACAACAAGGCAATATAAACACAGGAAGTGCTTGTATTAAGTTTCAACCATTGTTCATAAAAGGCTGCGTTAGGACGTGTGACAAGTAAACTTGTGACTTGTAACAAGTAAAGCCATATTTAGATCTGAAACATGAGCAGTGGATATGTGAATGGATCCAATATTTAAAATACATGAACTATTGCGTTTGATACATACAATTATTTGAATACACTTCTATGACGAGCATACTTTTCATTTTTAAACTAAAATTGTTTTCACATTTTTGAAGAGAATATAAATGAAAATGTCAGGGTACTGCAACTGTTCTCATATCACTGCAACCAAAA